>OZ005648.1:96012510-98416260 GCA_963930645.1 Salticus scenicus | reverse complement strand
GCCCGTATTTACGCAAATTTCGGAGAAAACCACGGAAAACTCCGAACGGCTAGGCCGACGAACGCGACCTGGGATCGAACCCGGCACCTCATGTCTACCAGCTTTGAGCACAAAACCGCTCGGCCGCAGGTGGGCCAAATTTTAGAAAGAACTATTAAATACAATAAAAAATATAAATTTAACGTTTTTAACAATTTTTCCAACAATCCACATATTATAAACAAAAGTATTTTCTTTAACTGAAAAATTCTTTTTTTTTTTTTCTTTTGAATCTTGTGCGCAGTATTTTTTGTGAAAAATTTTCTATGTTACTTTGGTTTACTCAAGTGAAGGTTTGCATACTAAGTTATTTTTCTAAGTTTGAAATTTACAATACCAAATTAATTTTATAACATTTTGGATTTCTCAGGTGAATGCTTGTATACTAATTTATTTTTCTAAGTTTGAAATTTACAGTAGGAAATTAATTTTATTACACTTTGGTTTACTCAAATGAATGTTTGCATGCTAATTTATTTTTCTAAATTTTAAAATTTGAAATTTACGATACCAATTTAATTTTATTACACTTTGGTTTACTCAATTGAACGTTTGCATACTAATTTATTTAAGCTTGAAATTTACAATACAAATTAATTTTATAACTCTTTGGTTTTCTTAGGTGAATGTTTGTACTCTAATTTATTTTTCCAAGTTTAAAATTTACATAATGAAGCTAATCCGTAATCTGTTTTCTTTTATTCCATTTGTCTTGCTTAATTTGCCTAAAATATTAATTATTCGTAGTCTATATTGAAAAATACTCTAAATACAAGTTGAAATAAGCAACGGGACTGTATAAATGTTAAAAAACACACTTTTGGGAAGAAATGAAAACACTGTTATGTTAAATTAAGAAAGAAGCAAAGTCCATAGCAGAGAGGAAGAACAACTTTCGAAATTTATGAGAATGTAAAAAAAAGAAAAAGAGTTTTCCAAGAGGAAAAAAAAAAAAAAAAAAAAAATCTTCTTTTTATGAGCTATGAAAGCTATTATATACCCCCTCTAATGAAAAAATATGTAAAAATTAACTTTATTGGAATTGTAACTCTACAATCTTTCTTTTCCCCTGAGATTTTTAAATAATGAAATAAAAAATATTAATAAACAGAATCTAAAGTTTAGCAAAAACTATTAAGTATCGTAAAAAGTTCAAATTTAACACGTTGAATAGTTTTTCTAACTATTCACATTTGATGAACAGAAGTATTTTCTTTAAATAAAAATTTGTTTTTCTTTCGTTTACTTTCTTTTTAACGCTTAAAAAAAAAAAAAAAAAAAAAAAAAAAAAAGTAATATTTTCATGATTTTTGTTTGCCTGTCTGCCTCCGCCCTCATTCTCGAAAATATTCACAGAATTCCTTGAAATTGGTACATAATATTCAGATTCAGTTTGGAATAATCTTTATTAAAAATGGTGTAAATACCACCACTGTTTGTGCACAAGGTCACCCAAAATAATTCCAATATATTGCGGCTTATGAAACGTATTTGAATAAAGCATATTTTTATACCTTTATACACAGAAAAAATAATGAATTGGACATTTATTATTCATATGCTCAAAAAACATTTTTTCTACAGAATATCTATAATTATTATTAACGTTTACAGGGACATACAAAAACATTCAGGTACATGAGATGTTACATTTGAAAATTGCTAGAATTTCATTTTCATTTATGTTAAGCATTTTTAACACTTTCCAATATTGTTTAAGACTGCTTAGGACTTCGATTAGTTTAACTCACTGTCCGTCTGTCTGTCCGACCTTTAACTGTCGCAAATATTCATAAATTTTCTTGAAACTGACATATGCACACTGCAAATAAAAGGGTCTTAAAGTAAGACATAAAAACAACTGAAACGGCATTTAAGACACGCAAATGTCTTAAAATGTACCTTAGACGTTATAGATATTTTAATTTAAGACAGAAATATGTCTGAAATATCAATTCAGACATAAAAATGTCTGAAACACGTAAATACGCGAATTTTCAGACAGCAAAACGCGTATGAATTTTCAGGCACTTTAGAAATTCATACACTTCCATTACTTAGAAATTTGTTCATATGGAATCTACTTTAAGAAAATATGCTTATCCTACTTCTTTCCACATTCAATAAATATATTATTATTTTATATAATAAGCAGTTAAACTATTTAAATTATGGTAGCTTTATGAAATTATATTTTTATGGAATAATACTCTTGGGATGTGAATGATATTTGCATGTCATTATCTTTAACACAATTCATAAACAACATACTTAGAGAAAAAGCTTATTTTGTTCAAAAAAAAAAAAAAAAAAAAAAAAAAAAAACTTTGTCTTTAAAGCTTTCTAATATTAAAAGAAAAAGTGTAAAGACGGATGTAGCAAGTAATTTGTAGAGAAGAAAGCGAATTTATAAGTGAACAATCATGAATAATTTGGGCATATTTTTTTTTCTTTCTGTCTTCTTCTTATTATTCATTTAAAAACTTTTTTCTTTCACAAATTCACCTACATTTAAATGTAAAACTATAAATTTTCCTGTATTCATGATTACAGTTCGTTTTTATTTAAATATCACTTTAAGGAAAGAAATCGTTATCATCGAGGGATGAAACCTTCACATACTTGTTATGCATTATTAAAAAATTCTGGTCCTGTAAATATGAAATTTAAGATAATATTTATTAAGTTTAAGATGCCATACTGTCAACAGTTTTTATGGCAAAAAATTAAAAATAAAACATAACACTACGATTAGTTTCACGAATACTGCAGTGTATTACATTATAAAAACGCATATTGCTGTATTCGACGGTAGTATGATTGGTAAATGCTTCACTCCGACCACTGCGATGATGCTTGGCTCGAGGTTTCGGTTTCTTTAGACAGTGTGAGTTCGAATCCCAACGTCGGAAAATGGGACTTTTTTTCCCCTTTTTTTATATAAATATTTCATTAATGCTCTAAATAATTCTAAAATATATTTTTAACAGAAAAACATAATCGCACGCCATATTCATTTATTTATTTATTTATTAAAAAGCCTTTAAAACGGTAGTATTTTTAAGCCTAACATGGCGGTGTTTTTAAGCCTAAAACATGGCCGCGTTTTAAGACACTTGCAATATCTTAATTTCTGATGCAAAAAAGTGTCTTAAAAAGTTAAGACATTTTGTTATCGCTTGAAAAGTGACCATCCATTTAAGACACTTTTTAAACTGAATTTAAGACATTTACGTTTACAAATTCACTATGGGATGTAGCCTATCGAAAATGGTCTAAATAATACAACTAGTACGTAAAGCAATTTTTCCTGTAGAATAAAGTATTATTAGCATAATTTATTGGTTTAGAAGACCCCCATTGGTTTACAGAATTGGTTTAAAGTTATTCATGTGCATTAAGCAATATTAATGGAAATTGCTCAATGTAACGTTTTAGTGTTATGAGACTTTTTTAGTACACTATATGGCGGTTGAGTAAGTTTTAAACGGTATACAGGGCTACAAATACAATACTGTTTAATTTTCCATTAAAAGTAAACCTAAAAAATAATTTTGTCAGATTCTTCCCCATAAAGTTAAAAACAAAATATATCTTTGTGGTATTGGTATTTTTGAACAAGCTATAGAACTCCACGAAAGCAATCCGTTGCATAGTTTTTCTTTGAAGGTAAAGCCATTTTAAAGAATAAGCCTTAGAACTACACAGAAGGAATCTGTTGCATAGTTTTCTTTGAAGGTAAAGCCATTTTAAAGAACAAGTCATAAAACTACACAAAAGCAATCTGTTGCATAGTATTTATTTAAAGGTAAAGCCATTTTAAATAACAAGCTATGGAAATATACAAAAGCAATCTGTTGCACATTTTTTTTTTTAACGTAAAGTCATTTTAAAGAACAAGCCATAAAACTATACAAAAGCTATCTGTTGCATAGTTTTTCGTTGAAGGAAAAGCCATTTTAAAAGACAAGCCAGAAAACTACACAAAATCAATCTGTTGCATAGTTTTTCTTTGAAGGTAAAGCCAATTTAATAAACAAGCCATAAAACTAGACAAAAGCAATCTGTTGCATAGCTTTTCTTTGAAGCTTGAAGGTAAAGCCATTTTAAAAATTTAGCTACAGAAATACACAAAAGCAATCTGTTGCATAGTTTTTCTTTGAAAGTAAAGCCATTTTAAATAACAAGCCATAAAACTACACAAAAGCAATCTGTTGCATACTTTTTCTTTGAAGGTAAAGCCATTTTAATGAACAAGCTATAGAACTACGCAAAAGCAATCTGCTGCATAGTTTTTTGTTGAAGATAAAGCATTTTAAAACGTCATAACAGAGTAAAAATGCATTTATAGGTTAAAAGAAATAATGGAAAAGTGCAGCTGGAATAATTTTTAAACGAATGTCATAACTTTTAGGTTGATCTTTTTGGCAATCGAAATATTGCAATCACTTGGATCATCTATCTATCTGTGTATCTATCAATCTACCTATCTATCTATAATGTCATCACGATAACTCCCGAAATAATACTCCAAATCGAACAAAATTTGGACGGTCAACTTATCTTATCTTGGATGAGTTCGTTAACCAAGTTGCTCCACCATTTTGTTTTCAAATTGCGGCCACTTCAAAATTTCAAATCCACATTATAAAAAGTGTATTTAAAACCGGATTTGCTTGAAGTTTGATATATACATAGACCATGTAAGGGTATCAACAAAGTTTATAAATGAATATTATTCGCCATTTTTAACAAAATGGCGGATATTTTAAATCAAGAAGGGCCACTTGAAATCAGGCTACCACTTGAAAATTGATCATCACGATAACTTTTTAATAATGAGTCGATTCGAACCAAAGTTGGATAGTGAAATTATCACACAAATATCTTGGATGGGCAACTTGTTCCGACATTTTGTTTCTAAATTGCATTGCAGTCACTTGAAATCAGGCTGCCACTTGAAAATATGTTATTATAATAACTTTTGAATTACTAAACTGATTCAAACTAGAGTAGGATAATGAACTTATCGTACAAATATCTTGGATTATTTTGCTGTACAAGTTGCTCTAACATTTTTAACATTAAATATTAATATACATTTAATTGTAATTAAATCTCATATCATAAGTCATATTGCTTTAAATTACCACGAAGGAATAAAATGTCTCTGCATTCAAAAAATTAAAAAAAAAGAAGACTTTTACTTTATAAGTTTTTTGCAGGTAAGTATAGAACCATTTATCCGGAATCATATTTGACACGTTAACTTCCAATTTTTTGTTAATTAAAACTAGCAGGCTACGCCCGCTTCGCTGGCCATTATATTTAAATGAATCTCCAAAAGAATTGGATCATTATTTATTTTTCACATCACATTATAAATAAAAACTAAAATAATTACATTAGAATCGCTCTAGACCTCGCATCGGGTACTCGCTGACTACGGCAGCTCTTTCTCTGCCCGCACTGTATCGGGAGCAGGTTCCCACTGCCTGCAAAAATCTCTTTCCTATGTATTTCAATATGGGTATTTATTGACGATAGGTGGGTCTGCCATTATTTAAGAACTACGATTTTAAAGATAACTGTATCTCAACGTCTACTAAATATTTTAATTTTTGAACCAAGTACTTTATTGCTCATGCTATTTACACTGTATTACAATTTGATTCCGACCAATATAATGAAATAAAATAAAAAGTAGATTTTCTTTTAGAAGGAATTAAATACATAAAAAACAAATAAATTCCAATCAGTTTAATCCTTTCTACTATATACTACCATTATTTCCTGACAAATACTATAAATAAAAAAAAAAAAAAAAACCTTCTAAAGAAATTAAATTAACAAATGAAAAATAATTGTTGTTATACTACAAAAATTATACATAAACATAACTGTTATAAATACGTTTTTAAATTTTAAATTTAATATATTTAATTTTTTCTACTGCATTACCATTTTATTTTCAATAAATATAATAAATTAAAAAGAGAAAAAAGATTCGCCCTCAAATAAATGTATTAAATAAAAAATAAATTGCATAATATAGCCGTTGCTAAGATACGCAGACGATTACAATCGAAGAATAAATTCATGAAAAAGGAAACATAAAAGCCAATGTTTAAAAATCGAAAAAACATTAATTAAAAAAATTCAAATTCGAAAAACTCTCGATGAGGTGCACACCTGCAGGGTCCCAGGTACCTATATGCCAAATTTGGAAGCTCTGCGATCAGTAGTGTGTTGTATTGTTCAGGTTTAGATTAGATAAATGTATTTATTTTCCTGTTGGAAAAAAAAATAAACTCGTATTTTTTTTTTTTTTTTTTTTTTTTTTTTTTTGCAGCAATTAAATTATGGATTCAATTTAAATGGCTAATTTTTTTCTATTATTAGCTTATTATTTTCATATTTTTATTAATTAAAAGAAAACTAAACAGAAATTCGAAATTCTGACTTCGATGTGCACAATGATCCTTCGGGGGGCACCTTTGTGTTAAATCTCGTGACTGTCCGAGCTACCGTTTTCGAGAACAGTGAAATATACATACAAATATTGCTCACTTAATAGTATAAGATAAAATTCCATGAGAAAACAAATTTTAAGTTTCCAAGAGAATTTTATAGATTTTAAATCATGATTACATTGAGAAAATTTTTTGTAACTGACACATCTAGAATCTGAATTGTGGATCCAGAAAAAATAGTGCAATGTCATCCTTATAAATTCTAGTCCCCTTTGAAAGCGAGTTCTAGAAACCCCTATTAGAATTCTAGAGCGTTTGCCTTTATTCTCGAGGGCAAAGTTATTTAAAAATCTCGGCAAATAAATGCTAATACAAAAGGCGGGTTTCAGCAACTATAATCTTGGTTTGTTACCCAATTCTAGAAAATCAAGAAAGAATTTCTCGCAATACAAAAGATTCAGAATACTCAGAATATTCAGAATATTGATTTACCATCGAGAAATGTGTAGACTAGAAATTCTCGACCATTTCGTCTATTCAGTTTATTGGCGTGCCTTATGCGCATAGAACGGAAATCTATATTTCTAGTTATGGGATTTAGAAAATGACCACTTATTCATTCTAGATGAAGACGGTATATATATATTTTTTTCTCAGTGTAAGTGATTTAAAATATTTAGTTATCCAAAATAGTCTTGTCCTAACCATTCCATATAATTGGTTCCATACTATTTAATAGAAAAATTAATGTAAACCCGGCCCCACCCGAACCCGACCAATGCAGGACTCTAAGCCATATTCTAATAAAAAACAACAAAATAAAATCGTTCATAATGGATAAATTATGAAGCACTTTTCCATATTTGTAGTGAAAGAAACTGCTATTGTAGGCGAAATTACTAAAATCTGTAGGAGTTAGATTTCTAGTTTGTTTTAAATTGCTTTAATTTCTTTCTTTCTTTTTCTTTTTTTCTTTTCTTTTCTTTTCTTTTCTTTTTTTTTTTTTTTTTTTTTTTTTTAGGAAATGAACCGAAACAGTCATGAAAGCATTTCCATGATATCGTGAATTCTAAAGAATAACAATATGTGGCCGGACACATTTTACAGGTGTGTTTGTTAACATAATAGGTATTTCAAAATAAAAATAAAAATAAATAAATACAAAGTGGAATCATTAGCAGATATTAGACATCTACTTAGAGAGAGTTATCAAGGTCACCTTGGTAATCAGACAAGCCAGCTCTTAAAATAACTCCGCAAATTGGACGGTGGGCGGTTCCTAACGTATACATAACAGGTAATAAGAGAACAAAGAGGTATAAAATGAATTAAAAAAAAAAAAAAACAGGTGATAATTCAGACATTATCATTATTAGGGTTCATGTATATAACTCTACTTCAGCAACTATTGTTATTGAAAATAATTAGTTTGGTTGTCAACTTCCAGACTTGAAATATCAAACAAAAAAAAAAAAAAAAAACAGTGAGAGTTTAATGATTAGTTTATCACCATAGAATACTTTTCTAAAATGAACTGCCGTACTTTATTTAAAGTTTTGGTAATCGAATAGTTAAATAAATATTTTCTTAGATTTAATTTATTTATAAAATTGCATTTAAGCTGTCAGATTATTATTTTGTTAAATCATAATGGGTCATTTCCTCTAAAATGTGAGATTTAAACATTTATTTATTTATTTATTTATTTATTTTTTTTAAATAAAAATATTATTTTCCTTTAATAGGTGATTCTATTATAATTATATAGTCTTTCTAAGCGATAAAATATAATCAGCAAAAAAAGTTTTTTATGTAAAAAACTTTGCAATTTATGAGTCATGGGATTAATGACAGGGGTATTAAAAAAAAAAAAAAAAAAAAAAAAAACAGGGTTAGCTTGTTTATTACCACAACCACATGCGCCTAAATTATTTACTGATAAATTTTTCCCGGAAAACTCAGTTAAAAAAATCCGGTTGTTAAAATAAAGTAAAAGAAGTCTGAAATGATTAGCTTAATCGAGTAATGCGTTTAACGCTATTATACTTAAAATAATTTGAGCCTATTGTTCATAATTACAAAGAATTTTTCATTGTGTCTCTGTAAAAATCCATAAGTACTAGATTCACCAAAACTTATAGAGTTGTGATTTATAACATGTAGGGTGAGTTAACATGTTCCAGAGATTGGCATGCTCCAGTAATTGACATCTATCCCGAAATAATTAATAAATGAGAAAAATAATAAAATTATATATTTTACGTATAAGAATTTTAACATTTTATGTCAAACATTGGAGCGTAGGGTGCTAATAACTGGTAAAATGAATAACTAGCAGTGTCAAACTCTGGAACATAGGGTGCCAATTACTAATAAAAGGAAAAACTGGCAATGTCAATTACTGGAACATTGAATGGGTGTCAACTAAAAATTCATAAAAAAATCGTTATCAAATGTATATATTTTAACATATATGTGGTTCTGAATGTCTTTCACGCCATAGGTACTAACTTAAGATTTCTAAAAATATTTTCTGGTGACTAGAGCATTAAAAACATCAGAGATTGCTCTAAAAGTGTCAATCACTGGTGCACTTACCCTATATACATTTTCAGTTCGTTCCAATAAGGTATTTAGATGCTACCGCACTTTAAATAATTTGAACTCATAGGCCATAATGATAAAGAATTCTTTTCTGTGTCCCTGTAAAAAAGAACAACAACATGTACAAGAGTCACCACAATCTATAAAGTTCGTACTAATCTGACCTACAGCAGACGTACCAACTTTCAACTCATTCGAACAAAACGTTTAGACGCTATCGAGTTCACTCGCAGACATACATATATACACATACTTTCCTTATACATAACTATTTTAGAAAAGAAAAATTAAGTCATTCGTTTGGGCTATTATTACTATATTAAGTTAAAAAAAGAAAAAAATGACAGTAAATAAAAATAACAGCAAATAAAAATATTCCCCAGGATATAACCGAGAATTTTTAATTTTTACATTCATACTCGTTTCTCCAGTCAAATTGATCCAAAATGGTTTCTTTGTTGATATTGGTTGATACGACTTTCTACCAGGTGGCATTATGGGATATTGATATTAGAAGTGTTGCTTGATAAAAGTATAATCAGTTTTTCGGTGTGATAGACAATGACTAAAAAAATTAAAGAACAACTTTGTATATATATTTACACACACTCACACATTATGTACAATGACAAAAAAAAAAAAAAAAAAAAAAAAATCGTATTTTTTCTTCCATTGTTAATTTTTCAGGTTTTGTGTGATAGTTTTTAATAATTTAAACGCCCTACCTCACAAAGATATTATTTATAGACACGTAGGGAAATGACATTCCTTAGGGAAAAAACAAATTCTAAATTCTCCCCCCCACCCCACCCCACATATATATGTATATATTTTAATCCACTGTACAGACAAAAATAAATTAAAAGCTTCCCGTCCACATGCGTAAAAATTTTTCGAATTTATTTCATATAAAAATTATATATGTTATTTTTGAAGAGGACATTAAAACTGTCATAACAGAAGATCAACCTAATATGATATTAAAAATTATAATTTACAATAAAATTCTTATGAAATTTCTTTTGAGAAAATTCTTATGGGTCCATAATGAATTTTGAATTTTTAATAAACAAATAAGTTGTATTTTACATTTAATAGGAAAAAAATTGTACTAAAAAATCCCGTTTAGAAAAATAGCTCCTATCTTAGAAAGAAAAAACACGTTTTTATTTTCTTCTATATATATGTAAGAAGAAAGTATTGGAATAGTGAAAATCTTCGACATCCGGTTTTCGATAGATTTACATGTTTTGGGATGTTCTTTGACCATTTTTATGAAATGTCTGTCAGTCTACGTGTATTAAAAATTTTGTGGGCACTGTATGTCACGAAAATATGAACGAAATTTAACGAAACTTGATATTTAGTTCGATCTTGATTTAAACTGGGGCTGATTACATTTCAGGATCTATTGCTCAAGAGGTGGCGCTTTCATGCTATTTTCTTTTTCACAATTTTCAACAAGGCAGTATAGGACAAAATTTCGTATTAATATATGCAATGAGAATTATTTATAACTTTTCAATGTCAAATTTAAAAAAATAAATATTTATTAGAGTAATACTCAACAAGAAATTTTTTTGGGTATGTAGGGGGCATCGCTTCCCCTCCCTCATTCATAGGTGCGTAAATTTTCAATATGGGTATCTTTGAAAAGAACACGTCAGTTCCTTTAAAAAGTATGGTTGAACCATAGCTTTACGGTAGTTTAAAACTAATTTATTTTATATATATATATTTTTTTTTTATTTGAAAAAAAAAAAAAAAAATCCTCAGATGTATAGGGGAGAGTGCGGTTCAATGGACCGCTCCCTATTTTTTTTAGTTTGTAGTTTATTAGTATCCCTAATAAGCTAGAATATGTCAACTTATTAAGGACACTAATTAAAGTAAATTTAAAAAGAATTCACATAAAATACTTTAAAAGACGTTTTTATTTATTTATTCTCTTTTTTTCTCTTTGGCAAGTAATAAAATTTGACATAAAGGACTGTATTTCTTTATATTTACTAGCTTCTTTTTTGAAAATTAATTCTTACTCTCTCTCTCTCTCTATATATATATATATATAAAAGAAAGAAAAGAAAAGGTTAAAAAAAAAAAAAATGTGCGATTGGCACGGATTATAAACGCTTTCCAAATATACTTATCCGCTACATCAATTAACCTCAAACGTATTACATATATATATATGGTTTATGCAACTCTGTATAATGTTTAAAAACAGCGTGTGTACAGAAATATATTTTGTTTTTAACTTTTGGAAAAGGAATTTCACAAATGCAGCTTTGTAGCTTTATTTTTTAAGAGAAAAAATAAAATATATACATTGCTTTTGTATAGCCCTGTATACCGTCAAAAATTTTCACACACACACACACACACACCACATAATGTACTAAAAGAAATTCTCATAATATTGAAAATTTACACTGATCAATTTCCATTTATATCCCATAATTATCCGAACAACTTTGTGGGTGTCTTGTGAACTAATCAATTACGCGAATCATACGTTATCCTGCAGGGAAATAGTTTTGTATAATGTATATTAAAATATTTTTTAAAAGATACTTCTCGTAGACTATAATGTAGTGGGTATATATTTTTTGGATCCCTGTACACTAACCACTTATGATATTTATACTATTTTCAAAAGAGATCGTGCCACAGTGAACTTGGATAACGTAATATATATCAATGCATTCTACAGTTATTAACGGAAATTAGAGCGTGAACGGACGGACAGATAGATGTACCAAAAAAATAATCACTCTTTAACATTGTTTAAAAAACATTAAAAACATATAACAGAACTAAAAGGGGAATTTCACCAATTTCCAGTTACTCGTCTAATGCATCTGATAAGTTTCTTGTGGCTCTGTAAATCTTAATACTAATCATGTCATACTGATTCACTAACAAATTATTATTATTATTTTTTTTTTTATTAAATAATTTTATGTTTATATGCTAAAAGTTTACATAAAATTTCAGCACACAACCGCCAAAGTAAGTTTTTTAAGAAAATTAACTTATTATTGAATACACAAATCAATACCCAAATAAAATAATCTGGTGTGTCACTCACACGACTTTCTCTTACCCTGAAATTTAATACTATAAATACAGTTTGCAGATTTAGAGGTAAGATAACGAGAACTGTCATGCAAACCTATGCTAAACAATTCAAATTAGGCTTCAGAAGAGTTTTATACGATAATTAATTCTGTGTGAGGGGGGCTACCGCCCCCCACAACCCCACGTTTCATTAATGTACCTACATTTATATAGAATTTAATTCGGTTATTAAAAAATAATTCTGTTTTTAAAAAATAATTTATTAAAATTATTATTTAAAAAAATTATTTTTTATGATAATGCAGACGATTTCCATATTAGAGAGGTAGTGTAATACTAAATACTCTCAATATTTAAAAAAAAAATTACTCTCAAAATTACTCTCAATATTAAAAAAAAAAAAAGATTTTTTTTTCTAATTTTTTTTTTCGTTAAAATTAAAAAAAATCTATAACTTTGTATTAAATTATCACAGATTTATAGTTCAACCATTCGTTTTAAAGGTATTCGCAAGCTCTTTTGAATGATACCCATCATGAAAATTTACTACCCTCGAGGGGGGGGGAGGGGAGGCCCCTACATACACAAAAAAATTTTCCCAGTTAACTATCTCTATTACAAAAAATATATGTTCGTTTCATTTGGTTTAGTGCAGTCTATAGACGTTAAACTCTACTTACCTGCAATTTCCCCCATAGACGTAATGTATTAGAAGTCTCTTGATTGTCCCTGTACACGAACCATTTGCTTGATCTTAACGAAAAGCTTACTGTAGCATCCCTATATGATACACATTTAGAATACCAAGTTTGAACTTTCTGCCATAATTTGTTTTTGAGATATGCTGATAACAGACAGACACACACACAGACACACAGACACACACACAGACACACAGACACACACACACAGACACACAGACTCACAGCCACACAGACACACAGACCATTTGCTAAAAACATGATTTTCGTATTCAGGGGACCTCAAAACGTGTAAATATAACAAAATCTCGCGTTCGAAAATTTGACCCAAAAACAATACTTTCTCTACCTTATGGGTAAGAGAAAGTAAATATGTTGTTAAAACCTTTGTTGAAAACCTTTGAAAACCTTTTTAATTAATGTTAATTTAATTGCTTACAGTGTACTGATGAGAACAATAAAGCTCGGTTATATAGTGAATTGAAATATTTCTTTCGCAGTTTTTTTTTTTTTTTTTAAGCAAACTGTTATAGACCTATCAAATTAGCGAAAGAAAGCATTCTTTGGATCAGAGCGTTACTCGCAGCCTTAATTCTCACTATAGGAAGCAGTTGAGTGTGTATAAATATTGAGAAATACTCAATCCATGAGTATTTTGGAAATTTATGAAAACAACAGGTGCCACTGAGTGTCGAGTTTGCTTCGGTTAGAATTTTCATGGATCACAAACGAGCTGTTTGCTAAAGGCGGCTAATACGAAACAAAGCAATAGAATAATGATGATGAAGTAAAGTGATCCTTATCCTCTGAAAAAATTGTAACTACAACACCCATACTACTTATGAATTAAAAATGGCTAATAATATTCTAATTTTTTTTTTTTTTTGGGGGGGGGGGCGGAGGGGGTGTCAAAAATAACTAATGATTTCCATTACAAGTAAAAATGAAAGTAAGTATGCATACTAAATATTTTTTTCTTTTTACTTTCTCTTACCCATAGGGTCGAGAAAGTGTTTTAGGGTCAAATTTTCGAACGTGAGTTTTTGTTATATTTACATGTTCTGAGGTCCCCTGAATACGAAAATCATGTTTTTAGCGAATGGTCTGTGTGTCTGTCTGTCTGTGTGGATGTCTGTGTGTCTGTTATCAGCATATCTCAAGAACAAATAGTAGCAGAAATTCCAAACTCGGTATTCTAAATGTGTATCATATAGGGATGCTACATTAAGCTTTTCGTTGAGATGAAGCAAAAGGTTCGTGTACAGGGACACTCAAAAGTATTCAAAGACATTATGTCTATAGGGGAAATTGCAGGTAAGTAGAGTTTAACATCTATAGACTGCACTAAACCAAATGAAACGAATATATATTTTTTGTAATAGAGATAGTCAACAGGGATTTTTTTTTTTTTTTTTTTTTGTGTATGTTTTGTATTTTTTTGCGGTACCCCCCCCCCTCCCCCTCACACAGAACTAATTATCATATAAAACTCTTCCGAAGCCTAATTTGAATTGTTTAACATAGGTTTACCTCTTAATCTCCAATCTGTATTTATAGTATTAAATTTCAGGGTAAGAAAAAGTCGCGTGAGTGACACACCAGATTATTTAATTTCTGATTGTGACTATTAAAGTGAATTATACCTTCTTAATAAATTGTGAATTCATAATAATACTTTTAATAAAACTACCACCAAATTCTATGAAATTAACAATTTTTGAACAAATTTGTCTATAGTGAACGTCCGATTGTATAATAGTGAATTCTATATTAATTTTGCAAACGGCTCGTTGTTCGACTATAGAATAATGTAAAATCGAAGGAAAAATTAAAAATTAATAAAAAAGGAGCATTTTTAGAATGTTAAAAAAAAATGGAATATTTAATTTTATTAAATTTAAATAGTTTTCGAGAAATTTTAATTTACGTAATATTGTTATAGTGCAATTGCATAATTAAAAATAATAATGAGCATCATTTTTTAGGAACAATTCCGGTTAGACCGCTTCAAAACAAAGACTTTTGGAAGCCTTTTTTTTTTTTCTCTTAGAAATGCTATGTATTTTTATTTATTTATTTATTTATATATATATTTTAATTGATCTGCATAAATGTTACATCATTAGAAAGATCTTTCAAAACTGAACATTTTTTGTGCTTACACTTTTCCCTTAATCTCAATATGTAAAAAGATTTCAACGAAAGTTTATAACTACCATTGCAATTCTGAAATACCCATGGAGGATAAAATTAAAATGTAATATAAAATTCAATCATAAAAATTATGGGCTAATAGTTATTACATCATTTTTTTGCAATCATGATAATGTACTTATCTGATATAAACAAACAGTTGATTGTGACGTCATATTTATCAAATTAGTTAAAATTAGAGCCCCTTAAATAAATAATAGGCCGGCGCATCACCGCCATTTTTTTGCCTCGTAAGAGGACAGCATTTCCGCTTGGCGATTTTATCGCTTCACGGGTGGTTTTAAGAAATTTTCATCTAAAAATAAAATCGACCAAAAATGATAAGCAACACAAGTAATCTGTTTCTGTTTCTTAAATAATTCATAACATTTGAAAGGGGGAAAAAAAAGAGCGTACCAATTGAAATTGGAAAGTTTTTTCAACGACCTAATTACTATCAGGACACGGAAACAAGACAACTTTGGCGAACCAAAAAAACGTCGCCAAGACTCTACAAACACACAGTAAAAAAGCGTTTCTTAAAATAATTTATGGTTATTAAAATACATATTTAGATTTAAATAATACTTTTTTTTAATTTTTTACTTTATAAATGTCAGAAATGCAAAGAAAAGTATAAGTGAATAACAATAAAACTTACTATGCAAAGCTGTGCATTAGGTCCCGGGATCCAAGAATCTGGACGACAATTCGCAGCCCATTTTCTCCTTCTTGCATTATCCGAAGGAAACCTAAACATTTTGTATCCTTTTCTGGAGTGTTTACAGCAGTTTATTGCTGAACAACCTCCCATATTGCAGTTTATTTCACTAAAATTACGAGCAAGACGGTAGAAACAATGGATGCCGTTTGTTTATCACGCTGGGTACATGCGGCAACCCTAAGGCAAAAAAATGTCGGATGCGCCAGCTCGTATATATAGGAGCTTTAGTTAAAATAAATAAGGTTACAAATAAGGTACATAAGGTTACTTCGTTACAAATAAGGTACCTTTCATTTGGTACCTTATTTGTAACGAAGTTTTGATTAGATATTTTAGAATTAATTAAAATATGAAAATAATTTCAAAATTGGACATTTAAATTTATGATTGTTGCAAAAAAAGTGTACCAGTTATTGTTATATATATATAGATTTTTTTTCCATGAGGAGGGGGGGAGTATAAGATGAAATAATGTTTCCACGCGAAAAATTAAAAATTAAAAAATATTAAATTTGCCCATGCATATAAAAAATACTTATTAAAACGAGTCGAAGAAGGAAGCGAAATAAGTACTGAGTTATATTACGATAAATACGATATATACTATGATACGTTATATTAGACCTATCGTCCAGGGTTAGTAGGTATTTTCGTTAAAAGAAATAGTTTGTTCGTTCGGTGCAACTTGCACATTAGTCCCGTCAGGTACAACTATGCATATTAGTCCCGTCAGGTTCAAATTGCACATTAGTCCCCTTTAAATATAGTGTCCAGCGAAGCAGGCAAAGCATTCGTTAATTTATTATGTTCATTGATTTTACATTCCGTCATTTTTGACGGGGTTATATGCTAGTAATTATAATAATTACTGTTATGTTGCTTAATTGCAATGAACATGTAAGTAGATTTTCATAACTTTAAAACAGTAATTTATGATATATATATAGTAAATTATTTTTTAAAACAAAGTAATAGCAGAGTAACTGAAGATTTAATGTCACTGAATACCACATAGACCAAAAAGAATTAATTTTTACCAAAATAAATTTTCTTATGATGACTTTTAGTTCAATTATTTAAACAATTAATTTTACTAAATTGTAACTATTGCTTTTTTAATTAACTTAATTTCACTTCAAATTTACCTTTATCGTATTTCTTAGATAGCTAGCTACGTTTCAAAATTTGATGCTTTTATGATAAATCTATATTAAACCAAAACAAAAGAAAGAAAAGCAATTATGTATATATATAAACTTCTGCTCAAAAGCTTATCAAGATTTGCAAACGACCAGTTTTTCTCAATTTAGAAACTTATCTCTCGATGAAATCTTTGAAACAATGGGTATTTAAAGAACTGGGTCTTCCTCATGTTTTTCAAGTAAAGATTGGTTTAAGACAACATGTAGGGGGCTGTTAACAATTTGAGAAAAATAAATAGTGTTTGTGATCACCCTGTATCATTAAATGAACGAAATGATCTGTAACTTTAGGATATGTTAATATAGACCCAGTACAATTTGTGGATGAAGAATTTGTGTAACGATATCATGTTAAATAACAGAGATATAAGCATTTACTTTAAAACTTAAAAAAAAAAAAAAAAAAAAAAAAAATCAGCATGTTTTTTATTCGTAACATACAGAGTTTTAAACGAAAATTATTCCTACTTTCAGATAAATTGAAAAAACACTTATGAAACGACATAATGCAATCGGAATACATATCTTATATATGTTTTGAAATATGAGAATTTTTATGAAAAACGTTTTTACTGCGCATGCGTGAAAGATAGAAAAAGTTTTATTACATAGGTTGAAAGCTAGACATATTGGGCAACTTTTATATAAAGTTCATTTGAATAGAGTAAAAATTAAGCAAATTGTCGGCAAAAGAACGAGTTAGGTTTTAGGTATTTTCCAGAGTTGAAATTTCATAAGGGGTTTCCACATGCGCGTAATTAATTTGAAGATCCAATTACACTACCTACCAATAAGTATTTGGACACTTTCGAATTTAGACATTTTGTCAAATATCTAGAAAAGATCTTTTGGAATCATCTTGAAACTTTGGTAGTGTAAAGAACAAGTTATACCACATATATTTCGGAAAATATTGTGTTCTGAAAAGTAAAAGGGGACCAGTAAAAAATTAAATAAAAATCAAAATGTTTTGGATCACCCTGTAAAAAGTAATGTTTGAAACGCATTTTGGCTGTAGCACCTGATTAAAAGGAATCTTCTCATTATCTGTATAAATTTTTAAGAGGCTACCACATATATTCATGGAGATATAACGTTTTTTTTTTTTTTTTTTTTTTTTTTTTTTTTTTTTAACATTGCCAAAAAATTTCCACTTTTTTAATTATAACACGTACGGTATTAGACCCAGAGCAAAGATATTTTCAGAAAATTTGGCATACTTCATTAGACACAACTACTGCAATCAGAATGTAAAAATGTTAAATATCTTACGAAATATGAGCATTTTTACTAAATAATGTTTATCTACGCATGCGCTAGCTTTTAAAAAATCTCATTTGCATAATTTAATAGCCAAATGTATTGAGTAACTGATATGAAAACTCCTAACAAATATCGTGTAAATTTAAAGCGTTATGAGAAATAGAATGAACATGATTCAAGCAAAGGCCAATGGCAGCACAGTGTTCGCTGATTGTAAATAAATATCAGAACAAAAACCCTTAACGGGTTAAAAGTTTGTGACGCAGCACTTTATTTCGATATGATTTGGAAATATGGGTCTTAAAAATAATGATATCAAATTTTGAGTGACGCTTTGCTATTAATTGAAATATACATAGATTTTTCTTATTTCATAATTTGCTCTTTTCTTCTATTTATATTTACATCACAGTACATTCATAATATTTTCAACTTCAACGTGAAAAAATATATAGAATTTACTCACTGATGCTTTTTCATTTGCATCTCGTGAATTCAAAATATGAGTTTTAAAAGAAATGATATAATTTCAGTGACGCCTGAGTGTTACTTTAAAAAGATTTCTTTTTAGATTTCATAACAATCACTTTTGTTTTGTTGAATAAAGTGTATTTACATATTGAAATAATGATTTTAATTTTTAAATATACTGTCAAATAGTCAAACTTTCACTCAATGTACATTATAAATTGAAGTTATCTAGTTCAATAAATTGATTTGTCTATTGCGTCACGCTATCCAAAACTGCAAGTAAAATTTCTGCAAATGTTTTCTTTTTGCATCACACAATCTCTTTGTATCATAGTATTAACAGTGAAAATGTGTGCAAAGGAACATTTACATATATTTTACTTACAGTTTTGGATAGCGTGACGCAATAGACAAATCAATTTATTGAACTAGATAACTTCAATTTATAATGTACATTGAGTGAAAGTTTGACTATTTGACAGTATATTTAAAAATTAAAATCATTATTTCAATATGTAAATACACTTTATTCAACAAAACAAAAGTGATTGTTATGAAATCTAAAAAGAAATCTTTTTAAAGTAACACTCAGGCGTCACTGAAATTATATCATTTCTTTTAAAACTCATATTTTGAATTCACGAGATGCAAATGAAAAAGCATCAGTGAGTAAATTCTATATATTTTTTCACGTTGAAGTTGAAAATATTATGAATGTACTGTGATGTAAATATAAATAGAAGAAAAGAGCAAATTATGAAATAAGAAAAATCTATGTATATTTCAATTAATAGCAAAGCGTCACTCAAAATTTGATATCATTATTTTTAAGACCCATATTTCCAAATCATATCGAAATAAAGTGCTGCGTCACAAACTTTTAACCCGTTAAGGGTTTTTGTTCTGATATCATTACTTTTTAGGGGTTATTGATCAACTGATCAAGTCCTTCCAGCTCATAGAAAGAGTAGATTTTCTTATCATGTAGCTGCCATTTTATTTAAAAATGGCAGCTACAATTAATTAATGGACTTAATGGAAATATTAATGAGGGCTACGTATATATGGAGTTTTAAGTAAATTGGATCATAAATACCTTTTTATGAGAATTTAAATATTTCAAATAGCTGGCACTCGAAACAAGATGGCAGATCATATAATATTCATATAATTTACAAAAATACTTTCATTTATTAACGATTATTTATTTTGATAAATCAAATTTCAATTCCTTTTTAAAGAATAATTAGATGCAGACAAAGTTTAGTTTATATTAATATATTCTGCTATCCCCCCCCCCTCTTTTTCTATTCCTTTTTTTTTTTTTTCAGCAATGCACCGAAGAAATAATATATACTTTATTTCTTTTTTAATTCTTAAAAAAAAAAAAAAAAAAAAAAAGCTTATAATTGGTTTTAAAATTAAAATCATGTAAAAGGAAATTTCATTAACCTAAACTATTAATATCTGAAGTGCTTGTGTGTAGGGGGGGGGGGCGAAATATTCTTGTTTTACTGGTAGAAATACATAATGGACATTTAATTTTTTTAAAATCATAAATTGCCTAATAGCAAAATAATAAAATTGAAGTATATTTTAATGATTTTATTGTTATTTATACAGAAATTGATTATAGACTGCCATTCATTAAGAACAAAATAATAATACATAATAATAATAATAATTTAGTCATTTTACCAATAATATGTTTATCTTCTATTTTTTAAATAAATAGTTTCCCTCTGATTATGATACTTCAAATATTAAATTTTAATATACATGAGCAAGCCTTTCTTATTTAATATATATAAATTTCTTGTAATGCAATATAGAGTAATCCTTTTATTTTCCATTTTGTCTTAATAGGGGGAAAAAAAATTAGCGCACCAGAATTACATCACTCAATTCAATAACAATAAAAAAAAAAAAAAAAAAAAAAAAAAAAAAGGAGAGCGAGAGAATGATAATTAATAAAAATTTAGAAAGGAACTACGAATTACAAAAGAAAAAATATAGAATCAATAATGAGAAAGCGATCACACTCGTTTTTATAGTAACTCTATATTAAGTTAAAAGATGGCGCCAAAATTTTTCTCTCTCAATAATACTTCGAAATTCTTCTCTAAATTGGAGCATGCGCAAATTGAGAGGAGCTCCGCTCCCGCAAACGCCTTGTACAATAAAACCACAACAGTCTCAGCCAGTCAGAGAGCGCAGGAAGGAAACACCAATCAGAGGCGGCGAATGAATACATGAATGATGAAAAAAATTAATCGGTTGATTGATTAGTTGGGTTTTACGTCGGAAAAAATTAATAGGAAAAAAATGTGAAATATTTTCTCTTAAAAAATTATAAATTTATTATGAATAATTATTAAATAGAATACATATAATTACAAAATATTTCCTTATTTGAAATATTATCTAAATAGTATTTTGGCGAAATGTGAAATTTTAAAATCAAATAATTTCCTTCATAACAAAAAAGAAAGAAATATTTAAGTAAAATTTAATTTAGTATATATATAATAAGTATTTAAAACAAACAATGAAGTTTCCTTTTTGCATTTAATAAGAAAAAATCTAAATATTTTATTGACTGCATTCAGATTGGACCAACCAACCACAGCCTCAGAAAACCGAATGACGCCTGTTCTGAATTCTGAGAATCTGCGGTTCAAATCCATGCATGGCGGAGGAAAAATAGTTCGATTTTTAAGCTAAATTATCTAAGAAACAAGAGTTTTTTGGGAAAAACGGAGAACGTCATGCGTCTCAGACAAAATAAATTAATATCATATATCAATTTCATAAAATTTCTTCGAGCCGTTTTCGAGAAAAAAAAACTCACACAAAACACATTTTTCCTTTGAAGTCTTAAATTGCAACTCCAGATCTCAAAATATATACAACGTTGAAGTGTGAAACTTTCAGGATAGCATCATGCAGAAGATAAAAGCTTATTCTGAAAATATTAGATCAGAATATCTCCAATTTACTGAGATATTAAATGTCGGCGTTTCCAAATTCCTTTGATGTTAAATTAGCTGTATAATAGAGTGTCGCTGCTAAGCTTTGTTTGAGCTTTGCTGCGTCACTCAAAAAACTGCCGTTTTTTATGATAGATAAAACCCCCTATCATCTTCCTTTTCTTTGAGAAGAACTGAAATGCTATGAAAAATCTAGTTCGTTCTTTTGCCGACAATTTGCTTAATTTTTACTCTATTCAAACGAATTTTTGACAAAAGTTGCCCAATACATCTAGCTTTCAACCTGTGTAAAAAAAAAAAAAAAAAAAAAAAAAATCTTCTACCTTCCGCGCATGCACAGTGAATACGTTTTTCATAAAAATGCTCATATTTCATGAGATATTTAAGATATTTATATTCCGATTGCAGTATATTGTTTTAAAAGTTCTTTTTCAATTTATTTGAAAGTGGGAATAATTTTCGTTTAAAACTCTATTATAAAGAAAAACATGCTGCTTTTCTTTTTGGAGTTTTAAAATAAATGCTTATATCTCTTTATTCAACACGCTATCGTCACATAAATTCATGCACAAATTGTACTGGATCTATATTAACATATCCTAAAGTTACAGATCATTTCGTTTGTTTAATGGTACAGGGTGATCACAAACATTATTGATTTCACTCAATTTGTTACCAACCCCCTAAATGCTGTTTTAAACCTGTCATGTCTTTTCTCTAAAAAACATGAGAAAAACTTAATTCTTTAAATACCCAGTGTTTGAAAACATTTCCTTGAGAAGTTTTCAAATTGAAAAAAAAAAAAAATACTGATCGTTTGCAAATCTTGCTAAACTTTTGAATAGGAGTGCATTCTTTATCTAAGCATTCTTTATGCAAAAATATAAATTTAAAAAATAAATAAATAAATAAATAAAATCCATTATGCATTATATACACCCTTATATTTGTTTTGGCACAAATATATTAACCAAGAAAAAGAATGTACGAAAGAAAAAATAATAATAATAATAATGATAACAGAGCTTTTTTTATTGTAACATTTTAATTCTTTTCGACAAAAAGAAAGAAAAAAAAAAATATATTCTTTTTTCTTTTAATTTACTTCAGACCAGTGATTAAATTGCTAACGGGAAATGTTTGGCAATTAATATGCGAGCAATATTTGCTAATATTTCGTTTTTTAATTTATTAAAGTATTATCTAAGCATTTCATCAAAATATTAACCAATTATAATATAACAATTATTTCCTTTTAAATTTCTGGAAAATTTTTAACATCCCTCTGCATTCATTAAACTCAGTAATTATTAAAACTTTTAAAGAAATTAATGAGGTTTTCAATGTGTTGACTTTCCACAATAATGGAAAATGGGATTGAAATTTATTTCTTTAGAAGATTATTATTTTTTGGATACTGGAAAATTATATTGATCTGTCATATTTATTTATTTTAGAATTTCCGTATTATTGTGTTTTCTTGAATTGTAATTAATATCTATGATTTCTTTCTTTCTTTTCTTTTTTTTTTTTTTTTTTTTTTTTAGAGAGAGAGAGAGAAGTATTTTAAAACTATATATTAAAGTTTCACAAATATTAATTACCATTATTGATTATTTGGAATTTATCACGTAACGTAATAATTATTGACAAAAAGGAAATACCAATTTTAGGTAAACATAACGATTCGGCTGTCATTGAATTCAATAAAAACTATTTGTTTGTTTGTTTGTTTGTTTATTCAATGAGTATTAAGGTTTTTGCTTGTCTCAAGGACAGATTACATTTCCAATAATTCGGACCACAAGGGTTTTACAAGTTTATTACAAGAACATTTATTTTTTAAATATAAGAACACACATCCATTCCTTACCCGGGATTCAAACCCGAGACCTGGTGTACCAGAGGAGAGCTTCTTGCCATATATTTATTTGCTAAGAAATAGCTAGAAGGGTTTCTCTGTGTAGTAAAAGTTATAGTTGAATCATTGGGTTTAGGGTCATTTTTTGCACATTCAAGTTCTTAGACCAGTACCTACGGTGTTTGTGTAGGGTTTAAGACCAATTTAATACACGAGGTCCTAGGACTAGGTAGAATGCTTTCCGTGAGTGTCGTTCAAAAGGATCCTGGTCCGTATTCATGCGAATTTCGGAGTAAACCCAGGAAAACTGCAAACGTCTAGGACGACGAGCGAGACCTAGATAAGAACCAGGCATTTTCTGTCTACCAGCTTGATTTTAAACCATTATAAGGCTGACGGGATTCGCCCCTGCAACTTCAATATTAAAACGCTAATCGTTTATCATTTCACTAAAAAATGGTTTTCAGGATTCCAGAAAATGTAAAACAGCCCAAGAAATTCGAAAATCTTTGAAGAACTATGCTAAAAAATGAATGATTTATGACTATAACGTCACTTTACTGTGATTGCTCTTACATTAAACTGTTCCGTTTAGTACCAAATTCAATGTTATGTTTAAATAAAATTTTTACACAGTACAGTCGGTAACAAAAGTGTCCGAACACTAGCAAAAATTCCTATGTAAAAAAAGTACACTTCATACGGTTTTGTTAAATAAATCCTTGCCAAATCCTCTTCTTAGTCATTCTAAGACCATGATTCGATAAGGATTTATTTAACAGAACCATATGAAGTGTACTTTTTTCACATAGGAATTTTTGCTAGTGTTCGGACGCTTTTGTTACCGACTGTAATTTTGAAATTTTTAGAAATTCGATCAAGCTATTTGAATGAGAATACTGATTTAAAATGATCAATAAAATATAACTTTATTTTTTTCTTTACAGGGATATAGCAAAAATATTTTAACTTAAATGTGATCAGTAAGTTGTTATTGTTTAACCTTATTCTTTTTTTTTTTAACCAATGGAAATTTTTTTTTCTTTTTCTCACCGTGTAGAGTAAACACTGTTTTGGGGTCATATTTTTTAAATTGAGATTTTACCATAATGATACGTTTTGAGGCCCTCTGAATAAAAAAAAAGAGGCTGTTATCGGTTTTTTTGTGCATGTATGTATATATATCTGTGTGTGTGTGAGAGAGAGAGAGAGAGAGAGAGAGAGAGAGTGAGAGTGTGTGTTAGCATGTTTTGTTATCATACAAGCACGTTTTGCATGTAGAGTATAGCATGAAAAGCATTTATTCTTCGTTTACAGGACTGGCGAAACCATTTGGATATATTAAATACACAACTGGAAATCTCTCAAAATTCATGCCAAAGTGTATTATAAATATTTCGTTGTGACAAAGTTAAATACGATGTAGGGTGCGTTTACAGTTAATAGTCAATATACAGGACTACTCAGAATTAGTCAAATAAGTTACAAATACTAATGTCGGTAAAACTTTTCTTAATACTTTGACAAAAACTTTATAATTTAATAATAGTCTTATTTATTTATTTTAATGAATGCAGTTACAGTATTCATATAAGAGGGTTAAGAGGGTCGCTGCATCTCTTACACAGAAATATGTGTATAAAATAAAGCTATTTCTAAAAGTATTTTGACCCGTGTTAAAAATACTCTCGTTTAAAAATGCAACTGTTTTAAAAATATCCAAATATCCTACATCTGATATTCTACCTGATACAGTCGGTAACAAAAGTGTCCGAACACTAGCAAAAATTCCTATGCAAAAAAAGTACACTTCATACGGTTTTGTTAAATAAATCCTTATCGAATCATGTTCTTACACTGACTAAGAATAGGATTCGACAAGGATTTATTTAATAAAACCGTACGAAGTGTACTTTTTTTACATAGGAATTTTTGCTAGTGTTCGGACACTTTTGTTACCGACTGTACCTTACAACTTAAATTGTAATAATATATGTATAGTTCTGTTATGTGTGTTTATGTTACATTGTCAGTGCAACACCAGATTATTTCTCTTTTACTTAGATTCAATATTATGTAAGGTAATTTTTGCAATACGAGTCGCTTTTTTTATTTACATTCAACTTATTTTCATGTATTGCACATAATTTTACGCATTAGCAAAAATATTTATCCATATTGCTTCATGTTTTACTGAAGGCGTCTGCATCAACTGGATATTTTAGAAAGTTATTAGAAAATGTAGGAGCAATAGTACACCACATTTGTTTTCTCCTCGAAACCTTACATCTTAAATTGTAATAATATATGTATAGTTGTGTTATGTGCGTTTATGTTACATTGTGAGTGCAACACCAGATTATTTCTCTTTTATTTTAGATTCAATATTATGTAAGGTAGTTTTTGAAATACGAGTCGCTTTTTTTTTTATTTACATTCAATTTACTTTCATGTATTGCACATAATTTTACGCATTAGCAAAACTATTTATCCATATTGTTTCTTGTTTTACTGAAGACGTCTGCATCAACTGGATATTTTAGAAAGTTATTAAAAAATGTAGGAGCAATATTCACGAAGCGTAATAAAAATATTTCTATACACCACATTTGTTTTCTCCTCGAAACCTTACATCTTAAATTGTAATAATATATGTATAGTTGTGTTATGTGCGTTTATGTTACATTGTCAGTGCAACACCAGATTATTTCTCTTTTACTTAGATTCAATATTATGTAAGGTAATTTTTGCAATACGAGTCGCTTTTTTATTTACATTCAACTTATTTTCATGTATTGCACATAATTTTACGCATTAGCAAAAATAATTATCCATATTGTTTCTTGTTTTACTGAAGGCGTCTGCATCAACTGGATATTTTAGAAAGTTATTAGAAAATGTAGGAGCAATATTCACGAAGCGTAATAAAAATATTTCTATACACCACATTTGTTTTCTCCTCGAAACCTTACATCTTAAATTGTAATAATATATGTATACTTGTGTTATGTGCGTTTATGCTACATTGTGAGTGCAACACCAGATTATTTCTCTTTTATTTTAGATTCAATATTATGTAAGGTAGTTTTTGAAATACGAGTCGCTTTTTTTTTATTTACATTCAACTTACTTTCATGTATTGCACATAATTTTACGCATTAGCAAAAATATTTATCCATATTGTTTCATGTTTTACTGAAGGCGTCTGCATCAACTGGATATTTTAGAAAGTTATTAGAAAATGTAGGAGCAATATTCACGAAGCGTTAATAAAAATATTTCTATACACCACATTTGTTTTCTCCTCGAAACCTTACATCCTAAATTGTAATAATATATGTATAGTTGTGTTATGTGCGTTTATGTTACATTGTGAGTGCAACACCAGATTATTTCTCTTTTATTTTAGATTCAATATTATGTAAGGTAGTTTTTGAAATACGAGTCGCTTTTTTTTTATTTACATTCAACTTACTTTCATGTATTGCACATAATTTTACGCATTAGCAAAACTATTTATCCATATTGTTTCTTGTTTTACTGAAGACGTCTGCATCAACTGGATATTTTAGAAAGTTATTAAAAAATGTAGGAGCAATATTCACGAAGCGTAATAAAAATATTTCTATACACCACATTTGTTTTCTCCTCGAAACCTTACATCTTAAATTGTAATAATATATGTATACTTGTGTTATGTGCGTTTATGTTACATTGTGAGTGCAACACCAGATTATTTCTCTTTTATTTTAGATTCAATATTATGTAAGGTAATTTTTGCAATACGAGTCGCTTTTTTATTTACATTCAACTTATTTTCATGTATTGCACATAATTTTACGCATTAGCAAAAATATTTATCCATATTGTTTCTTGTTTTACTGAAGGCGTCTGCATCAACTGGATATTTTAGAAAGTTATTAGAAAATGTAGGAGCAATATTCACGAAGCGTAATAAAAATATTTCTATACACCACATTTGTTTTCTCCTCGAAACCTTACATCTTAAATTGTAATAATATATGTATAGTTGTGTTATGTGTGTTTATGCTACATTGTGAGTGCAACACCAGATTATTTCTCTTTTATTTTAGATTCAATATTATGTAAGGTAATTTTTGAAATACGAGTCGCTTTTTTCATTTACATTCAACTTACTTTCATGTATTGCACATAATTTTACGCATTAGCAAAAATAGTTATCCATATTGTTTCTTGTTTTACTGAAGACGTCTGCATCAACTGGATATTTTAGAAAGTTATTAAAAAATGTAGGAGCAATATTCACGAAGCGTAATAAAAATATTTCTATGCACCACATTTATTTTCTCCTCGGATGCTAATATTTATTATGACTCTCTTCCAAAAGAAAGCAATACTGCATTAATGAGAAACAAAAACACTGAAATGGATTTTTCTACACATTTTTTGTGGAGAGTGCACTTTTGCTAATTTGTAGTTACCGTGAGAGGAATTCAGAATTAGCAATAAGTACAAAAGAGAAGTTTATTTAAAAGGATATTGTTTTTAACTTTTAAAACAGGAAAAAAAGCCAGGAAAGAATTTTTAAGGGTTATCATTTGCATATATACATGATAGTTCAGTTATTATTATTTTTTCCTTAAGTAGAATTTAGTTGGTTAAAATACAAAATAAATAAATATCAGAGGCTTTAATCAAATTCAAGTCAAAATAAATAATATCTGTAGCGTTTCATCTTCCTTTTAATTAATTCAGCTTAATTAAGATTGCTTTTATAATGTGCTTTAAAAACAGCTATAAAGATGCGAATTGTCTTCGAAAATCTTACCTCTAAGTTTAAGAGATGCAGGGGATATTGGGTTTAATATCATAATAGATAACTCTAATTTATTCTTAATTTAACTATGTTATTATCACATTAAATATAGTATATAGATTTTAAATCCCTTATTTTTAAATAGCTTAATCCACTTAAAATTTGGGAATAAAATATATGTATACTTAATATAAATATAAGGAATATGCTTAATATAAATATAAGAAATAATAATTTCGATATTAAGTGTGAGATATTTGTTTTATCTGTTATTATTGTTACTATTATTATTCTAATGTATTCGGAAATAAAAAAATTTCTTAATTTGGTCATAACATTATTTAAAATTCTTTCTGTTATAACTTAATCAATTGACCTACTACTTTTTTTTTTTTAAATCTACATAAAATTTCCAAGCAAATGATCAACTACGTAAGAATGATTAACTGTGACTTGTGTACCAGCTATAACAAGATCAAAATTTTTATTGACGTGTAAAAAATTATAAATGGCATATAGTTGTATAACGACATACAATTGTTGAAAAGACAAAATTTTATCTTATTTTAAGATTTTTATGTTTCATAAAAGCATTTTTAAATAATACCATAAAAAGTAGTGTGTTAATTGTAAGATATTATAATTTAGTCAAATTAATTTAATTTAATTATTTGTACAGTGAAGCTTGATCTATTATTAAAATTTTCTTTTTAAAGTTTTAGCACATAATCAAGAAAATAAGTAAAACTTCAGTTAAAGTGATTTAAAATACATTTCTTTTATTTGAATACTGACGCAGTCATAAATCATCCAAGGTTAATCAAATCTAACGTATAATTTCCAGTTATTGGATGTTATTCATTGGAACTAATAGTAGGGTATATTTTGCGATTGTTAGGCAGTTCGTAAGAATTCTTGTAAAATTTTAGCTTGTGACTTCATAAAATATCAAAAATCGCAGTAAAATGTTGATTGATCGCTCTATAAGTAATGTAAAAGTGCATTGTTAAGGAAAGAAATTGGATGAAAATTTTATTGGAAGCTGAATCTAGGTTGAGATTAATAAATTTTTTAAAATCAAAGAAAGGAATACAGAAATTATGTTTAGCTAATTAGGAATAGGAAAAGATATGAGCAGATTTTGCTCGATTATTAAACATAAATGTCTCAAGATACATTGGAAAATATCTAAATCCAGTATTGTTGCAACGTATTAAATCTTTTCCCCTGCATCAATTGCGCAGTTGCTGTGTGATGTTTTACAGTAAAAGGAGAAATAAATGGCATTTCCCCATTCCCTACTAGTAATGTCAACCTTGGCAACAAATTCGGCGACTTGGTGACAGATTTGGTGACCTGGCGTACAAATTTGGTGAAAAATGGTAGTTTAGGCTTCCCGAAGTTTCGAAACTCTGCGCTGAACAGGAACCGAGATCTGGAACTTTCCATTGGGTTCTAGTTCTAGCACAGAATCATCGCCAAACTCCATCGCCAAAGCGTGTAAATAGAAACAACATGACTTCGGCGAGAAAGTGTTGTTCAAAGAGCTATTCTGAGAGATTGATTCAAGCGATTTCTTTGTTCCTGAATATGTGGAGTATTTGACGCTGTTTGCTTTACTTCTGTGGAACAAGTTACTTTTTTTTTTTAAATTCTGTTTCTAGAGCATTCGCCAAATAGTGACTTTTGTGACTTATTGGACTACTTTGAGTATACTCGTTGAATCGACAGTACAATTGGGCAGTTTTGTTGTACTGATGCCAGAAGTTACGCGGAATAAAGTGCATTTATAGACTAGAACTGCCTTTTTCTTTGCGAATTACTTCCTTCACACAATAAAATCGACTCATTTACGTAACAATATAAATCCCCCTTTTTTTTTTTTTTTATTCTCTTTCCGACAGAAATAATAATAAAAAAAAAAAAGTTCAAGGTTTTTTCTATTTAAACAAAACCTGTTAATACCACTGTTGACTGCAAAATAAAGTTTAAATGTAATTACATTTTTTTAATTGAAAGGGAGAAAGAAATGTCCAAGAATCTAAGAATAGTTCAATAGGCTTTTAGGATACTTAGTCATCAACTGAAGGGTTACCACTAGCCATTGATTATAGACGACATAAACGGTGCTTTATGCATGCAAAGTTTGACAACCTCTGTGCAGAAAAGTTACCTCAACGTAAGGGAAAAGTGAAAAAAAAAAAGGAACTTTTTTATTTTTTAGGGAAAATATTCATGAAAAAGTCTTAAGAAGTTTTAAAGTTTATTGCATTTTGTCTATATTTCGAACATCTTTTTTTGATTCTATATTTTTCCTTTATCAACAGATTCTAGCAGTTGTGGAGGTGGAAATAAATAGTATTATAGAAAACAAGACAAGATAATCAGTCGAAAAGAAAAGAATAGATAAATAAAAGTGAAAACAGTTTTAAGTTTCAATAATTAAAGAAACTTTTGTCATAATGATATTTCAATGTTTTCATTAAAACAGAAAATGAAGCTAGTTGTATTTTAAATTGGGAAATTCTATTACAATGGAAAAATAAAATAAATAAATTCAATAAAACTTTGGCTTTTAAAATGTTTCGCAGTGACAAAGATAAGATAAAAGCATGAGGAACAAGAAAATCAAGTTTTATTTAAATTATTTTAACTTCTGTAGAGAACTTTCAGTGTAGTCCAATCAAAACTAGAATTTTCAAATCGATGGAGAAAATTTCTGAAAACTACTTAATATATTTTTTTTATTACTCTTATTGGCTTATTCACTAGTCACTTTTTTAACATTTTTCTACAAGGTTGAAAAGTGTTAATGACTTCGGTTTGCCTGTGTGTCCGTCTGTCTGTCTGACGGCGCTCTAACTCCCGTAAATATTCATGGAATTTCTTGAAACTTATGTATGTTATTTAAATTTACTCCTGGATGCTCCCTATTGAAAATAGAGTGAATACCTCTATTGGGTTGTATACGGGGACACCCAAAAGTATTCCAAATCATTGCGTTCTATGAGAGGTATTTCTATAAACCAAATTTTAATAACTTTACTTTGCATAATTCTTAATCAAATTATAATATGCTGTTCATGTGCACAAAATAATACATTCCATAGAATACAGTACAGCATTAGACTTACAGAGACACACAAAAATACTCAGTTACATTAAGGAATATTATTGGAAATTTGCTGGAATTGCATTTTCGCTTATATTGAACGTTTTTATCACTTTCTAAATGTTAACACTTTCCAAGAAAGTTAAAAAGCGTTAAAGACTTGGGTTTGTCTGTCTGTTTGTCTCACTGTCTGTCCGCGCTTTAACTCCCGTAAATATTCACAGAATTTCTTCAAACTGATATGTTATTCAAGTTCAACATCGGCTGTTCCCTATTGAAATGGAGTGAATACCTCAACTGGTTTGTGTACAGGGACACCCGAAAGTATTCCAAAACATTGTGTTCTATAAACTATATTTTAGCTCTTGTATTTTATACAAATTTTAATGCAATTGAAATATGTTATTCAAGTTCACTATCGGATGTTTGCTATGAAAAACTGAGTAAATACCATTACTGCTTTGTGTACAGGGAGAGGCATTTCTATAAACCAAATTTTAATGACTTTACTTTGCACAAATCTAAATGAAATTGAAATACGTTATTCTTATGCACAAAAGAATGCTTTCTACAGAATGCAGTATGATTAGCATTAGATTTACAGGGTCACACAAAAATATTCAGTTACATTGAGGGCTTTTATTGGAAATTTGCTGGAATTTCATGTTCGTTTACATTAAGCGATTTAACAATTTTTAAGTGTGAATATGATTTCAATTTGTGTATCTATCTGTCCGTCTGCCGCTTACAGAGTCCGTAAATATTTTCAGAATTAAAAAGAAATTATATATGGTATTCAAATTTACTATGAAATGTTCGCTATTTAAAATGGCATTAATAGGCCAGGTGCAACTGGTTTGCGTAAGGAATACCCCAATAACTGTCAATGCATTGCATTTTAGGACAGACATTTTTATAAATTACATTTAAAGAACTTTCTAGCCTAAAAATCATAAAGAAATTGACATTTATTGTTAATATGCTAAAATAATCTATTGTATGGAATATGATATTGTTAACCTCCAGATGTACAAGGCTACACTAAAAAGTTCAGATATGTTAAGGGCTGCAATTAGAATCTAAGGGCTACGTTTTATTTTGTGTTAAGCATTTTCAACACTTTCTAAGAATGTTTAAAAATGATTAGGTATTCAGTTAGGCGATCTGTAAGCCTTCCAGAACTACTGTCTGTCCGTTGTGTGTGATAACGTTGGAAAAGAACATTGAAAATTATACGATGCATCAATTATGTATAGTTGGAAAGTGTTAATAATCAATGCGTACTGAATGATTTTTCGTTTTTTACTTTCTCTTACCCATAAGGCAGAAAAAGTACTGTTTTTGGGTCAAATTTTCGAAAGTGAGTTTTTGTTATATTTACACTTTTTGAGGTCCCATGAATCCAAAAATCATGTTTTTAGCGGTTGGTCTGTGTGTGTGTCTGTCTGTGTGTATGTGTGTCTGTCTGTTATCAGCATATCTGAAAAACAAATTATAGCAGAAAGTTCAAACTTGGTATTCTAAATGTGTATCATATAGGGATGCTACACTAAACTTTTCGTTGAGATCAAGTAAATGGTTCGTGTACAGGGACACCCAAGATAATTCAAATTCACTACGTGCATGGGGGGAAATTGCAGGTAAGTCGAGTTTAACATCTATAGACTGCACTAAACCAAATGAAACGAATATATATTTTTTGTATGCATAAAAACATGCTTCATGTAGAATATCGTATAGAAATCATCCACTGTTCGTTTACGGGGCTACACGAAAGAACTAGATTATAATGCGACAATACTTGAAAATTGATGGAAGTGTATTTTAGGTTGCGCTATGTGTTATTATTATAGGATTATATTTATGTGCACCATGTGATGTGTACATAACTTTCAGAATATACACAGGTCTGCCAATATTTTAGCCATTACATTCTTTTTTATTTGTAAGTGGAAATGCTTTACTATAATATTTTACCATGTCCAGGAAAGCTGCTCAGGAATTGAAATCAATTCTTCATAGCCATATAGAAAATAAAGTATTTTTTTAAGATAAATATTTATCACTTGTTCTTTTTTTTTATGTTTACATGTTTTGAGGCTTCCTGAATAGCGAAGTCAAGTTTTATAATTTGATCTTTGACTGCGTTTGTTAGAGTAAATTAAAAACAAATAATTTCAGGCGATCTAAATGATGTATTTTGAAGTTAATGCGTTTGTTACTAGAAAAGTTTGTTCAAGATTGATAAGTTTTAAGGAATGATGCGTGTGAAAGTTGTCTGAAAGTTTTTAAATAAATTTTTGAACTTTAAAACAGATGTGAATTCTATATAAATGTAAATGTAGATAAGTCAATGAAACGGGGGGGGGGGGGGGTTGAGAAGCCTAATTTGAATGATTTTAACATAGGTTTACATAACAGTACTCTTTATCTTAATCCTTAATATCCAATCTGTATTTTTAGTGTTAAATTTCAGGGTAAGAGAAAGTCGTGTGAGTGACACACAAGATTTTTTTTTTTTTTAATCTCATGTGTTTATTATAAATTCTGATTTAAAAAAAAATATATTTTTATTTATTTTTTTTTCTTACACAGATACAATAGCAAAAATTTTCGAGATAATTTAAATTTAAAATTATATATTTTTTTCTTTTAGAGCCAAAGAAAAACATTATAACAAAAAGCGAGACTTCAAAAGAATTGTGGGGTTTTGACGAGAACATACGTTTAATAATGACTTTTGACAAATGGAGCAAAAAAAAAAAAAAAAAAAAAAATCTTTTATTATCTAATTAAGGGTACAAATCTAAATATTATATATATATATATATATATATATGTATATATATTGGAAAACTGTATGAAAACATGAAAATGACATCCGCACTAAATTTCCTGACGTATGTAAAAATAATTAAATGAATAAAAACCTGTCAGTTCTTATTAGACATTTTTTTCCCCTAGGCAAAGCAATTTTCTAATAAAAGATGCTTTTATTATGCGTGTGATAGATATAGTCTCTTATTTAAAAAAAATAAATAAATAAATAAATAAATCAGAAAATAGAATTTTTGATTTTTAGATACTTGGAAAGGCAATTTCATTCTGAATAATTTTATGTTAATCCTTTAACTGTATGATAAATACTTGCTAAGATATCAGTGAGAATGCAAAAAGAATGAAAAAAAATTCCGTGTCTGATATTTAAGAAACTAAATTGTGGTTACAGTAAAAATAGTTCCATGTCATCCTTATAAATTTGAGTTGACTTTGCTAGCGAGGTCTAAAAACGTCTATTTGAGTTATAGAGTGTTGTCTTATATTATCGTGGTCAAACGTATTTAAGGGGGACCGGGACACCAAATTTTTGTTTTTATTATTTACTAATGAATTACTGTAATTATTTTTTCTGAAATTGGAGCTTTTTTGACGATGCAGTTGAGCAAGAAAGAATCTTAAAAAAATTTTTAATAAAATTTAAAAAAAAAATTAAAAATTTTTGATAAATTTAAAATTTGTTATATCTCATGAACCAATGGTTCGATTTACAAACTTTTTTTACTTTTATATACAGAAAGGATTTATCGACAAATTGAAGATAAATCTTTTCTGTATATAAGAGTGAAAAAAGTTTGTAAATTGAACCATTAGTTCAAGAGATATAACAAATTTTAAATTCATAAAAAAAAAAAAAAATATTTTTTAATTTTTAAAATTTTATTTAAATTTTTTTAAAGATTCTTTCTTGCTCAACTTCATCGTCAAAAAATCTCCAATTTCAGAAAAAATAATTAAAGCAATTCATCAATAAATAATAAAAACAAAAATTTGGTGTCCCAGACCCCCTTAAAAGTCACTGAAAATAAATGTGAACACATGAGGTGCGTATTAGTAACTATAATTTTGGTTTATGACCCAATTCTATGAAATTACGCGAGAATATCTCGCAGTAGAAAGGATACATAGTATTAACAATATTCATTCTGTTACTATAGTTTCAGTTTATGTATCAATGTATCATTTCTAAAAATCAAGCGAGAAGTTCTCGCAATTCAAAAGATTCACAATACAATGTGTATTGTTTCACTATATAGAAAAGTATAAACTAGAAATTCTCGATCATTCTATTTATCCAGTTATTTCTTTACCTTATACGCGGAACTATATTTCTTGATTAGGGATTTAGAAAATGACTACTTACTCGTTCTAGATGAAGGCGCTACACACACACACACGTATATATATATATATATATATATATATATATATATATATATATACCGCTTATATATACCATATATTATCAGTAAACTCTTTTTCAGTTTTGATGTAACTACACTGATTTTAAAAGGTTTTTTGCACAAAATGCAGTTTTCTATATTTGCGCATATGATAATTCAAAAAGTGTAATGCTAAGTTTTACAAATAAATAATTATAAGATAAGAAACTTTTTATGTACCATGATTTTAAGTTTTCTGTTGAATCTTAGCTATAGAACTACATTAGTACTTTATCAATGTGTATAAAATTTTCAAAGTGTTAATGATGTCAATTTTTGAGAGATGCATAATTTAACTTTTTATAAATTTTTAACGTTCACGTTTAATTAAATGTATTTATTTTTCTGTCGAAAGAAAATGAACTCGTAAATTTTTTTTGAAAACAATTAAATTATGGTTAATATTTTAATGGTTATTTTTAAAGCTATTAGTAGGGTTATTGTTTTCATATTTTAATTAATAAATAATAATAATAATAATAATAATAAAAAATTTGTAAATTGGGCTTCGAAGTATTGTGTTGTCAACGGGTTCCGAGCTATTTTGAAAGTTTCAAATGTCTAGCTAGTAGGGAAGTTAGTTAAAAATCTATGGCAAGATTTGTACCGGATAAACAAGAATAGAAGTTAATAAAAACATGATAATAAATAAATAAATGACTTTGATTAAAAGAATGCTATCTTACAAATTATGATATAGCAACGCAAGTTTAGCTAGGAATTTAATTAAATACTGTTTTCTTTAAAATCTCCAATTTTCAATCGAATGTAGCATTTTTTTGGAATGGGAACATATAATTACTAATTTCAATTTTTTTTTTTTTTTTTAATTTTTAACAAAAAGTGTTTAAATTTTACGATTTTTTAGTGCAAAGTGACTTGAAAAATCACATTTTAATTGATTTTAAGAATGTGGGAGATAGACTTTCATCAGACATAGACTAGAACCTGATTAAATCAGCATCCGAATAAAAGAAATCGCATTTAAATTCTTTTAGAAACTCCAGTGGCATAGACAGACTTCCAAATTTATGACACTTCTCTCTTTTCTGGTAAGATTTATCATATACTTTCTTCTATATATATATATATATATACGAAGAGCGTATTGGATTCATGAAAAATTTAGAACTCCAGTTTTCGATGGATTTACACGTTTTGAGATGTCCTGAATACGATTTGACTGTTTTTAGAAAACGTCTGTCTGTCTGTGTGTGTATCGCAAAATTTGTGGAGGCTTTATCTCACGAACCAATGAACGAAATTTAACCAAATTTGATATTTAGTTGGAGTCTGATCTAAACTGGTGCTGATTACATTTGGCGATTAATCGCTCAACAGGTGGCTCTGTGATTCTATTATTTCTAAATTATTAACATCGCAGTATAGGACAGAATATCGTATAAATGTACATAATGAGAGTTATTTGTGACTCATGATTGTAATATTAATATGAATTATTGAAAAAAGTAAACTAGTAGTAAACTAGAGAAAAAGGGTGTGCATGTAGGAGTCCTCCCTTCCCCTTGGGGGGAAGTTCTCCCAAGGTGTGTAAATTTTTAAAATGAATATCTTTCGAAAAAACTCGTTCAATATCTTTAAAACGGGTTGACAAATATGATCTGTGATAATTTTAAACATATTTATCGATTTCATTTTTGATGTAAAAAAAAAAAAAAAGCCTTTTTACTTTCTTCTATAAATATAGATAAAGCATTGGATTCATGAAAATTTTCGAACTCCAGTTTTCGATGGATTTACACGTTTTGGGATGTTTTGAACACGATTCGACTGTTTTGAGAAAATGTCTGTCTGCCTGTGTGTGTGTATTACAAATTTTGTGGACGCTGTAACTCACGAATCAATGAACGAAATTAAGCCAAACTTGGTATTTAGTTGAACCTTGACATAAACTGGAGCTGATTAGATTTGTGAAACAATTTCTCAACAAGTGGCGCTGTTATTGCATTTTTTTTTTCTTCTGAATTTTCAACATAGCAGTATAGGGCAAAATTTCGTATAAATGTACATAATGAGAGTTATTTTAAACGTGTGATTGTAAAATTAATATGAATTATCTATAATAGTAGTAGTTAGCTAGGGAAAAAAAATTGTACATGTGGGAGCAACGCTTCCTCTCCCCCCCCCCCCATCCCCCCACAAAGGGAGAAAATTTTCAATATGGGTGTCTTTCGAAAGATCTCGTCAATGCCTTTAAAATGAATGGTTGAACTATGGATCTGCGATAATTTAAAACATAGATTTTTTTTATCTTTCAACGAATCGTATTTCTTTTGATATTGGCAACAAATTTTCTTTCTTTCGACATTTAGTGATATAATTCTGTAAGATAAAAATCGTCTGCATTTATAATGGAAAATAATTTGTATTTAATGAATTTTGTGTAAAATTATATAGAAGAAAGTCATGTGGTGGCCACATCATACTAGTTTTGATGCGGAGTAGGAAAATTCCGGACCAGACTAATTATGTAGCTTTTCGCACGATCAACCCCACGGGTAAGTTCCGGACCAAACGTTGGTCCGGAATTTACCTATGTGTTTCCACTCTACTCTTGTAAATTGAGGGGTGTTTCACAAATAAAAATTAAATCGGTAACGATTGTTTAACAATTTATACTGCTTAGTATTGTATTCATAATTATAGTTTCAAAAATTACTAATCCATATTAGTGAGATTATCCAATTACTGTTATACGTTAAAATTAAAACTAAGTACTATAATTTTCCAAAAGAACTGAAAGTATGTTTTTAAAGAGTTAATCATCAAACAAATATGTAAAATATACACATATTTTTGTTTAATATTAGTCTGAACATACTTAAAATTTTAAACAGTTAAAATCAAATAATGACAAACACTTTCATTAAAACGTTAAGATAGATTAAATAAATAAATAAATAGTTCAAAAAAAAAAAAGCTTGAATTCAATTAAATATCATTACTTTTTCCTATTCATAAAAAAATAGACGAACTTATGTTTTCGCGTGAAATTTTCGAAATGGAGTTTTAGCTTTAATTACACGTTTTGAGATACCATAAATCCAAAAATCGTGTTTTTGACGGTTGTTTTGTGTGTTTGTCTGTATGTTTTTTAAGATTAAATAATGAAATAAATATACACTCTAGTCTGAACATATTTAAAATTTTAAATAGTTGAAGAAAATAATCAAATATTAGCAAACACTTTCATTAATAAGTTAAGATAGATTAAATATATATATATATAGTTTGGGGAAAAAAAAAAAAGGCTTGAATTAAATTACTCATTTATATGGGCAAGAGAAAGTAATAAATAAATAAAATAAATAATAAGTACAAAACTTTGAAACAACGCCATACAATGCAAGAACTGTCAACAATTGTTTTGGTTCAAAGAAAATACGACTCTTCTTCAGGCGAACAAAGTAGTCACATTCTGCAAATATAGCGATAACACACAAAATACACAAATACCTACTTTGTTCATGCCTACTTTTTCGCCTGACAAATACTCGTGTATTTTTTCGATCTAAAACAATTGTTATCAGGTCTTATATTATATGGTGTTGTTTCAAAGTTTTGTACTTATTACTTTTAAATTCCAGTTCTATAGTGTTTTTTATAAATAAAATAAATCACTATTTTTATTCCGTTACCCGACTACCTTAGGTAATGGAAGTATTGTATTCGCTCCAAAAATTTGATATCGAGTTCTCACCGTATTTACATGTTTTAAGGTATCCTGAGTCCAAAAAACTAGTTTTTGGCAATTAGTCAGCGTGTGTGTGCATGTATGTAAGAAACATTCTAGCTATCATATCTCCTAAACTAATAAGGATAGAACTACGAAACTTCAGAATTGAGACAGGTCTAGTGTACAAATGAACTTTCCAAATTTTGGTGAAAATTGGATAACTTAAAGTGGAATATCGGAAACCGTAGGTAGGACCGTAAGTCTGTTTCTCAAAAACTACTCGAACGATTTCCTTCAAAGTTGCTATATAAACACTCTATTAGATGTCCTCTCGAATTACATAGTTGGTCAATTTAGGAAAATGGATAGACGTCCTGTATAAATAGCTCAATTTCACGCTTTGCAAGTGCGTTTCTTCAAAAACGGCTGTACGATTTTTTTTTTCAAACTCGCCATATTAACTCCTTTTTAAATATTCTTTTTCATGTAATTATTGTTTTATGGTCAATAGTTGTGTATGCCAAGTTTTGATAAATGTTGGTATCTCAAAAGCGGCTCTAACGATTTTCTTGAAAATTATTACATAAATCCATCTTAGATATCCTTTGTCATCTATTATTTGGTTATTACAGGAAAATTAAAAGGCATTCCGATTGCGTAGATCAGTTTTAAATCTCGAAAATTGGTGTTTTACAAAATAACTACCATCCCCCCCTCCTTATTTTTTAACTCGCTATGTAAACTCTATTTTATATGTCTTTATACGTGTATCAAGTTTCTCATACTGGAAAATTTTTAGGTGTCTACTTCGTTAGGTCATTTTTACGCCTTCTAAACACGTTATCTCCAAAAAATGCATATAATACGTGTAATAATGAGTAATGGAAGTCGTGTCGTTGTTTCACATCAGATTTTTTTTTTTTTTCCCGTTTAATAAGTAAAAACTAAAAAAGAATTATTGAAACCGTGCAAAACACTCAAGGCCCTCCACTGCCATCGATAGCGAAAAATATATTGCGCCCTATCTCCGCCAACCCTATCTCTAATAAGAGTTTCCACTGTTTACGGCAGCATCTTACCAACTAGGCACTTCAACTTGAGTGTTTATTGTACTGTACGTCCTCTTAGGCTCCAATTTTCCCTGTTTACTGGTAGGATATTTCTCATATTCTTCAGTATATATAAGTGCATTAGTTTTAATTTGAGTATATATATAAGTCGAACGGTGGCGCTGCTACATTGAAATTATTCAGTTTATTTCAAAGCTGTACTTCAGCTTCTACTGTGTGTAACTGCACCAGTTTTAACTTAAGTAAACATAGACCGACATGCAATGCTGTTATGTTGCAATTTGATTGTGAGAAGGCTATATTCGGTTATTTCTGTTTTAGAGTTGATTTTGGAATTAGAAGCATAAGAATACGGCAATATTTAAATAAATTGTAGTATAAGCATATCTTTCTTAATAACATTTTGCAGTGTGTATTTTAAATTCTTGTTTTATTACTATATTGCTATTTCATAGTAAAATGTTAATAAAACAATTGAAATTTATGTGTTTTAATTGTTGATCGTATACATATGTTTATAAGAAATAATATATTTTGATGTATCATATATAAATAGCGTTACGCTTATATTTTATTGTATTTACACTTTATTATTACTGCTGCAATTGAGTTCTATGAAATCTGAGTATCATCTACACATTGATGGATGAAATGTCATTCATACGGAAATTAAAAAGTAAGGAAAATACATTATAACCAAAACCACTATTTTATGCATATGCATGTATTAAACTAACAGTACAATGCTGTATCAAACTTATGCTACAAAACATTTAAAAAGCGAAGATCCCCGTTTAAACTTGTGACTGATCCCTTGCATTTTACGAATCAAAAATAAAGTTCTTCCATCCTTTCTAAAAAGCATAGGTAAATTGTTGGTCCGGAATTTAACCATGGAATTGAAGGACTCCCCACTTTTGGTCCGGAACTTACCTACACCCTTTTGATGTTGGCACAAAATATACTTTCTTTCGACATTTATTGCTATATTTCTCTGCAAAATCGTCTGCCTTCATCATGGAAAATAATTTCAATAAATAATAATTTAATTAATATTTTGTACTAGGTGAACTTGTATAAGATTATATAAAAAAAAGTAACAGTCTTGTGGTGTCCACAACATACTAGTTTTATTTTGGGGTGAAAAAAATGCTAAACCCGTCATTTTAGTGATTGTTAAATGTACATTGTCCCCTCAAAAGGATCTAACATATAGTTAAATTCTCTAGAGCCCTTTAAGTTATTAGATAGTGCATTTAGCTAATTTTTTCAGTATAAACTAGTATAATAGTTATTCATGGTATAGTAATCACACATATGGTGCCATCTATTAGGTAAACAACTATTAAATAACATTATTATTATTATTTTTTTTTTTTATAGCCTTATGTTTGTTGAGTTTCATTATCCTTTTCCTTCGCTGTTACGCACTGATGCAATCTTATTTTCTCTGATCGAAGACATAGCAAAAATAAATAATAATAATAAGCTCAGCTTTGCCAGCTGTTTTAAGCGATCCGAAGACTTCCTTCTCACTGCATTCATTTACACAAAATGACTAATTTTCCAATCCAGCGTCTTTGCTTATATTTATTGTTTTATTTAATAGAATACATATATACATTCTTCTACATTCAATTGAAAAAAAATATTGGATTCATAAAAAATTTTGACTTCCGGTTTTCGATAGATTTACACATCTTGGGAAGTCCAGAACATTATTTGACCATTTTTAGAAAATTCGGTCTGTCTGTATACGACAAAAATTTTGTGGCAGATATAGATTAAGATCTAATGAGCAGGATTTCATAAAAATTTATATGTAAGGTAACTCAAGGAGAGATAGCCATAGAGAAGAGATGGCCAGTCTAAATATTTTTTAAACTGATCATAGATGGCAACATAAACTTGTTCGTAGGAAATAATTGAATGAGTTCATTCACTGCGATGGGTAGCTGTGTTTTTCCGATTATAAAAAATAAATGACATTTTAATGTTTATTTAATTTAGTGCTTGATTTCTTTGTTGAGTTAGGTATCTGAATGTTTTATAATATGTAATCACAATTTTTTTAGCATACAGACTTTTAAGGTACGTCTGTAATCCAGTCTTTGCTTTGAAGCCTAAAACGAAGCATACAATGGCGGAGTGCAATTTAAATTGACAAAATAGCTGTCCTTCATTTTTAAAAGAGATGGCCACCTTTAAAATATCAAAATCTCATGATGTACCATCCCCAACAAAAGTATTTTATGATATTGCACTAGTTCTTGATGTAAACATGACAAAAACAATTAGAAAACGTACCATTGGCATTTATGGCATGTTTAATGGCAAATAAATAGCGATGGTTTGACATCACCAGAAAAATTGAAAAACGTCGAAAACTTTCATCCCAGAAAACAAAGTTGATAAAAAAGCTTAAAATTCTGAAAAAAATCTAAAATACACAAAAGAAAAAACAAAAACAAGACACTTCTAACAACGAGGAAGATGAAATACATCTGAAATTATCAGATTCTACAGATTCTGGGAGAATAAATTTTGATGAGGATCATTGTGTTGGTTGTATAGAAGAATACAATACCACAACCAAAACGAATGGCTAGACAAAATGCATAAGGTGCCTGAAATGGTTCCATGAAACGTGTACAAACTATCAATATCAAGACCTTTGCCAAAAATGTGGTAAAATTATACGAAAAAAGTGAAGGATTGAAATTATACTTCAAAGTCTGTTTATTCGAATTTTATTCATTCATTTTCAGCGATATAATTGATTTTTACAAATTGCTATATATTTTCATGATTAACTGTATAAAATGAGTTATTTATTTATTGCTATTTTAACTTCGATTTTTCATTCTTGAATTAGATGGCCATCTCTCCTCGACTTGAACTAGAGATGGCTATGTGCCATTTTAATCTCAAACTATGTTTAAAACTTATTGTTCAAAATATCTAATTATTTTTTGCCCAAAATATGATGAGCATATGCAAAAGAATTTTAAATATGCATAAATATTTCTTATATCTGCAATCAAAGAATTTTTATTTCAGTCTTTGAAATTTATGGCCATCCTAGTTGCACCGGTTCGTAAATAACAGGCAGGTTACAACCATGGGAGAAAAAAAACTGAAAAACTGTTACTCCAACCACAAAAAGTCATGATAATAGGATTATATATACCACCAAACAAATGTACTAGTTTTTTCAGAAATGGCTTATTACAAGATCTCTCATTGGCAAATTCATAGCTAATGATGAAATATAAAAAATATTATTTAATGAAAATCATTCGAGTATAGATGGCCTACTTTTATTCTCTTTGACGAAAATAGAGGTGAAAAAGATACATTTTACCGAAACAATTAAATAAAAATTGAAAAAGGGTTTAATAATTCTGGCTATACTGAAACAAGGCTCTATTTACAAACTCTATTTATGGGCTGGATATCCATTAATTAGCTTATTTTGAAATCTCTATGATGGTAGGCCATATATAATGGCCAAAACCTTTGTATATTTGGCCATTATGAATATAATTTTCGAAAATATCTCCAAAACGGAAAGCCACAGAAAGACCAAAAAGGGAGATGCACAACTAGATGTTATAACAAACCTATATACCAATTTGCAACGTTCTACGTCCAACTATTTTTGAGTTAACACGCATACACACATACCTAGACGTCACGAAAAATCGTGTAAAGGCGCTGATGCCTGTAAAATAAGAGCTCGTACTAGGACGAAACTTGCAGGTGTACAACTAGACATCATGACAATTACGCATACAAATTTGCAACATTCTACGATGATTTGTTTTTGAGCTATGCGAGATATAAAATACATTTCGCAAATCGGGATTACAATACTTCCTCATACTTTCAGGAAATTTCAATGCATATGCATGCAAATTTTCATATTTCTAAGACAGTAATTTACAAATGAAATTTATAACATTCACCATCCTCTAATGGACAAACGTTAGAACCACCATTTATGAAAAGATTCACATCAATTGCTCCTTTTATAGCTTAAAAAGAATGGCATGCCTCTATTTTTTTTTTCTTCTTATTTTAGGTTTTTATTTCGTTAAATTAACAGTCAAAACTTAAACAGGTAATTAATCTATGATTGCTATTAACAAAATCTCTCATTTTAAAATTGAAGATTTTATTATTATTTTTATTTTTTAAAGGGTGGGGGGGGGGGGGGGGACAAAACATCCAATCTTGCCAATTTTGTGAAAACTATGAAAGCAGACGAGTAGGATATCTTCTCAATGACGCACAATGGATTAAAATGATACTGATGTGATAAATATAACAACTGACATTCAGCGGGCAATCAACAATGATTTCAGATATATACAGTTGAACCTCGTTAACGTGAATTACTTTTAACATGAACTGTTTCCACAGTCTCCGTCAAAATGAAGATTAGTTTAGTTATATGCAGATTAGTTACCGATAGCATGAACTACTGATAACATAATTTTTTATCCTCCTTGAGATTCACGTTAATGAGGTTCGAGTCTATGTATATATATTAATTTTTTTTATTTCTTAAAAAAAAAAAAAGAAGAAGAAGAAGATAAAAGTTAAATTTTTATTAAACTAGATTTACACGAGTCTTTTAATGAGCAAACTTAGGAGTCACCACTTATGAAAAGATTTATATCGTTATTTGCTCCTTTGACAGTGGTAAACAATTGGCATGCCTCGTGCATTCAGCTAAACCATTGTTATGATTTGAATAAGAAAGAGCTCAAAACAATTTATATTCTTTTGCTAGAGGTTGATATGCATAAAGAGGTATAAATCAAGAGATGATTTATTCATCTGTGACTAAAGAATGAGTTTTAGGAAGAAAATACTTGCGTAATCGCTGCTCAATACATCGGAAAAATAATTTGGGAATAACAAAAGCCGATTTCGAAATACATGTTGATTTTTGAGAGGTCCTCACTTCACCCCTCTTTTTTTTTTTTTTTTTTTTTTTTTCCCTTTCACGCGCACTAACGATTTACATAAAAATATTATATTTTATTTTATAAAAATAAGATAAAATTTTGTCCTAAACAAAATTTAATTTTGGATGAAATGCTTATGCATTGTTATTCTTTTATTTTCTGTTTTATTCAAGGTACTATACTGAAAATTTTGACGATACCTTTTGTTGCCAGAATGAAGTAGTTTTCTCATCCTAATAAATCGGGTTTTTGCTAGTGCCACTTTATTTGTAATGAAATTTTCTCCAATTAATAACCACGGTTAAATAAATAATAATAATAATAATAAAAACGAAGAAAAGTTGCATGAAAAAAGGGCGGGTATTAACAATACTTCAAAAGAAATTAAGATGTCAGCACCCCTGCTAAAAGCCACCTGTGTTCACAAAAATACTTCGAAATTTTTCCAAAAACCCAGACGAAAATTTTATAAACTTACGTCGGAAGATATCTAAATTAATTCCATATGACTACAAAAATTGATATTAATTCAGTAGTCAAGTTTTTCGAAAGACTGTGTCAAATACCGCAATTTTCACTCATCTGATGCAATTATTTTATATGTTGTAATACAATAAATATTTCTTGATTCAAATACAGAAAAAGCGTAAAAAAATAAAGTTTATTTACCTAAATTATGAAGTTGCGTTCCTTAACAATAATATTATATTAATTTCTTAAAATCTCTTTCTCTCAAATCTTTATATCCCAATATTGCAAATATTCTTCCGTAGGAGCTCCCACGGTAAGTCTCAGATTTCCCATAACCCGTAGGAATACAAAATGTCCGCCGTAGCGGCCTTCATAGGAAAATAGTCATTTCGTAGTTCCGTCGCAGTTCCCGAGAACTACCTCTGTGAAATCATTCCGAGAAATATCAAATTAGATTTTCCCTCAGATTTCCCAAACATGTCCTTTCTTCCTCCGGAAGCGTATCTCCGAACTGTTGGCGCACGCAGAACAAATTCACAATTTTTCGCCAGAGAATGCGATTTTCGCCAAATCTGGAAGTGCAAAGAGAAACTTCACGCCGCTTAACCTGTATAAATAAACATCCGGCGTTTTTCTTTCTTTCTTTTTTTGTTATTAATTTTTTTTCTTCTGATTATTAATGTAGGATTTAAATCGCAAAACGAAACATATCTTGAAATTAAGAAATAGTTATCCGAATAGAGAAGTAGATAATAATAATGGTAATATATTAGCATTGAGATCCGATTTCATGTATAAGGCCAAAAAGTTTGTAAAAATTGTTCAAACAAATTACAAATTCTTAGTAAAATGCATGAAAAATGTTCATAAGTCCAAATCAGTAGTACGCCATTTTACATTTCAACTATTTTTACTGTCATTTTGTATTTAAATTTTTAAAATGTATGACTTTATAAAATATCTCTCTTACGATGCAGTGCTTGAATTTTCATAAATTATCACCTTATATTTATCTATTATGTATTTTTAAAGAGCATCTTAATCATAATAAAATAGATATTTCGTGTTAAATTTTATGGTTGAAATTCATAAAATTTTCTAAGTATAATTTCCTCCTCGGACATGTCCATTTCTCATTCTTTACCCACCCCCCCAACCCCAACATACAAAGTTATAAAATAAAACGTTAAACATTTTATTAATGCTATTCTATTTGTTTTTCAGTAATCATAAACAATCTAACTTAATATGTTATACAAATCAAAGTAATAATGATGCGCATAACCATTTTCATCCTATATTTATTGTTACTAATTTCTATTGAGAGCGAAATGTATTCATATTAAAAGGAATGAGTATGATAGAACACTCAACACAGTCGCAGACTGAAATGCCGCACCTTATAGGCTACCCTCTATCCGATTCGATAAATTTGATTTATCGTAATTAAATGACTAATTTTATTAGGATTGTTTTCGTACATTAATTTCCAACACAACTGATCCCCATATTGCAAGTTCGTGGGAAGTATTGGCCTAATTTGTCAAATGAAGGAAACACAATATTTAATTACTAAAGTTTCAAATTAAAATGTTCATATTTAATGAAGTGTATTAAAAAATATATTTTAAAATATTAGTCTGACATGTTTACGACAAAATATTGGCATAATGGACGTTTAAACGAAATTTTGCTCTATTTTGCCATGTTAAAAAGAAAACGTAAATTTTGAATAACATGTGAAGTTTACAACTTACTTTGTTCCAAAGCAATATTGTCCTTATCAATGACATAAGTGATATTTAAAAACTGATGCATCCATTTTACAAACTCAATATCTGTAATACACACAGACAAGTCACATAAACCAACCACTAAAAACATAATTTTTGGATTCAGGAAACCTCAAAACATATAAATGTAGCAAAAACTCAATTTCGAAAATCTGAATCAAAAATAAAACTTTTCTTACAATATATGGGTAAAATAAACTAAATAATGATGCGTAATAATGATAATCTGGTGTGTCACTCACACGACTTTCTTTTTCACCCTGCATTTCAATATTATAATGACAGATTGCACATTAAAGCTTAAGATCAATAGCGTAAGAATGTAAAGTTTAATGTACTTTTCAAATAATCTAAAATAGGTTTAGAAACAATTTTATTTGACGAAGAGAAAGTAAATAATAATAATAATAAAAATAATAATAAAACAGAATAAAATAAAATAAAATAAATGTATTTCAAGGATAATTTTAAAAGCTTTAAAATCATAATATTACAAATATACTTCTTCATTAATCTTGATAAAATAAATTTAAAGGGTTTTCTAATAAATTTTGGCATTAAATTATATTATCTAAAAATAACGATACAAAGACTCCATTGACACATTTTTAACAATTATGATTCAGGGAGCCTCAAAGCGTGTATATATAACAAAAATTCAATTTCGAAAATTTGACCCCAAAACAATACTTCCTCTACCATATATATTGGTAAGAGAAAGTAAAATAAATAAATGTATTTCAAGAACAATTTTAAAAGCTTTAAAATTAGAATATTACAATTTTATTTCTTCATTAATCTTGCTAAATTAAATTTAAAGGGTGGAGGATTTCTAATAAATTTTTGCTTTAAATATATTATTTAAGAATTACGATACTAAAACTCCACTGACACATTTTTAATAGTTTATTCTCTTGGAAAAAAAAAAAAAAAAAAAAAAAAAAAGATTGCTCGAATCCTTAACGAATCATGAATGAAGTGGAAAGAAGGGCTGCTTTGCGACAGAGAGGGTTTTGGCGCGAGCTACAAAAATTCGCCAGGTTGACCTGTATGCGCCAACATTTCGGAGATACGCCCTCCGGGAAGAATCCAGGAGGTTCAGGATATCCCAGGGTGCGATGTATATAGGAAGATCATTATTATATGGGATATATATATTTGGTCTGTTTTGCCTGAAAGGTATACATTTCACGTCTTAGCATAAAAAATGTATTTAATATGCATGTAGCATTAATCAAACATAACTTATACCGATGTCTGTTACTTTTTTCCATGACGGTTGATAGCAATTAAGCATCAAAGACAGATGATCTATCCGAAAATGAAAATGATAAATATGATCATAGATGTCAGATTTTTATGATTTTCCATAGAAATTTAAAATATCACGATTAATATGTTTTTTTCCTCTTCTTCTTTTTTTTAAAATAAATTTTCCAACAAATTTCAAAATGGTCTGTGAATTCGATTTGTCTATCTATCGACCATGCTCGATTTCCCGTAAATATTTTCAGAATTCTTGAAATCGACATGTGTTATTGAAGATTACTATAGATTGTTTCTTATAAAAAATGTTCATACAGTACAACTGATTTCTGTTTATGTAGAAGAATTTACAAAAGAATTAGAATACATTACAGTCGAAGTGAGATATTTCTTTTAAGCAAATTTCAACAATGTAAAAAACACAATTGGAAAGTGTTTTATGATCTATGGAAAACGCAGATTTTTCTTTCTTCTCAGTATCAGTATTTCAATCGTGACTTTTCACCTTATTTAACAGTTGAAAATCATTATAAATAATTATAATTTTTGAAAAGCTCGATGTATGCACAACTGGAATCTTCAGAGAAAATTATGTAATCTGATGCATGTAATTTATAACCGAGGAAACATTTAAATATACTTTTCTAAAAATAAACTCATTAAATCTGTTTAATTTCAAAGAACTTCAAAAACCAATTTTAAAGCAGATTACATTAAGTAATTCAAAGCGCTAAGTAAAAAATCTGAAATTAATATTAAAACGATTTTACCACTTCTAATTAAAAGAAGAAATGCGTTTAAAGATTTCACACTATTTTTGATAAAATCGCAAGACGAAAATTACTTCTAAAGTGTAGCTTTCATGGAAATGCAAGTCATATTTCATATTTGAAAAGTAGAAGTTAAAAAAAAAAAAAAAAAAAAAAAAAAAAAAGATAAATTTATGCAACTTAATTTCGCACTTAAAGGTCAAGTTGAAATGAAATTGATATTTTAAATGAAATTTTGTTCGTTTAATTTCTACAAAGAACATTTACGTTTTGTTATTTTTCAACAGAATAAAGTAATAATCTATTAAGTTACTTTCATTTTATTTCAGTATTTATGTTTATATGAACTAAAGTAACAGTGGACATAACATTAACTTGGACATTTATACTCCTGCTCAAAACTTTAGCAAGATTTGCAAACGATCAGTTTTTTTTCAATTTAAAAACTTATCTCTCGATGAAATGTTTTCAAACATTGGGTATTTAAAGAATTGTGTCTTCCCATATTTTTCAGTGAAGATTGGTTCAAGACAACATTTAGGGGGTCGGTAACAAATTGAGCAAAATCAATAATGTTTGTGATCACCCTGTATCGTTAAGTGAACGAATCGATCTGTAACTTTAGGATATGTTAATATAGACCCAGTACAATTTGTGTGACGATAGCATATTAAATAACGGAGATATAAGCATTTATTTTAAAACTCCAAAAATAATCAGCATGTTTTTTATTTATAATATACAGAGTTTTTAACGAAAATTATTCCCTCTATCAGATAAGTTGAAAAAACACTTTTAAAACAATATACTGCAACCGGAATACAAATATCTTAAATATCTCATGAAATATGAACATTTTTATGAAAAACGTTTTCACTGCGCATATACGAAAGATAGAAAAAAAAAATTATTGCATAGGTTGGAAGCTAGATATATTAGGCAATTTTTGTCAAAAGTGCATTTGAATAGAGTAAAAATCAAGCAATTATCCGAAAAAGAACGAGGTAGATTTTAGGAATTTTCCAAAAGTTGAAATTTCATAAGGGGTTTTCACATGCCGCGTAATTAATTTAAAGATCCACAATTATGTTAACCACTTAGCAAACGTTCTTTTTTGTGAAAAAACCCCCATCATCTCACAAATCTTAGTAAATAAACAAAAACATGTTAGAGTTACAAGATTTAAGGGAAAAAAAAATACATTTGGAACGCGGTTGAAATAATTGGATCTTCAAATTAATTACGCGGCATGTGAAATACCCCTTAGGAAATTTCAACTCTATAGAAAATATCTAAAATCTAGCTCGTTCTTTTTTGGATAATTGTTTAATTTTTACTCCATTCAAATGCATTTTTGACAAAAATTGCCCAAGCTTTCAATCTATGCAATATATATATATATATATATATATATTTAATCTTTCGCACATGCGCAGTGAAAACGTTTTTCAAAAAAATGCTCATAATTCATGAGATATTTAAGATATTTGTACTCCGATTGCAGTATATTGTTACAAAAGTGTTTTTTCAATTTATCTGAAAGTGGGAATAATTTCCGTTTAAAACTCTGTATATTACAAAATTTTACATTTTTTTTTTTTTTTTTTAATCGTCACACAAATTTATCCACAAATTGTACTCAGTATATTTTAACGTATCCCAAAGTTACAGATTATTTCATTCACTTAACAATACAGGGTGATCACAAACATTATTGATTTTGATCTCAATTTGTTACCGGCCCCTTAATGTTGTCTTAAACCAATTTTCACCGAAAAACATGAAGAAGACCCAGTTTTTTAAATACCTAATGTTTGAAAACATTTCATTAAGAGATAAATTTTTAAATTGAAAAAAAGACTGATCATTTGCAAATTTTGCTAAACATTTGAGCAGGCGTGCATTTAAAAAATTTTTTTTATTAAATAAGTCGAAAAACTTTTTTTAATTGAACAAATTTAGGATAGATTACATTAAGTGATTAAAATGTTATGCTCACTTCATTTCAGTATTTGAGTTTATGTATTCACAAAAGGTCCATTACACGATCTATAGTAATAGTCCCTGTGGTGCACACAATATTGATTTGGACATACATCTTAGAAAATTTTCTTAAAATAAATAAAAATAAAAATCTTTTTAGAAATAATCTGAAATTAATATTAAAATACTTTTGTCAAGTATAATTAAAAGTAGAAAAAAAATTAATCGCAAGACGAAATTTTTTTTTCAGGCGTGGCATCGCATTTCATTTTTGAAAAACAGAATTAAAGTTACCCCCCCCCCCCCCAAAAAAAAAAAAAAAAAAAAAAAAAAAAAAAAGATAAATTTAGACTAATTAATTTCGTACTTAAAGGTCAAGTTGAAATGAAATGGGTACTTTTAATGGGAAATCTGTCTATATTTAATTTCTGCAAAAGACATACAAGTTTTGTCTTTTCTCAACAGAGTAAGGTCACAATTCATATTAAGTTCATTTCATTTCAGTATTTATATTTATAAGTAACCATGGTGCCAAGTCTCCTGTTTTTTAAGGGAGACTTTTTACCGAAAAAATTTTAGACATGTTTTCAGTTTATTTAATCGCAGAAAATATATATAGCAGATTCCTTTTTAAAAATAACATAAACCAAGTTAGTGTAATGGACATAACACTAACTTGGACATTTATTTTCGAAATTTTTCAGTAAAAATATGTTGAAACCATTCTTTTTAAAATAGATTATATTAAGCGATTCAAAGTTAAATAAAAATCCTCAAGTGTGAGATTCGACATTTCTCGTGTACACACGAGAAACACATGACGCGTTCCATATTTAAAAAGTACAAGTGAAGTAGAAAAAAAAAAAAAAAAAAAAAAAAAGATAAATTTATGCAACTTATGAAATTGGTATTTTTAATGGAAAATTTGTCCGTTTAATATACGTAAAACACATTTACGTTTTGTTACTTTTCAACGCAGTAAACTCACAATTTAAATTAGTTTAAATTTGAGCATTTATGTGTATGAGTAACTAAGGTAACGGACCTTGTAATGGATATTACTAACTTGGATTTTTTTTTTTTTCCTAAATCTTTTCAAAATTGAACAACGTAAATTATTCTCATGCAAAAACTTCTAAGAAATATCCAGTTTCAAGTGACTCACTTGTTAATATCCAATCAGTATTAACGACAGTAAGTATAAAAAAAAAAAAAAAAAAAAAAAAAAAAAATTATATATATATATATATATATATATATATTTATTTATTTATTTTATTTATTATGATATATATATATATATATATATATGAGGAGCAAACATTCAAACCGTGTTTTCCCCTTCGGATACAGTTTATCAGAAAACACACACACAAAAAAAACTAATAAATAAAAAAGATATCTAGATTTAAACTCTAATTATTGTTTGTTTACATGCATTACTGGGTTCTAGTAAAATATGTAGACTTACTTTACCTAATGAACTTAAAATTAATTAGAAAAATGTATTTGAAATTTGGAGAAATCATGTTTTGATCAAAAACCCGAGGAGGAAACATGATATGAATGTTTCCAGTGTGGATAAAGCACTTTTTGAATGAAAAAGTATAAACCAACATAGCATGAACAAAATAAATAAACATAAAAACTGGTATGTGTTCAGGTCACATGACCATTAAGAACAGCTCTGATTGGCTGGCTGGAGGAATAACCATTTGAATGGAGACAGGCTCTGGTGGAAGCACTTTTTGATTGAAACCTCAAATTTCTAAGTAAGTTCATAATGGGATAAAATTAGTTTTAATTAACAATGCATATTTTCGTACTATTTTATACTGAAATTAAAGAAAAATCACTAACTCACTTTATTATTTTTATTTTTGGAGAAAACAAGGTTTGAATGTCTGTTCCTCCTATGTGTGCATTACATGATTTTTTTCTTATAAACTATTATTGGATAACTAATCAATGTCTTATTTTATTATTTGACTGTATAAAATTTCTTTGTTGATTTTTAGTCAGAAAAAGACTGAAAAACTATTTTGACGTGATGCTGTTTATCACTAAGAAAACATGTATTCTATTTCTTATGAATTTATTAGCATACATTTTCTATTAGTAAGAGATTTAAATTTTAATATTTCATTCAGATACAAAAAATTCTAACGTGAAGAATTTCTTGAAAACGAGTTGATAACACTAAATAAACTATTGTAGAAAGTTGTAAGAATTACACATCGTTTTAGAGGTTGGAAAATGAAGACGACTTTAGACTGCATATCAGTTAGATTCACTATTTCTTCTTTCCCATATAATCCTAAGGGGATTTTTGTTTCTTCGTACAACAGGATATCTCATTCAAAAACCAAGTCCTTCAAATTCCGTTTTTTGGATAGATACTACTCTTTGAACATTAGTTTAGTGAGCAATTCTTAAAGTAATAATAAAATAAAATAGATATTTTATTCCATTAAGTAAGTAAACTTAAGACTCTAGTTTTTAATCTGTAAAAGAAATATTTATATATTTATTTTTAATTGTCCACTAACCTAAAAAAGGACATGTTACAAGAGTAATATTCAAAAAACAGAAATTGAAAAACTTCATTTTTGAATAAGATACTAGTCTTATTATAACGGATCAATAAAAATTCCATAGAATTACATGAGAAGGAAGAAAGAATTAATCTGTTTGATGTACAGCCGTAAAGTTGTTTATTGATACTATTTCTCCCATCATATGTGATTTCCATATTATAAGATTTTTGTTGCTTCACATATTGTACAGAAATCTCATTCAAAAATGAAGTTTTTCAAATTCCGTTTTTTGAATATTACTCTCTGAACATACCACCTTTGAGATTAGTGAACAATCCTTAATATATAAATAAAAACTAAATATTTTATTCCATTAAGTAAACTTAAGATTTTAATTTTCAATTACTAAACAAAATATTTGATTTTTTTTTTTTTTTTTTTTTTTTTTTAATGCCCACTAAGCTAAAAGGTGACAGGTTCAAAGAGTAATATTCAAAAAACAGTAATTGAAAAACTTCATTTTTGAATAAGGTAGTCTTATATAACGAAACAATAAAAATTACATAGAATTACATGAGAAGGAAGAAGGAAAGAATCTGTTTTTTCCCATCTTATGTAATTTCCATACATCCCTATAAGATTTTTGTTGCTTCACATATTATAAGGAAATCTCATTCAAAAATGAAGTTTTTCAAATTCAGTTTTAATGCCCACTAAGCTAAAAGGTGACATGTTCAAAGAGTAATATTCAAAAAACAGAAATTGTAAAACTTCATTTTTGAGTAAAATATCTTTATATAACGAAGCAGTAAAAAATATGGAAAGGGAGAAAGAATGAATCTACACAATCAGGTTCACTATTTCTCCCACGCTATGAAATTTTTGTTGCTTCACATATTATAAAGATATCGCATTCAAAAATCAAGTTTTTCAAATTCAGTTTTTTTAATATTACTCTTTGAACACGTCGTCTTTTTTTTTTTTTATCTTAGTGAGCAATATTTAAAAAAAAATAAATTTTAGTGTTTTATTTCATTTAAAAAACTCGGGGTTCTGATCTCGAAAATAAATAAATAAATAAACATATTAATTTGCTCGCTAAGGTGAAAGTCGACAAGTTCAAAGAATGGAATTCTGAAAAGTTCATTTCTGAATATAAAAAAGCAACAAAAATCTCAGAGGATTGTATAGGGCGGAAGAAAGAAGAATATGACTGATATGCAGTTTTAACTGCGTTCATTACAAGGACCATTACAGTCGGAAACAAAAGTATCCGAACACTAGCAAAAATTCCTATGTAAAAAAAGTAGCGTTAATACTGTTTTGTTAAACAAATCCTTGTCGAATCATGTTCTTAGAGTGACTAAGAACATGATTCGACAAGGATTTATTTAACAAAACTGTATTAACTCTACTTTTTTTATATAAGAATTTTTGCTAGTGTTCGAATACTTTTGTTGCCAACTGTACCTTAGTATGAAAGATCTTTTTTTCAAAAAAATTAAAAACAGGATGCAAGAAAAAGAGACAAAACAACAACGTCATGAGAAAAATTTCTTTACAGTACATGGTCTGAAAGTGATTTATATATGTACATTATAACCTGAATCAGAGTATCAACAAACATAATTTGCTGTCCAACGATCTGGGTGGGTAGAAATGTCACTCTGTTATAGACGTTTATTGCTGCTGGGACAATAGTTTTGAGGCAGTGCCTCATTCAAGACAGTCCAGAAATTGCCTGGAATTCGTTTCGATTGTCGAATGATGTCCCGTAAGTCGACTTGGCAGCGAATTCGGTCAGAAACATGAAAGTGCGTTTATGAAGAGTTGGCATAAGTCATAACGACGACTTCTGCCCTCTCCTCGTAGCCATCACAGCAAGAGGAGGAGGAGGACAGTGGAACGAACAAATTAACAATTGTGGTATGTGCGCTGTGAACTAAAAACACTGTCATCACCAAACCCTTTTAACGGTTCAAAGGGCGCGCACATTTTGGCAAAAATAAAGGAGGGATGGTGAAGGTTGAGGTTTAGGTTGAGCCAGTCGTATGATGCAATTCTAAACTTTGATGGCCGCGTTCATCCGCATCTTGCTGTTCTTCCGAACTGTTCCGACTGTCGTTGCCGTGCCTTTCAGCATCTTAATGCAGTCCTGCTCACAAAGAACACTACCGTTAACGAGGTTAAACCGATCACCGGCCACTAGTTGGTTGTGGCACTTGACGCATGCGAAACACTTGATGTGATACACATTACCCTGGGCTCGCATCACGTAGTCACTAGCTGGGATCATCTGGCCGCATCCACTGCAAGCAGCACTCGTCCCAAAGAGTCTGAAACAGAAAATTTTAGATTTAGTTTGCTTTAATGGGCAGAGAAAAACAGGATAAATTTAAAGGATAAAAAATGAATATTTTATAAAATTATAAAAAATAGATTTTAAGAAGTCAAATTAAGAAGCCAAATCTAATTCAAAGGATGGTTCGGAGATATGACATCACAATTTTGATTCTCGACGGAGGAGAATGAAACATTGTTGATATAATAATTAATTTAAAAACATGTGCTAAAGGAAAATAATTAATTTCATTTAATAACTACGTAACAGCTAAATATTGTTTTGTTGATCCCATTTTTGTAATTTAAAGATCTATACACAGAATGTTCCATTCATCATGTTAAATCAGCTACACCAATGACAATTTCCCGTTTTATCGCCAGGTATTTAAAAAAACAAAAAAATCATTTGAAAATGCAAAGTTTTATAATAGATATATGTTCAACGGTCAAAAACAAAATTATTTTCTAGAAAGTTTAATACTCTTTAAGGATAATGTTTATATTTTTTATTTGAAAAATTCATTGACAAAATTTTGATTGAAACAAAAAAAGATATTTTTCAATTTAATATTGCAGTCCGGAGTCCCTGGACAATGTCTGGTTTGCGGGTGCTATAATACGGAGCTGTATATAATTAATACATTATTGGTCAGAGATATCCGATCTTTTATTTATGTATGAAAACAAATAATGTTACAATCTCTAATGGCAATTACCGCTAATGGGTTATTCGCAAAACAAGTATATTATTTTGTATTTGGTAAATTTATTTTTAAAGATAAAACACAATTGTTTAATTTTATTTCAGCTATTCGCAAGCTGATGTTTAGTACGGGAGAAAATTAAACAAAGATTTTAAAACCTTTTTGGGAAAAAAAAAAAAAAAAAAAAAAACAGGAAATATCTCCAATTTTCAATATATATATTATTTTAAAAAGTAATCACATTATCATTTAATTTCTTTCTTCTTGATTTGGATCTCCCTCTTTGTCCGCTCAAAAAGGTCGTGATCAGTTTGAAATAAATGAAGAGTATATACCACACGTTGTTGACCAGGGACGTAAAACGCCTGATGTCGTATAGCATCTTCTAATAACTAAGCGTAATCTACTGAACAATAAACAATTTAACAATCGTTATTTTGTTGTTGTTGTTTATTTGATGTTGTGAAGGCTATAACAAAAATTAAATAAGCGATGAATATACCCCCCCCCTGCACACACACACACGCAAAAAAAAAAAAAAAAAAAAAGTTAACAATTCTATGTATTGTTTGTACTACTGTAAATCGCTTTGATCTAATACCAATTTTCAGTTGCAATTGTTAAATGAATGATAAACACAAATAGTTTGTAAAATTAACCAGTCAATTAGATCTACTTTTAGAAGACGTCATATGACGTAAAAGTGTTAAGATTGGTCGAGAAGGCTTAATCAAAGGTCGCAGCTATTTACAAATGAAAGCTAACAATAATGATCAACCCTTGAAGGTAATTTAACGATAACAAAATTATGAATAAATGAATAGCTAAACATCTACATAATAGCTTAAGGATCTAATCCAGTACTGGCGAGCCAACCCTAGAACGAGATTACTGCTTAATTTCTATTTTCCAATTACTAAATGAAATAACCCGAAACACCACATCACGATGACGTAACTCTGGGACATTTTGTAATAAATCCGATTAGTATGTTCTGCAGTAAAAAAGAAAAAAATAAAGTGTACGTCAATTAGTTGATCCTCGGTATCGAAGAAAGAGCGATATAATCAGACATCATCCATGCATTCGATAATTGTTCACTTTTCACCAACTTTCTGATTTATCCTTTTCTTTCTTTCTTTTTTTTTTTTTTTTTGGAAGTCAGCCCGCAAGAGTTACCAATAGTTTTCTTTGGGACAAAGTGGGTTGCCTTTACTAGCCACGCTTTTGCCACGTGGAATGTGTATGTGTGCGGGAAAACTCTAGGGGAGAACAGGCGGATCTCAAGTATAGAGAATATAGAGAGAATAGTTCGTAGGGGAGTGTAGAAAAGGTGCCGATAAATCGATGCGAAACCCCATTAAGTGTTACAAACCTATTAGCCGGATGGCCGACGCCACGCCACGACGAAATTAATGAAATTAGGTAATGGATTTCGGGGATTTACGATGCGCCCCCCTTCTCTGCGCGCGCGCACTAACACGATTTGTTCGCGCAGACAACAGGGTCCTTTTCTCATTTTCTCTCTCTCTCCCCCATCTCTACATATACAGTGGGAGCAAATTGCGTTAAGGCTGGATAGAAAGAGCCGAGGGGATACGATTCGAAGGATTTTTAATTTTTTTAATGGACTCCTACAGGTTTTCCTCCTCCCTTCCTTTTTCGGCAGCGGAAATAAAGAGGAATGGAACAATCTAGAAATTAGATGATAAATAATAAAATACAAGACGAGATCCCGAACCCGGCGTCGATGTCTGCGTAATGGAATCGACGAGAGGTAAAAAGAGCAAGAGAAGACTAATGTTCAGAGTACAGACCAACCCTTCTGTCACGATTTCAGTGTTTGAAAAAATTTGGCCAAATACGATAAGTCGGGATAAGTAGTAAAGACCGTTCAGATGAATGATTTTCATTTATTCCTCTAAGCATAAACACGGGGGGTTGAAAATGATACAAATTATTTTAAATATTGTATTGTAATTACAAAATTTTAAAATAAGATTTACTTTGACACATGAGCAATTCTACAGTCGGCAGCAAAAGTATCCGAGCACTAGCAAAAATTCCTATGTAAAAAATGTACACTTAATCCAGTTTCGTTAAATAAATCCTTGTCGAATCCTGTGCTTATTTAGTCTAAGAACATGATTCGACAAGGATTTACTTACCAAAACAGCATTAAGTGTATTTTTTTTTACATAGGAATTTTTGCTAGTGCTCGGATACTTTTGCTGCCGACTGCACAATTAAAGTTTAATTGGTAATTTTTATCGTAAACTTAATTCACGAGTGATCAAATGACCAATTGCAAAACCGATTTCAGTGGTCAGAAATATACAATTCGTGCCTTGCAATTTAATGCACTTAATTTTTTTATGCATACAGTCGGTAACAAAAGTGTCCGAACACTAGCAAAAATTCCTATGTAAAAAAAATACACTTCATACGGCTTTGTTAAATAAATCCTTATCGAATCATGTTCTTAGACTGACTAAGAAAAGGACTGGACAAGGATTTATTTAACAAAACAGTATTAACTCTACTTTTTTTACATAGGAATTTTGCTAGTGTTCGGACACATTTGTTACCGACTGTACACAATATATCTGGTTAAGAAGCGATCATAAGATGCAAGAAATCTTCTTAATGTGCAGGATGGTTCCAAATTCATAGTACAGACTTGGTAGGGAGGTAGAGAAGAAGATTACGAATAATATTCACAGAGGAAAACCAGGTCACAATCCATTTCTTTAGTTATAAATACAGGGTGTCTCGCTTCAGCTGAAACAAGATGCTTTGTTTCTAACTTCCACACTAATTAAAATATTTTAATGAAATTTCCAACAGTGGTACATTTATTTAAAACAATTATTTATTGTACAGGAATGTATGGCTGCAAATGACACGGTGAGGCGCAAACACAGGAAATTAGGTAGCACAGTTCTGGAGGTACCGTTTGCATGGCCGTGCATGTAATGCATATCTGCTTTTTCGGCATTTGTAAAGTTTCCCATTATTCACGACAGCACGATCGAGAATAGAGTCTTCTCCTACTTAGACACATAATGTTGAATGGCGGTTTGCCACCTACTGCCCTCTACCGGCAACGGAACCAACCAATAACTCCATTTCTCTTTCATTTCATGTGTTTACGCCTCACCGCGTCACTTGCGCCCGCACATTCCTTTACAATAAATGTTACGATGACAAAATTTCATTCATAATTATCTGTAAGCATGGGCGCCATTTTGTAGTTACCACTTGATCAGTCAGTAGAGCACGAGCAATAACTTATAGAAATTAACATCTTAAAGGGACTCTACCTTTCGTCGTCTGAAAGCAAATCCTATGTTGTTTTTTATGAAGAAATCTGTTAAAATAATTATTTACCTTAAAAAAAAAATCTGTTTTCGCATTCAGAAAATTCACAACCATCCGCGATTGTAATGAAATGCTCGCCCTCTGGTGGGCTAAGGTGAAATTACAATTAACATGAATAGCTTTCGGTTTTCGTCGAGACGCCATTGCTTGCCGATGTTTAGTTCCACATATATTTATTGAATAAAAATCAATAAATCCGGCAAAAAAGATAACACTTACTGTTGTGTGCCACAGTGTAACTCCAAAAAATCAAGAAATCCAGAATTAAGCTTCCATTCATTTCCAAATGACAAATTTTAAATTTCAGTTGCTTCGGTTAATGGAAGTAAAGAATTAATCAGATAATTTGAAACTAATATTTGTTCAGCTTCAGTTAAATATCTACTTCCGATCAAAATTTGAATAAACTGAAATATTTTTTCCAAAAGCAATCAATTTTTTATGATGTAATGGCGGAGAAATTCTAGCACGAATATTAAGTTGTAATACAAATAGAACAATAATAAATATACGTGGCTATTATATTTACTAACAACAAAAGTTAAAAAAGCGCCATCTATCGATCATTTTAAACGCGGATTACATTTACTTTTATTTTCCAAAAAAATATTTTTTTAATTTTTAATATTACATTTTAGAGCAAACTTTTATAAAAGTAGAGGGGAATTTTAAAAATTAGACATTTGGAGGATAAAAAGAACAAATTTAACGTTTGAGAATTTTCTGAATATAAAATTTCCTTTCCTTTCCTTTTCTTTTTTTTAGGGAGGGGAAAAAAAAAAAGTAATGAGTAATTTTAGTAATAAATTACCCAATAGAATAATATGGGATATGATGACTGAGGAAGGAGAAATTTTAAGAGGTAGAGTCTCAAATTTAATCAGAACACTACATTCATTTAATGGACAGCAACCACTTTACGACAATGTTTACTGGACAATTCACACTTACAATGGATGATTCGCAATACGTATCCTATAAACGGAACATATAAGATTATGATAATTTCGGTTTACATTATTCATCTTAAAGCAATCGCATCAAGGGAAAGCAATCATTGGCCCATAAACAGAACAGCGCGTTATTTCACGTAGGCATAGGCATTTAATCCGCTAGAGTCTTCACGTAGGCAGGGATGGAACACGGGCGCAGAATTCATACCGGAATGTGTTTAAGAAATTTCTCTAACTATAATATCGTCGATTTACGAGGTAGAAAATTTTCTTACATTGATAGTGGTATGAATTCTGCGCCCGTGTTCCATCCCTGCGTAGGCATAGGTATTTAATCCGCAAGAATCTTCCCCTCCGTATCCTACCTCCCATGAACCGAACAGCTATTTCACGTAGGCATTATTTAATCCACCACATTGCCAGAACTTTGGTTTATTTTATCACGATTTTACTCCTATATTAGCAATAATCAAAACAATTAAAAATATCGGAAATTAAATGCAGATTGAATCACTCGAGAACTACATTTTATTTAACCCTTATCGCTCGTATGTCCCTTCTGAGGAGACATTAAAAAATCGAGCCACGCCTTAAGGTGTTCCTCTGTAAATGAAATGTTATTTTTGTAAAACGTGTAACTATAGGCTACCTTTCGGCTACCGGAAAATTTTAACAGAAAGATTTATCTTATTTAATGATGAAATAAAATAAAACAAATTATTACAATTTTTCGGTAGCCAAAAAGTAGTAAGTTGAAAACTATACGTGTGACGTTTTAAAGGAACGCCAAAAGGCGTGTCTTATTGTTTGTTCAAAATAGGAAAATATGCCGAGTGTTAAGGGTTAACTTTGCCGGCTTGGTGGGTCAAAAACTGACCCATTTATTTAACATTCATTTTCTCAGGAATATTTTTTTTTTTTTTTTTTTTTTTAAAGTAATTTAGTTTAGTTGTTATTTCCCTCGATGGATTTTACTAATATCACAGAAAAGTTTACTTGCAAATAATATTCAAAATAGACGATAGTGATATTCCAAGCACAGCCCATTTTAAAAAAAAAGTAAATAAATACAAATTTGATAGATAATTCAGGATAAGTATGATATTTTATAATATTCAAAGTTATTTCATTTGCATAATACGTAATTGGATTAAGTGTTTTGTAACATTCACTTTGACTTATTCGATGACTTTTTTTTTTTTTTTTTTTTTTTTAAAAAGATTAAAAAATATTTTTAAATATGTGTGTTGCAAAGGTAATCTGAGAAAAAGATTATTAAAAGGACTTTTGATGTAAATTAGAAAATTTCAATTACCTTAAACGATATTGTTGAAATTTTCAGTTATTATAGTCAATTTTCGCGGTACAAGAAAATCCATTGAGCAGTTTTCGATAAAATTCAACATTTTGAGGTCTCTTGAGCACGATTTGACCATTTTATGAAAATGCCTGTATATCTGTATGTTACGAAAATTTCATGGGTGGTATAGCTCACGAACCATTAAACATAATTCTACAAAGCTTTATATTTGGTTGAAAAATGACATAAATTGATGCTGATTAGTTTTTGACATTTTGGTTTAACAGAATGCATGCTACTACGCTGTAATTTTTCCTCTTTACGTTAAGGCTATATCTCAGTTTCTAAAATGTATAAGAACACCAAACTTAATAAAGAAATACCTATTATGAAAAACTATGCTGATTTAATTTAACTACATATTAGCTTACGGATGACGCTGCCATTCTGCAATTTTCCCTATTTGTGGGAAGGATTATCTATCTTAGCTTCTGTGATATATAAATGAAGCTTGATATTATTAGATTTATATTATAAAAATTAAACTAATTTAATTTGGATGCATACTGTACGACGGTGGAGCTACTATAAATTTCTTCTGTGATATTCCAGATGGCTGTATCTCATCATCTATTGGGCAAAATTTCACCAAACTGCATAAGTAAAATCTTTGTTGTGAGAATTTGCGTTAATTAAGTTTTTGTGCACATTAATTTTTTTTTTTTTTTTTTTTTTTTTTTTTTAAATATATATAGACTGATATAAAAGAAAGTTTAAGATGAGGAGAGAGATGAGCACAGCATATTAGTTTTTTAATTCACAACTTATATATAAATGAAAAATGTAGCTAACGCATCTACTATAATTAATTTGATATTATATTGAAATACATATACCACTACATTTCTACAAAACAATTCTTAATTAAATGAAAATCTGACATATTTTGTCATTTTATCAATCCAATTTTAATAACTTTAGTTTAAACGTGCTCCCTCGAATATAATTTAAAATGATCTTTGAATATTTTCCAAAACAAAACGTGATATTAAAAAATAAAAAACTTTTAATTATTATTTAATATTGTTCTTAAATCCATCAAAACTACCCCGAAGCAGCGCATTTTTTTCCGTTCTGAAAAATTCCTGGTTAAACTTTGCTAATTGATAAGTTTTAAAACTGTTACAAGGTCCAATTCTTGCTTATAAAAGAAAAAACCGGTTCGATTGGCAGATTTTATTTCCGCGTCAGTGTTAACAAAGAATAGTATATTTAATTATTTAACTACTGCTAAAGAAGGTTACATCATCTTTCAAAGTCAACAATTATATAACAGTGGATGGGGAGAGGGGAAAAAAAACCCTAAGCCTATATAGCCTATTTTTGTTTTTTAAGCAATAGGTATAAAAATTCTGCACAAAACAGAATTTAATTTAGTACGATAAGATTTATTTTAATCTATTTTCCATATAAAGGCATGCAGCAACTGTGTTTCATTCCCCAGCAAGCAACGAGGGTTGGCTAGATTTTGCCCGACCTGTTTTTTCAATAAAACCCACTTGAAAAACCCCAAGAAAAAGCCCAAGTGGGTTTTTTCAAAATCCTTGTTTAAAATTGTACTTTTGTCTAACTTACAATAAACATACAAATATAAACAAATATTATATACATGAACAAAGAATTTTCAGAAATATTGGAGATGCTCAAACTGCCCTATAGAAAAAAATTTTGAAAAATTCCCCAAGGAAAAAAATAAATTAAAATAAAAATGTATAATTATCTTATTAAAAGAGAATAAAAAAATAAAAGCAAGAAAAAACAGAATTTTTTTTCAAAATAAAAAAAACTGTAGGACTCGAGGAATGTAAAATATAAATAAATAAAGATAAAATAAAATAAAAAAAATCTGAAAACTTTAACAGTGCTACACTGTTATGTAATGTAGAGGGACAATAATTAAAAATGTTTTATGAAAATCTATTGACTACGAAAAGTTCAATAAGGCAACATGAAATAATTATTAAAATCCAATTTTTTTGTTGTAAAGGGCAGATAAAAAGAATTTTAGAATATTTAAAGTACAATTATTTAATAATATTTAAAATTTCTTTATAACTTAATCATAAAAAGACTTTAGAAATTTTTAAATTTTCAATTTTAATGACTAAATAATAACTTAATTTTTTAAAATTATCTTATTATGAATGGCATATTTAACGTTTAAGAAAAAGGAAGAATGAAAATATTTCTGAAAACTCTGATAAAACCCAAAAATATTCTGAAAAAACCCTGATAACCCCCCCCCCCCAAAAAAAAAAAAAAAAAAAAAAAAAAACTATAAAACCCCCAAAACCCTGATAAAACCAGGCTACCGCAATTGCATAAGTAAAGGTATTGGACGTCCGAGCTACTTCGGTGCAAATTTCAAATTTTGCCAAGGGATTTATATATTGCACCATTTCTCAATTTTATTTTAATTATTAAAAAAAAAAAAAAAAAAATGTTAGCACGTTCATTTTTTTTTTCGACATAAAAAGAAAGATATTTACTTATTTATTTTTTATTTTTATTTTTTTGGCTCATAAATAATAGAATCTTTCGATACATAATTTTTATATATTTTTAATAGTCGAATTTATGTCACAAAGTTTGTTTACTTTCAGAAATTTCCATTTCTTTTTGTTAAATTTAAGCCTTTTCCATTCATTTTAATTTATTAGAATTGCCATCATTATTTTGGAAACTTTAACTTCAACAATTTTTAAAATGTTAATTATAAATATTTTCAAATAAATTTCTTAGTTAACTAATGTCGTCATATCCTTTTAAGATCGGAATAAATACATGCAAGTTAACTTTTCTTGAAATTAATATATATATATATATATAATAATAATAATAATAATAATAATAATAATAATAATACATAATACATAATATATATCGCTCTATACTGAAGCTGTTCCATTTCTTCAGCACGATTTTTCTAAATTTTATTTTTGTTATTTTTAAAAAATGTTCGCACGTTCTTCTTCTTCTTTTTCTTTTTCTTTTTTTTTTTTTTCCCAAGATGGAAAACAACAAATGGCGACAATGCAAAATCGCAGATTGAAAGAAATAGTTATGTCGTACTTAAAAAAAAAAAAAAAAAAAAAAAAAAAATCGTTTTCACAGTACAAATTTCTATAAACTTTAAATATGACTATTGATTTTACTTACAAAATGTACTAATTGATGATATACAAATTTGGTTAAATAAGTGATTTTTAAATTGTGTGTATGTCCTTGAAAATTTTTGTAGGTCCTCTGGTATTAAAAAAAAAAAAAAAAAAAATGCGTGTAGAAATGAAAATAAATATAGCTACTCTACTCTGTTACACCATTCAATTACGTATATACATTTCTTTTCTTTTTTTTTTTTTTTTTTTTGTCGAGATATTATTACGTTATATAACAGTGTTTTACTGGGGACAAGGGACGTTATAATTAATTACACAGCGCTGCAAAAAAAAAAAAAAAATCTGATACCATTCTTGCTGATTTTTATGTAAAATGGCCTAATGAATTCGAATATGACTTCCCTTTTGTTCAGTCACCCACAGTTTTCTAGAAACGCCACCCCCTCCCTCAATTTTTATCACTGTTCGGTAATTTTATAACCATGAATTTAATTTTGAGAATGATAAAGAATTAATTTAACACCTAAAAACAAAAAATTATAATGTTTAATAAATAACATTAATAATAGATTTATATATATATATAAGAAATGTAATACATAATTTCAGTGGCAAATCACCCCCCCCCCTCCCTAAATTCTCCCCTTGCCGCAAATGTACATTTTTTAGAATTTTTCAGCTCTGTAGCCCCTCAGAAGATATTTAACAGTTAAAATAATTATCCCCACCCCGCCTAAAAATCAAATTTACAGCCTCAAAATCACCGAAATGTGATAAAAATAGGGGGTCGTCTCTAAAAAATCGTGGGTGATAGGGTAAAATAGGCTTTCTATTCGGAATCAGGAGGACATTTTACGTAAGAATTAGCCAAAATGGTGTTGGGGCAATTTTCATGCCGAGCAGTGCTATTTTTGTTTCAAATTTTATTGCTTCTTAAATCTTATATTGCAACGAAATTTATCACTTTTATATATCTGTACTGATAAGTATAAAGGATTTAAGTCCACATTCGTGATTTTTCAGGAGACGAAAAATAAAGTTAAACTAACTAAAATCTAATCAAAAGAATCGATTAGGAAAAAGGGATTATGTTGATTATACCCTTTATACCGTTCAGTGATTGTCAACCTTCATTTAATAACGGGAAAAATTGAATTAAATATTTTATACCATACATGAATGGTAAATTTCTGAATTGGTCCTTTTTTTACCAATGGATTTTCTCAAAGACTAAATGACATAGAATTAAATCCTTTATACCAATCGATAGAGAATTTTTTTCTGAATCTGACTATGTACTTAACTCAAAATCGAAATTTTTGGACTTAAATCCTTTATACTTATCAGTACAGATATATAGTGCACTTTGAAGCAGGGCTCGCCAACCCGCGGGCCGCATGTGGTCAGCCGTGTAATTTCCTATGGCCCTTGACAGAATTCGAAAAACTTCTAATTTGACATCTTCGGCTAAAACATCTAAAATTAATAACTTTTTCCTGACCTTTTTAATGAAAATATCGATTAAGGTAGCTAAAGAAACAGATATCGAACTCATTGATGTCAATAAAATATTATCAGACCAATAACTGATTCTTACTATTATACTTGTAAATGTATAATAATAAGTTTTTGATTATTTTACAGTTATTTTATGTATAAAAACATATTTAATATCCGTATTTTTTTTATTTTAAAACCTCACGAACCTACCGGAAAAAGAATTACGATATGCGTACAGTTCCTGCATTTATACATGCGGGCCGCCAAGAATTTTGCGGTGGACAAAAAATAATTTTAGAAATTGAAAAATCTTTTTATTTTTTATTTATTTATTTTTTTTATTTTAATGGGGAAAATAATACAAAATAATGCCTAATATCAAAATGTTTTAGACGAATTCCAAATTATTTTAAATCTTCATTCCTTTCTTTCTTTCCTTTTTTTTTTTTTTTTTTAACAACTATTTTTTAGCACAAAGGATTATTAGTCTCAATCTACGGATAAAACGTTGTCGCCAGTTTTACGACGGTTGGACATTTATCGAAATCTAAAATTTTTCGAAAATATAATTGAATTTCGATAGCGATGTTATAATTTGGGGGGAAAAACAAAACTTATAGCCCTCCGTACTAAACTAAATTCTGCCTTTGCCAGAATTTCATAAAAATCTTTTTTTTTTTTTTTTTTTTTTTTTTAAAGAAAAGAAAATTAATAATAATCAGTATCGAAATAGTTGAAGAAGCCCCTTTTTTTAGACAAAAATACATAATTAATTTCAATTTTTAATTGTTGGCAAAAAATTTACGAGTTGGTTTTAATTATTTATTTTTTAAATGAAAAGAAATCCACGTGTAAATATTAAAACTGATATAAAACTTTGTGAAAAACTAAACTTGCAGAGTAAAATTGGCGCCATTATAGCTCAAAAGTTTTTTTTTTTTTTTTTTTTTGACTCAGGGCCTATTAGTCTCAATCTGGGATTTTTGCATTGTCGTTTTCGATAGTTGGACATTTGTCGAAATCATTTTTCGATAGTTGGACATTTATCGAAAATATAATTGAATAATTTAAAAGAGATGTTATAATTTGAAAAAAAAAAAACTAATAGTCCTCCGTCCTAAACTAAATTCTGCTTTTGCCAGAATTTCATCAAAATCTTTTTTTTTTTTTTATGTTATTATTATTAGTGAAAGAAAAAGAAAAGAAAATTAATAATAATCAGTATCGTTACAAGCAATATCGAAAAAGTTTTTTTTTTTTTATATATATATAATTTTGAATTAGGAAATAAAAAGTGCGCGTGAAATAATATGAAACAAAAATAAGCAAAAAAAAAAAAAATTAATTTAATGTTTTTGTTTTTCGGGGGCTGCTCATGCATATAAAAAATCGTATTAAAACGAGTCGAAGAAGGAAGCGAAATAAGTATTGAGTTATACTTATATTACGATAAACACGATATATAATATGATACGATATATTAGACCTATCGTCCAGGGTTAGTAGGCATTTTCGTTGAAAAAAATAGTTTGTTCGTTCGGTGCAACTTGCACATTAGTCCCGTGAGTTACAACTTTCACATTAGTCCCTTGAGGTACAACTTGCACATTAGTCCCCTTTAATTTCCTTTTTAATTTTTTTTTTTTGTAACAATTAAAAATTTAAATGTCTAATTTTAAGCTATTATCAGGTTATTATTTTCATATTTTAGTTAATTTTAAAAAATCTAGTTATCCGATCGATAAGCTTTTTACTCCGTCGGACTAAAAAAAAAAATCGACCCTTTCATTTGGTACCTTATATGTAACGATACGACTGATATTTCTAATTTTTTTTTTTTTTTTTTTTTTTTTTGATAAAGTATGGAATAATTTTAAATTAAGCGGATATCTTTTTTAACCGGTTTTTTGGATATTCAGAGAAGTGCTTTCTAATTATTTACCTAAAAAAAAAAAAAAAAAAAAAAAAAAAATTAACAATAATCAGTATTGAAACGGACAGTATCGAAAAAGTTGAAGAAGCCCTTTTTTATACAAAAATACATAATTTATTGTAACTTTTTTTCAATTAAACCCACTTGAAAAAAAACCAAGTTTTTTTTTTTTTTTTTTTTTCAAAATCCTTATTTAAAATTCTACTTTTATCTAACTTACAATAAACTATAAATATATAACAAATATTATATACATTATTAGAACATGAACAAAGATTTTTTCAGAAATATTGAAGGTTCTGAAACTGCTCCGTATGAAAAAAAATTCTCAAAAACCCCCATGGAAAAAAAAAAAAAAAAAAAAAAAATTATAATTATCTTATTATGACGAAATAAAAAATTACTGTGGGATTCAAGGAATGTTAAATATAAATAAAAAGAAAATTAAAAAAAAGAAAAAGAAAAAAGAAAAATCTGAAAACTTTAACAGTGCAACACTGTTAGGTTATGTAGAGGGACAAAAGTTAAAAGTATTTTATGAGAATCTAATGACTATGAAAAATTTAATAAAGCAAAACTAAATAATTTTTTAAATAAAATTTTTTGTTGTAAAGGACAGATAAACAGAATTTTAGAATATTTAAAGAACAACTATTAATTATAAAAATACTTAAATTTTTTAATTAAATTTGAAAAGACTTTAGAAAATTTTAAAATTAAATTTATAAACTTTTGATTTTAATGATTAATATATATTTAATTTTTAAATTACATTAATTATATCATTCATAATAAGGTAAGATAAAAAGAAGGAAGAAAATATTCCTGAAAACTCTGATAAAACCCAAAAATATTCTGAAAAAAAAAAAAAAAACCCTGATAAAACTCAAAAACCTTGATTAAACCCGATAACCCCCCCCCCCCAAAAAAAAAAAAAAAAAAAAAAAAAAAAAACTGATAAAACCCGAAAAATTTCCAACCCTGGTGTTTTGTGTTTATTTTTTTTTATTTATTTTTTACTTTGCATTTTTTGTATGTAACTGGAGACAACTGAGCATTATTATTATTTTTTTTTAATATATCAATGACAGCATCGTTTACAAGAGGGGGGAAAAATAATAATAAAATTTTTCATGAATTTTTGTCACGCAAATGTCTGAATTTAAGAATCTTTAATAAAAGCAATAATTTTTTTATTTCAAAATGAGCGTTCAGTTTTGCAACAAATACACTGGTTTTAACATTCATACAAATTTTAAAAATCATTAGATTAAGATAAATTAGCATGCAGTATTATAAGGAACTAGTTGTATCCAAAATTTGGAACCCAAGAAAAATGAATTTAAAGATCAAAATTTTGTAAAAGTTTTTAAATAATATTTGCGGAACTGTAGAATGATATTTTAAAAACATTACATAGCTTTGTACATTTCATAATAACTTTCTGGATATAAGGTAAACGCACCAGTAGTGGACACTTTAAGGACATTTTCCGGCTATTTTTTGTGTAATTTCCTAAATTTTAGAGTTTCAAAAAATAATTAATATTTCACACCTTTACTAACTCTTTCTTAACACGACTGTATTATGAAAATTGCTAATTGTAGCATTTATATATGTAAAAAATCAAAAATCTGAAGAGCTTAAAATAAGCCAGTAGTGGACACACTAAAAACCCAGTAGTGGACCCCTTTGAATTTTTGCTTTAAAATTCAACTCTAAAATTGCTAGATTACAGAATTGTGTCCACTACTCCATCAGGCATTAAAAGTCATATGAGCCAGAAGTGAACAGGGCTGTCCAGTATTTGCCATGATGACATTTTTTGGCACCAGTAGTGGACACCCATAAATATACTATGTGTTAATACAAGATTTAAAAAATAGCACAATAAATGAATTCTGCATACTTATTTTAGTGATATGAAAGCAAAAGGTAGAAGAAATCAGTTAACAATAAGCAGAGAGAGAGCCAATAAAATTTCATTCCCTTATTCAAAGCAGTGTTGGGCATAATTGATTAAAAAGTAATTGAATTACAATTAAATTACAATTATAATTATTTTACCTTCAATCAATTAACAAGTAATTGATTACAAATAAATTGAATTATTACAAATAAATTGGATTAGTAATTCAATTTATTTGTAATCAATTACTTGTTAATTGATTGACAGTAAAATAATTATAATTGTAATTTAATTGTAATTCAATTACTTTTTAATCAATTATGCCCAACACTGATTTAAAGTGATAAGAAGAAAACGGCAAAATCACAGAAAGTGCAAATTATTTTAGTTAAACTAACATTATTTTAAAACTAATGGCCGTAATTATTTTTTGTTAAAGGGTTTAACAGTAAAGGACTATAACTCCCTTCCTGAACATTGCTCGAATCTTCAGAATTTTTAGGTAGCTTATTTTCCGAGTTTAAAATTAAAAGTGTCCACTACTGGTACAGGGTCCAATACTGGTGCGTTTCCTTAATTAAATGCAACCATTTTGATAATTTTCTTCTCCCCTTTGTTGCGTATATTATTTATTTTCACAATTTCAGAAATGGATGTTATGTGAGTAGTATTACTTGTATTTTAGATAAATACACCCAAATAGAATTCCAGCACTCGAATTTTCAATAAATAACTTTGATTCTTATCAATTTTACTCAGTACTAATAGGATAACGTTAATAACGGAAGTACAAAGAAATAAAGGTTGATGTACAACATGTGGTTATTAGAAAGGAATTAAAAGACATGATATTTGCTTTTTAAAGACATCTAGTTTTTATATTAAAATGGATATGAATGAACTGGAAAATCGACTTATAAAAGTAAATGGTGTATAAATGAGAGGTGTTCAAACAGTGCTTTACTATATTATATAAATACAAATTTTAAGTATAACACATATATTTCACAGGAGAAAACTGATTAATTTGTAATATGATAATTTAATCATGTTTGCAAAATTTATAACTCGGGATTTATTATTGTTTTACTATATTTTACATTTAGATTTCTATTATAAAAATAAATAAAGAGTACAAATAAATACTGTCGCCAAACAACGTATTTTGCTTAACACATTTTTCTTTAGACGTATTTATGTTCGATAAAATGAAATTATTTTTTCTCCACAAGATGATATATATATATATTTTCTTTTATTATATTTAATTTTTAAGTAAGAAAACTACCAATAGATGGCGCAAGGCGTTTAAAACAGAAGACTAAATGAACAAGAATGTCAATTTTCTGCAATTGAATATGGCATGACAACAATTTCAACCCTTTACACCCACAGCTGACGGCAGGTATAATGTGTAAAAATGGCATAAGGCATAATGTAAAATTACTGAAAAGTAAATTTAAATTGCACTTAAAAAAAAAAAAAAAAAAAAGATGAAAATATTCGTTGACTAATACAATCTAAATTCATATTTGTATTCACTATAATTTTACACGAAAAATAATTATTTAATATTCAGCGAAGTATTTAAATTTTAATAAAAATATTGTCCTTTAACAGGCAGTTATTTTTTTTTCCCCAGCACTTATTACACATAGATAGTATAAAAATCTTTATAAATATATCAGCATGGAAAAAATAAACAAATTTATTCAGCACTTGAAGATGAATTTTATAGGTAAAGAAAATCTATAAAATTATATTCAATAGCTTTAAGAAATTTTAAAGTTTTCAACCCATTTTTTTTTTTAAATATTATTATTATTATTAAACTTTTTCTTTTCTATTAAAGCGGACTTTACTGCGTTAGAATTCATAATACTCTAAAAAGACACACATACATCCCAAATTATTATTATTATTATTATTATTATCCAAAATTCTGAAAAATCAAACTGACCGATGCAAATCTGACTTTCTGATTCAGGGCAGCTTAACAAATTTTTAGCAAAAACTCAATTTCGAAAATTTAACCGAAAAGCAATAAAAATCGTTAAAAATCGATTTCTGAAATTACTGTAAAAGTTATAAAAGTTTGGATACATGTGCATTGAAATAGATCAATATTAAAATTTCTCAAAAACTATTAAAATTAAAAAAATAAATATATTTATTTATTTATTTTTTGAAAATACTCTATGGGACTGAATTTTTGAATTTTTCTCTCGATTTTACACTATTATATAATTTATCAATTTATTCTATACATATTTGTGCATTAATCTGTGGATTAATAGATAAGTTAATTTCTTAAATATTTTTATGTTTGAAAACTAAAAATTTGCATGGAATTTCGGGAGTTATTACACACAGACTGCTTTGGTCATTTAAATGAACGAAAGCTCTTCTCGTAATATAAAATGTTGTAGGCTTTTAGCACTAAATTACACTCTATCAAACAAAAGTGCTATTATTAATTATTTTTATATTTGACTTTAAAGCTTTTACCTGTTCACAAATTATAAGATTACAATGGCTGTAAATAGATTCTGAATGCAATACAAAATTCTGATATAACAATGCCTAAAAATTTTTAATTACAGAGAAATATACGTAAAAACATTTTTTTTTTATATATAAATTTTTATCGTATATTATATTTCCCACCATCATCCATTTTTGACCAAACTGTAGATAATTTTCCAAAAATCAGTGACACAAAATTGGAGATAAAATCCAATACTAATGTGTAAATAAAATTTAAGATATTTTTGTTAAACCTGTCAAGGACGTTGATGTCAAAAACACGTTCTATAAATTACAAAAAAAAAAAAAACTGCAATTTTTCATTTATTTGTTATTTTCTCTCTCATACATTCAATAGTGGAATAAATCAATACTTTGAAGAACTGCAACTTAATGTACAATGAAAGGGGTATTTATACTGAAAAAAGTAAATTAATGACAAATATCTATATTTTAATTACACTTTCAATAATAAGTAATTTATTTTTGCACCTTATGGGGAAGGGGACGATGAGAAAATAACATCCAATTTTGTAGTAAAATGTGCTCCCCCCCTCCTTCCCCATAAAAAGTATTGAATGGATGTATAATAATACCACACTGCAAAATTTGGTTTGCTTCTCACAAATTTCTTCAACACCCAATTTTGCTTCGGCTTTACGTCATTATCGTTAGCGTGCACAGTTAACAGCTACATTCAAAATGTTTGCGCTCAATTAAGAATAATTATTCACCAAAGATACACAATTTTAATTAAACTCTCTTTGCGACAAGTTAATTATCTTTGTTACTGGCTAAGAAACTTTTCCTTAATTGGTGTTTCTTTTCTTTTTTTTCTTTAAAACTCCAATTTACAAAATGCTTTTTCTGCCATTATTGAATATAAAAGTTCCACTTCTCACCGTTTCATTAATATATATATATATATATATATATATATATGAGCATTTAAATCTATTGAACCCTAAATCAAACCGGATATAAAATGACAGATTTCCTCTTACGTTTAAATTTTCATATTCCCTAATTGATATGCTAATGAATGATATCATCAGCCACAGTTATCCAGATGCCTGGGTGACAAGCAAGCGCGGTTATCAACAAATACTTTAAAAAACTTCCAAATATACCACAAAGAACAACAGACGTTTGGGTTATAATAATTATAAAATGTCTTGTTTCATACTACAATCAGGATTTATCATTAAAATGAATATGTGGTGGTGGCCATCACAAAAACTTTCTTCTATATTTTCTTATAGTAATTCACGCAGTACAAATTAATAATTAAAAGTATTATTTATTAAAAATATTTTCCATGATGAATGCAGACCATTTTCATCTCAGAGAAGTATAACACTAAATGTCGAAAGAAAGTGAATTTTGTGCTCTATAGATAACATCTAAAGAAAACATTTTTTCCAGGTTTTCTTTTCTTTTCCGTGGAGAGGAGGGTAAAAAGAAATCGACGACACACAGTTTGTTTCAGATTATCACAGATGTATTATTCAACCATTCGTTTTTAACGAATTAACGAGATTTTTTGAAAAACATTCACATTGAAAATTTATATCCCGAGAGGGGTGGTTGCTTTTCTACGTGAGGAGTGCGATGTTTCTGTACATACATTTTTCCTAGTTGGCTATTACTACATACTAAATAATAATTATGTTTCTTGTTTATACATCTTTTACATTTATACGTCCTTTTAGAGAAGTCCCGTGTATTCATTTTAATGCAAAAATTCTTCGTTTATACGCCGCTAATATCTGTTATACGTCTTTTCCACTTTACTAAAATTCGCAAAATTTCTCGACCTGTCACTATTTTCTATTCTAAATAAGACGGATTTTCCCAAGAAAGCATCTTAAATGGAGGAAGACAGGAAAAATCGAAGAATACTGATCAAAGAATCAATTGTAGAATATTTAATACTCATAGACAAGCAGCAAATCACACGAATATTAAAGATTTTTAATGTTATTAAATAACTATCTGTATGGATACAAATCGTATGCTTATTATTAAAGATACGCAATATATATAATTAATGTTCAAAATGCGTTCATATAGTTCTTAAGAAATCTAATATAATACTCATAGACAAGCATCAAATCACACGAATATTAAAGATTTTTAATGTTATTAAATAACTATCTGTATGGATACAAATCGTATGCTTATTATTAAAGATACGCAATATATATAATTAATATTCAAAATGCGTTCATATAGTTCTTAAGAAATCTAATATAATACTCATAGACAAGCATCAAATCACACGAATATTAAAGATTTTTAATGTTATTAAATAACTATCTGTATGGATACAAATCGTATGCTTATTATTAAAGATACGCAATATATATAATTAATATTCAAAATGCGTTCATATAGTTCTTAAGAAATCTAATATAATACTCATAGACAAGCATCAAATCACACGAATATTAAAGATTTTTAATGTTATTAAATAACTATCTGTATGGATACAAATCGTATGCTTATTATTAAAGATACGCAATATATATAATTAATATTCAAAATGCGTTCATATAGTTCTTAAGAAATCTAATATAATACTCATAGACAAGCATCAAATCACACGAATATTAAAGATTTTTAATGTTATTAAATAACTATCTGTATGGATACAAATCGTATGCTTATTATTAAAGATACGCAATATATATAATTAATGTTCAAAATGCGTTCATATAGTTCTTAAGAAATCCAATATAATACTCATAGACAAGCAGCAAATCACACGAATATTAAAGATATTTAATGTTATTAAATAACTATCTGTATGGATACAAATCGTATGCTTATTATTAAAGATACGCAATATATATAATTAATGTTCAAAATGCGTTCATATAGTTCTTAAGAAATCTAATATAATAATCATAGACAAGCAGCAAATCACACGAATATTAAAGATTTTTAATGTTATTAAATAACTATCTGTATGGATACAAATCGTATGCTTATTATTAAAGATACGCAATATATATAATTAATGTTCAAAATGCGTTCATATAGTTCTTAAGAAATCTAATATAATACTCATAGACAAGCAGCAAATCACACGAATATTAAAGATTTTTAATGTTATTAAATAACTATCTGTATGGATACAAATCGTACGCTTATTATTAAAGATACGCAATATATATAATTAATGTTCAAAATGCGTTCATATAGTTCTTAAGAAATCTAATATAATACTCATAGACAAGCAGCAAATCACACGAATATTAAAGATTTTTAATGTTATTAAATAACTATCTGTATGGATTCAAATCGTATGCTTATTATTAAAGATACGCAATATATATAATTAATGTTCAAAATGCGTTCATATAGTTCTTAAGAAATCTAATACAATACTCAATATATGATATATGTAATTAGTACCCAGACATGCATTAATAGTATAATTTTTCTCACTTTTTATAATATACATACACACATACGCACACAGATATATATCTATATGTAAATGATAGATATCGTAATAAAATTTAACCTTAAAATTTAGCAATTAATAGATACAAAACAATACCAACACACAAAAATATAGAACTGATTTTAACATAGAGGAAAGACTGACACAAAATTGTTGCGATTTAGATAAAGAACCATTAAGAGACAAAAATAACTTAAATTACTTACGCCGACATGGATGATAATAAAAAAAGGACCATTAAACTTAATGACAGAGAATACAAATAAATAACCACAGAAATAATTGGATAAAAATGCTTAAAATTAGAAGTAAAATACTCATCAGGGGGCATGCACTTCATAAAGCTGTGAAAGCTGCATCGATTTCGTAAAACAATATAGCTAATCATAGCAATTATATCATTTCAGCCCCGATGGAAGCAGCAAAACCATATAGAATGAGAAATTAAATGAAATATTAAATTAAAACAAATATCAAATAAAATCTTCATGGATACAAGAGAGAAAACTAGAAAAAAACATAGTAGCCACATGTAACACAATTAACCAAACTGGAGAATAGGATGATGCCAACAAAAAATGAAATAAAAATAAAAGCTTTGTAAACATCGATTAATCAACAAAAAATGAACGACAGAGCATTTTCATTAACGATAAAATACACAGAGTAATTATTTATTGAGATAGTCAAAATATATTTTAAAGTTAATTAAAGTTTAAACTAGATAAATGTTAATTTAAATTGTACGTAAAACAAGAATCATTAAACCGTTCAATATATTAATTATTGTCTTAAAAAAAGTATAATATACATTTACTAACTTGAGAAAGTTTATTAATTAGTATTTTCATATAAATTTTGCTTAAGTATCATTAAATTTGTACAATCAAAGTGTTATTATTAAAATTTCGATTATATACGCCTTTTCATTTATACGTCCTTTTACGCCAATCCTTTGAAAGACGTATAAACGGTGCTTTACTGCAATTAAAAAAATTGACAGTGATTGGTTAAAAATAACTCTAATTGTGTATATTTATACGAAATACTGTCCTATACAGCCATATTAAAAATTAAGGAGGAAAAAAAAACAAAAAAAAACAGTATGACAGTGCCACCTGTTGAGCGACATATCCTGATATGTAATCAGCACCGATATTTAAGTCAAGCCCCAATTAACTATCAAGTTTGGTTACGCTCCGATCATTGGGTTCGTGAGATTTAGTATCCACAAAATTTTGTTCACACACTGACAGACAGACAGAGTTTTTCTAAAAATGTTTAAGACATCTGAAAACGTGCAGAAGTCGGAAATTTTCAAGAATACAATACTTTCTTCTTAATAATATAGAAGGAAGCAAGAAGATGATAATAATAATAATAACAATAATAATAATAAAGAGTGAGAGGATACCATTAATGAGTGGTTTAAGCGGCCTAGCGCAATTAATTTTCATCTCAATTTATCATGGAAAGCGCGAGAATCTCAGATTCTCTCTCTTATCCCCCTTTCCCCCCTCCAAATATTTTTAACTTAGGATTGAGGGTGATGGGGAACTCACAGTAACACTTCAAATGTGAATATAAAACAAGGCGCTTTCATTCCAACATCCATTAAGAAAGGAAAATAAAAGTGGTGGGAGGGAAGGGAATTTCGGAAAGGGAAAAAAAAAAAAAAAAAAAAAAAAAAAAAAAAAACAGATCCTGAAGAGGCCGTTTTAAAACGAGTTTAGAAAAGCGAGGAATTCCAGGGAGGCAAAAAAGGACTTGGAAACTTGCCCGCGGGAGCAGCGGGAGAAAGAGGCAATCGAAATGGGTTTACAATAACAAGATTCGGCGATTGCGCCCCGGCCGACCAGAAAAAAAGTTAGTCTGCAGGACGCAAGCTGGCTGTAACTGGAACAGATTGCTGAAACGGAGTAAATGCTGTCTTCCAAGCAGCGATTACGGAGATTCTCCGTCGGGATTAAAAGCGGGAGATCTCAAAGTTGGCCTAACTACTGGGAGTTCGATTTAACAAAACGAGAATTTAAACGTTTAACTGAAATAAATCAATAATAGCAGTCTAAGCTAAACGAGCTTACGATTCTTTTACTGCTCCCGTGAAGAGAAAGCATGCGTAAAATACATCAAGAGATTTAATATATAAATATATATTAAATAATCTGCAACGCGCAGTTAAACGGAAGCACCTTAACTTTAAATATATTTTTAAAATATGCCGCATTATACGTAAGATTTTTAATAGGTAGACGGTTAAAATGTCTGTTAAATAATCAGATAAAATCTGACTGTATGCCGGTACTTCAATATTACTGGTCCGAGAATATGATGAATTGCGGACTGAAATCAACGAAATATAATTACACTGCTCTGAAAAAAAAAAAAAAAATTCGAGTTCTGATACCATTTTTGCTGATTCTCATATAAAATGACCTCCTGAATCCGAATATGACTCCCATTTTGCCCAGTCACCCACCGTTTTCTAGAAACACCACCCCCTCCCTCAAATTTTCCCCCATTCTATAATTTTATGACCATGAATGTGATTTAAAGAATGAAAAAGAATTAATTTTACACCTAAAAACGAAAAAATATAAAGTTTAAAAAATAACATTAATAACAGATTAAAAAAATATAAGATATGTAATACATAATTTCAGCGGCAAATCCCCCCCAAAACCTTTTCCCTTGTCGCAAATGTCCATGTTTTAGAATTTTCCAACTCTGTAGCCCCTCAGAAGATATTTAACAGTTAAATTAATCCTCCCCCCTCCTAAAAATCAAATTTATAGCCATAAAATCACCGAAAAATTATAAAAATAGGGGGCCGTTCCTAAAAAAAAAAAAAAAAAAAAAAAAAAGGTAGGTGATAGGGCAAAATGGGCGTTATATTCGGATTCAGGAGGTCATTTTACATAAGAATATGCTGAAATGGTGTCAGAAGCAATTTTCATGCCGAGCAGTATTATTTAAAACGTCAAGACGTATTATCTCTGAATTTATTACTTACTTATTTATTTAATGAAATTTCTGCGATACATTAAAATATATATGTATATCAACTGGATCATTTTATTTGATTCTTGGGGAGAAAAAAAAATAAAATAATTACATTTGAATGGAGATTATTACAAATTTTTATTAAAGTTATTTTCTCAATAGAATTTGAAGGACTTTTCTCTAGTTTAAATAGTTAATATTTAACATCTTTTAAATATTCTAAAAGTGAAATTCTTCAGTATTTAAAGATAAGATTTATTCGGTTATAATGTGCACATGATTATTTGTGCAAAAGCAAACCACGCTACTTTATAACAAATCTTTTCTGCTTGAATTTAAATAAAAACTATACTTAAGATGTTTTTTTTTCTTCTTTTATTGTACCATTTATGCATGTCTAAAGATTGCTTTATTATAAAACAGTATTATCTATGTAAGATATATTAGACCATAAACAGTTATTTTACAGCTTAAATACCGCTTTCAATTAAAATAGTATAGTTAGTGTATATTTTTATGTAACGGACCAAACTTAAACTGGATGCATACTTTTACAGATATTCAAAGAAAATCATTTTTACATTGTCATGCAGGAAAATTATCACTATAGCATACTTGCCAACCATCTTATTAATAATCGTAACATCGTCACGCCCCTTTAAAACACCTCCCTTTTTTCCACACCACTTTATTTTTACAGTAAATTTTTCCAAATGTAATTATGATTAAATAAGAATAAAATTACTCTAAAAAAAGACTGGTGTGAAAAAAAAAGGCGGGTACTAAAAATATTACGATTCATAATGAGATGGCTGGCAGGTATGCTATAGTGATAATTCTTTTTGCAAACTTAAAAAATAAATAAATAAATAAATAAATAATCGTGGTTTGTAGCATTTGAACTTTTTTAAATTCCCTGACGTTTCATGACTAATTTTGGTGATTTTCTTCCTGATTCTTGCTGATTATATTTCCTTCGAAATTTTCACGGCATAAGCGAACAATTTAGCGCTTTAGAATAACAATATTTCAATAACGGCTTATTCATACAAAATTTTAAATTAAATTTACAGATTTTTCCCTGACTCCATGACTTTGCCTGGCCGCTAATTGCTCTAATAATTCACAAAAATCCATCCACTATTTTAAACAAACATTTTAAAAACTTTGAGCGATGATAATAATGGATATAATAAATCTTCTGAAAAATAAAAATCATTGAGTAATTTTAAATTAATCGATATTTTTTTCTGAAATTTAATTCAAAACAAATGTAATCTTTTAAGTTTATTGTATAAAAGTATAGTTTTGTCAATATTTCTAGTCTGCACCAAAGTTTAAGGAAACGTAAAAGAAAATTCTACAAAGCACATGAATTATTTGATTATAGCGAGAAGGAGCTTACGTTTAAAGTGAGATATTACAAAAAGGGGGAAAGAAATCTTAAAATTCCCTCATAATTTTACAATAATAAATATCTTACAATTTTCCTGTCTCCGACAACCAAATCTCATATAATGCTATCGGAAAAAATTATTTTTATAATGACTTATTACGTAATTTATTAAAAATGCGGAAAAAAAAAAAAAAAAAACACTAAGTGTATTTTTTCTCATTTTTCAGCTAAAATAAAAATTTAACGATTATGAATTTTTAATATGTAGAAACAGAATTAAAAAAAAAAAAAAAACATTAGGTAATGAGTTATTCTATAAACAAATTTCCCCATAGAGTTACATGGGATCTGGTGACCGAAGACGTTGAAATTGTAAGACAGAGAGAAACAAAATTTAAGTAATTGACTTGAAAAATAATAGTCATTACATCGCACTCGAGTTATGTTGGAAGCTGGTCTATGAAATACTACTACGAAAGAATTAAAGAATTGCACTCTATGTAAATCAATAATAATAATAATAAACAAGAATGCTGTGGCCACCACATGACTTTCTTCTACATTTTCCTATGCAAATTTACTTAGTAAAAATAATTTATTAAAATCATTATTTAATAAAATTATCTTCCATGATAATGCAGTACTATTTCCATATTAGAGAAGTAGTATAGCACTAAATATCCCCCAAAAAGTTAATTTTATTCTCGATATTACATTTAAAAAAAAAAAAATAATAATAATAATAATAATTTTATTTTAAATTATCGCAGATCGATGGTTCAACCATTCATTTTAAAAGTATTGGCGAGCTCTTTTGAAAGGTACCCATCATGAAAATTTATTCCCCTGGAGGGGTGACTTTCCTCCCAGGGGAGGAGGCGATGCTCCTACACACACAAAATCCCCCCCCCCAGTTGACTATCTCTATTATGAATAATTCTTGTAAATTTCATAATGATTATTAAAAAATAATTTTCTTTATGTACATTTATACAAAATGTTGTCCTGTACCACCATGTTAAATATTTAGAAAAAGCGGGATGGCAACGCAACCTGTTAGACAATTTTTACCAAAAGTTGATAAGGCACTAATTTATGTCAAGGTGTAACCACATACAACTTGTATGAAATTCTGTGTAGTAGTTCCTGAGATACAATTGCCACAAAATTTTGTCACACACACAGACAGATAGATATTTTCTAAAAAGGGTGAAATTATGTTCTACAGCTCTCAAAACGTGTAAATCCATCAAAAACCCGAGGTCAAAAATGTTTACGAATCCAATACTTTCTTCTGTTGGCTATAGAAGAAAGTAAGAATGATAATAACATTCGATTCGTATATTAACACAATATACAGGGTGATTCTAAATTCATGTGATAGAGTTTGAAGGATGGTACGTAGCTCAACTAACCTTTTTCGTATAGGAAAAATATTCATTTTAGTAAATTGTAACTGCATTATCCTACGAAGTTTGTTCCATGATTTTAGAATCACACTCTATACTCAGGATATCAACAACAAATACTAAAAATGTATTAAAATTAACTTGTAATTTTTTTAGTTTTTTTTACAATAAATTGCTGTAATAATTACAACATACAGGTGTCAGATCAAGCGTCCTACAAACTGCACAACTCTAATAAATCATTGAACTGAAATATTAGCCATTGAAGAAGATTACATTTCTAGAAAAAGTACTTTAAAAATGACAACATCTTCGATATATGATTTATAGGTTATCAATTCTACATATATTCAGAAAACTTAGTGCCAAGATGAACAAGTCATAAGTAATAAAACAGCAAAGGTATGAATGTGTGGGTTTTAACTGATACCCTGGGAGGAACGCCCTTAGTCGAAATCTATCTACGGGCCGGTAAGCCATGCGAATTCAGGAAAAAAAAAAAAAAAAAAAAAACACAGAAAGCTTCGAAAGATAGGTCGATATTTGCGATGTGGTTTCCAACCCGGCACATACAGTCAGAAAGCTCCGATAGCAAAACCTCCCGGTCATTGTTGGAGAATAACAACAGCTAGAAAGGTAGTAAAGAAACTTAGCACTTTATAAAAAATATTAACTTTTCAGAATCAATATAGCTGTACTATACTTTTATTAACTAATGAATTTAATATACCAAGTGATAATTCAAAATGTAAAATAAATAGTTTATTTAAAAAAAGAACAACAAATTACGAATAATTTTTTTTTTTTTTTTTATTCCGATGTTTTGGTTTAAGGTTTTTTTTTTTTTTTTTTTTTTTTTTTTAATTCCATCATCTGGATAACGAGATCATGTTACAGCACTTTCAAACTAGGCAGGATGCATTATTATTATCAGTACTATTAAATTTAAATCTCGTTCAAGGATGAAATAATAATAATAATTTATTTCTAATTACTTTTTCTCAATTATTCTAATATTTTGAATATGAGTTGTATATCAATGGCATTCTTAAATTACCAACTCAAATTCAAACTTAATTATCTTGTTTTTAATTTCATTTTGCACGCGCCCTTTTTATTTCCTAATTCTAAATATTATTTAAAAAAAAAAAAAAAAAAAAAACTTTTTCGATAGTGTTTGTTTTGATACTGATTATTATTAATTTTCTTTTCTTAAAAAAAAAAAAAAAAAAAAAAAAAAAAAAAGGATTTTGATCAAATTCTGGCAAAAGCAGAATTTAGTTTAGAACGGAGGACTATTAGTTTTTTTTTTTTTTTTTTTTTTTTTTCAAATTATAACATTGTTTTCAAATTATTCAATTATATTTTTGATAAATTTCAGATTTCGATAAATGTCCAATCATAAAACTGATATCGTAAAAATCTGCAGATTGAGACTAATAGTCCACAGTCTTGATAAGAGTAAAATATTAAAGTGAACCAATGTAATTAAGTGAATAATAATAATGATAATAATGAACGGACCGTGCCCTTAGCGACAGTGCCTTTAACGTAAATTTGTAATAAGTTAAAAAAATTAAAGGAAAAAAAATAATAACTTTTCAACTTTTCTTCACTTCACACTATATCCAGACACAGGATTGCCTTCAGAAGTAAATTATCGCACAACAGGGGCGTTTAAAAATTGAAGGAATGTGCTTTGTTGTCACATTCACACAATAAAATAATGTGGTGTGTCACTCACACAACTTGCTCTTACCCTGCATTTCAATAGTATACAAATACATCGCATATTAGTCGTAAAATCAATAAGGTAAGATAATAAAGTTCAATTTACTTTTAAAATAATCTAAAATAATGTTAATATTGATATGTAATAAAAAATTGATAGACTGTTTGTTATCATTTCACTGTAAATTCTATGTACATGTAAATGCTCTCAAACACTTTTCTAAGTCTCCATTTTCATCCAATTCATTGAATATTGTTTTTCGACGACATGAATATAGTTTTTTCTTATAGTCGGTTGACCGCCCACTTTTGCATATCTTATTATGTAATCAGTATATTCCGCATATTGTTTAATGAGCTTATTTATAAGCAGAAAAATATAAGGTGTTTTTAACTTCAATGTAGTTGTTTATGTTAATATTCTTCCTTTGTTAATTTGTAATGTGAATCTAGCGCCCTCTGTCGGGCGCCGCTAATGTTTTCAGTTTGTACTGGTACTCCGCAGCAAGCGGACGCTTAATTGCTCTATCATGAGCACGCAAATAAAATTTGGTTAAAAGATGAATCTTAGTTTAATACAGTCCATTGCCTCGTTAACATATGGTCCTAGCGACCGGAGGCTTACTCAGTAATTGATTTTATTTGATATTATTATAAGTTTATGTATAAACTGTACTTTCGGTTTAAAAACCAAACCTCTAAACTATGGAGAACAAGTTAAAGGCTCTTAACCGCAAACGAGGAAATTTTAAGGGTCAGATTACTAAAATAAATAGTCATATAAGCGACAACAAAGAGACCCTTACAATTGAAGAATTATCAGCACAGTTAGATAGTATACTGAAAATTAAAGCTAAATTTGAAGATCTAAAGGAAGAGTACTATTCTTTAGAAAATGAAGAAAAATTTGCTGAAACAGAAACTAGCTTAAGTGAGATTGATGATGAGCTGTACCAAATAGAGGTAAGTCTGAAAACCTCTATTAATAAAGTCAAATATTCAATTGATAATTCTGTTTTAAAAAATAAAGATTTGATGCATAATGAATGTGCTAAACGCAATTCTGTTAAACTCCCTGATATATGTTTGCCGATATTTAACGGCAGAATAGAAGAGTGGAATCTATTCAAAACTCAGTTTAACAGTTTAATTAATGAAAATATTGATCTTTCAGATCAAGAGAAATTACATTACTTACGCAGTTGTTTAAAGGGTGAAGCCAAACTAATTGAAACAACAGATGATAATTTTACTTCGCTTTTTAAAGCCCTTGAACGGCGGTATGAAAACCGTCGATTAATTATTGACACTCACATAAAAAATATTCTGAATTTACAACCGCTGAAACATGAATCAGCTAAAGAACTTAGATATTTATTAGATAATATTACTAAAAATTTGAGATCATTGCAACTTTACGAATTTCATCGAGATAAACTTTCTAATGCTTTATTAATGAATATAATCTTGGATAGACTAGATCGAGAAACAAGGAAGCAATTTGAGTTAACACTCAAAGACAATGAGGTACCAAATTTTGATAATTTCCTAGAATATCTAGAAAGAAGGTGTCAGATTTTAAGTAGCATAAACAATAGCATTTCAAGGGTTAATCTCGAAAAACCGAAATTATTATTCGTTAATAGTTCTAATAAAGTTGCCAAAAAATGTATTCTTTGTAAAACACAATCTCACTTATTATATCAATGTAATAGATTTAAAGAAATGAAATTAGTACAGCGGCAAGAACTAGTTAAAAGGCATCGATTGTGCTTTAATTGTTTATCAGATTTTCACGTGCTATCGAAATGCAAATCTAATAACTCTTGTTCTGTCTGTCATAAAAAGAATCATCATACATTACTACATAATTATTCTCTCCCAGACAAAAAAAATATTGGCGCCTATAACGAAAATTTTGACTCTCTTTCATTCTCGAATGCAATGAAGCGTGAAAATGTTTCGGATTCAATTGCGCAACAATCTGAAATCACGAAAGATGATTTTGTTTTATCGAATTTTTGTCAGGGAAATAAAAAGTGTGTTTTATTATCTACAATTAGAATTTATGGTGAAGCTTATGATGGGAAAAGATATCAATTAAAAACAATTCTTGATAGCGGAAGTAATTGTCATTTAATTTTGAAAGAAACAGCAATGGCCTTGGGTCTGAGATTTGAAAAAGTAAATACTTTATTAAGTGGAGTGGGTAATTTTAATCATCAAATTAAGTATAAGGTTAATGTTTTGATTTCAAACAAAGAAAATAAATTCAAGAGAAACATTGAATGTTTTGTAGTTAAAAGCATAACAAATTTCACGCCAGTTAATAGGCTAGATATAAATGAAATACGCATTCCTGAATTTATTAATCTTTCAGATAACAGTTTTCATATTCCTAGTAAAATTAATATTTTAATTGGAAATGAATTATTTTTTGATATTTTGAAACCAGAAAAATTCAGATTAAATGACAATTTGATTTTTCAAAATACAGAGTTTGGCTATACTGTTAGTGGTGTATTAAAATATGAGAATAGTATTCCTTACTCATTTTGTGGGTTTATAAATTTAAGTGAATTGCATAAGGATATCGAACGTTTCTTTGAAATCGAAAACCCAACTGACATCGAATCCATGGATGGGTTAGAAGAAAAAGAACTCTGCGAACAACATTTTGTAAACACACATAAAAGAGACAATTCCGGTCGATTTATAGTTCAGATGCCCTTATCTAAGGATCCTAGCTGTTTAGGAAACTCAAAGGAAATTGCATTACGTAGACTAGATTTTTTGTGGAAAAGATTAAATGCAAATCAAGAAATGTTAAATTTATATAGAAATTTTATCAAAGAATATATTAATATGGGTCATATGGAACAGGTTATTGAAGAAAGAGAACCACTTGTGTCATACTACCTACCGCATCACGGTATCCACCGTCCGGACAATAGCACCACTCCTCTTAGGGTAGTTTTTAATGCTTCAAGTATGACTACTACGGGAGAATCCCTCAATTCGTTGCAGATGAACGGTGGTGTAATTCAAAACGATTTGTTTTCAATTTTACTTCGGTTTCGAATAGATAAATATGCCTTTACGGCTGATATTCGAAAAATGTTTAGAATGATTAAAATAGATGAAACGCAAAGAAATTTATTGCGCATTGTTTGGAAGGATACCATCACGGATCCTGTGAAAACTTATAATTTGGCTACGGTTACATACGGCACCACAAGTGCTCCGTTTCTTGCAACAAGATGTTTAAAACAATTAAGTATTGATGACGGTGAAAGGTTTCCGTTGGCAGCTGAAGCATTAAACTCTGATGTTTACATGGATGACATTGTGACGGGAACCAGTGATTTAGAATCTGCGAAAAAACTTCAGAATCAATTAATTACTATGTTAAAAGGTGCAGGAATGGAATTGCACAAGTGGTGCGCTAACGATAAAGTACTGTTAGAAAATATCTCTCTAAATTCTAAAGAATATAATTTCGATGAAACTAAAAAATAATTCGGTAAAAACTCTTGGTTTAAGGTGGGACCCTAAGAAAGAAATTTTCTACTTCAATGTAAATCCGCAATGTTCAGAATCTCCGACAAAACGCTCTGTATTATCTGAAATTGCTCGGTTATATGATCCTTTAGGTTTATTAGGTCCCGTCATAACTCAGGCAAAAATAATGATGCAAAATCTTTGGAAGTTAAACCTTTCATGGAATCAACAACTTCCGGAAACTGAAAGAAAAAAGTGGGAAGCTTTCCGGAAAACATTGCCAGCCATAAAATCTATCGGCATACCACGGTTTATATTAACAAACTTTACAACAGATATCGAGATTCATGGATTCTCAGATGCCGCCAAGGGTGCATATGGAGCTGTGATTTATCTCCGTTGCATAAGTGACAACAAACAAATTAAGGTTAGTCTTCTATGCAGCAAGTCTCGAATAGCCCCTATTAAAGAAGTTACCATTCCGAGACTCGAACTTTGTGCTGCTGTATTATTAGCGAAGTTAATTTCCAAAGTAATCACTTCTCTGAAATTAAACATAAGTGACATTTTCTTGTGGTCAGACAGCAGTATTGTGCTAGCCTGGATTAGAAAGCCTCTTTCACAACTTAAACCATTTGTAAAAAATCGTGTAAGCACAATTCAGAATCTGACAAAGCCAGATTGTTGGCATCATGTTAACTCCCAAGACAATCCTGCAGACATCATCTCTAGGGGTCTTGACCCTAATAAAATTCAACAGTGTCATCTATGGTGGTGTGGGCCATCTTTCTTACATCAAGAGATCGATTATAATTCCTCTATTCCGACAGATATAGAAACGAACAATTTGTTTTTACGAGAATTAAAGGATGTGCCAAACAATCAAGTGTGTGCATTAGTGCAGAACTCTGAACCAATAAATATAATAAATAACTGTTCATCGTTTTTAAAAATTCAAAGAGTAATAGCTTGGTGCAGAAGATTCATACATAATATAAGAAACCCATTATACCCAGAGACTGGCTCTCTTAAAACTAATGAACTAAGAGAATCATTATTTTGTATTGTTAAAGGCATTCAAAGACTATCTTTTGCCACAGAAATTAATTGTTTAACTAAAGGTGTTCCTCTTTCCAATTCTAGTAAAATCTTAAATTTGAGTCCCTTTTTAGATGACCAAGGCATCCTCCGGGTGGGGGGCAGGATAAAAAATTCTAACTTACCAAGTATTAGGAAATATCCCATGTTAATTCCCTCAGATCATAACTTTACTTGCACTGTTATTAATTATTACCATTCTTTATATTTCCATACAGGTCCTGAAGCTACATTAACAAATATCCGGTTACAATTCTGGATACCGAGAGGACGAAATATCGTCCGTAAGGTACTAAGAAAATGCCTTATTTGCTACAAACTAAACGCAAAGGGAGAGCAGCAATTTATGGCTGATCTGCCAGCTGCAAGGGTAAACATCTCAAGAGTATTCACTCATGTAGGTTTAGATTATTGCGGTCCGTTTCAGGTGAAACCTCTACCAGGCAGGTGCAAACAAGTAAGAAAATGTTTTATTTCTATTTTCATATGTTTTAGTGTTAAAGCCATTCATTTAGAAATTGTAGGTGACCTAACAACAGAATCTTTTCTAGGAGCATTTAAACGATTTGTCGCCAGACGCGGTCGCCCAGCAGAAATATACAGTGACAATGGCACCAACTTTGTTGGCGCTAATAATGAACTAAAAAAAATTCTTAAAAAATTGTTCAGCAATAAGAGAGAAATTGATAATCATTTAGCTAATGAAGCTATCAAATGGAATTTTAACCCTCCATCTGCTCCACACTTTGGTGGATTATGGGAGGCAGGGGTTAAATCCTTGAAATTTCATTTACGCAGGGTTGTAGGTGACACTATTTTAAATAATGAAGAATTTTCGACCCTTATTGCACAGGTCGAGGCCGTTTTGAACTCTAGGCCTTTATGTCCTCTTTCAAGCGATCCAAACGATCTTGAAGTTTTAACCCCAGCCCATTTTTTAGTCGGATCTTCTTTGCTTGCAGCACCCGATTTGGATTTTACCTCGACTCCTCAAAACAGATTGAGTCGTTGGCAGTTAGTTCAGAGATTGCACCTGATCTTTTGGAAGAAATGGTCTTCCGAATATCTCAATAGACTTCAGCAAAGACCTAAGTGGTGTAAGATTAAAACAGAGTTTAAAGAGGGTGATCTAGTGTTGGTTAAACCAATAGAGAGCTCGTGGAGCCTAAAATGGCATCTTGCTAGAATTTTGAAGGTCCACCCTGGAGAGGATGGACTTGTTAGAGTAGTTACATTAAAAAGTAAGGATAGCATCTTTAAAAGACCAATTACCAAAATTGCAAAATTACCATTTGTTAATTAATTAAATGGATATTAATTATTATGCTATTATATTGTATATTTTATCTTTATATTTTGTTATGTTTACTGATTATTGAATTTTTGCAACGTCCAGCCGTTGCAAGGCTGGCCAGGATGTTTATGTTAATATTCTTCCTTTGTTAATTTGTAATGTGAATCTAGCGCCCTCTGTCGGGCGCCGCTAATGTTTTCAGTTTGTACTGGTACTCCGCAGCAAGCGGACGCTTAATTGCTCTATCATGAGCACGCAAATAAAATTTGGTTAAAAGATGAATCTTAGTTTAATACAGTCCATTGCCTCGTTAACAGTAGTGTTAACCTGCAATACCACCGTTTTAGAGGATTATTAATTCAATTACTTTGCCCATATACGAGTACATTCCATAAATATAAAAAAATTCCAGGATTCTCCAACCATTGTTTACTGAAATAGTCGTAAAATTTGGATAATTATTATTTACGCTAAGGACACGGCTTCTTTTTTACGCTAGGGGCACGTTACGCTTAGGACACGTCCTCATAATGAAAGGCTAAATTAAATCAATATGTAATACAAGAAACAACGAAAGTGACGTTTTTAACGAGAGTTGTCTCGTCTATTTCCGTTTTGCAGATTTTTCTTTTTTCCCCATTTACGGTTAGACATGTACACGCGTTACGTTCAGTTTCAATCCTCATTTAATCGGCTGAGACCGGAATATGTAATAGTTCAATGAAGCATAATTTAGCTGGATAGAATTAAGCTAGGAAGAGCCGTCCAAGTATAAAAATATTATTTTAACGAGACTTTTGAAAAAGAGAAATAAACTAAAAAACATTTTGAATTTAATTGCTTTATAAAAAGTAGTAGTATGATGTGGCTATCACAAAATTTTCTTCAATATTTTCCTACACAACACAAGTTCATGCAGTACAAATTGTTTATTAAAATTATTTTCATGTTGAAGGCAGACGATTTTAATTTTAGTGAAGAATAACACTAAATGTTCAAATAAAGTCAATTTTGTGCTCTATATTCTACAACTTAAAAAATGCGTTTATTTATTTTTTTTAAATAAATAAATAAATAAAAATGAAAAAAAAAAAAAAAAAAAAAAAAAAAAATCGATAACCTTGTTTTAAATTTATATCGATCTAAGGTTCAATCATTCGTTTTAAAGGAATTGGTGTTTTTTTTTTTTTTTTTTTTTTTGAGCCTGATATTGAAAATTTACATTCTCTATGAGGGAATAACTTTCATCCCAGGAAGGGTGGTGGTGGGGCGAAGTGGGGGGTACAACGATGCACCTACATGTACAAAATTATTTTCCTAGTTGACTGTTACTATTGCAAATAATTCTTTTAATTTAAAAAAAAAAAAAATCTATTTGTGCACATATGTACGAAATTTTGTCATTTACAGTCATATTAATAATTATAAAAAACGAATGGGAACGCCATTTGTTGGGAGATTTTCACCAAAAGTTGATAAGCAAAAGAAAGAAATTGAAGTTGATTTTGTCGTTAGACATTTTTAACCCTTTAACATTTACAACTAATTTCTTTTGAAAATGTCTAAACTAATTTCAAAAGAGGCTTATTAAATAAATAGTTTATCAAAAATATGTAAAAAAAAATTATTATTGAGAAATTTTTGGTTTGAAAAATCTGTAAAGTAACCAGTTAAATTATATTTAATTTAATTAATGAAAGCACTTTCTAAATTAATATTACAAACTAAAAAAAAAAAAAAAAAAAATGTTTCAAGTCAGCCCAGCTCTTCATTAAGTGAAAAAAACTAGGTATGAGTGCATCATCAAACAAGCAAAGCGCACTCGCCCCTATTAAGAAATTTCAAATGACTTCTCCATTTGGCTGACTCTGAAATATGTTATTCAGGTTTGAGAATCTTTAAAAGTAACTTAATCGGAGCCAAATGATTTTTTTTTTTTTTTTTTTAATATATATATATGACGATTAATTAAGATTTTTCAGTCTATAAATACTCAGAAATGCATAAGTACTCGGCCCACCAAGGACCGAGAGGTTCTGCAGAGATGCCGGGTTCTAATTCAGGTAGCGCTCATTGGCATAGCTGTTCGAAGTATTTCGTGATTTTTCGCCGAAATTCGCGTAAATACGGGGCTAACCGCCATGCCAAGTCTAGGAACTCCGAATCAACAATAGGCTTTCATACCAAACACTAACACCATCTGATTTTAGACATGAAATTTTAAACAAGTTTAAATACATAAATTAATTTTTTTTTTTTTTTTTCGTGTTTAAAAACATTTTTCAAGTTTTGTCTTAAATAATAATAATAATAAACTTAAGTCACTTTATGTGATTCAGCGTGGTAAATTAATACCAATTTCAGCTTATAGAAAAACATAAACCTAGGTCTTTAAAAAAAAAAAAAAAAAAAAAAAAAAAACCTTTTACGCAACTTTATTGGATGGAGCCAATACGCACAAAGGAAATAATAAACCTAGCATATTTGCTTAATAAAACAAAGATACTTATTTGTTATTCGAACATTTTGGATTTTTTGTATGCGGCTATTTTCGAAAAGTGAGAGGAGAGAGATAGAAAAAAAAAAGAAAAACCAAGAAATCTCAAATATTCTGGAAGCCATAATTATAACTTAGGACTATACCGACATTAACAAAAAGTAAATAAATATAGATTAAAAAAAAAAAGCACAGCGTCAAAACCAATTTGCGTCCAATAACGTTAATTGCAATTAACAGAGCGGTTCCGCCGAAAAAGGGGGTTCGTTAAAAAAAAAAAAAAAAACGACAACGTTTATGTAAAAACAAGGGACCTGTCTTAATGTAAGAGCTGTCACAACTCGCCCGCAAAGAAGGGTGCTCATAAGGAAATAAGGAGGAGGCCGTAACAAAAAGAGGGGGCAAAAATTCAATCCATAACCCATTAATGGTCAAAGTTTCCTGTTACGCAATTAACGTCGTTTTAATTGTTTTTCGTAAAGGAGACTAGAGGAAAATGTTTTTTCCCCTCTCCTGCAAAAACCGGATTTAACCTGTTAATGGACTGCTCACCATTAAGACAAAAGACTTCGTTTTTCTTTAATACATGCAGAGCGCATGTGCATATGGCTGTGAGTACAATAAACCGAGATGATTGTTTTAATGTGAATGTTGCACAAATTTTGTAAAAGAAAAAGAGAAGAGAGAACGGATATATAAAATATTAAAAGAAAAAAAGAAAAAAAAAAATCTATAATAAGTTTATAACGAGCCAATATCTAATGCTCTATACGTGTACTTTGTTTTCTTCTGAATATTCTTGTTTTTATACATGTCTGTTCTGGATTGTGTTTAAGCATAATTGATTATTTTAAATTGCTTTCATTAAAAAAAAAAGTTCTAAAAGATTATTTTATAATTAATAAGGCTTAAAAAATTAACCCTTGAAGCTCATTTGAATGTATGTGGTTGAATCCAGCTGGTAAACATCGATTTATATATTAAGATTGACCAATGTGATATAACTACTTAAGTTCAACTAATTCCAACAATAGGCGATTCTATTAATTTACAAAACATCACTTTCTTCTTCTTCACCTAACTTTTCTTGTATCAGGGTTTTTCATGCAATTCAATCTTGAAGATAATTGAAAAAAAAAAAAAAAAAAAAAAAAAAAATGGAAGAAAGAAAAAGAAAACAACTAAAAGTGATAGAGGACAAAATGCATAACTCTTAGGAAAGGAAATTTTTTAAAATTATTTTTACAAAAAAAAAAAAAAAGGAAAAAAACACGGAAATTGGAAAGTAACATAGTATAGCAATCATCCATTTTTTTGTAGATTATTTTAAAATATGCAAGACGAGGAAGAATTGGGTGATAATTATTCATCAATTAAAAATAAAATAAAATAAAAATATTTTCCTAGAAAAATCGCTAAAAATAATTAAGAAAAAAAAAAAAAAATCTCTTTCCAATGCAGCAACTCAAGTTTATCTCAAAATAATTTTTAGTTATCTAAACATTAATTTCAAATTACAACCGTCTGTTATCTTTTCGTTTACTCTCGAAAATATTGCATTGTATTATAGCATTTTTAACATATGTATTGTTTAAATTTTTGATTAATTCTTTCACGCGTATATCGATAACTTCTTTGCTAACTACAAATCCTTGGTATATGATTTTGTCATGATCAATGCCAAGAAACACTGGATACTTTCAGGCGCTTTGCGGTGTGTTTGCAGGAATTTCGGTAAGTTGAAGATGCTTTTATACCAAATGTTTCATCAAAAAAGATTGAAACCAATTCAACTTTATTAATTTTATCATAAATAATAGTCAATCATAATATATGTGGGATGGAGGGATATGAAAGATGAACTAGCCACCATTTTCGAAGACTGACATATATTTATTTAAGGGGACATACCACCTTTAAAAGCGAAAAATAGGAAAGAAAAATAATCATCTTTTACATTTAATTTCCCAGAATCTATTTGCTCTATGACCGTATTTTTTTTACTGACTATAAATCGAAGTATTATAATTTAAAATATATTTTTTATATTCTCGTAAAAGAAACATAAGTGTATTTTTTGTACAGTTTTAAATAGTAAGTTTTTTTTTTTTTTTTAAGTGATACGACCACTTGCGCGCAGAATATCTCTGAAACTATTTAATATTTTTTCTTGAAATTTTCCCGGATTTTGTAACATATCAGAACCTTCGAACTGAACCTAAATTTGTATCCCCCACCCCCTACTTATTTTTCATACAGGTGATATTTCAGATTTTATTAAAAAATAAATGAACTTCTTTTTTTTTTTTTTTTTTTTTTTTTAAATATATTTTTAACCTAAATTTGAACAAATTTAGGTTCAGATTAAAGAGAAAGTATTGTTAGTTTGTTATTACAGTTGATTTTTTGTATTACATTACATATTTTGTTTGAAATCATGCGCGCAAGTGGTCATTCACTTAAAAAAAAAAAAAAAATACTTACTGTTTAAAACTGTATAAAAAATAAACTTATTTTTCCTTTATGAGAATATAAAAATTAACTTTTAAATTATAATACTTCGATTTATAGTCAGTAAAAAAATTATGGTCAGAGAGCAAGTACATTCTAAGAAATCAAATGTAAAAGATAATGATTTTTCTTGCCTATTTTTTACTTGGTCGTATGTCCCTTAACACGTTGAGCGCCACGCAAATTCTTAAAATCCATTAAAATTCCATAATGATTCCTCCTGTAATAAATAAAAATTAAGCAAATTTTTAATAAATTTTCAATCATATCATATTCGACACTGTCTGCCACCGATGGCTGACAGGACGCGCAACGTTTTAATTTTTTATTGGTACTGCTTTTACTTTCGGGGTAAAACTTTCACTGAAATGTTTGAAGTATAACATATTCTGCACACTCCTAAAGTTTCAAGATGATTCTCTCAGTACTTAGATATGTGACAAAATGTCTAGAATCTAGAATGGCTGACATGGCGCTCAACGTGTTAAACAACAATCACGAATACACACATATTAAATTAAACTTAAATATATACATTTTACATTTTGATTAAAAGCAATGCTGCGAAGCCTGCACGCTTCGAACGAACAAAAACAGATTTCTATTATAACTTATTGGTCACGAGTCACGTAACCCTTTTTCTCTCTTTTATCGTTGTCATTTACTTAGAAGAAATATAATAAAACAAATACATTTACATGAATATCCTAATAGATAAAAATCCTACATATATATCGATAATCGATGTATACAAGTTTTGTGAAAAATTCATCTGAATAACCACGAAAACTTACTTGTAAGGAATATCACGGAGAACTCATGATACACAGATCGTAACCGTAATTTACAGGTAGTTAAAAGACATCAAAATCTACCCACCATTTCAGAGATTCGATTACTTTTTCTTGTTTATTTTTCTTGCGTAAGTTGGCTGGTGTTAGTCTTTTTTTTTTTTTTTTTTTCTTCCATACACTTGATTTTGTGAATTTTTTCGTTTTCATCCCATGCTTTTGGTATGTATTTTTTACTCCCCCGCCCCCTCGTTTCTTACATTCTAAAGTTCGGTTTACTTACCAATTTATATGAACAATCATTGTTTCGGAACAGAGGTATAAAAGTTCGAAAATTCCACCATTCAATTGGAAGTTGTAATATTATCACTTTATCTATTTGGATGGTCTTAAAGAGATTATGCGCAAAGGTTATTACCATATTTTTATTAACTTCGATTGTTGTTTGTTTGTTTGTCCGATACAAATTTTGCAATCTACTTTAAACTAACTTCCCTATTAGCTAGACATTTGAAACTTTCAGAATAGCTCAGAATCCGATGACAACACAATACTTTGAAAGCCTGATTTTCAAATTTTTGATTAGTTTTTTTTTAATTAATTAAAATATGAAAATAATAACCTCCTAATAGCTTAAAAAATAGCCATTAAAATATCAGCTATAATTTGATTGTTGTCAAAACAAATAAAAAAAATTACGAATTCATTTTCTTTCGACATAAAAATAAACACATTTAATTAAACGTGAACGTTAAGCAATTGTAAAAAAGTTAAGTTATACATCTCACAAAAATTGACGTCATTATCACTTTAAAAATTTTATATGCACTCATAAAGTGCTAATGTAGTTCTATAGCTATAACTCAACAGAAAATTTAAAAAATATGGTATATAAAAAGTTTTTTATCTTATATTTATTTTTATTATTAGAAGGGAATAACTATGAATCTAGAGAGGGTATATTTACGAACTCATTTTGTGATGTTTTAATGGACAAGATATGTGTTGGTGTTAGGGTTATGGCCAATTGAATGCACTACGGTCCTAGGCCTAGGGATAGTGCCCTCCTTGGGTATCTTTCTAAAAGGTTCTAAACCGTATTCACGCAAGCTGAGGAGGAAACCCTGAAAAACTCCGACTGCCTAGGCTGACGCGCGCGATTTGGGATTGAACCCGGCACCACATGTCTACCAGGCGATAGAGCAGTACCTCTCGGTCACTGGTGATGCTTGATGAACAAAGAAGATTTTTGTTATTTATTTTGATATGATATTATATATATATATTTGTTTATCTTTTTCCCCTTCTCTAATTTGTATATCTCTTTATGATTGCAAAAATTCAATTTTTCACAATTCAGAACTACTTAAAGGGAGGTCTTATGTACCGAATAGTTGTAGAAAACTTCAAAGCACTGCTTTTCCCTGCATCCCCCCCCCCTCCAGTCTTTTTAAAGAATAATAAGCTGAGAGATATAACTGAGAGAAGGGAAGAAAATCAGTACGTGATTTCTATTTTATCTGAAAACATAAAGCCGAGAATTTACAAATACCACGCTCAATCACTTATTTTAAAAATGTTATTTATATACATATAACCAAAAAGGAAATGTTACGTCATACCTAATCGATCTTACCCCATCCCTCCCCCTTCACCAAAAAAGTGTCCAGGCCAAAAAACTTAATAGATTCGATTTAATATCGAAATGGAAATGTACTTATTAATCCCTCAAGTCAATTACAGCGACGGCGTTGACCGAAATAGGACTTCTGGAAAATACTGTCTCCATGTCCGCAATGTCGCAGGGGGAATGGAAAACTAATATAACAAAGCTATCCACTTCAATAAGAAACAGCTGTTACATATTGCTCTCTACTTTTCTTAGCGAGGGTCCCATATTTCCAAGACGAAATTTCTCTCTTCATATAGTCAGTTTTGGCAGGGCAGAGAGAGAGAGAGAGAGAAAAAATGAAAGCACCCAAGCCTGTTGATTAAATTGGCGATTTATCGTTCCCCCAACGATACTGACGCATCGAAGATAAAATTGGAGAATTTTATTCAGAAAAGAATAATTCTCTGCAATACAGCAGAAAAAAAAATTTCCATTTGTGGAACATTTCATTTTTGAGAATGTAAGCCTTAAAAAATGAAATAAGTTTTTCAAAATAAATAATAATATAAAAAACATTCTCTATCAAGTTCTAAAATCTAAAACAGCTATTAATCCAATCTCTACAACAATAAAATCTGACAGTCTGTGCATCTGTAACAAGAAAAAAAAAAAAAAAAAACTGACAAGATATCGTAATATTTCTGGAACATTCTTTTGAGAATGTAAGCCTTAAAATGCACTATACTTAAAAAAAAAAAAAAAAAAAAAAAAAAAAAAAAAATAATAATAATAATAATAATAATAATAAATCTAAGCATCATTCTTTATCGCAATTTGTATTCTAAAATTTGAAACAACTATTAATCGAATCTATACTATTGAAATCAGGGTTGGAGTTTAGAACGTACAAAACTGGTTTTGGACAGGATAGGTTATTTTTACCTTCCAAAAGTGTCCTAAACTCAATGTTGCCAGATTAGGGACTTTTTTATTCAATATCCACCACTAAATTTTAATTGTAACGGTTGCATAATCACTTCGAATATTAATCGTCTATTATGTATATCAAACATCACTTCTCAAAATTATTGGTGAGATTTGAATAAAAAAAAGTTCCCAATCTGGCAACACTGCCAAAACTGTCCAAAATTTACTTAAAGTGTCTAAAACCCAAAATTATGAGAAATTCCATTCTATAATCCCTACATTATTGGTAGCAATTATAATTAGTTCTTAAAAGTATTTCATGGTAAAAATTTAGCTTAAATATATATATATACATAAAAAGACTTCACAATTTGACAACAGCTACATAAGACTGAATACATAAGATTTTCTAACGATAAAAAATGTATGACAGTATTTTCAAAATAAAAAGTTTATTTATTTATTTATTTATTTTTGTGTGTGAGTGTAAATTCTGTTTAAAATTAATTTATTAAAAGTTCTTTCTTAAATAATATACATTAAAAGAAGCCCAAAATAAATAAAACATGAAGTTATAATTAAAGCAATGAATTTTATGTATTTCAAAAATGGAAAATATGTATTTATATACTATATATGTGTGTGTGTGTGTGTGTGTGGTCTTTTTTTTTTTTTTTTTTGAATTTGAGTTTTTGTAAACATATATTTTGAAAAAAAAAAATATATATATATAATAATTAGATGTGTGACATTTATTAATATTATTTATATATATTTGTGTGTAAATATTGCAAATATCAATATTTGAAAAAATAAATAAAAATAAAATAAATAAATAAATTTAAAAAAGAATATCTGCACTTTTACATTAAGATTTCAGAAGTAAATTTTTGTTTTTGAATATCAGGAGCCCGAGTAGGCATAAAGGGTTAGTTGGCACTCAGCTTCTATTTCCTGCCACAGTGGAGATAGAGCGCTGTCATTTTACTAGTGGAGAGTGTATGTATATGCGCACTATCCATCGTAAATTCAGTCTGCTTGGAAGCACTACAATGGAATAATTTTTGTTTCATCATTTTTCTGACTGATGAGTAAATTTTTCATCGTGCATTATTTTGGTCTGATGAATCTCTACATGAAATTGAGGCGCTGCCAATCGTGGTTTTTGAAAGAATGGCAGTAATGCCAGATTGGGGATTTTGTCTCCATTTTGGGGAATTTTGAGGCTTCTGGAGACAATTTTGGGGACCAAATGTTTGTGGGGACTTGTTTGGGGAATTCTAAAATTTTTGGGGACAAATCTGGGGGAGTTCTTCAAGTTTCTGTCAATGTTGGCAACGCAATGATTTATCCCTACAACTAGAGACTTTCAATAGCTTTATTGTTATTTGGGAATTTTTTTTTCAAAAAATGTTTTCATTTGGGGAAAAATTTGAGCTTAAATCATAGAAAAACCTGCTTGATATATATATATATATATTAAAAAAAAAAAAAAAAAAAAAAAAAAAATTCCCTTTTTAGTAGAAATCAAGTTGGGGATTTTTTCGAACCCCCCCCCCCTGATTTGGGGAAATTTGAAGGCCTGTTTGGGGAAATAATTTTCGACCATCTTGCATCACTGAAGAATGATTAACTGGAGTAGCATTCATGTATCAGTGGTATCCATCTTATGTTCGGTATTCCTGTGGGGATAGTTATGTATGGGGTTAGTTGGCATAGCTAAAACATAGCTATGGCACAGCATAACTTATTTTAATGATAGTTTAAAGGCTGAAGAACCATTCCAAAATGAAAAGTTATCAACTTGTCTCCTGCCAAGATGATGGTGACGATTTTTATCTGACGGTTTCTATAAAGCCTACCTATAAAAGAGACTGAAAGGTCACATAAAACAAGACGAATGACTAATCCTCCGTAAAATCAAGGGTCTCCTAACCACCTTGAATAAAATAAATTATTATATTATAACCTAACCTTCGATATTAGTTAGAATAAAATTTCGAAAATAAAAAAAATGATTTTGACTATCTAAAGTTTTTAACGAAGTTATGAGAGCTTAATCTAATAAGAAAATATTTAAATTTAATAATTTTTGTTCACCAAATTTGAAATATTTAATCAATTACATTGTAATTTAATATGTCAGATTTTTTTTTTCCTAGACGGTTGTTATGAGTGTGATGTCTAGATATTCTGTGAGAATTTTCAGGTTTCCGCCAGCCGCTGAATGGAAACACCACTCACCTCCTGCTAAATAATATATATATAAACTTTAAAAGTTTTCTTCTTATACACTGGTGTACAAAATTAAAGTAATAACTTGTTTTCTCGTTTTCTTCTTTTGCGCGTAATTTTTTAAGCAAATGAACACAGAAACATAAAATTTGGATGGCCTGTCCATAATCATAACATCAATCGAATTTTATACAACTTTAGCATAAGTAATAATTTTTAAACTAATAAGTATTCAATTTTTCGGAAAAGTAAGCTTTGGAAAAAAAAAAAAAAAATGGAAAATTTCAACAATTAAAAAAAAAAAAAAAAAAACTTAATGAAAAATGGTCATAAGGATGCATTACAGACAAGTGAAGATGCACATACATGAATGTGAACCGGATTTTTTTTCCAGTATTCACTTGTCTGTTTCTTCTTTTTCTTTCTATTTTTCGCATGTGAATAACTTAATATATATATATACATATATATATATACGAGTATATATATGTGTATACGTACAAACATGAAAATTAGATAAGACGTTCATTATAAAATTATTTATCGACATTTATTATCATGGTGAAGCTCATAGTTCTGAAAGTTAGTAATTATATTTTTTCAAAAAGTCATAAAATAAAATTTCAATAAATATGATTTTCTTCCATTTGATTGTGTGGTTTTAATAAAAATTGCATTTTAAATTAGTCATTAAATTTTTTCAAAAGGATGCATTACAGACAGGTGAAGACGCGCATGCCTTCAAATGTCAAACTAATTTTTTTTTTTTTCCTTTTCTTTTTTAAAACCTTTATAACAATCAGAATTTAGTTTGACATTTGAAGGCATGCACGTCCTTCACCTATCTGTAATGCATCCTTACCACCATTTTTCCTTAAGTTTTCTTTTCTAAAATTGTTGAAATTTTCATTTTTTAGTAAAGCTTACCTTTGAGAAAAATTAAAAATATTTATTAGTAAACTATTACTTATGCTAAAGTTATATAAAGTTCGATTAATGATATGATAACAAACATGTCATCTAAATTTTATGTTCACATGTTTATTTGTTTAAAAGTTATGCGCAAAAGAAGAAAATGGGAAAAGAGGTTATTCCTTTAATTTTGAACGCCAGAGTATAGTTCGCAACATTCATAAAAATTTACGCGTATTTTATTACATTGCCACCAATATTTCAGTGCAGTCATTTTTTTTTTTTTTTTTTTTTTTTAATAATACTATAGAATTAAAAACATTCAGAAAAGACATCTTTTTAGAAATTTAACAGTACAATAAAATGCGTATAAAATTTTAAGAACTCTGCGAATTCTATATACATATATACATATACATATATACATATACATATATATATATTGTGAAATTTAAACTCTGAAAGTTGAAAAAATTAATTAAAGTTTAGAAAGTTATATTAATACAATAATAATAATAATAAAAAGCCAATACTATAGAAATTTATAGCTTCTTGTTAAATGAAAGCGTTATTTAATTTTTTAATCTATTGAACATTGTCTATACAAACTATACAGAATTGATTAGAGAAGCAAAATAAATAATTTTCACATAAAAATAGTTTAAATTATTCTTTTTTTAGAATTGAATTTAAATATTTTTTACTTTATTTTATTTTTATTTATTTATTTGTCTACTTTTAAAACTAAATTTAATTTTTTTTTCTTTTCTCTTCAATTAAAAATAAACTTGAATAGTTCTAACTAACTTAAAAAAAAAAAAAAAAAAAAATCTCGTTTCGTCTTACAATGTCTATAACTTTTCTCGAGAGATGGCGTACGCACTCTCTCAAAAACTTAAAAGAAAGTTAAAATGATATTGTGAATTTGCTAAATTAAACTTAATCCCTTTCATGGCTAGTTTTACATGTTCTTCACTTTACTTACCTAATTTTTATTAATTTTGGATTCGATTTAGACCTGTTGCTTTATTTAGCCATAGTTCATTTGAGATAATTTTTAAACTTAATTTTTCTACTTACTTTGTTAAATTGCTGCTGGCAACTCATATTGTGTGAATACGGAGTTTGCAACCATGCGGATGAAAATTCAGCCCCCCTTTTTATAATAGTCAATCTAAGATTTGTTCAATTTACCTTTTTATTTCTTTTTAATGCTGGATATTGTCGCAAGATAGGGATATACGCAAGATTTCTGGCACAATTTCTGAAATCTTGCGACATTTCTGTTCCAACAGAGGATTATATGCCCCTTGAAGATGAACCCTTCAAGTTTTGAGCATTTTTCAATTCCAATTAAATTTAATTTGTTATGCTCACTTTTTTTTTTTTTTTTAGTTGTTAGGTTCTTGTTAAAAATTAATGGCTTCCGAAGGATCTTTTTTTTTTTTTTTTGTCCAAAGGGTAATTTAATTTCATTCTTTATTGGCATGCATGGGTGGGTTTAATCGGCAATAATAGCGTAAGTATCTCATTTATCATTAATTTACTAATCAATGCACCATTTATTTAATTTTTTGACTGTAACTGGCATTAATAATGCATCTCTGTAAGCTAAATTTTTTACCGTTTTAGAATTCTATAAGATATATATATATATATATATTCTTTTGAATGAAATTGGCATTAATATTGTAACTGTTGTATACTAAATTTCATAATGATTTACACTTCTAAACATTATATATTTTTCAAATAAATTAATATATAATATATATATATATATATATATATATATATATATATATATCAAGTTATCTAGTTACCAAACTGGCACTTGTGGGTTGTGGCGGCGAATCATTCATCTGTTATTTTTCGTTCTCGGGTTATTCCATGTCAAGTCAACACTAAAAATTATATGTTATTCTTACGTTTATTGTCTATAATTATTGTGAATTTCAAGATGGGAATACCATGGGATGCTGAGTTATAAATTAATATGCAACCCTAAAACAGTATTTTCATACTAACATAACGTAAGCTTTACCCATATTTTGTTCCCAAATTAACTTAGAGATTTAAGATTGGTATCATTAGAAAGCTTATAATACAGGCTTTCAAATGATAACTCACATGTATGTATTTTTTTTTAATTTCATTTTAAGGTTAAACATTTTGACCTTTGACCTTCAATATCTCATAAAATACAAATTTCTTTTTCTTTTAAAAATTATGCTATTTTTACGTTTATAATGTATAATTGTTGAAAATTTCAACATAGGACGGCCATGGAATGCTGAGTTATAAATTAAAATGCAATCCTCCATCAGTATTTTTATGCTAACATAACGTAAGTTTTATCCATATTTTGTTCCCAAATTAACTTAGAAATATAAAATTGGTATCATTAGAAAGCTTATAATACAGGCTTTTAAATGATATATCATATGTACGAATTTTTGAAAATTTTTATTTTAAGGTGAAAGATTTTGACCTTTGACTGTCAATATCTCAGAAAGTACACATTCAATTTTCTTTTAAAAATATAATTATTTAATAATTAAATATAAATATTTAATTTTATATGTTATTCTTATGTTTATTATCTATAATTATTGTAAGTTTCATCGTGGGGCGGCCATTATTTTGTAAAACTTAGGTTAGATTAGTATGAAGATACTGATGGTCGCATTTTACTTTATAACTTAGTATCCCATGGTCGTGTTGAAACTTACGATAATTATAGATAATAAACGTAAGAATAACATATAATTTTTAAAAGAAAAATAAATAAACGTTTTTTGAGATATTGAAGGTCAAAGGTAAAAATGTTTGACCTTAAAATGAAAAATTTTAAATTTATATACATGTGATATATCATTTGAAAACCTGTATTATAAGATTTCTAATGATACCAATCTTATATCTCTAAGTTAATTAGGGCAGGCCTGTCCAACCCAAAACGCTTAGTGGGCCGCATTGGAAATCTATTTTATTCAGGCGGGCCGCACCATATGTATATATTTTATGAGTGTATAAATCATGTATGTATGTACTTTTTGGGAGGAGGACAGGGTGAAAATTCGGAGCAAAATACATTAAATTATTTTCATTCATAAATTAATAATAGAATCGTGAAAAATTTATGACTATACATTAATAACTACAATAAAAAGAATGAATCATGGATCTAATAATATTTCATTACAACAGTGTAATTCTTTAGCTACCATAATCGTTGAAAGATATTTTCGCTTCGAAAAGTCAGAAAGGTTTTATTATTTTTTTATCTATACACTAAAGTTGTCAAGCTTTAAATATCTTTAGTCTCCTCGCGGGCCGCAGAAAACTACACGGCGGGCCGCGGATTGGCCACCCCTGAATTAGGGAACAAAATATGGTTGAAACTTACGTTATGTTAGTATGAAAATACTGATTTAGGGTGGCATATTATTTTATAACTCAGCATCCCATGGTATTCCCCTCTTGAAATTCACAATAATTATAAACAATAAACGTAAGAATAACATGTAATTTTTAACAGATAAGTAAAAAAACGTTTTTTGAGATATTGAAGGTCAAAGGTCAAAATGTTTGACCTTGAAATGAAAATTTTTAAAACTATGTGCATGTGATACATCATTTGAAAGCCTGTATTTAAAGCTTTCTAACGATACCAATCTTATATCTTTAGGACAATTAGGAACAAGATTTAAGAGTATTTGTAACACAAGAATTTTTAAAATGTGCACTTTTTACCCACTTTTGCAGCCCTGTATATCAAAAACTAAAAGAGACAGGGACTTATTAATTGGTATACATTCATTTCTCTGTAAGACAAAGAAATGAGCCTAAATTCATAAAAATCTGTAGGGGTCAGGTTAAAAATGCAGGTTTTTTGTGTTGATTTGACACAGAATGACCCTCTCATTCTTATTGTTATCATAATTGTATATATGATATAATACAAGAGCTGAAAACTATGTGAAACAAGAACAAAACCCAAATAAATAAAACTGAAATAACAATATTTAAACTTTCAAGCTTAAATAAGTTTCAATAACTCCTGAATATAAGCTAAAGAATTTTAAAAAAGTCAAAATATGTAACTCAGAATAATAATAGTACCATTAATGTTAATTAGTAAGTTAACTTGTTCATTTAAATTATTTTTGATATATTTTAACTTGGTACAGTTATTGAAAATGTAGGGGGAGTAACTATTAAACAAACAAATAAAACAGATAAACTCATTTATTTAATTAGTTTCGGGACACAATTTAATTTTGTTGAGTTACGGAAAATCTAGAGGGAGCAACTATTACAGGTATTGATTTTTATTATTAAAAATATTACTACTAACAGACCTTGTAGCAAAAATTTTCTCTTTATAAAATATTTTAACAAAACCATTTTTTCTTCTTTACTCAAAAAAATATTAATTCAATTTAAAATGAAACTTTCCCTGTCTTTAAACAGCTAGAAACGTCAGAAAAAATGCTCAAAGTATTAATAGAAAAAATAAAAGTAAAATATTGAAGTCAACGTTATTAAAAAAGACAGTCGCAACTCCTATATCGCTTTCGTGAAACTTGGCGCAGTTTTGGCGTCGATTCCACGTAACTTACCAACGAAATATATCGATGCTCGCAGAAATACTCGCCACGCGACGCAGCAATCGCCGTTTCCTTTTCTAATTACTCTCGACACCGCCGCCCTCCCGCCATCGGAATACTGATGGAAGGGGGGCAGCGATGGGTACGCGCCCGCGCGAACGCCTCCATTATTAGCTTTCAATTTGTCGCAGGGGCTCTCCAAGTCGGCGGTGGGATGCCTACCATTCCTCGCCGACGCCCCGTGATTGAGGAGTGCCCTCCCCCGACGAGAATCTCTGTACTGGATATTGAATTCCGGTCGATCGAATGAGTGGTCGAGCCAGCCGCGTGCAGACAGCTCCACGCACACACCAAAGGAGGAATAACTACGGTGTTTGTCTCTAAAGTTCATTTTTCTTCTCTCTCTTTCCTCGGAGGATCGGGAGCACGGGAAGGAACGAAATTCCGAGCCGAAATCCTCCTCGTGCGGGATACGAAAATTGAAAATAATTTTCAAAACGGGCGGCAAATTTCTTTCGAAAACTCAAAAACCAACAACATTAACCAAAAAAAAAAAAAAAAAAAAAAAAAGAAGAGAGAAAGTAGAAAAGAAATTCAATGATAAAAAAAAAAAAAAAAAAAAAAAAAGAATTGGTGTCGAAAGAGATACCTCAAGTGTTGTTTAAACTAGATGAATTTTACGAGGCTCATCAATTTAAGAAGTTAAAATATGGTTTTCGTTTTGTACCCATTCACCTTTATCTGGCATGCAATATAAATAAAACCAAATTTTTGGTCCTGGTAGTAAATACTGTTAATTTATTTTTCCTTATTATTATTATTTTTTTAATCAGGTAAAGAATAAATTCGGCGGCTGAGAAAGGGAAAATCTAGTTAAAAAAAGAGAAAAGCAATCTGAGTACCGCTTACATATAAATGATATCAGTTTAAGAAGTTAAAATATGAAGATTTTTCATATTACTAAGTTTCCTTTGCAATCAATATAAGTTATCTATGTATAAAGGAAAGTTTTAAAGTAAGTTAAGAAAGAAACAGAAAGAGAGAGAGAGAGAGAATTTAAATAATTATATATAAAGGAAGTTTAGAAGAAAAAAAAAAAAAAAAAATGTGTAACATTTATAAATATTTAGAAAAAAAAAAAATTGTGTAGCATTCATAAATGAATTTTACAGGGAGGTTCGAGAAATTAGGAACTTAAATTTTATATCCATTCCACGTATTGCACTTTTATTTTATGCGTTTTCCAAACACAACACAAATTTTCAGAAATACTACTACTAAACATTGACTTTTTTTTTTTTTTTTTTTTTTTTTTTTTTTTTTAATTAATAAATTAATTTAGTTATTTTGTCATACCAAAATAATTAAATAAATAAATTTCAGTCAGTTTTTTTTTATGTTCATCAACATTTTAGATACATTAAAACTAATTAAAAACGATACTGCCAGAGCAAAAATAATAGTGATTATGAAGGTAATATAAAATGTGTATTACAACTTTGTTATTAAGAACGATTCTTCTTAAGGTGAAAAAATAAGACCAGGCAAAAATTCATGTAATAATAGTAATAATAATAATAATCTATATAATATTTCTCTAACGTGGACCAGTTTCAATCATTTTTTATTGAAACGATACGATACGTGAGGATAAAAAAATAATATTTATACATGGACAATATTTAAGCATGCGGACTTAGCTCAATGGACTAATAAGAAAAAATGACGACATTTATCTGATGAGATTATTTTACGAAAAAAATATTTTTAACAGTTGTTTCTTCAGAATCTTTTCAAGCGTCATTTTAAACCAAGCAATATTTTAAAGATATATACAGAATATGAACTTTTGTGTCATAAATTGACTAAAAAACACAATCATAAAAAAATAATCAAAATAGAAATTATTTTATTATATATATATATATATATATATATATATATATATATATATATATACCAAAATTAATAAAAAGTCATCGCCAACATGACGACAAAAATTTAAAAGGCGTCGTGGGAGTCCTATATTAAAACTGTACTACCAGAGGAAGTATGAAAATTGGGTCGTGAACCATGAATTTTATTTGGAAACCTTTCTTTGAATGATTTTGGTTTCACTATTGTGCAATATTAATTTGGTTTTAATAATAATTTGGCTTCTGATAAATTAGAATTTTAATTAGGTGGTGAAATTGGTATAACATTTATGAGTTTCAAATTTTAAAGTTAAATAAGAAAAGAAATAAAGTGCGAATATTTCGCACGGGTTTGCTAGTAATAATAATAATAATAAAAGAGGAAGTGAGTCAAAGATAATTGAATAATTACTAATAAAATAATACATAATCTAAAATAAATACTAATGAATAATTAATATCAATGAGGGAAAAAATTACATAAGTAATTTTCTGAAGTCAGACATGAAAAGTGCACAATTATTACCCAAATATTTTTCAAAACTTTTATTTATAACGAAAGTTGTACAAAGCAAATTTAGTATGCAAAAGCGGTATTTGTGAAAATTATTTATTGTCCTAGTGTTATTCGTTAAATAAAAATAAAAATAAAATATCAAATAAAACTTTTCTTTACACATTATTTGAAAAGTTTTTGTTTGTCGGATTCGTTTTTATATTTCACGGATTTAAAAAAAATTAAGAGTAATCACATTCAAAAACCTAATCTCTTTATTTTTAAGAAGAGGATGAAAAACATTCATCTTATCCGATTTAACAATGAAATTTAAAAATGTATTTACGTATTGGGCTGGAGAAAAATCTTACGCAAATACTTTGGGAGGAGTTGGAGAAGAATGCACACTCAATGATATAAAATAAATAAATAAAAGAAATGAACAGTAGCAGAATGTTTGCTATCCATAGGCATCGTCATTGTGAAGGAAAAGGTACATTTACAGGCATAAGTAAAAACTACATTTTATCATGTCGAAAAAATCAATAAATAAAACAGAGTTTATAGAATTAATGGTATTTATATAAGTATATATATATATATATATATATATATATATATATATATATATCCCTTTAGAGGAAGAAATATTAGAGTTATTTTCTAACAATAGTCAATTTTATACACCATATCAAAGTGAAATAATAATAATAATAATAATATAATGATAATAAATAAAATAAAAAATAGACCTGACAACATTTTATGTACCCAAAGTTAGTACCCGTCTTTTTTTTTTTTTTTTTTCACGCCACTTTCTTTTCACAGTAATTTCTTCAGTATGCAATTACGATTAAGAGGGCAGACTACATTAAAAATAATAATAATAATAATAATAATTGATCGACTTTCAGATTTTTTTTTTTTTTTTTTAAAGAATAAATGCATGTACAAACATTTTTTTTTTTTTTTTGGGGGGGGGGGGGAGTTTAACTAGTATGACATTCCTCTATTCATTTAAAATATTACTTTTGTTTACTTTCAAATAGAAAGTTATTTTATTGCAGGTTAAAAAAAAAAATGAGGGTGCTTTCTCACTGCACGCAGGATATCTCAACTACAATTTCCTGTATCCTTATAATTTTTACATTAAATTAAACAAAACATTCAAATTAAGAATCTGAACTCAGAGGTTTTAATTATTTTAATAAAATGGAGTTTAATTAATAATTAAATATGAAATTACCATTAAAATTTTTATATTTCCACAATTATATATATATATATATATTTCTATTGAATATGAAATACGATGCGCGTAGTGAGAAAGCACCCTTGAATTTTTTTTTTTTTTTTTTTAATAACCTGCAATAAAATTATTTTCTATTTTAAAGTACACCAAAACAATATTTTTAATCAATAGAGTAATGTTATACTAGTTAATACACACACACAATGTTTGTTTGTAGATATATTCATTCTTTTTTTTTTTTTTTTTTTTTTTTTTATTCTGAAAGTTGATTGAAAATTTCTTCACTTTCGAATTTTTAAAAGTAGTCTATCCCCTTAAAAAAAAAAAAAAAAAAAAAAAAAAAAATTACTCTCTCTCAAACAAACAAAAAAAAAAAAAAAAAAACCGCGGTGTGGGGGGGAAAAAAAAAAAAGAAAAAAAAAGGCGGGTATTAAAAATTTTACATAATAAATAAAAAATGTTGATGTTGGCGGGTCTGGATGGATTATAGAATAGAATATTATAGAATAAAATTAATTAATAATATTATAGAATTATTACTTTTATACGAGAGAATTTTGTTTTTCAAATTTTCTATTCACTTCTCTGCCAGTTGTAATCGACCACCCCCCCCCCACCCCACCCCCCACCCCCCCCACACACGCACAAACAAATTATTGTAAGAATTTTTTTTAAACAAAATGAATAAATAAAATAAAAACAAATAAATAAAGTAATCCATGAAATGCAGAATGTCTGCTATCCCTGACGTATTATCTTTGTTAGGCCCGCTATACACTGACGAGACATGAGACAAAGTTTGAAGCGACGTGCGACACGCGCATGCTCTAAATACAACTTCATCTCCTGAAAACTGTTTAGAGCATGCGTGTGTCGCATGTCGCTTCAAACTTTGTCTCGTGTCTCTTCAGTGTGTAGTGGGACTTAAGGTACATTTACAGGCAAAATAAGGTCGACAATTCTTAATGTCGAAAAATAATAGTAATAGTAATAGTAATAATAATAATAAATAGATTTTATAGAATTATAAAATTCATTTTATTTTTGTATTTAAATACATACGTATGCGTATCCATACTGAGGGAGAAATTCTTTGGAACAATATTTATTTACATAAAAATAAATTATTTGTACTGAAATGTGTAAGAAAAGGAGTTGCATACTTGTTCATGTTCTCTGACAACTGCTTTTTCTTCAAAACTACAAGATTTTTTTTTTTTCAACAAAATAATAATAATAACAAATAAATAAAAGAAAGGAGAAAATACGGTAAGTTTGCTGTTCCTAAACATCATCGTTGCAAAGTTAAAAGTATATTAACAGGCGAACTACGATCGACATTTTACAATGTTGAAATAAATAAATAAATAAAAATATACAACAGCAGGCTTTGCCCGCTTTGCTGATTACTGTATTTAAATGAATTTTGAAAATAATAATAATAATAATAATCACTATATTTTATATTACTTACGAAAAAAAAAAAAAAAATGTGCATGAAATAGCACAAAACCTCGTTTCGGGCGATTATATATGATTTTGAACATTAAGGTTTCGTTTACCTATACCGCTGTAGTTGATTGTATTTTGCCGCCCAACAGCTTAAGGCAAAGTTTACGCTTATTTTTACGTTAATCGGTTCGTGAGGAGATAGCACGGTATACATGCAATCGAATTTTCAAAATATGATAAAAGATTTTATTTAATTAATGTTATTTACACGTTGAATAACTCTTCTTAGGGATTTTTTTTTTCTCCTAACAATATTCAATTTTATAAACGTACCTAAAACATTTTCTATGAAATTTCAAAAGAAATTATTTGAATTTTTGTTCATTTCCTCTAACAAATGTAATGTGTCCTAAAAAACAGTTTTAAGAAAAACTTAACTTTAACGTAAAATATATAAATAAATAAAGAAGAAGAAGAAGCAAACAAATGCAGAATGTTTGCTATTCATAGACATAATGATTGCTAAGGTAAAAATACATTTACAGGCAAAATACGATTAACACTTCGCCAAGTTAAAAATAGAAAAGATAAATAAATAAATTAGAATACACTTTATAGAATTAATGGCATTTATATATATATGTGTGTGTGTGTGTGTGAGTGTGCGTGTGTATAAATGTATATCCCGTGTGAGGAAGAAATTTTTTCAAACATCATCAGTTTTATAAAAGTAAAATATTTTCAATGCATTGCATTTTTATTTATTTTTATTTCCTCTAAAATGTAGTGTGACCCCCCCCCAAGCTATCTTAAGAGAAATTTTAATAGGTAAGAAAAGAATAAACAAAGGAAACTAACAAAGGCCGAATGTTCGTTATTCCTGGACGTCATCATTACTCATAAATAAATAAAATAAAATAAAAATAATAATCAAAATAGATTTTATAAAATTAATGGTATATATATATATATATATATATATATATATATATTAGGGCTGTGCCGATTAATCGATTAATCGGTTCGGTTAATCGATCAATGCTTAGTCCCGATCAATTTTTTTAATCGAGTTAATCGAATCGATTAATTCGATTAAAAAGTTTCAAAATCCGATTAAAATTTTCAAATTACGAACTAAAGTAAAAATGCTGTTCTGCCTACAAAATATTTTTCCGCATATTTTGCTAACAAACATTCTAAGAAACATCCAACAAATAATGAAAAAGCAAAGTAATAATAATAATAATAATAATAATAAATAAAAAAATTAAATAAATAAAATTTAATAAAACCTCTCAAAAGAAGATGGTTGATAGAGAAAAGGAAGAGGACAGTTATTAAACAAAATGCCGCTCCATGTGCATGCTGGAGCAACACCACCTGTCTGTAGCCTTCTACAGAAAGTGTTGGTTAGGGTAATAGTATTCTCAGAAACAAGAAGCTTAAAAAAAAAAAAGAGAAATGATAAAAAGAGAAAAAAAAAGAGAAAAGAAGGAATTGAGATTTTCACTATCCCTCTGATAGGGGAAATGTCAACAGAGTTTCACAATATCTTCAAAGCGTTTATTTTCTGTTCAGAATTGCTGATAGTAACTATTGCAGTAGAAACAGAAAATAACATTCTGTGTTCTAGTCCGAAGTGACAAAGAAGTACTAAAATATAAGAATTTGAGATTTTTATGATAATGATATGGAATTTTGAGAATTCATTTAAAAATAGTGACACGCGAGATGGACAAGGCCTGTAAATATAAAATTAAAATATGTGTAAATTCATTTAATGTTTCTTTCAAAATGAATTGAAAAAATAATTTATTAAAAAAAAATGAATAAGTGAAAATATTTATATAAAATTAACACTAAAGTCACCAATTATTACTCTGAAAGTTGATTTAAATTTCAGCTATGAAACAGATATAATTGATTAGACAAAAATGTTTGAAATTTTTTTTTTCTTTTTCTCAACCAAACTTATGAATAATATCTATATATACATAAACACACACACACACAATATGAGAGCTTTATTCATCATTCAACTAAAATTATATAAAGAAAAATGAAAACCGATTAAAAATCCGATTAATCGACCGGTTAATCGATTAATGAACTACGATTAACCCAGTTAAAACTCTTAATCGATTCCCACCCCTAATATATATACATACATGTGCATGTCTCTAGTGAGGGAGAAAATTTTTCAGACGATATTCCATATTTTAAAAATAAAAACTTTTCAATGAAATGTGCAGAGATCCAAGCTCTCCAAGCTATCCTAATTTGTTCATTTTCCTTAACAAATGTAATGTGTCCCTCGGTGATATTTTATAATAATAATAATAATAATTAATGTTATAAAATAAACAAATAAAGGAAACTAACAAATGCAGAATGTTTACTATTCCTGGAAATCATCACTTTTAAGGTAAAAGCAAATTTACAGATAAAATATGATCAAAACTTTATTATGCAATAAAATAAAATGAAAATGAAATTAACTTAGAAGATTTAAAAGAATTAATAGCATATCCTTCTGACTGAGAAAATATATTTTGGGTGTTATAAAATTTTGTAAAATTAAAATGTTTTCAATGAAATATGCAGGAAAATAAGACTATTTTTTTCATTTTCTCTAACAAATATAATGTGTCCTTTCAAGCTGTCTTAAAAAAAAAAAAAAAAAAAAAAAACACTTTAAATGTAAAAAAAAAAAGGAAGAAAGAAAGAAAGAAAGAAAACTAACAAATGCAGAATGATTGTCACTCCTGGACCTCATAACTGTTAAGGTAAAAGTACATTTACAGGTAAAATACGATCAAAACTTAACAATGTAAATATACATAAATGGTACATGTGTATATATGTATGTATGCATATCATTGTGAGGGAGAAATGTTTTCGAACAATATTCAATTTTATAAAACTAAAATCTTTTCAAAGCTATGTTAGGTAAATGAGTTTTATTTTTGTTCATTATTCTATAACAAATGGTATCGTCCCAAGTTATCTTACATAAAAAATACTTTAACTGTTAAGAAAAATGTAAAAAGGAAATTTACAAATGTCGAATGTTTGTTATTCCTGGACATTATCATTGTTAAGGTAAAAGTACATTTACAGGCAAAATACAATCATCACTTCACCACGTAAAAACAGACGAATAAATAAATATAACTAGTATGATGTGACCACCACAAGACTTTCTTCTACATAATTTTACGCAAATTTATGAACTACAAACTATTTATTAAATTATTATTTATGAAAATTATTTCCCATGATAAATGTAGTCGATCTTTATCTAACAAAATTATATTTCTTCGTTAAAAAGTGAAAAAAATCGATAACTTTGTTTTAAAATATCACAGATGTATGGTTAGACCATTCATTTTAAAGGTATTGACGAGATCTTTCAAAGATACTCATTTTCAAAATTTACACTCCCGGGGGTGGGGGGGGGGGGAAGCGATGCTCCCACATGCATAAACTTTTTTTAATAGTTTACTACTACTATTATTAATAATTCATATATATTAATTTTACAATCACACGTGAAAAAAACTCTCATTATGTACATTTAAACGAAATTTTGTCTTATACTGCCATGTTAAAAAAAAAAAAAAAAAAAAAAAAAATAAAATGGAATCACACCGCCATATATTGAGCGATTGACTCCCAAATCTAATCAGCACCAGTTTATGTTAGGGTTCAACTAAATACCAAGTTTGGTTAAATTTCGTTCATTAGTTCGCGAAATATAGCGTCCACAAAATTTGTGATACACACACACGCAGACATACAAACAGATATTTTTTAAAAATAATCATATTGTGTTCAAGAAGTCTCAAAACGTGTAAATCTATCGAAAACTGGATTTTGAAATTTTTCACGAATCCAATAATTTTTTCTTCACACACACACATACACACACACATATATACAGAGAGAGAAAGAGAGAAGAAAGTAAAAAAGATTTTATTGAAAAAAAAAAAGATTATTTCTATCTATATATGCGAATTCCTTTTGAGGAAGAAACTTTTTTTGGACATCATACAATTTTATAAAAGTAAAATATCTTCAGCAAATTGTGCAGAGAAATAAATTGTAAATTTTTCTTGATTTTATATGCAATGTGTCCTTCCAAATTATCTTAAGAAAACTTTTTTAACTCTTAATAAATAAATAAATAAATAAGCAAAAGAAACAAATAAATGCAGAATATCTGCTATTTTTGAACATTATCATTATTAAGGTAAAATTACATTTACAGGCAAAATACTATCGGTATTTCACAATGTGGAAAAAAGTAATAATAATAATAATAATATACATGATAAATTTGATATAATTAATGGTATTAACGCATTGCGAGAAAGGTTTTCAATTAATATTCAATTTTATAAAAGTAAAACCTTTTCAATGAAATGTGCAGTGAAATAAATCTCATTTTTGTTCATTTTCTGTAACAAACGTAATATATCCCCCCATCCTCTAAATAACTGTAATGAAAAACTAAATAAAGAAAACTAACAAATGCAGATTGGTTGTAGGATTTAAGGCCGATTGACTCCTGATGTGTCCTAGGCCTAGAGGGGGAATGCCCTCCGTGGGGGTCTTCCTAAGGGGTCCTAGCCCGTATTTACGCGAGTTTCGGAGGAAACCAAGGAAAACTCCGAACGGCTAGGTCGATGAGCGCGACCTGGGATCGAACCCGGCACCTCCCATCTACCAGCTTTGAGCGCAGAACCGCTCGGCCGCTGGTGGGCCCTAACAAATGCAGAATGTTTGCTATTCCCTGACATCATCTTTGTTACGGCAAAATATCATCGCGTTTTCATCTTCCAAAAAATACGCCAACTCAAGCAGTTGTTGTGATAAACATAATAGCGAATTATTTGCGGTCTCCAGATCAATCGCTTCATTGTTCTCTGATAGAGTTATTCTAAAATATGAAAAATAGTTTTGGTATCTTAATTTCGCTATACTAAAAAAAAAATAAAAATAAAAATAAAAATAACGGGATTTTTTACTTGCTACAGTGGCTCATTTGGGTATAAACTGCATAGTCATACTTAAATTATTTGACGTTATTTGACCATTATCGAGAGTCATTCGTATAATCTGGAAAACAATGTGGTTGCTGACAAAGGGTTCAAATGTAGAGGACAAAATAACATTTCATGTGATTAATTCATTGAAAAGAGTACAGGAAAAATTATATTTAAGTGTGTATTTGTGTTTCAGTTTTGCATATTTTAGTCTTTATAGTCTTTAGTATTTATATTGTTGCAACAGATTAAATCTTTTTCCCTGTATCAACTGCACTGCTGCAGTGAAAGCAGTTTTACAGTCAATGTGAAAATATTTCCATTCATTTCTAGTAAGTTTGACTTTGGCGACAGATTTGACGACGGATTTGGCGACTTGGCGAAAAATGGTAGTTATGGATTCCTGAAGTTTCGAAGCTTTATGATAAACAGAAGCCGATTTCTGGAACTTTTCACTGTAATCTAGCAAAGAATCAACGCCAAGCTCTATTGCAAAGGGTATAAATATAGGCTTGGTTGATCCTCGTTGAATGAGTTGTGCTTAAAAAGCTATTCTGAACGACTGCGTTTAGAGACTGTGATCCAAGCGATTGTTCATTGAATCGTGAATCAGCGAAATCAATGCTCTCTGGAATATTTGATGCTAATGGCTTTACTCTTGTGAAACAAGTGACTGTTCTATCGGACTGCTTCCAGAATGTCCGTTGAATAGTGACATTTATGATGCTAAAGACAGCTTTAGTGAACTGTTTTCAGAATTTACTCTGAATAAAGTGCATTCATCGACTAGAACCTACCTGTTGCTTTACGAACTACTTTTTCCACACAAGAATGTCGACATTTTTTGTAACAATATCATTTTCTAGTTTCAGTTTTATTAAAAAATTTTAAACAAAGTTCAACGTCAAGATAATAGGATATAAGCTAATACTAACAAATAACTAGTTAATGAAATAAAGACGTTTCTATTAATTGTATATCTTTAAGAAAATGGGGCTTTATTATGTTATGACGTTAATCAAGTAATTTGTTTAAACGGCAGTTGCTGAATACTTGATAATAAAGAACATTGCATAACAATATTTACAATACGTAGGGCATGTGATCACATGTATATATTTCTTTATACACATATAAAAGAAAAAGAAACCTAAGAGGAAGAAGAGTACCTAAATCGTTTCATCCTTTGTGTCGCTACCGCTACGAATTCTGACTGAAAACCACTCAAACGCGTGGGATGAGAGAAAAAGGGGAAGTAAAAGGATGGAAGGGAGGAAAATATTCCAGAGAACATTTGAAGCGCATTTAGCGGGGCGCCATATCTTAATGGCGTATCAATGTCAACGAGGAGTCGAGGGAGGGGGCCCATACTTTTTATTCCCCCCTTTCATTTTATTTTTGCAAGAAAAAACGAGGGGGGGGGGTTGATAGGTAGAAGAAAGAGAGAAAGAAGAATCTTTACCGTTTTCTCCCAAGTGTTTTTACGCGTCTAAGTGTTTACTTAAGTTTTAAGTGCACGAGCACAATTCCCTATTTCTTTTTGATTCTTCATTATTTTTTTAAAGGTAGCTCCAAAATTGAGTGCTAAGCATAAATCGCGGCTGGGTGGAAGGTGAGGAAAGAGAGGAAGGAGGGAGGAGACCCGTAAACGTAATCGCAATGAAGTTCTGCAAGGCTCTCCTTTTATTTTCCCGAACGAGATGTTCGTAAAATTGCGGAACAAGTATTTGCACTCATGCAAATGGAACCTCTTTCCATACGGAATTTTTCCAAAGCCCCAGGACCTCGCACTTTCTTAAAAAGGGGGGAGGAAAGAAAAAGGGCGTAAGAGAAGGGTGTTAAGCGAAACACAATTAGTGAAATAGCAGTTTGATATAAAGGAAAATGTCCTGGAAATTCCGAAAATTCTGACGCACGGGGATTATGTCGGATCCCCTACAAGATTCCAGATCGAGTTTCAAAAGGGACATGAAATGTGTTAGTAAAGTAAAAAGTAAATACCAAACAAACTATCTGTTGAAATACATGACGCATTTTTTCCATCCCAAAGAGGATATATATATTCATTGTACGAGAAAAACCAAAATTTCTAGGATTGCTGCTCACTTCTTTTTTATCACGATATTAACGATACTAACTCGGAGGATGTAAAAGGAGGGGTATAAAAACTGAGTTACAAAAATTTTACACAAGCCAGATATTTTTAAATAGCATAAAATAAATGATGATGATACTGCATAATAAGGCATTGTGCTGCAGGAAGAAATTTCTAGGATTACAGAGAAAAACACATGTGTTCTAGAAAAAACCATGCTTAATCTTCTTCTTCTTTTTTTTTTTTTTTTTTAATTCTGTAATCTAAAACTTAGAGTAGGGTAAGTGCACCAGTGATTGAGACTTTTAGAGCCATCACTGATGTTTTTAATGTTCTAGTCATCAGAAAATATTTTTGGAAATCTTAATACATATGGCATGGAAGACATTCAGAACCACATAGATGTTAAAATATATACATTTGATAACATTTTTTTTTTTTTTTTAATGAATTTTTATTTGACACCCACTCAATGTTCCAGTAATTGACACTGTCAGTTTTTCATTTTATCAATAATTGGCACCCTATGTTCCCCAGTGTTTGACACTGCTAGTTATTCATTTTACCAGTTATTAGCACCTTATGCTCTAGTGTTTGACATAAAATGTTAAAATTCTAATATGTAAAATATATGCTTTTATTATTATTTTTTAATTTATTAATTATTTCGGGATAGATGTCAATTACTGGAGCATGTCAATCACTGGAGCACCTACCCTATGTCCATTCTTCTTTTTTTTTTTTTACTCCATCACTTATTTCAGAAATATAATATTAAAAGTATCTTGAGTAATTTTTAAAAATATTTATTCCAGAAAACCTCAAATATATTTTGTACACGTCAATAAAATCACCCTTAAACATATTTAACACTATTTATAAGTAAGTCAAATGCCGGTAGATCGGGCCATGCTGAGTATTTTAGAGAATGGATGACAGGATACTAAGGAGGCCTCACATTCAGCCGTATGCCACTATATACTCATATTCGTGATTATTTAAAAAAAAAAAAAAAAAAAGTCAATTTATTAAATATATTTTTCTTAATATTAAAGTATTTATGCATTTTAAGTATGTTTCTTTTGAATACGAAAAAAAAAAAAAAAAAAGTTCAATTAACTAAAAAGGGCAAAAAAAAAATCTTAAGAATTATACAAGTGTTGTTTTTTATATTACTATCTGTATCACACTACAGAACATTTTCTGTAAGACGTCAGAAGTGACGTTTAGTATGCTTGATTTACTCTAAACAAAAATATTTTATGTTTATTTTCTATTTATGCACTCAGTAAAATTTAATTTAAAACATTTAATTATGTGAACTTTAGATACCATTATATATTTTTGAGTGCGCTGGGAGACAAGTCCTCCTCTTTTCGCCCGGAATCATATAATGAAAGATTCCCGGTTTCGGCACTTGCGGGACAGTATGGGCTGGTCACAGTCACTTTTGATTATGGCGTCAGTGTTACTGTAGGAATATTTTTGTCACAAAACTTTCATGTAATATCTGTTGTAGGGTCGAGAGCACACTTAGTTTTGAAAAAGAGAATACCCAGGTAGTACATTTCCTTTCACGGTAAGTGTAACCATTCCGAGAAACTTATAGGAATTCAAACCCTTTTCGGCGGCTCTAGAAACACATTCGCCACAGAAAGAGCATCATGCATTTTTTTTTTTTTTTTTTTTTGTAGATGAAAATATTTTCTAAATGTGTCAAAATAATACATTTAAAAAATGATTTCTTGTTTCTTTAATTGTAATGTACAAAGTAAAAATAATGTAAAATATAAAGCATGTAATAAGTAATAAGTTCAATAAGTTAAAAATTAATTTAGGATTTTTTTATTTTATAAAATCAAATATTAATAAAAAAAAGTAAAAACACCAAGAAAAATATTTTAAAAAATCTTTTTTTTTTTTTTTTTACAGCTAAATTTATTCGTCCTGGTTCGAAATTTTAATTAATCAGATGGATCTTTATCTAATTTAACTGCTTCGGACAAAAATAAATAATTAAATAAAAATAAAAATCCAACAGCAGTAAATTAATTACTGAAACGACGAACAAAATAGAACTATTCAAAAATATAACATCTCGGTACATAGATGGTGACGTGCCCTTAGCGTAACGTGCCCCTAGCGTAAGGGGTTGGAATTAAGGAAGAATGAATAAAAGAAGCCGTGCCCTTAGCGTAACGTGCCCCTAGCGTAAGGGGTTGGAATTAAGGAAGGATGAATAGAAGAAGCCGTACCCTTAGCGTAAATGATAATTACATAAACTTTACGACTATTTTACGTTATGTGTTTTTCTATAGTTTATTGACAATATACAGGGCTACCCAAAATTAAGCTAAATGTTCTATTTAATTGAATGTGATTGATGGATGTACTTTGCTATATTTTACTCACATTAAATTACATTTTTAAGTCTACTAACAGTACTTAGGAAAGAAAATTAAACTTTCACACCCATACTGTAAACAAATTATTTTTGGAAGCTCTATTTTCAACTCTTTTTTTTTTTTTTTTTTTTTTTTGTGTGTGTGTGTGTGTGTGTGTGTGTGTATAAGATTATGTTTTGAGGTGTCAAGAATACGAAAATCTAATTTTTAGCGGTTGACATGTATGTATGTCTGTTTATCAGCATAGCTTAAAAACAAATGCCTACAGGAAATTCAATTTCTGTATTTTGAAGTTCGTATTAGGTTTCCACTTAAAAAATTTGATCAAGATTGGCAAGTTTGAAGGCAAATTAATAATAGCCAATATTTATATAATATATATATATATATATTAAATAAATATAGGCACTATAATTGAACGGGTGGGTTGACGGGACAGCAACCCCCCCCCCCCCCATAGAATTATACGTTAAATAAAACTATTCCTAAACCTACTTTAGATTATATTTCTGTACTGATAAGTATAAAGGATTTAAGTCCATATTCTTGATTTTTCAGAAGACGAAAAAGAAAGTTAAACTCACTAAAAACTAATCAGAAGAATCCATTAGGAAAAAGGGATTATGTTCATTTATACCCTTTATACCGTTCAGTGATTGTCAAACTTCATTTAATAAAGGGAAAAAATTGAAATAAATATTTTATATATATTAATGCTAAATTTCTGACTTGAATCTTTTTTTACCAATGGATTTTCTCAAAGACTAAATGACATGGATTTAAATCCTTCATACCAATCGATAGAGAATTTTTTTCTGGGTCTGACTATGTACTTAACTCAAAATCGACATTTTTGGACTTAAATCCTTTATACTTATCAGTACAGATTTAAAGTCGATTGAACTTTATTATCCTACCTTATTGATTTTACGACTTAATCCGCAATCAATCTTTATAGTATTGAAATGCAGGGCAAGAGAAAGTTGTGTGAGTTTCCTACCAGATTATTTTATTGTATGAATATGACAACAAAGGATATTCTTCAATTTTTAAACGCCCTACTTTGCGATAGTTTACTTCTGAAAATAAATAGCCAAACCTAAGTTCGGATATAGTGTAATGGAAAGTTGAAATGTTCATTTTTTTTTTTTTTTTTTTTTTACTTATTACATATTTACGCTAAAGGCACTCAGACTAAAAGCACGCCACCGAGAGGGGATATTAACGCTAAGGACACGGGTTTATAGATTTACGCTAAGGGCACGGCCCCACATTGATTATCTCGATAAAGATAGTGCAGCAATAGGCAACTTATTCGGAAAAAAAAAAATAGTGATTTACCCGTTAAAAATTAACGACATGATTTTTATTTCATTAGTCTCACTCATGTAATAAAAGTACTTTTTATTAAATATTAAATGATACATTTAGAGATTAAATTATAATTAATTAAATCATTTTCTTCTAGCAATTCCACACTTGTCTCATATAATTTACAATTAATTAAAATATTGATCATAATATATATATATATATACGTATATATAAATGAAATTACTGAGCAAAACTGTTTTAGAATAAAAACGGCACAAAATAATTACAAATACATTTATACAGAATATGATGCCTCACTAGCTTACGCTTTCTGCAAATTAATCGAGCACTCGGCAACAAAACGTATATCTCGAGCCGATTTCATCAGAAATCTCTGACCTTTAACTAGCTTCGACGAAAGGGTTGTCAGAACTCGCTGACGAAACAAGCATATATCCTGAGGGAAAGATTTATTTCCTCCAAAACCCTGTTTCCCAGAGTAGATTATATCACAGTTATTGAATGCGAATAAGATCTTCCAGCATGGATATTTGTTCTGCAAGCAAAAGCTGATTTCGTCAGTTAAATCTTCGAGCAATTTTTCATTCGTGCAAGAATTGGGCAGCCCAAGAATAAGGATTTTAACTCGGTTTTCGAATCTCAAGAGCGGCGATTCTCCCCCAATTCGAGCGACACAGTGAGAAAGCTTTTGATACCCCCCCCCCCCCACCTCACCCCCGTGTTCCCCTTTTATCCACGTTCTCTTACGTCGAAGACGAAATGTGGAAGCGCGGCTCAGATAAACATCGGGTAATGGAAGAGACGTGTAATGCCCATTAACAGGTAACCCAGGGCAACCAGTCCGCAACACTTTCTCTGCATCTCTATTGACATAACAGCCCCCTTTTAAAAGCAAAGATGTTCTCGGGACCCTTCGATGCGTATGCTCTAAGGAACGGTGGCAAGGTGCAATGGATATAGGTGCGGGTTTTCAAGAACAAGGGAGTTTAATGTACACATATTTCGTTAACAGAGGAAAAACTGGGAATAATGAATGTTGCAAAGAACTTCAATTAAATGGGGGAAACCTTTTTTATAATAGATTATAAAAGTATTTTAAGGAACATCAAATATTTTTCAGATATACAGTTTGTTAAGCACAAGGCGGATTCACAATCTTAATGTAATCCAATTCCACTACAAGACGTCCGAGTAATATTTTGTTTAAAAGAAACATTTCCCCACATTCCCCGACAATAAATAATAATAAAAAAAAAACTTTCAACTGGATTTTTATTAAAGCTAATGGATGTTGGCAATCAATTAGATTTTTTTATCTGACGATACCAGACTGTATAAATGTCAAAATACTCGAAATGTGTGATTTCTTTTTTTCTTTGAGTTAAATCATGAAGTAATCCGTTTTTCTTTCTTCTTTTTTCCTCGTTATTACCGAAGTCAATTGTTAAATAAATCTACTTGGACGTACAATGGATATAAGCTTAGATTTGCACATAATATTCTTTCTTTCATTTATAAAATGTTAAACAGGTGTATATCAATTGAAACCTTACAGAAATTCGGTTCTTTTCTTTTCTTTTTTCCTTTTACGTAAATGATAAATTCGATTTTACTCCTCAATAACATGCAAAATGAATTTAGAATATTATATGAAAATTTCCCTACCGAAATTTCAATCCAGACTCAGCAACAGAATATTTTGTGGAATTCATTTTTAACATCCATTATTTGACTAAATAGTTCTGAATTTTTGGACACTTCAACCATTTTGGGAAATGATAGTGAAATACGCTCTATGAATTCTGACTGCAGGGTACGATATTCTCACAGTTCAAGCAGCATTCTATATTTTACAGCATTTAACAATTACGACTTATAAATAGCTATATAATATTCATTCCCCGTACGCTGGACATTCACCTGAAGCACTTCTTGAGGTGATGGCTGAAGTACTATTATGTATAGCTGATATGACAGGGATAAATATCCACCGATCGTTTTCTCTGAGGTTATTCTAGATAGGCAAAAATGTAAAATTTCAGTCAGAGTGTATCATTTTACAGAGCGCATTAAAAATGTGCCACTATGCAACAGCTTCGAAAAATCAGAAATAGGAATCTGAATAGTGAATAGAAAATTTAATCTCTTTAGAAAAATTTAAGGAGTGAAGCATCTGTTCATTCAGCCTTACTTACAGGACACAGAAACTTTTGGAAATTCCGCCTGATAAGAACTTAAAGAAAGAATGGTTTAAGGCTAAGTGAATGCCAATAGTGCGACTTATAATCTTATTAACCGAGATGAATATTGCTGTCTGTGCAAGAATTCCTTAAAATATTACTCACTGGTGATTTTAGGAAAAGAAGGTGAGAAGTGAGATGTCTACTAGTGAGGGGAATCAGTTTCAGACAATAAAATTAACCATTTTCAATCTAATATCGAGATCAACAAATTGCACTCATTACTGTGTACTGAACTCGAGCGGAAGTTCGAATTCGACCGCGAGTAAAATGATACTTATAACGTACTGAATGGTTACTGGGACCACAAAAGGGTATCCTGGACAAAGCTGAATCCAGCTTCCAGGCTTCAACCTCTGCAGCAGCATTCAAAACCTGGGGTTCATTTGCGCAGGAGTTCGATTAATTACGATTACCACGAGAGCGCAAGAGCTTCATTAAAAACAGAAATCATTCCGGAGCGCCCGAGGAGGGACAGAGAGAGGGCGGGGGCGTTTTAATGAGAAATTCTCTTCCAACGAATCGCTCATCACCGAGTAATTAACACCCAGAAGTAAAACTCTTACGGGAGTTTCCCTCTTCTTCGGCCCTTTTATGAATCCTCGCGCAAAACATGCGTCGGGTTTCAATTTAAAATCGCTGCAAGTCTTTAGAGGGGGGCCAATCGGCGAAATTCTCTCATTAAACTTAGTCCTCCCCATTGTGCGACCAATTAGTTGATTAGGGCACAATGTTAAGGGATTGACATCGTTAGCGACTTGTTGGGCGAGAAGCAATTTCTCTGCTCTTTCCCCCCTTCACACACACTCCGATCCCTTTTTAACTCGGAGTGTGTTCGTTAGTTAAGGAACTCGCTTTGCCCTGAAGGTACTCTTCTTGAAAAATGAATTGAAAAGAGAGAAAATGAGATGCTTTCATGTAAGCAGAGAACATCGGACAGAAGTCTAGCGGTCGGATGACCGCATATTGATGAAGCAAGACCCTTTCTAACAAACACAAAGTTGAGTAACTACGAGTCTGAAAATATCTAATAAGGAAAAATTGAAAACTTTTCAGAGGAAGAGACAGGGCAATGAACAAAGTAAAAGTTCAGCACCCGAAATCTGAACACATTCCCTTCACATCAGAAGGTGCAAATTAAAATCTCAAAGAAGGTGTAGGAAATTCAGCAATATTTCCTAATTTGCTTAGTAATACTGATACAAGTAATTACAGGAAACTGAAGTGGGAAATACTCTCAAATCTTTTAATATTTGATTAAACTCTTTCTCAAGAAAATAGTTGGCCAATAAAATGAAATAACCGAATAAAGAATTTTGTTTAATTACTAGCTTTAATTAATAAGCATAATAGTCTGAAAATTTTTTAAGTAATTTCTTAAGTATTTCTGTGTTCGAAATATCCTATTTCAATTATTAAAACTTTAAAAAAAAATCTTAAACAAAATGTTGGCATGTTAAAATTAAACAAAAGCGACAGTATATTTTAGTGCATTATATTTACTGTTTTCTTTTTAATAAAAGCAGTTATTTGTTTTTGTTTCTTGCCGAATAAACCTTTCCTCTTGATTCAGCCCTTTTCCAGAACGGCAATTTACTGTATCTAAATTTAATTTTTTTTTTATTCATTATAAATTTTACAATATTTTAAACATTAAAAAATTAGCAGTGGTCAGATAATTTTATTATCTCAACAGAAACTTATTTATAAAATGTCAAATTCAAAACAAGGTAACTAAAATAAGATTGAACAATTTAAAACCACAAATTAAAATTGCTATTTATGAATGTAATGTATAGGTTATGAACTTAATACTGGCGATTTCATTCTAACTTCTGTGCTGAATTTATTTTAATTTTTGTGCAAAAATGTAGTTTCATACTTGCCAATCTAACCCGCAAGATTGTTAGTTCCCGCCCCTTTTTGTACCCCACTTAATTTTTAGAGTAATTCTCTTCAAAGACTGCTGTGAAAAAATAGGCGGAAAGAACAATCTTCCGGGTTAGGTTGGCAAGTATGTAACTTCCACGTGTGTGTTGACAAAAGAGTAACTCTACTCTATTTTACTTTTTTTCTGCTGTTGTTCTTCTTGTTACTTATGCCACTCGGAATTTCGAGCTCCAGTAGTGAACAGGGTTCCCACTCTTAAAAAAGAAAAAATTCAAGGACTTTTCAAGGCCTATTAGAAAATTTTCAAGGACTAGGGGAAAATCGCAGATCACTAGGCATATACACAAAACTTTAGTAACTACTTTCATTAGTAATATTTTTTTTTATAATTAGAATAACTTTGCCTGTTTTCACAATACATTTTTGATGGATTGACCAAATTAACTTTTACAAGAGTCAAAAAACGATTAGTTTAAGATTTGGAATCATTATGATTATTCCAAAATTTTTAGGTTTGAGTCCTGGTCTAGTTACTTTCTGCTCAAAATTAATGACCAGTCCATCAAACAGGTATGAGACTGGCCAAAAAAAAAAAAAAAAAAGTTGAAACTATAATGAAATAAGAATTTTATGGCAAAATCATTATATTAGACAATGGCGTGCGCATGTGAAGATGGAGATAGTTTAGCCTTGACAGAATTCGCGCTAAGCCCGTCTACTGAAGTGGAAAATTCATGGATTTTCAAGGACTTTGCAAAAAATTCACGTACTTCTTAAGGACTTTCAAGGACCGTGGGAACCCTGGTGAAGCTTTCTTTATTTAAAAGCGGCAGAAAGCGCCTTCCGTTTTAGAGAAGCACTACAAATGGTGGAAGAGCGACTTAGCTCGAGAAACAAGCGAAAGAGGGCAGCACCAGCAAACAACAAGAGCTCGAATTTTTATCCAGATCAGAACCGAGTAAATCCTATGATCCAGATGTATAATTTTGATAGGAACTTAGGTGACTCTGCAACTACGACAGATTTAACGTGCACCAGTTGTCATTAGTGTACACTACGGTCTTTTGTCGGCTTGAAGATCGAATCCACAATCTTTCAATTAAGATCTCGCTTTTCTTACCGCCCGGCTAAGACATAAGAAGAAAAATTATTGGATTCGCGAAAATTCTTTACCTCTGATTTTTAGATGTATTTACACGTTTTGAGATGTTTTGAACACCATTTGACAATTTTTAGAAAATGCCTGTCTGTCTCTTTGTGCATTACTCAGACTTTGTGGACGAATTTTAACCAAACTTGATATTCATATTCTGTTGGACTTTTGATTTATATTGGTGTTGATTACATATTGGGATATATCGCTCAACAGGTGGCGCTGTCATTCTGTTTTTATCACAATTTTTAATCTGGTAGTACAAGACAAAATTTCGCATAATTGATCACAATGAGGAATATTTGTTTATTATAGTACTAGTCAATCATAAACAAAAGTTGTATATGTAGGACTATTCTTGTTTGTTGCATTACTTCTCCCCTAGGGAAGAGATTAAATATCCCTTCCTCTGAATGCGTAAATTTTGAATATGAGTATTTTTGAAAAAAATCGACAATAGCTTAAAAAAAAAAAAAAAAAAAAAATCTTGAACTGTAGATGTGTGATGATTTAAAATAAAGTTATCGATTACTTTAATAAAAAAAAAAAAAAAAAAAAAAAAAAAAAAGAAAGAAAGAAAGAAAAGAAAAAAAAAAATTCATATATTTAGATTTTGTCAACACAAAATTGACTTTCTTTCAGCATTTAGTGTTATCCGCGATTGTAATGATCGATAGATGGCGCTTTCTCAACACTGCAGTTGTTAGTAAACATTATAGCCACGTGTATTCCACGTGTTCTTTTTGTTATTCTACTTAATATTCGTACTATAATTTCTCCGCCATTACATCATGGAAAATTGATTGCTTTTGGAAAAAAATATTTCAGTTTCTTCAAAGTTCGATCGGAAGTAGATTTTTAACTGAAGTTGAACAAATATTAGTTTCAAATCATCTGATTAATTCTTTACTTCCATTAGCCGAAGCAACTGAAATTTTAAATTTGTCATTTGGAAATAAATGGAAGCTCAATTCTGGATTTCTTGATCCTTTGGAGTTAGATTGTAGCACACAACAGTATGTGTTATCTTTTTTACCGTATTTATTCATTTTTATTCAATAAATATATGTGAAACTAAATATCGGCAAGCAATGGCGGCTGTATGGAATTCAAATTAAACCATGTTTATTGTAATTTCACCTTAGCCCACCAGAGGGCGAGCATTTCATTACAATCGCGGATACTTCTTTGTCATGAAAATCGTCTGCATTCATCATGGAAAATAGATTTGTTGTGAATAATTTGCACTGCGCGAATTTGTATAGTAAAATATGCAAGAAAGTTTTGTGGTGGCCACAACAGCTTTAAGTTATAAAATTATATTTTTTACCCTAAGACAGCATACTCCTTTACGAATGATAGATAATCTTTTGAAATTACACAGAGACACCTGTATTTATTCTGCATGAAGAAAACTCTCGAATGATGATTTATAAGCTGCTTTATTATCTCTTTTTCACGATGTTGAACATTTTTGGCAACAACTCAGATGACAGACTGAAAAAGCAACGTGTTCTTAGAAATATAGAAGAAGAAATATTCCGTTGCTACCTTTCTGAACTAGTTCAAAGTATTATGAATTAAAATTTATCTATTTACGATCCTCTGCACATCTACATTTTCCACCCCATAATAATAATTACGCATGATGTACAAATAATAAACGGCAATAACTTCGAATAAAATGTTTTTACTTTCTTCTATATACTTTTGAAGAAAGTATTGGGATTTGTCAAAATATTCGACCTCCGATTTTCGATGGATTTCCACGTTTTGAGATGTCAGGAACACGATTTAACCCTTTAACGTTCACTACTTAATTTATTTTAAAAATTACTAAACTAATTTTTAAAATGGCTTTTAGACACATAGCTGATCATAAATATTAAAAAAAAAAAAAAAAAAAAAAAAAGCATTGTTCCTTTTCGAGAAATTTTCGGTTTGAAACATCTGTAAGTAAACCTTATTAAATTCAAATAATATTTAATTTAATAAATAAATCACTTTATAAGTAAACATTATCGACAACAAAAACTCGTAAACGTTGCATAGATCCCAACATTTCAATTTATTCCGGAGTATTTTAACCCTTTGCGGCGCAAGGTAATTCGAATCATTTAAATTACACTGCCACCGGAATTTACGAACATAATTAAAATACTAGAAATTTTAAATTTTCACGTTAAAAAAAAGGACTTTTTCTGCTATGTTATAAATGTAAATTTTTGCTAAAAAATTTCCGGGATGAGTTTCTGCACTTGAGAATTAAAATTAGGTGTTCCATCAGCTTTCCATCAGCGACTGAAAAGGTTAACCATCTTTAGAAAATGCCCCTTCATGTGCCTGTCTGTGTGTATCGAAAATTTTGTGGACGCTGTATCTCACGATCCAATGAACGAAATTTAACTAGACTTGGTATTTAGTTGTATTTTGACCATTACATTTGGGGATCAATCGTTCAACAGGTGACGCATATTTTCATATTTTCTAACACGGCAGTATCGGAGAAAAATTCGATTAAATGTATATGATGAAAATTAGTCTTAAATTTGAAATCGGGCATCGTTTCCCAGCTGGAGGGAATACCACTCCGGAGGTGAAAATTTTCAACATAGGTATATTTCTAAAGATAGCACCAATAGCTTTAAAACGAACGGTTAAATCATATATCTGTGGTAATTTCATCAAAAGAAAAAAAAAAAATAATAATAATCCTAAGATATTTTTATTATAGCACAAAAATAATTTTCTTTGGGCATTTGGTGAATAAACTCTCTGTGATGAAAATCGTCTGTTTTAATCATGAAGAAACATTTTGCTAAAATAAGTACGCGTGACATTGTATAGTAAAATATAGAAAAAAGTCTTGTGGTGGCCACAAAATACTACTCGTAGTTACGGCATAATACTATTACGGTTTTCCTAAGAAAATAGATGTAGTTGAACACCTTTTATGAGACACATTCTGAAAAACTAATGTAAAATTTAACTTGATTAAGTTTAAACTATAATTTTTACTTTCTTCTATATATAAGAAGAACGTATTAAATTCGTGAAAATTTTCGAACTCCAGTTTTAGACGGGTTTAAACGTTTTGAAATGCCTTGAACACGATTTGACTGTTCTTAGAAAATTTAGTTGGACCCTGACATAACATGGTGCATCAATCGCTCAACAGGTGGCGATGTGATCCCATTTTTTCTAAATTTTTAATATGACAGTATAGGACAAAAATTCGTATAAATGTACATAACGAGAGTTAATTTTAACGTGCGATTGCAAAATTAATATGAGTTATCAATAATAGGGGTAGTAAATCAGGAAAAGAAGTTTGTGCATATAGGCGGATCGCTTTCTCTCTGGGGGAAGTAAACCCCCCCTCCCTCCCACGAATGGTTGAACCACAGGTCTGTGGTAATTTAAAACAAAGTTATCGATTTTTTTTTTTTTTAATGGTTAAAAAAAAAAAAAAGAAAAAAGAAAGAAATCGCATTTCTACTGATGCTGGCACAAAATTGACTTTCTTTCGACATTTACAGTTATAATTCTGTGAGATAAAAATCGTCTGCATTCATCATGGAAAATAATTTTCATAAATAATTATTGTAAAAATAACTTGTACTGCTTGAATTTATGTAAAATTATGTAAAAGAAAGTCTTGTAGAGGACACAACATACTAGTTTATTGTTTATTTATTTTTTTGGTTGATTAACACTTTGGGGTCTAAGCTCTCAGTGTCACTCGGGTTGCGTTTTCGGTGAAGCGAACTAAGCCCGAGAGTCTCTCGGGTCAGCTTTTAATTCTCTAAGCTATAAAATTGCCCACTGTTCGCGGTCTTTTCAGATAATATATATAAACTTTTATATATATATATATATATATATATATTGATAGTAGCACAAAACAGAAGTAAGGATATGAAAAGAATGAGAAATACTTTGAGAAAATCCGTGCTTTGAAATGTACCATACAAATTTGCCAAAAAAAATCCAATTTCCAGATATTTGTATAGCATTTCCTTGTTCATGTCTATGCAAAATTTAACGTTAAAAAAATGTTTTCTGATGTGGAACTTACGTCGATTTTGAGTTAAGTACATAGTCAGACTCAGAAAAAAATTCTCTATCGATTGGTATAAAGGATTTAAGTCTATGTCGTTTAGTCTTTGAGAAAATCCATTGGTAAAAAAAGGTTCAAGTCAGAAATTTACCATTCATGTATGGCATAAAATATTTAATTCAATTTTTCCCGTTATTAAATGAAGGTTGACAACCACTGAATGGTATAAAGGGTATAAATCAACGAAATACCTTTTTCCTAATCGATTCTTCTGATTTGCTTTTAGCTAGTTAAACTTTATTTTTCGTCTCCTGAAAAATCAAGAATATGGACTTAAATCCTTTATACTTATCAGTACAGATTTATAAGGACACTTTATGTTTTGAAATAACTAATGTAAAATTAATTGCGAACAAGATTTTACTAAGTGCACTTAATATATCTAGTATTATAAAAAACAAAACTGCTATAATATTTTCAATATGAGACAAAATTAATAAAAAGTAATGCAAAATATTTTTTTCTCCACGTTTTTAGATGTTCATAATTATAGGGACAATCAAAATTTTTTTCGTTTTATTTAACTTACTAGCGGATAAATTACAGTTGACATGCGAATTTGTTAACTTCTGGGCTAGATTAATTCATATATATAAGCCTTCAATTTTTCTTGGACGGACATTACTGATAATTCCTCGAAAAAAAAGAACGTTCATGTAGTGAAGTATGATAAATGTGTTTTCTAAGTGGAAGGATAATTTCAATCCGCCGAATTTCTAATGAAATTCGAAGATCTAAAATTGCTGAAGGAAATGTGATCAAACGTTGAACTGCTGGTCTGGTTCGATAGGAGAGAGATCTGATGCAAAATCAGAGTTGTTTTACAGAGATCGAAGGCTCATAATTCCTCTTACTGTCCTACTCATAATGACTGCTGCTGAATTTGCTCGTAATTTTTAACGAAAAGTTGGGGTCCACATTTATGCATGTTTAAAATAATTAATAATATGTTAAAATGAATAAAAAAACCTGTAATTATCAATAAGCATTTAATGGGGGAAAGAACGTCTGTGTTAAAGTTGAATAAAGACAATAGTAAATGGTAAAATGTTGCATTTTCGGATGAAAAACATTTTATTCTTGATTAACCAAATGGTTTTAACAGTTACACTGGCACGATCTGAAGATAGCGAAAGACAGAGAAGTTTTTTTAAAGGCAGATATGAATCGGGCATTTTAAAGGTGGATCTATGGTGCTCTGGAGAGCTGTTTCTACTGAAGGCAGAATGAATTTAGTAATTTTTTCTATTATTATGTATATCAAGATAATATCCGCAAATTTTAAACGTGTAATTCTAGGATTTTTGTTTGATTTTTTTTTTTTTTTTTTTTTTTTTTGGGGAGGGGGGAGGGGGGGGGGTGTTAATAATATTTTTTTCAACAAGACTTACATTTTTGCTCTACTTCAAGAGCAATAGGAAATAGTTGGAAGAAAGAAACTTCTGTATTATTGCCTTTCCCGTGGCCTAAAATTTGAAAAAACTTTAACTTATCATATTAGAAAAGTGCATGCAAGTGGAAAGCAATTTTGAATAGTTTAAATGTATTCAGAATATCATCTATGCTGTATGAAATGGTATTGAAACTGAATATTAAAAAAAAGTTATATATATATATATATATATACCAGAGAGAATGTCAGACTGTTTCACCCTAAAAAGAGACCCCATAAAATATTGACTTAAAGAATAACTGAAAAAAAATTACTAAGATTCGAGCTGTCCTTATAATTGTGAACACCTGAAAAATCCTCTTTTTGACCGAATTTAAAGTTTTTTAAGATAGAAAAATGAGAAAAACGATAAAACTTTTAAATATAGTCTATTAATGAAATTCAAATTAATAAAAAATATATTTGTTTAAATAATAGTGTTTAGTGTTTAGTTAATATAGAAAAACGGGTGTCCTTATAATTATGAAAACCAGTGCATATGTATATTAAAATACATATCTTCCAAGTATTTTTTAAAAAGTCATGAAAAATGACTTCGTAAATGAATTTCGAATTTTTGAAAAGTACGAAAAACTCTGTCCAGAGATAGCCCAGACTTAAAAATCTTGAAAATGAGAAAAAAAAAAATTAGCTAACGTCGCAATTTTTTAATTCAGTTGGATATCGGTTCAAGAGACATTAAACAAAAATCCCATTTTAACATTCAAATTAATAAAAAGGGGAAGAAAAAAAAGAATGCCAAAAATATGGTAAACAAGTAAATATCTTTCTTTTCATGTCAAACAACAACAAAAAAAAAAAAAAAAAAGGGGGGGGGGGAGAAGAAGAAGATGCATATATATATACATTTTAAATAATTAAAATAAAATTCAGAAAAATCGTTCTACAGAAATGAAAAGCTTCAGTATAAAACCCTTAGCGAAATTTGAAATTTGGCACCGAAGGACCGAAATAGCTCGAGCGCTTCTCGTCAAGATTTTTACTTACATAATTACGACAGGCATTTTAATTCTTAGCCAAAATGCCTACAAAAATTTAAAAGCTGCAAAGGGGCTTCTGTGCTATAGCTATACCAAAGAAATTTTAAGAAAAGATTGCAGTAACCGATGATAAGGAATGAAACACAGTTATTGCGTGCCTTTATATGGAAGAGATATAAGCCCTGTCGTCCTAAATTAAATTCTGTTTTGTTCAGAATTTATTTATTACTTAGAAAACAAATATAGGCTTAGGACTATTATTTTATTATTATTGTTATTATTTTATGACGATGTATGGGTTAATGCTGATTAACTATATTAGGGTCCTAGGCCTGAGTGGAATGTCCTCTGTGGTGGGGTTTATGGAAAGGAAAATGATGTATGGATGAGGGTTGAATAAAAAAGAAGATGCGATTCTGATAAGATTCTGACAAGAGCCATTTTTATCAAAAGAGTAATTTTCAATAAATAATGTTTCTAAATTCTTTTTTCATAGGGTAAAACATGTAAAATATTCTTCATTCTTAATAATTGACAATTTCTTCAGAAAAAAAAAGAGAGAGAGAGAGAGAGAGAGAAAGAGAGAAAAGAACGCAGAATAGCATGTAAAAGTAATATACATATTTATCTTGATAAATATGATAAATTTATTCCACCAGATAAGAACGAGAAAAAAAATGTGTATTAACATTTGAGAAGTATATTATCCAGACACTTGTTTACTAATTTATAAGCTCGTCTATCAATTAATTTTAATCTGATTTATAAATTTTGCATTTGACTTTTTAAATCTTTTATTTAGTTTCACGGTGGTAATTTAATTTCAGAAAAGTAATTCCGCCATGAATATTTGAGTTTCAAAATTAATTTCAAACGTCATTTTAATGGTTCGACTATTTTAACGATCCTCGTTAACTGACACCTAATTTAAACGAGCGATACATAGCACAATTTCACAACCTATCATCAGTTTTTTATATTACTTTTACAATTACAAATTACTTTTAATTTTTTTAGCGATTGTTCGAATATTTTAAAAACATGTAGTATCAGAGTATTAGTAACTGGCCTTTTTCAAGTGCCAATTTACTGAAGTTGAAATAATATTTAGTTAGTTTCAATACGAATAACTAGTTTAAACTTGTTCATACTTTTTTTTTTCTTTCCAGTTTCATATCAATTTGAACCATAGATATAGAAATATATATATAGATCTATCATCCCCATGTTATCGAGCAAAAAATTTTGATACCGAAAAAAAGTTCTAAAATCAGCCATTAGAGAGTACTGAAAGAAAGAATAAAAAGAAAAATGAATTTGAAACTGTATCTGGAGTTTTTCATTCACCTTTAGTAAATAAATTATTCATAAATTTTATTTACTAAATTATCCGTGTGTATTCCTGTGTGTGATTTATTGGGGGAAAGGTAGCCATTAAAATGACTTTTTCCCGAAAAAAAAAAGGTACCACTTTTTTCCTTTCGCTGATCAATCTATGTCTTATTAATATGTCTATGATTTGAACAATTTTCTCAAACATCACTTTTTTAAGGCCATTTATGTTCTTTTACTTATTTATTTATTAAACGTTTAAATCGAATTATGCGGAAATTTTCAGTTTAGACTCCTAAAAAAAAAAAAAAAAACGCCAAATAAATTTATCTGTATATTTGAACAAATCACTGGTGAGAGAAAAATCGAAGCAATTGAACGCATTGCAAAAAAGAGGATTGATTGAACAATTACTTGCAGACAAAGACCGTTCTTCGAAATAAACGAAAAAAAAAAAAAAATCTAAATAAAAATAGTAAAAACTGCGTATTATTTTAAAGAAAATAAATGAATCAATAGACTTGAGGTTCAGTAGGCTTAACACCGCACAAGAACTATAAGACAATTGTCGACAGTCTGGGATCCATCTTTAGAGGTGGTTCCGATATATGCCATCACAATTCAGATCGAATGCGGAGAGACTGGTTTTTCTATTTCGGTAACCCTCAGAGATAATTGTGGTTCTAGAAAAAACAGTTCCATGCCATCTTTATAAATTCTAGTCCCCTTTGAAAGCGAGTTCTAGCAAAACCTATTGGAATTCTATAGCGTTTGCCTATATTATCGAGATCAAACTTTTTATTACCCAATTCTAGAAAATCAAACAAGAATTTCTCGCAATACAAAAGATTCAGAATATTTAGAATATTGTTTCTAACCATTTAGAAACGCATAGAATAGAAATTATCGATCATTTCGTCTATTCAGCTTATTGGCGTGCCTTATACGCACAGCTCGGAAATCTATATTTCTAGTTTAGGGATTTAGGACCACTTATTCGTTCTAGATGAAGGCGATATACATATATATATATATATATATATATATATATATATATATATATATATATATATTTAATCAGTGCATGAAATCTTTGGCAGACTCTAATATAAGAACCTGCAATCTTCCGATTACGAGATCGGCACTCTACTAACTACTATAATTGAGCTACTGCGGTTGCCGTCAAAGAAAATACAAATTAGATTGTCTGATTCTCTTAACATGTGAAAATTTCCATAAATGTTAAACGTTTATTTAATTTCAAGAGACTAATTATTTACGAATGAGACTCGGAAAAACTTAAAAAAGAGATACTTGCAAAGAAAAATTTAATTTAATTAATTTTAAGTAAAAAATGAGAAGAAATTTTCCCTAATACACTAATAAAAAAATGATTTTTATTTATTTATTTTATTATTATTTTATTTTTCTGGCAGTAAATTTATTACAATGACAAAAAAGGTGAAAATTTTAAATTCGAGGATGCACACACTGCTTATATTATAAATTCTATTTCATTTATTAATAAAAAAATTTTACACGCTAAATTTTAATAAAATATTTTATATATATATATATATACATACATTTATTATTTATTTATTTCTCTGGCAGTAAATTTATTAGAATGACACAGAAGGCGAAAAATTCAAAGATTCGCACATTGCTTATTTTAATTTCTATTTAATTTATTAATTAATAAATAAAAATAATAATGATGATTAAATTTTAAATTTTAATAAAATATTATTAGCATCTAGGACTGAAATGAAAGAAAAAAGTATTATTTATTTATTTATTATTGTTTTATTTCTCTGGCAGTAAATTTATTAGAATGACAAAAAAGCTGAAAATATTAAATTCAAGGATCGCACACTGCTTATGTTTTAAATTCTATTTTATTTATTAATAAATAAATAAATAAATAAATGCTAAATTTTAATAAAATATCACTACAATCTAGGACTTAAATGAAAAAAAATATTTATTTATTTATTTATTATTTTATTTCTCTCGCATTAAATTTATTAGAATGACAAAAAGGTGAAAACATTAAATTCAAGGATTGCCCACTGCTTATATTTTAAATTCTTTTTAATTTATTATTAAAAAAATGATTAAATGCTAAATTTTAATAAATATTATTGCAATCTTGGACTTAAAATGAATATATATATATATATATATATATATATTGAAAACCCTTTCAAACATTGAATAGATGAAAACAAGAAACATTGAAAAAGATAAAACAGAAAAATTTAAAAAAGAGATTGGGACTATAGAACAGCCATAAATGGAAACATACAAATTCATTACGTTTTCAAGGGAGCAGAATGAATATTGCATGTAAATTAGGTGTTATTTCTGTCTTGTTGTATGCAAATTGCTAAATATTTACAACAAGCTACCCCCAATAACACCACCAAAAAAGAGAAAATTAAAACTGAAAAGTTATGAAAACCTTATTAAAATCAAACATTTTAATACATGCAGCAATATACAATATTATTAATGGAAATTCTAAATAAAAATAGTTAAATGAATTACCAGTAATAATTAATAAAACTAAAGTATAACATACATTACACCTGAAAAACTTGTATAAGAAACAGGCACCCATGCACGTAAAACTAGAATATACGAGACATACATGTGGCTGTAAACAGTTAGATTCACAGTTAATTTTGGAATCGAATTAATTAACTGAACGATTAATACACTGAACGATAAAGTTGAGTGAACTGTTTGATTTTAATAATTAACCTAAAAGTGATAATGTAAAATTAAATTTTGATTAAAATTGAGATTAACTTAATGTACGATATTGCATAAACTTCAAAGTGTCATTTTATTGAAACATAGAAATCAGACTATTGAGATAGTGACGCCATCTTGTGTAGTTTAGAAAAAGTAATAACCCTATTTTTTTTTTTTTTTATAATTATTTATAATGTGTGTGTGCTGAATAAAATCTAATCATATGCATTCATGTAAAATTCAATTAAGAGTTAATTTAAGAGCACAATGCAATATGTGATGAAAATTGGGGTGAATTTATGCATTAATTTATTTTTTAAATGTAGATTAGTTATATGTTTCTTTGGACAAATTAACTAAGTTGAATTTCAATAATATAATAATAAAGGAACACAAAGCTATATGTAATTTACTAAACAATTATTTAATATTGAGGTTAATTTACTATATAACTATTTACTAAATAATTATTTAAAATTGAGGTTTTTTTTTTTTTTTTTTTTTTTTTTAATGTACATTTGATAATTGTTTCTTAGGACAAATTAAGTTAGTAGAGAGTCAGTAATTTAATATTAAAGTTTATATAATTACAGTTTTTTTTTTTTTTAATACTTATTATTTTAAATATATAAAGCAAACACACATATAAATACGCGAGAATCACAATCCCTCCCAACCATCCAGCCTAACAACACCACCCATCCTCTTTAATCAAGCATCTGCCCACCCATCCTCCACATTTTTTATTGTCTTTTATTTTTTATATAATTTTTTTGATAAAATGCAAAAATGCACTTTTTTTTTTTTTTTTTTTTTTTTTTTTTTTTTTTAAATATGTAAACACCATAGACAAGGTAAGATGATTAAATCAGAAATATGATTTAATAATTGAATTTACCAGAAATTTTGGATAACCATAAACTCTAGCAAGATTACAGATAGATTTAACATTTTTACTTTTATGTTTATTAGAACAAAGATGTTTTATTCTATAGAGGAAGTTAATTAGAATATTTTTATAGATGGTTTTATGTAAACAAGATTTGTAATGAGTAAATAGATTAACTTTAAAAGAAAATTCTTTTCTCTTATCATAAATATCAAAATCTAAACATCCATTTTCATTATAAATTTTTAAATCTAGAAAATTTATTTCATTGTTTATCATATCATGTTTAGTTAATAAAAGACTATGAGGATAATTATCTATGAAGGTGTTGGTATTACTATCATTAAAGTATAAAACTATAATATCATCTATATATCTATAAAACATTAAGTCATTACTAATAGAGAAATTTCTTTCATAATAATAAAGATACAAATCAGATAATAAACTACTAGCTGAACCACCTTGTGGAATACCTTTAATACTTTGGAATATAGTATGATTGTACAGAATAAAATTATTATGTAATATGAAATTTAACAAAGTTTTAAAGTAATGAATCGATATTTTTTCTTTAATACTATGTTGGTGTTCATTAAAAAGAATTAACATAGTGTTATGTAAGTCATGAATGTCTATATTATTAAATAAATCATTAAAATCAAATGTACTGATGTTTGTAATATTATTAAAATTTTTTATTCTATTTACAAGTTGAAAACTGTTTTTTACACAATGCTTATTGTCATTGTTTAACGTTAAACTATAAATTTCTTTTAAAAGTTTTAATAGAAGATTACAGGCAACAGTATTATATGCATTACAACCTATAGTAACAGTGCGAAATTTAACAGGAGTTTTATGAAATTTTGGAATAATAACTATATATGGATAGTTGAAATTTTTACATTTGAGTTTTAATAATTTATGAAAGCTAAGAATCTTTTTATTACTAATTTCAGTGGTAAAGGTGGTTTTCTTAAAATTATTACTATTTACAATAGAGTTGTCAAGGATCTGTTTATAAAACTTTTTACAAATAATGGCATAGTTGTTTGGTGATTTATCTACATAAGTAATAATAAATTTATTTTGTAAAAGACTGATAGATTTATTTAATGTTTGATTTCTTTCATTTTTAATAAATCTAGAATGAATAATAAGCTGATTTTTTAGAATATTTAAAGAATTAATCTTCCAAACATTAAAGTATTCTAAAGGTTTGTTATAATCAATAGCAATTTTATAAATAAATAAATCTAAATCAAGAGAAAACTGACTTAAAATATTATATATGTTACATTTTGTGGAAAGTCTAAATTTAGTGCCATAATTCATAAGTTTATATAAATAAAGATCATTAACAATACTAAGATCACCATTAATTATATGTCCATGTGTGCTGTCAACATATTTTTTGTATTTAGGGTCACTACAATAACAAACAGAGGAAGCAGGTGCATTTTTTGAAAAATTATTATAATTAAAAATTCGTCGACCTAAAGTAAGTGGATATTTAAAAGATTTGTAGATATTTACACATTTAATTGGGAAGACATTAAATTCATTGTTAATAATAGACTGAAAATTGACATGATTAAAAACAGGATTAGTAAAATTGATAATTAATTGAGAATTATGAGATTTGAAAGAGGGCTTTGTGGAAATTTTAATATTTAATAAATTGGCACGATAATGCAAAATATCAAAAAAAGTGTCAGAGAATTGTCTTGAATAACTGTATTTCTGAAAAATTTTAAAGTAAGTATTAATTAATTGTTTTTTAATATTGAAAATAAATTTTCGAATTTCTAACCATTTATAATTTAAATCATAAGAGATCAATTGAAATTTTAATCATGTCGCTGTCAATTTTAGTGTGTGTGTTTTTCCTAAGACCACGTTTGACTTCTGTAAGTTTTTTGAAAAGCCATAAAATTTAAACGAGAATAAATATTGTTATATTGATCATACTTTGATAAGTCAGAATAGACCAAAATAGATTTTTGATACACTTGTTGATTAAGACCATAAGGGTATGTGGTATTGAAATAAGAGATAAATTTAGATTCCATAAGTAATCGAAGATTGATATTAGTAATTATTTCCAAAATTTTAACAGTGACATTCTTAAAATCATGTATTTTAAAGTGTGAGTATTCAACATTATGTGACAAGTGAGAGTGAGAATTTTGACATTTAATTTTAGACCTATGATCATTTAGTCTTAAATGTAATTGGTTACCAGTTTGACCTATATATTCCATATGACACTTATTACATTTCAAAGAATAAATAACATTATAAGCCTTACAGAAAACTAACAAATTGGAAGCTTTTTTGATTTGTGTTTGATCAGCATAAGGACAAGTGAGACACCTGGAAGATTTGCAAGTTTGAAAATATAATCTACGACTGGGACTAGAAAATAGGTAACTGTTTATCGATCCAGGGAGATCCCTATAAATCTCCCTGTACCGAGCATTAGGCCTAGTAATACTAAGGACTATTTTGCTAGTATCTAAAAATTTGCTAAGTACTACCATTTTGAGTTTTTTTAATAAGAAAGTAACTAAATAACATAGGGAAGTACAATTTTAATTAATTAAAATTATAAATTCTATACTATCTAAGAATTATATAACAATAATTGCCAAAGGAATGATGAAATATAACAAAATAAAGAAAAATTCAATACATGTTTAAATAAGTTTAATAAGAGAAATTCAATACTTGATTAAATAAGTTTAGAAAAAGAAAATTTGATATAAATTTTCAAATGAAAGAAAAATTAAAATTGTATTAGAAATCCACATTAAATAATTAAATAATATAAAATTTGAAATTAAGATACAACACTTGATTAAATAAAATTATAGATCAGAAAAAAATGGAGTTATAACTATATAATAAATAAATAAATGAATATAAAACTATATAATTCTTGAGTAAATAAATTAACCGAATTTCATTAGATAGAAAAAAATAAAATATACATATTTACAAAAGTCCCTAGATAATTGAACAAGAGCAAACCTAAATCTAATAATAAGAGAAGCTAATACACACTTTAACAAAAACTAAACCAATATAGATATATTTCGTATGGCATTTAATGCAATTTTGAATAGATGACATTAATACAATGCTACAAGTTCTCAGAAGTTAATATACAATGCAAGAAAAGGAAAATCAATTCAACATGAAGTAGGTATTTTTAGAACTAACAATAATACTAAGATTGTTGTGCAAATGCAGCATAACAAATCATGTATTAGTGAACTAAGTTTATTAAATAGATTTTGCCAAACATGGGCAATACTAAAAGAACAGAGATTGCAATATTTTGCATGTAGAGAGAAAAATAAAATCATTCCAAAAGATTCGCGCAATAGCAGCGTCATACATTGTCCATTTTAAGCGATATCACTCAAAATACACGATTTCTTCTAAGTGTTAGAACTTTTCATACCTGCTGGTAAAATCATACCTAAATGATTTTTAAAGTAAACAAGTTAATGTTATTATATTACTTTTTGCATAGTACATTTTACAACTAACGTAAAAAAGAAAAAAAAAAAAAAAGTCAGGTGATCAAATAAATTGATATCATAATTTTAAATGTATGTGCATTATTCGATTAATTTTTCTTTTTCTTTTTTTTTTTTTTTTCTAATTCTCTTTTCTAATTTTGTTTGACATAACTGATTAGCAAATAATTCTTGTGTTATAAATACATATAGATTTATTTTCTTTCTTTTTTTTAACTTTAATTTTCTCTCTAAGTTAATTTTAAAAATGTGCTTCGCTTATTTTAAGTTTTTAAACAGCAGTATATTTTTACAAAAAAAAAAAAAAAAAAAAAAAAGAGCTGGATAAACTTTAAATACATATAATAAAATAATAATAATAAATAAAGCAACCTCATTAAGGGAGAAAAAAAAAAAAAAAAAAAACTTCACGGTGTGTCGTTTTAGAGTTGTATTCAGTTTACAGTCGGTAATAAAAGTGTCTGAACACTAGCGAAAATTCCTATGTAAAAATGTACACTTCATACGGTTTTGTTAAATAAATCCTTATCGAATCATGTTCACATAGTTTCTTAAAAATAAGTATATATTGTCTCAAAATAGCCCCGAGACAATATATACTTAAATTTAAAAACACGTGGACTCATTTTTGAGTATATTGACAAGTTAAGCATGGGGATATTGGGATTCTTATTGGTCAACCCCATTTTTGAGCATGTCAATATACTCAAAAATGAGTACATGGGTTTTCAAATTTAAGTATATATTGTCTCGGGGCTATTTTGAGACAATATATACTTATTTTTAAGATTTTTTTTTTTTTTACAGTGTTCTTACACTGACTAAGAGCAGGATTCGACAAGGATTTATTTAACAAAACCGTATTAAGTGTACTTTTTTTTACATAGGAATTTTTGTTAGTGTTGGGACACTTTTGTTACCGACTGTACCTAAATTTAATATTTCAGATATAAGGGTCTATTCTAAGGCACTTAATATTTTCGTTAAGTGTTATTGCTCAAAGTACGCGATTTCTTTTAAATGTCAGTACGAGCTAATACAATTTATTTGCTCATCTGCTATTCAGATCACGCTTAAATATCTTTGAAGGGGATCAAATTAAAGCGTTTTACATCGCTTTTGCATACATTTTACAACTACAGTCAAATTGTCCTCAGGTGATCAAATAAAATCATAGTGAAGAAATGATCTATTTTTGCATTCTAGAAATAAAAATTGTCGTAAAATCAATTTTAATTGAAAAAAAAAAAAAAAAAAAAAATTTATATTCCCAAAACTTCTTTCCCTTAATTATACCACTTTATGAATAAGAATAAATTTACAATCTTTAATTTATTATTATTATTTATGCATTTATTTATTTATATTTATATCAATTTCCGAATAAGCGTAAATTTACAAACTTTATTTTATTTCATTATTTATTTTTATATCACTTTTCGAATAAATGTACATTTACAATCTTTATTTTATTTTTGGTATTTTACTGTGGGTGATCAAATTATTAGAAATTCTTTTTATTTTGAATTTTTTTTTTAGATTTTCTAAAAAAATACTAAACAAAATCGTCTGAAACTTCAGGTATACAAAGAACATTTAACAACACATAATTCCCCCTACTGATTTAGTCTATAAAAGGGACCTACCCCAAATTGAAACACAATTAAGGGACCAACCACACATTGAAGAAAAGCGCAAATAGCTTGGATCAGGGTTGGGACAACCAACTGTTTTTTTTTTTTTTTTTTTCTCCTTTCCAAAAAATTCAAAATCTTTATTCATAGAATAAAGATTTTGAATTTTTTGGAAAGTCCCTTTTTGGAAAGTCCCTTTGGAAAGTCCCTTTGGAAAGTCCCTTTTTTAATTGAAATTTATAAATTATTTTTATGTAAATGACTTTCACTTTTCATTCAATTTTTTCTTTGCTTCATGTAATTTTGCTTTAGCGAAGGTTTTAGTTACGTGTTTTATGTGTGATTGGCTGGCTTTATTAAAAGTTTTTATATATTGGAGGGAAAAAATCTAGAAATTATAGAAGAAAAATGTCTATAATAATTTTCTTAAAAAATTATAAATGGAAGGATCTAAGGATAAATGCAGTAAAGTAAAATAAAATAAATAATAAAGGAAAGCACATTTATTTTGTACAAGATAAAAAGTGAAAAATGTATAATTAAAAAAATTGCTCTCATCTTTGTGTTATTCAAGACTGAACAAAGTGGTCTTTAAAAATCTATATATATAATATTTGCTATAATATAGTAATTAATAGCAGCCCATTTTCTTATTTACATACTAAATCTAAAATCAAGATATAATGATTCTGAATTATTAAATAAAAAAGAAGTTGCATTAAATTTTGTCCACGCATTTAAAAAAAAAAAACATTGATTTTAAAATTTTATGGAAAAAGTTCGTCATTCAAGGAAATTTTGAGAATTATTTTATTAAAATGTAACAGCACTAGAATTAAGAAAATGACATTAAAAATTTTAATATCCAAGTATTGAAAAATATTGAAATAATTCTAATCGCAAAAAATTCTACATCAGATGAAAAGTGTTTTCTTAAAATAGAAAATTTTGTTTCAATAAAAGCTATAAAACTTCTAATTTTTTTTTTTTTAATATTAAATGTAAATTCTATTCAATATGTAACTTTAAAATGGATTGCAATATTCGATTACATAATCCAAAAGTATAATTTTTTCTTAAATCTCTTCCTATAACTCTTTTTTACTGTATTGGAGTTTTTTTTTTTTTTTTTTTTTGATTTTTCCCCAATTCATTAAATTAAGAATTTTATTGTTATTAAGTTAATTTTTTTTATCATTAAATTGTAGGAACGGCATGTTAGGTTTAACATTCACTATAAAATAAATAAATAAATAAATAAAAATTGTCAACTCACAGTAATCCTGTCATTACCATTTACATAATTTTGATAAAAACTCAATACTACAATTATGGAATATTTTTAGAAGTTCTGAATATAAAAAGTTTTAGCTATAATAAAATTTAATGCACTTTTATATAACAGTTCTTTAATTCAAGTATGAGATCGACAAAAGTGCAAAATAAATAAATAAATGAAACTTCATGAAAAAGATAAACATTAAAGCAAATTTTAAGAACTCAGGTGGCAAAAGCCTGTGTTACAAAAATAAATGATTTGATTGTTTTATTTTTAACATAAAAGTAAATAAATGTTTCATTAACATGGCTGTGTGAAATTTTTATTATTTAGATGAATAAGAGAATTTCATGTCTGAAAATACAAACTTAGTTTCTTGTATACATCGTTATAGAAAGAAAAATCACAACCTACAGAAAAGCTGAAAAATCTCATCCCTGTTTATTATTAATAATTTAAATTATTTTTTGATGAAGTAATAATTAATAATGGAATATTAATAACTTTTTAAATTGGCATTTTTATTTACAAATATGTATAATGTGACTGGGAAACATATACTAATAAAAACCTAGTTGGAAAAAAAAAAAAAAAAAAAAAAAAAAACCTCGGTTTAAAAAAAAAAAAAAAAAAAAAAAACCTGGTTTTTGCCAACCTTGTCTTGGATCACCCTGTATCATAAAAAGCTACAAATGACCTGTTACTTTAGTAATACATTGTTGCACGTATTATGTACAATATTTCTATGTCTTGTTTCGAAAATTGCACAATTATTTAGGCAGATATAATTTTTTTTTTTTTTTTTTTTTCAAAAATTATTAATTTGTTTGGCAAGTTTTCTGCTTATAACTAGAACAGATTTCCATCAAGCGTTAAGAAAAACTTGCAGAAAAATTGACAAAACACTAGAGAAACATTATTCTGAAACACAAAATTAACACGTGTAATATTCGCTGACATATGAGCATTTGTAGTATACATATTTACTACGCATGCGCGAAAGATAGAAAACATTCTATTGCAGAGGTTGAAAGCTAGATTTGGGCAACTTTTGTCAAAAGTTCATTTGAATAGAGTAAAAATTAAGAAAAGTGTTCCAAACGAATGATGTAGATTTTAGGTATTTTCCAGAGTTGAAATCTCATAAGGGGTTTTTCCCATGCCGCGTAATTAATTTGAAGATCCAATTATTTCAATCATGTTGTAAAAGTCCTTTTTTGTGAAAAACCCCTTATAAACTTACAAATCTGAGTAAATGAATGAAAATATGTTAGATTTACAAGCCTATAAGCTTCTTCTTCTTCTTTTTTTTTTTTTTTTTTTCACAAAAAAGAATTTTTCAACGTGATTGAAATAATTGGATTATCAAATTAATTACGCGACATGAGAAAAACCCCTTAGATATTTCAACTCTGGAAAATACCCAAAATCCACCTCATTCTTTTGCCGACACTTTGCTTAATTTTTACTCTATTTAAATGAACTTTTGACAAACGTTGCCCAATATATCTAGCTTTCAAATTATGCAATAGAAATTTTTCCATCTTTCGAGCATGCGCTGTAAAAAAATAATTACTATAAATGCTCATATCTCAGCAAATAGTACACATGTGTATTTTATGTTTCAGAATAATGTTTCTCTAATGTTTTGTCAATTTTTCTGCAAGTTTTATAACATTTTGTGGAAATCCGTTCTAATTATAAGAGAAAAACTTGCCAAAAAAAAAATAATAATAATAATTTTTGAAAAATTGTTAATATTTACCTAAAAAATTGTGCAATTTTCGAAACAAGAAATAGAAATATCGTACATAGTACGTGCAACAATGTATTAAAGTTACAAGTCATTTTGTAGCTTTTTATGATACAGGGTGATTCAAAGTATTTGCGCTTTTCTTCAATTTGTGGTTGGTCCTCTAATTGCTCTAAGGACTAACTCAGTAGTGAGTTTTTAAATGTTCTTTGTATATCTGAAGTTTCAGACGATTTTGCTTTTTTTTTTTTTTTCGAAAATCTTAAAAATATGGGGAAAAAAAAAAAAAAAAAAAAAAAAAAAAAATCTAATAATTTGATCATCTACTGTATATCACCTCACGAATAAGCATAAATTTACAATTTTTATTTTATCTTTTAATATTTATTTATTTTTATACATTGTACTTTGCAAATAAGCTTAAATTTAAAATCTCTATTTTATTTTTATTATTAATCTACTTATTTACAAATTTACAATCTTTATTTTAATTATTCATTTACTTATTCATTTTTATACTACTACTTTATGAAAAAGAGTAAATTTACAATCCTTATTTTAAATATTAATTAATTATTTATTTATTTCTTTTCCTTTTTCACATAACTTTAAAAAAAAAAACGTACAAATGGGCATAAAATATCGAACATAAAATATTAATTTCTTTTTTATTTGTTTTTGTTATGTACTTATTTTTCTATTCGAATTTTATTTATATAATTTTATTTCGCATAACTGTTAAATAAACGTACAAATGAACATAAAGAGATTTATTTTTTTGTTTGTTTCTGTTATGTATTTATTCTGTTATTTGTTTTTTATATCACTTCACGAATAAACGTAATTTACAATTTAATTTTACTATTAATTTACTTATTTTTGCTTTCTTCTTTGCGCATAACTTTTAAACAAACCAACAAATAAGCATAAAATGTTTATGATAGGTTCATTAACAAATAGTTAATCGAATAATTTTATATTACTTTTCTTAACATTAGGAGTATTTTATAAGCTGATATTGATCCAAATTTTCTCAAAAGTACACTTTTAGTAATAGATATAAAATTCTGCACAAAACAGAATTTAATTCAGCACAACAGGACTTATTTTAATCTATTCTTCCAAATCAAGGCATGTAGTAACTGTGTGCAGGGCCCAGTGATGCCAGATTGGGGATTTCTGAGGCTTCTGGGGACAATTTTGGGGACCAAATGTTTGTGGGGACATTTTTGGGGAATTCTAAAAATTTTAGGGATAAATCTGGGGCGTTTAACTTTCTGTCGATGTTGGCAACGTAATGATTTATCCATACGACTAGAGACTTCCAATAGCTTTATTGTTATTTGGGGATTTTTTTTTCAAAAAATGTTTTCATTTGGGGAAAAATCTGAGCTTAAATCATAGAAAAATCTGCTTGATATTTTTATAAATATTTTTTTTTTTTTTTATAAATTTTATTTTCCCTTTTTAGTAGAAATCAGTGCCTTATATCAAGGAACAAATAAATATAAAACTTTATAAAATACTATGGATAATTCTTGATAGATATTTGTCATAAAATTTTTGTCACACACACAGTGTGACAAAAATGATCATTCAAAAAATGGTCAAAACGTATTCAGGATCTTTTAAAACGTATAAAACAACCACTAACTCGGAAAAAAAAAAAAAAAAAAAAAAAAACATTATGAATCCAATACTTTCTTATGAATATATAGATGAAAATAATACACATAATACAAAAAGCATTTCTCGATTGGTGGGAAAATATAATATCGTTGTTCTGATATGTATATAAAAAACAATGTTTAATGCATTTTAATAATTTCTGTTGTTATTATTATTATTATTTTAATCTACTGCATTCACCTAATTTTTAAGTGACAACAAAAAAGTCACACGGGGATATCTTCGTCATAATCACGTGACTGAATCAATTGCTAAAATAGTTTGGAATGTTATCTGCCTTTTTCAACATAATCTGTTCATTTTGATTTTAATCTCTAGTTTCAAAAGAAAGTACGCAATTTTTTTTTCGCCCTCCCAACAAAAGAGAATAAATAACAACTTCAGGAATTAAAACAAGGGTGGAAGGGAGAGGGGCAAGAGGAGAGGGGGAGACATAAGAGATCCGATCGGCCAACAGCATCTGAATAAGAAAAAAATGTATAAAAATAAATAAAAACGCCGCTGCGTCAAGAGCTCGCGGGAATTTTCCATGGCGGAACGCTTTTCCATTCCGGTAAATTTGCCGCATCTAGGGGTACGGGAGAAGGGGGATCCGTTCCAGCGACGCCCATTAAAAATCCATTAAGCAGCTTCTACGCAGAGCCAACAGATGGCGCCACAGCACTGATGGCGAAGGACTCTCAAGGCGTGCGATCAGCAGAGGGAAAATACCCCTCCTCCGCTTCGTTCCTCCCGCCCGTAAAGCCTCTCAATTGAATTGCATCGAAACCCATCGGGAAGGGCAGGAGGAGGTGAATGAAATGAGTGGCACAAAAGGCGAAGTTCTCGTCTGGTCGGACGAGAGCAGGCTAGTTTTAACAAAGCCCAAACCAAAGTTTTCATAAATCGTGTTCTCCGGTAGATGTGGTTAACTTGATAAAGTTGACTGGTGCCATACTGTAAAAGAATATATGCCCAATAACAACATTTAATTACTTAGCAAATTAACACAAACGTGAAATCAACTGATACACACAAAAGAAAGACACCGTTATTATTATTATTTTATTTGCTAAATTCTCTGAAGTTGATATTCTTTGAATTCTACACGATATTTTTACAGTGTAAAACAAAATAATATAGTATCACAAAACTAAACAAAACAAGGTTAGATTTAGAAATTTATATCAGAACATATCCTCCATGTAATAAATGGATTGCAGATCTTGGATACATATGTGGGTTCCGCACGTTTTAACCGTATAATGTTCCTCTCCTTGCCGGTCAACAAAACGAATCTTTGCAAAGATAATTCATGGAAGTTAATTATTAAATCACCCATAAAGTCATCTATGAATTCGGACACGAACTTTTAACAAAGATTGTGAATTCATAAAAAAATACCTGAAATTAAAAAAAATTTTTCGTATGGAGAGTGAATATATAATTTATCGCAGGGAGATCCAAATCCTGTCATTAAGAAATACATTAATTTTAATTAGGTTTACCAGTTATATGAAATTGATATTTCAGTCTTATTTTATGAATTTAAACTATCAGAAAAACGGAAATTTTGGTATTGAAAATGAAATAATTACCTAAATTGAGGTAAATTACCTGACCACAATCACCCCTGCTTTTACAAATATACAATGTATTTATAATTATATAATTTTAAGTTGAAAACACACATCAGAAAATGGTAGCTTCATACTTTATCATGTAGAATAACAACGACGATAAAATATTAATGTTGTAGCACGATCAATATTATCCGACATATACACTCCTTCTCATATTTATAAGGACACTTTATATTTTGAAATAACTAATGTAAAAGTAATCGTGAACAAGATTAACTAAGTGCACTGAGTATATCTAGTATTCTAAAAACCAAAATTGCTATAATTTTTTAATATGAAACAAAATTAATAAAAAATAATGCAAAATGTGTTTTTCTCCACGTTTTTAGATGTTCATAATTATAGGGACAATCCAGATTTCTTCGTTTTATTTAAATTACTAACGGATAAATTACAGTTGACATGCGAATTCGTTAACTACTGGGCTAGATTAATTCATATATAAGCCTTCAAATTTTCTTGGACGGACATTAGTGATAATTCCTCGAAAAAAAGAACGTTCAAGTAGTGAAGTATGATAAATGTGTTTTTTAAGTGGAGGGATAATTTCAATCCGCCGAATTTCTAATAAAATTCGAAGATCTAAAATTGCTGAAGGAAATGTGATCAAACGTTGAACTGCTGGTTCGATAGGAGAGAGATCTGATGCAAAATCAGAGATGTTTTACAGAGATCGAAGACTCATAATTCCTCTTACTGTTCTACAAATAATGACTGATGCTCAATTTGCTCGTAATTTTTAACGAAAGGTTAGGGTCCACATTTATGCATGTTTGAAATAATTAATAATACGTTAAAATTAATAAAAAACCTATAATAATCAACCAGCATTTAATGGGGGAAAGAACGTCTGTGTTAAAGTTGAATAAAGACAATATTAAATGGTAAAATGTTGCATTTTCGGATGAAAAACATTTTATTCTTGATTAACCAAATGGTTTTAACAGTTACTGGCACGATCTGAAGATAGCGAAAGACAGAGCAGATTTTTTAAAGGCAGATATGAATCTGGCATTTTAAAGGTGGAACTATGGTGCTCTGGGGAGCTGCTTCTACTGAAGGCAGAATGAATTTAGTAATTTTTTCTATTATTATGAACATCAAGAGAATATCCATAAATTTTAAACGTCGAATTATCAGATTTTTGTTAGATTTTGGGGGGTAATAATATTTTTTTCAACAAGACTTACATTTTTGCTCTACTTTTAGAGCAATAGGAAATAGTTTGAAGAAAGAAACTTCTGTATTATTGCCATTCCCATGGTCTAAAAGTTGAAAAAACCTTAACTTACGATATTAGAAATGTGCATGCAAGTGGAAAGCAATTTTAAATAGTTTAAATGTATTAAGAATATCATATATGCTATATGAAATGGTATTGAAACTGAATATTAAAAAAAAAAAATGTATATATATATATACCAGAGATATTGTATGACTGTTTAACCCTAAAAGGAGATCCCATAAAATATTAATTTAAAGAATAACTGAAAAAAATTACTAAAATTCGAGCTGTCCTTATAATTGTGAACACCTGAAAAATCATCTTTTTACCATATTTAAAGTTTTTTAAGATAGAAAAACGATAAAACTTTTTAAATATAGTCTATTAATGAAATTTAAATTAATTAAAAATATATTTGTTTAAATAATAGTGTTCAGTGTTTAGTTAATATGAAAAACGGGTGTCCTTATAATTATGAGAAGGACTGTATATACTACTAGCCAAAAGTATTGCAAGATTGAAAATTCTAACTTCCATTTTTATTATTTTTATTTACTACTATTATTATTAATGAAGAAGCCCATGGCCAGTAAACCTGCAGATTTAAAACCTATTTAAAATTTATGGAGTATAATTGGCAGGAAAATATCCCAAATCCATCCAAAATAAAACGAGAACTTCAGGGAACTATAACTTAAATTTGGTACAACGAAATACCGAAAGAAGTGCTACAAAATCTTGATGATTCAATGCCTAAAAGAGTGTCAGCTGTGATCAAAGCCATAGGCGGTTCAATAACATATACAACGCTTTTAGGTTAAATTGCACTCATTTATTATATTTTCCACTCAGAAGAACTTAGGTAAAATCTATTAGCCAAAATTTATGCTGATTTTTGATAGTCTGTAATTTTTTTTTTGTGTGCTATTTTTTATAAAAATAAATAAATAAACATGTTCAATAATATATTCAAATTTTGTCTTTAAATTAATTTAACATATTTACATTATAAAAACCAGTTTAATTATTATTATTATTATTATTATTTACGGTTGCTATACTTTTCAATCTTGCAATACCAGTAGTGTATAAGCTGTTTAAAGTTGGAATATCTTTGCATTCAGATTTGGGGTGAAACGTCCCTCTATACCGAAATTCATCAAAAAATTCATCCATGGTTTTGAACAATGAATTAATTAGGAAAAAAAAAAAAGGTAGTGGATTTCACATGAGACCATAAAAAAAAAAAAAAAAAAAAAAGGTAGTGGAATTCATATGAGACCATGAAAAACAAAAAGAGAAAGAAAATAAATAATTATAAGATGAAAAACTTTTTACATACCATGTTTTAAATTTTTTGTTGAATCATAGCTATAGAACTACATTAGCACTTTATCAATGCGTATGAAATTTTTAAAGTGATAATGATGTCAATTTTTGTGAGATGCATAATTTAACTTTTTACAATTTTTTAACGTTCACGTTTAATTAAATGTATTTATTTTTATGTCGAAAGAAAATGAATTCGTATATATTTTTTTTCTTTTGCAACAATTAAATTATAGCTAATATTTTAATGGCTATTTTTAAAGCTATTAGAAGGTTATTATTTTCATATATTAATTAATTAAAAGAAAACTAATCAAAAATTAGAAAATCGGGCTTCAAAGTATTGTGCTGTCATCGGGTTCTGAGCTAGGCTGAAAGTTTCAAATGTGTAGCTAGTAGGGAAGTTGGTTAAAAATCGATTGCAAGATTTGTACCGGACAAACAAACAAACAAGAATAGAAGTTAATAAAACCACGGTAAAAATATGAAGCGCTGGTCCGACAAAATTTTAGATAATTTTTTCTTGGATACAAGATAGTGCAAGGTTAGTTAATTATCTTTGGCACCAAAGGTTTTTATTTATTTATTTATACTTTTTTTTAATTAAAAGAAAATTTATCTAAAATTAACGCCGATCAAACTGAGTGACGGAAATTCGAAGGTATTTGTCAGTACTCTAAGTACGTGAATTCGGATGTGTTTGTCAATAAGCAAAGTTGCATTTCTTATTTATAAAGTTATATTTCTTTAGGAGAGACTACATAATAAAGTTATATTTCTTCAGGAGAGACTGCATAATGAAAACGGAAGTTAAAAATAAATGTGGAATATCATTAGTTAACTTATTAAAGTATTCAATAACAAATATATTAGAATAAACAATCCGATCAGACTGTATAAACAATAACATCATTAACGAACTTTCAAGGACATTTTTGGTTGTTCATCAAACATCCTATCATCAGATTGTTTTTGTTCTACAAATAACTAAATTACTTTTCTATTTATAAATTTCGCTTTCAAAAAGGCGTAGTTTGTTTTAATATAAACAAACTTCGATTTCGTTACGTTACTTAACCTTGATATTACTTTTTATTTCTTCCTTCTAACTAGTAGAACATTCGTAGAGCTCTTAAAATCTTTAAATATATAAGTACTGTGATTCATTTTTGTAATTACTAATACTAATTCCTCAAATAATATTAATTCCTAAATTAATACTAATTCCTCTTTCAAGATTAATTTACAATTACATATTTAAAAACATGTATTATCAACGTACAAAACTGATTAATTCGAAAATCTTCACCTGGAATATGCTGCAACTACACTGTTAAAAATTTTTTTAATTTAATGTTAATATTTATCCAGAGTCTCTGTAAATTTACTGTAATTCTTAGGTAAAAGCGACTGATCGAGATTCTCAATCTTTATTCTATATTTTTACCTAATTTTATTATTTAATTTTTTTATTAAAATTAAAAATGGCTGTTTCTACTTTACCGTTTATTTTTCTTTGTAATTTTATGTAAGACTTGAGATAATAGATTACACAGAGTTTTCTGTTGAAATTTTTAACAGTGTACGAACATGATCTGGCCATGAAGATAAATTAAATAATCGTTTATCAACTTGTCTTATTGCATGTTATCAATATATCATTTCGTACCCCGGCAATAAAAGTGACACAAATCAAAAAATGGCAATTTTGAATTTAAGTCATGGAAAAATATATATGAAGTGCTCCAACGTGTACAAAAAGCATCACATATCGCAATTTATCCAGGCATCCTTTAAGAGGCAATTAAGTCAGTTTTATTTTAGGCTGGTTAGTTAGTATTTCATCGTATTCTTTAAGTTGATTTTCTTTTTTTTTTTTTCATATACTCCATTTTTTTGAGTCGTGTCACTTTTCTTGCCACACTGTTAAAAATTTCAACAGAAAACTCTGTGTAATCTATTATCTTAAGTCTTATGTAAAATTACAGAGAAAATAAACGGAGATAAAAAACCTATTTTATACATTCATTTTAATAACTTATATTAATTTAATTAATTATTGGTGAGAATATATTTCGGACTTAGAATGCTTTTGCTGAAGTGGAAACAGTCATTTTTGATTTTAATTAAAAAATTAAATAATTGCCGAAACGTCAGTGGAGGCCCTACATTGAGACTCAAAACGGTTTTGGTCTGTGTCTGTCTGTCTGTCCGTCTGTCTGTCTGTCGCGCGATAGCGGCCGCAAAATTAGCGCTATTGACTTGAAATTTGGTACACATGTTCATGAGCCCCATGAAATTAGCTGTATAGTTTTTGGTATGTATTCCATTTGTAGTTCGTATACAGGGACACGCCAAAGTTTTTCTTATCATTACGGCCTATGGGAGGAATTTGTACGTATCGCGATAGCGGCCGCAACAATAGCGCTATTGACTTGAAATTTGGTACACATGTTCATGAGCCCCACGAAATTAGCTGTATAGTTTTTGGTATGTATTCCATTTGTACTTCGTATACAGGGACACGCCAAAGTTTTTCTTATTATTACGGCCTAAGGGAGGAATTTGTATGTATTGCGATAGCGGCCACAAAAATCACGCTATTGACTTGCAATTTGGTACACATATTCATGAGCCCAACGAAATTAGCTGTATAGTTTTAGGTGTGTATTCCATTTGTAGTTCGTGTACAGGGACATGCCAAAGTCATTCTATCATTACGGCCTATGGGAAGAATCTGTATGTACCGCGATAGCCACCGCAAAAATCAAGCTATTCACTTCCAATTTTTGCAGAAACGTCAGTGGAAGGCCTCTGTTGAGACTCAACAGGATTTTGTGTTCCGTCTGTCCGTCTGTCTGTCTGTCTGTCGTGTGATAGCGGCCGCAAATATCACGCTATTGACTTGAAATTTGGTACACATGTTCATGATCCCCACAAAATTAGCTGCATAGTTTTTGGTATGTATTCCATTTGTAGTTCGTATACAGGGACACGCCAAAGTTTTTCTTATCATTACTGCCTAAGGGAGGAATTTGTATGTATCGCGATAGCGGCCACAAGAATCACGCTATTGACTTGCAATTTGGTACACATATTCATGAGCCCAACGGAATTAGCTGTATAGTTTTAGGTGTGTATTCCATTTGTAGTTCGTGTACAGGGACACGCCAAAGTCATTCTATTATTACGGCCTATGGGAAGAATCTGTATGTACCGCGATAGCCACCGCAAAAATCAAGCTATTGACTTCTAATTTTTACCGAAACGTCAGTGGAGGGCCTCTGTTGAGACTCAAAAGGATTTTGTGTTCCGTCTGTCCGTCTGTCTGTCTGTCTGTCGTGCGATAGCGGCCGCAAATATCACGCTATTGACTTGAAATTTGGTACACATGTTCATGATCCCCACGAAATTAGCTGTATAGTTTTGGGTGTGCATTCCATTTGCAGTTCGTGTACAGGGACACGCCAGTTTTTTTTTATCATTACGGCCTATGGGAAGAATTTGTATGTACCGCAATAGCGGCCGCAAAAATTCTCCGATTAATTTGCAAATTGACACATATATTCAGGCTCGGTATAGAAATAGCTATTTATTTTTTTAGGTCTATATTTTTTATGGATTGTATGGATTGTAGACAGGGACACGCCAAAATACTTCACATTACGGCGTATGAGGTGAATTGCGTTTAAACGCATTTTAACATCTTTACTTTGCAATCAAAAAAATTAAAGTAGCGTACATGAGTAAGATGTTTAACTTATGTTGTTTGAAGAAAATATGTGCTCTTAAGCTTTCTAATTAATGTACAGGACCTTACAAAATTGTTCTGACAATGTCACGTAGTCATCCAAACGATGTTAAATTTGGAACAATTATTAATTTTAAATGCAAAGTAAGCTGGATAGTTTTTACAGGTGTATAGAATGTTTATGGTTTGTTTACAGAGACACGCAAAAGAATTTCGTAGCATTAGAGCCTATGGACAAACTTTTATTTAAGAGCGCACTTTAATGCGTTTATGCTGCATTGAACTTAATAAAATTATCACACATTATAAAGATGCTTAAAATTATGTTTACTCTTAAAAAAGGTTATGTATGGACTAAATAATTTATGGGACCACACAAAATAATTCCGAGTATGTACTGTAATCATCCGAATGATGTCAAATTAGTTTGAAAAATTAATGAGTTATAATTAATTAAGTTTATTCTTATTATTGGCGTTTATAATGACTGTGGCTACTTTTCCGTGATATATAAAATAATTTCGTACTATTACGGTCTATAGTCGATATTTCTTAAAAGTTTATTTTAACATGGTTACACCCGATCAATTATAATGAATTTATGTTAGAATTTTAAAAGCATGTTTTCTTGTTGATAATTGTGGGCATAGAATTGGAAATTAGTTTAAAGGTTACGCAAAATATTTCCGATATGCTATGTAATTTTTTTTTTTTGTATGAAATTTGGTAGTTATGAAATTTGGTATTTATGAATTTCAGGGAAATAATACAAGACCGTCGTTCATTAAGAATACATATTATTGCGTACTTGGGGGTCCGTAAGTTGTCCGAGAATGAAAGGCAAAACCTGCAAAAATTCAGTGATGTATTCACAGGAAGTTCCAGAAAAATACAGGTCTATAAACCAAGTATCAGCTTCAATTCAACCAGTAAACACAGCTTAAACAACAGCCGTTAACAGCAAAACAACGGTACAAACTATTTAGCAATAACACATAAAGAAAGTCTCATCTAAAGAGGCTCAAAGCAAAGCAAGAATTTCACGAAACTGACACAGATCTGAGACTGACTGCCTTGGCGAAAAAATGCTCCTTTTATACTTTTCTATCGAACACAGACTGTTCTGGAAAATTCTCGTATCTCATAATGAGATTAGAGCTTCCATATTTGGTATATCCCTAATAAGGATTTTCTCGCAAAGGTCGCCGAAAAAATCGCCAAGGAGGGAAACAGTCGCCAAATTTGGCGCCAAATCCATTACTTCCCTTATTGGAACTTTTTTAAATGTTTTTAAGGGAAAATTAGGCTATTTTAACGCTAAAACGACTAAAAATGCACAAAGTTAGCATTTTATTAACTTTACTAAACTTCTTTGAAAGAATAGATACAACAATAAATGCAATTATTTACAATTCCGTAACACTTTATAAAATATGCAAATAGAGACATAGCGGGGGGTTGAGGGGGCGGCAGCCCCCCTCAGGAATGTATCTGATTATGGTAACAAGTCGATCGAATCAATATATACAATTATATAATAAGGAATAAATAAAAATGACCTATTGAATAATGTCTGATGTAAATAGGACGTTGAGGCTCCTGATCTGCAGATCCACTAGTAAAATATACAGAATAGAGATTGAGAATCTCGATTATTCACTTTTAACTAAGAATTACTGTAAATTTACAGAGACTCTGGATAAATATTTTCATTAAATTTACAGAAATTTTTAACAGTGCAGCGTATTTGCGCCTACAAGAAATTTAAACTGACTCCAGCACAAGGCTTTCTTTGAAACCTCATTTGTTGAATTTCGGAGATGTGCTTCTGTCTACCGAAGCGGTTGAACTCATCTGAGGAACAACGGGGAAAATCACCTGACAATGGCTGGGCATGTCACGTGTGAAAAACGTTTGTGATGATAAAGTTAAAAATGTAATTTCTAAAATATGTACTGTTTATAAATTTCTATAGTTTTAGAAAACAGAAATTTTCTTTAGGAAAGCTACAGAATTTTCCTGTTTTTTAACAGTTTTTTTTTTTTTTTTTTTTTTTTTTTTTACAATTTCCTTTATATAATGTTATTTTCATCAAAGCTTTGCCTCATTCTTAACATTATGTCAAAAAATGAAATTCAAACGTAATATTTTAAATTCCAATATGTTATATAGTTAAAACGGGACATTTTAATGCACGGAAATGCGGCTTAAATCAGAAAATTTTACTGCTTAGTGTTATGAATTGTATGTTTGTTTCCTTAATGTAACTAGGTATTACCCTGGGATCGAAAAGTATATACAGTAAAGCCCCGTTTATACGTCTTTCAAGAAACTGACGTAAACTGACGTATAAACGAAAAGACGTATAATCCAAATTTTAATAATAACACTTTGATTACTACAAATTTAATGACACTTAAGCAAAACTTATACCAAAATACTAATTAATAAAGTTTCTTAAGTTAGTAAATGTATATTATACATTTTTTAAGCCAATAATTAATAAAAAAAAAAAAAAAAGATTTATTATAAAAAGTGAGAAAAATTATACTATTTAGGCATGACTGGGTATATACTAATAACATATATCATATATTGAGGTATTATATTACATTTCTTAAGAACTATATGAACACATTATGAATATTAATTATATATCTTGCGTATCTTTCATAATAAGCGCATGATTTATGTTCATACAGATAGTTATTTAATAACATTAAAAATCTTTAACATTCGTCTGATTTGCTGCTTGTCTATAAGTATTAAAAATTCTACTATGAATTCAATTGATTCTTTGATCAGTATTCTTCGATCTTTCCTGTGTTCCTCCACTTAAGATGCTTTTTAGGAAAAGTCCGTCTTACTTAGAATGGAAAATAATGACAGGTCGACAAATTTTGCGAATTTAAGTAAAGTAGAAAAGACGTATAACCGATATTAGCGGTGTATAAACGAAGAATTTTTGCATTAAAAAGAATAGGAATGAATCGGGACTTCACTAAAAGGACGTATAAATGTAAAAGACGTATAAACAAGAGACTTATAAATGGTGTTTTACTGTATATTTAACCCTTAACTACAGACGTTTATTTTCTGTCACGTAAACACAGACGTGCGGTCTCTCAGACCGCGAGCTGTTTTATGCATTTTTTAAATACAAAATTTGAAGATAATAAATTCCTGCTATTTTATATGCAAGAATACACATTCCAAGTTATATTAAGGTAATTCATTCATTTAAAAACTATAAAATTAATATATTAAAAATATGATTTCTAAAAACTATATGAAAAAATCCAGAAAAATGAATCAAATAATGAAAATAAGGACAACTTACTTGAAAATGCGTACAAATGAAATTATTTAATAAATTCCACATGAACAGTGTCTGGATTATATAAAATAATGCAAAAAAGGCTATTATATAAAGAATATTAAAAAAATTTGTAATAATCCCGCATCTCCCACAAGCGAGAAAAAGTAACGTAATCGCAGACGTGAGGTCTATATGACCGCGGCACAAATTTAAAATTTATTTAAAAAAAAACTAATGCGTAGAATTTAATAAAAATTTAGAAGTAGTTATATTTAATGCCAACATGAAAGTACTGAAAAGAAGGAGAATAATTATATAACTTATAAAGAGTTTTGCAGTTCTAAAATATCGGAGCGGTCATACAGACCGCACGTCTGTGTTTAAGGGATATATATATATATATATATATATATATATATATATACATATATATATATTTAATAAGAATGCGTTAATTGATTTGAAGAGCATATATGATAATATATTTTTTAAAATTTTAAATATTTTTGCAATTGGAAGTATTCTTTCTAGATTGGCGGTTGAGAAAAACAGCCATTACGTATCTCTTGTTTTTCAAAAAACTGATTGTTTAAAATTTTAATATTTTATTTGTAATGCTGTAAAATGCGAAAATACATTAAATGGATTTTTGTATGCTACAGCTTTATAAAATATATATATATGTATATATATTAAAAAATAAGGAAAATGCATTTTTGAAAAAAAAAAAAAAAAAAAAAAAGAAAAAGAAAAAGAAAAGAAAAGCTTATTTAACAGTTATGATTTGTCTAAATATGAAAACTGAAGTGCCGGTTTGAACCCAAGTCACGCTCGTCGACCTAGACGTTCGGAGTTTTCCGTGGTTTTTGCAGAAATTTGTATAAATGCAGGCTAGGATTCCTTATAAATATACCCATGGAGGACACTCCTCCTTGGCGCTGTCAAATGACATTAACCCCAACTTCAACACACACACCTGAATATGAAAACGGAATTTAAAAAAAAAAAAAAACATTTATTATGTAATGAATAATAATGGGGCAAATTTCCCCATAATTTAAAAGGGGATTTGAATGACCTTGAACCTCACTGATGGAGAAAACTTTAAACAAGAATGTAGAGCTTTAATAAAAATTTCTATGAAAATAAGAGTAAGAGAAAGTAATGTGACTACCATTCCGGATTATTATATATTTTTTAAAGTTTTGCAGACTCCATACGTACACCTGCCCTTTATTACATACAATTTATTAAGATCTCTACTCGAAGCCCTTAGGGATGAGATCTATGGACGGATCAGTTCCGGAAGACAGAACACCGCGACACGCTCCGGTAAGTGCTCGGGAACACCTCGCCGATCGTCCTGAGGCCTACTTCCGACCCTTGCGAGGCCACGAATCCGGCCCATCTCTCTCGCTCTAAAGGGGGACAAAATTTGCACTCGTTTTAAAGATCCGTATATACCGTGAGAAAAAAAAGAAAATGACTTCATAAATCAACAAATCAAAATTAAAATTACGCTGAAAAACTTTTTTTTTTTTTTTTTTTTTTTTTAATATAACTGGGAAAGATACGTTTTACATGTTTCTTTGTCACAAATTTTTAAATATTAAATTCTCAGTCACTGTTACAGACTACAGACTAATTATCGAAATAGTTTCTTTAGTACATATATCAAGTCTACTAGTATATAATTATTCTTATTTTAAAGAGCAGCGGAGGAAGAAACAAGCAATGACGAAAAATACCGATATTTACTAGATTTTTAATGATTGATTTACTCTTTTTATTGTTGTATAAGTATTGGTTTAGACGTTTGGAGAAATTTCTATTTCAACTTAGAGAATTGCAATTAGGCGTTATTTATGTATCAGTAGTTTAATTTATTGTTATTCCGTAATAGAAGCATATTTTCGAATTCAACTTCAAAATTTTCTTAATACAGACAGACTAGAATTAAAACAGAAGATTTTTTTTTTAATTAAATTAATAATCGTGCAGAAACATTGCTTTTATACCTTCGCATTTTACAACTTAAAAAAAAAAAAAAAAAAAAAAAATCAATGTTCTATTTTTTATGCACTACGCCAGGATCTTAAAAAAAGCACAAAACATTTCTTTTTCATACATCGAAAAATAAATAAATAAATAAATAAATAATAAAAAAATTACAAGGATCTTATTCATATACAAAAAATGTTTTATTAACAATAAACACAACTTTTTGTCACTATTACCTACTAAAATTTTAAAGTAATTAAAAAAAAAAAAAAAAAACTGTATTTTCAGCAATAATAATAATAATTATTTTTTTTCTTCACGTTTTGTTATTTTTTAGAGGGCAGTAGGCGCAAAAGATATTAATCGATTGAAAAATTATTCTAGCAAAGTTGTGCTGCACATAAAAAAAAATCTGCTATTACATATTAAGATTATGGAAATAATAATAATAATAATAATAATAAAATAAACTATATTTTCAATATATATATATATTATCCCAGCGATGGGACAAGGAATATTAAGCAATTGAAAAAAAAAAAAAAAGCATATTACTGCTTAACATTAAACAGAACTTTTTCTTGATATTACGCATCAAAAATATAAAAAATAGTAATAATAATAATAATAATAAATCTCTATTTTCCGTATTCTATTTTTTTTTTTTTTTCCCCACATTTCACCCCTTTCAGGACGAGGGGGCAAAAGATTTAATATTAAAGAAAACTTTTTCACGTTATTGTGCATTAAGAATTAGAAAGTAATAATAATAAAAGAAACCTTTATTTTATTTTCAGCAACATTTTTTTTTTTTCCTTTTAGCCATTTTAAGGGGCGTTAGAGGAAAAAAAAATTATGGATTATGTGTGTGTGATTGAAAAAACACAGAGGGGGCATAAGTCCTTGATATATTTTAAACTTTAATATGAAAATTAAATAATTGACATGCTAGAGTGCGGTTTGTACTAGAGTGTTTTAAACAATGAAAAATCTTGTTAAAAAAATAAAATAAAATAAATAAAGTTCCAAGTTTTACTCCTGGATGACGCTGTAGCTTAAAAACGACAAGAAAAACCATAAAAAGGAAAAGCAAGCATTTAAACGGCATACACTGGGTTAAATTAGATTACTGTTTAGATGTGGTTCAGGCTATGAGAGGAGCATATATTGAAATACTGTAGTGTATTTCACAAAATAAATGCTTTTTAACGGACGACTAGAACGAGGCGGAGTTTCCATTGTTTGTGGGAAAAAGATGCTCTATGATTGGCTATATTCCTTTATTTGTGGGATAAATTAAGACTCCTATAGGTTAAATGAAAGGATATCGTCATCATGACATCGAATGACGACAGCAAATGAAGTCGTCAATTGTTTACGTTGGGTTTTTGATGATTTCTACTGGCTGTTTTTAAGGTAGAGCACCATCTATGAGCAAAATATGGAACTAATATTTTTATTCAGTTAAACAAAAAAATTTATCGCGAGAAGCATTATAGTACAAACCGAACACGCATACGGCAATCATTTGATTTTATATTGAAGTTTAAAATGCGGTATTGTTTAATATATTAAAGACATTTTTTTTCCTCGTTATTATCTATTAAAAACTTAAAGATAATAAAAAAATTTCTATTTTCAACTCATCATATAGATTCATTTTCATAATTTATTATTATCATTATTATTTTGTTTTATTCTTTGGTTCTATAATTAAAATTATTATTTTATATAAATATCTTCTATTACGAAACAGTTTAAATTTTTTTTTCATTGTTTATCATTTACACTCTAATTCTGCTGAATAAGTATACCTGTAACATTTCATTAACCCTTTACAGGCACATTACCCTTTAATGACAGATTTTTTTTTTTTTTTTTTTTTTTTTTTTAGGACTCAGGTTTATTAGTCTCAATCTGGAATTTTTGCGGTGTCATTTTTCGATAGTTGGACATTTATCGAAATCTAAAATTTATCGAAAATATAATAGAATAAAGTGAGATTTTTGACAATAATAATAATAATGTTTTGAAAACTACAGTATTCGTGTTACAAACAGCACTGAAATTTGTTTCAGCGAAAAATAAAGAGTTACACATTTGATTTACACTGTAAAAAAAAAATAAATAAATAAATAAATAAAAACTTTAAGCCTATTGTTGTTTTCTAAGCTATAGATATAAATTTCTGCACAAAACAGAATTTAATTTAGTACGAAAAGACTTTTTTTCAAATCTCTTCTTCCATATACAGGTATGCAGTAACTGTGTTTCATTCCTTAGCATCGGTTACTGAATTCATTTCTTAAAATTTCTTTGATACAGCTTAAGCATAGGATCCCCTTAGTGGCTTTTTTTTTTTTTTTTTTTTTTTTTTTTTGTCATTTTGGCGATGAATTAAAATGACTATCTCAATTGCGTAATTAAAATTTTTGGCGAGAAACGTTCAAGCAACTTTACTGCCAAATTACAAATTTCACCAAGAGGAAGCTTTCCATTTATTTAGCTCGATTTTTCTCAATTATAATTTAATTATTTAAAAAAAAAAAGGGGGGGGACTAATGTGAAAGTTGTACCTCACGGGACTAATGTGCAAGTTGCACCGAACGAACAAACTATTTCTTTCGACGAAAATGCCTACTAACCCTGGACGATAGGTTTAATATATCGTATCATATTATATATCGTATTTATCGTAATATAACTCAATACTTATTTCGCTTCCTTCTTCGACTCGTTTTAATACGCATTTTTTATATGCATGAGCAGCCCCCGAAAAACAAAAACATTAAATTCATTTTTTTACTTATTTTTATTTCATATTATTTCAAGCGCACTTTTTATTTCCTAATTCAAAATTATTAAAAAAAACCTTTTCGATATCGCTTGTAACGATACTGATTATTAATTTTCTTTTCTTTTCCTTTCAATAATAATAATAATAACAATAAAAAGATTTTGATGAAATTCTGGCAAAAGCAGAATTTAGTTTAGGACGAAGGTCTATTAGTTTTTTTTTTTCAAATTATAACATCGCTTTCAAATTATTCAATTACATTTTCGATAAATTTTAGATTTCGACAAATGTCCAACTATCGAAATCGACAACGCAAAAATCCCAGATTGAGACTAATAGGCCCTCAGTCCTAATAATTTGAAAGAGATGTTATAATTTGAAAAAAAAAAAAAAAAAAAACTAATGGTCCTCCGTCCTAAACTAAATTCTGCTTTTGCCAGAATTTCGTCAAAATCACCTTTTTTTTTTTTTTTTTTTTTTTTTTTAAGAAAAAGAAAAGAAAATTAATAATAATCAGTATCGTTACAAACGATATCGAAAAAGTTTTTTTTTTAATAATTTTGAATTAGGAAGTAAAAAGTGCGCGAGCAATATGAAATAAAAATAAGTAAAAAAATGAATTTAATGATTTAATTTTTATATAAAACATGATCGTGTGCTATCTTAAAAAGTAAATGTAAAATTTAAAGTTTATTTTTATTTTTATTTATTTATTTATTTATTTTTATTTTATTTTTTTTTGCCCAAGAAAAATGCAGAGTTTACATTGGAATATCTAACTCATTCATTTTTTGTGTTTTTCTACTTATACAATTTCTTTCGGCAATTCAATAACAATAGCAACAAAATATTGTCTGATAACAGATGAATTTTGAAAGAAATGGAGGGGATATGACTGTGAGTATTAGTACCCAATTTATGGAGAAAGAAGGGGTGCCTCATGAGAGGGTGAAAGTTCCAACAAAAATAACTACTGATGATGTAGGCAGAGTTGCTAACTTATATATATTTTTTATTATTATTATTTTATTATTATTATTATTTAAGAAAGAAAGAAAGAAAAAGTTGTAAACAATGTATACAACTAATGTATGTTGTATATACTGTACACATTAGTTGTATACACTGTATGCAACTACTGCATGCTACTATATTCAACAAAAGTTGTAAACAATCCATTTAAGCCTAAAGGTGTGCTCAGGTAACTTTTTGTACCATTGATGGAACTTATTATTTTCATTCTGTGGATACTCCGTCAGCGTAAACATTATATCATCAGATCTCTGCAGTGGATTGTGGAGCATCTGAATTAAAAAATACTTATATAGGTGTAACAGATTTAGAAACCATAAGTGCACGACGGTGTCCAAGATGATCGACACTCCTCCTTAACCCCCCCCCCCCGCACCAAAAAAAAAAAAAAAAAAAAAAAGGGGGGGGGGGTTATGAATAAATGAGCATTACAGTTGTAGATTCAAGACAGGATTTTAACCCTGTCTTAAAAAATATATATATATATATGAAGTATCCTGGTTCTCTCCCCTTACTTGGCTTTCCCATGACTCAGAACCCTAGCTATTTGATTTCTCTTTGCCGTTCCTGAAATCCAAGGCAGTTTAGTTTCTGTTTGCTGATCATGTGACGGAGCGCCAGCGCTTGAGAGGAAATACGTGCTCATGACGTGAATGACGTCTTTCCGGAACGCGCGCCTGCTAAGAGAGCGCTGAAGGAACGACATTCAGTTTTCGACGGGATGTTCAGACGGAACGTAATAACTGTATTTGATGACTTGTTTTCTTTTGAGTTTTCGACGAAGCGTGCACACTAGACGGGTGCAACTACTTCGACGGACATTACCAAAGTAACATTCGATAATGCTTATTAGCATTCCTGTATATATGTAAACTACAATTTAATCTTTTATTAAATTTATAATTAGTAAATAAGTATTAGTTTTTGTTTAACGCCTACAAAAGTGTGCCATCCCACAAGTTCAGAAGCGGGATAAAGAATAAAATCTACGGGATAAAGAATAAAATCTACGGGATAAAGAATAAAATCTACTGGATAAAGAATAAAATCTACTGGATCAAGAATAAAATCTACGGGATAAAGAATAAAATCTACTGGATAAAGAATAAAATCTACTTCATGAACGGATAGAACGCGAATTTTAATTTTAATTTAAAGTTTGGATAGAACGCGAATTTTAATTCTAAAGTGAATTTTGATTTTAACGTGAATTTTCGAGAAACACGAACTTTAAAAAACAAACTTTATATAAACTTTTATAGACTGAACTTTTAATTGATTTTAAGACTGTGATTGAACTGTGTGTCTACGGTGTTGAATCACACTGAAGCTTCTGTACGGAGTGCTTTTTCTATTCTGCAATTTATAGTGGATAATAAAATACGTAAAGTGTGTCCTGTGGATGCTACGGAATAGCTACGGATCGTCTGGATAAAGGTCTGAACAAGAGAAAGATGTTCTTCAGGGTTCTCGAGGATCGACTAAATGGGAATTTTAAATAAAATTTAAAACAACAGCTGTTTCGACTCTACAAAGGTACGTACACTTTATCTTCTTATAAAATGGTATCTCTAGGGGATATTCCTAAAATTGGCAATGCACTGAAGATAGAGAACTATAGTAAAATTAAAATTCTGCATCGGTTTTTATTCGATGAGATCGGCGATCGTAAGAACAGATGCAGAATAAGAAAGTTTCAAGGATTCACTTTCGCTATAGGCGACGAAAAATACCTTGAAAAGCAAAAAATAATTGATAAAAATTTTTCATTAAATGAATTGATTACTATTAGTAATGTATTAAATGTCCCTTTTGATGGGAGCAAAAATGAACTAAGAGACAGATTATTGTTACATTTGTGTGACACGGAGTTGTTGAAACAAGAATGTTCCGAGAACAATTCAGATGAGGAAGATTCGGAAAACGAATCGAACAGTGAATCCGAAAGTAGTGGCGATAATGATATTGAAAAAACTGACTCCTCTGTGCAATGCCATATCAGTAAAAATAAATGTTATGATTATTATAATGATAGTGACAATGTTATTGATGATCATAATAAGGGTAAAAAAAGTATAAATTATAGTAATAATGTGAATAATGGATCACTTGGTGCAATTTCTTTCAATGATTTTGAAAATTCTATTTCTAAATTTAGCGGCGAGCCGCATGAGAACATAATTGAATTCTTAAATGAATTTGAAGAGTTAGCTGAAATGTTTAACCTAAACGAATTACAAAAAATAATTTTCTGTAAAAGGTCTTTGAGCGGAAATGCTCTGTTATTTGTAAAATCCGAAAAAGGATTATTAACGTATAAGAAACTAAAAAATGCACTTATTGAAGAGTTTAAATTAGAAATTAATTCTGCCTCTTTACACGAAATTTTGTGTAAAAAGAAAATGAAGCCAAATGAAACAGTTATAGAGTATTTCTTTAAAATGCGCGAACTAGCAAAAAACGGGCACATTGAAGATGCCGCGTTAATGCATTACGTGATCCAAGGAATAAACGACAAAAGTGAAAATAAACTAATTTTGTATGGGGCTAAAAATATTCGTGAATTTAAAGAGAAAATAAAATTGTATGAAATGTATAAACGTGATAGTGAAAAAGTCAGACATAAATTTGATAAAGTAGATTATAATGCAAAATTGAAAACTGTACAACATAATGTATATGAAAAATTTAGTCCTAGAAATGATGTGAATAAATTGTGTTATAATTGTGGTGAAAAAAACCACTTATCTAGAGATTGCCCTCATAAGGCCAAAGGCCTAAAGTGTTTTACGTGTAAGCAGTACGGGCATAAAAGTTCGGAGTGTCCAGGTTCAAAACCAGAAGTTGATGCACTGTGTATTAATGTAAATCAAAACATGAGTAAAATTATACAAGTAAATGATATAAATTTTATTGGAATTATTGATACAGGAAGTGAAGCAACATTGTTGCGTAAAAGTTCTTTTGACAAATTAAATGTAAAAAAATTAAATACTATGAGTACCACTTTGAAGGGTATCGGGAAAAGTTCCGTAAAGCCGTTAGGCTCATTTGATGTAGATTTGAAAGTTGATAATTTTGAAAGTAAAACTAATGTGTATGTTGTAAACAATGATGTAATACCATATGACGTAATCATCGGGTTGAATGTACTGATGGTGGGTGAGACGATAATAAATGAAAATGGTATTTTTATGAAAAACAAATCTAGTTCCCTCGAGGTAAATTTAGTAACAGTTCTTCCAATAGATAAATATCAAAATGAAGTTAAAACAAATATTGCTGTTGACGCCCCCATTAACATTGAAAGTAAAATTTCTGAGAAATCCCCAGAAATAAATAAAACATTAAATAGTGTTGAAAAGTGTAAAAACAAAACCCCTCAAGCTGTTATGTTCAAAAAATCATTAGAATCTTCCAAAAAAGATGTAAGTGAAAGTAATGACGATGACGAAAGTGATGACGGTAAGAAAATGGTTTTAAAGGACGATAATAGTGAAGATGATGACAGTGAGGAAGAGGTGGAGCCTCAACGAAAGAAACAAAATCAGATGAACATTTCCCAAATGAAATCGCAAAATCAAGAAAACACTCCTTCAAAGAAAGACGAAAAACGAATCCTACATGAAAAAATTTCACAGTTAGCCGAAGAGTTGAAAAAATTAAAAGAAAAAGTTGACGAGAATTCCGAACTCCTTAAAAGGAAGAAATCCAGAAAAAAGCCATCGACGATAGATTCCATCGAGTGTAAAAGACAGAATATGCCTAAAGAAGAGACTGCCAGTGTCAATTTAGGAAAGTTTTTCATTCCATCACTTCCACTGAAAACCACGATTGGTGAAATAGCCATATTGTTTCCCAAAGCTATACAAATAAAATTAGAAGTTTTTCCTACATATAAGACTGCCATTATAGACTTTTCGACTGAACTTGATGCAACAGAGGCCTTAAAAGGCATTAAGACTGAAAATGATCGATTGGAGGGTCTCGAGTTCGAGTCCCAAAATAATTTTGAACCCCAAAGTAAAGATTTAAGTACACATGATAAAAAACAACTTTCTAGAGTCAGAAAGAAAAATAGATTGAAATGCAAGTTGAGTAAACAACCACCAAAAACTGGTGAACTAAGCGACCAAGTTGCCGTAAACGCAAAATTGACTTCCTTTTGTAACTTTATAACAGCAAAAATGGAAAATGATAATATTGAAAATATTGATAAAAAATATAGAAATGGATGCCATGAAGGCTCCTATTACACATCTGCAAAAGCTGAATTCCTCAAATGGGGAATAACTTAAAAACAAAAATTTTTGAAGATTTGTAAAAATTTGTAAATAAGTCTGTTTTTATTTTGTGTTGCTTTTGTGTTTGTTTGTTTTTTTTGTTTGTATCTTTTCAGTGTGATCGCCTGGAGGTCCAGTCGAGGAAGGATGGCCGAGTGAAGTATCCTGGTTCTCTCCCCTTACTTGGCTTTCCCATGACTCAGAACCCTAGCTATTTGATTTCTCTTTGCCGTTCCTGAAATCCAAGGCAGTTTAGTTTCTGTTTGCTGATCATGTGACGGAGCGCCAGCGCTTGAGAGGAAATACGTGCTCATGACGTGAATGACGTCTTTCCGGAACGCGCGCCTGCTAAGAGAGCGCTGAAGGAACGACATTCAGTTTTCGACGGGATGTTCAGACGGAACGTAATAACTGTATTTGATGACTTGTTTTCTTTTGAGTTTTCGACGAAGCGTGCACACTAGACGGGTGCAACTACTTCGACGGACATTACCAAAGTAACATTCGATAATGCTTATTAGCATTCCTGTATATATGTAAACTACAATTTAATCTTTTATTAAATTTATAATTAGTAAATAAGTATTAGTTTTTGTTTAACGCCTACAAAAGTGTGCCATCCCACATATATATATATATATATTGTTCAAAAATAGATATTGCAGATAGATGGTTGAAATGAAAGGAATTTTTCCTAAGTTCAAGTTGAAAGATAATTAGTACGTAATATGAAACTGGCATATACTTCGCTAATATGATACACTATGTTATGCAAGTAGGGTTATACTATACACATAATAATGTCAAGGAAAAAATAATAAATTATTTTTTAAAAAGCGAAAAATTTTATTAAAATTAAAAAAAATCCAACTCACTTCAGAGTGGGTTTTAATGGGTTTTTCTTAAGTGGGTAAACCTCAAAAAACGCGTCCTGGTTTTTTGGAGGTATGTGGGTGGGTCCAAAACCCTGGTTGAAGATCACCTTGTGTAGTGTTTCAGCTATTATAAATCAGAGTTCAAAGTATATCCCAAAGTTACTTTTATTAATTTTTAACTGAATTTAAAGATCTCGAAAGTGGAATAAGTAAAAATGTGTTCCATTATTCAATGGAACACTGACAGACAAAAGTTTAACCAAATAACTCAAAAATTCTCCAACTTTTAGAATTTTTACATATTCTTCCTCTCTCTCTCTCTCTTTCTCTTTTTTTTTTTCTAAACTCTTTCTTTTTTAATCCACTTAGTATAACCTCAAAACATTTTCTTCCCTTAAAACATGCTTAAACTGAAATTCGGTTAGTTCTTAAAATTGAACTTAAATATGATTTTTAAGTAGTTGTTGGTTTTACAAAACAATTCTTAATTCCATTTCTATTTTCGTGGTAACGTGTGGTTAAGTGCTACAGTGTCCGACAAAGTTGTGCTATTAAAAGGAATATAATGCAAATCACGTTTTTAAAAGTTATTATTGAATTTATAATAACTAACAGCTGAAAAATCCTTCATTAATTCGAACATAAATAAAACTTTGTAAAATTGTTAACTCTTCACAAAATGCCTAGCTGAAGTACATAGAATAAAAGTTGACAATTTTTCAACTTATTTCTTAAAAAATAAATAAATAAATAAAATAAAGTAAAATAAAAAAAATTTAAGTTATAATGTTAACTTTAACAAATTATTACTGTTATTATTAACTTATCTATATGGTTTTAAACATCTAAATTTTGTTTCTGTGTCATATACAAAGCAATAAGCTAGAAGATAGATGTCATAATCCTATTGCGATTAGAATGAACAGTTGTTTAAATTTTTTTTAAATTGCTATTGGATGGAATGTTCATTATTATTAAAATTTCAATTATTGTCGACAACAATGGTTTCATTTACCAATATGTCTATAAGTAATGGTAAATTATTAAAAAATGGTTTGGGAGTTCCACTTCTTCAATAAATAAATAACATAAAATATTTAGTTGAATAATCAAAACTATTATACACTGACGATACTTATGACTAAAAGCTTATTTTTAGATACATAAGATAAATAATAATAATAATGAAATAATTAAACATGCTTTTCGGAGCTATATGTTATGATTCTTTATGTTTTAAATTTTATTCATTTGTTTATTTATTTCTACTTGATTGTATCGATTTATTTATTTATTTATTTTTTTATGTTATTTATTTATTTTTTTTGTTTTTGCTCATAACATTTATTTGATATTATATATATACAGGGTGATCATAATTAAAGTTACGATTTCAAAACGCTATACTTTTAACACTACCCATCCGAGCGATTTGATATTTTAACAGAGCAATCGTGAGGCAATGAAATTTTGTTTGGCAAGAAGACAAAAAAAAAAAAAAAAAAAAGTTGCAAAATGTGCCGTTAATTATCTATAAAGTATTTGTTACATGAAGCTCCTCTTTTTTCTCTTTACACTATGACTGTTTTCGCTGTCAATACGTATCAGGGGTCGATCCAGGTTTTAATTTTTGGGTCCCTTTTTTGTGAAAACCAAATTTTTTTGTGAAATTTTTATTTATTTTTGTGAAATATAAAATATTTTTGTGAAAATGTAAAATATTGTGTAAAATCTTCTGTTTTTACAATCACTTTATGTATTGTTTAATATCAAGTTAATAGAGTTTCGTTGAGCCAAATTAAGGCATTAATTAAAAATAATACTGAAAATATGAAAACATTCAATAAAAGGATCATTTTTATAAATTTGAATTTTGTGAAGGGTCCCTTTTTAAGGATTTGAATTTTGTGAAGGGTCCCTTTTTATGAATTTGAATTTTGTGAAGGGTCCCTTTTTACTATGTGGAATTTTGTGAAGGGGCCGCAAAAGGGACCCAAATTTTGCCTGGATCGACCCCTGCGTATTCTTGTCTTTTTGCTAAAAAAAAAAATTGTATTAAACCCTTGAAATCTATTGTTTCCTGCTATTCCATTGTGTTGCAAACAATATTCCTGTGTTTAATGAGTCCATTTAGGCGTTTCTCCTGACATTACCCTGACAGCGCCATCTATAGGAACATGTTGGAACTGCTTTTTTCTCCTACCAAACAAAATTTCATTGCCTCACGATTGCTCTGTTAAAATATCAAATAGCTCTGATGGGTAGTTTTAAAATTATAGCGTTTTAAAATCGTAACTTTAATTATAATCAGCCTGTATTTTTATATATATATTCTGAAAACTTTTTCACATTTTTCACAAGATGAAACCAAGTATCACATGAAAAACTAGAAAGAACATGAATAAAGATTTCTAGGAATAAAAAAATTAAGCCTCCTTTTAATGAAGGCATATAACATCAATACTTTTTCAAGGGCTCAGATAGAATGTTGCATGCGAATCAGGTGTTATTTTAGTCATACTGTATGCTATTTGCCATATATGTGAAAACATATAAATTTTTGCAGAATAATCTCCCATAGCCACAACCGTGCATACAGGGCCTGATTACCCAAAAGGCTCAGGAAGCACAAGCTTTCCCTCTAAAATTTAAGAGGGGCCCCCAAAATGACTAAAAACAGGTTCTTGGATTTTCTGTTTCATATTTTCACCCGTAGATTCAATTTTTTCGGAGAAAAATCGCCTAAAGCAAGGTAAAATACTCACTATTTCGGGAAAAAAGAGTTATTTAGCCTCAAAAATCTGAATGTTCTTAATTAATAAGTTATACGATTTAAATGTTGTGTGTAGAAACCACCCAGGTATATGAATGAAAAAGAAAAAAAAAAAAATCCGAAATGAAAGGGGGGCCCAGAAATGATACTGAGCTTCTCCTAGCTTCAAAGCTTAATCGGGCCCTGCGTGCATAGCTGAAAGCACCCCTGAAGAAGGGCTGGTTTATTTTGTGGGAATTTGTTGGTTCCTACGCGTTCATTAAGCTTTACATTTTGTGTATTTATTTTTTTCCTCCTTTTCTATGTATGATGTAGTGATATATTTCTGTAATATAATTTTCAATAAGTAATTTATATATATATATATAAAAAAAAATCTGTTTTTTTTTTTTTTTTTTTTTTTTTTTAATAATATATAGATACTATATACATTGTCTATATAAAATTTTGAACCTAGAATAAATTCCTGCACTGGGAAAAATGCCGAAGATTATTGTTTATGTTAACATTTCTCTGACTTAGAAAACCAAAACTGATCTGAACATAAGACAATGCTATAGATTTTCATTCGACATAATAGACACTAAAACTATATGAATAAAACAATATAAAAATCGGAGAACAGAGCAAGCGTTTTAACAACACATATATACAATATGCAACCATATTTATTTTGAAATATAAAGGAAAATAAGCAGTTCTAACTCCGCTTCCACTTTCATACTCGAACTATATCACGAAACATCACGGCTCCAAAAATACTAGAAAGCACAAGAAAAGGGGAGAGGGTGTCCTACATATGTTTGTAGAACGGATTGAAAGAGGCCTGCCTTTTAATCTCGTAATAGAAGAAGCGCCTCGCACGCGAACGCGCCACAATCTTGCTAATGGACAGTCATCACAAAATTGAATGATTAAAAAGACGAGGCGGGATTGGTCTCTTCGTGTAACCCTGTCTCTTTCTCTCGAAAAGGCTAAAAGCACGGGCAGAGACGGGCTGGATCGGTGAATGTTTTGTTTATTTTTTTGAGTGGTATTTTCACTAAGCACTTATTACAATCTGCCATATAGCAAATAAGCGTGGTAGGACTAAGTAATCTAACTAAACCATTTTTATGCTTTTACTTGAATAAATAAACATTCACGAAAGTAATTGCTAATGATAAAAATGTGTTCATATAACATAAATGCATAATTCGTGTAACTTAAACGCAAATTATACCTTTTTAAAAAATCGTATCATAATATGATTTTAAAGTAATTAGAGTAAAAAGATTCGGGAATAAATATGCCTTTTTTCTTGAAATACCAGAGAGAAAAAAAAAAAAAAGCTTTTAAAATTATTAATGAATTTTTAGAAAAATAATTTCGCAGCTCTCTTCTCTAAAGCAGAGCCTGCTTGAGATTTGAGGGTTTGAGGCAGAAAGCAAATTTCTTAAAAAAATTTCCAAGAGAATTGAGATTTTTTAATGACTAACACTGAACTATAAATGTTAATCAAATAATCCATTAACAAATTATTGATTTAATTTTTTTTTCTTATATATATTTAATTTTGAACTGTTTATGGTAGACTAAAAGGAGAATAAGTGTAAGTGGAACATTTTAAATATGCTGTTAGTAATTTATCTTTAATAAAATCTCTTTTAAGATGTATCGTAATCATACTATAAATAGTACAGAGATGAGATATCCGATTATTTTTTCCTTTTATTTACCACTATTTCTACACAGAAATCTTTCGGATATTTTCACAGAAGTATTATGTGATTAAAATGGATAATATTAATTGCTAGAAAAAATAAAAGAAAATCTGATCACTGATGGTCGTCTACATTCTATCATTTTTTAATTCTAATTTAAAAAAAAAAAAAAAAACTACAAAACTTAAATAACATTTTTACGAATTTACACTTTTATAATATATTTTTATTTCCCTATTTATTTATTTCTTTTATATACATTCTTTTCCTTTTTTGTTTTCTTTTAGACATACATTCAAAATTTTTCGATAATTCTCTATGACCGAATATAGTACTATATGAAGATTTTTATTTAAATAATCATGGTGATGGATAAGAAAGATCTCCGCACAAACTGATCTATCAATTTCCCTCTACTCAGAAAATTGTGCTTAATAATAATAATCTGAGATATCATACGTTTCTGAGCTGATACAATAAAGTTGAGGCACTTGATACACGTGAGCTGCTCCCTCCTACCCCCCCCCCCCCCCCCACAAACACACACACACACACACACACAAAGGAGGGGGGGGGGGGGAAGAAGAACAAGAAGAACTTTTTTCAAAAAGCAGAAATTTGTTTTAACGACCCTCTTCGCTTACCTTCGCCGGAAGCCCGAGCCAATGTTATTCTATGGGAAATTTTCTTTAGTTATAACTCATTAACTAAATACATATTTTTAAATTCTGTTTTCATACTCAGAAAATTCCCAACTGTTAAATTGACGCACCTTTTTTAAAAACTTTTTTTTTTTCTTTTTTTTTTTTTACTATTTTATTTTGAAATTGCAAAATAAAAAATTTCACAAATTGAAAATTCGTATTTTACAGCTTCAAAATAATATATTAAAAATTTAAAAAAATACGTTTTTAAAAAAGGTGCGTCAATTTAACAGTTGGGAATTTTCTGAATGTGAACACAAAATTTAAAAATGTGTATTAGTTAATGAGTTATAAGTTAAGAAAATTTCCCATAGAATAACATTAGCTTTGGCTTCCGGCGACGGTGAGTGAAGCGGGGAATGATATTCAAAACATAATAACATTCATTCATAATTTTATACCCATTGATACCCATTGTGTTTTATAATTTTTATCTTTACATTTAGGAAAAGTATAACATGGCGATGGTGGGCTGGAAGAAAGGTAAAAAAGCTTTAAGCAATATAATATTAATTTTTACCGATTATAAACGTTTAATAACTAAACAATTCAAAATCACTACCAATACTGAAATTCAAATCAGAATTTGAACAAGGAAAACTCCCAAAATATAATAGTTTAATATCGTAATTACCAGATAAAATAATGACCACGTAAGAATTTGGTTTACTTAAAAAAAAAAAAAAAGACTATGGATGAGATTCTGTCTATGACAGAATTTAATTTAGTACGACAGGGCTAATGATATTTGTGTTTTAACACCATTGAAAAGAAGAAAAAAAAAATGCAATAAAGGGCGTTCAGTAAAATTCTTAAACACATTTTAAATAATGTATTGATTTTTAATTCCCAATAAATGAATGAAATTTGAAGGCATTGATTGCACAGTATTTTCCCCTAATTGCTTAATACTTATTTACTGAATATTTTAATAAGTAAAATAATCTTAACAACTAATTTGGTATTTATTGTTAATAATTAACAGTTTCAATTTCTACAGAACAAAAACATAATGTTAAAAAAAAAACTATAAACTAATTATTCGATATTTAAATTATACTCAAAATTTATCACAGATTAATTAATATAAATCCATTAATCTTCAGATAAGAACTGTTGGCTATGTGGTCAGAGTACAGAGCTATGAACCCGAAAGTTGTGAGTTCGATCCTCACCGATGGGAAGTGATAAAAAGAAATATTTAAACGTTTTTACGGATTTCACAAAATTTTTTAAGATAGAGTAAGAAATTAAATAGTAAAATTGGATACTGGCAGGCATTTTCAAAGTGGAACACTATAAATTGGTAACAACGCAAAAAAGCAGATTGAAAGAAATAGTCCTGTCGTACTAATAAATAAAAAATGACCGATAGCAGTATTATAAGATCCTTCCATACAGAACCAGGGTTTTATACTGACCAAAAATTGTCTTTATCATTTTAGCTAAAATACACAAGCAGTATTTTAGCTTTTTCGAAAGTTAATTTTATTCTCTGAATACTGCTGATTCATTTTACTTAACTTGGCTAGCATCAATCTTGTTTTCTATTCCTTTTGTCCACTGATAGTTTTTAATCATGCATACATATTTTTGATTTAACGGCCCTCTTCACTTACCGTCGCCGGAAGCCCAAGCCAATGTTATTCTATGGGGAAATTTTCTTTACAAATAACTTATTAACTAATACAAATTTTTAAATTCTGTTTTCACATTCAGAAAATTCCCAACTGTTAAATTGACAGACCTTTTTTAAAAATGTATTTTTTTTTTTTTTTTTTTTTTTTTTTAATATATATATATATATATATATATACACATTGAAATTGCAAAATGAAAAAATTTCACATATTGAAAATTCGTATTTTGCAGCTTCAAAATAAAATATAAAAATTAAAAAAATAATTTTTTGAAAAAGGTCCGTCAATTTAACAGCTGGGAATTTTCAGAACGTGAAAACAGAATTTAAAAATATGTATTAGTTAATAAGTTATTTGGGAAGAAAATTTTCCCATAGAATAACATTAGCTTCGGCTTCCGGCAGCAGTGAGTGAAGCGGGCCCTTAAGAAACACGAATCAGTGAAACTTTCTTTTGATTTCAACAATTGAAAAAGAGGCAGCAGCTATGGCATGTGAGTAAAGCAAATTCTGAATTTTAAAATATTTTTCATATAAATTCAACCATTTTAAATATTGAAAATAAATCCAAATTACTAAATAACAAATGATTCCCAAAAAGTTCATTCACTTCATAATTTTTTCTGCGAAAATTTCAATAAAAATTAGAAATATTTTACAAAATTATCCAGTTTTAGCTTTTTAGTGAAATTCTTACCAACATAGTTTAGCAACATATGATATCTTTTAGCAAAATGCTAAAAAAATTAATGGCAGTTTAAACCCTGTAATCATATAGAACACCTTCTCTCCAGAACTTCTCCAAGTTGTCTTACAGAGAACAGGGCATTCTACCAAAATATTCAGGATGTAAGGCAGAGAAGATGTACTATTATGTACAAGTAGGGTTGCAAAAAACCTTCAGTTTCTGAAAGATAGCAATAAACTAGACAATTTCCGGGAATAAACCGGGAAATTTGGGGAATATTTGGAATTAAATTTAAACATATCCAGTCACTTCTAAAATGTATGTTAGGGCTAACGCATTGAACATAACGGTCAAAATGTCAATGAGTAAAGTATTACTTATATTAACTAATTATAGAACTTTACAAGATTAATTAATTATGTTGTAAGTAAGTAATTTATTTACTTAATTGATATAAACTAATAAAATATTGTTACTTTATTTATTATAACAAAAAGCAATTTTTTTTCTTTTTTGTGGTTCAAACACAATCATAATTGTACGTTGCCCCTTTATTGCTTCAGTTCTGCTTTTTTTTCAGTTATATTTGCCCTGCCTATCTAAAGTGAAGACTTGAAGAGCAATATACCTGAATGAGTAAAGGGCTTAGGCATATTATTATTATATTTAAATTAATTTAACATATTTAAATTCCCCACACCTCAGAATTTTCAATACATTTAGTAAGTAATTAAATAAATACAGAAATCGGTGGGGGAAAATCTCTGATAACAGTGAATTAAAATTTATAATTCTTGATAACAGCATTTATCAAAGACCAGCATTTCTTAATATCAGCATTTTGCTGTTCTTTTATTCCTATAACTATCAGATACGCAATGAAATGTGTCCACACAGCTCATAGAGGTCCAACTAAATTATAAGCACAAACCCAAATATGTATCAAGAACACACACACACACAAGAAAAAGAAAAGAAGAAGAAAAGAAAAAAAGAAGTTAAACAATCCGAATCACAGTCGTAATCGAACCACAACCACGCGCCCATGTAGAAATAACGCGCACTTTTACAAACACATTTGTAACAGGAGAGAGAGATAGAGAATTATTTCTCACAGTTACAGATAAAAATGTAAGATATGAAATCATTAAAAATAATAAAAATGAACAAATAAAGTAAAATGAAATAAATGTTTCTTCAAATTGTTTCAAAACTCCCAAAATTCTCAGAAATTTTCAAAATTTCTCCCCCAAACAACCTGGTTTATTTCCAGGGAAGACACAGGTTTTTTTTCAGCCCAGTCGCTACAAGCAATGTTTAAATTATAGTGTATTATTATTTTCATTTTCAAGCTTTTTTTTTTTTTTTTTTTTAAATAAAACTTTATGTTTTAAATATAAAAAAGGTGCAGGCGGAAGATTTTTTCTAAAATCAAACAGATTTGGAACAACGAAAATAAGTTGAAAACATCTCTTAGGATCAAGCAACTCTTACAAAAACGTTTTTATAACATTACATACGAAAGCAATTCAAAACAGGAACAATACTACTACACTACACTACAAATTGCAATTTCGCTATTATGATCAACCCTTTCATCACATAACCTTAAAACGATATTTGATTCTGAAGACGAAATTTTTTTTCGGAGCAAAAATTTGCTCTGCTCCCTCCCATCTTCCGAAACGCAACGAAAATCCAGCAGAGCGTCTTGTGAGAAAAGGCTTTCAAAAGGCGCAACTCACTGAATGTGCGAGTGTATCGATGAGTTACTATGACAACGGGAGCCAGCTGTCCGATAGTGTTTCCGTTTCCACGATCAGGAGCTAACTTTTTGGCGATTTTGCGACATCGATTGGCGATGACACGCGAGGAAACAAAAACAAACATAACAAATGAAAATCTTACATTCACTTATGAAGAAAACGGAAAAAAATGGCATTCACTTAACGAACACTGAGAGCCATTGATTCATATTATCGGACGAATAATTGCGTTAATGCTAAGAAGTGTGAAAATAAATGGTGATGAATTCAACGGATGACGTAGGTGGATTTACCAAAGTATTGATGAGCGTTGCGTGGTGCCCAATTTTTCTGACTTAAAACACCTTTTTACTAAAAACGTACGTTTGATCCCTAACATCTCTTACTAACACTCACGAAAAAGGTCATAAATCAGTCTATGAGTGGAATGAAACAAGTAATCATAGAAATATTCATTTGATGTGGTTGTAAAAAGTAATAACATCCTTCTGTTTATTTTAGAGTTGCAAAATAAACTAGTATATTTAGGCCGTTACAAAATTTTTTCTTTATCTACCTACACAAATTCAAACGGTGTACATTATTTATTAAAATTATTATTTATCAAAATTACTTTCAATGGTGAATGTAGACAATATTCACCTCAGAACACTCTACAACACTAAACGGCGAAAGATAATCAAATTTGTGCCTGTGTTTAAAAAGTGAATTTTTTCTTTTTTGTCTGTTAAAGATGAAAAAAAATCGATAACTCTGACTCAAATTATCACAGATCTATTGTTCGATTTAAAGATATCGACGATTTCTTTTGAAAAACACTCATGCAGAGTTTTCATCGTCCGGGGGACGCTTTGCCCCTATTATTTTAACCCCTATTATTTGCCCCTAATTGTTTTATCCGATTATTGTACTCCCCCCCCACACACACACAATGGCTGGTTAAAAATAATCCTGAATGTGTACATTTGTACGAAATTTTGTCGTATGCTGCAGTATTAAAAAAAATAATAATAATAAAATAAAATAAGAAGAAGAAGAAGAATAAGAAGAAAGACGGCAGCGTCACATGTTGTGTAATATGCAACAAAAGCTAATCAGTAACAACTTAAATCAATATCCAATTAAATATAATATTGAATTCCGTCCATTGGTAACACAGCGTCCACAAAATTTCAGTAACACACAGACAGACAGTCATTTTCTAAAAATGTTCAAACAATGTTCAGTCAGAACAACTCAAACCGTGCCCATCTATCAAAAACCGGAGTTTGAAAATTTTCACAAATCTGATACTTTCTTCTTATATACGTAGAAAAAAGTATAAAGTCGACACTCTAAAAGTTTATCTTTCGACACCTCTCATACAAACAGTATTAAACCAAAATACTATTAGATTCAGGTCCCACTTTACAGTACTTTGTTCAAGCATGCAAGTCAAAATAACTTCTGAAACGAAGAAAATAAATCCGGAATTATTTCTTATAAAGAGAACATCCACGGAGGAAAAAAAACAAAACAATCCAGTTGGATGATAGGAATCATACAGCATACGGGATGAGAACTATTTTGACAACGTGATCTACTCATCCACTAATTCAACAAATGATGCCACGAGCTGAAATTGAAATACTCTCTATTCGATTTTTTATCCTCTCTAACGGGAAGGATTCGTGCTTGAAGACGTGCCAGGGACATAACGATGGTGAAGAGGGCTGGAGTTTGCATTCGACAAGCAGCACCACCAGCACCACCAGCACCCTTCTCAAGTAGTGCAACATTGTTTGCAAAATGGAAATAAAATGTGAAATATATATAAATCTTCAGGAGGCCCTAGTTTTTCGTTGTAAATTTGAATTACATAATATTGTTACATAATTTTGAATTATGCTGTTATGAATTATTATATAATATTTTATTTTCTCGTAAATAAATTAAGCAGGAGAAAAAAAAAAAAAAAAATAATAATAATGAGCATAAAATGAGCAACATTTTTAGCAAAGCGAATATTAATTCTTCGATGTTTGCTGTACTGTTTCCCAGAAAAATTAGTTTCAAAAATGTAAATAAAGTATGGAATGTAATTTCTAACAAAAATATATACAAACTCGAGAAATATAAATCCAGTTTTTCTGGGTGTAATTATTAATTTACATTTCATTATGAAACTTGCAATACTGATGGATGTAGTTATGTATTATATTGCTATGATATTTAATTTTCCGGTAAATAAGTAAGCAAAGTAAAAAATTAGGAAAAACATGAGCATGAATCATAAATTATATTTCGAAAAACACAAATATTAATTATTAGATGTTTGAGGTGTTTTTAACTGGACAAGTAAGCTTCAAATAAGCAATTTTCAAAATAAAAGTTATAATCACATCCCTTCCGCCCCTGTAATATAAAACATCTCTTGGAATAAAAAAAGAAAAAAGACAATAAATGCTAAATCCAATTACATTTTCAAACTCGAATTGTTAATATTACTAAACAATTTTAAAACATTTTTTTGTTTATTTATTTATTTAAAAAAGAAAGAAAGAAAGGAAAATTATGAAATTATGATTGCAAATGGTGTTGTGATAAGAGTGGTGGACAGGGCCCGATTAAACTTTGAAGCTAGGGGAAGCTCAGTATCATTTCGGGGCCCTCTTTCATTTCAGAAAATCTTGTTTTCCTGTTATATATTGTAATATAAAAATGCTATAGACCAAAAATTAGTGTGTGTTTATAGTTATATATTTTTTTCATTCAAATATCTGGGTGGTTTCTACACACAACATTAAAATCGTATAACTTATTAATTAAGAACATTCACATTTTTTAGGTTAAATAATAGATTTTTCCCGAAATAGTGAGTATTTTATCTTGCTTTAGGCGAATTTTCTCAGAAAAATTCAATCTCAGTATGAAAATATAAAACAGAAAATTCAAAACCGTGTTTTTAGCCCCTCTTAAATTTTAGAGGGGAAGCTTGTGCATCCCGAGCCTTTTGGGTAATCAGACCCTGGAGGTGGACAATGATGCGTGAATAATAATGATATGCAAATAAATGAAAATTATCCATTAATGTTTTAAAAATATATTTAATGAAGTATTTGATATATATACACATATATACTAAACTCAGTTTTGAAATTAAAAAATTTAACCGCCACTCTAATTGGCAAGAAATACGCTGTTGATTATTTTCTTCCCTTCTTTCAAAAACTCATAATTAGAAATGGTAACAGCTGTCTCTCCCACTTCCGATTCTAAAATAAACATTTATTAAAAAAAAAAAGTGAAAAACAAACGCAATTAAAGATTAAAAATAACAACATCGAAAACGGAAGTAATGCGCAAAATACTAAGAAAAATAATGTAAAGAAATACATTTTTATAATAAGAAATTTATTATAAAGAAACTCTTAATGATATATATAAACGTTATGTAAAATTAACTATACTAAAACATTAAACCGTATAGTTTTTGAACCTATGAAAGATATGTACAACTATAAGCTTAAATACTTTAACGACCCTCCTCAATTACCGTCGTCGGAAGCCCGAGCCAATGTTATTCTATGGGGAAATTTTCTTTACAAATAACTTATTAACTAATACGTATTTTTAAAGTCTGTTTTCACATTCAGAAAATTCCCAACTGTTAAATTGACGGGCCTTTTTTAAAAATGTATTTTTTTTTTTTTTTTTTGAAATTGCAAAATGAAAAAAATTCACATGTTGAAAATTTGAATTTTGCAGCTTCAAAATAAAATTTAAAAAATAATTTTTTTAAAAAGGTCCGTCAATTTAACAGCTGGGAATTTTCAGAATGTGAAAACAGAATTTAAAAATATGTATTAATTAATAAGTTATTTGTAAAGAAAATTTCCCCGTAGAATAACATTAGCTTCGGCTTCCAGCGGCGGTGAGTGAAGAGGGCCCTTAATCAATAATTATTCGACATAAAAAGTTAAATGTACGAAATATAAAAACATTTATGAATCATTATTAATAGTATTGGCAGGATTCAACTAGTTTGTTTTTCAACACAGTATTTTTTTTTTAACTATGCGCTTTTTGAGGAGAAGATAAGAGCATGATGATAAGTTTTAAAAATATACGCAGTATACAAAATCTTTCATGCCCAAAACATGCCCACAACCTTATTCGGGGCCTCCTAAACACCATTCTAAAGACAAGGCCCCATTCATATTAACGTCAACCAGACTCAATTAATGGGAAGACAGCACCCCTTAATTAGCTCAAATGTAGAGCAGAGACTGAAATCCACACCAATAAGGTAAAAGAATTTGGTCGGCGACTCAAAACTATAACTAAGCAAGAAAGCAGTTTGCGGGATTTCCTTACCTACGTTTTAGACTTATATCAACAAATATCGGGAAATTGCCTTTGTATAGATTTAATTAATGTTTTCAGACCCGAAATTATTATAGAAATATAAATATGCTTTCATCGCTTTCACGCTCATACAATGATTATACAAATTATTACGGAGGGGAGGGGGAATTCTGAGATTGATATTTTAGGGGGCTAATAATTTATTATTCACCTTGTCTGGACTTTAAATTAAATAAACTCTAAAATAATAAATTAATAAACTATTCCTAAGCATCATCGTTGGCTGGTTTTTGACGGTTTAAACTGTCACGTCAAAAACCCTGTGTCAAAAATCTCATGTCAAAAAACATCATATTTAACATTTCTTGGTGTACTTTAAATAATCAAGTAATTAATATTTAGAAAAATAAAATTTTTTAGTCTTAAAAAAGGTGCTTAGTTTCATGCCTCTCATGGTTAAAAATATATTTTTTTAGAACAGCATTATGTGTTTTTCCTATGAATGGTAATGATTTCTATTTCAGTACAAAAAATTGTTATTTATTACCTTTATAAAAATTACGTATGGAAATGAACCCTTTAACAAAAGATACTGAAAATGTTAATAAATGTAGAAAAATAACTATAAAGTCCCCCCCCCTCCAAAAAAAAAAAAAAAAAACCTGCTAAATCTTTATGAAGGACAAATTATAGCAACAGGGTTATAAAAAATGAATTGTTTCTGCAACAATAATATATGAGATCTTACAAAATCGCTATCAGTGCCCAATAATTCCCAGATTTCAACAATGAATTTAAAAGACATTTAAGATGTAGGAAAAATACCCCCCCCCCCCTCAATATATATATATATATATATATATATGAAGCAAGAATAATTCAAAAGTATTGAACACGATACAATATTAATGTAAGAGACAATAATGTGAAACTTTTTAAACAGTTAACATTGCAATGAATTAAAAAAATGATCACCAACCAATAAATATAATTACAATTAAGCAGCGAAAATATATAAAAATTTATAACATGAAAGTAGCTAATTATAAATAAATTACTAAACAAAAACCATTTTCTCTTGGAAATACCCAGTTTTCCGAATTCAAAAGATGGAATTCAGTAATTTAAAAGATAGCAATAACTTTGTTAGAAATATTAAAATAACTTAATGATAATATTAAGTTCCTTTTGACATAATATATATAAACCAGAGTTCCCAATTTTTATAATTTATTCAGGAGCATTTTTAGCCAAGCCTCTTTTTCACACCGGAAATTTTGAAAAAACTTTTTACTCTTATTTAATCGTTGTCACTTATTAAAGAGAAATAATCAACAAAATTTCTGGTGCGAAAAGAAGGCGGGGCTAAAAATGCTCGTGAATAATTTATAAAAGTTGAGAACTCTGATAAAAACTGTTATCTTAAGCACTTTTATATTATAAATAGCCTTATTTTTGACAGTATACAATTACTATGGTGTTAATTTATACCTATGCTATTTATAAAATAAGTTTTATAACCCACATATTAAAACTGAAATAGTTTATATATATATTATACATATTTATGTATCTAAGAATGCAACCAAAAATTAAGTCAAGGGGAACATTACTTTAAGACATAAAATTCTGAAAAATATTCGCTTTGAGGAAAACATATTTAAAAGCAAAAAAATAAAATAAAATAAAATAAAATAAAATAAAATAAAATAAACATTGTCGTTTTATTAGCTGATATTTTGGAAATTTTTAAGTCCATTGTGCCCTTAAAAGTAACATTATTCAGCTTATCAGAAGTCTAATCTAATTCTCAAAAGTAGTTTAGATTTTATGAAGAGGAAAAAAAAAAAAAAAAACAAGGTTTACTTAAGGGGACAAAAAGACGTTGAAATTAATTATTTTTGTTTTACATTATACTGATTCTCAAATCAAGTCCTGCCATGAAATTTATCATTTTTTATGTATATAGCGTGTTTAAAACACGTTGAGCGCCATGTCAGCCATCGGTGGCTGAGATTGTCAAATATGATATAAAGTCACCTCAACCATCGGTGGTTGACAGTGTAAAATATGATCTAAAACTAAAAATATTACACTGTTTTAGGTAATTACTGAAAATGTATTTAAAATTTACTTAATTTTTATTTATTACAGGATAATACCATAAAGGAATTTTAATGGATTTTATTAAGAATTCGCGTGGCGCTCAACGTGTTAAATGATAAAGAGCAATTTTTGAGATGGAAACGCCTCTTTTATGTGAAAAATAATACAAAATAACGTTAAATTTCAAAATGCACCATGCAAATTCTAAATTATTTTAAAGCTCTATTTTTTTTTTTTTTTTTTTTTTCTGTGGATTTTTTGCACGTAACTGAAAAAATCTGTGCATTGAATTTTTCTACATCACAATCACAGTCAGGAATTACAAAATATATATATCTAATTTGAAATCTTCACGTATTTTCATCATACGACTGGATTTAAGAGTTTTAATAAATGTAATAATTTCTTAATTTGAAAATGAATGCCCTGTTTTCTGACAAATACACTGATTCACACAAATTTTTTAAGGGATTGGTTGGAAACAAATTCAGAAGGAGCATTATAAGTAAATAATTATTTCCCATATTTGGAACCCAAGAAAAATAAATTTAAAGTTTAAAATTTTGTAAAATAAATAAATACTGCAGAAGGAATTATGAAATTACATTATTTTAAAAAGTATTACATAGTTCCGTACATTTTATAATAAATTCATAGCTGCCAACCTGTACGTTTATTCATTTATTTTATTTTATTTATTTATTTATTTATTTATTTTTTTGCAACCGGAAATTTTTAATCGAAATTTTTAATTCGTTTTCGAGCAGTTTTTCTGTCATTAATCATGATAAAATATTTTGCAAAGAAATACTGGTGTAGAAAAAACGTACAAGTTGGAACCCATGTAAGTATAGGTATATCTAATTGAATCAATTTTGATAATTTTATCATCCCTTGTTCCCTTAATGTGCAACTCAATAGGTATATTTAATTGCATTGATTTGACAATTTTTATCATCCCTTATTCCCTTAATGTGAAACCCAATAGGTATATTTAATTGCATCAATTTTGACGATTTTTATCATCCCTTGTTCCCTTAATGTGAAACTCAATAGGTATATTTAATTGCATCGATTTTGATCATTTTTATCATCCCTTGTTCCCTTAATGTGAAACTCAAAATTGACGTGCTTAATGCATTCCTACAAATTACACAGTCATTTTAAGTTTCGCAATGCATTAATTATTCATTTATAATAAAGCTGAACCCCCCCCCCCCTTTTTTTTTTCCCTTTAACGCGGGCAAACTACAATAGTCATAAATAATTAAATTTTGCTTGAATAAACGAAATCGCAAATGTTTACATCACAGAATAATATGACCAAGCAAAGTACACCTATATATTGTAAAGAAAGTCAAACATATGCATGTGTCAATCGAATTTTGAATAACCGTTCATTGAACACTGTGTGTATAAAAGAAATACAAATTTGAAGACAATCTGTTAGTTTAAATTGTATGTATTAAGTAATACAAAATAAAATATTAAAATAATACATCGCAGTTACTTTTTAGTGCCTGTGACAGAAATTAATCTTTAATGTGTAATTTAGAAATTTTTCCTTATTTTTCATCCTTTCGAAATGCGCTATTTGATCACATGTTTATTTATTTATTTATTTTTACATAAATTAATGTATTATTGGTCTTTTTCAAAAACATGTAAACACATATGGAAGATGTTTTTAGAAGATTTGCCATCTCCTCTGTAAGAAAAATTATCTATTTTCCTGTTAACAAATATTTATTAACAGCTATCTCAAAACGCTAATTTTTCCTTTTATAATTTACTTTTTGTTTTCGTCGAGTCTGTGTGTATGAATGAAAAAATATGCATTTTTGTGTGCATATATGTACAGTCTCTCAAAACGGAAAAATTGTTAACAATTCCAATAAATGTTATCAAAAATAATAATAGCAAAATGAAATCATAAAAAAAAAGATAAAGGATAGATAAAATTACAAATATTTTATTTGCAGAATATAATATTACAGGGGACCATCAAAAAACATACGACTATCCTTAAATACTCTTTGTTACAATTATCTTAGACATGAGAATGACCAATATACACAAGTGATGTAAATATTTAAAATTTACAGATATGAATATTTTATTATTTTCATATACATTCTTATAATTCCTTTCGCAGTTTTTGAATAAACAATTTTTAAATATATAAACCATGTTTAGATATTTTTACCAATACTTGAAAATTTGGGCAATTAGCCGCCATTACTTTATTCATTGGATATTTCATTTTTCTTTAAAAAAAAAAAAAAAAAAAAAAAAAAAAAAACATAAATTTCGAACAAATTCAGTTTTATAAAATATGTGGATTATCCAAATAATAATCGTCCTATATTACTGTTAATTAATAAATGAATTATATATGATTCCTAAAGCATTAACTGATGAGGATATTTATTTTCAAAATGGGAGAGTATTGGGCTCTTAGTAAACACCAAATCTAATTTATAACCACATTTTTCATTATTACGTGGACCATAGCAGTTAGGACGAGTTTTAATGCGCACTGAAAATAATAATAATAATAATAATAATAAAGCTAGATAAACCGATAAACAAACTATCACCGGATCATCATAACAAAAATAGATAAGACCACTAAACAATTAAACTTTTTTTACGTAAGTAAATAAAACACACGAAACACAACTGGGTGCTCTCCTTAAAATTTAAGTGCATATACCATTATATTATATTGAGAGATATGTGCATTGCATAATCTTCTTTTACAGAAATCAATAAAAAAATAACAACATGATGAAATTTCTAAAGTGAACGTGTGTGAGGTGCACAGCAAATACATCGGAAAAGAAGGTACGTTCCAAACGGCTTTTATTTTATCGGGCACTGGAGCCGTGATTTTAACTCATTAATCCATTAACGAAATGGTTTTGAGGCTATTACTCTGATTAGAATCCCTGGGCACATGCAGAATCTCCGAGATAGGAGAATTGGTAAGAGTAATGGCGATTAGCACAGCGGGAAAATGGCGCACTTCATTTCACGGATAAGTCTTGAAAACGTCGCAAAATAACAAAAATTTATTGTTCTATAAAAATTGGTTAAATTTCTGAGCTGTTTCAAAGTTAACACTAGATTTCTTTTTCTATATATTACATTTCTTTCTTTCTTTCTTTTCTTTTTCTTTGTTTCTTTTCTTTTCTTTTTTTTTTTTTTTTTTTTTTTTTGTTGTTGTTTTTTCCTGGGAGATACTATTTAAAAGAATATATATCTTTTCTTTTTTTTCTTTCTTTAAATAATACATGTATTTTCTTTCATTCAACGTTTTAAACTTTAAAATCGATAACATAAATTTTGTTACTAAATTTACAGCTTGAATCTGCACATAAACAAATTAAATAATGTATATGTACTATATGTCTTGAAAATGTCACAAATAAAAGGAATATTTTTGAAGTGTATTTTAAAATACATAAATAAAAGTTGAATTTCAGGGTTTTTTTTTTCTTTTTCCCCGAAATTAAAATTTATTATTAATATTATTATTTTATTTTTTTATTTTATTAGAATTCAAACAAATTAGTTGTTCCTTTTCTAAGAAATACTATCCAAAATAATAAAAAATTCACTCTCCCCTTTACAATACATGTGTTTCCTTTTACTTAATTCAAAATTTTAAACAATAAGATCGATAATAATTTTGTTGTTCAACTTTAAAGATAGTACACGAAAATATTCGGCAGTGTATGTATTAGGATGTTTTTCAAGAATTCGTTGCATAGATAAGTCCTAAAAACATCGTAAATATAAGGAGCTTTTTTGAAATATGCTATAAAAATGAGTTAAATTTTCAAGACTTTTTTTAAATTAAAATTTCATTTCTTTTTATGTTTATTACCATTCAAATAAACTAATTGTTACTTTTCTTAGAGATACTATGCAAAAGAATTAATGTACTTTTTTCCTCCTTTTCTAATACATAAGCTATAATTGTTATTATTATTTAAATTCAAAGTTTTAATAAGATCAAAAAAGTTATTTTGTTGTTCAACTTTAAAGACTTTGCATGAAGAAATTCAATATTGTATAAATTACATTGTTTTTCAGACATTCATTAAACTGATTTTGCCTGAAAATGCAGGGGAAAAAAAAAAAAAAAAAAAAAACCTCTGTTTAAGTATTATGCCATACAAAAACGTGTTGAATTTTAAGGCTTTTCAAAGTTAACATTTAATTTGTTACTTTCTTCTACATGTAATATAGAGAAAGTGTTGGATTCATGAAATTTTTCGAACTCCGGTTTTCGATGGTTTTAAACGTTTTGGAATGTCCTGAATACGATTTGATAGTTTTTAGAAAATGTCTGTGTGCATTATGAATTTTGTGGACGCTGTATCTCACGAACCAACGAACGAAATTTAACCAAACTTGGTATTTAGTACGACCCTGACATAAACTGGTGCTGATTAGCTTTGGTGATCAATCGCTCAACAGGTGGCGCTGTGATCACATTTTTTCTAAATTTTTAACATGGCAGTATAGGACAAAATTTCGTATAAATGTACATAATGAGAGTTATTTTTAACTTGTGATTGTAAAATTAATATGAATTATTGATAATAGTAGTAGTTAACTAGAAAAAAAATTTTGGGGGGTAAATTTTCAAGATGGGTATCTTTCGAAAGGTCTCATCAATACCTTTAAAACGAATGGTTGGACTATAGATCTGTGATAATTTAAAACAAAGTCATCGATTTTTTTTTTTAATACTGAGAATAAAATGGACTTTTTTTTTTTTTTTTTTTATTTAGTGTTATATTACTTCTCTAATATGGAAATCGTCTGCATTATCATGGAAGATAATTTTTTTTTTTAAATAATAATTTTATTTTATTTTTAATTTTTTTTTTACTGAGTGAATTTGTATAGGTAAATTTAGAAGAAAGTCATGTGATGGCCACAACATACTAGTTTTTACGTTTAGGAACACGTACGTTTGCACGTTTGCGGTTTTCTTTATACACCAAAGTTATGTTTATAATCAAACATATTGTACTTGGAAATTTTTATGATATATTTCTCTGAAAGATATCTTCAATAATGTAACTGTATTTTGGACAGTATATTTTCAATTACGTATGTAATGTTATAACATAATTTAGCATTATTTTTTGCAAGTACGCGTCCGGTTTTGACTCGATAGTCATTTTACGGGTCAGGTGCTTACAAATTTCCTCGACCCGCGCAGCACTATTAACATAACCAGGCCCCAATTATGACATTATTGGCCCGGGACATAAATTTTCTGCCTCCTCCCCCAACCTCTGTGTTACATCTAACTTTAATGTACAGAAACAGATTTTGACAGTAAGTTGAACTCTTACGTATAATGTTGGTCCTATATTAAAAAAAAAAAAAAAAAAAAAAAGAAAGAAAGAAAACAGAAAAAAGTATTTGCAATTTTGTGGATCCTTTTAGACTTCTCTTTCTATTTTCATACCCAACAGATTTCCTGTTGTGTACAAAAAATAAATAAATAAATAAAATAAAATAAAACCCAATCTATTACGCTTCTTATAAGTGCACATTATGAAGCACAAGCTCAGACATTAAAAAGTAGGGAGGGGAGGGGGGAGGGGAACACTACTATTTTAATACATAGAAATTTTATAATTTCTAAAATTAACTTGATTTTGCCCCTTCTCTATAGGTATTTTTTTTTAATCAAAATTTGGTATTAGTAATAACATATTTAAAAAAATTAATAATTTGAGAGCCACAGGCAAATGCCCGTTTTTTGCCCATGGAATAACATGGCCTTCATACAAAAGCGAGGAAAAAGGCCACTTTATAAATACAATTCTTATAAATACACACACACACACATATATATATATATATATATATATATACAAGAAATGTATTTAATTTATTATATATATATACCTTTAAAGTTTGATAAAGAGTATGAAAGCTTTAACTTTTCTTACCCATGGTTTAAAAAAAAAAAAATTCGTCAACCAATTTTGGTATAAGTTATTACATTCTATCACAATTATTTTTTTCCTCAATTTAAAACGGTGACAGAAGGCAAAAATCACGAACAAGAAAAAACAATGATGATACAAATTGTAATGATCATGATGTTGCTAAAAGAATGAAATAATATTACGCAAACTTAAATGAAATACAGTATACAGCTTTAATTTTATTTTTGTGTTTATGACATAAGATCTGATAAATTCTGAAAAATATATGTCTTATCAAAACCGTCTTTTACGATGTCCTCAATTTTTATGCAAGCAATTAACATTGGGCGAATATTTACTAATGCACTAAAATCGTTTATAATAATTACAATTTGGTTTATGATAATTTTAAATTATACTTTATTATTATTATGTAGTTATTTTAAAGATGCATCCCCTCTTTGCTTATTAAAGTAATAACCAGCAGTAAATTTCACTTCTACATGGATTAATATCGACAGAAAATATGAATTTTTACATGAATAATTCACACGACGAAAAAATGGACGCACTTTTCAAAATATTCAATTTTTGGTTAAAATATGAAACATTTCAAAAAGTTTTAAATAAATTCGAACATTAACCATGGAATGCTTTTGTTAGAGATAATTATAATTATAATAGAGATACAGAGATAACTATAATACAAAATAAAGAGAAGCTTCCTAAATAATTTTTATGGGAAAAAAAGTATTGATTGTTTAGTGGGGGGGGGGGGGGGGGCAGGGATGGAAGAGAGGAAGCACTGATTGTTTATAACTGCTTATGTAAATTTTCAAGTGTAAAAACTAGATTAAATACTTCTATTTACTTACGTAAATGATTATTAAATAATCATTTGTTTCGGATTTTTACACAATTTGAATTATGTATACCAGTATTCTATCTGCAAAATATATGTATTGTATATGCATGAAAAGAGTTACGAAACTGTTTATGTAAACATACAAAATGCTTAACAATTAAAACTCCATTAAAATGAAACAAGACAGATGCAATCCAAGTTGTTCGCTTTTATAAAGACCAAATTTAGCTAACGAGCCATTTTTTTTTATTTAAATAAAAAAAGATTATTTTAGTTGAAATTAAATAGACTTATTCTTACAAATAATTTTTACTATGTATTTTATAGAATTTTGCTAAGTGATCTCTACTATAGAGAAATGTTATGAAAACCGTACGGAAAGAAAATTTTACGCACATATTAAAAGAGAGATACATACATTGACCTGTCTGGCCAGATAACCGTTTTAAAAGTGTATACAATATAATTCTATAAAAAATCATACCCGTTTCAAATAATTAATAAAAAGTGATAAAAACTACCACGGACCCAACACAAAAAAATCTGGAGTGACTCCACTCGACTTTCCGAACATTGAGTAACTAACAGTTTTGTAGATAAAATAAAGAAAGAGGAGTTGCTGAACAAACAAAAAAGGGAAAACCATAACAGAGTGTTTGAGTATTTTTCTCCATATATCACACGAGGTTTTATTTAACGCTACTGAACTTTGAGCCCTTAGATCATAAGGATAAAGAATTTTTCGTTGTGTCCCTGTAAAAATCTATAAATGCTGGATTCACCAAAATGCTTATAGTTAGTGCAACAGTGATTTATAATATTCATACAAATTTTCAGCTCAATTGAATAAGGCGTTTAGATGCTATCGTTGGTCTCATAGGCCATAAAGATAAAGAATTTTTCTTTGTGTCCCTGTAAAAAAACTGTAAGTGCTAGATTCACCAAAATCTATACAGTTGGTTCAAATGTGACCTATAACATGTGTACAAATTCTTTGCTGAGATTAATAAGGCGTTTAGACGCTATCACACTTTTAAAAATTTGGCAAAGAATTTTTCTTTGTGTCCCTGTAAAAAAACTATAAGTGCTAGATTCTCCAAAATCTATACAGATTGAGTATCTGTGACCTATAATATGTATATAAAGTTTTTGCTCAATTGAATAAAGCGTTTAGATGCTATCGCACTTTTAAGATTTTGGTCCCTTGGCCAAATTGATAAAGAATTTTTCTTTGTGTCCCTGTAAAAAAACTATAAGTGCTAGATTCACCAAAATCTATAGGGTTCATACTATGGTGACTTACAATATACGTACCAACTTTGAGCTTATTCGAACAAAGCGTTTAGACGCTAGCGTGTTCACTCACAGACATACACACATACATACACACACACATACATATATCATCGTAAAAATAGTGAAAACGGACTCGTTGGACCTCGAAACGTATAGAAACATCAAAATCTCGAATTCGGATTTTTGACATGATTACAATACTTTCCTCACTACAGTGTTCGGAAAGTAAAAAGAAAATCATACAAATTGTTAGATTATAAACTCTAGTAACATTAATTCATCGTATTTTGCTCGGCTTTTCATTGGCTCCTCAAAATTTGCTCAAGTAATAAGATAGAGATATAAAACCAATCACGGTTTTCATGGTAATCACAGTGAAACTCAACGAAAATCGCGTTTTAATTCACTGTATTTTGCACGGCTTTTCATAGACTCCTCAAAATTTGCTCGAGCAATAAGATGGACATACCATTACAAGCAATATTTAACACCTGTTTTCGATGAGGAAAAATTCACCGAAAGTAGATATAAAATCAATAACGGTTTTCATGGTAATCACAGTGAAACTCGGTGAAAATCGCGTTTTAATTCCTCGTAGTTTGTTCGGCTTTTCATAGACTCCTCAAAATTTGCTCGAGTAATAAGATGGACATACCATTACAAACAATATTTAACACCTGTTTTCTATAAGGAAAAATTCATCGAAAGTACAGTCGGCTGCAAAAGTATTCGAGCACTAGCAATAATCCTTGCCAAAAAAAGTACACTTAATACAGCTTTGTGAAATAAATCCTTGTCGAGTCATGTTCTTAATCAGTCTAAGAACATGATTCGACAAGGATTTACTTAGCAAAACAGTCTTAAGTGTACTTTTTAAATATAGGAATTATTGGCTAGTGCTCGAATAATTTTGCAGCCGACTGTAGATAAAAAACCAATCACGGTTTTCATGGTAATCACAGCAAAACTCAATGAAAATCGCGTTTCTTTTTCGAATTAGTTTCTAAAATGCATAAAATTTCGATCATTGGATTACACTTTTTTCTGATAAGACATTTTGGATGACTTCTCGATGGATTTTTGGTTATCAGCCGCTGAATAATCCATCATAGATAAAAGTGAGAAACGAAAAAGTCTGTAAATACACGCAAAACTCAAAGATAATAAAATTTGTGCAGCACTTTTAACAAATTCATGATCTAAAACATTATTCATGACAGTAGTAAAAATCCATGTAGAACATAGTGATATAATAATAATAAGTAAAACCAATTACGTTTCAATAACGTGCTAATTGTGATAATAAAAATAAATACATAAATTGTATTGTGCATGTTACAACTCATGGATGTCCAAAGAATAATTTAAAGAATATAAAGAACTTTAATACATTTTTAGGCGAGTGACTATGGTGGGTCATTTTAAAGGGAAGAATATTATGAGAGAAAATAGTTCATGAAATAGCACGTGAAAATGGTAACATTTCACTCATCTATACCATCGCATCGACCAGAGTTCCAACGAAAGATGTTCCTGAACTAAAAGAATGAGAATGGCGCAAAGCAAACATAAAGCAGTCGTAAGAACGGAAACAGAAGTGGAGTGGTAAAGTCATCCAAATAACCCCCATAAAAGCCAAGTGTCTTGCTCAATATGTATGCACTACGGCCGAAACTACCGAAGAGGAAAAAAAAAAAAAAAAGTTAATGCATGTTTCTGTAGGCGCCTTAATTACCCGAAACATGAAAAATGCCATTAGCGGCACGCGGGCGCACATTCCTTAGAATGCTTTTCGAGGGTGCGCGAAGGTACCCAATAAAAAGTATTATAACGACATGGGGAGAAGGGATGGCATATGCAGTAACCAAGCTCGGACGGAAACCAGAGACATGGTTTTATTTATATCCAAACATTTGCCACAAGAAAAGTAACGATTCTACAATGATTATAGCAATGCGCACTGTGCCCGTAAAGAGACTTTCCCTGGTAACAGAACATTACGTGGTTGACGAATTAATCTGTAATGGAACGAAGAAATATTTATAATGTTGCAGCGAGATGCTCGAGAGAGGTAAACATACGATGTTTCGAAACTATGCATGCACTGAAAATTGCGCTTCTTTTTTTTATATATTCGTTGGTGTAAATCAAAACAAAAGTAATTCGAACAAATTGCCAGAAAGTATTGCACACAGTCGCCATTTTTCGTACTAAAATTTAAATTCATAATGAAGTAGAAAAGTCTATATGTGTAAAACTTTTGATCTGAATGTTGTTTGTATGTCATGATTCAAGTTGAATGTGGTAAATATTGCTAATGCCGATATAAATAATTTTTCGCTAAAATCTGTCAAAAATTCGAATATTTTTAATTAAAAAAATCAAAATCGCGTTTTCTAGGTTCACTTCACAATAAAATCTTAAAAACTTTCTTATGCTCAAAACTAATTGAGAAGCTCATCTAAAAACGAAAGTTCTGAACGAATATTTCTCGTCTCAATAAAAGTTCAAATTATGTTTTCTTTTTTAATATAATATATATATATATATATATATATAAACGAATGTAGCTAATAAATAAAATTCTTTACTTACTTGATGTAGTCATGCTTGCACAGGATCATACCAGCCTTGGTAAAGCACGAACTACCAATGTCCGCAAGTGTTGCTTGGCAACACGAGCATTTGAGACATGCGTTGTGCCAATAACGGTCCAACGCATGAAGAAGGAACCTGTCCACAATCTTTGAGCCACAACCCGCACAACAGCGATTGGTATTACCTCCACCCGGTGAAAAGTGCTGTTGTTGTTGTTGTGGATGTTGTTGTTGCATCATAGGATGATGCATCATACCGCCACTCATCATGGCGTCGTGGGAAGGGTTCATCATGTTGCCCTGATGATGGCCAGCAGGACAACAGTCCGAAGGGTTTGAAAAATATGGAGACTCCGTTGTGGCCGGCGAGGAGTTCCGCTTTCTGCGTATGGGAACCAGGTTGGCAGAAAAAGACAATGAACACACACTACTGACGAATGGAAAACTAATGCCTCCAACTATGGAGGAGGTAAGCGAGGTAAGTCGAGCCAGCTAAAAATCTTCTGCCCCCAGATCCGGCCGTAGAAGACGGACGGGGATCACCTTTTCGCTTTCATGCTGTAAATGGACCACGAACAAGCCTCCAAGGAATGCGTTAGGAGGTGTCTAAAAAAGAAACAAATAATAATTAATAATAATATACGGTACAAAACAAAATTTTTATAGCAATAAATATTATTTTAATATTTGAAACTTTGGATTAAGTGAATTAAATGGGAAATAAAATTCGTCGTAATAAAAGTGTGTTTAGGAATCAAACATTCTGATGTACATGAAAAGAAAAAAAGAAATATCAGGAATACGAATAACAATTATATGAATAATTAGATTTTTAAAAAATGTGAATAATATAAAGATTATTAAATATATTGTCTAAAATTTCATGCTACTTTAAAATAAAAGGTTAATACTTCGGAATATTTACTTGAAAAGATATGTTTTCGCAATTAGAAAGAGATCTTGCGAAAATTTCTAAAATTAATTCTGAACTTCCGAATAAATAACCGAAAGCATGATAATAAACAGCAGCTTTATAAAAATAGATAATTCAATATACATATGTAGAGAGATAGAGAGAGAGATTGAAAAAATAAAAAAATTGTTTATTAGCAAGAGAAAAAGATGCACTAAATCTTAGTTTCGTACTCTTTTCCCTCATAAATGGCGTCAGATTGTGCCATATATAATAGTAAATTATACATTCAGCTTGAATAAAAACTAAATGCAAAAATCCATAGAGTTCTGTGTTATTTAACTATTGCTGTACTGCATAGAAATTGCATAATCGGGGGAAAAAAAGGGTCAAATATCTACGAAAAACTAGCAACTAGTGAACCTCCGCCATTTAAAAATACATACAAACAAATTTTAAATAAATAAATTATCATGCTGCAAATTTTAACAATCTATAAAATATTTCTCTATCGTGGACCAGTTATGATTAAATTTTGTAGAAACGATACGACAGTGACTTAATAAAATACGTGAGGATAAAAAATAATAAATAAGCAATATTTAAGCATGCGGACTCAGTTCAGTGATCTCTAAAAAAAAATGACGACATTTGTCTAATGAGATGACTTTACAAAAAAAAATCTATTTTTAAAAGTTGCTGCTTTATAATTTTTGCAAGCGTCATTTTAAACCTAACAATACTTTAAAGATATAAACAAAATAAGAACTTTTGTGATAAATTGAGCAAAAGACGCAATCAAAATAGGTACTAAGATTTTTTTAACAAAAAAAAAAAATGCTAAAATGAATAAATTAAAAAATAAATTAAAAGGCATTGCCAACATGTCGGCAAAAATTTAAAAGTCGCCATAAAGATCCTATACTAAAACTGTCCTGCCTGCTGAAGTATGAAAACTAGGTCGTCAAACATGAATTTTATTTTGAAACTTTTTTTTTTTTTTTTTTGAATGATTTGGTTTAACTATCATTAGCGTTTCATCCTATAAAAACTAATAATAACTTGGCTTCTAATGAAAATTTAAATTGGGTGGTGAAATTGATATAACACTTATAAGCTTCAAATTTTAAATGTAAATAAATAAATTACAAGTACAGTGTAAACGCAAAAATTTTATTCCCAAGTATTACAGAGTGTTAAGTCTAATACGTTTGAGGAGAGTGAAGATGAAGAACAAAGAATATACAGGTAATTTATTCGCACGAAAGATTTTCATAAAGTTCATTAGAATTTTTTGAAAATATACGCTTTTCTTAATGATTTCAAACTAACCTTGTGGTGGTTTCCGATTTTTTTAATTATCTGAAAACGCGTGCAAATAATTTAAGAGGATAAAAAATAAAATTGTTAGATACCTAAACAAAACTAGAATGTCTGAAAATTAAAAATGAATTTTTGGGAAGAAAAAAAAAGTTAAAAGTGAGAAGATCATAGGAATAAAAAATATACATTTTCATTTCATTTTATTATTATCAGAGATGAAGAGGTATCTAAAAAACTTTGCTTGATACATTTCTAAAAGACTAGAAAATAATAACGAGCTAATAGTTTAAAAATTGACGGAGGAAAAAAAAAAAAAACTAATTTTGACTGTATAGCAACATATTACATCAAGCGGAATTAATTTTATTATTTTACTTTTTACATTTTTTTGTAGTTCCTTTGATCGTTTCTTTTTCTTTTCTTTCTTCCATCCCCTCTTACTCCTTTTTTTTTTTTTTAATTAAATTATGTTGTGGGCATGTTTGCTGTTTTTATTTAAAGAACTTGTGATAAAATAAACTTTATAAAAAAAATATATCTTAAGCAATAGATTCAGTTACATGTGATCCATCAAACTGCACTTTTTGTTTTTTAACAATAATGTTCATATGGGCTTCAAATATAAAATATTGGTCAGTGTTAAACAAGAGAATGAAAATAAATTTGATAAAGTTATTAATTTCTTGCAAGACCTAAAATTATGTTTCAGATTTGATGTGATGTCAGACGACCCTTGGGGAACACACAAGGTGAGTTTGGGAGAATTCACGGGCGAGAAAGGAAAAGAATCTCGCCTTCCTCCCTCCGCGGGATATTGGTGACTTATAGCCACGGCAACGGCTTCCAATATCGCACCTGCGTCTCCGCGGCTGCCATTTCGTCAGGAAACGATTCCCGCCATGATTTATCGCCCTCACAATAATTGCTTCGTGGTGCCCTCGCCCCAGCTTTCCCCCCAACACACACAAATTAAAAGAGACGAATCGATCCGAATGACGTCACACCTCGATAGGAACGTGTATGTGTGTGCGTGCATGAGTGTGAATCGAGCGGCGACATATTTGTGTCGGGCCGACTGTATTATTCCGGAGTTGATAAACGACAAGGTTCTCGTGGACCTATTGGACCACCGATCGGACAAGAGAAACGCGATCTGAATTCAATAATAAATAGCGAAAGAACGTCAAGATAACACCCCAGAATGCCAGAACAGCGGTTTCTCTTCATTTCTTTAGATTCATATCCAATATCGATGTCCTTCAAATTCCAATGTTCTTACATAAATATATAACCTAACAGATTTTTTTTACCATCAACCAAAGATTATTTCGTTTTTTTTTTTTTTTTTTTTTTTTTTTTTCCTGAATCATCTCTTCTATACATATCAAGATTTCATAATAATCTTTAGTATTTAAGTATATTAACTTCAAACTATGATGATTAATCATTTGATTTTCGTTATCAAAATGATTTCGCATGTGTTTCCCGAAAACTAATAATTTTGCGCGAAAATATATTAAACAAACAGCTTATTTCGCAAATAGAGTGCTGTTATTAAATTTAAAAATACATAATTGCGCATAAAACACAACTGAATAATCGAAATCCATTTCATTGTGATGTAGTTTTCTTTATATAATAAAATAAAAGTTTGGTATTAGTATTATAATGAACGTTCTTTATCAAATTTGGGATGAAGAACCCTGGAAATAATTTATACGTTTTATCCAATAATTTGATTTCAATTTTCACTAGAATATATCGTGCGCGCACACACTAATTCACAAAGTGCCACAATTAAAAAATATAGTTTTTATGGTGTTAGTATAAGTAATAATCTAAAAAATACTTTTTCCACCTGTTACAAGAATCGAATTAAAAAAAAAAAAACTTATATTTTTTACCTGTTTGAAATAAAAGTTGCTTAAATTCATAAAAGTGCTCTTCTCCTTTTCTGAACCCCCCCCCCTTTTTTTTTTTTTTTTTTTTTTTAATTATGCTTCTGAAGAACATACAATACTTAACCTCGCTGAGAGCCAAAACCGTGTTATTTTATGGAAAACTCATTACCTAATGTCCTTTTTAAAATTTCGTTTTTCCATTCAGAAAATTCACAATCGTTAAATTAGTACTTATTTAATTTTTATTTCTTAATGTTTCAGTTTCGAGAGTAATAATAATAATAATAATAATTAAATACTTGCATTTTGCTAGAAAATAAAATGTGAAAAATCAGTTTTTTTAAAAATAATGCTAACTTAACGGTTGTAAATTTTTTGAATGTGAAAATATAATGAAAAAATAAAAAAGTTGCATTGTTTACTAGTACAGGCCTTAAGCTCTGTTAAAATTTTGATACTCAACTCTCCTACGTAATTTTTCAATACTCGTAGTACAAACAAGCAATGGTTGTAAATAAGTGAAGTCGCAGTTTCATCTAACAGCTAACTGCACATTAATCGAGGTACTATTTTCTGTACTATTTCGATGGAACCGCTATATCGAAAATAGAAAAGGAAAGAAATAATGAAGAAATTAATTGTATGAGGTACACTCTGAAAATTTTGAAGGACGTCTAAATATTAGGTCTTTGCATAAATTCGTGCGGCTTTTTATTGCTTCATTTCATAAAAATACAGCAAATCAAATGACAATTTTTAATCAAAATACTCTCCATTACTTTCTACAACCTTTGCCCATTTTTCAGGTGACAAATGTATACCACGGCGACGGAAGCTCTCGTCTTTGGAGGCAATAAAATGATACGCGTCCGCACGAACTTTTGCAACGACCTAATAGTATACAATTTAAATTTTAGAAGAGTTCACTTTAAACATCACTGTACAGTCGGTAACAAAAGTGTCCGAACACTAGCGAAAATTCCTATATAAAAAAAGTACACTTAATACAGTTTTGTTAAATAAATCCTTGTCGAATCCTGTTCTTAGTCAGCATAAGAACATGATTCGATAAGGATTTATTTAACAAAATGGTATGAAATGTACTTTTTTTACATCGGAAATTTTTCTAGTGTTCGGACACTTTTGTTGTTACCGACTACTTATGTAAGCGAATTAACTAAAGAATATATACTACAAGCCATCCGTTTCTTGGAATCAATGAAAAATGTGTTTTTATAGTCTTATCAAATCACATCTTCGTAATGAAAAGGAGGACACTTAAAATTTTCTTTAAATTAAAAAATAGCCAAAGGGCACACATGGCTAAATCAGGAGAATAGAGTGGATGATCTATGAGTTTGACATGCTTTTTGTTCAAGAAATTCGACTGCCAGTCTTTCTAAATGTGAAAATTATGATACATTATTTACTATGATAAAGCAGGAGTCCCTTAACATTCCTTTTTTGGAGACTCTCAGAAAGATACATAGAGATATACCAATTAGCTCTAACTGTCTTCTGTCCCTCCAGCTTGATGGTTTTGGAAGTACAAGTCATGTACAACTTCCGAAGTACTAGCCTTGTACTTCTAAAGAAAACAGCATACATTACGTTGTCATTGCTCGTTGTCATCTCACCATTATTGGTATGGGGTCATCTTCAAAGGTCCACACTTTATTTTCTTGAAGTATTCCAAAGACTGAAAACGATATGTAGATTTCATCACCCGTTAATTTCAGAAGTAAGACGATATCTGAATATTCTGAATCATTAATTTTAAGGTTTCCTTACAGATTTTGACACACTCTGGTTTTTGGATTCTGCTAAATTACAAGGAACTTAACGACGAACTAATTTTTTCACATACAATTCTTTGGGGAAAATGTTAGGTTTAGTGTCCAATACAATGTTCAGTTCCTTTTGTATCATTAGTTGGTAGGGTAGGTACTCCAGTGATTGGCATGCTCCAGTAATTGACATCTATCCCGAAATAATAAAAATAATAAAATCATATATTTTACATGTAAGAATTTTAACATTTTATGTCAAACACTGGAGCATAGGGTGCTAATAACTGGTTAAATGAATAACCAGCAGTGTCAAACACTGGAACATAGGGTGCCAATTACTGATAAAATGAAAAACTGGCAGTGTCAATTACTGGAACATTGAGTGGGTGTCAAATAAAAATTCATAAAAAAAAAGTAATTGTTATCAAATGTATATATTTTAACATATATGTGGTTCTGAATGTCTTTCATGCCATAAGTACTAACTTGAAGATTTCTAAAAACATTTTCTGATGACTAGAACATTAAAAACATCAGATATTGCTCTAAATGTGTCAATCACTGGTGCACTTACCCTACAGCGATTATCATCAAACCATTAACATTTTTAATCGGTCTGGCAGATTTTCTGAGACTACAAGAACAGAAGTCATCAGTAGGTGAAGAAACTGACCAATAGAGAGTATTTCATCTTTTTAGTATAGCATTATAACTTATTTATTAGTATTATAACACAGATGTCAGGCAATACCTCATGGCAAAAACATATTCATATTTTAATACTCGATCTATCTAAATTTTAAATATAATGGACTTGTTATAACAACAATTTATTGTAAAATATACTGTCAATACATTTACTCAATTGAACTGAAATGCAATTAGATATAAATGTATATCAAAATTTAAAAAAGTTAAATGACGCACAGTATTCACGAAGCGGTATGTATGAATGATTTTTTTTTCTTTTACATTACATGTCAAAAATGTTAAGGACATCTATTAAATAGGTAAAATAACATAGAAAACATTGTCCTGCTTTAAAAGCGTGAAGATTGTTTTACAACCAAAATATGATAACAATCGCGGATCGGAAAAACGAGAGGAAACCGTATTATGAATAATACTCCTACAGCTCAAACACCTTATCAGGAAAATAGAATTGTATGAAATTCTAGGGTTTCAATCAGGAAAACTGCATAAGCAGGGATTAAGTGCAGAATAGACCATCCGACAGCAAAGCAAAATTCCGCTTTTCCACAAGGGGGATTTTCGCAATATAAAAGGAAAACATTAGAAAAAGAAGAAAAAGAAATTGTAAATCATGCTTTTACAATTTTTTTCTTTTCAAAAAAAAAAAAAAAAAAAAAAACACTTCAAATTGAATGAGGTACACAGCCCTTCACATAATTTTGAAAGAAAGCTAATTCTAAACATTTACGATCCATACCATATAAAATTCAACATCTCTATGTGCAAGGTCTATTTTAGAATATTCTGGACTATAGATACAACTTTGTTGATAGAGCCTCTTAGACCAGACGTAGTTAAATTTGTCCTTCAATAAAAGTGACCAGAGATAGAGAAAGAAAGAAAAGTAAAGTCACATCGTGGTGCCAGGCAACAATTCATCGAGAGAAGACCTTCATTATGACACTATTACACATGAAAACTTTTCGCGCAACTTTTGAGCCGATTCTTAATTTGAGCCAATTTTGTTTAAAGATGTTGTTTTAACGAGATATACCCCCAGAGCTGCCAACCTAATCCGGCAAATTGTTAGTACCGCCCATTTTTCTACACCATTTAATTTTTAGAGTATTTGTTTTCTTAATTCATCATAAAAATAATACTATAATCTTTTTCATATTTAGAAAATACACGACCGTTTAATAATTTCTTGTTTTCCAAAAATTGATTTTTAAAATTTTTATCATTTCCTTTTGAAACAGCAAAATGCGAAATTTCTCATTTTATAATTTCAAAATAGTTTTGATTTGAAACAATAAACTTTAAGTAAACAAGGTCTTATTTATTGGTCATGAAATTTAAGAAGTTCACCTACACAGAAAATTCATGACTTGTTAAATGCATGCATCATGTACAGAATAATAAAGGGGCAAGTTTCCCTATAGGTTAACATGATGTTTGGTTGCTTGCTATTGATGATGACTGATAAAGAGCCTTAATTCTTTTATCCGTGCAAAAGTTTAAACTACGCAAATTTAAATATCAGAAAAATTGCAATTTGTATAGGGTAGGTGCTCCAGTGATTGACATGCTCCAGTAATTCACATCTTCCCCAAAATAATTAATTAAAAAAAAAAAAAAAAATAAAATAAAAGCAAATGATTTATACATCTGAATTTTAACATTGTATGTCAAACACTGGAGCATAGGGTGCCTATTACTGGTAAAATGGGAAACTATCAGTGTCAAACATAGGAGCATAGGGACCCAATTACTGGTAAAAGGAAAAAAATTACCCTATTTTTTTTTTTTTTTTAATTATCACCTCGTTTTTCTAAATTTAAATATTTATAAAATCCAGGCTTACTCATGTGTGCTTGAGAAAAAAAAAAAAATAAAATAAAGCTCGGTTTCTTCATGAAACACCCTGCAGTGAAATTATTGTTAATAACTTAACTTGAGAAAAATCTTTCACGTCGGTATTTGCTTTAATAGCAATTACACAGGAACGTGGAATCCTGAGCGAAGAGATGAATGATGCTGGAGGCTTGGCTGTTGAAACCTCGTCACTGATTTCAGCCTCTAAATTTTCAGTCCACTTCATGGCAACCAACCCTTTGCGGCTGATCATTTATCTACCAGGATATTTAGCATTGAAGAGCACAGATTGCAGGCAGTATTCGAACATCAACAATTCGGTAATCGTGTTATACGCTGAGAAGGGAAATCCAAAAGGATGAGAAACAACGGTTTAACAACTAAAGTGACGAAAGGATATTTCTGTAATATGATATACATCGAGAAGTTATTGAAGCATCTAATACGTAGACACATGTTAAAGTGATATTTTCAGATTTATAATTATTATATAAAATAAAAATAACAACAACAACGTAAATGTTTGCATATAAATAAAGCACACCAGAACTTTTTGGGTTGACAAGAAAGCACTTTCAGCTTGCATAAATATATAGCATTATGTATTTTTCTGTCAATGTTTTAATTTTATATATATATTTGTGTATGTGCTAGAGGTTTAAATGCATCACACACAACAACTGAAAATCGCATAAGATGTCATATTAGACTCATTTACGAAGCTTGATTCGGCTTCCGTATGAATTGAAATAAATTCACTTAACCATTTGAGTGCTTGGTCACACATTGCCGATTCGTGACGCGATGATGCAGTTCGGTGTATCGACACTTTTCACTGGTAATCTTTTCATATCGGAATTTCATTTTCGCGTCTCGGAACTTAGTTTTTGTTTTCGCGTGCGTTAGCCGTTCGTGTGTGCTTTTGCAAAGAGATGGTTTTTGACTTTTTGGAAAAATACGATTTTGAGACCATTTTCCGAATTTTATATTTCATGTATTTTCAGATTCATGCATGACGAATTATCTGCATCCAGTGATGTTTTCTTTTCTTCTTCTTCTTTTTTTTTTTTTTTTTTTTCTTAATGCACATGAAACGTGCATGGTTGTGACGGATGCTGTAGAGATATTCCTGCATTTTCAGATTCATGCAAAGTCGTATTTTTGCAAATTTGTAGAAAATTTTTGAGTTATACATCATTTTTAACACTCAATTTTATGTATAAAGCTTCACATTCTCCGAAATTTTTTCCCTAGCTACGGCCTTTGGATTCATGTGCGGCGAAGTAGCTCAGTTTTCTACTACAATGTTGAATATTTGTTTTATTATTCTTAAAAAATGGCTTAACCTATTTCAATGAACTTCAAAGCAAGCGCCAAAGTGAAATAACAATTTATTCGCTTGAAATGTATTGTTTTTATATGCTTTCTAATGATTAAAAGTATCGATTCGTGATGTAATTCACAATACTGACTCATTCCGTGAGCAGTATACTGGCAACAACAATTGGTGCTATACTGAAGTTGTTGGAAAATTCTTCAGCACTCAAACCGGTTTGACACGACGAATCAAAATTTATGTTACGCATTTCAATCATAATGCAATTAATCCTTTTATGAAACGAATTATCACTGGTAATGAAAAATGTATCATCTACAATAACATCAATTGAAAAAGGTTATGGTCCAAGCGTGATGAACTAGCTTAAACACTATTGAAAGCTGAATTGCATCAGAAAAAGATTACGCTGTCAATTTGGTGAGATTACAAAGATGTTGTATATTTTGAGCTACTTCCAAGCAAGGAAACGATCAATTCAGATGTTCACTACCAACAACTTATGAAATTTGAAGAAGCAATCAAGGATAGAGGGCTAGAATTGGCAAATAGTAAAGGAATCGTGTTCACCACGAAGACATGATATATTTAGCAACACGTAAACAACCTGCGGGATCTTAATTGGAAAGTAATGTCGCATCCTCCATATAGTCCCGACATTGCCCCATCGAATTATCATTTATTTCAAAGATTACAGAACTTTTTTAAGGACAAAAAATTAGGTAATGACAGTGACCTCAAATTGAACTTGGTTGTTTACTGATAAGGTTCAGAAGTTTTTATGAGAATAGGTTCATGAAATTACTAAAATGATGGCAAAAGGTTATCGAACAGAATGGTGGATATTTGACTGATTACAATTTTTTCTTTCTTTTCTTTTGGTAGAAAAAAAAAATAATTTTTATTTTACATTAAAAGCCTTAAATTATATTCTTACCGACCCAATATGTTTAAAGTTAACACATTGTACGCGGGAATCTCCCTGCACGAACACAATGTTGGAGCGAGCGATATTGCAAAAACAGAAAGCGAAAGTAACATATTTTTTACTGCCGTTACATTTATAGGAACACGTTGGCGGAACATCCTCTCAAATTTCTGCAAACCCTTTATAGGACTATTTCTTTTCCAGCAATTCTATATTAAAATACTTTTGAGATTGAGACAGATTTTAAAAAAATTCTTTAATATTATCAGTAAAAATTAATTTAATTTAAAACTCTTTTTAAGGCTATGGAAAGTAAACTTACCATCAACTTCATCAATTTTTAAATTGGAAGGAGCTGGTAAGATATTTTACTACATTTGTAGTCTAACGCCCTCCTTTTTTTTGGTAGGATGTACATTTCTCACAGTTTTATAAAGAATCTTATAAGATTGTGGATAATTTTGTAATTTGTAAAGTTTGTCCTTGTGTGACAACTACAACTTTCTCCATTCCTGCTGTATAAATAGATTAAGAATACGGTTCAAAGACTAAACCAACAACGAATTTATTTGAAACATCCAAAGGGGGATACGAGACTACTTTCACCGTGTGTAGTGGAATAATGTAATCCCAGTGTGTACTTAAGTGTAATATAATAAATGTTCTCATATTACCAATTAACGGCAAGCGACGGGACTGCAGTCAAACTACCTTGAACAAGACAGCTGCGAACTCAACTGTACTGAAACGAACGGAACACCGTGTACGTTTTTTACGTGGCTTTTGTACATATAAACCATAATTTTACGTAATCCTCAAACAATATATTAACAATGTGTTTATTTAAGTTTGTACTTTAAAATATTATTTTCTGTAAAAAATATGTAATAAAAAGTAATTAAAAACATTTATCTCTTTATTATGAAATGTAAGGAATAATAGATTTGGGGAAGTGGGGTAGGCTTTAGATTCCTGCACCTGCATCCGTTTAAACAAAAAGCTTCTCTCGGTCATTATGTACTAAAACGAAATATAAATATCCATACATCCAAAATGCTGCATTTTAACCATTTAGCTTGAAATAAAATAGGAACGAATTTCAATTTAAATTAGTCTTTTTTTTTTTTTTTTTTCCAGTACTATTTGTATGGTTTTATTTACGATATAATTTGCTCATCTTATGTAAAATAATAACTAAAGAAAAGTATAAAATTTCTCGAATGAAACTCTTTAAATAAACCAAATTATTTTATTATTAACGTGTATCACGAAATTCGGGTTCTGTTCTGTTATTAGCCGTACTAAGGTGACCAAAAAAACATCATGGTGGATGATTTTGCTATTATGTGCTTCTCAGATTTATTTATTTATTCATTCGCATTTTTTCACTTACTGACCTTTGTTCTAACTCTATTTATTATTATTATTTTTAGGATGGCACAAACAGGACGCGATTTTGGAGCGTCATCGTCAAGAAACCTATGTGTGTGAGATTGCACGGTTGCTTCAAGTGCCTCATCCAACCATTTCCAAAGCAATCAAGAGATTCAAAGAGCTTGGCTGTGAAGAAGATTGACTGGGAACAGGCAGAAAAAGGGCTTTTAATACTTTCAGAAACCGACAACTAATCAAGAAACGCGCATCCCGAAATCCTCAGTTGTTGATAAGAAAAATGGCAAGACACGCAGAGGCTGCTCTTTAATTAGTTCGATTTATGACCAAAATCGACCTGAAACTATTATAAGCTGAATGTCTCACCGATAAAAAAAAAAAAAAAACGAATATGGCTTGAAAAATGTAGGAAGCTGAAACACCCCCACACTGGAAGCGGGTTCTGTTTTCTGACGAAAAGCTCTTCTGAATGAAATAATCGTACAATCATTATAATGTTAAGAATTTGTTCAACAATTTCTCCAGCCAAGTCTACTATTGGTCAACATCGTCAATATCTCTAATATGTCATGGAATAGAAAAAACATTTCGTCACAAGTAAAAGTCCTCTCCTTTTCATCGATTCTGGAGTCAAAATTAATAAAATTAAATATCAAAATAAAAATTCTTGAGAATATGTACTTCTCTGAGCTCAAAAACACTTCGGAAAGTGAGTTTTAGACGTTTCAGCAAGATTATGGCCCGTCTCGTTGAGCAAAATCCACACAAGACTGGTCTCAGGAGAATTTCTCACAAGAGAACACAAAAATTTCTCACGCGTGTAACATCAACCCCTTGAATTATAATTTGTGGTCGATTTTAGTATCAAAGGACGTTAAGTGTCAGAAGAGAGTTTACAATCTCGGAAACGACCAGTGGTTCGGAAATGGAATGGTTCATTCTGTATTTGTCCGTTTGCTACTTACCTCTGTAAGCCTCCTGTTATAATTCTGTGGCGCGTGAGGAGTCGATGATTTTAATTTAAAAGTAATAATAATAATTTCAAGGGTTATAATTGCTAATACTTTCATTCAACGTTTGCGTGACACTTTGAAGAAAATTAATGTTTTATTTCTAAAATACATTATTGTCGATAAAAAAAAAAAAAAAAAAAAAAAAAAAAAAAAAAAAATGCGCAATTTTTTTTTATGTTTTCATTCATTAAGTCAAATTAGACCGTTGTGTTGTTTATGGTAAACCTGTGAAATATTCTTTCAAAAATTACTTACTCTGTGAGAGTTTATACATCTATTTGAAATACATCTCTGCACCTTTTCTCATATTTATAAGGATACATGGTGTTTTGAAAATAATTGTGAAGAAGATTGAACGCTGAGCGCACTTAACGTATCTAGTATTCTAAAAACCAAAACTATTACAATTTTATAATATAAAACAAAATGCAAAATATTTTTTTCTACACTTTTTAGATGTTCATAATTATAAGAAAAATCAAGAAATTCCCATTTTATTTAACTTACGAGCGGATAAATTACAGTTGCTACGCAAATTTGTTAACTACGGGATTAGATTAATTCATATATAAGCTTAAAATTTTTGTCGAACGGACATTACTGATAATTCTTCGGGAAAAAAAAAAAAACGTTCATGAAGTGAAGTGTCATAAACGTGTTTTCAAAAACAAGGATAATTTCAGTTCGCCGTATATCTAAGGAAATTTGAAGATCTAAAACTGGTAAAGAAAATTCGATCAAGCGTGAAACTGCTGGCTCGGTAGAAGAGAGACGTACAAAATCAGAGTTGCCTTACAGAAACCGAAGACTCACCCATCTTACTGCTCTACTAAAAATGTCTGCTGCTGAATTTGTTCGTAATTTTGATGGAAAGGGTGGTTAACATTTATACGTGTTCAAAATAAATAATAATATGTTAAAATGAATAAAAAAATGGCAATAACCAATAAACATAAGATGTGGTCAGGGTGGGCAGCGTCTGCGTAAAGTGGAATAAAGACAATGTGAAATGGTAAAATTTTGCATTTTCGGATGAAAAACGTTTTATTCTTGATTCACCAAATGTTTTTAACAGTTATTATCTCAGGATAGCAAAAGACAGAGTAGGTCTTTTAAAAGGCAGATCAGGCACATTAAAAGGTGGGTCTATGGTGCTCTGAGGAGCAGTTTCAGCTAAAGGAAGAAGGGATTTTGTGAATTTGCCTACTATGAACATCAAAAGAATAGCCACGAATTTTAAATTTGCAATTCTTAGATTGTTGTTAGTTCTTGGGAAAGGGAAGGGGGAGTAAAAATTCCTTTTTCCACGAAGATTGAGATTTTTGTTCTACTTCTAGAGCAGTAAAATATGATTTGAAGAAAGAAATTTCAGTATTTTTACCTTTCCCATGACCTAAAAGTTGAAAAAGGTTGAACTTATCATATTAGAAAAGGGCATGCAAGTGAAAGGCAGTTTTAGTTCATTTGTAGGTATTGAGAATATCGTCTATGCTGTATGAAATGGTATTGAAACTGAATGTTTAAAAAAAAAAAAAAAAAAAAAAAAAAACCTATGCCAGACAGTATGTCAGATTCGTTCACCATAAAATGAAAATCCCACAAAATATTAATTCAAAAAACAACTGAAAAAAATCTGGAGTGACTCCACTCGACTTTCCGAACATTGAGTAATTAACAGTTTTGTAGATAAAGTAAAGAAAGAGGAGTTGTTAAACAAACAAAAGAGAGAAAACCATAATAGAGTGTTTGAGTATTTTTCTCCATCTATTACACGATGTTTTATTTAACGCTACTGAACTTTGAGCCCATAGATCATAATGATAAAGAATTTTTCGTTGTGTCCCTGTAAAAACCTATAAATGCTAGATTCACCAAAATGCTTATAGGTAGTGCAACAGTGATTTATAATACTCATATAAATTTTCAGCTCAATTCAATAAGGCGTTTAGATGCTATCGTACTTTTAAAAATTTAGTCCCATAGGCCATAATGATAAAGAATTTTTCTTTGTGTCCCTGTAAAAAAACTGTAAGTGCTAGATTCACCAAAATCTATACAGTTAGTTCAACTGTGATCTATAACATGTGTACAAATTTTTTGCTCAGATTAATAAGGCGTTTAGACGCTATCACACTTTTAAAAATTTGGCCCCATAGGCATAATGATAAAGAATTTTTCTTTGTGTCCCTGTAAAAAAACTATAAGTGCTAGATTCTCCAAAATCTATACAGATTGAGTATTTGTGACCTATAATATGTGTATAAATTTTTTGCTCAATTGAATAAGGCGTTTAGATGCTATCGCACTTTTAAGATTTTGCTCCCATAGGCCATAATGATAAAGAATTTTTCTTTGTGTCCCTGTAAAAAAACTATAAGTGCTAGATTCACCAAAATCTATAGGGTTCGTACTATGGTGACTTACAATATGCGTACCAACTTTCAGGTTAATCGAACAAAGCGTTTAGACGCTAGCGTGTTCACTCACAGACATACACACATACATACACACATACACACACACATACATACATCATCGTAAAAATAGTGAAAACGGACTCAGGGGACCTCAAAACGTATAGACACATCAAAATCTCGAATTCGGATTTTTGACATGATTACAATACTTTCCTCACTATAGTGTTCGGAATAATGATGAAAAATCTAGCCTATCTTTATAATTGTGAACGCATAAAAAAAATATCTTTTAACCTTTTTTTTTTTTTTTAATAGAAAAACGATAAAACTTTATAAATATCGTCTATTAATGTAATTTAAATTAATAAAATATATTTACTTCAATAACAGTTTTCAGTGTTCAATTAAAGTAGAAAAATTGTTGTCCTTATAATTATGAGATCCAGTGTATAATAGATTATTCAGTTTGCACACTATTATTCTTTTTAAAATATCTTTTTAGCGATTTATTTTTAAAATGTCTATGTAGATACAGCACTAAAACATTTGTAGTATGCGGAAAGAGATGCAACATTTTAGACATGATGCCTAATTTTAAGTAATTAATATTGTAATGAAAAATTATAATATAAATGAGCGATATTTTAAAAGCTTACAAAATCAGAGCCCATTAAAACACAAATACAAAATTTCACATTCAGTATTTTTTAACATGAATATATTTTTCATAAAATATATTAATGTATTAATTAAAATCTAGGATAAAAAAAAAAAAAAAAAAAAAAATGTAACGATTGTTTTTTGTCAATCTACACTGTAAAAAAAATTACAGCAAAATTTACGGGGTTTTGCCCGTTAACAAAAGTTCCAGCCAAATACCCATTAATTAATATTTTACCGCAATTTATCATTTTGAATACCACTATATATATAAATCAATTTTTGTATTATTCCTTTAAAGATATGTGCTACAAACGATTAACGAAGTTTACTATTAAAAAAGGTGGTAAAAGACTGCTAAGAACCTTGTGGTATAGTGGAAAATATCAAGTCATATCAGGAAATACGGGTATGCCCGTTTTGTAGGCAAATAATATTATACTTTTAAAAAAATTAAAGAACACGCTTTTATTGAAATGTAAACTAATAATTTAGAATTAAACAAAAACCATTTTTAAAAAATCTCCCCTGACTGGGCTCGAACGTTAGACCTTTAGGTTCGTAGCCCGGAGCTTTACCTCACAGCCACAGCGTTCACGTAGATAAAGTCTTTTTTTACAATATAGATTTTTCGTTTGCTCCCAGAGCGGTTACAAACATACATACAGGTGAAGCTAATAAAAGCGTGTTAAAAAACGGTCGTGACCGTAAAAATTAAACGGGTGAAGGCACGTAAATTTACGTGTTTTTTTTTTTTTTTTTTTTTTCTAACAGTGCAGTTCCACCTACCAACGGTTCCTATTAGTTAATGCAACTGGTCACGATCATTACATGCACATGCATTAACATATTACACACACATATTTTAATTTATAATACACACTCTTGGTACTAAATATATAACATCATTTAATGTCTCTGTGTCTAACGTAATTATTATTATTATTATTCTGAACAAATAAAAAATTATTACATGCAATTGATAAAATTTCAATTTTAGCCAAAGCAATTAAGCTAGCTTTAGAGAGAGTCATGCAACATGAGAAGAATTGATAATTTGTCCAACGATCCGCTGACAAATCACTGGCGGCAAAATATACTTAACTAGCTCATTATTGTACATGCCCGCTTCCACAAATTTCCGTTTAACGAACGGCCGGAACTAATAAAGACGGGGAGGCAAGAATTACGGGCATTTATATGCATTTAGAACTAAATATTAATTTTACGGAAGGCCTTTACTTCGATAGCTGGATAAATCACCAATTATGAAATAATTAATTAATCGAAGAAATTTTCAAGAGCTAATAGGATTTACAAATAAATAATTTTAATTTTTTAAATATGTATGCAATTTAGAAAATTTAAAACTTTTTTTAAATGGTTACTAAAGCGGTCTACTTTTATTTATATCGCACATTTTCTGTAATTTAAGACTGGGCAAATTGTAGAAAAAGCACTAAACCAAAATATACAAAAAACTTTGGTTATGGAAGATTTATTGTTACAAACAATGTGATTGGTTTTATTTTCATTTATTTAAAAAAGCTTTTTTTTTTTGTGTGTGTGTGTGTGTGTGCTTCATTATATACTCAGTATTTCTTAGATGCATTGTCTTATAAGTTGTGTGCATGTAAATCGTAAATAAGCAACGAACATGCATTGTAAAACGTACATGTACCATACGAAATGTTTGTTTTGTACATTTCATAAACGCAGTTCTGTATGTTTACGTTATATGTAACAGAAGTTGTTTCATGTAAAGAAGTTATATATAAATGTACATATACAGTTGAACTCGGTTATAGTACTCTTTTATATACTCGGTTCTATTGTCAACTTGTTTATAACGTAAAATATATTTGTTCCGCTTAATCCTTCATATACTTCAATGTAACACAACCTGCTGTTATAACATCATACTATGACCTCGGTTCTAACTTTAAAATACATGCACATTAGATCGCTATTTTTTTCTCTTTCGAGAAAAAACGGAAAAGTAAAATCACAAACTGAAATTACTTTTACATGTTATCTTTGCTTTATTATACTTTCTAATATAAATGTTCTCACTTTTTTTATTATGTCAGTTACATGAGTGATTTCGCTTGATTTAAATCAAACTTATTATTTTGCTATAACGTCAGAAAAGTTTCGGTCCCTTGGATGATGTTATAAAAGAATACACTGTATTTTGTTATGAAAAACTTGTCAGCTTTTTTGTGTGAGAAAGCAGTTCGTAAAGAAACAGGCAGGTTCTAATCGATGAATCGTCTTTATTCAGCGTAACTTCTCGGATGAGTAAAACAAACTGCGATTACAACGAATATTCTCGAAACAGTCCAATAGTACTATTATTTCATCGGATATTCTAGTAGCAGTCCAATAAAGTTGTCACTCGCACAATAAGAGTCACTATTCGACAAATGTGCTGGAACAGCCAACAAAAAAAAAAAAAAAAAAAAAGGAAAAACAGTCGTTTTACAGGAGTAAAGCAGATAACATCAATTTCTCTAAAGAACAGGGATTTCACTAGCTCACGAACAAAATTTAGTCGCGTGGAGCACAGTCTCCAAAGTGTAATCGATCAGAATAGCTCTCTGAATAACTCTGAATCGCATGTCTATACACTCTTTCTGCAGAAGTCATCTCATTAGTATTTATAACTTTTGGCGACAGGGTTTGGCGGCAATTCCATCCAGAACCCCATGGGAAGTTCTAGATCTAAAAACCTCATGCATAGAAGAGCTTCGAAACTTCGGGAACCCTAAACTACTATTTTTAACCAAATTTCGTCACGAAGTCGCCAAATTCGTCGCAAAGGCTGACTTCACTGAAAGTGAATGAAATACCTCTTCATTTTCACTTTGCCTGTAAAACTACTTTCACTGCAAAATTGCAAACGATGCAGAGGAAAAGACTTAAACATTAAAAGAATAAACTACTACGTCAGAAACGCCCAAGAAAAATATTGGAAATGCATACAGCTGTTTCGGTAGCCTTAAGCGTACCTTCTTCAGTGCAAAAACACAACATTACCTAAACATTACCGTTGAAACATTACCTAAACTACTACTTTTTATCAAAATTGGTCGTCAAGTCGCCAAGTTTGTTGCCAAAGCTAACTTCACTGAAAATGAATAAACTGCCTCTTTAATTTCACTTTGCCTGTAAAACTTCTTTCTCTGGAACAGTATAAACGATGCAGGGGAAAAGACCTAATCCATTATAACAATATGTATATCTTAAATCTTATATGTAAAAACGGCTAATGAATGCACCTATGTTTGCATGTATACACTAAAAGAACAATTTTTTTAACGAATATCTGATATAAATTTCATGTTGTATGTTACTTTTAAAAAAGGTATTCATAAGGGGGAGGGAAACGACTTAATATTTGAAAGTTTGTGCATCTTCATCGATTTGCAGTGCATCTTTCACACTATCTCTCATTTAGTTTTTTTTTTTTTTTTTCAAATGTTTCTTTTTTCAACGAAACGTATTTTTGAGAAAAATCTGAGTTAATATTAGTCTAAAAATTAGTACCTATGTTAGAGTAATACAAAATTCGACGAATTATCAGATAATGAGCTATCATTCAAATTTCCTGTCCATATGTTCATTTATTTAAAAGTTATACACAATGTTGCTAATTTTTGCGAATCATGTACTTATTGTTTTGGAACAAATTGTTTTAGAATTGATTCCCCCTCCCCCCCCTAAAAATTCAAGAAGTTTTGAGATTAGAAATAAACTGGGTAAACTCCTGAATGTATATTTATAAATTTTGTCGTTCAATGTCATTCTTTTCTCATTACTCCCTAATTTAACAATTTCCCAATTCCTGGTACATTCCCTTTTGTAAGGACGTCGGTACGCTTTTTCTTTTTAATACAAAATATTTTCAGAGTACACTACCTACAAATAAGTATCTGGACACTTTCGAATTTAGACGTTTTGTAAAATATCTAGAAAAATTCTATAGGAATCATCTTAAAACTTTGGGAGTATAAAAGAACACGTTTCGCCTCATACATTTCAGTAAAAGATTAGACCCAGTGAAAAGCCATATTTAAGAATCTTGGCATGCTACATTAGACACAGCATACTGGAATCAGAATGCAAAAGTGCTAAATCTGTACTGATAAGTATAAAGGATTTAAGTCCAAAAATGTCGATATTGAGTTAAGTACATAATCAGACTCAGAAAAATATTCTCAATCAATTGGTATAAAGGATTTAAGCCCATGTCATTTAGTCTTTGAGAAAATCGATTGGTAAAAAAAGGTTCAAGTTAGAAATTTACCATTCATGTATGGTATAAAATATTTAATTCAGTTTTTTCCTGTTTTTAAATAAAGGTTGACAATCACTCAATCGTATAAAGGGTATAAATCAACATAATCCCTTTTCCCTAATCGATTCTTCTGATTTGTTTTTAGTTAGTTTAACTTTGTTTTTCGTCTCCTGAAAAATCAAGAATATGGACTTAAATCCTTTATACTTATCAGTACAAAAATATCTTACGAAATATGACCATTTTTGCTAAATAATTTTTAACGACGCATGCGCAAGCTTTATAAAAATTTCATCTGTATAATTTAATAGCCAAATGTATTGAGCAACTTATATAAAAACCCAAACAAATATGGTGTAAATTTAAAGAGTTATGAGAGATAGAATGAACAGAATTTTAGTTCTTCTCAAAAAAAAAAGGAAGATGATAGGGGGTTTATCAATATTTATTTACAATCAACGAACACTGTGTTGCCACTGGGCACTGATTGAATTAAAATAAAAATGTGATTAAAACCCCCAAAATTTTGAGAGAACTGAAATTCTGTTCATTCTATCTTTCATAACTTTTTGGAATTTACCTGATATTTGTTTGGAGTTTTCATATAAGTTGCTCAATACATTTGGCTATTAAATTAAGCAAATGAAAATTTTTAAAAGCTAGCGCATGCGTAGACAAAAATTATTTAGTAAAAATGCTCATATTTTGTAAGATATTTAATATTTTGCAGTATGCTGTGTCTAATGAAGTATGCCAAATTTTCTAAAAATGTCTTTGCTCTAGGTTTTATATCCTGCGTGTTATAAATAAAAAAAGTGGATTTTTATTTATTTTTTTTATTTTTTTATTTTTTTATTTTTTCAGTGTTTAAAAAAAAACCGTTATATCTCCATGAATATGTGTGGTAGCCTCTTAAAAATTTTTATACAGATAATAAGAAAATTCCTCTTAATCACATGCTACAGCCAAAATACATTTTAAGCATTATTTTTTACAGGGTGATCCAAAACATTTTGATTTTTCTTTAATTTTTTGATCGTCCCCTTTTCCTCCTCAGGTAAAAACTTTTGCTGAAATGTATGAGGTGGAACACATTCTTTATACTCCCGAAGTTTCAAGATGATTCTTAAAGAATTTTTCTAGATATTTGTTCGAAAGACTCCAAATAGTTATTGGTAAGTAGTATAGTAATCTTAGTTTTATTCTTGGTTAGGAAATAAACATTAAATTGTTATTTAATAATAGCGACATTACATAAATTAAAATTCTAGTAAGGTTTTATTATTATTATTTTTTTAAATAAATTTCCACGCTAACAAAATACATATAATCCCCACACACACACACACACACACACGCACTGTTTTTAAGAAGTAGCTAAATTTTATTATAAATTCTCCTACACTGGTTTCTAGATTAATTTTTATCACGCATGTAAAACACGTAATATACATTTCAATTTATAAGAAAAAGTTTAAACATCGGAAGACAATAGGCTCTTTTGTTTAAGGCACGTGCAAAAGAGAAATGCTTAAATAGGGTTTTTTTTTTTCCTATGACATAAGTCAATAAACACAAATTTCTCATACTTTGGAACTTTTAAAAGATCCAATAAATTTATCCACGTGATTTTGTACGGTTAGACGGATTATACTAAAAGCATAGCTCTGGCGATATATTTTTAAGGCTATTTCTATGAAAAAGGATTATCAAAATACATGTTTTGTAAATTCCTCACTCAAAACGTATTATATTAAAGGATGATGCGTTGTAAGCATTTAAATCACATACATATAACAAACATGACATATCGACTTGTGCAAATAACAATTTTATTTAAAGAGTTGCATACCGTCCATATTTTAGCTGCTAATTTTTAAAATATTTGATCATAATATCTGTACTGATAAGTATAAAGGATTTAAGTCCAAAAATGTCGATTTTGAGTTAAGTACATAGTCAGACTCAGAAAAAAATTCTCTATCGATTAGTATAAAGGATTTAAATCCATGTCATTCAGTCTTTGAGAAAATCCATTGGTAAAAAAAGATTCAAATCAGAAATTTAGCATTAATCTTTGGTATAAAATATTTAATTCATTTTTTTTTTCCTTTATTAAATGAAGACTGACAATCACTGAATGGTATAAAGCATATAAACCAACATAATCCCTTTTTCCTAATCGATTCTGTTGATCAGTTTTTAGTTATTTTAACTTTATTTTTCGTCTCCTGAAAAATCAAGAATATGGACTTAAATCCTTTATACTTATCAGTACAGATATTATGTTGAAATTTTACATTTTGAGTTTTGAAGACATTCATAGCCCAATTTATCTGACATGATATGCAGCAAAATTAGCTAATAGTACCTCTTGATGTCATTTTTTATCATTTTATAGATAATTTAACAGATATTCATAAAAATTCAAGGTTCATTTAAAGCATCATAATTAATCCTTTATGTCATAGTGTTACACATTAGAAAATTAAGTAAAAAGCCATTTTCACTATCTGTTTTGAAAGACGATTTTAATAATTGTTTCTATCGCTCAACATTACAGTTGACGCAAATTAATTGTCAAATTATCCACAGATAGCGAAAGTATGTTATTTATTTATTTATTTTCATGCTAGAGTTTAATTTATGAAGAAAAAATATTCAGGTGTAAATATTCAAAACTTAAAGGATATACACAGGCACAATTCCTTTTACATGATCTTGTAGACGTTAAACACTTTTTTGTAAATGAATGTTTAATGTTTTTGTTTCGTAACTTTTAAAATATTTTTACATGTTTCAAATACTGTAGTTAAACATGTGAATAAACATTTTTGAAATGGGAATTCTTAAATTTTTGAGTTATTTTAGTGGAGTTTTTTGGTTCCATTAAAATTTCTTTAACGCAAAATACATCTGTAAAATTTAAACAAAAACTGAGATATTTTCGTCTTTCAAATATTTGTCCTTGAAGTTTAATAGAAGTTTGTAATATATGTATTGTGATTATTTGCGAACAATGACTATCTGTCCCATAAATTTCTATTACAGTTGGAATTTTCAGTCAACACCAATATCAACGATACATTTGTTCTTTTGAAACAATGGTGATTTCGCATCTTAGATAACTTCATAGTAAAATTCTTATATCATTTTTTGTAAATTACTATTTTAGATGCATCGAAATATAACATTATTAAGTAGATTAAATTTTCCAAAAGCTATTTAAATTTAATATAATAAAATTTAATATTTAATTTTTAGAAATATATTTAAAATTCTCCTCCTAACTACTTTTTAATATTCATTCTCCCTTGATTTTACATTATTATACTTTAACAATTTGTTTTCTAAATATATTTGGACATCACTTTGTGAATTCATTAATAAATTATTTAAAATTTTTATACTTGAATTTTAAAAATTTGCATTAGATTTCAAGATTCAAAACAATACCCTGATATGTTTAGAATAAACTCAATGTGAAATCTAAAGGGGAAATTAAAAAAAAAAAAAAAAAAAAAAAAAAAAAACAGCAGCAGCAGGGAACATTTAATATATATATATATATATATATAAATATTAATTTTTAATTTAATTTCATTATATTTATCTAGTTTTCAAAAAATATTAATATATTTTTAAAAAATTATTAAACTCCAATACTTATTTACGCATTGAAATATAAATAATTGCATATTTTAATAATTGTAAGACTTATAATACCTTACTATGACTGTGTGGGGGGTTTTATTTACTATCGATAAAATAAGTAGTATGAAATAGTAATATCAGCTCCAAATTCCAATATCAAGAGGCTTTTGCATCTTACAGTTAAATATTTCATTTGTCTGCATAACAAACACAAGATCTTTTCTTTAAACAGCAATTTTATTTATTTATTTATTTTTCAAGAATTTGCCTTTCCAGGTTTATGTTTTACAAATGAATTATTTTAAAAACAATTCATTTGCAAAACTTGATTACTTGTAAATTTTTGTAGCAAACGATATCTGTTCATGTTTTCGACGTCTAGTAATAGTCGAACCGCGTTACCGTGAACACGTTTAAAGTGAATTACTTTTAACACGAACTGTTTCCACAATCCCCATCAAAATGAAGATTAATTTAGATATACGAAGATTAGTTACTGATAAAATGAACTACTGATAACATGAACATTTTTGCCCCCTTGAGATTCGTGCTAATGAGGTTCGACTGTATAGGAATTAAACAATTGAGACTTATAATAAAGGTTGGGTTTCTTTCGGAAGAACCTCGTTTCATTTAGGACAGTAGAAGAAAGTGGAAAAAACTGGAAGAGACGGAAGAAACCAACAGAACACAAAACAGATGTTCTAGATTAAAATATATCATTTACTTATATAAAAGAATTAAACTCAGATCATAATATACTATCAAATCTAAACTATTATTTAATTAATATTAAAAATATTAAAAAAAAAAATAAGTCATTTAATTACAAACCTTAAATATCTACAGGTGATAGGATTTTACTACTGTAGGGGTAGGGTGTTTTTTTTTTTTTTTTTTTTTTTTTTTTTTGTTTTTTTTTAAACTGTTTCTACCATTTTCGGGGGAGAGGGGGGGGGGGATCCCAAAAAATATTTTTTTATATAAAAATACATAATTTTATACGCTAAGAGTATTATGCAATATATATTAATTAGAAAAAAAATTTAATTATACATTAGCTACTATTTCTTATGTGTAGCTAAGAAATAGTAGTTTCAATTCACGTTTCAATGCTTATTTTAAGAATCTAATGCTTTTAAAACTTTTTGCATAGATACTATCGCATATTATTATATACTGAAATAGTACAAATGAATTTCGTATAAATGTACATAATGAGAGTTATTCTTAACCTGGGATTGTGAAATTAATATGAATTATTGATAATAGTAGTAGTTAATTAGGAAAAAACAATTGGGGTATCGCTTCCTCTCCCTTAGGAGAAGACCCCCCCCCCCCGGGGGGTTGTAAATTTTCAAGATCGGTATCTTTCGAAAGGTCTCGTCAATACCTTTAAAACGAATGATTGAACTATAAATCTGTGATAATTTAAAACAAAGTTATCGATTTTTTTTACTTTTAACGAAAAAAAAAAAAAAAAAAACTTTGAAAAAAATCGTATTTTTTTTTTTTTTTTTTTTTTTTTAATATTGTTACTGCGTGAATTTGTATAGGAAAATATAGAAGAAAGTCTTGTGGTGGCCACAGCATACTAGTTTTTTTTAAAGAATACAATCATTTGTATGAACTCTAAGCTTAGTAAACCAGTGAATTATACATGTATACATCAAAATACTTTTAAACTCCTCTATAAGTTATCCAGGATTTTTTTATTTTTATTTATTTATTTTTTTTTTTTTTAATTTTTAATTTCTCTTTTTTAAGTTAAGAAACCAATTTCAATATACAACTGCTAAAAAACTTTTAATTATACTGTCTTGCACTGCAATAAAGAAAATGAGGATATGATGACATTTTGTAGTACAGTAATTATCGTGTACTTGTTCCCTTAATTAACTAAATGTATTCTATCAGAAAGTAGAGGAAAGTGATACATACTATTTAATTACCAGTTAAAGTGTTAAAGAAATAACATTGTTTAAATAATCAAACTTTATACTGGTTAAAGTGAAATCTATTTCTTTAATGGATTTTGAGTATTTTGGTATACGATATGATCTTGGCTAAAAATCTCACGTAACTATTAATTTAGTATACAAAATAAAATTTTTATAGGTGTAATTAAACTTACTTAAGGTTATTAATTTGAAAAATGTGTTAATTACAATTTATATAATAAATGTTAAAAAAAAAAACAGTTTCTTCCATTTATTCCACTTGGAAAAAACCTATTTCTTCCTGCAGGTTTTTTTTACACCTTCGAAAAAACTTGCCAACCCTGTTTATTATTATAAAAATGATTCAGTGACCAACGAAGTAGACAAGTAGGGGCTGAAAAAAAAAAAATCTACTGCAATTGTAGATATTGTTGACGATACTTTATGAGTGGACTGTATATCAATTTAATAATTACTATTCTGAAGCTATTACTTCACAAACATTTAATTAAAGTATTATTTACATATCGTATGTACATATTTACAGTTATTAGAGGACGTAATATTAACGTATTCAAATATGTTGACACCATAGTCAACGCAAACTATAAAAAAGGTGAACCATATCACCGAACAAGATAAACAAGAGAGATGTTACTCTTATAACGAAAAACAATACAACTGCTCCGCTAAAGCGGGAATGCAAGTGAACAAGAGATGCGCGCCAAGGTTGCGCATATAGCCAAACTAAGGTGAGCGGCAACATACCGGCCCACCTTGAAACATTGTTTCAAATTTACAGTTCTTATTTGTTATACCAAATTATAATTAATTATACGAAAATATTATATATGCAATTTAAATAATAAAACTTATACAAGAGAAATATTAATAACATTGTAAACAATAAAATAATACAAATGAAATACAATAAACAAATTAAATTTAACTATATACATTATTCATTTTCAAACATTTTTTTTTTTTTTTTTTACTTTTCCAACGGCAAAAGAGCAATTTTTGAAATAGGTCGTTTATATGTCCCATTTCTTGTTTTGACAGAAACTACGCGTATTTTGTTATCCTTTCCTGGAATAATTTCTACTATTCTACCCAAAATCCAACTACATATGGGCAAGTTTTCTTCCTTTAATAGTACCATATCCCCATTTTTAAGGTTATCTTTCTCAATTTTCCATTTGTTTCTCTGTTGTAATGTACTTAAATAATGGCATTGCCATTTTTTCCATATTCCTTGAACTATTTTAGTTAATTTTTGCCAGGTATCTAATCGATTATCTGGAATGCCAGAGAACTCGGGTTCGATCACCGCTGTGATGGGTCGACCAACTAAAAAATGGCCGGGAGTCAAGACGTCCAAATCTTCGATATCGTTTGACAGGGGGGTAAGGGGTCGAGAATTGAGGATTCCCTCAATTTGACAAACAACGGTTAAGAATTCCTCATATGTTAATTTAGCGTTTCCTACTGCGCGTTTCAAATGATACTTAAACGATTTTACGCCTGCCTCCCATAGCCCTCCAAAATTTGGGGCACGGGGTGGCAGAAATTTCCAATTAATATTCTCTGAATTTAAAAAATTAGTAAGGTTTTCATCAGGCTGAGTAGCTAATCTATGTAACCTTTTTAATTCATTATTTGCACTAACAAAATTTGTTGCATTGTCACTGAATAATGTTTGGGCTTTGCCTCGTCTAGCAAAAAATCTTTTTAAAGTTGCGATAAAAGCTTCGGATGTTAAATCGCTAACTACCTCTAGATGCACGGCTTTAGTAGGCATGCAAATAAAAATACAAACAAAAATTTTGTTATAGATTCCTTTTCTTTGACCCCGATATTTAATTAAAAAAGGGCCACAGAAATCTATACCGGTACAATAAAATGGATGAGTCACATTTACTCGTTCCTTTGGCAAATTTCCCATAAGTTGATTGACCGTTAAAGGTTTAATTTTGTAACACGTTACGCAGTTACGAAATATTTTCCGAGCTAAAGATCTCCCACTAACTATCCAATATTTTTTCCTAACGTGGTATAACAAGGCTTGAGGTCCTACATGAAAGAATTTTTTATGGAAATGTTCCATAATCATGGAAGATAATTTATGGTCGTGGGGCAACAAAAGGGGATGTTTACTATCAAAATTTAAATTAGCATTTTCTAGCCTTCCACCGACTCTTAGGAGTCCCTGAGAATCTAAAATTGGATTAAAACAATTTAATTTACCTGATACGGGCTTCCCTTTTTCTAAGCAGATCAATTCTGCGGCAAACTGTGTATACTGTACCTGTCTGATTAAATGCATTTCAGTTTCGTTTAATTCGGTGCTTCGGAGTGGTCCAGTTACTTTATTTGCCTTTGCTCTTGTATTCCTAATAAATCTAAAAATAAAACTACATATTCTAATTAATTTACAAAAATTATTTGTTAATGAAAACAAATGATTATAAAAGTTCTGGGAAGAATCCGTGGATTGGATTAATCCACACAACACTGCAGGGTTAGCGTCACCCTGGTGATTATTTTTCAACTCACTAATCACAATACTATTATCACTGGGGGACAGATAGTCAGAGTCATTGTTTATGATACTACTGGATTTACTTAGAAAGTCTGGTCCCTGCCACCACAACTGATTATCCATTAAATCGGTGGTAGTTAGACCTCGTGAATTTAAGTCTGCTGGATTTTCCGCAGAGGACACATGGTTCCATGTGAAGTTTTTAGACAGTTCTTGAATTTTGGCAACCCTGTTGCCAACAAATGTTTTCAATTTCCAAGGCTCGGTTTGGATCCAGGCAAGAGCTATTTGAAAGTCTGTATAGAGATAAATATTATTGATCTGTAATCTCAAAGATTTCAAAATTTTCACAATTAATTTGCATAACAAAAGACAACCAGATAACTCGAGTCGAGGGATAGAAACAGTTTTTAGAGGTGCAACTTGAGATTTGCTGCTAACCAAATTGGAGACAATTTCAGAATTATGAATAGACTGAATATACACGGCTGCTCCAAAAGCTAATGACGATGCGTCGGCGAATCCGTGTAAGTTTATTTGTTGTGCTTCAGGAATTAAAACATAGCGATTTATTCTAAGTTGTTCAAGAGCTTTCAACGAAGTGGCGAATTCTAGCCAATTTTGAGCAATAGGGCTTGGAATAGGGTCATTCCAGTCCAATTTTAATTTCCATAGTTCCTGCATAAACAACTTGGCTTTAACAATAACAGGACCGATGAGACCCAATGGGTCGAAAATGCGAGCAATGTCTGATAAAATGCTTCTCTTTGTCATAGACTTTAACTGACACAAATTTATTTTAAATGTGAAAGCATCTAAATTGGGTTTCCAGGCAACCCCTAGGGCTTTGGTTTCCTTATCAGAGAATGTGTACTCAGGGTATGTCTCTTTAGAAGAGTCAAGTAAGGAAATATGATTTGCATTCCATTTATGTAAATTCATTCCAGCGCTTTCTAACAAGTGTATAAGCTGTTTTTGAAGCTCCCTAGTAGATTCTAGCGATTCTTCCCCACTTATTATATCGTCCATATACGAATCATGTAGCAAGGTATCGGATGCTTTCGGATATTTCTCGGCTTCTTCAAGGGCTAATTGCTTCAACGTTCTGATGGCTAAAAAGGGGGCACAAGCGGTACCGTATGTTACGGTATTAAGTTCATAGGTTTCAATTTCTGAGTTCACATTATCTTTCCATAAAATTCTTAATAATTTTCTCTGATCCTCGGTAATCATTATTTGACGATACATTTTTTCAATATCGGCCAAAAACACAAATCGGTGTTGTCGAAAGCGTAACATGATTTCATATAAATCTTCATTAACTACACCCTTATATGTGATATCGTTTAATGATATTCCACTAGTTGTCGGACTCGAAGCATTAAACACAACGCGAAGCTTCGTAGTAGATTTTTCGGGCCTATAAACGCCATGATGCGGTAGGTAATAACAGCTAGATTCATTTAAATTATCAACAATTTTTGTCATATGATTCAAATTAGTGTATTCTTTAATAAAATCACAATAAAGATTTCGCATTGTTGGATTCTTTTCTAAACGATTCCATAACTGCTGGAGCCGTTTTTCTGCGATAGATTTAGACTCCCCAAGAACACTAGCATCTTCCTTCAAAGGCATGGCTACCATAAATCTTCCCGATTTATCTCTCCGATACGTTTCTAAAAAATGCTTTTCACAAAATTCTTCTTCCTGACTAATTGGACGTAAGTCAATTTCAGGAGCTTCTATTTTCCAGAATTTTTGAATGGTTTCATTAAGATAATCATTGCATGCAGTAAAACCGCAAAAAGTATTTTCAGATACATTGCGGTCTATGGTTCCCGCAACAATATACCCAAAAACGCTATTCTGAAAGGTGAATTGTCCTATTTTAAATTTATCTGCCTTTAATATTTCATAGAAAAATTCAGCACCAACTAAAGCATTTATTTTAGATTTTTTCCAAAATTCACTATCAGCTAATTCAAGGTCATGTGGTAGATTTAAACTTCTTATGTTTATATTGTGTGAAGGAATGAATTCTGTTATTTTAGGTGTGATTAAAAATTCAATTGGTTCACTAAATGAATCATCTTTATTGGAAATAATGGTACGTACTGAAGATTTCACATTTGTCATCTTACCATTAATTCCTGAAATATGAATATCGCATTTCCTTTTTTGCAAATTCAATAAATGAGCGAGTTCTCTGTCTAACAGGTTACATTGACTACCATTATCAATAATAACACGAACCGGAATCTTTTTTTTATTGCTACTTTCCAAATAAACTATAGCAGTTGACAGCAATACATGTTTTTTACTTTTTAAGATGGGATTATTAATCTCGTTATATAATGTCATCGAAACATTATTTTTTTCTTTCTGCAATTCAGGATATGAATCATTTGATTGCAGCAGGTGCAAGCCTTTTTCTGACGCCGTCTGGGAGTCAGGATTTTGTTTGTGTTGTTTTGATGGGAAATTATTACTTTTTGTTCCCGGCAAAGTTCGATGTAGAAGTGAATTATGTCTTTTAGAACAGATATTACAAATTTGATTATTTTTACAATTTGATACCTGATGATTGGATTTCAAGCAATTAATACATAACAAATATTTTTTTACTGTTAGGAATCTTTCGTGTTCATTTAATTTTAAGAATTCACAACATTTAGATAAAGAATGATTTCCTTTACAAAGGGGACAATTTTGATCATTAAAGGACTCATTTTTAGAAAAGAAGGTTTTTATTCTAGTACTCTTTTCCGCATTCATTACTTTCGGTTTCGTATTCGAAACGCATTGTAAATTTTCTAACACCAAACTTCTTTTTTGTAAAAAGTTAATGAAATCGCACCATGTTGGCAATTCTGTAGAACTTAAAGATAATTCAAATTGTTTTTTGGATTCTTTATCTATTTGTTTAAGAATCACATTTATGAGTAAGGCCTCCGTAAAGGGATTCATTTCCAATCCTATACATTTGAGTGCTCGAATATTTTTTTGACAACTATCTGTAATTGTTCTCAAATTTTTAACTAAATCTTGAGATAGATTCTCTACGTTTAATATCTCATTTAAGTGAGAATTTACAATCATTCTTTTGTTTTGGAATCTATCTTCCAATGCTTTAAAAAGCGAAATATATGAATCGTCTTCGGTAATTACATCTAGTGCTCTTCCACAAAGTGTAGATTTTAGATAATATAACTTTTGGTTATCTGAAAGTTTATCATTCTGATCAATTAAGGTTATAAATTGATCTTTAAAACTATACCATTCATTATATTGTCCATTAAATTTGGGTAAAGGAATTTCAGGTAAACGAAAATTGATAATAGGATTATCTTTAGATTCATTTAAAACACTTTCATTTTTACTAATGTTATTAGAGAGTAAGAATTTTCGAAGCCTTACCTCTAATTTTTCTGTCTCTTCTTCCAATTCTGCGAAGGCGTTCAATTGAACTTCCAGTTCCGATTCATCAGCTATTTCGTAATACTGGATTTTCAAATTATCCAGTTTTGTTACTATTTTTTGCAGATTATCCTTCTTTATTTCTAGAGTTATAATGTCTTTATTGTCGTCACTAACAGTCTCTAAATATGTCACTATCTTAGTCAATTGGCCTTTCAAGGTTCCGCGTTGGCGATTAAGGATAACTAATTTATTTTTATCCATAATTAATTTTCATCAATGAGCACCACTATTTTTCATTATATTACGATTGATCTTCCTCCGGTTCTACTAGACCAAATGTTGACGATACTTTATGAGTGGACTGTATATCAATTTAATAATTACTATTCTGAAGCTATTACTTCACAAACATTTAATTAAAGTATTATTTACATATCGTATGTACATATTTACAGTTATTAGAGGACGTAATATTAACGTATTCAAATATGTTGACACCATAGTCAACGCAAACTATAAAAAAGGTGAACCATATCACCGAACAAGATAAACAAGAGAGATGTTACTCTTATAACGAAAAACAATACAACTGCTCCGCTAAAGCGGGAATGCAAGTGAACAAGAGATGCGCGCCAAGGTTGCGCATATAGCCAAACTAAGGTGAGCGGCAACAGATATCATTATAATTTTTCTACACATTCTAAATAAAAATGGCAACCAAATAAATGTGATAAGTTTTGATAAATAGAAGTAAAATTGCAAATCATCCCGAAACATCTGGCAGTTCAAAATCATTTCTGCGGTAAAGCAGGAGAGGAAAGAAAGAAAGAAAAAATATATATATATAAATAAAAAGACAGAAAATCGTCACCGTAAATGATTCGTTAGATCCAAGCTGACAGAAATTAAATCCCTCTCTAGGATAGCGAGTGTGCCAATTAGTCTTTTAATGAGACATTTTTTTTTTCTCTCTTTTCTTTTTCCATTTACGGTTTGTTTTCTTAAGCTTCGGATGCGGAACATTTGAGCAAATGAACCAGATCCAATTATTTACTCCGAAAGAAAGGGTTCTCTTTTCTTTTTTGTTTTTATTTGACATTTTTCATCCCATGACTCGACTATTAAGAATTCTTTTACATCCCAAGTTAGATACATGATATGAACACTTAGTCTACGTTACTTAGAGAACTTTCCTAGAATTGTTGATTAAAAAAAAAAAAAGAAAAAAAAAAAAAAGAAAATGGAAAATGAATACTACAGGGAACTGTAAAATATAGGAAAAGTATTTAACAACTGTAACCTTCTTTCACAATATATATACCACAATATGTGCACTAGGGATGTTTGAAATGGTGGCGCACCATTTTAATGGTCTTTTTAAGATAACGATAAAATTACATAATATATATCTCTATATTCATGTGTTATAAAATATAATCTATATATTCTTCATAAGGTATAAACACTATAGATATATAGATATAATTTCGCATGTTTAGCAGTTTATATTTTCTTATTTTATATATTCTTTCGATACATAACATCTTCAAACGGAGGTTTATTCTTATTTATTTATTTATTTTTCATTGTTTTATATTAATGAATGCGCCCGAATACAAGGATTAACACGGAAAGGTTAATTATTTCAAAATAACATGAACTGAAAATATAAAATATGCACTAGCAATCTTCAAACAAAATATCGAACACCGAATCTTCTTGAAAAAGAGAAATAATAATAATGATGATGATGAAATAAAAACATAAAATCATAATAATTACCTGCACCTCAAATCCAGTTCCACTCGTTTCGTCTCATTGATTTCGTCCGATACCTCATTGAGTACAAGACAGCAACAGCTGTAAAAGGAAAGCAAAATCTTAGTATACTTAAAAAAAAAATTAAATTAAAAAAATAATAAGTTTTTTCTATAAATAATCAGATATAATGTTGAATTTAATTTTATTCAGTAAATAGAAGTTATTACAATATACTAAAATCTCTCTAAAAGTAAACCCCTATTTAAGGGCCACCTTCTTTTAAGGTCAGTTTTGGAGTAGAATTTCTAAAACTGAGTATTTTGCTACAGTTGCGTGTTTTGGGGACCCCTGAATCCAAAATTAATGGTACTTGTTTTAAGACAAAAAAGATTTAATCAACAACAGTTTAAACTTTGTGTGTGTACCAACCAGCAAATGGCACTGTTATGCACAGTGAAAAAAATTAATTTTGTCTAATTTTTTTCTTAAGAAAAAATTTAACCAGCAACAATTTTAACTTTGTGCGTATATCGTGTTAAAACACAATCTTGGGATTTTTTTTCTTCCCCCCTCCCTGAATATTCAAAACAAACAGAAATTCAAACAAACCAATTATTGATAACTATTACAAAGCTGTATAGACAAATAATGTAAATTTTAATAGTTAAAGCTGCTTAATTTATAAAATTTGTTTCCTGAATTGCGATTTTTTGAATGACTTCTATTAAAAGGCTACCCCTCTAATAAAGGACTGATTTCTATGTCATCATGGAAAGTCCTCTTAGGGAGGATGTTTCTGTATAAGATAACCTATGTAATAAAAAATTATAGGATGTGTGAAGATATTTGTATAGGATTCTTATCAAATAATTGTACTCCGACCTACACTTGCAGGTGCCAGGTTCCAATTCCAAAGATGGCATGGATATTTCAGTGGTTCGGATTCCAATTTCAGCCGTAGATGTCGGGTCTAATGAACCTGAATCTGCAAATAAATGACCATAGGGTGATTCTCGAAACCTAATTTATGCTCAGTTCTCAATCCGACATTCATAAATTACTATTACAGAGCATATTCTATCCATGTTAACTATCAAATTCCCATCGAAAACAATAAAGAACTTTTCTATTATATTGGACAGACTAAGAGGACTTTAAATAAAAGAATGCAAGAACATATATGAAATATCAAAGAAGGAAATAGTTCTACTCTAGTCGACATCATTTATGCCAACGCAAACGCTAACCCTATATGGGATAAAGCCAAAATTATTACAGCACCATCTACTATCAAAGAACTTTACATTTCCGAAGCTATTAATATAATTAAATGCAAAAATGCAATAAATTCCAAAGATGCTGCAATTTTGCCAATAATTTGGCACAATATTATAAAATAGATAATAGTTTATTTCTGTTAATTCGTGATGTTTTTTTTCTCCTACAATAGCCTCGCGTGATACTTCAATAGTTCCAGCTTCTCTTATTTTTCTTAGCTCCTTGATCCAACCTTTACCGGACTTCAAACTGACTTTGCTGATATTCACGTTATTAAAAGACTTAACTGTTGATTGTGAAAAGAAAAAAATATTTAAAAACTGCTCATTAGAAACGAATAATAAAAATCCCTGATGATGCTTTACTATTAAAGCGAAAAGCTTCGGATAATTTTTTTAACATCTTTTAAATAAAATTTAATTTTACGTGTGTTTAAAGTGTTTTTAATATAATTAACAAATGACACGTGTTCAATTTAACTCCTTTTTTAGAGATTATTTCTGTACTGATAAGTATAAAGGATTTAAGTCCAAAAATGTCGATTTTGAGTTAAGTACATAGTCAGACTGAGAAAAAAATTCTCTATCGATTGGTATAAAGGATTTAAATCCATGCCATTTAGTCTTTGAGAAAATCCATTGCTAAAAAAAGATTTAAGTCAGAAATTTAGCATTAATCTTTGGTATAAAATATTTAATTAAATTTTTCCCTTTATTAAATGAAGATTGACAATCACTGAATGGTATAAAGCGTATAAACCAACATAAACCCTTTTTCCTAATCGATTCTGCTCATTAGTTTTTAGTTAGTTTAACTTTATTTTTCGTCTCCTGAAAAATCAAGAATATGGACTTAAATCCTTTATACTTATCAGTACAGATTTATAAAAATTAATTTCGCCAATCGGTCGACACAATGCCCCAACTTGTAGGTTACCTACCGTTCAATTCGATACAGTTACATTCCCTAATTTGCAAATTAATTTTATTATGGTCAGTTTCGTAGTTTAGTTTTCATGCAATTTAATAGTATTTCTAATGCAATGAACCCCATAATGTAAGTTTATGTGAAATATTATTCTATTTTGCTATGTTAAAAATTCTACCTTTCGAATAATTTACGAAGTTTTATTAACATTAGAATATTCATAACCATTGATATTGAAGCCAGCATCATAAATAACATTTTAAAAGTCGCCTGGCAACTTCACTATGAAAATGTTTATTTCAAAGGATATTTATGAGAAAATTTGCCCAATTCTGCCATGGTAAGAAATTCGTAAATTTCGAATACCTTACGAAATTTTCAAAGTAGAGTATTCATAGTTAATGATGTTCATGCCAGCATCATAACTGATATTTAAAAGCTCATCTGACATTTCTACTATAAAAGCATTCTTTTTAATGCACGTTCAAACGAAATTTGGCTCATTCTCCCATGTTAAGATAACCAGTAAATTCGAATAGCTAATAAAGTTTTAAATTAGAATGTTACAGACTAACAAACTAACACACTGGCATTCTATAGACAGACACCGTATCAATTTCGTTATTTTAGGACTTCTCATACTTAAAAATGTATAAAAAAGAAGAAAAAAATTAAAAGTAATCCTCATCGGAAATGATACAAAATTATTTAATTAAAACATAATGAAAAAAATTATACAAATTATACAAATAAATGACAAAATACAGAAACGTTTGTCAATACACAGAAAACTGTGGAACTCAATGTAAACTGAAAACTTTAACAGTGAAATACTTCTAGTTAATAAAGAGACAATAATTCAAAGCAACTGATGAAAATCAATTTAATATGAAAAATTTAATAAAGGAACATTAAACAATTATTTAAATCCAGTTTTATGTCATAAAGGACAGATAAACAGAATTTTAGAATATCTAAAGCACTCCTTTATAACTGAATCATAAAAATACTTAATCACAAAATTTTAAATTTAAATTTTGATTTTAATTAATAATTAACTTTTGATTTTTTTAATATCTTCTTATTTATAATATATACTTCATGTTACAAAAAAAAAAGAAGAAAAGAAAAAGAAAATATTCCTGAAAATCCTTAAAGAAAATCCGAAAAAAAAAAAAAAAAAACGGATAAAACCTTAAAAACACGGGTCGAAAATCGAACAACGTTTTTATACTTATTTTCATTTTTATTTTTCAGTTTAAAAAAAAAAAAAAACATTAATTGATTAATTATATTATTTTATACAACATAAAGATCATTTTAAAATTAAGTATGTTAATTTAATCTTAACAACACTAGTACGTACGTACCTGTACAAACCTACCAATAAGCTTTAATCTATCAATACACCCCCCCCCCCCTTATACTCTCAACCAGAATAAAAAAGACAGAATTTCTGTTGATCCTTGGACTGATCCTTACTTATGAATGAACGTTTTAATTTCCTCAGATTACAGTTGAGTCTACGTACAATGTGGAAAAAGAAAAATGCCAAAGGTTTGTTTGTTATAATAATAAGCATTACTTCTGGTGAATCACTAATTAACTCGCCAGCTTATACATCAATGTATTAATTTATAATTAATTTTTTAAATATTTATTTGAAAAATTCATCTAATTTATTAGTTATTAACTTTATTTAGTAATGAATAACGCACAAATTACTGATCCATTTCCTTCCTGTTAATCATTTATAAACGAAATTAGTAATTAATGAAATTTTTACGACAAAGCTTCTTTCCTCAATTTTTCAAAAGACATTTAAAGGTTTCTAATTTTATGGAAAATTTCAAAAAAGTTTCGTTAATTGCAGCTAATTAGTTAAATAGGTCCTCTCTCTCTCTCTCGTTGGAACTTTTTAAAATAATTTACATTAATTTAGAATTGACTTATGTTTCTTAAATGTAATGACTATATGGACGTACGAATACAGAGGCTATACATATAAATGTGAAACTTTTTTTCTGAAGGAAAACTTTTCACTGCATACATTTCAATGACGAGGAGACTACGCAGGTACTAATGAGATAGATTTTTTTTTTCTTTTAATCTTTAGTTATGTAGATTTGAAATTATTCTAAATGTAACAAATTGAAGCACTTATAATCAATCCTAGAATATATTATTATGAATTGGAGATATTGGATTTTAAAATTTTTATAGATATTAATGTTAAGCGCGATATATAAGTCGATCGTGTGATAATTTGCAGTTGTTAACAAATAGATGGGCACACAAAATGGTAACTCCGAACGTAACAAAAACGTTTTTATTACATTTAAATAAACCGTACAAATTCTGAAGGTATAGAAATTTTTGATGTAGGACCTCGTACAAGGTGTTTACTATACGATTTAATTAAATAAAATTTTCTTTCTTTCTTTCTTTTTTAATGAGATGAATGTGAAATGTATTGCTACGTATTTCCAAAAAATATATATATATATATATATATATATATATATATATATATATATATATATTTTAACTGTGCATTTGAAAGGAATTTTCCACACTCATTGGCTATTCAAAATTTATCTGCATGTCTAATAATAAAAAAAAAAAAAAAAATCATATTCATCAATTTTAGTGGTCTAAAAGTAGACTGCACTGCAAGATTTGTTTTTCTTTTTCAGAAACACCGTTTAAAAAATTGAAGACCACTATGATAAAAAACATATTAAAAAAGAAAGATGCAAGAAGAAAGTTTTATAAAGATTTCTTTCTGGTGTTTACCAAAATGAAGTGTTACTTTACCTTGATATTTTAATATTTTGTTTATAGATGGATAAATAAACTGCAGTGTAAGATTTTATTTTCAGAAACATCATTAATAGAATTAAAAACGTTTAAGAAAATACATATGAATAAAGAAAATGCAAAAAGTTTGATAATTTTTCCTTTCTTTTCTAAATCGAAATCCTGTTACTGTGCTATCTCTATTTAAATTTTAATAATTTCTTTACATAAAAAGAAGAAAAAAAAAGAAGAAAAAAAAAGAAAAAAAAAAAAGAAACACTGAAAGAATTTTTTTTTTTTTTTTTTCTTTTTTTTTGAGAAACACTGTTCAAAAATTTTAAGAACTTTATGATAAAACGCATATTAAATAAAGAAAGATCAAAGAAGAAAGTTTGATAAACATTTCTTTCTTGTGTCTACCAAAATCAAGTTATTCTGTTATTTTATTTTGAAAATTTAATATTTTGTCTACAGAAGTAAAATTAAACTGCAGTGTGAGACTGTACTTTCAGAAACATCATTAAAAGAATTAGAAACATGTATGTAGATGTACAGATGAAAAAAAGAAAATGTAAAAAGTTGGATAATTTTTTCTTTCTTATCTATATTGAAATCGTGTTGATGTGCCTCCTTTATTCAGATATTTTAATATTTTATTTACATTAACAACAACAACAAGAACAACAACAACAACAAAAAGTATACTGCACGGACTTTCTTTTATATAGACTTTCTTTCATACAGACTTTCTTTTGAGAAATAACACTGAATTTTTTGAAGGCTTTCACGGTAATACGCATATTAAAAAAAGAAAAATGAAAGAAAAAGTTTGTCAAACATTCTTTTTATGGTGTCTACTAAAATTATGTTACTGTATTATTGTGACTCTATTTTCAGAAATATGATTAAAAAAAAATAAATAAAAATTAAAAACCTTTATTAAAATATAGGGTAAGTGCACCAGTGATTGACACTTTTAGAGCAATCTCTGATGTTTTTAATGTTCTAGTCATCAGAAAATATTTTTAAAAATCTTAAGTTAGTACATATGGTATGAAAGACATTTAGAACCACATATATGTTAAAATATATAATTTGATAACAATTATTATTATTATTATTATTATTATGAATTTTTATTTGAAACCCACTCAATGTTTCAGTAATTGACACTGCCAGTTTTTCATTTTATCAGTAACTGGCCCCTATGTTCCAGTGTTTGACATAAAATTTTATTACTTTTCTTATTTATTAATTATTTCGGGATAGATGTCAATTACTGGAGCATGCCAATCACTGGAGCACCTACCGTACATGGTGTGTGTGTGTGTGGGGGGGGGATGAGAAAACTTTTATAACCTTTTTTTTCTTGTCTCTGTCTAATAATAATAATAATAATAAACAAAAGTTCTCTGTTTTTTTTTTTTTTTTGAGAACTATCATTTAAAAATTTAAAGACTACGATAATACACATATTAAATAAAGGAAAATGACCGAAGAATGATTCGTACAGGTTTCTTTCTGATACATGTAAAAATCATGTTATTCTGTTACTTTATATAGATATTTTAATATTTTGTTTATATGAGGATAAGTAAAATGCAGTGTAAGACATTACTTTCAGAAACATGATAAAAATTAAATAAGTTAATTAAATAAAAACCTTTAAGAAAATATGCATAAAAAAAAGTGCAAAGATTTTGATGAATTTTTTTTTCTCTCTTTTCTAATCGAAATCATGTTACTGTGCTTCATTTAGATATTTTAATAATTTGTATCTTACATAAAAGAGAGAGAGAGAGAGATAAACTAGGTTGCAATAACATGCAACCTAGAGACCTTAGACCTTTCTTTTGAGAAATCCGTTGTTTAAAAATTTGAAGACGTTTAAAATAATACACACGGTTAAGAAAAGAAAAAAAAAAAAAGATATTTTAGTATTTTCTTTATTAACAAAAAGTATACTGCACTGTAAGACTTGTCTTTGAAAAACATTATTTAAAATTTTTTTGAAAGTAATACACATTTTAAAGAAAACGAAAAAAGTTTGATAAACATTTCTTTCTTGTCTCAAATCGATATCATATCATGTTATTATACTTTCTTCATTTAAATATTTTAGTATTTTGTTGACTAACAAAAAGTATACTGCACTGTAAGACTTGCCTTTGAAAAACACTATTTAAAAAATTTAAAGGTAATACACATTTTAAAGAAAAAGAAAAGTTTGATAAACATTTCTTTCTTGTATCTATCGATATCATATCATGTTAGTATTACGTTTTCTTTATTTGGATATTTTAGTATTCTCTTTACTAACAAAAAGTATACTGCACTGTAAGACTTGCTTTTGAAAAACATTATTTAAAAATTTTTGAAAGTAATACACATTTTAAAGAAAAAGAAAAAAGTTTGATAAACATTTCTTTCTTGTCTCAAATCAATATCAAAGCATGTTATTATGCTTTCTTTATTTAAATATTTTAGTATTTTCTTGACTAACAGAAAGTATACTACACTGTAAGACTTGCCTTTGAAAAACACTATTTAAAAACTTTAAAGGTAATACACATTTTAACGAAAAAAAAAAAGTTTGATAAGCATTCTTTCTTGTCTCTAACGATATCATATCACGTTAGTATTACGCTTTCTTTATTTAGACATTTTAGAATTTTCTTTACTAACAAAAAGTATACTGCACTGTAAGACTTCTCATTGAAAAACATTATTTAAAAAAAATTGAAAGTAATACACATTTTAAAGAAAAAGAAAAATGTTTGATAAACAATTCTTTCTTGTCTCTATCGATATCATATCATGTTGTTATGCTTTCTTCATTTAAATATTTTAGCATTTTCTTTACTAGCAAAAAGTATACTGCACTGTAAAACTTGTCGTTCAAAAATATTATTTAAAAAATTTGAATGTAGCATACATTTTAAAGAAAAAGAAAACAGTTTGATAAAAATTCCTTACTTGTCTCTACAAAAATCATGGTATTATGTTTTCTTTAATAAAATATTTTTGCATTTTGTTTTTTGAGAATAACTAAGCTCCACTCTTATTTAAAATAATTTGAGTACTTTTAAAATAATACACATTTAAAAAAAAAAAAAAAAGAAAGAAAGAAAAAGAAACAAGCAAGAAGACAGTTCATTAAACGTTGATTTCTATTCTTAAACAAAATTTGTATTATTGTGCATTTTTTATTTTGATATTTTAATAATTTGTTAAAAGGATAATTAAACTGCACAGTAAGACTACTTTTAGAAGTTGCATTTAAATGTTTGAATACCTTTAGGGAAATACACATTAAAAAAAAAAAAAAAGAAAAGAAAGAAAGAAAGAAAAAGAAAGAAAAAAAAGAAAAAGGGAGATTAAAAGAAGTTTATAAACTTTCTTTTTCTTGTCGTAACCAAAATTATCTTATTGCAATTTTTTTTTTTTTTTTTATTATTATATTCTAATATTAATATACTGTGCTATAATACTTGCATTTGAAAAACAGTGTTTAAAAATTTTGAAGTTGACACACATTTTAAAGAAAAATAAATAAAGTTTGATAAACATCTCTTTCGTGTTTCTACAAAAATCATGGTATTTTGCTTTCTTTAAAAAGATATTTTTACATTTTGTTTTTTGAGGTTAAGTAAGCTCCACTCTTATTTAAAATAATTCGAATACCTTTTACTACACACACTTAAGAAAAGAAAAGAAAAGAAACAAGCAAAACGACAGTTTATTAAACATTGATTTCTTCTCTTAAACAAAAATTATATTACTGTACATTTTTTTATACCGATATTTTAATATTTTGTTTATATACGGATAATAAAATTGCACTAAGACTTTACACTCTGAAGCTGTGTTAATATATCTAAATACCTTTAGGATAGTACACATTAAAAAAAGAAAGAAAGAAAAATGAAAGAAAACGAAAAAGGGAGAAAAAAGTTCATAAACTTTTCTTTCTTGTATTAACCAAAATCATTTTATGGTGATATATATATTCTAATATTTTACATAAAAATAAATATACCGTACTAATTTAATATCAAATGTTGAAATTTAAGTCTTTAATTAGAACAGTTTGTTTCGAGAAGACTTTACTTTCATAAACACTAAACAATTTAAATATTTTCGTCGTACACATTATTATTCTAATATTTGTTTTCTTAAAAATAAATATACTGTACTGTAAGACTGTACTTTCATTAACACTACTTAAACAATTTTTGTAATACACATTTAAAAAAAGAAGAGGGAGGGGGGGTGAAAGGAAAGGAAAAGAGAGAAAGAAAAAGAAGACAGAAATAGAGTATTAGACAAAGGGGGAGGGGAAATAAAGAGAGAGAGAAGTTTAGAATACATGTCTCTCTTGTGTACCAAAGTCATATCATTGTGCTTCCTTTAATTAAATATTTAAATATTTTCTTCATATAAGGATAAGTAAATTGCACTGTAAGAATTCATTTTTAAAAACACTTTTTAAAAATTTAAAATACCTAAAAATAATACCAATAAATTAACAAGTAATACCTATAAAAAGAAAGAAAAAGTTATAACAGCACTTTGAAAGTGTTTTCTTCCATTAAATTAAATGCTAATAGACAGAAAATAATATTTTAATATAATGTTACTGTTTAATGATAAATTAGACGCCATAAAAGAAAAAACATAATATATTACTAGTGATTCGATTGTTCGATATTTTAAACAGATATTTAATTAAGTGTCCGATGAATAATGTTGCAAAGTATGTTAAATACAACCTAAATATTTGTCTTTATCATGAATACTGAAAGCAATTTGATAGATATAAACTGATTTACAATTTATAGAGATTTAAAATTCTCATCACCGCGAATTCTGAGGGAGCTTACTTTTAATCAGTGTCAAAGAAGACTTGACAGTAGTTAGTTACAATCAAGAGTGTTTTCAGCTTTTCTAGAAATACGGGAAAATTTATCACATTTTTTAAAATGTCACTATAAATATTTTTAGTTACCTAAATTTTTCTTTAACTTTTTTAATATGTAAATCGGTTTTCTAAGAATTCCTTCCATTGTTTTCTTAATTTTTAAATATAAAAACTATAGTGTGAATTGCAAATTAAATTTTACAGACAAGAATTATTTTTTTTTTTTTTTTTTTTATCATTTATAAAAAAATAAATAAATAAATAAATAATGATGGAAAGTAATATTATTTTCCAAATAACACAAAATACATGAGAAATTCACAGGATAAAAAATAAATAAATAAATAAAATAAACAATTGTATTTTCAAAATAAGAAATATGAGTTACAAATTGCAGTCAAAGTAAACACTCAATCCACTTAATGAAATAAATATTTAATCACATGTTTTTTACACTTCTATGAGAACGGGAGGTTATACCCCACATTGTAATATTTTATTCTGCAGAGTAGAAAACAGTGAAATTTAATTTAATATCAAATGTTGAAATTTAAGTCTTTAATTAGAACAGTTTGTTTCGAGACTAATTAGAAATGCCTTCAAATGATGCATTAAAAACTGTTATAAAAAGAGACACTTGAAAAAAAAAAAAAAGATAAGATGTAATAACTGACGTTATTGGGGGGAAGAAGGGGTGAAAAATTTTAATCAAGTATAGGCGAGCCACAATGTTTCCAACTCACAAACGAGAAGAAAATAAGAAGGAAAAATAAAAAAAGAGAAAAGTGAATAAAAAGACTAATTCCAATGAACGGCGTTGACACTGAAAAACAAATCTCCCGAACAATTAACTGCAATTCACTGTTCTCATCCGAGACTCCCACCCGATAATTACAATTGTCCCGACAATCAGCTTCGAATAAATAATACTTCAACCCTCGCGCCCTTTTTTTCCCCTTCCCCTCAAACATCGCTGCTTACACACACTCCAATGGGAAAAAATATTAAACGGAAAGATTAAAAAAAAATATTGCTACTTAAGAAAGAAGAGAAGCAATTATATAATAAAAATTAGCAATTTTTTTTTTCTATCCCTCTTTTTTTTTTTTTAAATCCCACTTTTGCCGCAAATAAAACGCTTCAAGACACAAAGAAGTTTTAAAAAAAGTCAGTAAGAAACAAATAAAAGATCGTCTGCTGCAGCAAAAGAAGGACTGAACCACTTAACTCCGCGACGAATTACTTTCTCATTTATTTGGAAGGAGAAAAAAAAAATAAACGAACAGAATTTTTTTTCTCCGAGATTCGTTTAATTTCATAACCTCTCCTTTCCCCCAATCTCCCCCCACACCGTTTTAATTTGTTTTTGTTTTTCTGAGAAATTTTTTTCCGCCCTCTTGTCTGGGATCATTGATTCCTTATTAAAAACCCGAGGTACCTAATTACTTTAAATGCGAGTTGGGCGCCCCTTTCGAGGAGGGCTTCCAATAAAAGCTCTTAATTGAGCCAGAAAAGAATCTTATCGTCTGCGTTAATGGACGGACACTCGGCAAAGGATTAAGGAAGGTTTTTTGTGACAATTTTTTTTATCCAAATATTGTTATATTTTTCATTTGCTTGTGTTACAATATATGTTTGAAAATGTAAATACAGCAAAATACATTACTTTCTCTAAATTGTTTAAGAAAATTGTATGCTTGGAAAAAAAAAAAAATGAAATGTTTTTAATTAAAAATCAAAAAGAAAACTCGTGTGGTTCGCATAATTATAAAACTCTTTCCAACTATACCAACACGTTTTATAATGTAATACATAGTTTAACTTTTAAGTTTGCAATTTTGTTTTAAACATAAAAAATGTAAAACAAAACAAAAAGTGCACCTTTAACACTAAAATATATCTGAATATTTTTTAGATGCCCTGAAAATAAATTCTTAATTCTCAGACCACATTTTTATAGAATATATGCTTTTATGCTTCAGAAAACAGTACTTTTAAAATCGCCGTGATTAATGCAGCAAATATGGAACATATTGCATTTTTATAGTTTTGTTATAGTGTCTAGAAATAAAATACCGTCTCATGTGGTGTATTAAAATTTTTAAACAGAGGGGAAAAAACCCAACAAAAAAATGCCCTTAGAACAATTTCCACTTATATCCAGGAATGGGATTGACAAAAATGTAAAAAAGCTAAAAACTTTATTCGGAAGCCGGCTGTTAAAACAAAGTACTAAAATTCAGCGATGACAAAAACATTATATCACAAAAATAAATAATTGGTTTATTTTATATTTAATTTATAAAAGAGAACTAATAATTGATTGTTTTAATTAAAATGGGTACGTAAAACCTTGCTACGTGTAACAAAAATACACATCAGAAAATCGAAACTTCCAATTACAACTTTAAATGTACATTGCTACACAGAGAAATATCGACCTAAAAATATTCATCCCTGTACATCTCATAATGTATCAGACTATTTTCGTGTAATTCTATCTATAAACCAGTCCTTAAAGCTAATTATACTTATTTCCTATTATATAGGTTGTAGTTGTGTGGCTTACGGCCGATTGACTACACTAGGATCCTAGGCCTATAGGTGAAATATCCTCTTCGTGGGTGGAAGTCTACCAAGGGGTTCTAGTCCGTATTTAAGCGAGTTCCGGAGAAAACGACCGAACGGCTAGTTCGATGAACCTGGGATCGAACCCAGCACTTCCCATCTACCAGTTTTGATCGCAGAACCCCTAGTATATAAGAAACGTACTCATGTGCATATGGATAAAGAATGTTTATTGCGGTATGTTTTGTGCAGTATAAACGTATTTAAATAAGATTTTTAATAATATCTCTTAGAAACCACTTTTTCTAAATAGGAAACAATCTGAAACATTTCATAATGAACATGAATAAGATATATTATTTCAAGGCATTCTAAAAATATCTACGGAAATTATAGCGCATACAGACAGACGGGTAACGTTTCTTTGCATTGCAATTACTGCTATTCATATCTGGCCCATCATTCTCTCTCACAACTAGTATTAACGCCTTATGCCTTTTACACTTCTGACACGAGAAATGTTGCGTACTTGGGGGTTCGTGAGTTGCCCGAGAATGAAAGGCGAAACTTACAAAAGTTCAGTAGTTTATTTACAGTAAATTCCAGAAGAACACAGGTCTATAAATCAGGCATCAACTTTCATTCCACCAATAAACACAGCTTAAGTAACAGCTGTCAACAGCAAATCCACAGTACAAACTGTATACAAACAACTCTTCTTTCTCTTTGAGTTGCCATTATTTTCATGTCTTATGGGTGAATATAGGACATAGAGTGCAGTAAAATTTTAGCAATTTGCATACAGCACTACAGAAATAACACCCTATTTACATGCAACATTCATTCTATGTCCTTGATAAAGTTATGATGTTGCATGTTTCAATCTCAGTTTGCTTATTTTTACTTTCCGAACACTATAGTGAGGAAAGTATTGTAATCATGTCAAAAATCCGAATTCGAGATTTTGATGTTTCTATACGTTTTGAGGTCCCCTGAGTCCGTTTTCACTATTTTTACGATGATGTATGTATGTGTGGGTGTGTATGTGTGTATGTCTGTGGGTGAACACGCTAGCGTCTAAACGCTTCGTTCGATTAACCTGAAAGTTGGTACGCATATTGTAAGTCACCATAGTACGAACCCTATAGATTTTGGTGAATCTAGCACTTATAGTTTTTTTACAGGGACACAAAGAAAAATTCTTTATCATTATGGCCTATGGGAGCAAAATCTTAAAAGTGCGATAGCATCTAACGCCTTATTCAATTGAGCAAACATATTATACACATATTATAGATCACAAATACTCAATCTGTATAGATTTTGGAGAATCTAGCACTTATAGTTTTTTTACAGGGACACAAAGAAAAATTCTTTATCATTATGCCTATGGGGCCAAATTTTTAAAAATGTGATAGTGTCTAAACGCCTTATTAATCCGAGCAAAAAAATTTTACACATGTTATAGATCACAGTTGAACTAACTGTATAGATTTTGGTGAATCTAGCACTTACAGTTTTTTTACAGGGACACAAAGAAAAATTCTTTATCATTATGGCCTATGGGACTAAATTTTTAAAAGTACGATAGCATCTAAACGCCTTATTGAATTCAGCTGAAAATTTATATGAGTATTATAAATCACTGTTGCACTAACTATAAGCATTTTGGTGAATCTAACATTTATAGGTTTTTACAGGGACACAACGAAAATTTCTTTGTCATTATGATCTATGGGCTCAAAGTTCAGTAGCGTTAAATAAAACAACGTGTAATAGATGGAGAAAAATACTCAAACACTCTATTATGGTTTTCTCTCTTTTGTTTGTTTAACAACTACTCTTTCTTTACTTTATCTACAAAACTGTTAATTACTCAATGTTCGGAAAGTCGAGTGGAGTCACTCCAGATTTTTTTGTCATGCTTATTCAATTTTTCTACTTCTTCATGTGATACTAGGTTACATCTGCTGCAATGTTTGAGAAGGTTTTCAATATATTTTCATTCTTGTAAATGACGGAGCTTTTACGCGAATATTTTGGAATGATTATTATTCATCTTTCTATATGCAAAATTATGCATGTTATGAATTTAGAGTGTGCCCTTATTTGGCAATTTCTAATTATTTAATTAAATATGTATATGCACGAGCATGAAAATTCAATGAGACGTTTGTTTAAAAATTATTTATTGACATTTTTGTTATTTTGACGATGCTCAAAATTTACAAATTAATAATTATAAATGTTTCCAAAAAATTTTTTGAATAAAAAGAAAAGTGAACACAGGACGAAAAATCCGTTTTTAACACGCTTTTATTAGCTTCACCTGTATGTATGTATGTATGTTTGTTTGTAACCGCTCTGGGAGCAAATAAAAAGTCTATATTGTAAAAAAAAGACTTTCCCTACGTGAACGCCGTGGCGTCGAGGTATAGCTCCACGCTACGAACCAAAAGGTCTAGCGTTCGATCCCAGACAGGGGAGATTTTTAAAAAATGGTTTTTGTTTAATTCAAAATTATTTTTAATTAAAGATTTAAATGTATGTAAATATTATGATGTGTAACTCACACGATTTTCTCTTACCCTGCATTTTAATACTAAGATAGTACATATTTTGTGCTTTTTAGTTCACATTTCTATAAAAGCATGTTCTTTAATTTTTTAAAACTATAATATTATTAATCAAACATTTGAAGGACATGTGTACCTTCACCTATCTGTAATGCACCATTTGACAACTTTCCTCATCTAGTTTTCTTTGGTAAAATTGTTTAAATTTTTCATTTCTTCCAGAGCTTACTTTTGAGAAAAATTGAAGTTATAACTTTTTAAAAAATATTACTTGTATTAAAGTTATATAAAATTTGATTAATGGTTTGATAACGAATGTGCCATCCAAATTTCATATTGATATGTTCATATGTTTCAAAATTATGCACAAATGAACAAACAGATTTAAATTATCCTAATTTGTACCTAACTTTTGAGACCAGTGTAATAAATTTTACTTTTTTAGGGAAAAAAAAAAAAGAGAAAAAGAAAGAAAAAACTCAAAATTTGTTGAGCTCAGACGTATTTTTACTCATTATACAATACCTTTAACAGGGTTCATATGCATCAGAGGAAAGCCTGAAAAACTTAGAATGCTCAAACAATTAGGATTTAGGTTTCAAATCACAGAGAAATCCATACTTGCCAACATCCTAATTAATATTCCGTAGTCTTGTTAGCCCCACCTTCTTTTTTTCCCACCAGTATCTTTTTAGAGTATTTTTCTTCTTATTTAATCGTAATCGCATTTGGGGAATATTACTCTAAAAATTTACTGGTGTGAAAAAAAGAAAGGGTGGGACTAACAATACTACGGAATATTAATTAGGATGTTAGAAAGTATGGATATAGACCACTTGCCAACATCCTAATTAGTATTCCGTAGTATCGTTAGCCACGCCTTTTATTTCCCACCAATATATATATATATATATATATTAGTATTATTCTTCTTATTTAATTGTAGTTTAATTTGAAGAATATTACTCTTTAAATTTACTGGTGTGAAAAAAAAAAAGGTGGGGCTATCGCTACTACGGAATATTAATTAGGGATGTTGGCAAGTATGGAAATCTCATGAAAAATGAAAATTTTCATTGAGATTATGAAAATTTTTATTTTAAAATCTGCAATATATATATATATATATTCCTCTCACCTTTATATTTTTCTTGTTTAGCTCGATTCAAATGATAAAATATTGCAAAAAATATACAAAATATTTGCACGACGATGATGGATAGTAACATAGCACCATAAAACCTTTAATATTTTTGCAAAATGTGTAACAAAAAATATCCTAATAATTGATTCATCATTTCTTGTTTCAAGGTGAATAGAAGATATTAAATTAACATCAGGCTAAACCAATTTCACAACTTTCAGGAGTCCCCCCCCCCCAGCAGAATACCACTTTATTTATAATAGTAAACTTCAGTGCTTATTTGTAGTCCTTCTCTTCGACTGAATAATACGAAGATTTACGAACCTTGTAAAACATTTCATTTTCATCATTATTGAAAACATTACTATTAAAATTATTTTGTTAATGCTATATAAAAATATAGAATTGTTACGCAAAAATCGTGCAGCAGTAACAGCCGTTGCCAATTTTAGAAACTTTTTATGCGTATTTTGAACAAAATTGAACATTTCGGAATCATCAAAGATATTACAGTAATCAAAAAGCCATCGTTGAATTTTAATAAATGACAGAAATTAAGACTTTTTTTTTTTTGTATTACTGTTTTCATTAATTTTGCAGTGCATTTGCATACTTGCCAACCATCTCATTAATAACCGTACAAATGTTAACGCCCTCTGAAAAAACGGCCCTCATTATATTTTTAAAGTTATTCTCTCCAAATGTTGTTACGATTAAATAAGACTAAAATTACTCTAAAAAATTATTGGTGTGAAAAAAAAGGCGGGTACTAAAAATTGTACGGTTCATAATGAGATGGTTGGCAAGTATGCATTTGGGAAAAAATAAAGGTATTTTATTGATTTTTGACTAAATTACGTATTTCGGAAACAATCTTTAGACAAAAAAGCACAAATTCCTTTGATTAGTGGCGACATAATTATCTATTTTAGAATTTAGTGATGAAAAACGACGTATTTATACGGGTAAATTTTATTATTTGGCAGTGAAATCAATTCCATTTTCATTTTAAAAATTTAGATATAGAAAAAATGGGACCAAAATGTCCTAAAAAGGTTTTTTAAGTATTTAACCCTTTGCGGCGCAAGACAATTTGAAACATTTAAATTATACTGCCACCGGAATTCATGAACTAGATTAAACTAAAAGAAATTTTTAATTTTAAGGTTTAAAAAACCGGCCTTTTTCGGATATGTTATAAACGTGAAATTTTGCTAAAAAATTTCCGGGACTGGTTTTTGCAACTGGATCTTAAATTCTTCGGCTTCGCAGCGAGGACACCGCGCGTTAAGGGGTTAAAAGCAAAAAAAAAAAAAAAAAAAAAAGACCAATTGCTATATCTGTACTTTCAATCGTACTAATTCGTGGATTTTTTCTTCTAATAAACAATGTAACTATGCAAATCTAAACAAAATGCAATCACATATAGATAAAATTCCATTAAAAGATACTGCTACAGAATAAATCATTTTCATAGATATTTTATTTTAAAAAGAAATGCTTTATATTAAATAAGATTTAGATGAATTTAAGTGTATTTTAAACAGGAGAATAAAAAAAAAAATATTTTCTATCAAACTAATTCACTTAACATCTATAAAATCTCTCAAGTTTAATCTAGCTGCTTTTTTCCCCCGTTATACTTTTTTTTAGTTCACTTTTTCCATTAAACCTTTCTTTTTGATTTAAAATGCATTAAATAAAAAAGGTTATGTGTTAGACGCATATTTTTTCCGGCCTTCAACTATTAAGTGGGATAAAAAGAATATAAAATTTATGTATACATAGGTAAGTATGTAGATGCGTATACTTGCTCACACATATCTAAAGGCAGAGAGAAGGAAAGGGAGGGGGGGGGGGGCTTGTGGAAGGTGAATTCGACTTGCAATAAAATAATAGACAAAAAAATTCAATAAAATAGATTAAACACATCCCATTAAGTGGGAGGGGTGAATCGAAATATTCTTGGTTGCCATGGGTGACGGCCCGGCCGATACTCGCCGATTTCATTTCGTTAATGCAGCTCGCTCTTCAGAAACACTCGCAGCGAATGTTTCTAGGGGTGGAAAAGCACTTTGCCCCCCATTTCATCACTTAAAATTTTAGAGATGAGGAAAGAGGTGCTTAGATGCCAGCGACAAGAAACAGGAGCAAGAGGGTCTTGAATAAAAGAAATAAGAGCATCGTGGTTTGGACATGACTCCAGTATTGGATTAAATGACCTGATTTTGACTAACTCTAATTTTCTTCGTTACGGATCGAATTTGGATAAGGTTGACTTTACTATTTTTGAAGATTGGATTTTGTTACTTCTCACTTTTTTCACTGCAGGTCGGGCTGATTAATGGTTTTGTATGTTGTTTGTCAATTTGCTTTAGCTGTTATCTGCTGTGGAATGTTATAGTTGAATGACAACTTTTAACCTCTGTTTTATCGCTTAAAACTGTAGAGATGAGGTAAGAGGTGCTTAGGTGACAACGACAAGAACAGAAGCAAGACGAAGAAGATCTTGGATAGAAGAAACAGTAGAATAGTGATTTCGGACATGAGTCCAGCATTGGATTAAATAAACTGATTAGGACTAGCTCAAATTATTTTCGTTGTGGATAGAATTCGGATGAGGTTGATATCATTATTTTGCAGCGGGATCAGAATATGCTGATTTTAAATGTTCTTGCTACGTGTCATGATGGCTCTTTCAATAGTTTCGCATGTTTGTCAGATTTGCTTTAATTGTATTGGCTGCGGAATACTATAGTTGAATAACAATTTTTAATTATCGTTTCATCCCTTAAAATTTTAGAGATGAGGAAATAGGTGCTTAGATGTCATGTCAGCGACATGAAAAAGAAGCAAGACCATCTTCAATAAAATAAATAAGAGCATAGTGGTTTCAGACAAGAATCCAGCATTGGATTAAACGACTCGATTCGGACCAGCTAATAAAATCTGACTTTTTTTTTTTTTTTTTTTTTTTTTTTTAATCGAATTTGAATGAGGTTGACATTATTACTTTTGCTGCGGGATCGAATTGTGTTAATTCTTATTGTTCTTGTTGCGGGAAGGGGTGGTATAAACTATTTTGCACGTTTGCCAAATTTGCTTTGACGGTTATCCATTGCGGACGCTATAGCTGCTTGACAACTTTAAACCTGTGTTTCATAACTTAAAATTTTAGAGAGGAGGAAAGAGGTGCCAGCGACAAGAAATAGGGTAGTGGTGTGGTGTAGAAGTTAAGGCCGATTGATTGCACGAAAATTCTTGCCCTGAGTAGAATGCCCTTCGTGGGAGGTCTTTTGACAAGAAACAGAAGCAAACTCTTAGATATTATAAGGCCATAGTGGATTCGAACAACAATCCAACATTGGTTTAAATAACTCTGATTCTGACCAGCCTTTTTTTTTTTTTTTAATTGAATTCAGATCAATATAATCTTGCTATTTTTGATGCAAGGACCAGATTGTGTTTGTTTTAACTTTTCTAGCAGCGAGTCGTAGTTTTTGCAAGTATGTCAAATTTGCTTTTTAACTATTTTTTGTTGCGGAATGCTATAAGTGAATGGAAGCTTTACTGCTCGTCGTTTTAAGTGATAGCATGTCATAGTAAGCGGGATTCATCTTCAAAGACCATTTTAACCTTTTTGAGCAGTGTATTTGTTTACTATGTTTTCTCAGAACTCTATAAACATTTTTCTTGTTATGTAAAACTGAAGATAAATTTGTAAAATAAGGAAGCTAAAAGAGTTAAGCGCGAAATGGACATTTTACTTTTCTTTCACTATTTTAAAAGCAAAATTCCCTCCCCCCCCTTTTTTTTTAAACTCAGCTTTGTAATGTTGTACATCATCGCATTCGCGAAATACAACTGCATCTATAAAATTCTTTGGCAATGATGACATTTCAAAATCTGCACGAATCTTACTTTGTATCTAATAAAAGTTTCAAAATACTGCAGATACAATAGTACTTATTCTAGAAGGTGATTAAGTTACAATGTAATAAATAGCATTTACAGTATTGCAGAAATTTAACAGTAATAAAACATCAATTCACATGCAATCTCTCTACGTTTTTGAGAAAAGATATTTAGTCAAATATATTCGAGCATAACATTCACAAGAAACACAACCTCTTAATTCACACGATATTTCCTCCAAAAATTCTACGTTCCCAAATATGATTCTGAAATACTATTTTCGCTGTTTTGCTGCGTATACAGGGTGATTCAAAAGGTCACGCCCAAACGGCATGTGTGGGTGTGTCAGGTCATGAAGAGTAAGAATCACATAGAACTGGGCATCGAAAACGCGATTGTAACCCGCTAGAGGGCGATAAACTCTGGACAACTTGTACGCACACAAAAAGACACAAATGACGATGTGAAGTATACATCGCGGTTAAAGGGCCACATTTTGAGCACTTCTTATGAGTTATAAAAATTTTTTGTTTGTATTTTGTACTTCGATTATATATTTTGTAAAATTTAGGTACTCTTTAACTACATTTCATGCGACCATGGAAGCCTCTGCGCAGGGCCCGACTTAGACTACCTGGAGCCCCGGGGCAAGCCTATTCTAGGGGGCCCCGTTGCAGTGGCATAAGAGCTCTTTAGGTTCCAGAATTTCTGCATATGCTTGTAGGGGGGGCCCTTCCAGAAAGGGGGCCCAGGCACTTGCCCCGTATGCCCTGCCGTTAGTCAGGGCCTGCTTCTGCGCAAGTGCGGATTCAATGAGTCCACTAGTAAAATAGAGGAGACAAGCTTTTCGTTGAGAGAAAATAAGCGACAAGGGAATGCCGAATGAGTGGATTTTTACTTAATTCAAACTTGTTGGTCAACCTGGAAACCCTCGAAGATTTTCGACTAGTCCTCACTGCTGGCGTAGAAAACGTGGTTACACTATATTTTTACACCGCTTGTTATTATTATTATTATTATTATTATTTGTAATGGTCACGATGCAATTGCACTGTCACGATCGCGTTTCTGATCCCCAGTCCCTACGTAATTTTTACTCCTCATGACCTGATAGACACCCCCACGTGCCGTTTGGGTATGACTTTTTGAACATTCCTGTATATTTGGAATCACAAGACTCACTACAATATATAATTCTCCCCGACTTTTGTCTTTCTTCTCTCTCTCTTCCTTCCTTGACTCATTTTCTTTCTTTTTTTTTTTTTTTTTTTTTTTTACCCATAAAGTAGAGAAAATATTATTTTAGGGTCAAATTTTTGAAACCGAGATTTTGTTACATTTACACATTTTGAGGTCCCCTGAATCCGAAAAACATGTTTGTATTTGGCGGTTGGTTTCTCTGTATGTCTGTATGCTTGTGTGTCTGTTATCAGCGCATCTCTTTAGCTATATTGGGACTATATCTGGAAAATGCTGGCAGTATATTTTATTTTGTGTTATGTGCTTTTCGTATGGCTAAGTTTAAGTACACAATGTGATGTGTATGTGTATATAGTTTATAGACAATATACAGGGCTATCCAAAATTAAGCTAAAAGTTCTTTTCTATTGAATATAATTGATGGAAGTGTTTTACTACATTTTACTACGCCGACGAACGCTGGTCAGAAATGAAAATAATTTCTCATGTTCATAATGTAAACAAAGTATTTTTTAAGTTCAATTTGCTACTCTCGTTTATTGTATAATATCCCGTTTTGAGGTCTCCTGAATACGAAAGTGAAATTTTTTGCAGTTGATCTGTATGTACATCAATTATCAACATAACTTAAACACAAATAACTGAAGAAAATTTAAATTTGGTATTTTGAAGTTGATATGTGTTTGCCACTTGAAAAATTGATCAAGATCAGCAAGTTTCATTCAAAATAATAACAACATTGAATTTTATTTCAAATGAATGTAGGCACAATAATTGAACGGGGGGTTGAGGGGGGCGGTAGACCCCGTCACAGAGTTTTATATGCTCAGGGTTGCCACAAAAGAAATAGAACAAAAATAGTTGCTTTAGTAGCCATAGAAACATTAAAATAGTTGCCTAAATAGTAGCCTCTAGAGACCAAAATACTAGCTTAAATATTACATGCTAACAATCATTAAAGGATAAAAACCATACGCATTTTCTTACTATTCAATATAAATATACAATATATATATATATATCTGAATGTGAAAACTGAATTAAAAAAAAAAAAAAAAGCATTAGGCAATGAGGCATTGTGGAAACAAATTTTCCCATAGAATAACATGGGATTTGGTTGTTGAAGGGTTAAGTATTGTCCGCTCCTAACCTCTTAACGCGCGGTGTCCTCGCTGCGAGGACGCAAACGCAAAATTTAAGATCCAGCTGCAAAAATTCATTCCGGAAATATTTTAGCAAAAATTTACGTTTATAACATAGTAGAAAAGGCCAGTTTTTTTAACCTGAAAATTTAAAATTTCTTTTAGTTTAATTTAGTTCAGGAATTCCGGTGACAGTATAATTTAAATGATCTGAATTGTCTTGCGCCGCAAAGGGTTAAGAGCTTATGTTTATTTTTTTTTTTTTTCTCCTTTGCTGTATACTTCCTTTTCTGATTTACTAAAAGAGCTTTCTTTTATGATTTTGTTATTTTCTCTTACAGGAAATCAGGGTGAGGAAGGACATAACAGGTCACAGAAGTGTACATTTGCAATAAGCAAATTGGCCAGCTTAATAGATACATATGTCATGCCTGGTGCTATTTCTACATTCTCATTGAATGTTCTACCTGTTTCAAGGTCAGCATCAGGGATATCCCATACTTTATGGTGGTAAAAAAATAAAAATAATAAATAAATAAAGGGTGAAAAAATTAAGATATGGGATTGTTTATAAAATGCATGAAAAATATTTCTTTCTGAAAGATTTTTCTGATATTTCTGGAAGAATTTTGCAAAAAGTGAAAAATAGTCTCCCAATAGTTGCCTTTTTGTGAAAATAGTTGCTTTTTCAAGCTTTTTGGGTCAAAAAAGTTGCCATAGTCTCCTCAGGCTGAAAATAGTCGCAAATAGTTGCCTTTTAGTAGCCTGTGGCAACCCTGTATGCTAAGTAAAGCTGTCCGTAAATGAATTTTAGATTATTTTAAAACTAGACTGAACTCTATTATTTTACCTTACTGATTTTACGACTTAATCTGCAATGTACCTTTATAACATTAAAATGCAGGGTAAGAGAAAGTCGTATGAGTGACACACCAGATTATTTTTCCTTTATTCTTGTGTGTATATGCTTGTGTGAAAAATTAAGGCGAATTCCACATGCATCTGAAACCCTTTGCCACTATAATACAGAGATGCGATTGAATTTATATTTTAATTCTGTAATTTTATTGAATTCAGTTTTCTTTCACATGAATATGTATTATGCTAGCTTAAAATATTTGTTTTTAAATGTTGAAAAACCAGACATGAATATTGCTGGGGTCGATCCAGGTTTTAATTTTTGGGGCCCATTATTGTGAAAAACAAATAATTTTTGCGAAATTTTTATTTATTTTTGTGAAAAAAAAGAATTGTCTTCATTTTAGCAGTTACTCTATCTACTGTTTAATATCAAGTTAATAGCATTTTATTAAACAAGTATAGATACTCATTAAAAATAATACTGTACACATGGAAAAATTTTACAAAAGTATTACTTTTATAAAACAAAATTTTGTGAAAGGGATCTTTTTATAAATCTGAATTTTGTGAAGGGACCTATTTTATAGATTTAAATTTTGTGAAGGGGCTCATTTGGATATTTGAATTTTGTGAAGGGGCTCAATTAGATATTTGAATTTTGTGAAGGAGCCAATTTTAGAGATTTGAATTTTGTGAAGGGGCAGCAAAAGGGTCCCAATTTTTTGCCTGGATCAAAACCCCTGATTACTTATGACAAAACATTTTAGATCAACGTGTTTGAAAACAATTTTGATTTATGTTTTCTGTTTTATTTAAATAAAATTTGAGAAATTTCCAATATACATTTTATAGTTATACTTCAATGCATATAAAGGCAAAATTTTATAATTCTAAGACAGTAATTTACAAAAAATATGTATAACGTTCAACAGTTTAAAGCTTTTACATTTGATGTCAAACATAACATAGTCAATCACGAGCCTGGAGGTGAATTTGTCTCTCAAGACACATTTTCTTTATTTTTCCTATATTTATAAGTATTCTTTCTATATTTACATATATAAATATACATTTTGCGCTTATAGGCGATAAGTATTGGTTTTGATAATAAGTAATAAAAAGGGAAAAGAAAAGGCTTTCTCATGATTGCAGCTTCGGACAGGTGTTAAGGTTTTGTTATAGCCAGTCTTAAACTGTTTAAAACTTAAAAATATTTAAAACAACAATTATGAAAAATTCTATACGCAATAATCATCGCACAAATTTAATGGTGTAAATTAGATATCTAATATTTTTTTTTTTTTTTTTTTTTAATTTTCGCTTTTTTTTTCTTTCTTTTTCTTAAGACCTGTAAAATTTTAAATAAATTGAATTTGTAAATTAAAAAATGTACCCCCCAAAACAGTCAAAAACTGAAAGAAATTATCTAAAACTTAGATTTATTTAAAACTTTTATTATTATAGATTCCGTAAGCAATAATCAATGTTCACTCATTAGAAACATCAATAAATAACTGACTTTTACTAAAATTTCATTAAAGTTTGAAGATATCAGTTAGTACAAAAAAAAAAAAAAATCTGCGTTCAGCATTAATAGAAAATTATAACTCAGATGTAATTCTCAAAATTTAATTCAAACAATTTAAATTAAAGATTAAAAAAGAATGATATACAGGGTGTAAAGTGCTACCATTAAACGGCCTTTCGCAACCATTCATCAAAAAGACATGCTTCGAATAGCAAACAAAATTTCTTAAAGGAATTAATGACAATGTCATTACGGGAAAAAAAAAAAAAAAAAAAAAAAAAAACAGAAAATAAATTTTGAAAAATTATAAAATTTTGATTTTTATATAGTCCCCGAGTCCTTATAGTTCTAATTTATTTAGTAATAATAATAATAATAATAAATCTTGACACTAACATGAAAAAAAAAAAAAAAGTATATTTTTATCAAAGTTCCCCCCTAGGTTTGAAAAAAGGCAGAGCGCTGCTACCTAAAAAAAAAAAAAAGAAGAGGGGGGACGTTTATGGCATATTTGTGGAGGTGTAAAGGGACACATTTTACAAACAAACATGGAAAACATTTTACAACATTATTCTGCGAAAAATGTACATCAATTTTGTAAAAGTTTTATTATGTTTATAATTGCTGCCGTTAAACAATTGCTGGTTTCATCGTAGTTGAATATTTACTGTTGGAAGTTGAAAAATCTGTTAAAGTATCCAAGAGAGAAAACAATTCAAACGTTATTTTTAGGCAAGCAGAGTATGTTTCTGGGAGCAATTTGGATATACTTTCAATATACTTTGGATATACTTTTTGGATATAAATTTTTTCTATAAATAAAGTGGTGCGAAATAAAGGCGGGGCTAAAAGTACTCCGGAATAAATTAAAATATTGGCAGCTATGATATTGACAAAGATCTCGAAAGTAAAGTATTATAATATATATTATTATTCAACTTGATTTAAGTTAGTATACCTGCGCAAAAAGCAAATATATATGCGACGAATGAAAAAAATCATAAAAACTTATCCACATTATGAAATAATTAATAGTGGGCACATAAAACTTTCAGGGATCATTTAGAGCAGAGCTGCCAACCAAATCCGGCAAATTGTTAGTACCGCCCCTTTTCCTACACCACTTAATTTTTAGAGTAATTCTCTTCAAATATATTTGCGATGAATGAAGAAAACAAATACTCTAAAAATTTAGTGGTGTAGAAAAAGGGGCGTTACTAACAAATTGCCGGATTAGGTTGGCAGCTCTGTTTAGAGTGACGCTATAAACTGTCACTAAAATGCAGAAATCATTTTAAGAAACCAACCAAAAAATATACATGCCATTTTATTAGCTGTCCGCAAATGAGGACACTGGGCGCTAACGGGTTACAGAAAAATAACCGAGTAAAAAATATGTTTAACTTTGTAAGATAATATTACAACAAGCATCATTAATTAAATTAGAACCAGTGATTTTATATTATAACATATATCATATAATACATTTGTATTTCAAACTTTAAGATCTACATTCATTAAATTACAGTATCGATCATAACAAATTACTAATTTTATATAATTAATTAAAATTATCTTTTTTTGGCAAGTTTCAAACTTTTCTTGTTGTTCTGATAAAATACGGGCTGCAATGTACAGTACTGAACTCAAAAAAGTTTGGCATTGCAATAAAAAATGCATTATTTATATTCCGATGTCAGTAGTAAACAAAGTGTGAAAACAAACACGTGACACACACATGTACTTTTTTTTTTTTTTAATCCATAGCAGTCAGGAATAAAATTTGTAACTTCCTTGCATTCTGTTTTTCGCAAAAATACATTTAGGTGCTTCGGTGAAATTATTTATATAACGTGTTCTAAATAGATTAAATATTAGGGTGTAAGAGGAAGGGGTAAGTCCCCAATGAGGGGAGGGGAGGGGGTGACAATTTCTGTTCCTAATTATTCTATTAGAAGCACTTGAAATTTTGCCTTGAAATTTTTTACAAAATATTTTTGAAAGTATAGTACAAACTTTAGTAATATATAAAAGAAAGAATATATAATATATAATATAAAGACAAAATTGAATAATCTCTTAAATTACAAACGCCATTTTAGTTTAAAAAAACAAATAAATAAATAAATAAATAGATAATCTATATAAATAAAGCAAAGAGTTTGTCGGCGGAACACATCCGGGTGGACCACTCCTATTTTTGATTGGTCTAGATTTAACTACTATGGTCAGAAAAGTCAGCCCTTTTTTTTTAGTAAAAACTGGTGAATTTTTTTAAAAGGTATTGCATACATGTTATACCTTTTTAAAAGAGCTCTAAAAACTGTTCATTTTTTGTGAGGACACTATATACGTCAAGCTATTAGATTTAAAGATATTACGTTACAAAGTTTTCTTTTAATTGATAAAATATGAAAATAAATATTAGCTATAATTTAATTGTTGCAAAAAAAAAAAAAAAAAAAAAAAAAAAAATTACGAGTTCATTTTCATTCAACATAAAAATAAATACATTTAATGAAACGTGAACATTAAAAAACTGTAATAAATTAAATTATGCATATCACAAAAATTGACGTCATTATCACTTCAAAAAATTTCTACACACTGATAAAGTAATAATGTTAGTTCTATAACTATAAGATTCAACAGAAAATTTAAAAACATGGTATATAATAAGTTTTTTTATTATTATCTTATAATTATTTATAATTTTGTTGTTATTTCGGCGATGAGTTGACATGGGTAGGGCAAATGCATAAGTAAACGTTTTGACGAGAAACGTCCGAGCTACTCCAGTGCCATATTTGAAATTCCGTCAAGAGGTCCAAGCTGTTTCAATGTTTTTGCACAATTTTTCACAATTTTATTTTAAATACTTTTGTAATGCGAGTGGGGGGAAAAAGGAAAAGCATTTTTTAAAATTGGTCTAATTATACAAAATATCTCCATGTAAAATAGTATGCGTTTTCCGTTCTGTTTATTATCAAAAAGAAAATGACTACTGCAGTTTTTTTTCTATATTATTGACATCTCTATAAATTAAATTAAATTAAATTATCCAGTACCAATACGTTGTGGTGAAAAAATCTCTGCGGAAGGCAGCGAGTACCCGAAGCGAAGTTTTTAAGCAAGTTCAATGTATTTTTCTTTTTAGTTTTAATTTGTAGAACGGTATAAAAAAATATTGATTCTTTCCAATTCCTACTGTCAGTTCACACTCTCCTTATATATCTTGTACAAATCTTGCAATCGATTTTTAACTAACTTCCCGACTAGCTAGAAATTTGAAACTTTCAGGATTGCTCAGAACACGGTGACAACACAATACTTCGAAGTCCGATTTCCGAATTTTTTATTAGTTTTCTTATAATTAATTAAAACATGAAAATAATAAGCTCCTAATAGCGTTAAAATAGCCAGTAAAATATTAGCTATAATTTAATTGCTGCCAAAAAAATTACGAGTTCATTTCCTTTCGACATAAAAATAAATACATTTAACTAAACGTGAACATTAAAAAATTATACAAAGTAAAATTATGCATCTCACAAAAATTGACGTCATTATCACAAAATTTTATACACATTGATAAGAGCTCTATGTTTCATCAGAAAATTTAAAACATAGTATATAAAAAGTTTTTTTTTTTTTTTTTTTTTTTTACCTTATAATTACTTTTATTTCCTTTTGCACGGGCGCTTCTTATTTCCTAATTCAAAATTAATGAAGAAAAACTTTTACGATAGTGTTTGTAAATAGGAATCGACTTTAAAAATTTTTCTTTTATATTACTTGTTTTTTAATTCATTTAAATATAGTGACCAGTGAAGCGGGCAAAGCCTGCTAGGAATAAATAAGACAGGAACTTTAAAAATTAGGGTTATTTCACAATTGAAACACCCTAGGACATCGAAACACCCTGGAAGCTTACTACTCCATTTTAGACAAAATAACCTTAAAAGCAATTAGAAAAGAGGCAATAAATTATATTTTTAATAAAATTATTTGTTTCGGAAATGAATCCACAGTTTCTGAATGATAAATGACGTTTTGCATGACAGCATTCCTCACGCAAGGGAACGCAAGCGTGTCATTCGTGAAGGTAAAATAGAGATATCTAACACACAGTGGCACAGACGTTGAGGAAAATGCCTAACTAATAGTCAATAATGTCCTCCGGAGTACTAGAAGGGTTATTTGCTTTAGAAAAATGACACACTATCAGTTGAATTGAATTAATGCACGCCTCGTGTAAAAAAAAAAAAAAAAAAAAATAGTGAAACTTTTCCAACAATATTAGGAATCATACAGAATTTGCTGACAAATAACAATATAAAATAATAATAATAATAATTAGGATTTTTTTTTTTTCTTTTAAGGGCTTTCCGAAGATTATAAAAATAGCACTTATATTCATCTTGAAACCATCAAGTTAATTTTTTTTTTAAATATATAATATAAGGATGGATGGATGGTTGGGTTTTACGTCGCACTAATGCTGCGCAGATGGGCAATTGGCGACGGTCTGGGACACACCCCTAGAGGTGGTCCGGAGACATGCCATCACAATTTTCATCCTCCACGGAAGGGATGGCTCTCCCGCTTCGGTGTCCCCCAGAGGTATAATTTTTGATGGGAACATGAAGGACATTGCGGCCACGACAGATTTTACGTGCACCAGCCACCATTAGTGTACACGACGGCCTTTGGCCGGCTCGAGTACCGAACCCGCAATCTTCCAATTACGAGGCCGGTGCTCTACCGACTGGGCTACCGCGGCTCTTATAATATAAGGTAAAAATTTCCCCCTATTTAAGTTTTTTATATCAATCACGTTGCAAAAGTTCTTTTTTGTGAAAAACCCCTTATGAACTCATACATCTTAATAAATAAATAAAAATATGTTAAAGTTACAAGCCTATGAGGGGTTTGTGGCAAAGAAATTTTGCAAAGAGGTTGAAATAAGTGGATCTTCAAATTAGTTACGCGGCATGTGTAAAACCCCTTATGAAATTTCAACTCTGGAAAATACCTAAAATCTAGGTCGTTCTTTTGCCGACAATTTGCTTAATTTTTATTCTATTCAAATGAACTTTTGACAAAAGTTGCCCAATATATTTAGCTTTCAACCTATGCAATAAAAAATTTTCTATCTTTTGCTCATGCGCAGTAAAAATATATTTACTGCAAATGCTCATATCTCAGCGAATATTATACGTGTGAATTTTATGTTTCAGGATAATGTTTCTCGAATGTTTTGTCAATTTTTCTGCAAGTTTTGTAACATTTTATGGCAATCCGTTCTAGTTATAAGCAAAAAACGTGTCCAAAAAAATTAGTAATTTTTGAAAAAAAAAATTATATCTGCCTAAATAATTCTGCAATTTCTGCACCAAAACATACAAATATTGTACTAGTATGTGCAACAATGTATTACAGTTACAAGTCATTTGTAGCTTTTTGTAATACAGGGCGATCCAAAGTATTATCGATCTTCTTCAATTCGTGATTGATCCCCTAATTGCACTCTGGACAAAATCGATAGTGGAAAATATAGAGTTTTCAAATGTTCTTTGCATGTATAAAGTTTCAGGCCATTTTGTCTATGCCTAGTATTTTTTTAGATAATCGAAAAAATGTCAAAGTAAAAAAACAATTCTTATTTGAACACCCACTGTAGTAAGCATTTTATCATCATAAAAATACATTGAACAAAATGATTAAAATAATTTTTAAATGAAATATTAAGAGCACTAAAATTTAAGGATGTTTCATTATTATTAATAGAGCCTTCCTCCCTCCCCGTTTTAAGTTACAGATTTTTAATTAAATTTTATCGATTTTAACTTCCTTTTATAAATTCATTTCGATAGATTTTATTCGATAATATATATATATATATATATATATATATATATATGTATATTAAAGCTTTATTTATGTATTTTTAACTTCGCACATTCGCTTTCTAATAATAATAATAATAATATGTGGGTAAAATTGAGCTAAGACAATTATTTTCTAAAATTTGGTAACCCCTTTTAACCTTTTCTCTCTGTTTCCACATGACATCTAGCGTATCACTGTTATAAATCACTTTTTTTTCTCTCTCTTTTTCAGACGAAAATTTATCCGGACAGAATCTAATTTTATTTATCTGATCAGAAATTTCCTCAGAAATCAGAATTGTATACACTAAAGAAACAGCATTAAAAAAAAAAAAAAGTTTAAAAATACAGGTTCCCTCAAATAGTGAGAGGGGTCCCAGTAAGCGTAAGCCAGATATAGCATTAAAGGAGGTAGAAGTTCAGTGAAAGAAAGTTTTTGCTCTGAACAATTGAGTCCGGTTTTTGACAACAAAGGTCGGGTCCATGTGTTCGCGAAGCCTATTGGCAGATTCTGCCGCACCCCGACCTTGATGCACCTGGCAGGGGCAGCCACTCAAATTCTACCAGAAGAAAGGAAAAACGAATAGCTGTTAAATTATTTAGTTCAACTACAGATGAAAACATGCCCCCATAATTGTATGTAAAGAACCACAAGAAAGAAATTTGAGTAAAACGGATCTGATTATAGGATCTGATGTTTATAAATAAATATTTGTTTCAATGTAATCATTTAAAAATTTAACTAATTTATATTTTCGACGTAATTAACAGATTTTTTTTTTCTTGACCTTTGTAATAAAATTGCAAAAGAACTAAAAGACATTAGAAAATAATTAAGAAAAAAGTTGAGTGCAATAAACCAAATCGCCGTTTAAAATTATTACAGATAAGAGATTACATAATTTTTGCCAAATTCAATTACACTCAAAGCTTCATTTTGTTTGATGCACAATTTGCAAGCATTTTCTATTATTTTTCTCAGTTTATTATCATTATTTATTTTAGGACGACAGAACTATTCCTTTCAGACAGAAGAAAAGTCACTTTTATGCTATAGACCAGGGGTAGCCAACCCGCGGGCCGCGAGGAAATTAACGATATTTAAAGTTTGAGGACATTAGTTAACCATTAATAAATCCGTTCTGAATTTTTGAAGAGAAATTACGTGTCAACGGTTGCTAAATAAACAAACAGCACACCTGTAAAAAAATATTAAATCCTTTATTCATTTTTTTACTTTCTTCTATATGTAATATAGAGAAAGTATTGGATTCGCGAAAATTTTCGACCTCCGTTTTTTGACGGATCTACACGTTTTGGGATGTCCTGAACACGAATTGATAGTTTTTAAAAAATGTCTGTCTGTGTGTCTGTCTGTCTGTCTGTCTGTCTGTATCATTTTTTTGTGGACGCTGTATCTCACGAACCAATGAATGAAATTTAACCAAACTTGGTATTTAGTTGCACCCTGACATGAACTGGTGCCCATTAGATTTGGGGATCAATAGCTCAACAGGTGGCGCTGTGATCGCATTTTATAGGACAAAATTCCGTATAAATGGGCATAATGAGAGTTATTTTAAACTTGTGATTGTAAAATTGATATGAATTATTGATAATAGTAGTAGTTAACTAGGAAAAAAAATTTGTGCATGGGGGGGCATCGGTTCCCCCCCTGGGGGGGAAGTACCCCCCCAGGGGGGTTAAATTTTGAAGATGGGTATCATTCGAAAGATCTCGTCAATACCTTTAAAACGAATGGTTGAACCATAAATCTGTGATAATTTAAAACAAAGTTATCGATTTTTTTTACTTTTAACAAAAAAAAAAAAACTTAGAAAAAAAAATCGTTTTTTTTTTTTTTTTTTTTTTTTTTTTAAATATTGTTACTGATTGAATATGTATAGGAAAATATAGAAGAAAGTCTTGTGGTGGCCACAACATACTAGTTATTTTAGCTATTAAAGCAGGGCGCGAAATTTCCGCTCGCCAACTCGCCATTAGCGAGTGGAAATTGTACTGTGGCGAGTAAAATTTCGGTGTAAATGTAGATAGAATTCTTACAGTATACGGTGCTAAAAAAATAAATAAATAAATAAAATAAAATAAAATAAAATAAATCGATTTAAAAACGTAAAATTATTCTAATCTTAGGTAAGGTGACCAGACATCCTCTTTTTAAGAGGGCAGTCTTCTTTTTCAACACTCTGCCCTCTTAAACGAATATATATATATATATATGCATTACAGGACTAAAAAATCCTCTTTTTAATGTTTTTCATCCTCTGTTTTCTTTTTCAAATTAAAAGGATTTACTCCTTAATTTAAAACATTTCGCAAAACTGGAAAGCTCAATCGGCTGGTGTCTGTATCGAAAGGTGAACAATAATTTTTTTCTGAGTTAGGTTCACAAAATAACAACTTTCTAATAAACTTACCAAAGCATATTATGGTTTATGTCTATTCAGATTCTTCGAATCACAAAGAAATAAAAGTATTCCCCATATTTGTATGGTTCTTTGTTCCAGAACACGAAATCACTATTGAAATTGTCATGAAATCGTTAAGAAGGTCATGTGCTCCGGTTGATACGCGGTGGGTTGACGTGTTTTCTCACTTTTGCATGAGTAATATTCTTCATAAAAATAGACCCACCAGTGACCGAGAGCTTCTGTTATCGAAGTTGGTATACGTGAGGCACTCACTGGGTTCGATACCCAGTCACGCTCGATGGCTTAACAATAAAGAGTTTTCCGTGATTTTCTCCGAAACTAGTGTAAATATGGGCTACGACCTCTTAGAAAGACCCCACAGAGGACTCTCCTACACAGGCCTAGAGCCATAGTGCAGACAATTGGTCCTACTGATAACACTACCACCACCTCACAAAAATATACAAAAGTCAGTGGAATTCATTTTGTGTCCTCTTGGCAAAAACGCTCTCACAAAGCGACTGTTTTCTTTAACTTTAATAAACAAAATGCCAACATGGGAAAAAAAAACCTTTATGCACCTACTTAAAAAACTTATTAACTAGTAAGACTGCTTTAGGTTATACTTGTGAGAACTTTTATAAAGTGTTGATAAAGAATGACTGTTCGTTAAAACAAATTGTTTCATCCGCCGAATATTTATTTTATTTTTTCATTTGCCTATTTTATTTTTCTTTGACGATTATGATTTTAATAAAAAAAAAGTCTACCAACTTTTTCTGTGTAACTGCATGAAAGTACTACAAAAAAAAGTTTTTATCTATAGCAAACATTAATAATTAAAATAATAAACAAACAAAAAAAAAAAAAAAAAAAAAAAAAAGAAAGAAAGAAAAGAAAAGAAATCTATATTGTCTAGTGACACTTATAAAAATTAGGGATTTCTCCTCTCGTATCCGTACATTATTAATTTAAATTAAGGTGTACTGATCCAAATTCATCATTTGAGATAAAAATGTTTTCATCACTTGTGTACAGTAGTTTTTGAATCGGCTTTTATAATAATTTCCCTTTAATTTTGTGTCCTCTAAAATGAACTCTTTTTCAATAGTGAATGTCTTCTATTTTCTTATAAAATAAAAGGCATTATCTAATTTCTCCCCTTTTACCAATAAAAAATTCTGATCACCTTATATGTAAAAAATAGAGTACTAATTTAATCATATTTTCTGGCGAGTAACTTTTTTTTTTTTTTCGGAGAGTGTAATCTACGATGAAACTTCGTGCCCTGTATTAATGTAGTCATAAATTTTTGACAGTTCTAATGTTAATTTATGAATGAAAATAATTTAATATTAATATATTTTGCTCTAAAACCTTCTCCCTCTCCTCTTCCAAAAAAAGTACATACATACATGACACACAAACGTATATAAAGAAACACATACATACATTACATACAGTGCGGCCCGCCTGAATAAATTAAATTTTCAATACGGCCCGCCAAGTGTCTCGGGCTGGACAAGTCTGCTATAGACCCTTTTGGATAAAACAGAACGTCCGGTAACGTCCAGGGGGAAGGGGGGAGGAGAAGTCCAAAAATAAATTTTGTTCAGGATAGAATTTTAATTTTAGAATAGAATTTTCCGGATAGAAACCCTGTCCCTTTTTCTTCTTTTGACAACAAGGGCTATTCTTTCCAGACAACAAAAAAATAGTCATTAACTTTTAGCTGTAGACAACTTGAATAAAATAGTATGTCCGGAAACATCAAATAACATCCTCCCCTTTTTTTTCTTCTTCATTTATGCATATACTATAGGGTAGGTACTCCAGTGATTGGCATGCTCCAGTAATTGACATCTATCCCGAAATAATTAATAAATAAGAAAAATAATATCATATTTTACATATAAGAATTTTAACATTTTCTATCAAACACTGGAGCATAGGGTGCTAATAACTGGTAAAATGAATAACTAGCAGTGTCAAACACTGGAACATAGGGGGCCAGTTACTGATAAAATGAAAAAATGGCAGTGTCAATTACTAGAACATTGAGTGGGTGTCAGATAAAAATTCATAAAGATAATAATAATAATAGTTGTTATCAAATGTATATATTTTAATATATATGTGGTTCTGAATGTCTTTCATACCATATGTACTAACTTAAGATTTCTAAAAATATTTTCTGATGACTAGAACATTAAAAACATCAGAGATTGCTCTAAAAGTGTCAATCACTGGTGCACTTACCTTAGTATACATTTTGGGAATGATTACAATTACACTCAGTACAGACAACGCCATATAAGAAGTTTTTCCATCTTTTATTTTTAACGCTTTAATATTATCATTATTATTATTATTTTAAGTTAACAGTCCTTTTATTTTATTCACATTATTCTTTATTTATATTCATAATATTTTCCGCTGATGCAGAAGATATTATTACAAATTCTCTGTTGAATTATACGTTAATCAAAAAGAGAAACTTTTAGCTAAATCAATGCACTTTGAATACCAAACGATTACGGCACGAGTTTATGTTACATAAATCTGTCATTTAAATAATCATCAAAGTAACATTATTAATCAGCTGAATGTAAGATTTTAATCTATATGAAAAACTTTGGATTCATTACATGCCATGGCTGCAAAAAAGCGGATTTTTTTTTTTTTTTTTTTTTTTTTTTTTTAAATAAAAGCCGGGTTTTGCTGACTTTTTTCACTAATATATTTTACTATCATCATTTAACTTAGATATACGCTAATAATTTATGTAATAATGTCATTCTGTGCGAGTTTTTATTTTATTATTATTATTATTATTATTATTATTGTTAAATTTAAAATCAAAATTATAACAACAAGAATTATTCAAATTCTCATTATTACAGAATCTAATAAGTAAGAAATGTGATAGAAAGATCCTATATTATAGGATAGGCATAAGGACATTTTTCATTATCATTTGAATATAATTGTTCCTAAGCATATGTCTTATGAGCATACAGTTAATTTTTATACAGCTTTAGTTAGTTTTACACAGTTTATATTTAAATCTCCAAGTATTTCTCTCTTTAATTAAATACTTCCATAATCGTACTATACTAAATGCAACCAAGCCATCATTCATAAAAAGACCCTCAAAATTGGCTACCTTATGAAATTGAAAGCAAGTTACTTATGTCTAAAATTTACTTTCTGTATTATAGAAGAAGGTCCTTACATAATGATTTCCTTTTGACATGTCTCAAATTTATTTGGTGCACTGTGGTAGACTAGAAAGGGCCGACAATTAACGATTTTGTTCTGGCCCTTATTTTTTTTAGTCTGTCTCTAAGTCTACCTTTCACTTAGAATTAAAAAAAAAAAAAAAAAAAAAAAAACTAAATATATGTTTCTTAATACATATATTAAATGCATACATGCAATCAATTACGTGCAATAAAATAAAGCAATACATCTTTTTTTCTAACCAATCAAGCATGAAAAGACCTTTTGTCATGAATAGGTGTCTGTCCAATTTTTATGATCGGTATGTTTCATCAGATGTACAATGCTATGTTACAGAATAACTGAAAATACCTACTATATTGTTAAAAGTTAGAAAGTTTAGGTCGGCAAAAAGATCATAAAGGATGAGAAAACTTACAAATTAAGTTTTCAAATTAAATCTTTTATGCAAATGACACTTTATAAGAGATACAATCAATATACGGTATGAAAGGGCATTTGTTTTTGTTTGAATACCAAAACATTTGACTAGAAAATTGACTGGATAAAAAAATCCGGGAAGAAATAAAATTATAAACTAGGGTAGGCGCTCCAGTGATTGGCATGCTTCAGTAATTGACATCTATCCCGAAATAATTAATAAATAAGAAAAATAATAAAATCATATATTTTACATATAAAAATTTTAACATTTTATCTCAAACACTGGAGCCTAGGGTGCTAATTACTAGTAAAATGAATAACTAGCAGTGTCAAACACTGGAACATGGAGTGCCAATTACTGATAAAATGAAAAACTGGCAGTGTCAATTACTGGAACATTGAGTGGGTGTCAAATAAAAATTCATAAAAAACAAAATAATAATAATAATTATAATTATAATTGTTATCAAATGTATATATTTTAACATATATGTGGTTCTGAATGTCTTTCATACCATATGTACTAACTTAAGATTTCTAAAAATATTTTCTGATGACTAGAACATTAAAAACATCAGAGATTGTTCTAAAAGTGTCAATCACTGGTGCACTTACCCTATGCTTTATTTTAATAAAGAAAAACACAAAATTACATTTTAATTTTAATGAATTCGATTTATTAATACAAGGGGTAATTTATAATATACTTACAAATAAGAATTATTATCCGTGCTAATCCGTATGAATGCATGCCGCATAAAAAGATGTTTTAGATGAAACAGCAAAATTATTGTTGATTCTATATGAACAACAACGTTGATTTAACAAACTGTTTTGTTGTTAGAAAAATGAAAAAATATGCTTAAATATATATATAATATGCTATTTTTCCCCTCTGTAAAATCTTGAATTTCATTAAAGAGACTGAAAAAGCGAAATACATTAAATAAGACCATAGTTTAAAAAAATTTCCTTTTTTGAATTTTCAAAAATTTATTTTATTTACATGCAAATGTATACACATAAATTATTAAAAATGTATTGTAAGATCCAGAGAAAGAAAAAATAATAAAATTAAACAAGCAAAATTCTCTAATAGATACAACAGTAAGTTCACATACACATATGCTTATAAGTGCAACATATATTTGAAAAGTCCAAAATAATTTTTAAATATAATTGTTTTCTTCCTTCTTAAAAAAAAAAAAAAAAAAAAAAAAACACTTTAAGAAAACTAGTTTTATATGGGATAATATTTTTGAAAATTTCACTAATGATAAAATAAAGGTTAAATAAAATATATTTGTTCCAATTTAACAACACAGATATATACATACATATATATATATATATATATTTTAATAACGTCACAAATTGTTCTTTAAATACAATTTTACTAATTTAAAAATATTATTGATAAAACTATTGAAGAATTATAAAACGTACAAATGAATTTCAATTTTATATGATGTTTTTTTTTTTTTTTTTTTTTTTTTTTTTAACCAATTTTAATATTTAACTTAATTTTAAATTTAACTCCAATATTCGGTTGCCGAATATCAAAATATTCGGTCGACCCTAATATTTGTTTTTAGTTTTCATCTGGCGAACAGTCAGAATAACGAATAGTAACCGAATATTCGGTGCAACTCTACATTTCATTCCTCGAATTCAAATTATTTTGATAAAAAACACAATTGAATTTTAAATAATCTTATTATTATTATTATTGGCTATTTATCACAACATCTGGTTTTTGATTAGGCGGATATGACAAATTTGAAAATATCGACCGCCAAGCGGGAGACGACGGACTAGTCATTAAAGATTTCATTTTTATAATTATAGTGTTGGATACAAATATTATTAAAATTATTAAAATCCTAATTTTTCATAATAAGTTAAAAAGTACATTTTAAAGGCATCTAACGAATTCAATTTGAAATTAGATATGCAACACCTATAAGTAGTTTATTATTAAAATTATTATGTTAGAACAATTTATAGGTTTATTAAATCTATCTTAAAAACGTTATACATATTAGGAATATATACTAATTTGATTGAATAAAAGTAAAGCTGCATAACTGTTAAAAAATGTTAAGATGAAGGTAAATAACCTTTCGGTATTACGAAATAGGTGTTCAAGTAAAATACATCTATATGCATAAAACGTTTTACTCTTTCTTTTTCTCTATCTTCCTAATCCTCCCCTCTTTCTATTATATAACTATGTAACTATATAAGTACATAACTATACACACGGGTCGATCGAGATCCAGATTTTAATTTTTGGGGCTCCTTTTTGTGAGAAACAAAATATTTTTGTGAAATTTGTATTTATTTTTAAGGGGATATATATTTTTTTTTTCGTTGTGCGTGTGTGTGAAATTTGTATTTATTTTTGTTAAAAAATATGTATGTATATAGGTATATATCGTGTAAAACCTACCATTTTAAAAGTCATTGTATAAAATGTTTAATATCAAGTTAATAAGAGTTTCGTTGAACCAAAAATAGGCATTAATAAAAAATAATAATAATAATAATAATGGTCAAAAGAAATATATATATATATATATTTAAAAAAAAAAAAAAAAAAAAAAAAAAAAAAAAAAAAACGGTTATTTTTATATTTAAAAAAATAAATATCTTGTGAAAGGGGCATTTTATGAATTTGAATTTTGAGAAAGGGCCCATTTTATGATTTTGAATTTTGTGAAAGGGCCTATTTTACAAATTTGAATTTTGTGATGGGGGCTCATTTTATGGATTTGAAATTTATAAATGATGTTGAATTTTGTGAAGGGTCGGCAAAAATACCCCAAATTATGCCTGGATCGACCCCTGATAGATATATAGGCAGATGGATAGAGAGATAAATAGAGATTTAGATATAATATATAATAACCCAAATATAACAGTTTACTAAATACATATATCTATTGTTTTTAATTGTTCATGTTGCAAATTATTTTTGTCTTTTTTTTTAAAAAAAGAAAAGAAGAATTTTTACTTCAATATTTATAAACATATTTTTCAATAATCTAAAGGGCCCACCAGCGGCCGAGCGGTTCTGCGCTCAAAGCTGGTAGATGGGAGGTGCCGGGTTCGATCCCAGGTCGCGCTCATCGACCTAGCCGTTCGGAGTTTTCCGTGGTTTCCTCCGAAACTCGCGTAAATACGGGCTAGGACCCCTTAGAAAGACCCCCACGGAGGGCATTCCCCCTATAGGCCTAGGACACATAAGGAGTCAATCGGCCTTAATCCTCCAACCAACCAACCAATCAATAATCTAAAAACATATACTATTATTATTAGGATTATCATTATTGAAAAATGTTGTAAAAAAAATGATAATAATGATAATGATAATAATAATAATAATGATACAGAAAAAAATATATAAGTTTCATTTGTCTAGAAACGACCCTAAATATATCTTTTTATATAAAATATACATATCAACAAGTGTTTTTTTTTTTTTTTTTTTTTTTTTTTTTTAATTAACCAAACCTAAATTTCGAACTTTTTTTTTTCTTTCTTAAAATCATAATTAGTCGACTGATATTTATTTCTAAGCAATTCAAATGAACCTGAATTTCTCTCTTTAATTCCTTTAATATCTGTAAAAATCATGTTAAAAATCGACTGATATTTATTTATAAAATATTTAAATGAATCCGAATTTCTTAGTACAAAAGCCCGAAAGATTTACAGGCAGCACATTTAAAGACACTAAAAAGCAAAAATTTCGTATTAAAACTACACAATACAAAAATACTAAAATGTACTAAATACAAAATGCTAAAAGCACCAAATACTGTTACATTACTAACAGTATATCAAATATTGAATATTTTTGTACAAAAATTATTTTAATCTCATAAAAGTTAAGACTATTCGATTTACAAAATAAAATAAAATCATGCAATAGATAAATAAATAAATTTCTGCGAAAGAAAAAAAAAATTCAAAAAGAGCACGTTATATTAAGATCAGTTTTTATAAAATACTTCCAATTTTTTCATATTTTTACTGCAAAAAATTACCTATTTCAATCTAATAGTTCTATTTTTAAGTGTAAAATAATAATAATAATAATAATAATAATAATAATAATGAAATTAAAACTGAGTAATTGCATTTTAAATCTTCTATTTTATACAATGAGTTTATTTTTTGGTCATTTTTGTTTGATTGTTTTGAATAACTTTACTTTTTAATTTAAAATATATTAATTTTTTTTTTTTTTTTTTTTTTTTGGGGGGGGGGGGGATAAAATATATTTAAATTTTCAAATACCAGATTTTATGAAATTGTAAATAAAGGAAAATTTCCCGCATAAAAATAGGATTTGGCCAACATAGTTTCGAAGAAAAAAGAAATGTGAAATACGTTTTATAAAGCTAACAGTGCAATATGTATATATTTATATAGATTCAAAAGATTTAATTGAAGACGAATACATACGAATACTAGAGTGTGCGTAGCAGTGCCCACATTATTTGAAGGCGCGCACATTACTTACATTTTTAATTCATTTTAAGGAATGTTACATGCCTTGATACTAATATTTCTTGTGCTGAATGTTGGTGTTGGTGTTGAGGGTTAATAATACCAAGTAATCTACCCGAAAGACATTTTCAAAACCCTATATTCGGAAGGGTAGTTCACTTGAAGCCTGCAACAGGGTACAAAAAATAGGGCACAATGGCAAAAATTATGGGGGCCTAGGCCGATATTTACTTTATATATATTGTATTTCATCAACAAAAATATATTCAGAAGCTGATTTATGATTTCTTAGTAATCGCCAAATATTTAGTACAGTCGGTAACAAAAGTATCCGAACACTAGCAAAAATTCTTATATAAAAAAAGTAGAGTTAATACGGTTTTGTTAAATAAATCCTTGTCGAATCATGTTCTTAGAGTGACTAAGAACATGATTCGACGAGGATTTATTTAACAAAACAGTATGAAATGTACTTTTTTTTATGTGGGAATTTTTGCTAGTATTCGGATATTTTTGTTACCGACTGTAATATCAGAGGTCGATCCAGGTTTTTAATTTTGGGGCCCATTTTTGTGTGTGTATATAAATAAATAAATAAATATATATATATATATATATATATTGTGTAAAACTTTTTTTTTTTTTAATCAGTCATTCTACATAATGTTTAATATTATGTTAATATAGTTTTTTTAAACCATAAGACATTAATTAAAAATAATGCTGAAAATATGGAAAAATTTTATGAAAGGAAAAAGTATTGCATAAAAAATTTTATGCAATATTTTATTACATAAAAATATCTTTTATGAAAAAAAAAAAAAAAAAAAAAAAAAGTCTATTTTGTGTAGGGTCCTTCTTTTCATAAATTTGAATTCTGTGAAGAGTCTCTTTTTATGGATTTAAATTTTGTGAAGGGGCAGCAAAAGGACTTCAGTTTTTGCCTAGACAGACCCCTGGATATATATTTGAAATAAATAAATAAAATCTTAGTTGTATACATTTAAAATAATAATAAGAAGAAGAAGAAAAACAAAAATTTACTAAGCATATTTGCATGATGTTAAAAATAAACATTTAAGATTCAAATAAACTAATTATGATATTATGATGAAAATGTACAACTATATTTGTTTATTTAAATTAAAATCCATAACATTTTAGGAATTGCTTTTAATGGCAAAAGTTTACAGTCAATATTTAAAACTCTCACACTGAACCTTAACTTTGTATTTTTGAATAAAATTTTACTTCTTGATAATTTTTCAAATTTTGATCATTGTTCTTATAAACTACTATGTTGCTGCAAAATAACTTTTAACACGACAAAAACAGTCTTTCTTGTTTTATCCCAAACCCTTTCATCTACAATGTAACTTACACTATATTGTCTTAGTATTAATCTCTTCGGCTTATTTCTTACCTTTAACAATTTCGCCGTCGCCGGCAGCCAAAACCCAGCCTATTGGGAAATTTATTTTGAGAATTATTCATTACCTAACATATTTTTTATAATTCTGTTCGTTTACACATTCATTAAATTCCTAACCGATAATTTTTTTTCCCTCCAAAATTTAGTATCTTTAATATTTATGATTTTACTTTAAGGCTGTGTATATATATATATATATATATATAAACTTCATTCTTTTTTCTTTCTTTCTTTTTTTTTACTTCAAAATAAAATACCAAAATTAAAAAAAATTAGTTTTTCGAAAAGAAAAACAAATTCAACGATCATTAATTTTCTGAACGTGGAAACGAAAATTTAAAAAATATAAACAGTGAATCCCTTAACAAATTTCTCCATAGTTTAGCAAATTACCCACTACGCAGCACTAGTGCGACGTAAAACCCATCCAACCAAACATAGTTTAACATGAGCTATGACTGCCTACTTCGATTATTAGAGCGTATGTTTAATTCATACATTTAGTGCACGTACAGCAAGAAAATAAATAATTTTACATTCTATACAAATGTAAAATTATTATTACTATTATTATTTTATGAAAAGTATTTTTATTTATTTTTTTTTATTATTATTTTTTTTTTTTTAATCTATTTTATTAGAAATCAAAATAAAAATTATTACAATGTTTAATAAATATCGTGATTTTTGGATTTTCTTTCTATTTGCTTAAATTTCATACACACAGACAAAAATAATATATATAGTTAACATTTGTTGTGAAATCTTATTTTTAAAGTTTTATCAGAGGCTAATTTTAAGTTAAAAGTTACAATTGCAAAATCATATTTTTAAAAAATTAACTCCATTTCACACGCGGAAAATATATAACAAATATATAAATGTATAAAATAACTTTATTATTATAATTTTTTCTTTCTGATTTTTTTAAAATTTTTAGCAAAAAAAAAAAAAAAAAATGTCCAGTCGATAATTTATTAAGATCATTTTTAACTCTATCGATGAATAATTTTGGATTATTTTTCATTAATAATTTTGAAACAAACTAATTTTTAAAAAGATTTAAATAAACTTAGAACGTTAATATGAACAAATGCGATAATAATAAAATAATTACGCATTAAAAAATTAAAATTAATGGATTTGCTTAACCTTACTAGGGTGTTCGGGTCTTTTTTTGACCCATACCAAATTTATTTCGAATGAAAATGTACATAAAATATTAACTAACTAAATATTAACATTACTCGTATTGATAAAATGTGATTATAAATTATTAATATTGAAAATTGCACCATGGGTCATTTTTGACCCGAACATCTTATGTGTGCATTATTGGAACACCATAAGAAGGTAAAGGTCACTATACTCTCTCTATACTTGTCTTTGAAAGTCCAAACCAATGTATTGGGATATAATCCTCATTATAGCTCATTAACTATTACACATTTTTAAATTTTTAAATATATTTTTCCCATTCAGAAAACTAACAATTGTTAAATCGGTTATCGTTATATATATATATTATTATTATTATATTTTACATTGAAGCTATAAAATGAGAATTTTCACTAAGTGAAATTTCGCACTTAACAGATTCAAAATAAAATATTATTATTACTATTATAATTATTTCTTTTAATCAATTTTTAGATAACAATAACTGATTTAATACCTGTGATTTTACTGAAGGTGAAAACGGAAAGTAAATAAATGCATTAGTTAATGAGTTATAACGGGGATTATTTCCCCATAAGAATAACATTTTCATTTTCTACTACATTATATAGTACACTGTTAAATTTCTATAAATTTAATGTAAATATTTATCCAGAGTCTCTGTAAATTTACAGTAATTCTTAGTTAAAACCAGATAATCGAACTTATCAATCTTTATTCTGTATGTTTACGTAATTTTATTATTTAATTTTTTAATTATAATTAAAAATGACTGTTTCTACTTTAGAAAAAGCATTCCAAGTCCGAAATATAATTCTCACCAATAATTAATTCAATTAATATTAGTTATTAAAATGAATGTATAAAATAAATTTTTTAACATCTCCGTTTATTTTTCTCTGTAATATTACGTAAGACTTAAGATAATATATTATACAGAGTTTTCTGATGAAATTTTTAACAGTGTAGAGATACCTTATCTTATAAATCGATTCAAATTGTACAGTTTTCATAATGTTATCATACTTCTTTTTTGTTGTCATTATTATTATAAGAAGATTTTTAATCAGAAAAATTTAAGAAAGTGAAATTTCGATTTTATAAAGTTAATTTGAAATTTTGAAATTTCTTTTTAGATAATAAAATTATAGAAAATACTAGTTAAATTTTCAGTAAAAAAATATTTTGGTAGTAAAATATTTTGGTTACTTAGTTTTACTATATTTAAGAGTGTAGGAATTGTAAAATAAAATCTCTTACAATTTTCAGTTTGAGACCCTTTAGGACAGTTTGTACACAGTTTTGTACCATCTATCTTATCGAAAACCAGTTTCGGACGTCTTAAACCCCAACCCTGTTTGAAATTCCATATATATTTATTATTTAAGAAAACATTCTATAAAGAAATTTTCCTTATACATATCAAATATTTTATTTTTTTATTAAACAATTTAAAACAAGGAAACAATTTAGAAATATCACACAAATTACTCGTTTGTAATTCAAACGCAAGTTTTCTTTCATAACGATTGTTATATATATATATATATATATATATAACTACAGTGAAAAATATATTTATTACTGAGATTTTAAATAAAAAAATATTCAAATTTTCGCATATTCTTTGTGAATGTGTATCATTTCATACAAAATATATGTGTTTTAGAGCAACATACAATGTGTTAAAATCTAAAACACTCATTAACTATACCGCAACACAAAGAAATGAAAAGTACCCCTTTACCCTAACGCATCCCAAATCTATAGAAAAAATATCAAATTAAATATAATTGCTCAAAATTTGAACATTAAAGTCCTTAACAAAAAATAAATTAACACAATTATAAAATCGATATAACGATATATTTATGTCTTTATTTCTATAGATCGATATAAAGTTTATAGAATGTGAAAAATAAAATCGTTAACAAAAAATAAATTAATAATAAATTTCTTTTACTGGTAAAAAAAAAAATCAAAAGAGATTTCTGAGAAAGAAATTAATATTAAACGAAGTTTGTATTTCATTTTTCAATAACACTATTAATAAGATATACGATTAGAATAAACCCCATAAAAAGTTAGCACAATACATCATTAGAAAAATATGAACAAAAAAATTGCCTGAATAATATAAGTACAATATTTATTTATTTTATCTTAAAGTTTTTTAATAAATTTTATCTTAAACACAAAACAGTACTAATTATTTTAAAATGCTGCCGATATTTTGCAGTTTAAATTTTTATAAGAGTGCATCTACGTCTACACAAAATCTAGCAACAATGTATGTATTTTATTTAAATGTATGGATTTGCAATACATTTTAATAAAATTCAAGATAAAAATGACTATATGTTATCAAAAAGATGTGGATAAAGTATTTACTGAAATACTATGAGAATTTGAACGTTATTATTATTAATATTTTAATTATTATAACTAAATTTCTTTTAAATAAATATGAAACGAGTGAAAATCATTTTAAATTTTGCCAATATTTGTCGCTTATTTGTTTTTTTATAAGAGTATATCAACACAAAATATACATAGTAGTCTACACAGAATGTATAACTGCTTTGATTAAAATGTATGCAATAGATATTGCAATACATTTTAATTCAAATAATATGAGTATTTCAATTATTTTATTAAGTTGCTCTTACATGAATTATAAAGATAAAAAAATAGTTAAAAATATTATAATTTTTGATGATGTTTAGTAGCTTATTTTATTTTATTTTATTCAGGAGAGTATGCCAAGAATGTATATACAATATTAAAATACATTTTAAAAAATTTCAGATAAACATGACCCTGTATCATTGAAAATATATGGATAAAGAATTCTATGAAATAATTTGATTGTTTGAATTTCATTACCGTTGTTGTTGTTGTTAAGTTTCTTTCTTAAATAAATATAAAAACTGTTATAATTATTCTAAATTTGCCATAATTTTAACAGTAAATCAATACACAGTGCGAACAATAGGCTAGTGAAAATATGTAACTAAATGCTACATATTCAATATTTCAATACATTTTAATAAAATTCCAGTTTAAATAACTTATGCAATAATAATCTAAAATTTTATTACAAGAACCGGAATATTAATTCAAATTTATTTTATAGACTTTTAAATACTTTGGAGTAAAATGTTTATCAACATTAGTTTTAACTTGAATATAATATTCAAATTATTTTATGTACATGTACATTTAAATACATTTGAGTGAAATGTTTATCTTCATTAATTTGAAACAAATTTTAAATTCCGATTTCTTTTATATCCTCTTAAATACTTTTGAATAAAATGTTTTGCAGTCTGATCCTGAATATTTTTTATCATTTTAAGTATTTTTGAGTAAAAAGTTTATCTATAACACCCTAAACCCGAATAGCATATTCAAATTTATTTCACATCTTTTTAAATATTTTTGAGTAAAATATTTATATTTATTTACAATAGTTTGAACACATATAGCAAATTCAAAATAATTATAAGTATATCCTTTATACTATTTTTGAGTAAAATGTTTATTTATATTAGTTTGAACCCGAATAGTAAATTTAAAATTTATTTTATAACCTTATAAATGTGTTTGAGAAAAATGTTTATCAACATTAGTTTAAACCTGTATATTAAATTCAATATACAGTATATATATATGGTATATCCTTTTAACTATTGATTTTTGAGTAAAATGTTTATTTAAATTAGTTTGAACCCGAATCGTAAATTTAAAATTTATTTTATATCCTTATAAATGTGTTTATCAACATTAGCTTAAACCTGAGTATTAAATTTAATATATCGTATATATATATATATATATATATATATATATATATGTGTGTGTGTGTGTGTGTATAGTATACCCTTTTAACTATTCTTAAATAAAATATTTAATCAACATTAGCTTGTATCAAATTTTGAATTCAAATATATTTTCTATCCTTGAAAATATTTTTGAGAAAAGAGTCATTAGTTTGAACCCAAATATTAAATTCAAATACATTTTATATCCTTTTAAATATCTCTGGGTAAAATGTTTATTAAATATTTTCGAGTAAAATGTTTATCTACGTATTTGATTGATAAAATACTAAAAATAAATAAGTAAAGTTTAAATATAAATAACCGTGTAAGAAAATATATTCATAATACACATATATTGCAAGGGGCAACTTCATTTTTCTCACATCTGTTTGAACTTGGCCAATAGAAATTTATGAATTAAATGTTTTTTCATAGATCTTTATTTTAAATTACATCATAAGCCCATTTTTAGAATCTGTGTAGTTTATTAAAAAGATATATGTAAGAAAGAGGTTTATTAAATTTATAAAACATGAAAATAAAATTGCAAATAAAATTATTTATGATCCTTTATTAATATGTATATGAACAACAAACGTCCACCCAGGGGTCGATCCAGGTTTTAATTTTTGGGTCCTTTTTTTGTGAAAAACAAAATATTTTTGTGAAATTTTTATTTATTTTTGTGAAAAAGTAAAATATTGTGTAAAATCTTCAGTTTTTACAATCACTTTATGTAATGTTTAGTATCAAGTTAATAGTTTCGTTGAGCCAAATTAAGCCATTAATTAAAATTAATACTGAAAATATGAAAACATTAATAAAAGGATAATTTTTATAAAACAAAATCTTGTGAAGGGACTCATTTTATAAAATTTGAATTTTGTGAAGGGTCCCTTTTTATGGATTTGAATTTTGTGAAGGTCCCTTTTTATGGATTTGAATTTTGTGAAGGTCCCTTTTTATGGATTTGAATTTTGTGAAGGTCCCTTTTTATGAATTTGAATTTTGTGAAGGGTCCCTTTTTATGAATTTGAATTTTGTGAAGGGTCCCTTTTTATGAATTTGAATTTTGTGAAGGGTCCCTTTTTACCATGTGGAATTTTGTGAAGGGGCCGCAAAAGGGACCCAAATTTTGCCTGGATCGACCCCTGCCACCGGTTCTTGTTTTATTTTGGAGTATATGTGTTGTAACAACGATATCGTTAGGTTGTGCGTGATGAACACAAACATTATGATCACTACAACTGGCTTTACGAAGATAAATAATACAGCGTCAATGGCATCATTCTTTCAACCAACCCTCACGCATACAAGTTAGTTTTGACAATGTCAACAACTTAACATTGCCGAGATGTGATTTAAGAATTCTTACCTGAAACAGAGACAATCCAAAATCCACTTCTATTGGATGGAACACCACAATAGCAATCCTCAAATTAAAACGATTGTAATAACGTTAAAACATCTCAAATTCGATTGTTCGGGGGAAAAGGAAAGCTCGTAACTAGGCTTATTGGAAGAATGATGTTCGACGATTGGTCGCAAGAGGGGGAAAAAACACAGATAAATTCCAATCGAAGTAAAAAGCGCGCGATATGTGTTAGAATGTAAGAGATTCTGTTGTAGGACGCTACGTCGAGAGCACAGTTGACACCAGCGATGAAGCGTGTCTCGTTACGATGAATAGCTATGTAATGAACTGATCGACGAGACACACACAAATGTTCGGTTACGACCCTCCCTCATTTTTCTATTGCGCTTGCCTAGCCAATATACAGGAAATGGCTCCGGCGTCTCCCGGAACTCTCAAAATGAGACTCTGCTAGTGTGCTGCCATCTTTTGTAATTTAAGTTAAATACAATTACTTAAATCTAAACATACTTCAGGCATTGATATATTGTAGTGCGCAATTAGTTGATGGTAGATATAGTAAAGTTGTTTTTTTTTTCTCTTTTTCTCAATGTGGTAATTGTGTAAAGGTGAAAAAAAAAATTGTTTTTTTAAGCAATCGAAAGCGGGGGAAAAACAAAAAATTATAAAGAATCCTTTCAGCGATCACGATGTGATAAAAAAAAAAAAAAAAAAAAAAGTACTATATACACGAATTAAATGACTTAAAAATATACAGGAAAGTCGTGGTTACTTGAATTGACAGTGACACGAAGTAAAAAAAAAAAATTATTTATTCATTTTTTTTTTTTAGAAATTTAGAAATTACCAATTGTAATAATAACAACTTTAAATAATAATAATAATAAAAAGACTTTGACGAAATTCTGGCAAAAGCAGAATTTAGTTCAGTACAGAGGACTATTAGTTTTTTTTTTTTTTTTTTTTTTTTTCAAATTATAACATCGCTTTCAAATTATTCAATTATATTTTCGATAAATTTTCGATTTCGATAAATGTCCAACTCTCGTAAAACTGGTATCGTAAAAATCCGTAGATTGAGTGAGACTAATAGCCCTCGTCCTCCGTCCTAATAATAGAAAGAAAGAACAAAAAGAAAAGAAAAATTAGAAACTAAATTACATTTATAATTAATATCCTTAATCAAGCTATAGACAGGCTTCACCTCGTAATTATATATTTGTGAATGGCATGAGTGCGAAAATTTTATGCAGCAGAAGAAGGAAAAAAAGTACTTATCCAGATTGCCCCCCCCCACGTACTGCTTATCCATAACCAAACATGCTTTTATTTAACAATTAAATAATATTAATATTTTTAGTATTTTTAGTCAGTGGCGGATTTAAGGGGGGGGGCTAGGGGGCTGAAGCTCCCCCCCAAAACACTGACATTCACAATTGAATATTGCAATTGTAAATTTTTTATTGGTCTAGAATAACACTTTGAAAAATCTTAGCCCCCCCCCCCCCCCCCCAAAGTCAAGTTCTGGATCCGCCACTGTTTTTAGTATTTCTTAAATACAGTAATCTTCCGATTATCCGAGAGCGGATTATACGCGGGCTCGGAAAAATGACATGATTAAAAGAGTGTTTTCTTAAAAAAAAAAAAAAAAAAAGTAAAGAAACTTTTTTTTTTTTGTACAGTACAATATGCTGCTACATATGCCAACATTTATTTATTTTGAAACATTATTAGTACCCATAGATTTTTTTTAAACAGCACTTTTCTTGAAGGGAATTTCTTATTTAATCGTAATTACGTATTGGAGAGCATTTCACTACAAATAAATTGGTGGGAAAAAAGGTGGGTATTTATGAAGCTCCGGAAAAAATTGAAATGTTGTAATTTCGATACTGTTTAATTTAGTGCAGATAGTAGCTTGCAGATAGTAGCTTGGATTCCTCATAAGTACACATTTTTGTTTATTATTTTGACATCGTGCAATATATGAAAAGCAAATAATTTTACTAATTGTGAATATTTTGATTGTTTGTACTATCTTTCATATACAACACATTCGTGTTGTATAGAGTATTTTTTACATCATTTTTTACATCATTTTTTATATCATCGTGAGCTAGAGTATTTTTTATATCATTTACATTTCATTTCCAGTCTTTTTGCGGTTTATCCGCAAAACCCGTCCTAGCTAAAAAAAAAATCTGCAGATAATCTGAAGGTATTTAAAACAAAAATCATAAAATCTGCAGAATAACTACAGCTTGGAAGCAAAAAATTTGCAGTTTGGAATTAAATATATATATTTTTTTCCTCCTTAAACTTTTTATTGCTCCAAATACCTTCAGATTTTCTGCAGTTTTCTCCTTTTTTTTTTTTTTTTTTTTTTTTTTTTTTAAAGTTTTCCTGAAGGTATTTTTTAGCTGAGGTGCCACTCAATTCCACGATAATCGGGGGGTGCGCTGTACTTGCATGATAAAACAGCAATATAGAAAAATATATTTAACTTTTAAATTATAATTAAATTAATTTATATATTACCAATTGAAAAATAATATAAAATGACAAAAGAATGTTTTCTAAACTGAAAAAAGTCGTCTTCGAATTAATTAATTTTCATGGGCATTTTATAAACCAAATGGAATCGAAAGAATATCCAAGAATATCCAGGATTTCAGATTTAAGAAATACAAAATTTAAACTTTACGTTCGCTATTAAATAAATAATGTTCAGTGGGTGAAAAGTACTTCATACATTAATTAGGTAATATGCAGCATTTTAGCATTGTATTATAGAATTCTAATGACTATGTTTAAACAAAGTTGATGAAGAATAAGTCGCAAATTAAAATGTAAATGTGTTTATGTATTTATCATGTATTTTCCTAGCAATTTGTGTATGACTATGTCTCTTATAGCGCGTCCTCTCACTCTCAATATTGTTTTTTCATTGGGAGAATTTGTCTAGAGGCAATCGGAAGTAGTGTAGGTTAAGAATTTTTATGATACAATATTGAAAATTTGTACATAGGGTAAGTGCACTTAGAGCAATCTCTGATGTTTTTAATGTTCTAGTCATCAGAAAATATTTTTAGAAATCTTAAGTTAGTACATATGGTATGAAAGACATTCAGAACCGCATGTATGTTAAAATATATACATTTGATAACAATCATTTTTTTTATGAATTTTTATTTGACACCCACTCAATGTTCCAGCAATTAACACTGCTAGTTTTTCATTTTATCAGTAACTGGGCCCCTATGTTCCAGTGATTGACACTGCTAGTTATTCATTTTACCAGTTATTAGTACCCTATGATCCACTGTTTGACATAAAATGTGAAAATGCTAATATGTAAAATATATGATTTTATTATTTTTCTTATTTATTAATTATTTCGGGATTGATGTCAATTACTGGAGCATGCCGATCACTGGAGCACCTACCCTATATGCATTAGAATATAGCAGACAATTTACTCGTGTATTTATGCAATAAATATAAGAAATAGAATTTTTCAAATACCCTGTATTTATAAATATATTTTTTTTTCCTGTTCTACCTAGAATTTTAAAATTATTTAAATGTATTTGTTATAGATGGTAGATTTTTTTTTTTTTTTTTTTAATCATTTCATTATCTGGTTGCACTTAACGATTTGGTGTTTTTTAATTGCAAATTAATTTTTTTTTTCCGTGCTTTATTTTAGGCAACAAAACTTTTATAATTTGTATACTAATTTCACATATTCTTCATATTTTTAATGTATGTAAATACCACTAAAAATAAAAAATAAAATAAGTTCTTAAAATTTGAAATATTCTGATCAAGTGAAATCAGCTATAAAAGTAAAAAGTAAACATTTTGCAGCCACTAAACGATGTTTTGTTGTTATTATTACCGAGTCAAAATGTTGTAAATTTTACTGACGTGTCACTCGATGTTTCATACACTAAAATTCATACACAGCGTAAATTTTCCTTTAGTAACCTTTATATATTTAATCACATTGAGATGATAGCAAATAAGATAAGCCTTTAAATATTCTCTCTCTTCTACGTTTTTATTTCATTATTATGACTGTCAGTATGAAATAGCAAGGATAATAAAAAGTGACTTTCTTTTTATTTTCTTTTATATTTATATGAAGGAAGTATTGGATTCATGAAATTTTCGACTTCTGGTTTCCGACGAAATTACACTTTTGGAAGGTCCAAAACACAATTTGATCATTTTTAGAAAATGCATGTCGCTGTATGTTTGTCTCTGTGAATGACAAAACTTTGTGGCAGCTTTAAATCAAAAACTTATGTAAAGAAATTAATAAAAATTTATATTTAGTAGCACCGAGACATAAATTGATGTCTATTAACTTTTGGTAAATATCATTCAACAGGTGGCGCAGTCGTTCTATTTTTTTCCCCCATAATTTCTAATGTTGCATAATAGCAGAAAGTTTCCTATAAATGTACACAATTAAATTATTGTTAACTAACCATTGTGAAAGTAAAATACATAGATATATTTTTTATAGAAAAAGTAAACCAGGATAAAAACCTGTGCACATGTAGAAGCATCGCTATCTTCACTGGGTGCAGGCTGGACAGGAAATATCCTTCCGAGGGCAGTAAATTTTCAGAATGAACATTTTCCAAAAGAACTCGTCAATTCCATTAAAACGAATCATTGAACCATGCATGTGTAAAAATTTATGACAAAGTTATACATATATATTCAAAAAGTGCAATTTTAAGGCGTAATTTGTATGACAAAAATTAGCTTTTTTTCGACATTTAAGATTGTACTTTTTTTTTTTTTTTCTTTTTAATATGAAATTAATTTGTACTTACTACACAAAATAATTTTACTAAATAATAATTTATATTTATTGAATAATTTACAGTGCGGGAATTGTATTGCAAAACATTAAAAAAAAAAAAAAAAAAAAAAACCTTGTCTTAAAAGTTCTTAAAATTTGAAATATTCTGATCAAGTGAAATCAGCTATAAAAGTAAAAAGTAAACATTTTGCAGCCACTAAACGATGTTTTGTTGTTATTATTACCGAGTCAAAATGTTGTAAATTTTACTGACGTGTCACTCGATGTTTCATACACTAAAATTCATACACAGCGTAAATTTTCCTTTAGTAACCTTTATATATTTAATCACATTGAGATGATAGCAAATAAGATAAGCCTTTATATATTCTCTCTCTTCTACGTTTTTATTTCATTATTATGACAGTCAGTATGAAATAGCAAGGATAATAAAAAGTGACTTTCTTTTTATTTTATTTTATATTTATATGAAGGAAGTATTGGATTCATGAAATTTTCGACTTCTGGTTTCCGACGAAATTACACTTTTGGAAGGTCCAAAACACAATTTGATCATTTTTAGAAAATGCATGTCGCTGTATGTTTGTCTCTGTGAATGACAAAACTTTGTGGCAGCTTTAAATCAAAAACGTATGTAAAGAAATTAATAAAAATTTATATTTAGTAGCACCGAGACATAAATTGGTGTCTATTAACTTTTGGTAAATATCATTCAACAGGTGGCGCAGTCGTTCTATTTTTTCCCCCATAATTTCTAATGTTGCATAATAGCAGAAAGTTTCCTATAAATGTACACAATTAAATTATTTTTAACTAACCATTGTGAAAGTAAAATACATAGATATATTTTTTATAGAAAAAGTAAACCAGGATAAAAACCTGTGCACATGTAGAAGCATCGCTATCTTCACTGGGTGCAGGCTGGGCAGGAAATATCCTTCCGAGGGCAGTAAATTTTCAGAATGAACATTTTCCAAAAGAACTCGTCAATTCCATTAAAACGAATCATTGAACCATGCATGTGTAAAAATTTATGACAAAGTTATACATATATATTCAAAAAGTGCAATTTTAAGGCGTAATTTGTATGACAAAAATTAGCTTTTTTTCGACATTTAAGATTGTACTTTTTTTTTTTTTTTTCTTTTTAATATGAAATTAATTTGTACTTACTACACAAAATAATTTTACTAAATAATAATTTATATTTATTGAATAATTTACAGTGCGGGAATTGTATTGCAAAACATTAAAAAAAAAAAAAAAAAAAAAAAACCTTGTCTTAAAAGTTCTTAAAATTTGAAATATTCTGATCAAGTGAAATCAGCTATAAAAGTAAAAAGTAAACATTTTGCAGCCACTAAACGATGTTTTGTTGTTATTATTACCGAGTCAAAATGTTGTAAATTTTACTGACGTGTCACTCGATGTTTCATACACTAAAATTCATACACAGCGTAAATTTTCCTTTAGTAACCTTTATATATTTAATCACATTGAGATGATAGCAAATAAGATAAGCCTTTATATATTCTCTCTCTTCTACGTTTTTATTTCATTATTATGACAGTCAGTATGAAATAGCAAGGATAATAAAAAGTGACTTTCATTTTATTTTATTTTATATTTATATGAAGGAAGTATTGGATTCATGAAATTTTCGACTTCTGGTTTCCGACGAAATTACACTTTTGGAAGGTCCAAAACACAATTTGATCATTTTTAGAAAATGCATGTCGCTGTATGTTTGTCTCTGTGAATGACAAAACTTTGTGGCAGCTTTAAATCAAAAACGTATGTAAAGAAATTAATAAAAATTTATATTTAGTAGCACCGAGACATAAATTGGTGTCTATTAACTTTTGGTAAATATCATTCAACAGGTGGCGCAGTCGTTCTATTTTTTCCCCCATAATTTCTAATGTTGCATAATAGCAGAAAGTTTCCTATAAATGTACACAATTAAATTATTTTTAACTAACCATTGTGAAAGTAAAATACATAGATATATTTTTTATAGAAAAAGTAAACCAGGATAAAAACCTGTGCACATGTAGAAGCATCGCTATCTTCACTGGGTGCAGGCTGGGCAGGAAATATCCTTCCGAGGGCAGTAAATTTTCAGAATGAACATTTTCCAAAAGAACTCGTCAATTCCATTAAAACGAATCATTGAACCATGCATGTGTAAAAATTTATGACAAAGTTATACATATATATTCAAAAAGTGCAATTTTAAGGCGTAATTTGTATGACAAAAATTAGCTTTTTTTCGACATTTAAGATTGTACTTTTTTTTTTTTTTTTCTTTTTAATATGAAATTAATTTGTACTTACTACACAAAATAATTTTACTAAATAATAATTTATATTTATTGAATAATTTACAGTGCGGGAATTGTATTGCAAAACATTAAAAAAAAAAAAAAAAAAAAAAAAACCTTGTCTTAAAAGTTCTTAAAATTTGAAATATTCTGATCAAGTGAAATCAGCTATAAAAGTAAAAAGTAAACATTTTGCAGCCACTAAACGATGTTTTGTTGTTATTATTACCGAGTCAAAATGTTGTAAATTTTACTGACGTGTCACTCGATGTTTCATACACTAAAATTCATACACAGCGTAAATTTTCCTTTAGTAACCTTTATATATTTAATCACATTGAGATGATAGCAAATAAGATAAGCCTTTATATATTCTCTCTCTTCTACGTTTTTATTTCATTATTATGACAGTCAGTATGAAATAGCAAGGATAATAAAAAGTGACTTTCTTTTTATTTTATTTTATATTTATATGAAGGAAGTATTGGATTCATGAAATTTTCGACTTCTGGTTTCCGACGAAATTACACTTTTGGAAGGTCCAAAACACAATTTGATCATTTTTAGAAAATGCATGTCGCTGTATGTTTGTCTCTGTGAATGACAAAACTTTGTGGCAGCTTTAAATCAAAAACGTATGTAAAGAAATTAATAAAAATTTATATTTAGTAGCACCGAGACATAAATTGGTGTCTATTAACTTTTGGTAAATATCATTCAACAGGTGGCGCAGTCGTTCTATTTTTTCCCCCATAATTTCTAATGTTGCATAATAGCAGAAAGTTTCCTATAAATGTACACAATTAAATTATTTTTAACTAACCATTGTGAAAGTAAAATACATAGATATATTTTTTATAGAAAAAGTAAACCAGGATAAAAACCTGTGCACATGTAGAAGCATCGCTATCTTCACTGGGTGCAGGCTGGGCAGGAAATATCCTTCCGAGGGCAGTAAATTTTCAGAATGAACATTTTCCAAAAGAACTCGTCAATTCCATTAAAACGAATCATTGAACCATGCATGTGTAAAAATTTATGACAAAGTTATACATATATATTCAAAAAGTGCAATTTTAAGGCGTAATTTGTATGACAAAAATTAGCTTTTTTTCGACATTTAAGATTGTACTTTTTTTTTTTTTTTTCTTTTTAATATGAAATTAATTTGTACTTACTACACAAAATAATTTTACTAAATAATAATTTATATTTATTGAATAATTTACAGTGCGGGAATTGTATTGCAAAACATTAAAAAAAAAAAAAAAAAAAAAAAAACCTTGTCTTAAAAGTTCTTAAAATTTGAAATATTCTGATCAAGTGAAATCAGCTATAAAAGTAAAAAGTAAACATTTTGCAGCCCCTAAACGATGTTTTGTTGTTATTATTACCGAGTCAAAATGTTGTAAATTTTACTGACGTGTCACTCGATGTTTCATACACTAAAATTCATACACAGCGTAAATTTTCCTTTAGTAACCTTTATATATTTAATCACATTGAGATGATAGCAAATAAGATAAGCCTTTATATATTCTCTCTCTTCTACGTTTTTATTTCATTAATATGAAATTAATTTGTACTTACTACACAAAATAATTTTACTAAATAATAATTTATATTTATTGAATAATTTACAGTGCGGGAATTGTATTGCAAAACATTAAAAAAAAAAAAAAAGTTTTGTGATAACCATAACATAGTAAATTTAGAATATAACACAATATTGCGAAAGGGGAAAAAAATGAATATAACACAATATTGAAAAAAAAAAAAAAGTGGAACTTTTCATTTTGCCAAAAGAAAGAGGGAAAGTAGGGAGAAAAAGAGAAAGGAGAGAGAAAAATTTAAATTGATTAAAGAAACTATTTCAATGATTTAAAGGACAAATAAGAGGTAGGACAATATTTTCTTGCAATATTTTGATGTGATAAAATATTCGATGCCAATATGTAAGAATTTAGGAGTAAAAAAAAAAAAAAAGATAAGTAAGAAATAAGAACGAAAAATCATGCATTGATTAAAACCATAAAATATTTTCATAAATTAGAAGAAAAATTTTATAAAAATCTTTGCAAGTTAAACAAGCAAAAGCGTTATGTACTAAATATTAACATAAGCCTGTAAAACGACTTTTACAGCAACGACAGTCCGTATGCGCGAAAGACAATTTAAACTTGTTTTTGCCTAGATTGTAATTTCGTTCCTTTTAAGACCGTGTATTAGATTAAAAGACATAATTATTTCACAAGGTATTTCTGTTAAACTTTATTATAGATTACCATATATTACATTTGAACATGTACGCACAAGTTCATAATAAAACTTCATTATTATTATTGGTAGTAGTAGTAGTACGACAGAACTATTTCTTTCAATCTGCGATTTTGCGTTGTCACCATTTTTAATGTTCCATCTCGAATTTTATATTTCTTTTCATGTCGGGAAAAAAGTAAAACTTTTTTTTTTTTTTTTTTTTTAATAATTAAAATAAAATTTATAAAAATCGTACTAAAGAAATAGACCAGCTTCAGTATCCGCGTTTGTAATGATCGATAGATGGCGCTCTCTGAACACTGCAGTTGTTAGTAAATATAACAACCACGTGTAATTATTATTCTTTCTCCGCCATTTCATCATGGAAAGTCGATTGCATAATACGAGGATATGCAGTTGTGTGATAATTTCACCTTAGCCCACCAGAGGGCGAGCATTTCATTACAATCGCGGATAGAACGATATATATTATGTATTACTGTTATTTATATATGTTTTAAAAAAATTCAAGAAAAGTTAACTTGCATATATTTATTATGATTTTAGAAGGATACGATGCCATTAGATGTCTAAGAAATTTATTTGGAAATATTTATAACTAACATTCTAAAAATAACTGAAAATAAAGTTAAAGTTTCTAAAATAATGATGGCAATATCATATAAATTAAAATAAATGTAAAAGACCGGAAAAGGCTTAAATTAAATAAAAGGAAAGGAAATTTTGTGAAAGCAAACAACCTTTGTGGCATAAATTTGACTTTTAAAAATTTATTTATGTAAATTATAAAAACTGTATGAGAAAAGAGTCTATTATTTATGAGCCAAAAATAACTAAATAAATAAATAAATATCTTTCTTTTTATGTCGGGGGAAAAAATGTACGTGCAAACATTTTTTTAGATAATCAAAATAAAATTGAGAAAAATCATTCTAAAGAAATGGAACAGCTTCAATATAGAGCCCCTGAACGAAATTTGAAATTTGATAGGAAGAAGCTCGGATGTTTCTCGCTAAGAGCTTTACTTACGCAATTGCGACAGCCATTTTAATTCATCGCCAAAATGGCAAAGAAATGGAACAGCTTCAATATAGAGCCCCTGAACGAAATTTGAAATTTGATAGGAAGAAGCTCGGATGTTTCTCGCTAAGAGCTTTACTTACGCAATTGCGACAGCCATTTTAATTCATCGCCAAAATGGCAAAGAAATGGAACAGCTTCAATATAGAGCCCCTGAACGAAATTTGAAATTTGATAGGAAGAAGCTCGGATGTTTCTCGCTAAGAGCTTTACTTACGCAATTGCGACAGCCATTTTAATTCATCGCCAAAATGGCAAAGAAATGGAACAGCTTCAATATAGAGCCCCTGAACGAAATTTGAAATTTGATAGGAAGAAGCTCGGATGTTTCTCGCTAAGAGCTTTACTTACGCAATTGCGACAGCCATTTTAATTCATCGCCAAAATGGCAAAGAAATGGAACAGCTTCAATATAGAGCCCCTGAACGAAATTTGAAATTTGATAGGAAGAAGCTCGGATGTTTCTCGCTAAGAGCTTTACTTACGCAATTGCGACAGCCATTTTAATTCATCGCCAAAATGGCAACAAAAATTTAAAGGTCGCCAAGAGGCTCCTAGCTAAAGCTATTCCAAAGAAATTTTAAGAAATGAATATAGTTAGTAATGTTGGGGAATGAAACACAGTTACTGCATTACTTACAAAACTTTGAATAAACACCATAAAACGCAATAAACTTGCAACAATTGTTTCGGGTCGAAAAAGCACATGACCCTTCATCAGGCGAACAAAATAAGAACGAGTGCGGCAGTCAAAGCGGCAACGTGTTCTTTTTCGACCCGAAACAATTGTTGCAAGTTTATTGCGTTTTATGGTGTTTATTAAAAGTTTTGTAAATAATAATTTACAACGCCAGTTCTGTGGTGCTTTCTTATTAACAGTTACTGCATGCCTTTATATAGAAGAATAGATTAAAATAAGTCTTGTCGTACTAAGTTAAATTCTGTTTTGTGCAGAATTTTATATCTGTTACTTAGAGAACAAAAAATAGGCTTGGTTTTTATTTTATTTTATTATATTATTATTATTATTGCGTACAGTTATGAAATTTCGCATACATATGTGTTGAAAGGTATGCTAGTACATTAATTTTTTTCGCAAACTATTTGAACAACAACAACAACAACAATAATAATAATAATAATAATAATAATAGAATTCAAAAGGTTTAATTTTTCGAAAAAATTAAATATACTCAACATTAACTCTTTTTTACTTTCCGAACATATAATAAGTAAGAAAAGTATTGTAATCAGGACAAAATTTCGACTATGAGATTTTCATGTATATTTACGTTTTGAGGTTCCCTGAATTCCTTTTTGCTATTTTACGATGATATATGTATGTTGCGTATGTGTATGTATGTGAGTGAACACGATAGCGTCAAAATGCTTTGTTCCAATTACCCGAAAATTAGTATACATGTTATAGGTTACAGTCGCATGAACTGTATAGATTTTGGTGAAGCTAGAAGTTATAGTCTTTTACTGTGACACACACACACACAAAAAAAAAAAAATCTTTATCATTATGACGTATGGACTCCAATTATTTGAAGGGCAATAGCGTTACACGCGTTTTTCAATTGAACTTCTTGATTTCGGACTTCTCTTTAATTTATTTAAGCAATCTATAATTACTTGATGTTCTGAAAGTCGAGTTGACTCACTCCAGATTTTTATTTTTTCCTTGATTTTACATTATTATGATTTAACAATATGTTTTAAGCATATTTGGGTATTACTTTGCAGATTGATTGATAAGTTTAAAAATTTCACGAAAATTCAACATTCAATAATAAAAAGTATCTGTCAATCCACAAAATTCTATCCAAATATATTTGGAATATATTATTAAATGACAATAATATAAAATTGAAGGAAAACATTAAAAACGAGTTTACAGTAAACATCTTTAAATTTTCCAAAAAAAAATTAAAATTTTCTTTTTTTTTTTTTTTTTTTTTTTTTTTGTGGTTTAAGAGACATTTTAATACAGGGTGTTTATAAAGTCCCGGACCCAATTTGATGTTTAATAACTCATAAAATAATAAAGATAGATTAAAATTAATAACATAAATGGTTAGAAAGACGCAAAAAGTTTCATGACCCTTGTCAATGAACTTCCACGTGTGCCCCCTTCGTCGCACGGAGAATATCAAATCGATAGTTAATTTCACGCCAGGTAGCGGCAAGCATGTGGGCATTCACAGAGGCTATTGCGGTTGTAATTCTGACTTTTAGGTCATCAATGTTCGACACTCTCCTCCTGTAAACATTGTCCTTTACAAATCCCCAAAGGAAAAAGTCCAGCGGCGTTATATCAGGTGATCTGGGTGGCCAAGGAATTGGACCTCCTCGCCCAATCCATCTTCCTGGAAAATGGTCATTCAAAGAACTACGAACGATGGTACCCCAATGAGGTGGTGCACCATCTTGTTGCAAAAAGACATGTGGCTGAAGCTCTACTAGTTGTGGAAATATGAAGTTTTCCAACATGTCTAAGTATGCGACTGATGAGACCGTCTTTTCTGTAAAAAAGAAAGGCCCAATGACTCGGTTGTGCATTAGTCCACACCACACATTAACCTTTGAGGAATCCCTTTGTGCCTCACGGTATTCATGGGGGTTTTCAAAAGAGTCAAAGAGTAAAAAAAAAGTCAAAACAGAGAAAAATGCAATTAATAAGCAGACGATATTTAGAAAAGTACAGATGTTTAGACTGGAAAATGAAATTATCTGAAATTAACCACACGCGCAGACGATATTTACAAAAGTAAAGATATTCAAACCTGAAAAGAAAATATATGAGTTATTCCATCAATAAATGCCATAAGTTTGTTTATATCTTCATTATTTTATGAGTTATTAAACATCAAAATGGGTACGGGATTTTATAAACATCCTGTATATTAAACATGTTATATTAATGCATGTAAATGCAAAATTAAAATTTTTTTTGACAATAACTTACAAAAACAACGTCTACCATCCCCTTAATGCTTAATTTGTTGTATGTGTTTTTCTTTGTTTGAAGAATTCTAGGGAATACTCTATTTCTTGGACAGTTTAGTTATCGAATGACTTTTCAAACAAGAAAGAAAAATCATGAAGTACGCATTGATTAGTAACTCTTTCCAACTGTACGTAATTGTTGTATCGAATAACTTTTAATATTCTTTCCTTACGTTACGTTATCACACAACAAACAGAAGGACTGAAAAATATACAGATAGACTAATTGATTTTAAAATTACTCTTAGGCATTTTGGAAAGTGTTAAAAAGGCTTAACGCAAAAGAAAATGCAGCCATTAGATTATAATTACAGCTTTTCATCTCTCTGAATCTGTTAGTGTAGCCCTGTAAATCAGAAAGTTCATCATATCATATTCTATACAAAACATTATTTTAGAATATAAACAATACGTTTCAATATTTTTATGATTTTTATAGTAGAAAGATTCTTAAATATAACTTTCAAAAAATTCTGTCCTAAAATGTAATGCATTGGCCTTTTTTTTTTTTTTTTTTTTTTTTTTTTGTTGTTGTTGTTGTTGTTGCTGTTGTTGGTCTTGTCCCTGTAAACAAATTAGTTTTACAGGACCTATTAATGTCATTTTAAATGGGGAACATTCTATAGGGAACATATTTATAAAAATAACACTCATAGAACACAATGATTTCGAATGCTTTTGGGTGTCCCTGTACACAAACCAGAAGAGATATTCACTCCATTTTCAATATGGAACATCCGATAGTGAGCTTCAATAAAATATATCAGTTTCGAGTAATTCCATAAATATTTACAGGAGTTAGAGCGCGGGCAGACAGACAGACAGACAGATGGACAGATACACAAACTGAAATCATATTCACACTTAAAAATGTTAGAAAGTGTTAAAAACGCTTAACGTAAACGAAAGTACAATTCTAGCAATTTTTTATTAATAGCTCTTTATATAAATAGATGTTTTTGTGTCACCCTGTAAATATAATGCTAATCATGCTATATTCTATCCAAAGCATTTTTTTTGTGCATATAAATAACATAGTTCAATTTCCTAAAACTTCGTGGAAAGTAAAGTTATTAAAATTTGGAACGCAATACTTTGGAATACTTTTAAGTGTTCCTGTACATAAATCGGCTGTGGTATTTCCTCCATTTTATACAGGAAACTGCAATAGTGAACTTGAATAACATATTTCAATTTAATTGAGATATGTCTACAGTAAAGGTATGAAAATATGGTTTATAGAAATACCTCTCATAGAACACAATGCTTTAAAATACTTTCGGGCGCCCCTGTACACAAACCAGTAGAGATATAAACTCCATTTTCAATAGGGAACATCCGATAGTGAACTTGAATAACATATATCAGTTTCAAGAAATTCCATAAATATTTACGGGAGTTAGAGCTCGGACAGGCAGATACACAAAACTGAAATCATAGTCACACTTAAAAAATGTTAGAAAGTGTTAAAAACGCTTAACGTAAACGAAAGTACAATTCTAGCATTTTTTCATTAATAGCTCTTAATGTAACTGGATATTTTTGTGTCACCCTGTAAATCTAATGCTAATCATGCTATATTCTGTGCAAAGCATTCTTTCGTGCATATAAATAACATATTTCAATTTCCAAAAACTTCGTGGAAAGAAAAGTTATTAAAATTTGATTTATAGAAATATCTCTCATAGTACGCAATGCTTTGGAATACTTTTGAGTGTCCCTGTACAAAAACCGATGGTGGTATTTCCTCCATGTTATACAGGAAACATCCAACAGGGAACTTGAATAACATATTTCAATTTCATTCAGATATGTCTACAGTAAAGGTATGAAAATATGGTTTATAGAAATACCTCTCATAGAACACAATGCTTTGAAATACTTTCAGGTGTCCCTGTACACAAACCAGTAGAGGTATAAACTCCATTTTCAGGGAACGTGTCCGATAGTGAACTTGAATAACAGATTTCAATTTAATTGAGATATGTCTACAGTGAAGGTATGAAAATATGGTTTATAGAAATACCTCTCGTAGAACACAATACTTTGAAATACTTTCGGGTGTCCCTGTACACAAACCAGTAGAGGTATAAACTCCATTTTCAATAGGGAACGTCCGATAGTGAACTTGAATAACATATATCAGTTTCAAGAAATTCCATAAATATTTACTGGAGTTAGAGCGCGGACAGACAGACGGACAGACAAACCGAAGTCATAAACACTTTTCAACCTTGTTGGAAAGTGTTAAAAATGAGTTAACAAGAAACATTTTTAAATTTCCCAAAAAATTTAAAATTTTGATTTCTTTTTTCTTTTTTTAAATTAAGTAGTTTAAGAGAAATTTTAATACACTAAATATTGTTATATTTTAATGTATGTAGATACAAAATTTAAAAATTCTTTGACAATAACTTACAAAAACGATTTATAGCGTCTACCATCCCCTTCATGCTTAATTTGTTGTATGTGTTTTTCTTTGTTTGAAGAATAATAGGGCATACTCTATTTCTTGGACAATATAGTTACCTAATGACTTTTTAAAAAATGTCTTCCATGCTAAGAACGAACGTTTTATATATAATAACTATATGAACCTGAATGAGATGAAATTGCAAAATACATTTACAATGAACTTTAAACTGTCAAATATTGCTGATAATTAATAAAGTCTATCAAATTAGTTGTCTTAAACGAACATAAAATATTTTAAAAGAAAATATGCTATATCGACCTTTATCCTTTTAAATGTAGTGGTTGAATCTGCTTATAGATATGGGATAAAATAATGTGACCGGTTTCGGTTTAACATGTGTTCTGTGAAATATTTTTAAAAGTACTTAATAATTCTTCTATACAAAGCCGTAGCAAGAATTTTCGACAAATTTACAAATTACGGAAGGGCCCCTTGGCTACGTCCTTGCTTCTACACCACGCGACAAAAAGATAGGTACAAAGGGTTTTTTCTTTGATTTTTCATAAAATAACATTATCAAAATTGTGCTTATCATTTATTATTATCGTAAAATAACAGTATTCCCAAAATAATTTTTGTTTTAAGACTACTTTAAAAAAAAATTAAGACTAAAATTTTCTAATTTAAGACTACACACCGCGACAAAAAGATAGGAACAAAGGTTTCTTTTTTTTAATTTTTGAATATGATTATTTTGAATATGAATATTTTGAATATGATTCAAATATTTAATATGTTTTGATGTGATAATATTTTGTTGTGATAATAAATGATCAGCACAATTTAGATAATGTTATTTTATGAAAAATTAAAAAAAAAAAAAAAAAAAAAAAAAACCTTTGTTCCTATCTTTTTGTCGCGGAGTGTAGTCTTAAATTAGAAAAATTTTAGTCTTAAAACTTTTCTAAATTAGTCTTAAAACAAAAATTAGTCCGGGAATAGTATTATTTTATGATAATTATAAATGATAAGCACAATTTAGGTAATGTTATTTTATGAAAAATCAAAGAAAGAGCCCTTTGTACCTATCTTTTTGTCGCGGAGTGTATATTAGCATGAAATAGATGCTTGACCATGTATTTTTTAACGATGATCTGCCAATGAAAGAAAAAATAATAATATTTAAAATCACTGCGTTTACATTGAAATAGTCTAAATGTTCTGTAACCGTAGAACGTTCTTCTTTGAATCGATTAAAACATTTGTGTTCATTTGTGTAAGTAAGGATAGGTCCTACATTCATAGAAATATAAAGGATTGTTTAAAACAATATTTAAAAATAAGAATATTTTTATTTATAGCTCACTAGATTTTCAACCAAATTTAACGTCTGTTTCTGATGTATTGTAGAAAATTATAAGAAACAATAATCTGCAATTAGAAAATAAATATATTAAACCATTCATGAAATATGATCATTCCTGCGAAATAATTTGTAACTGCGCATGTGCAAATGCTAACAATTTTTTTTTTTTATAATATGAAAGACACATGTCCAAAGCAATTTCCAAAAAATATGCAAAAAGGTACTATTGGAATTCAAAACGCTGTTCGCTATAGAAACAGTTGTTGTTAGTGATATTCTAAATGAGGCTTTAAAATAAGGCATATTTCACCACTGATTTCGAACAATTTAAAAACAACTTGTTTCTGTGCTTTCTTATTTTCACATAATTTTTGAAAAGTGAAGATATGAACAGGGACTAACATGTTAGTTATCAAATAATTTATAAAATTTTATATTACTCTAATATTTTTTAAACAAGACTTTTTAAAGAACATTTTCGCGGAAAAAAATGAAAAATTCAAACGGTTTTAGAAAGCAGAACTAAATAGAGTTTTATTAATGCATTATACATAGCTGAAAACGCATGTTTGAATGATTACAATTTTTTGAAAATTTTATTTAAACACTTGTTTCCTTTTTCTATAATTTTATTTAATTTTATTTTTCTTATTTGTCTTAGTGTGAATAAAGCTTTTCTTTTTAAACAGAAAAATAAGAAATTTGGACGAGATGCTTCTATATAAAAAATATTGATTAACATTTTTATTATTTGGCGGTACATATACCACATAGAAAACTGTTTTTTTTTTTTTTTTTTTTATTATTATTATTATTATTATTATTTTTTTTTTTTAGTGAACAAAGGTTGTGTGTGTTAGCGCAATTTGGGTTTGATGCCGATTGACGGCACTGGGTTCTAGGCCTAAGTGGAATTGTCTTCGAGAGACATTTCTAAAGGACCCTGCCTTAACTCATATTCGCACAAAGTTTGGCGGAAACCACGGGAAAATTGTGATTATTTACTTTTCTTTTACTTCCAAAACTCAGTTCTTGAAAAAAAAAAAAAAAAATGTGTATCTATATAATCATTAATTTGTGATCTATGAACATCGCTAGTGTAATATAAGTGTCAATAAATTGATTTAAAATTATCATCTCATCCAAATTCCGTGTTAAATGAAGAAAAAGGTGGCTGTGATTTAAAATTATTTATTTTTATTTTTTTTTCCGAACTATAACGCATCCCTATCTATAATAATTTGTAAATTAATATAAACTCTTTATCCATACGGTTTCTTAAAAATTCGTGCTTGAAAAAAATAGCAAAATTAAATTATTTTAAAAATAAATTTAAATAAACATGGTTCTAAGAGTGAAGTATAGTTTGGAAAAAATCGTTTTTAAATTACAGCCAACTTGAATTGAAATCAGGCTAAAGTAGATCATAATGATACATTTAAATTTTGTAACAATTTAAGCGTATTTGTAATAGTTAGAGTACAAACAGAAAGATACACAAAAAGACGAATTGAAATATTCGGCGATTTACTACTCATGTTAGGCGACATTGAAAAATGAGAAAACAAAAATAAAGAAAAATTGCGAAATATTTACAAAATCTGGTTTCTTTTTTTCAAACTTTGAATAAAATTTGCTGCACAGAATGTTAAACGAAAAGGCAGTTAAAAAGGTAACAAAGAGTGTATATAAAGAATCTTGTGTGTAACAGCAGCACGATTTCCATTACACACTACTACACATATTATAAATTCATGATGGTCAGCAGACATACCAAACCAGACACTTCACAAATTTCCTGTAAGAGCATACTAATACATATATGTCGTTCATTGTAAAAGTGAATTATCTCCTTGGAAATTGGTTTTGAAATAACGATCTTTTTTCAAATTTATTGCGTAGGAAAAAAGGTCAAGATTCAGTAAGTGTTATCGATGTTTGTGTAAAATACAAATGATAGTTATAAGAATTAATAAATTATATCAAAAATAATTTGAAATAACTTACAAACTTCCTTTTTATAATAAATATTTAGAAGTTTTAGTTTTCTGAGAAAAACATGTAACACCATTTAGGGTTCTTTAATGCAATTATTGGAGTCTTTTCTTTTTTATAATGAAAGGTGTGACAAAATGTGATACAATTAAATAAAAAAATATATATTTAAAAAATATGGAGTTACACTACTTTTACAATGAGCCGTCCATATGCCGTAAAGACATATAAAACAGAGTTTACATACCGAGTTTTAACAAAATCAGTAAAACCGATTTTTGATATACAGTCGGTAACAAAAGTGTCCGAACATTAGCAAAAATTCCTATTTAAAAAAAGTACACTTCATACGGTTCTGTTAAATAAATCCTTATCGAATCATGTTCTGAGACTGACTAAGAAGAGGATTCGACAAGGATTGATATAACAAAACCGTATGTACTTTTTTTACATAGGAATTTTTGCTAGTGTTCGGACACTATTGTTACCGACTGTACCTATTTCTGAAACTTAAATCTGACCAACCTAACTCAGACACCTGTCAATTTTCCTGTAGTAAGTAAGTAATGCATCGAACGAACATCTAATAATGGATTTATGTAGCAAATGTTAATAAAATCGTTAGAATCGAGTGAGATATCGATTTTTGGTCCCATTTCCCATTTTCACAAAAAATTGGCAAACTCATCTGCTTGCCAGATACTAACGATTATATAAGAAAGGATATATAAAAAAGAGTCTATGTGGTGAGTTTGAAGAAGTTCCGTGTGATGTAAATACATCACCTCTTGTTTAATTCCTATGCCAAAATACATCGTTTTGCAGGCATCTCATCGCAGCCGTTCGTTCCTGGCTCAACGCACCCTGTAAAGTTTGCTCCCGCGACACTTGTCACCGGGAGAATCCGCGATTGTTTCTCTTGTGTACGCGAACTGTTTAATTGGTTACTTTTGCGGTCCAATTAACGAATCAAAATCGCATATCCGTGATTTTAGGTGTGCGGACCTGTTTTTTCTTTAGGAGCGATTTTTAAAATTTGAAAATCAGTTCAGTTGGTGTTCCACCTTGGTGCAGAGAAGAATGGTCGGGCGCTTGCGTCCGTGCGTTATATTTTACCGTTATTTTTTTATATGTGGTCCCACACCCTGATACATTTTTAAAAGCTTTTCCATCGAAAGATTTTTTATTATTAACGGTTATTATGACTTGAAACTAAATTGTGAAAGTGACCGGAGATGATTTTTTTTTATTTAAATATTTTGTGAAGTATCTTGAATTTATTTTAAAGAAACATGGCTATGTATTAGAGATTTGAGATTTGTAACAGCTGTACAGATTCTACATACTTGAAATAGGGAAGCCAATTAATTTTAATAAATACTCCTAAATTGGAATTGAATACTGCCTTTTTTTTTTTCAAGACGAGGTATGTTTTACTTTAAATCTTTATTCTGAACTTTAAAATATCTTATAAATAAAAACAATAAAATAAAAATTGAATCTATCTTATACTTGGTATGTACCCATGTATGATCAGATCGAAGCCTTAGGGTTCATTCATCACTGTTTTCATACGATCACAATTTGTTAACATCTTTTGTTTTGTATTAAGTGCAGCCCTTAGTCATCTTTATTAAATAAAATTAAGATAAGTCTCTATTCAAGAGCAGGTAGTATATAAAGTACCACCACATATGGTGCCGATCGTAAAAATCAAAGATTGCATGAGGTACATTGCCAGTTTTGGTCTGAAAGTGCTTTATTTAAGAAATTATTAGAAAGATGTATATTTTTGTTATTATTCATATTTTCATAGCCATAAGGGCAGTAATTATTGAAAGTAGTACTGTTTGTATGGGTGAAATTTTATTTTAAGATGCCTATTAGCCATTTCATTAATAATAGTAATAATAATAAAATGAAATAGTTAAATAAGAATTCATATATTTTTTCAAAAACATACTTTTGAAAAGTGTTTAAAAAAAAAAAAAAAAAAAAAATAAAAAAAAAATTCCATAGTGGCATATTGAACTAAGTATTATAATCTAGTCTGTTGAATGTATTTAAACAAATAGTTTGCTATCACTTCTAAAAAATAGACATAATAAGATGGATCAATTTCAGTTAATATGAAAATTTGTTATGAAATATAATAAGATTAAAGTAGATGAGTATGTCTGCTTGATATTTTGAAAATATATGACTATGTATTAACTTTTTTTATTTTGTCTCTGCAAAATTTTGACAAATTTTTCTTAAAATCATGTCTTCTGAAAAAACTTATTGTCTTAAATTCACAGTAACACCATTTAATGGTGATCCAGATCTTTTGGATTTTTTTTTTTTGAACAGGTGCAGACTAAAATAGATTTTTTTAAATGGCATCCTAAACAGGCCCTTATTTTTATTAAATCTAAACTTTGCGACAGGGCTTTAAAATTTTATACATCGTCAATCCCATGCCAAAGAGCCAAGTCTCCTGATGAATTATTTCAGATTTTACGTAAGAATTTTAAAGGTGAAACAGAACAGAGTGTAGCATTACAATATAATGCCATTAAATTTGATGGTTTGGAGAATATCCGAAACTTTGCTAATCGGCTCCAACATCTTGTTTATAAGAGGTTTCCAAAATTTCCACAAGAATCAATGGACCAACTACTCATTGCAAAATTAACAGATACTCTCACCCCCGATTATAAATTACATCTTTTAACGAGAAAGTGTAGTAATTTTGAGGAAATGGTTGACAATCTGGCTACATATCAGGAGGTTGTTCAATCAGGTGAATCTTTGGCTGTTTCCCAGCCGTCATTTTCAAATATAAATCATTGCATGACTGCTGAAATTGCACAGCACAATGCCTCGGATCGGGACTCCCAGCTGCATCATCTCGAATTAAATTCAGATCGGCCCTCGCGGTCTGATGGTCATAAACCGACATGTCAGTGGTGTTCTCGGGTTGGACACACTGCTCGGTTTTGTTACAAATTAAAAGATTATCAGGGTGGCAGAAGATTTGACACAGATCGACAGGGATTCAGATCATGTCAAAGAAATAAAATTAGATCCAAATATAACCGTAAACATTCTCCTTCGGATGGACACTCCTCTCACACACACCCCCGGTCAGCACAGGCTCAATCGGAGTCAGCAACTTTTGAACATAAACGTAAAGGGCTCAACTACAAAAATCGTCAGTTTCATAAAGACTGACAAATTTCTGGGAGAGGTCAGTCCTGCACTTCCTCTCCCATTCATAATGAACATTCGAATGGTCTAAAAATTTGTGGTCAGGATATAATCCTAAGATCACCAAGCACTAGATTAAAATTTCCTATCTCATCAAAAAGATTGGTCAGTTCAGTAAGTACTCAAACTATTGTTCCTGCAAATATACCATCTAATGCTACATCACAAACAGAAAATCAGCCTGATGAGGATGTTATTTTTATTCATTCATTAAGATTTCTATTGTACACTCAAGCTGCCAGTCCTCACTTACCTATTGTTAAGTTAAACATAAATAAGTCATTACAAAACTTTCTTTTGGATTCAGGTGCGAGCATTTCAGTTTTAGCCAAAGGATATTTCAATAAATTCAGAAATGAATTACACTTTAAAAGAGTCGCTACAAAAGTTAAAATTGCTACTGTCAATTCAGCGGTATTTTGTGCGGGATGTATCAATCTATCATTCAAAATTGGCAATTTTTTTTTCAGACATACATTTTTTCTCATAGATATTCCTACAGACTCTAAATTCATTGGTATATTGGGATTTGATTTTCTGAAAACCCATAGGGTCCTAATTGATTTAAAACAAAATCTCGTACAAATTAACGATTGTCATGTTGATATTTATAGCACAATTCCTGAAGATGAGTATGAGATTCCTGAATCCAAAATTAATTGCCTCCAAAATTTACCCGCTGTTCCTGAGACCAGTAGTTCTACCTCTAATCCTACTTTCGTAAACGATAAAAATTCTCAATTTGACTGTCAAGATGAAGTTAATAAATGTACACTCAAAAACAAAGTGATCATTCCACCGCTACAAACAGTTTATGTCTTTGTTATGTGCAAACAAATATATGCTGATAAACAGGTAATCTTTATTCCCACACTGAATAAAAACAAAGGTATAGGTTTGTACACTGCAATTGTCAACCTTGAAGAGGGTTCACATAGTAAAAATATTGAAGTAATGTCATTTTCAGTTCCGTTAACAAATTATTCTAAAGTAGATCAACATTTAAATAAAGGTACCAAGCTTGGAATAATTCACCAAATTGAAGAAATAGAGGAAATTAAACAAGAGCCCAGAGCACAAGTTAATCTGATTCAAGCATCGGATGAGATTATTCAACTCCGAAAATCTGAATTTAGTATTGATAATTTTTCCTTTCATCATTTGTCTACTAAAGAAAGATTGACTATCCAGAAATTGCTTATGGAACATCAAGTGGTTTTTTCCTCATCACTTAAATCACTGGGACACACTGACCATGTGACCCCGCACATACAATTCACAAGTGATGTTCCTGTAAGAACGTTGCCTTATCCAGTTCCTGAAGCTATGCAGGATGAGATAAAGAAACAAATTGATGCTCTACAAGAGGCTGGCATCATTGAAAGGAGCATTTCTGAATGGGCGTGTCCCATGCTTGCTGTGAAGAAAAAACCCACATCTCCTGATGAAAAGCCATCTTTTCGCCTAGCCCTTGATCTGCGACTCATCAATGCTATGATAAGGAGTTCATCGTATCCATTGCCACGAATTGATTATATCATTAATAACATTTCAAAGTATAAATACTTCACCACGCTGGACTTCCCGTCTGCATATCATCAAATACATCTCCCAAAGAAGTTCAGAAAAAGGTTATCATTCACAACTCAGTGGGGGACCTATTCATTTAGTCGTCTAATGTTTGGACTAAGATCTGCAGCAAGCAGTTTCCAAATGTTGATTGATGCGATAATTGAAGAAACAAAATGTCTTGGTATCTTTGCATACCAGGACGATATTATTGTATGTAGCAACTCATTTCCAGAAATGTTAGAAAAACTGACTCAACTTTTCAAAATTTTACTAAAGTATAACATCACCTTATCTCCGAAGAAATCCCAATTTTTTAAGAAGGCTATTGATTACCTTGGATTTCATATACAAGACCATACTATAAGTCCCATATCATCAAACATCACCAAAATAACAGCATTTCCAACTCCCAAAACAAGAAAACATTTAAAGAGATTTTTGGGTTTATGTGGTTTTTACAGAAAAATTCTTCCAAATTATGCAAAACTAGTGGATCAACTTACACAGTTAACTTCAACGAAGATCCCGTTTAAACGGACACATCAACACACAGAAGTTTTTCAGAAAATTCAAAAGATATTTTTTACTAAACCATTTCTAAATTTACCTGATTTTGACAATCCTTTCTTCCTGAATACCGATGCAGCAATGTAGCTATAGCTGGGGTTCTGTTGCAAGAACGCAACAATGTATTACAACCAGTTAGCTATTTCAGCAAAACACTTTCTAATTCTGAAAAGCACTATCCGGCACTCAAGAAAGAACTTATGGCAATTGTTAAATCAGTTCAAGCATTCAGGTTCTACTTATATAATAGACAATTTACAATTTTAAGTGATAGCAAACCCATAGAATTCTATCGCAGTACTACTTCACCTGTAGATCTTACTACAAAATGGCTAATAGAGTTGTACACATATGATTTTACATTCCAATACATTAAAGGTCAATCTAATGTTCTAGCAGATTATTTTTCACGTGATGACTTTTCAGAATCCACCCAAAATTTGACAACAAATCCAGAGTTAATAAATGATGAAAACATCTTACCTGTATCATCCAATTCACCCAGCATACAGTTGCACAATATAAATCACAGCAATCTAAACCTAACTAATAGAGAAAATAATGACCCAGAACTACAAGTTTCACAAGATACTTTATTTATTGAACAAAAACATGATGATAATTTATTGAAAATAGTACAAAATATTACGTCTGAAAATCCAAAACAGAAATTCAAAAATTATTTCATTCATCCAGATACAGGTCTATTGATGATAAAAAGAAAATTTAATAGCAAACAAGATAGTAATTCCTCCAAGATTCTTGTACCAAATTCACTAAAACCTAAAATTTTAAAGATAGCTCATATGCCACATTTTGGTATTTATAATACATACCGTAAAATCCTGAAGTCATATTACTGGAGAGGAATATACAGAGATACCAAAAATTACGTGCTTTCTTGTAAACTGTGTATCAGAAATAAGCCTCACAAAATTCCTGCAGCTCCTTTACAGGAAATGTTCATTCCAAATAAACCTGGTGAACTGGTATCTATGGATTTTGTTGGACCATTCTCCAACAAAATGTTTGTACTTACCTGTTTTGATCACTTCTCCAAATTCTTAGAACTTTTTCCAATTAAAAGGCCCACGGCACAGTCTGTTGTAGACTCCCTAACAAAATATATCACATCATATGGACGTACTGCAGCATTAATGTCTGACCTTGGACCTCAGTTTACAGCCGATATTTTCAACCATTTCACCAAAACCATGAAAATAAGCCTTGTTCATGCTTCGTCTGCACATCCACAGACGCAAGGATCGTCTGAAAGAATAAATACTAGTATCAAATCATCTATTGCTTCATTAGCAGGTGAAGGCTTCAACTTCAAACAAGCCTTGATGATACATAAAAGTATATACAACACTTCTATACATTCATCAACGGGGTATTCACCAGCATTTTTACATTTTGGTAGGTCAGTTTCTAATATATTTGATATATGTGAATTACATGAAATGTCAAATATGGAATTCCCTTTTGAGTATTATGAATACATGAAGTCGCTAAATAGAGTCTATGAAAAGGTACATAGAAATATGAAGGATGCTCAAAATTACAGAAATCAAAGACAGCACCAGAGGGCTTCCCTCAGAGTGTTCAAGACGGGCGACCTTGTTTACATGAAAACACGAGACACTTTCAAAGCAAGGTTTATCGGGCCTTTTATTATCACTAAAGTAATTTCTAAGGTGCTGGTTCAAATTAAAGAGTATGAAAGTGTTACAGCAAAACCGTTCCACATTAATATCGATAGACTTTTAATTGTCCCAAAAAGGAAACAATATCTTATACAAGACAATACAAATTCTCTGCTTACAAACAATAAATTACCAGTTCTAGAAAATAGTCAATCTCCTGCTCCTATTGTCAACAAGAAAAATAACACTTGTATACCAGATAGCTCGGCCCCCAGGTACAACCTGAGGCCCAGGAATAAAAAATAGTAATCTTTAACAATATATATATATTTTTTTGCTTTCTCTGTCTTTCCGGGAGTGCTTCAGAATAGGACTGATCAAGCTGCTTGGGAGTACTCTTGGAAAGTCACATCCAGTAAATTATGTTTTATAAAAGAGTTAATTTTTGAAAATATAATATTAATATCTCAAGATTATCGTAGTGAAGTATACAAAAAAAAAAAGTGTTCAATGTGTTAGATGGTTGGATTTTGCTGTACCACACTTCTGTTAAATAATTCCTCATTTATATATGTATATATATTTTTTTAGAGTATTATTCAGATATAGATATATATGTGTGAAAATAATTGTGTAATAGTAGCAAGCCAATTGGAAATAGCATTTTTTTTGTAAAGCACATTCTTTTATTTTCATTTTAGGGTTATTATTTTAATTGGGTTTTAATTTCGTTTGATATTTTCTTGGTCTATTTCCAAGGGGCTTTCTCACATGTAATAATTGGGCCCAAATATATTGCTATTTATTTTATAAACAATTCTTATGTTACTGGTAACAAATATAATATTTCTTTCATGACATGTCACTTGTGTAATATGATTTCATGTTTATATTCATACTTATATATATTAATAGATATCTATTTTCATGTGCTGTGTTTACATTTAAAATATTACATCTATATTTTATGTGTATTTTATTTTTCTATAACAATTGAGATTATTTAATTTTATGAGCCATGTTATTGTCATTCGCATGATTTTCTTTAAAGAGAATTTAAAAAAAAAAAAAAAAAGAAAAAAAATTTTTTTTCACGTGAGTGTTTTCAAATAACAAGCTCATGTGTTCAGTGATTTTTTTTTGTTGTTGATATTATGATTATATTATTTCTTCTTATAACAAGTTCGTATGTGTAATAACGATGAGTTTCTTTTAGTTGCAAAATAATTGATATATATGTTATATTTAGTAATGTTTCTGAATTTTTTTATATTATTCTTTTATACAATTTATTCACAAAAAATTTTATGTCTTTTGTCAACAAAAACCGTCTCTGGCTCTGTTCACAATTTCACCATATCCGGTTCATGTTTCCAGTGCCATAAAATTTTTTGTAATTGGTCATGTGGGGATATGTGATGTAAATACATCACCTCTTGTTTAATTCCTATGCCAAAATACATCGTTTTGCAGGCATCTCATCGCAGCCGTTCGTTCCTGGCTCAACGCACCCTGTAAAGTTTGCTTCCCGCGACACTTGTCACCGGGAGAATCCGCGATTGTTTCTCTTGCGTACGCGAACTGTTTAATTGGTTACTTTTGCGGTCCAATTAACGAATCAAAATCGCATATCCGTGATTTTAGGTGTGCGGACCTGTTTTTTCTTTAGGAGCGATTTTTAAAATTGTGCGGACCTGTTTTTTCTTTAGGAGCGATTTTTAAAATTTGAAAATCAGTTCAGTTGGTGTTCCACCTTGGTGCAGAGAAGAATGGTCGGGCGCTTGCGTCCGTGCGTTATATTTTACCGTTATTTTTTTATATGTGGTCCCACACCCTGATACATTTTTAAAAGCTTTTCCATCGAAAGATTTTTTATTATTAACGGTTATTATGACTTGAAACTAAATTGTGAAAGTGACCGGAGATGATTTTTTTTTTATTTAAATATTTTGTGAAGTATCTTGAATTTATTTTAAAGAAACATGGCTATGTATTAGAGATTTGAGATTTGTAACAGCTGTACAGATTCTACATTCTTGAAATAGGGAAGCCAATTAATTTTAATAAATACTCCTAAATTGGAATTGAATACTGCCTTTTTTTTTTCAAGACGGGGTATGTTTTATTTTAAATCTTTATTCTGAACTTAAAAATATCTTATAAATAAAAACAATAAAATAAAAATTGAATCTATCTTATACTTGGTATGTACCCATGTATGATCAGATCGAAGCCTTAGGGTTCATTCATCACTGTTTTCATACGATCACAATTTGTTAACATCTTTTGTTTTGTATTAAGTGCAGCCCTTAGTCATCTTTATTAAATAAAATTAAGATAAGTCTCTATTCAAGAGCAGGTAGTATATAAAGTACCACCACATAACATTCCGTAAAGCCGATTTTAAAGAAACGCACTAGCGGGACTTAAAATTGATCTACTTATACAAGGTGCCAATCTATTTTCCTGAACTAACCAACTAATACATAAAAAGAACATCATAGCAATTTTGAAGAAAACCGTCAGAACCATGTTTGAGATACGGGCTTAAATGTTCTACTTTCGGTTTTCCAATTTTTACCAAAAATTGGCAAAACCATCTGCACTCTAAATCTGTTTTAATTCTGTAGTTTCGTTGTTCTATCTTTATTAGTTTTGGAGATATGATAGTCAAAAGCTTTCCCACACACATACACTCATACACACACTCATACACGATGATCCAGTTTTTTTTTTTTTTTTTTTTTTTTTTTTTTTGCTCAGGGAGCTTTAAAAGATGTAAATCAGGAAAAAACTTGATATCGAAATTTTTGACCTATTAGAATACTTATTTTACGTACGGTAGTCGGGTAATGGAAGTAAAAAGTGATAAGTGCTAGTTTTTCAGTGTGCAATAAGACTATAAAGCTCTTCTATTACACAATACCACCACTGACCATCATGATGTAAAGTAGGTTTTGATTCAATGAATTAAATAAAAAATAAACTTGTATAATCTGCAGGAACATCATGCACTCTTTCATTCGCATTTATTTATTCATTTATAAAACAAATTTTAAGAGGAGTGGCCAACAAGTCTATCGGAAAGTGTTTTTTCTTGATAAAGAGCAACTGTTGGGGCGCAAAATTTAATTATTTCGAATGTAACAAAAATTCGAAATGCAAAACAGAATGCAATATCATTTGCAAAAACATCACAATTTTAAACACTTTCAAACATATATTATAAGAATCAAAAACATTGCAATAAATACCGAAAGTTGTAATGAATGTTATGATTGAAATTGTATTTCAAGTTTTATGAATGCGTATCGTGTGAAACAAATTTTAAAAGACAATAAAGACAATTAATAAACTCAAAAATATTTTTATGATTCTTCAATCTAAGGATCTTTAATATACAGGCGAAGTTTGTGACGGTTTGCCTGCTGTCTTAACTAATGCATTTTTCTAAATATTTGTCATTTATCTAATAATAATGTTATAAACGTATTTTCTCAAGCCTCTATTTTTTAACACTTTCTAATAAAGTACAGAAGTATTTATGACTTAAGTTTGTGTATCTGTCTGCCTGTTCACATTCAACTGCCGTAAATAGTCATAGCATTCCTGGAAACTAATATAGTGTTACTCTAATCCACTGATGGGATGTTCTCCATTAAAAATGGAGTAAATACCACCACTGGTTTGTGTGCAGGGACACACGAATATATTAAAAGCCATTACGTTCTATGAGAGGTATTTCTATAAACCATGTTTTAATAACATTATTTTTAACAAATCATAATGAAATTGACATTTATTAATATTATTGATATACATGAAAAAAAAAAAAAAAAAAAAAAAAAAAAAAAATGTAGAATATAGTATGAATATTAGAAGATTTAGATAAATTAAGGGCTATAATTGGAAATTACAGTTATTGCACTTTATTTAAATTAAGCGTTTTAATTAAACTCTCTAACAATTTTTAACATTTATTAGGATTTGAATTAGTCTATCTATCTGCCTTTCTGTCCCTTTCATTCTCCATCAATGTATCTGTCCGTCTGTCCTAGTGTTCGGTGTCCAAAAGTATTTTCAGAACATCTTCTAAATGATATATGTTATTTAAAGCATATTTTATTTAAAATGGTATAAATAGAAAATTGGTTTGTGTACAGGGACACTCAAAATGATGCCGTTGCATTGCATTTTACAAGAGAAACTTTTATAAATCACATTTTAAAAAATTTGCACTGCACAAATCTAAATGAACGTGACATATATTGTTGAGATGCTTAAAAAAATTGTTTTCTATAGAGTATGGTATGCTTACCGTTTAGATTTACTGGGCTACTCTAAAATGTTGAGATACACTAACAGCTACATTCACAAATTGCTGGAATTGCATTCCTGTTTGTATTAAACTTTTTCAACACTTTCCAACAGTGTTTAAAAGTGATTATGGATTCAATGAATTTACCTGTCTATCATTCTGTCTTTATGTGCGTCTATTGTGTACTGTGAAAACGTAAGGAAAGTACAATGAGTATTAAACGATACATAGACTACAGGTGGAAAGTGTTAATGTTCTTGTTATTATTTGTCTTCTTTTTTAAAGCGCAAATGTATTACATTTTATATTTTATTTATTTTTTTTTTTTTTGTTATGCATGTCAACATAGGAAAATTACATTTTAGCAGCAAACAAACTGAAATAAAAGAAAAGCGTCTTTAAAAGCCAATGTCGGGCATTTTTAATCTATATCGTGATTAGCCTTAAATTTTAAATTTTAGTTCTATGTATTTTACCCAAGTTTATTGATACCAATTATTGATTGCTAATACAGTATTATTATTTGTGCAATATTCTATGCTTTTTAATAGAAAAAAAAAAAATATATATATATATATTTAAAAAATTCTTTTTAATTGAAATATATTAATCTAATAATTTTTTTAATGTGAATTATTTTGATTTACTTTAAAATTACACGCATAAAAAAAATAAGAAATATCTTATATCTCATTTGCAATAGAAAGATGTATCTTATACAAATGAATTAAAAAAACATTCAAACAGGGAAAAGAACGTTTTTCTTAAGTGCGTCACTAACAATAAGAACAGAAAAAATTCTATTTTATATTATACATCATATTATACGTCTACGAATGCGGTTTTGAAAAATTTATAATGCAAAAGCTGAATAATTTTTTAATGCAAAGCTGACATACTATCAGCTTTGCATTAAAAAATAATTCATTATACATAAGAAATTTAAGTAATTCTTTGCTATTTCTTTTGAGAAAAATGTTACATCACAAAATTGTTCCCTTTAAACTTTACTTTAACAGCTACCTGTATATAAAATTTTAAGGAATTTGATGTCGTGGAGAAAATTAATATTTTGACAGGCAGTTAGCGATCATTTTCTAATAAATAGAAATGTCAATCTTATGAACACACATGTTAGCCGTCTCTTCATTATAAAACTAAAATAATGTGTCAAATGTGTTAATATATTTTGAAATTGAGTGTACAAGGGGTATAAATGAATAATGTATAAAAATTTAAGAAAAATAAAATACACTAAAGCCCATTTTATGCGTTTTCAAGGAATTGGCTTAAAAAGACGTGTAAACAAAAAGACGTGTAATCAAAATTTTAAAAAATATTAAAATAAATAGGAATTACTTGGGACTTCAATAAAAGGACTTATAATTGTAAAAGACGTATAAACGGTGTTCTACTCTACATATTCTCTGAGGTTAAATTTTATGGATGTAGTACATCTGACTATAAAGTTTTGACAAAATATACTGTCAAAAAAAAGTCCCGTTTGCTGCCAGAAATTTTATGTAATTCAGAAAAATACGTTCTATCAACGGAAAAATTGCGTTGATAGAACGTATTTTTCTGAATTACAGAACATTTCTGGCAGCAAACAGGACTTTTTTTTTTTTTTTTTTTGGCAAAATATCCTGTTCTGACTAGGGTGATCGTGTACTTTGAAACGAGATTTAAGCAGTTTTTGAGTAGTCGCAGCTTTTATATTAAGAAAATTCTAGAAGTTATAAGAATTAAAATGGGTAAAATACACTATTACTCCACATATCACTGTATAATATCACAAAATTTACAGGAATAACTTTTTAAACCTCGGTTTACAAACGGTTCAGAAACTATCGTCAGCGGTTCTTTATGAAATTAAGAACTATAACTTTGTTGAGTTTTCTTTTATGTAGATCATTAGGCCATGTGACCTCAGGAAGTAGCGTTTATATTCTAATGATTTCAAGACAAATTCCTTAAATACACTGCTCTGTTTAGCTAGGACTTTTCAGATGATACCACATCATTGTCTTTCAACGTTAATAAACTTTGCCTGTAAATGTTGTTTTACGACAGAAGGATTATCAGTGCGCAAAAACTAAGTTTTTTTTTTTTTTTTTTTTTTTTTTTTTTTTTATTACGTGACAAGGAAACATTCAAAAGGTGCCGTCTTCAAAAAATATTGAAAAAAAAAAAAAAAAAAAAAAAATGATTCTACTCTTCATAAAACACCAGAAAGTGAAAAAATTATCGGCTGAAATTAATTTCAGCAATCACAAAAAGTTATCAAAATTAAGCATGTTTGGCGATTTCACACTGTTAGGCGATGGATTCTGAGTACTTGGCGGAGAAGCAAAACACGGTTCGGTTCGTACACGGCAACCTCGGTGCTAGCGAACTTATCGCCAAAATGCTTAATTTTGATAATTTTTTGTGGTCGCTGTAATTCATTTCAGCCGATAATTTTTTCACTTTCTGGTGTTTTATGAAGAGTACAAGCACATATATTTTTTTCAATATTATTTGAAGACGACACCTATTGAATGTTTCCTTGTGAGTAATCTTCTGGAGAATAAAAGTAATACTTATAAAATCGTAAGTGAAACTACATGCTACGCATTAATGAATATTTAACTGAATTTATATTTCAGGCGTTCTTCTTATGTATGATGATGATGATGATAGTAAATCTTATGTATAAAAACTATTTCTGCATATCATCGGATATCGACTTTTAATGCCACTGGGAAAAGCTTAATATTTAAAAATTAGAACTATTTATTAATAATGAAAAAATCGATTGCGTGAACAAATAAATTGACCATTTCAGAATAAAGGGAATAAATAAATAAATAAATAGAGTGGAAAAGGAGTAAAATAAATAAATAAATAATAATTTTCAACTTTGATAGAATGTACTAAAAGTCTTTCTTAGTGTCAGATTCAACAAATGAAATTGGGTTGTTTTTGTGGAGCTCTGCATATTGTCCTGGGTGGTGTGCCCTCTGCGACCGTGTGGGTCTTTCTAAGGAGTCCTAGCCCGTATTTGCGTGAGTTTTGATGAAAACCACGGAAAACTCCGAATGGCTAGGTCGACGAGCGTGAGATGAGATTGAACCTGGCACTTCCCGTCTACCAGCTTTTGACTGCAGAGCCACTCGGTCACTGGTGAGTATAACAAGACAGAAAAAGCTAACTTAAACCACTTCCCTAGCGTCAAGACTTGATTTTTCAGGTGAAAAAAAAAACATACTAACAGATCGCGTTTTAAAGATCATGCGCAAAATATGAGTGAAAACAATAATAACGTAAACAAATAAGTACATTCACATTTTAGTTTACGGCTATCTCCAAACATTTTAAGATACAATCAGGAAATTTTGTATATCACATTTATTAGGGAATGAAGTACTCTTTACTAATTGCAATTTTTTTAATCGGGGGGCGTTTAAAAAAAATAAGTAAGACAATTCTTAAAATTTAATCTCTTATTTTTTGCTGAAACGTCAGTGGAGGCCCTCTGTTAAGACTCAAAAAGATTTTGGGTTCCGTCTGTTTGTCTGCGTGTTTGTCGCGCGATAGCGGCTGCAAAAATCACGTTATTGACTTGAAATTTAGTATGTTCATGATCCCAACGAAATCCGCTGTATAGTTTTGGTTGTGTGTTCCATTTGTAGTTCGTGTACAGGGACACGCCAAAATTTTTCTTATCATTGCGGCCTATGGGAAGAATTTGTATGTACCGCGATAGCGGCCGCAAAAACCACACTATTCACTTGCAGTTTGGTACACATATTCATGAGCTCAACAGAAATAGCTGTATAGTGTTAGGGTGTGTATTCCATTTGTCGTTCGTGTACAGGGACACGCCAAAGTGTTTCTTATCATTACGGCCAATGGGAAGAATTTGTGTGTTCCGCAATAGCAATCGCAAAAATCCTTCGATTGACTTGCAAATTGGCTCACACGTTCAAGCTTTGCATAGAAATAGCTGTATAATTGTTTTATGGCTATATTGTTTATAAACTGTATACAGGGATACGCCAAAATTCTTAACAATACGGCGTGTGGGGTGAATTTCGTTTAAATGCATTTTAACATCATTACTTTGCAATCAACAAAATGAAATTAGCGTACGTAAGTAAGATGCTTAAACTTATGTTGTTTGTAGAAAATATGTGCTCTTAGGCTTTCTAATTAATGTACAGAACCTTGCAAAAGTGTTCTGAAAATGTCACGTAACCATCCAAAGTATGTTAAATTTGGAACAATTATTAATGAAAAACGCAGAATAAGCTGAATATTTTTTACTCGTGTATATAATGTTTTTGGTTCGTTTACAGGAGCGCAGAAAATAATTTCGTGACATTAAAGCCTACGAACAATTTTTTATTTAAGTGGATGTTAATATGATTATACTCCATTGAAAATAATGGAGTTAACACACATTGTAAAGATGCTTAAAAGCATGTTTACTCTTAAAAAAGATATGTATAGACTAAGTAATTTATTTATGGGACCACACAAAAGAATTCCGATGACGTACTATAATCATCCAAATGATGTCAAATTAGTCTGAAAAATTAATAAGTTATACTTAATTATTGTATTCTTATTATTGTCGTATGTAATAATTTTGGCTACTTTTCCGGGATGCATAAAAGGATTTCGTACTATTACGGTCTATAGTCGGTATTTCTTAAAAGCGTATTTTAACATGGTTACACCCCCATTAAATATAATAAAATTTTACTGGAATTATAAAAGCATGCATTTCGGTGGAAAAGTGTGGGCATAGAATTGATAATTATTTTACAGGATTGCACAAAATAATTCCGATATGCTATGTAATCTTTTTGCATGAAATTCGGTACAAATATTTATCAATTTCAGGGAAATAATACCAGACTGTCAATAACTGATAATATATGTATATATATATGATATACAGGTAGGTATAGAAAGAGAGATACAGCGGGGTTTTGAGGGGGCTACTGCCCCCCTCAGGAACGCATCTGTTTATCTAGCAAGTCAATCGAATCAATACATACATTATATAATAAGGAATAAATAAAAATAACCCGTTGAAGAATGTAGGATGCAAATAAGACGTTCAGACTCCTGATCTGAAGATCCACTAGTTTTTATAATATTTTATATATTTTTGTATTTGGTTATGCATGTCTAAAATTAATAATTATAGAATTAAAGTCGATGTTAATATTTTACGCCTTGCATGTATAGACATATGTTTAAAAGGATAATATTACTAGAAGTTTTAAAAAAAGTATTAGGTATAAATAAATCTACTATTTAATTTCTAAATACTTTAGAGATGAAATTTGTTTTATTATTTTATTTGAGCACAGAAAAAAAGAAAAAGAAAGTAAAAAAGAGAATCACATAATACAAGAAAAAAAAAAAAAAAAAAAAAAAAAATGCAACGCATTTGAATAATTTTCAGGCATTAAGATAATTTACTCAAAGGTAAATGCACATTTTTTTATTTTCATTTTGCAGATTAAAAAAAAAAAAAAAAAAAAATGTACAAAAGTTGTTTATTTAGTTTAGAAATGACGATTGTACTATCAATAAAATTGAACGGTAAACAGAATAAAAGTTTTTAAACCGACAAAAACATACAACTGGTTGCTAAGCACAGTAGATTATATGATTTTATTACTCTTTAAGCTATGCAATGGTGACATACCGACAAATTTCGATTGCTTGTGGTAAAAAAAAAAAAAAAAAAAAAAAAAAAACGGAGGCTCAGCTGATTTCTAATTTAATATATATTTTTTATTTTTATTCGAAATGTAAATATTTTTGTCTGTATCCTCGTTGTTCGTAACTGTGACATTTTCGTGTCTATAGAGAAATTGGCTAATAGTGACTGTAGTGTTATTGGTAAGCAGTGAAATTATTTTTAGAATAAAAACTTTATAAGATTCACCAGCTTTTTAATTGGATTAATTATTAATAACTAATAATTCGATTAATTATATTTTCTCTATATCTACAAATAAATAGGGTAACTGTACCAGTGTACTGGATATTTTAAGGTATTTTATAGCTATTTGTGTATTGTTCCTGATTCTACAGGCTATAACAATATCTAGTGTACGATACTACAATTAACTTTTTATGTGCACAACTTTTCTGCGAAAAACGCAAATTTAATCCTTTTTATACTCGAAAAAAATAATTTTCCAGAGAGCTTAAAATACGCTACTAGTGGGCAGTTTAAAACCCTGTAGTGGACACATTTTCTGTCCCAGTAGTGGACATCTTTTCTGTTCCAGTAGTGGACAAACTCCCAAGACCGGTAAGGTAGAAATTCCCAAAACCCCTTTGTAGCGTGTGTGTTGAGTACGCGTAACCAACCGACATATAAAAAAATCGCTTTCCTGAGGTACTTTGGAACATAGTTACTCTTAAAAACGAGTTTTTGCCCCCACTCCGCCCTTAAAGGAGGGAGGCAGAGGAAAATTTCGTAAAATTCCTTGATAGTGCGTGTTGAGAACGCATAACCAACCCACACATAAAAATTAATCTTACTGTGATAATTTTAAGCAAAGATATGCTTAGAAATGTCACTTAATGATGGGACCCACATTGAACAATTCGATAAACAGTCTGTAACTTGTAACAAATAACAATTAAATCTATAATAAACTAGCAGGCTTTGCCCGCTTCGCTGGTCACTATTTTTAAATGAATCACTATAATTACTGAATTCTCAAAATTGCATTAATTTTTATCACGTAAAAAAAAAAAAAAAAAAAAGCGAAACAAAATCTGATTAGGAAAAATGTCGCACCGGGTTCTCACTGCCTTCCGAAAAAATTCCCAAAATGCTCTAACTCTTATTTCCCCCTTCGACCCCCCCTCCCGTCTATCCTAATAATTTTACAAATTCAAAAATATCCGCAATCGATTTGTAAATATCAAAAACCTCTATGCACCAGTTTTGAACGATCTATCTCTATTTTTATTTTTTTGCCCCACCACTCTCCCCCTTCCCAATAATTTTAAAAATTCGAAAATATCCGCAATCGATTTGTAAGTATCGAAAACCTCTATGTACCAATTTTGAATGATCTAACTCTATTTTATTTTGTTTGCCCCTCCGCCCCCCTTCCGTCCGTCCTAATAACGTTACACTTTCGAAAATATCCCCATTCGACTTGCAGGCATCTAAAACCAATCTGTACCAATTTTGAACGGCCTAGCTGCATTTCTATTTGTTTTTGCCCATAGCCCCCCCTTACCGCCCCTCCTAATAATTTTACAAATTCAAAAATATCCGCATTCGATTTTAAGTATCGAAAACCATTTCTGTACCAATTTTGAACGATCTAACTCTATTTTTATTTTTTTGCCCCCCCCCCATCCCATCCCTCCCTTCTCACCCCTCCTAATAACTTTACACTTTCGAAAATATCCCCATTTGACTTGCAGGCCTTTAAAACCTATCTGTACCAATTTTGAATGCCCTAACTGTATTTCTATTTGTTTTTGCCCATAGCCCCCCCCCCCTTTCCCACCCCTCCTAATAATTTTACAAATTCAAAAATATCCGCAATCTATTTGTAAGTATCGAAAACCTCTATATACCAAATTTGAACGATCTAACTCTATTTTTATTTTTTTGCCCCCCCCTCTCCCCTCCCCCCTTCTCTCCCCTTCTAATAACTTTACACTTTCGAAAATATCCCCATTCGACTTGCAGGCTATTGAAACCTATCTGTACCAATTTTGAAAGGCCTAACTGTATTTCTAATTGTTTTTGCCCCCCCCCCCCCTTGGGGATCAAATTTCGAAAATTCCAGGAATTGGTTTTTAGACATTTATATTAGCGGATATCTGTTTCTTTGTTTGAGCTATGAAGGATATTTTGAATTCACGTTTTGCCCCCTCCCCCCCCCCCCCCCCTTGGGCCGAATTTTTTCAATTTTTTTCTTTCCTAAACCATCCCTGACCTATAAGGAAAAAAAAACAAAAAAAGAATGATCGAAATCGGTCAAGCCGTTTACAATTTTATAATGGACATACAGACAAACATTCATTTATATATATATACTAGCAGACCCGGCCACGCGTTGCTGTGACTAAGTTATACGTTGAATTATACGGCTGTAAACTATTTAGTACAGTCAAATTATTATTTACGAACAAAGACGAAAATGTTGTAGCCGATGTAAAAACCCACAGGGTTGAGATATGAAACTTAGGTCAAAATTTGGAAGCGATTGATAAAAATTTTCGTAGTGTTGATATTAAGCACAAATTAATTTTATTGTAGGGTCCTATAAATTTTAATGGAGAAGTGATATATATTATTTCTAATGCTACTTTGGATAAAATTGCTAAAATGACTAATATATAAATTAAATTCTATTAAAATTCTATTAAAATAAAAGTATAAAAGAAACATTTTAAAATCAATTTTTATGGAGGAGTGAAATATAATATATGCTATAATGGATAATTTTACTATAAAATGACCTCATCATTTTAAATATTTTAAAGAGGGCAACAGCTGTAGTTATAAAAAGGAAAACAATAAGGCTAAACCAGAAAAATAAGTAAATTTGATAAATATTTTAAAACTTTAAAATTGGAAATCTTATGAAATATTGGACATTTAAAGTAAATACATGTATCATTTTAAATAGAAAAAGATTTTGGAAAAGTTTAGTGTATTTTAACGAAGTGATGAGAAGTTTTTGAGTATGTTAAAATTTTAATAGTAAATTCAAGTTAATAAAGTTGGGAAACATTGAGGATTAAGATTAAAAAAAAAAAAAAAAAAAAAAAACTTTTTATATACCATGCTTTTAAATTTTAATATACTAATAATATACTAATACAAAGGAAAATGATAAATATTCTATCATAGTTTGAAGTCAAATTTGTTTTTAAATGTCTAAATAAAATATCTGATGTAAGATACTAATATTTTGCAGCGGAATAGATTTCATTTCTGTCATCCTTGGCGAAAAAAAAAGAATATCGCCAAATTATCTGGCGAAAATATTTAATTCCTTTCAAAAATCATGGTTATTTTAACAACTTAAATTAAAAGAGTAATGAATAATATGAAACAATATTTCGTACAATACATATTACATGTCATACATACGTACAATGAATAATACATATTACATTTCGTACAATGCATACATCTGGCATGTATATTTTCGTGTTACGCTTTTGATCGCCAAATAATAATATTAATAATAATAATAATAAAAGCCAAGGGCGACAGAGTTTTGAAATTTAAAATTAAAATTTTGTCAATTTGACAGCAAAATAATTCAATCTAACACCCGCGATAACTAATACATATCTATACCCAAATATAAGGATTAAAATCGGGAAATAAATTTCCTCGATTTTTAATAATTTCTTACAAAAAATCCAGTGGGCAATTAACATAGGAAATCTTTTTCTTGGTTGCACAGACGGTCAGTGAGTCACACTTCGCTTGCGTATAGAACTCATAGATATAGTATAGCATATATAGAATAGAGTGATAATTGGGGAGAAAGAAGTTATTCCTTTTCATTTGGGAAAAGACGACGTTTTTACCAAAATATGGCCGTCTTTCCCCGAGTGAATACACACGGGAATACATACTAATATTTTAGCAAATAAAATTTATGAATAATTTATTTGCTAAAGGGGAATGGAAGACTCCAGATACAGTTTCAAATTCATATTTCTTTCTTTCTTTCTTTTTTTTCTTTTTTTTTCAATACCACTTAATGGCTGTTTCTAAAGCTTTTATTTTTTTTTTTTTTTTTCGGCATCAAAAATCTTTGTACGATAACATGGGGATGAGCGATCTATATATATTACTATATCTATGATAGAACTACATTAGCACTTTATCAATGTGTATAAAATCTTTAAATTGATTATGACGTCAATTTTCGTGAGATGCATAATTTAACTTTTTATAATTTTTTAACGTTCACGTTTGATTAAATGTATTTATTTTTATGTCGAAAGAAAATAAACTCTTATTTTTTTTTTTTTTTTTACTATTATTATTTTTTTATTTATTTATTTATTTATTTATTTATTTTTTTTTTTTTTTTGGCAACAATTAAATTAATGGAACTCACAGATATTTTGGAGCAACTTTAATAAAGGTCTATAATTAACAAATAATTGCAATAAAACAATATTGTGACAATAAATTGAGATAAAAACTATCCTATCTCTCAAGTTGGACCAAACTGCACACAGTGTGCAAAATTTCATTAAAATCGGTTCCTTAGTTTAGGAGTTTACCCCGGACAAACATCGTGACACGTAATTTATATTATATACAGATATATATATATAGATTATAAGAAAAAAAACTTTTTATAAACTGTGTTTTTAAATTTTCTGTTGAATCATAGAACTAACTACATTAGCACTTTATCAATGCGTATGAAATCTTTAAACCGATAGTGACGTCAATTTTTGTGAGATACATAATTTAATTTTTTACAATTTTTTAAAGCTCACGTTAATTAAATTATTTATTTAATCACGTTTATTTATTTTTATGTCGAAAGAAAATGAACTCGTAAATTTTTTTTGGCAACAATTAAATTATAGCTAATACTTTAATGGCTATTTATAAGGTATTAGGAGGTTATTATTTTCATATTTTAATTAATAATAAGAAAACTATTCGAATTTTTTCGAATTTTTTTTTTTCCTAAACCATCCCTGACCTATAAGGAAAAAAACAAAAAAAGAATGATTGAAATCCGTTCAGCCGTTCTCGAGTTTTAGTGAGACTAACGAACAGCAATTCATTTTTATATATATAGATAGATAGATAAAATTGTTTGTATTAAAATTTGTAACTTGTTTGTATTTTGATGTATGTCCCCTCAGAGCGGAAATTCTTTTAAAAAATTTTTTGGAGAACTTTTAAGCATATCCTTTGCAATGTCTATATATAAATTTTAGACTCAATCCACATTTTAGTTACAGTTACAGAGGGCTCTGAATAGACCACCATGTACCGTTGTTTTTAAAGGAGACTTAACACTACACAACACAAGTAGGTTTCATGTAAATGTTTATATTTCCATTTAATATTTATAAATTGAACTATATTAGGTTTGTTTAATAAAATATGTTCAGGCAACAATTCTTATGGTTATTGATATATTTATTACAGATTTGAAATCCTTAAATAACGTTTTTTCAGTATGCATTTTTTCATGAATAACGTTATAAAACTTATACAGGTATTTGAAAAAAAAAATAATATATATTTTGGATGTTTAATAGAACATTCTTAAAAGAATTTGAGATGGATTTTGCAATACTTTAAAAGAAAAAATATTAAAAATTAAATTATAACAAAAATAATGTTTTTTTTTTTTTTTTTTTTTTTTTTTTGCAAATTTTTACATAGACATGCCCTTTTAAAAAAATTTCTCAAAAATTATTAATGAATAAATTATTAATTATTCAAAATCTATCCTTAATACTTTTCAGTAGGTTCTATTAAACATCCAAAAAATAATATTAAGTCTTTTCTTAAATAGAAGTTTTAGCATTTTGAAGATAATAGATTCATGAGAAAATGCAAATAGAGAAAACGCAATTAAAATTTTTCAGATTGAAAAAAAAAAAAAAAAAATATATATATATATATATATATCTAAAATCATAAGAATTAATATTCGGTACTTCTTTAAAATTCATTGGGTATTCATGTAATGCTTGCATATTATGTTGTAATTGATACTGATGAGGAAACCTGGACGTGTTTCGAAACGACTAGATTTTAATTATTTTTATATGTATATTTTGTTTTTTAAATGTATTTTAACTTAAGTTCTGTCTCATAAATAAAATAGTTTTTGTTTTTAAAATATTAGAAGTTATATAGGGTAGGTGCCCCAGTGATTGGTATTTTCCAGTAATTGACATCTATCCTGAAATAATTAATAAATAAGAAAAATAATCAAATCATATATTTTACATATAAGAGTTTTAACATTTTATGTCAAACACTGGAGCATAGTGTGCTAATAACTGGTAAAATGAATAACTAGCCGTGTCAAACACTGGAACATAGGCGGCTAATTACTGATAAAATGAAAAACTGGCAGTGTCAATTACTGGAACATTGAGTGGGTGTCAAATAAAAATTCATTAAAAAAAAAAAAAAAAAAAATGTTATCAAATGTATATATTTTAACATATATGGGGTTCTGAATGTCTTTCATACCAATATGTACTAACTTAAGATTTCTAAAAATATTTTCTGATGACTAGAACATTAAAAACATCAGAGATTGCTCTAAAAGTGTCAATCACTGGTGCACTTACCCTATCCAGGCAAAACATTATTGTTCTTGTAAATGTGATTTACCACAATTCGTAAATGCGGTGTACAATATATTAACTATACCAGCTTTAAAAACGACAATTTAAACAACACAATTTGGTGATATTGATGATACCCTGGATTGATGATACCCTGGTGTATGAAGACAAAATTTGACATTAAGAACTGTTTAGGAATAATGAATAAAAACTTTGTAAAAACAATCACTACAAGCTGCAAAAAATACGTAACAATTTTTTAATGTCTAAATAATTAAGAGTGACACTTCATCAGGCAAAAAAGTAAACACAAGTATAGCATGAAAAAATCAATGCACTTGTCCCTGCTTTTTCCTTTTTCTCTCTTCGCCTGATGAAAGACTACGCTTAATTATTTCAATCCGAAACAATTGTTACATGTTTTTACAATGTATAATATTTGCTTACAATGTTTTAATTCATTGTCGTTCGATATCGATATTTCGATGCATTTTTCAAAAATTAAGACTTAATCAGCCAGCAAAGTCGTAATATTGAGAATGTTCCAAGTTATGACTGATAATGTTAATACGATTTCAGTCCTGTAGTAGTAAGAGTATGAAAAGGTTTGTTTAAGGGAACAGTGCATCTTTAGCAATCGCAGAATATATAAAAATTTTGACGCGTTTAATTTTCTTATAACAGCTTTAGAATCATGAAATTTTCAGGGTATTTTTAAGCAATATGTAGTTAACTTTGTTTTAAAAATGAACTCGAATAAGTTCGTACCAGATCAACAAATTTGGACGGGACTAACGTGAATTTTATTACCTATTTATTATGAGTAAAAAATAAATAAATAAATAATAAACTCCTAAACATTTTTCACCATTTTTTCAAATCTCGAACTCACACCATACACAACAATTATACTCTGTCGGAATTTTCACGACTGCTTTTTGATATTTGTGCTATTACTTTAGAAACAAATTGATACAAGTGATGTAATCTGCAATGAATGGCCATTCTTGTCTGAATCTGAGACATTTACTCGAAAATCAAGTGTTTTCCAAGCTTTCACAACCACAAAATAAGAATTGGGGCGGAGAAAAACGAAAATTGAGTTTGAGTTCTTCTGTCGAGAAAACTAAGTTTTCAGGGTCCCAGTGTATTCAGAATTGATCGACGAAGGCCGAAGGTGCAGAGGGGCTGGGGGGGGCTAGAGAAAAGAACGAAACGAAGGTGATGGGAGAAACGGAGGGGGGAGGAATTGCTCTAATCTGGAAGGATGAGAAAGGTAGAGGGGTATAGGGCGATGGCGCGCCTCTCCCACGTTGTTTAATTACCGAATGCTAGTTTGGGAAGAGAAACTGGGAACGCAGTTAATAACCTAATTAAGAACAGTGTTTTCGCCCTGTTAATTACAGCGCAGAAAGAGAGCAGCAGCAGCTCAAAACAACTCGGTCCCAGCCGCACCGGTTAATCCTTCCTGTGGTGCGCATTGGAATCCCTGCCCCCCTTTCGCAAGTTTCAGTTCTCGGATCGGATGAAGGGGTGTCTGCATTTTCACAGCTTATTTGTTTGCAAGCTTTAATTAAAGGAAATGTTATCAATTTAAAAGGAGTTAAATTGAATCATACACACTTAATATCTGGAGTGTCTTGCGGGGTTAATCCAAATCGGCAGCGAAATGCCTGGCATTGTGTTCTTCGAACTCCCCATTCTCTTTCGAATGTTTATTATATTTTTTTAAAGGCATGCCTTATAATGGATTCGTATATACAAATTTCCATAATATCTTACATCATGAATTCAATTTGTTCGCGTTACAGAAAATTGCTAAATTGAGTTGAAGATTCGATTTCTTTCAAAGCTATAACCATAGACATTCTATTTTTAAATATTTCCAGTAATGTAGATTATTTTGCTCTGTGAAATTTTATTAATTACTGTAACAGTAAAACCATATTATTGCATGGATATAGGTAGCAGGCATTTTCTCATGGTTGAGATTGAGGTTGAATGAATTTAACGTCACACTAGAGCTTAGCAGTCCAGTACAGGACCAGGCCATATGCCTATTGCCGAAGTAAAACTCATTTATTATTTTTCTATATAATTTTTATGGATGTTGAGGCATTTGTCCCAACGATCTATCAGTTTGAAAATTCCGGTCTCAGAGATTACCGTCTGCTGCTAGAATAGCCGACTTTTCCACGGTCCGTTCGAGTTCGTTGTTCGTCCTGAGAGTCAAACTTCTTAGCGCCGAAAAACTTCTGCATCTGCATGGATCTGTTTTCTTGTCGATCTGTTTCGACCCAAGAATCAAGAAGAAATTTCGTCAAAGATTCCGTCTTTGATTCCAGAATTTTCTGCATATTTGGCGTCATTGACAATAGTGAAAATTCAATCCATGCCCATACTTAGTATGATTTAAAGTGCCATTGAGTTCTGACTGGTAAGCCTAGTCGATTTGAGGCCTCCAGGGATCTCTAGCTTTCACATCGCAAGTGTCAGTGATTCGGAATTAAAATTAAGCACGTTACGCAGAGTGTATCGTTCAGAGATGTCTCTCAACTAAGCGATTTATTATATTTTGTTGCGTCACTCTGGTACCAAGAGAAATTCATTTCTGCAGCAGACAGAATATGATGATTCGGTGACACAGCCATGCTGCAGATATACAGATATTCTTTTTCAGTAGTAGCCCATGTGCGGCTAAATCCTGGTCTTATTGTACCGAAGCGGGGGAGCCATCCGCTCCATAGAAGATCAAAATTGTGATGGCATGTCTCCGGACCATCCTTAGAGGGCGCATCCCAGATCTCCGCCAATTACCCATTGCACAGTATTAGTGCGACGTTAAACCCAACCAACCAACCTGGTCGTATTGAACCAGCATCTTCCTGTGAGCACTCATTCCAATAATCAGGTACAGTTGCTACATTACTGCTAAGTATTTCTGCAATATCTCGGAAAGAAAATCCATCTTCTTGTAGTTCTATTACACGGTCTAAGTAAGCAGTTTATATCGTGTATTGAAAACAAGCATGATTTATAGGATCACAACTTATAATTGTATGGTGCGAAATTTGAATTTGCGTCATCTTTTAGATCTGGGAACACGCTTTTTAAATTTCATTTATCCAAATATAACTCCTTTAGACTGTCAGGATTTTTTTTTTTTTTTTGTCAGTATAATATATATAACAAAGCAAAAATAAAAACATAAGAAATCTGGATTTGACCTTAATTATTTTTTAATAATAGATACATAAATAAAAAGTAAAGTTACAAATTTCATTTTTACTTCCATGTATGAAGTAAAAATACGAATTAAGCAACAAAATTTGGCAAAAAACAGTAGTTTAGCGTTGCGAAAATCTGAAAGTCATTTATAAATACTATTTTTTTTTTTTTTTTTTTTTTTTTTTTTTTAACTATGATTTTGTTTTGCACTGATCATCGCCAAAAGTATACAATAATTATGAATAGTAATCAAATGTTCAGAAATATAAATCAAAGTATAACGCTATGGTTCTGTGCTTCAAATTGCCGGTGATTTGAAAGATGGTACCGGTGATACTCAAAGACGATTCGAAATTATACTGCAATGTAGGGATAGAAAAGCATTCATAGTGCGCTAGAGAAAGTTCTTGCAAAACGAGCAAAACCCCCACGGACGAAATTCGGCATTTGACAATCATCTATAGAAGAAGTAGAATGGAATGCTCCACTAATTCCGAGTTAACTGATATGCATCTAGCATATGAAGCGACCAACTGTAATGGGCGAATTACTGTGCGCCTGCACACAGAGCGGTGCACGAATTGATGGGTTCCGAATCATCAGATGTTTGCAAAGCTACATCAACGATGATAATGCAACATGAGATCTTTCGGGACAAGTCAGAAGAATCGGAAACGAATGACAGGGTCGCCCTAAAGTAGAAAATATGATACTCCGTTATACAGAAAGAGAGTTCCCGAGTGATCGCTACAAACCTCGCCACACCACTTGTATCCAGTGTTGTCAGACTTTGCGACTTTTTATTTAACAGTCACCAATAATTTTGAGAAGTGATATTTCATATAAATAATAGATGAATCGAAAAATCATCCATTATGTATATCCAATATCACTTCTGAATATTATTGGTGACTATTGAATAAAAAAGTCGCACAGTCTGGCAACACTGCTTGTATCCATAATATGAGCAGCGAGTACATACGGCGTCCTGGGGATTACGCACTGCTAGTTGCATTTGCTCAATGGTACAGGCAGAAGAGTGCAGTGGAACTACTTTTCCACCTTCAGCTCTGTTCATTGACGAGACATACTGTAGCAGAGAAAGCCGCTTCAACGCACATAACACACATATATGGGCAGAGGACAACCCCAAGAATATCGCAGCACAATACCAGTTTTCCTTAAATGTTTAAATGAACATTGTTGTCGACCACTAATAGGTATCATATCACATGCCTGTTTGTCTGGATGAATAGTCTTATAAGATATTCTTGGAGAAAGTCGTTCTCGGATTGTTAATAAAGCAAAGAATCTAGTCGCCGCGACACAATGATATGTTGCTCTAGTATAATAACACTACAGTCCATTTTATTCTTTGGGTTTGACAACACTTTTCAATATGTGGTCAAAAGTGAATTCTTCGTGGTGCTCCTATGCCTTGGCCTGCTAGAGCCCCAGACCTGTCCTGTCAATTTTTTTATCTATACCTGAAAAGTCTGGTGTACGAAATAGCTACAGTTATTGAGGAGGATCTTGTCGTATGCATTAGCGTATCTAGCGCAATCATTTGTGAGACGCCGGCTATATTTCAAACATCCATGGTTCCATGCTGCGTCGGTGTTACTGTTTTATCGTAACTGGTAACTGTGATATCGAGCACTTTCTCTTATCCTTAAACGTCACGAATGTAATGATTTTATTATTATTAAAATAGTATTTTCTATTTACTTCTCACTGTTATTTCTCGTTTTTATTATTATTATTATTATTATTATTATTTTCTTTCTTTCCCCTCTAACACATGAGGATTACGTTTCCATTTAGTACACTGCTGTAAAATTCCAAATCGTCTTTGAATAGTTCACCCCACCATGAAAATTGTATATGCTTAAAAGAAACAACCTATATGCAATATCTAGGCACTCTTTGTCCCTAAAATTGATTAACTTTAATTACAACGTCTCATTTTTTTTAGGTAAAAAATAAAAGAAATATTTTATTCGTTAATAACTGCACATAATCAATATACTATTCACTATTCAGATCAATATATATACCAATCTCCCTGTAGCTGCATAAGGCCAAGTCCACTGAAATTCAGAAGTTTCTGTTTAACGGACAGATTAATGCAGAGGATTAAGGACTTGATAGAAATAAAGTTAAAGTTTTTACTATCTAAATTTTGAAGGAATCCAAATGACTGCTTAGTCAGAGGAAACAAAGTCGGAAAGTATTGTATTTGGAAAAATATTTCGGTAACGCTAAAAATTTTTAAAGTTATATTTATTTTATTAATTTATTATGATAAAAGAAGTTCTATTGTTTTTTAGTTGAGGCAAAAATTACTTTGATTAAAATAGTAATAATAATAATTTTGTGGAATTCAACATAAATTTATCCATTTATTTATTTTTAATTTTAACAATATATTAATTTATTTTCGGGGAGAACAGTACTGATAAAAAGATGTCTTTAAATTTTCAGTTACGGAAAGTTCTCAGACATTAATTACAACAATGGACAGGCATGTTTCATGTTTCAAAACTGCTAGGCCAATTTAAATAGTCATCCTGTTTATTATTATCATTCTTATTATTACTATTATTATTTTAACAGAATTAAATTTTCTTTACTTTTTGTCAAAATTAAAAAAAAAAAGTTTCCTTTAATTAATATAAATAGTTATATGGGAAATTATATTTCCCGGCTATCATCTCCACTGTGTGACGTCACTGCTATGTAGTTATGACAATATTACTACGTCGCTATTTGTATCATCCTTTCAATGTATGCGCACGCACCGAGAAGCGCACCTGTTTTATTCAGATGATGTTTAATCGTTGTCGAGGGAAAGACGTTCCCGCTTGGATGTAAACCAAAGTTTAGTTATTGAGTTGACGTGGAGCGGTGTGTGAAAGACAGACGGTCTTCTCCGCTCGTAAAATATGTATATGTTAGTGTTTCTGTAATGTCCCTTTTCTTTATTTAATAAATGTCGCAATGTTATACTGGTCTGTAGCCGTTTCCCTATATTTTTGGGGGCTCGACCTATCCCGTTAAATTCTACCCCTAGATGGACGTTACTAACGGAAAAGCCGCTATTTTGTTTTCAACACAGTAGCGTGAAGACGAATGTTTCATTTATTTTTTTCTTAATAAAATGACTGACGAAGTATCCTATAGTTGATAAGACGTTTGAATAATATTTAATAGACGTTCTCAAGTGTTCTTCATTTTATCTTGAAATGTTCTTCGTTTCATCTAATGGACGTTATTCCATAACGGACGAAATTGTCCGTTTTTTTTTAATGAAGTACTAGAGTTGCAAGTAATATTATTTTATATGCCAACATCATGCCGATGACTTGGAGTTTTTCAGTATTAGTGCTCCCTTCTTCATGATCGACGTATTCTTGTTCTTAAAGTGCTTCATTTCCGAAGTGATTCTATTTCAGGTTTTGTTCCTGATGTTTTTCTTTTCTACCTTCGTTAGCTGCAATGACCATCGCTGCATCTGCATGGGACTGTCCTTAATGTCAGGTACGAGCATGCATTTTTTTTTCTCCTCTTTGTATGATAGTATATTTAAAAAAAAAAAAAAAAAAAAAAAAAAAAATTCATTTGTAGTTTAAATTTGGATTTAAATTAATTCATTGCCGTTTTACGCCCTTTAAAGATGACTTGCTTGTTGATTTTATATAACTAAAGAATTTTTTTCCCCCCATATTCAATTACTTTCCATGAATAAAAAGATATTCTGTTCCCCAATATTTATTTATTGTTCTTAAAATACATATGTTCTGGTTTTAATCCATTTTTTATTCCCCAATATTTACTTTAAAAAAAAAAGAACAGTTTTTTTTTTATTTACTTCGGTTTTCTTATTTTATGTTTCTTGCATCCTAAAAATGGCCCTTAAATTAGGCGACCTTCCGCTAGTTGCAAATTCTTTGAAATATTCTAAAACAAATACCATAAAATTGCTAAACACGCTATTAGGATACCCAACATTTGACCATCAATCGCGTAAACGTATGCGAAATTTTAGCGGTTTTACTGCCGATTTCGACATTAATAAACATCAAGAACAAATTTTAAAATCATTTTCTTTGTCCGATTTTATATCAATCGCTAATTCGCTACATTTAGAACCAGTCGGTAGTAAGGAAAATTTATGTAAAGACATTTTTCATGCACTTACTAATTTATCTGAATTTCAGAAAACATTAGATACTAGTTTTTTGTCAGACGAAGACGATCTCAGTGTAAATAATCATTCTGTTGAAACCCATTCTTCGATCGTTCCAAATAGTTCTGTTTTTCAAACCCAGAGTGAAACTTTCCCTTCGGGTGTTCAAAATATTTCTCCGAATGACGCTGCAGACGCAATGTCTGATTTGAGTAATCATTTCTGGTTTCTCCTCAGAGATTTAGCTAGCACATGTAGAACTTTTTCTGGAAATGATTCATATTCTATTCGTAATTTCTTTAATGACATTGAGGAACAATTCTGTTTATTTCCTAGTCTTACCGATCAACAAAAACTTATCTTTGCTAAACGTTTAATTAATGGTTCTGCTAAAACATTTTTATTTTCAAAACGAAATCTTAATACTTACGAGTCATTTAAAGCCGCGTTAATTTCTGAATTCTTGGATACCATACCATCCATCGAAATACATAAACAATTAGAAAACAGAAAAATGCGTCCTAATGAAACTGCTACGCAATATTTTTTAACGATGCGCGAAATTGCTAACCGCGGTAACGCTATTATTGACGATTCTTCAGTAATTCAATACACCATTCAAGGTATACAGGGTAACCCCTCTGAGAAAATTCTTCTCTGTGGAGCAAAATCTTTTTCAGAATTTAAAGAAAAATTGCGTATTTATGAAACTGCTCTTAATACAATAAACTTAAATCAACGAAATTCATTTAATTATAAACAAACATATGACAGTCGAAAACGCAGTACTGGTCACACACAATCAGCTTTCACTCGCGAATACAAATTTAATACTGGTCCGGCATCTCAAAATAAATTACGTTCTTTCAATTGTAACGATATCGGTCACTTATCTAAATTTTGTCCTAACCGTTCTCGTGGCCCTAGGTGCCTTGCATGTGGTCTTTTTGGACACAAGTCTACCGATTGCCGCCGAACCGCTGCAAATGACGGACCTCCTTCCAGAGATAGAGTTAACACTGTACATGAATCGCATGCTTCTCATATGTGTAAACAAGTTAAAATTAGTGGTAATGAATTAACTGGTTTGGTTGATACTGGTAGTCAGTTAACCCTTTTGAAACATTCTGCATGGTTAAAAATAGGTTCCCCACCTTTGTTAAAAACTAATAAATCCTTAACTGGTTTTGGCTTTGCGCGTATACATGTTATCGGTACTTTTAATTCTTTTATTACTATAGACGATCAAGAGTTTTCAGCAACTATTTCAGTTGTACCTGACGTGTCCACATTTTATGATCTTATAATTGGATGTGACGTCATCCAACAAGCGAACATTAGCATTTCACCCACCGGTGTTACTTTTTCTAGTTTTTCACAACAAAATGAGTGTACCGCAGATCCAAATTTTATCATGACGATCACTGACGATAATCCCAAATTTGATATTGGTCCTAATGTTTCACGACATATTCGTAACGACATTAACAAACTGTTGTCGACCTATAAACCTAATAAAATCAAAACTGCGAACATTGAGCTTAACATCACTTTAACTGACGATACACCTATTTTTCACTCACCCCGACGTCTACCCTTTACCGAACGAGACATTGTAGACGCACAAGTCTCTGAATGGCTTAAAGATGGTATTATCGAACCAGTGTCCTCCCCATATGCCAGCCAAGTTGTAGTTGTTCGAAAAAAAGATGGTAAACACAGAGTTTGCATCGATTACAGAAAACTCAATCGTAAGTTAGTTAAAGATCACTACCCCCTCCCCCTAATTGATGATATTTTGGATCGACTTCAACATGCAAAAATTTTTAGTACGATAGACCTACGTAATGGATTTTTTCATGTACCCGTAAACAAACAGAGCCGCCCTTTCACTAGTTTTGTAACCCATAACGGTCAATTCCAATTTCGCTACATGCCTTTCGGACTTAGTTCCTGCCCTTCAGTGTTCATGAGATATATAAATGCCGTTTTTAGAGACTTGATTGCTGCCGGCATAGTACTCCCTTATATGGATGATCTTGTAATTCCCGAGAGTAACGAACATGAGGCCGTAGAACGTCTAAAAACTGTTCTTCAAACAGCAAGCGAGTACGGACTCGACATAAATTTTAACAAATGCCAATTTTTACATACCAAAATAGATTTCCTCGGTCACATAATAGAAAATGGTAAACTTTTGCCATCCCCTTCCAAAACTAAAGCTGTTTTAAATTACCCAGATCTGAAAAATGTTAAAGACGTACGTAGATTCCTTGGCCTTACAGGATATTTTAGGAAATTTATCCCTCATTTTTCTACCATTGCAAAACCCTTAAGTGATCTTCTGCGTAAGGACACCCCTTTTCAATTTCAAAATGAACAAAGAGCCGCATTTCAAAAATTAAAATATTTACTTTCCCAAGAACCAGTCCTCAATATTTTTAATCAAAATTCCCCTATTGAGGTACACACAGACGCGTCTATAGATGGCTTAGGGGCAGTCCTGTTGCAGAAAAACATGCATGATAATAAATTCCATCCAGTCTTTTATTTTTCGAAGAAAACATCGGATCACGAAAGAAAATATACTAGTTTTGAACTTGAAGTCCTGGCTGTGGTAGAAGCCCTCAAAAAGTTTAGAATCTACCTGCTCGGAACAAATTTCAAAATTATCACAGACTGTGATGCGTTCGTCAAGGCACTTAATAAAAAAGAAATAAACTCCCGCATTGCACGATGGGCTCTGTACCTTCAAGAATTCCATTATAGTATTGAGCATCGCACAGGTTCCCGCATGGCGCATGTGGACGCTCTAAGTCGAGCTCCACAATGTTTCATCATCCAAGATAGCCTTCATATAAAGCTTTTGAAAGCTCAGCAATCTGATGAAGAAGTTCAAGCATTAAAAATGCTCCTGCAGTCCACACCTCATGATAATTACACTATAAAAAATAATCTTCTATATAAAACAGTGAACGGTGTTGATTTACTCGTCGTCCCTAACGACTTGCAGAATAGCATAATTAAAGAAACGCACGAGCGTGGACATTTTGCAGCACTCCGTACCCAAGAGCTAATAAACAAAGATTTTTATATTCCTCACCTCAAAGACAAAATCGAAAGTTGCATTAAAAATTGCATAAAGTGTATACTCTATAATAGAAAACGAGGTAAACAAGATGGTTTCCTCCACCCAATTGATAAAGACGATGCACCCCTGCACACATACCATGTTGATCACCTTGGTCCCCTAGCTACTACATCAAAAAAATACAAGCATATATTGGTCGTTGTTGATGCGTTCTCCAAGTTTACCTGGCTGTACCCTACAAAATCTACAGACGCCGCAGAAGTTATTAGCCGACTAGAAAGCCAACGATCCATCTTCGGTAACCCCGCCAGAATAATAACAGATCGAGGTCCAGCATTCACTTCCACTGCATTTAAAGACTATTGCCACGACCAAAATATAACCCACATACCAATTACAGCAGGTTTACCAAGATCGAATGGTCAAGTTGAAAATAAAAATTCTACTATCATCGCTGTACTATCCAAACTATCATCCAACAACCCTGAAAAGTGGTTTTCCCATGTGCCTGCTCTCCAACAAATCCTCAACTCGACATTTCAAAGAAGCATAAAGACGACACCATTTGAATTACTATTCGGTACCAAGATGAAAAATAAAGATGACATCAAGATCCTGGAGCTTCTCAACGACGAATCTACAAACACATTCCAGAGGCAACGTGAGGAGCAGCGTATCGACGCGAAAAAGCAGATTCGAATAGTGCAAGAAGAAAATCGCAGGCAGTATAACCTTCGAAGACGACCAGCTGCTAAATTCCAAATCAACGATTTAGTCGCAGTTAAACGCACCCAGTTCGGGCCTGGTCTGAAACTAAAACAGAAATTTTTAGGTCCATACAAGATAACCAAAATAAAACCAAACGACACATATGACGTCGTCAAGTGTGACTTCGTAGAAGGCCCATTCAAGACCAGCACATGCGCTGAATTCCTGAAACCTTGGACCGACATTTTTGCAACACTTATTTGACATATTTCTTCAGGACTTTTTATTTTTTTTTAAACTTAATTGACATAGTTCTTCAAGACTTTCTATTTATTTTTTTTAAGAACTCTTCCTTGGACATTTTCGTGTGCACAATTAAACTTTTTTTTTAAATCATACGTTGAACTTGAACTTGCCAGAATAAGAAGAACTCTCCTTTTAACGAACTGTTTTTTTTTTCATGAACAATTTTTTTTTCCCCATGAACATTCTTCAATACCTGATTTTTTTTTTTTTTTTGGTGAAAATTATCTACCTATTTTTTTTTTCTACTTGTCTGTATGTATATTAACATCTTATCTTATTTTATTTTAGTATTTTGACGATATGATTCAGGTTTTGAGTGTAATATTTACAATATTTTCCATTTGGTAATGTATACAATTTTTTTTTTTTTTTATTAATGCAGCTATATTATTACTGTATCTATAATTCTATTATGTAGTGTTGTGTTGTATATTGTTTATTTTTTTTTATTTCTTTTGTTTTTGTATAATTTAATTTTTTTGTTGTTGTTTAATAACCTTCAGGCGAGGCCGCCTGCTTGGTCATGATGGCCGATATGGGAAATTATATTTCCCGGCTATCATCTCCACTGTGTGACGTCACTGCTATGTAGTTATGACGATATTACTACGTCGCTATTTGTATCATCCTTTCAATGTATGCGCACGCACCGAGAAGCGCACCTGTTTTATTCAGATGATGTTTAATCGTTGTCGAGGGAAAGACGTTCCCGCTTGGATGTAAACCAAAGTTTAGTTATTGAGTTGACGTGGAGCGGTGTGTGAAAGACAGACGGTCTTCTCCGCTCGTAAAATATGTATATGTTAGTGTTTCTGTAATGTCCCTTTTCTTTATTTAATAAATGTCGTAATGTTATACTGGTCTGTAGCCGTTTCCCTATAGTTATAGCAATGAAAAATAGCGAATTTAAAAAAAAAAAAAAAAAAAAAACATTTTTTGGGGATCTAGCAAGTTATACAGAGCGGAGAGTTACATTCGAAGTTTCTGGAATAATGAAAGGTTAGGAAGATCTCACATTCGGGGCAAGAAAGGAAGACCTTGTCTCTTCGAGACAAATTTACTGGCAATATGTATAGTTAAGGTCAATTGTCTTCTCAATTAACCTAAACCTGGGTGGGAGTTAGTTTTTTAAATGCTAGTCACCAATCGTTGCCACAGCAAGATACGTATTTTATGAAAATCTACACTGTTAAAAAAGTGCAACTTTGCTGCCAGAAATTCTCTGTAATTTGAGAAAATAGTCGTAAATTACGGAAAAATTACGTTGACAAAACGTATTTTTCTGACATTACAGAGAATTTTCTGACATTATAGTAGGGGGGGGGGGGGGCGGCGCGAAATTAGGCCATGGCATACTGCATGGACATTACAAAGAATTTTCTGACATTACAGTGGGAGGGGGGAGGGGGGGGGGGCGCCAAAATAGGCCATGGCATACTGCATGGCCATTTAGCTACAAACCTCTTACTTAAAAAATGGCCTAGAAACGGGTGTTTGGAAGAAACAAGTCCTCGCTCTTTAAGCATGCGAATGAACCTACTTTATTTTAATTGTTTCTGTTAAAAGACAAGATTCATTTGCTAAAAAAAATCTTTTGCGCCCATCTTATCTTTTATAATTAATATATTACTAGCTGGAACCCATCGAATTCGCCGGTACTTTATTGACCGTAGTGTTTCAAAAATCGTCACATCATTATTTAAATGCATTTCAAGTTAAAACTTCTAATATAATTTACGACATTTCACTTAAAAAAAAAGAAATTCGGAAAAATGCTTATAAATAGAAATGCTATATATCACATCACTTTCTACTCTACAAAGGACTGTCAGTGTGACGTCAAACTGACTGCAAATAAACAGTTGCTATCTTTTATTATCTACTTCGTTTAATACTAAGACTGCATGTTAGCACACTCGCCCCGCATTGCCCGGGCCCATGATAATAACCTTAAATGAACCTTAAATTTGTATGATTTTATATCTTTAACTCGATTTTTTTGGATTTCTATTTTTGAATAAAAGCATCGCGAAAAAAATAATCCGCTGTAACAAAAAAATTACCTCGAACCGAACGAAACTCTGACTTGTGACCCCGCTGTCTGCTGGCAGCGCATACGCCGGCCGCTAATAACATAAAAAATTTCCCAAAAATTTACCTCGAACTGAACGAACCCACCCGGTGTTGCCCGTGCCCATGATAGCTTAAATTTGTATGATATTATATCTTTTACTCGATTTTATTTGAATTTGTTTTTAAATGAAAGGCATCACGAAAAAAATAATCAGCTGTAACAAAAAAATTACATCGAACCGAACGAACACTGCCTTGTGTCCCCGGTGCCTACGGCAGCGCATACACGGGCCGCTAATAACATGAAAAAAATTTCCCAAAATTAACCTGGAACCGAACGAATCCGCCGGCGTTGCCCGGACCATGATAATTAACCTTAAATGAACTTTAAATTTGCATGATTTTATATCTTTAACTCGATTTTGTTTGAATTTCTATTTTTAAATAAAAGCATCGCGAAAAAAAAAAAAAAAAAAAAGCTGTAACACAAAAATTACCTCGAACCAAACGAAACTCTGCCTTGTGACCCCAGTGCCTGCGGCAGCGCATACGCGGGCCGCTAATAACATTAAAAAAAAAATCCCAAAAATTAACCTGGAACCCAACGAACCCGCCCGGTGTTGCCCGGGCCCACGATACCTTAAATGAACCTTAAATTTGTATGATTTTATACCTTTAACTCGATTTTGTTTGAATTTCTGTTTTTAAATGAAAGCATCACGAAAAAAAAATAATCAGCTGTAACAAAACAATTACCTCGAACCGAACGAAACTCTGCCTTGTGACCCCGGTGCCTGCGGCAGCGCATACACGGGCCGCTAATAACATAAAAAAATTACCAAAAATTAACCTGGAATAGAACGACCTCGACCGGCGTTGCCCACATCCCCAATCAACATAAAATTTCAAGACCTTTATCACCAATCGTCTTGAATTTCCAAGAACTTTCAAATAAGGTGTCACATGGTAGTGTCAACTGTAAAACCCTTTAGTTATGCTTTCCACCGCCAGGGGCAGCAGTGTGTTCTGTACGAACATCACCAACGGTCAGGAAATACCAAGACCTTAAAAATAAGGTGTAACATGATAGGGTTTACAACAAAATCACCTAGTTCCATTTTTCACCACCAGAGGGCGCACTGTATTGTATACAAACATCCCCAATCGACATGAAATTTCAAGACCTTCAAAATGAGCTGCTACATGTGTGGGTCTAGACCGGATTTCCCTCTCAAACTAATTTAACCCCCTTTCCCACCCTTTAAAATTGAAAGTTCCAAAATAGGAGATATTGATTTTTTAGTATTCGAGTCTAGTCCCCCCCATGTACAATTTCTTCACCGTGAAGTAATTTGGAGCTGAGTTATGCTCGCCAACGTGTGTTGGAAACCGTTCGACTTTTTTTTTATTTTTCTCTTTTCATAACATATCTGCAGACCAAGACCTTTTTTTAGACACCTCAACCAAGTTTTTACACCTAGCCGTTCTCTCAATTTAGTGGAGACAGACAAAAACATGTTTCAAATTAATATATAGATACTAATATATATATTTTTAATGATTTTTTGGTATATTTATTTATATTTTTTAAATTTATTGCTTTAAATATACTTTTTTTTAAATAAAAAATTACCCCCCCCCAAAAAAAAAATAAATAAATAAAATAAAATAAAAATAAAAGAAATAAATAAATAAAAATAAAAGAAATAAATTATAAAATAAAATAAAATAAATAAATAAGTAAAAAATAATATATTTATATATATATATATAAGGGACAAAGGAATTTTATAAAGAAAACTTAAAAAAAAAAAAAAAGGTTTACAATAATAAGATATTTATTATTTTAGTATATTGTATTCAACAAAACTCGCTAACAAATGTTTAAACCACGTTTGATTTTTATTAAAGACTTTTTTCAGCTTACTTTCTCTGTCATAAACCTTCTGTCGAATCCGGATTAAAAACGGAAAAAGGGCAAAATATATTAGAAATATCAGACCTATCGTTACATATTCGGTACCACATGAGAGGGGCGGGTTTTCTGAATACAGGGGTACAAACAGTTTTTCGACACGACAATTAGATTTTTTGTAAAAATATTTAAAGTTTGAAATTTAGGTGACAACAACTGTTGTGTAATACGTAAAATAAATTAGAAATATCAGTCCTATCGTTACAAATTTGGTACCAAATGAAAGGGGCGAGGTTTCTGAACCCATGGGGGAAAACAGTTTTTCGACACGGCAATTAGATTTTTTTTTTAATTAACTAAAGTATGAAATTTAGGTGGCAACAAAAAAGATATATTTTTGTTGGGAATTTTTAACACATGTAACCAACAGGCAATTTAATTTTTCTTTTATTATTAACTTTTTAGCTTACATTCTCTGTCCATAAACCTTCTGCCGAATCTGGGTTAAAAACAGAAAAAAGGGAAAATAAATTAGAAATGTCAGTGCTATCGTTACAAATTTGGTACGAAATAAAAGAGGCGATTTTTCTGAATCCAGGGGTGCAAACAGTTTTTCGCCACGACAGTTAGATTTTTTTTTAATTAACTAAAGTATGAAATTTAGGTGGCAACACTTCATTTTAATCTTTTTATACCTTTTAGTGCGAACCAAGCTAATGGAAAAGTCTTTAATTAAATTTCTTTTTTATTTTATTTATAATATTTTATGATTGCTATAATTTTTACATACAGCGCGTAACAACTGTTAGAAATATATTAGCATTATTAAAGGCACAAATGATTATAGATGTAATGCATCAAAATTTTTGTTTTTTTCGGAACGATAAATGTAATGACTACTATATTTACAATAAGGATTACGCTAGTGAATCTCAGAACTTGACATTAATTTCATAGTAAGAGAAATGTATTTATAAAAGACAGAATTCGGACGGGTGAAATGCTTACAGACAAATTCAAAATTGTGTAGTTTTTTCAGTTATTCTGTAAGTAATAACAAATAAATAACTCGAGAACATGAACCGTAGTTCGCCTCTTGCTAATCTGGAAGTAAACACTATTAATTGATGAACTGCTACATGAAAAATTTTAATTAGGATAAAGATCTTATTACACAATAATAATTTCACGAGCAATCAATAGCAATAAAATATATAGTCTAATCCAAATAATTTTACAGGAGAATTCATAAGATCAAAATATATACACTAAGCGACAAAAAAAAAAAAAAAAAAAAAAATTATACAGACACGACATTATTTCATTATTTAAAACATGAAAATCTGACATTGACAGATTTTAATTTAGTGCTAGAGGCCTACTGCTAAACTTGTTAATATCGACAAATTCTTCTTTAGTTAATTCGTGACGATCTAAATTCCATGATAAAGTTTTCATTAAATCAAACCAATGTGTTTCAGCTGCAGATACTGTAACAAATAACGTTGGAAGTCCAAACTGTCTTATAGCCGCAAAACAACGTTTTTTCTCTTTTTCCCAATGAGGGGGAGGTGTGTCTTGGGGGGGACTCATGTCAAAGGTGTGCCTTGGGGGGGACTCATGTCAAAGTTGTACCTTGGGGGGGACTCATGTCAAAGTTGGGCTCTGGGGGGACTTATGTCAAAGTTGGGCCTTGGGGGGACTCATGTCAAAGTTGGGCCTGGGGGGGGGACTCATGTCAAAGTTGTGCCTTGGGGGGGACTCATGTCAAAGTTGGGCCTTGGGGGGACTCATGTCAAAGTTGGGCCTGGGGGGGGACTCATGTCAAAGTTGGGCCTTGGGGGGACTCATGTCAAAGTTGGGCCTGGGGGGGGACTCATGTCAAAGTTGGGCCTGGGGGGGGACTCATGTCAAAGTTGTGCCTTGGGGGGACTTCATTCAATAAATCCCCATTCAATAAACCGACTGAAATAGGCCCTTAGCACTATTAAGAGTGTATTATAAAAATTCGACAACGCTGTACCGACTGAAATAGGGGTGCCTTGGGGGGGGGACTCATGTCAAAGTTGAGCCTTGGGGGGACTTCATTCAATAAATCCCCATTCAATAAACCGACTGAAATAGGCCCTTAGCACTAGAAAGAGTGTATTATAAAAATTCGACAACGCTGTATCGACTGAAATAGGGATGCCTTGGGGGGGACTCATGTCAAAGTTGGGCCTTGGGGGGGACTTCATTCAATAAATCCCCATTCAATAAACCGACTGAAATAGGCCCTTAGCACTATTAAGAGTGACGTATAAAAATTCGACAACGCTGTACCGACTGAAATAGGGGTGCCTTGGGGGGGGGGGACTCATGTCAAAGTTGAGCCTTGGGGGGACTTCATTCAATAAATCCCCATTCAATAAACCGACTGAAATAGGCCCTTAGCACTAGAAAGAGTGTATTATAAAAATTCGACAACGCTGTATCGACTGAAATAGGGATGCCTTGGGGGGGACACATGTCAAAGTTGGGCCTTGGGGGGGACTTCATTCAATAAATCCCCATTCAATAAACCGACTGAAATAGGCCCTTAGCACTATTAAGAGTGACGTATAAAAATTCGACAACGCTGTACCGACTGAAATAGGGGTGCCTTGGGGGGGGGGGACTCATGTCAAAGTTGAGCCGTGGGGGGACTTCATTCAATAAATCCCCATTCAATAAACCGACTGAAATAGGCCTCTAGCACTAATTAAGAGTGCATTATAAAAATTCGACAACTGTACCGACTGAAATAGGCCTCTAGCACTAATTAAGAGTGCATTATAAAAATTCGACAACTGTACCGACTGAAATAGGCCTCTAGCACTAAAAAAAAAGCCGCACTGCAGAAAAAATGACTTATACCTTTTTTATTTGTAATAACTTTAAAATTAATTTTTGAAACAAATAAAACTGTCTTGTTTGCATAATACCAAAGGGATGAAATGATACCTATGTACATTTTCGATTTAATAATTCGCTGTATTGCGCTCTACGAACTACTTTTTAAAAATCTGCATAAAACTTTCTTTTTGTACATAATGCAATAACCGTACACTTTGTATTCTATTATGATTTAATATGTGAAAAAAAAAAACCAAGTTATATTTTAATATATCAAATAAAACTATTTATTTGTTAGATCCAAGCTATTTTTTATTAAAAATATGTATTCTGCATTGGGTTAATTCTATCTTTATATGGAAGTACTGTTTTAATGCACAATGGCATAGTATTATACAGTGTTTTAATATAAATCTCAGAAATTTCAATGTGCCAAATATCACAAATAATTTTTTCTAGTTCTGGCAGAGTTATAGGCTGCAAATTTCGAATCCTCTCCCCTCTCTCCCGCCTTTTTATAGACGAAACATTTTCGAGCGGATCGCGGTTATGCCATGTCTGGTGTTATGCCATGTCTATTTCCATGTCTGGTAAAGAATAAATTCTACTATTTCCTTTGTGGGATTTAACTTAAAGTGAAAAAAGTTATGATTATTTAGAGAATTATAGGTTCTCATGGGAATGGATAGGAAATTTTAACAATTTGAAGTGAATAAACTTACCACAGATACCGTATAGTAAGGTGCATTAACATCTTGGAATGTTGTTTGCGGAAATGTCCAAGATACCTCCAAAGTAGTCGGTCAGGCACCACTTTTATGAAGATTGTGTTTTATTTCGAGTTAACTGATCCCTTGAGCATAAAAATTTGCCCGACTGTTTGAAAAGTTATGCACCTCCGTACCATAATGTACGGAGAATGTGTCACTGTTTTAAAAGTGCGATTTTCATTAAGTCGGTCATATTTTCGTTGTCAGATCTGCTTATTTTCTGGAGCTCGAAATAAGTTAAACTTGACTCATCAAAGAGAACCAGTTCAGCCCAATAATTAACTAATCATTTTTTTTAATTTCTTAGCCTACTGAGGTCTTGCTTTCCTATTTCTCTTCACTAAGAATGGATTTTTTTCAAATTTTCTGTCATTTAAACCTGCTTTGTTTAATAGTTGCTGTACTGTAGTTAAAGAAATTATGCTGCTAAACACTTTTTCTGAATCTCTTTTATGTTCTAAATGTAGTACAAACCGATTTTATAAGCAAAGGCTTTTTAACTTACGGTCATCTCGCTTGGATGAGCAACATGGACACCTAAAATCAAATTTCCAGTTTAAACAGCCAAAAATTTTTATATCTTGCTAAAAACCATTTTACCAATATTTCGTTAACATTTAATTATTTTGCCATCTCATCATTAAAATATTTTTTGATTTTTATTCAAAAATTCATACTTTTTGTGGCATTGTTAACTGCATTATTCTTACCATTTTTGAAATAATTTCTAAAATTACAATTTTACTGGCAATTGCATTTTGTTTTTAATACTGGACTCAAAATTAAAGTGTTTGTGGAGGACAACATAATAAAATTTGTTCGGAAATTTGCTTTTTAAACGATAAAATTGACGGTTGTAGGAGGCAAAAAGGAAAATATCCATGTGCGGCTTTTTTTTATTTTATTTTTTGTCGCTTAGTGTAGATAAAGTTCTTTTCTGATAGCAATAATTAGATGGGCATGGGAGGGGGGGGACACACACACACAAATTTTGAAGAAGGCAAAAGTACAGATCTTATTAGACCAAGGAATAGATCAAAACTAATCTAAAAGTTTGGCAAAAATATTAACCTCAAAAAGAACTTTTGCTAAATTACGCCGCCCAAGTAACACCAGTTTTTTTTAAGTCTGTTAGGAACATTTTTATATATTATTTTCAAATATTATGGCTCAGATTTCTCTTCGTCAATAAGTACGTTACATTTTCTATGAAAACTATAAGATCTGTTGAAATATGATGATAAATCTCATCGTTTCGTCACTTCATTTAATTCTGAGATTACGGAAGATCAAGTCAGATTACACGTTATAAATCACCTCTCCGCAAGATGTAATTACACTCATTTGTTCCCGATTATCTGTTGTCATAATTGAGTGTATTATGAAAATAATAATAATTTTTTTTTTTCTAGCGTTTCAAAAGCTATTTCTCTATATGTATATTAACTGTTGATGGAACTATTGTACTTATTTAGCATGCATTAATTAATCACAAGCAACCATAAACACAATGGTGTTTATTATTTTTCTTTCCGTTCTTATATTTCTATGTTTGTTGGAATGAAGAGTTAATTCAAGGCTAGTCTTTTAATCAGCGATATCTGAAAAAAAAAAAAAAAAAGTAACATTCGCCTTCGCAGAAAATAAATCTAATTCTTCTCATTTAAAGAGGTCTTTTAAACAGGAAAAATGAATAATTTTAAGATGTTAAATGCAATTAAATTTTAAGAAAGAATATGTAATTTTCCATATCACACACGCTGGAGATTGAAGATATTTGAACTGTAGTTTAACAGCAGTTAAAAAATCATTAACTAAATTATATGAGGCACTAAAGAATATAGCTTGAATTCTTTGTATAACTAAAATCGTTGAACTACAAACCGGGACATCCCTTTGTAATTCAAATTAGTTGAATGTTTAATTAAAATTAATTTATTTTAACCAGAAATCATTTAAAAATACATTTTGTTTAAATTTCATTCACGTATTTCAATGTTTCAGAAAACTGATCTTATCTTTATATTTGAACAGGATAAATTACCAAAATCTAGACTTTAAATATGGACGCCTTCAATTTATTTAAATGCCTTTTTCTACAAATCTCGATTAAATTGCGAAATTCATTCAAATCACTTCGACAAAGAGATGCCATAAAAATGTAAATATTATAGCGAATCGCATCTTCTGCCTTTTTAAAGTTATTCTCCCTTCTTAAATTTTAGGTTAAATAAAAATGCTTGCATATTTTCATCTGGTTTAAATTATATCCTGTTAAGTGCTATTGTTCGATATTTCAAAATTATTAACAATAAAAATGATATTTCAATGTAATTACATCAGAAATCTCTTCATTAATTGCTCACTGAATTAGCTATTTCTAAGTCAAGTATTACAATTAGCTTTCTTTCTCACTTTTTCGGTGAATAGAAAATATTAAAACCTATTCCTATTAAAGAAATTAACAGAATCCGGTGTGTGGTGTATATTAACAAGTCGTATAATGATGAATTAAACTGTTTTTAATCAGTTAAATATTGATACATAATAAATGGAAATTTTTTTAAACTTGTCATTAAATTCTATTAATCTTTTGTGACTAATGCTTTTGTTACATTCACGTAATCTATCATAAACCTGAAGGAAATTCAAAAAATAAATAAAAGTTAAGCCTCTTTTTATAACTGCGTGTAGTTTTCGAGAAATTCCTATTATAGTTACGTTTCCATATGAGCTTTTATAGATCAGAAATCTCCATGAGATTCGCCACCATTTTCGTGAGCTTAATTCATTTCCATTCGATCCGGCAAATGTAATACCACTTTAATTGCTCTGCAGCAGAAAGACGCTAATTAAAACGGTTTGTGGGGGTATAGAGTGGTGCGACTCCTGCGGCGCTGCAGGCCTGAGAAGGGGGGGAGGGGGACATTCATGACGAGCCGTTTGTTTCGTAATTAAATCTCATTTCAGTCCGATTGCCTATGAGAGAATTAAAAAAACAATCTCCTCATACCTTTACATTTAGAGAAATGAATGGGGGTGGTCCAGTTTTCCTGAACAGAATGGAGAAAATTGGATAGACTGACAATTTTCTCTAATCATTCATAATGAGTAAAGCGAGTTCAAGTAGATACGGAATCTAATTATTAGAATTTTTAGCTGTACAGATATTATTAATTAAACTCCCATTTAAGGTAGATCGAGAGAGTAAATGATCTTCTGGGTACTGATACCAAAGCAGGACGAGAAGACTTAATGTTGGAATATTTCTGTAGCACATTTTTAGCTTAGAAACAGTGCAATAAAATTCTACATCGCACTATTCAAAAGCAATGATGGTAAAAGAAAAATAAATTTATCCTGAGTTAGAAAAATCGTTACCTGAATTTATGATTTAACATTTATTTAAATTTAAATCTGAATGAATAGCACAATTTTCCCTTTCTATATTGGTTTGATTCTCATTATTAAATTTCCCGATAACTTTCCTCAACAAAAGATAGGCTAAAGTAAAAACAGAAACTTCCATATTTTAACTATGTAGCATAATACATTACTTTGCGATATGCTCGATTTTGAAGTTAATTCAATAAGTGAAGTAAAAGTTTTCTCTCGATTATTTTTCCACTTTTTAAATAATTTTTAATGCCTATATCAGTAAGCGCACGCATAAATTATGTGAGGTTTCGACGCAATGCTGCAAGTTACATTACTTTCAATTAGTATTAAAATGCTATCAGATTTAGAACTATAAAACTACCACGTGATCCAAAAGTAACAGAAATAATCAGGTGTGTCACTCACATGACTTTCTCTTACCCTGCATTTCAATGCTATGAAGACAGATTACAGATTAAGTTGTAAAATCAATAAGGAAAGATAATATAAGATAAACCTAATATTAAAAGAAATCTAAAATAGATTTAGGAACAGTTTTAGTTGACATATAATTCTGTCTGAGGAGGGCTACCGCCATCACCAAACCCTTCGTTCAATTATAGTGCTTAGATTTACTTAAAAATATCTGATGTGGACACCACATGACTTCCTTATACAACCCATTGAAATGTACATATTGTTGTGAAAACATTGACACTTTTGTGAGAGGTAACTGATTCGTAAATAAACAGGCAGGTTCCAGTCCACAGACTATTTTTAAAACAAGGAAAAAATGAAGAAATAAAAAAGAAACCTGTTACTCCAAACAGAAATGTCAAGATAATAGGATTATGTATACCGCCGAGACAAATATAGTAGTTTTTTAAGGGGTACTCCAAGGTTTATTACAAAATCTGTCATTGGCAAAGGCATATTTTACACTTCAAGGAAAATCATTCGGGTATAGATGGGTGAACTACTTCGGTTCTCTATGGCGAAAATTAGTGGCGAGAAACGATGCATTTTACCAAAACAATTAACTTCGTCAAAATTCAGAAATGGCTATCCTACTATTCAGGCAATCCTGAAAAAATGTTTGCCCCCAAATATGATAGCTGTTCTCGCCAAGCCGCCAAGTGTGTAGCCAACACAGATTTTGGTCTCGGCATCGAATTTGGCGACTTGGCGAGCAAATTAGGCGAAAGTTTATAGTTTAGAGATGCCAAAGCTTGGAAGCTCTAAATTCAATAAGAACAGAGTTCTGGAATTCTCCAGAAAGATTTATTGGTTTATAGCGCAGAACTAAATTCTACGAAAGTTCTATAAATGACTAACAAGACTGTAAAAAAGAAGGGTGATTATTGGTGATATTATAGACTAGAATTTGCCTGTACAGTTATGTGCTATTTTCTATGCGGTATTACAGTAAAAGTGGAAACAGATGGTAATAATATTATTTTCACGAATTTGGGCGTTGACTTCGTGTAAATTAGGCATTCAAATGTGGTGAAAAGTGGTTTAGGATTTCTAAATTTTGGGAACTCTAACTTCAATAGAAGTTGAGTTCTGGAATTTTTTGTGTTGATTTATTGTTTTCTAGAATAGAACTACCTCGATTATTCTATAAACCACTGACAATGCTCTCGATGAATTAAAATTCCATTCAGACTTCGAAAATTTCGGTCGTTTCTGAATTAGTGAAATTCCTGCTCTGTAGTGCAATTAACAATGCTTATTTGATTTCTGTTGTAAGAATGACTGTTTTATTGGATTGTTTCGAGAATATTGATTAATTATTGATTTTTGTGGCATAAAAAAGAGATTTTTTCAACTGTTTCCTGAATATTCATTAAATAAATTACATTCATTGACTAGAACCTGCTTATGTCTTTAAGAATTACTTTCTACACGCAAAAATGTTGACAACATTCATAACAATATCATTACGAACTCTATCTACGGGTTGAATATTCATTAAAGTGCATTCATCAACAAGAATCTGCTTAAGTCTTAAGAATTACATTCTATACGCAAAAATATTAATAACTATCATAAAAATCTCATCACAGGCTCTATCTACGGGCCGAATATTCATTACATAAAGTACACTCGTCGATTAGAATCTGCTTATGTCTTAAAGAATTACTTTCTACACGCAAAAATGTCGACAACTTTCATAACAGTATCCTTACGGGCTGAATATTCATTAAATAAAGTGCATTCATCGACTAGAACCTGCTTATATCTTTAAAAATTACTTTCTACATGCAAAAATATCGACAGGTTTCATAAAAATATCATTACGGGCTCTATCATTAGCTTCTTTTGAAATCTCTATGATGGTAGATCATATAAAATAGGCAAAACCTTTGTATTTTTTATCCTTATGAATATAATTTTCCTAAATATCTCCAAAACGGAAAATCACAGAAAGACAAAAAAGGGAGGTACACAACTAGATGTTGTAACAAACCTATATACCAATTTACAATGTTCTAAGTCCAATTGTTTCTAAGTTATGCGAGATACACACGTACATACACACACACATACGTACATACAGACGTCATGAAAAATCGTGTAAAGTCGCAGATATCTCTTAAACGGAAGATCGTGTATTTAGACCAAAAACTTGCAGGTGTTCAATTAGACATCATGACAGTCACAAATATAAATTTGCAACATTTTACGATTATTTGTTTTTGAGCTATGCGAGATACAAAATCCGTTTCGCAAATCGGGATTACAATTCTTCCTTATACTTTGTATAAGGAAGTAAAATAAATAAATAAATAAAATAATATATATATATATATATATATCAAGGCTGTTATTAATTTGCTTCTAAAAAAAATAATTTACCTCCAAGATACCAAATTTGAATTTCCTGCAGTCATCTGTTTTTAAGTTATACTGATAAAAGATATACATACAGATCAACCGCTAAAAATTGGACTTCCGTATTCAAAGCATCTCAAAACGTGATATTATGCAAAACACTAGAGCTGAAAATAGAACTTCAAAAAATACTTTGTTTACAGTATGGATATAAAAAATTAATTTTATTTCCTTAGCAGCGTTTGTCGGTATAGTAAAATGTAGCAAAGCACTTCCATTAATTACTTTCTATAGAAAAGGCCGTTTAGCTTAATTTTGCTTAACCTTGTATATTGTTCATAACCATATATGCATATAACATTGTGCACATAAATTTAGTTTTATATGAAAAATACGTAGCACAAAATGAAATGTACTTCCAGCTTTTTGGCTTATTTTGCGATATTTTCTTGAAAGCATTGTCATTTATCCTCCGGAATTCTCAAACACATTGGGAATTGTGGTAGGTGAAGGTGAGCCAACAACGCAGTTAATTTTCTCAGACCACCCCTCTAAAGGAAGGACAGGGATGTTCAACCCGCGACCCATACCGTGTAGTATTTTGTGGTCCGCAGCGAAATTTATAGTTTGATGTCTTTATATTAACACATTAAAAAAAAAAAAAAAAAAACTGATGTGAACTCCACATGACTTCCTTATACACCCATTTTCATACATATTGTTATGAAAACATTCACATTTTTGTATGAGGAAACTGATTCGTAAATAAACAGGCAAGTTCCAACCACGAAAAGAAGAAGAAGAAAAAAAAAAAAAAAAAACTGAAAAGCTACTACTCCAACCACAAAAGTCATGATAATAGGATTATATATACCGTCAGACAAAACACTAGTTTTTTTCAGGAATGGCTTATTGCAGAATCCCTCATTGGCAAATTCATAGCTTAGAGATTAATGAAAATCATTCGAGTATAGATGGCCTATTTTTGTTCTCTTTGTCGAGAAGTAGAGGTGAAAAACGATATAATTTACCGAAACAATTAATTCAGTTAAAATTGAAAAAGGATTTACTGATTCTGGCTATCCTGAAACAATATTTGCCGCCAAATTTGATCACTAATCTCGCCAAGTTTGAAACCAACGCTGATTTTGGTCTTGGCCTCGATTTTTACGACTTGGTATCCGAATTTGGCAAAATTTTGGGTTGCCAAAGTTTGGAAGATCTAACTTCAATAAGAACAAAATTCTGGAATTTTCCGGAAAGATTCATTGGCTTACAGCGCTGAACTAAATTTTTCAAAAATTCTTTAAATGACAAACAAGACTAAAACAAAATAAAGTGCATTCGTCGACTAGAACCTGTTAATTAAGAATTACTTTCTACACGCAATAATGTCGGCAACTTTCATAAAAATATCATCACGGGCTGAATGAAAATTAAATAAAATGTATTCGTCGACTACAACCTGCTTATATCTTTACAAATTACTTTCTACACGAAAAAATATCGACAACTTTCATAATAATATCATTACGGTCTACCATCTAAAATCTATCATTAGATTATTTTGAAATCTCTATGATGGTAGGTCATATATAATGGCCAACAACTTACAGAAACAATTAATTCAGTTAAAACTGAGAAAGGATTTACTGATTTTGGCTATCCTGAAACAATCTTTGCCACGAAATTTGATCGCTAATCTCACCAAATCGCCAAGTTTGTAGCCAACGCTGATTTTGGTCTGAGCATCGATTTTGACGATTTGCGTCGAATTTGGCGAAATTTTATAGTTTTGGGTTGCCAAAGTTTGGAAGCTCTAACTTCAATAAGAACAGAATTCTGGAATTTTCCGGAAAAATACATTGGTTTATAGAGCTGACTGAATTCTTCGAAAATTCTTTAAATGACAAACAAGACTAAAACAAAATAAACTGCATTTGTCGACTAGAACCTTCTTACATTTTAAGAATTACTTTTTACACTCAAAAATGTGTGCAACTTTCATAACAATATCATTACGTGTTCTAACTACGTGTTGAATATTCATTAAAGTGCATTCGTCGACTGTAGCCTGATTACAATCGGCAGCAAAATTATTCAAGCGCTAGCAATAATTCCTATAAAAAAAATGTACACTTAATACTACTTTGTTAAATAAATCCTTGTCGAGTCATGTTCTTAGTCAGTCTAAGAACATGATTCAAAAAGGCTTTGTTTAACAAAACAGTATTAAGTGTACTTTTTTTTTTAAAAAAAAAGGAATTATTACTAGCGCTCGAATAAAATTTCTGCCAACTGTGTGTCTTTAAAAATTACTTTCTACACGTAAAACTCAGCAACATTCATACAAATATCACTACGGGCTGAATATTCATTAAATAAAATGCATTCATCAACCAGAACCTGCTTATGTCTCTACAAATTTTTTTCTACACGCAAAAATTTAGACAACTTTCATAATATCATTACGGGTTCTATCATTAGCTTATTTTGAAATCTCAATGATGGTAAGTCATACATAATGGCCAAAACCTTTGTATAATCGGTCATTATGATTATAATTTTCGTAAATATCTGCGAAACGGAAAGTCACAGAAAGACCGAAAAGGGAGGTGCACAACCAGATGTTATAACAAACCTATATAACAATTTGCAACGTTCTACGTCAAATCATTTTTGAGTTAGGTGAGATATATACACACATACACACAGACGTCACAAAAAATCGTGTAAAGTCACTGATATCTCTAAAACGAGAGCTCGCATTAATATGAAACTCGCAGGTGTACAACTAGACATCATGATAGTCTCACATATAAATTTGCAACATTCTACGATGATTCGTTTTTGAGCTATGCGAGATATAAATTCCTTTCCATTTCGCAAATCGGGATTACAATACTTTCTTTATACACTGCTCAAAAAAATTAGGGGAGCACATGGTTTTAACGAAATTACGCAAATACTTATACCGATAACTAGAGCAAAATAAAACATCCATAATTTAAAGCTTGGCAGAAAACAGTAGAAAAAAGCTTCATATGCAAATCAACATTCATGACGTCAAAAAGCAGAAAAAGGATATAACTGCTAAATCATAATTTCTTAGAAGCTTCTTTTTTTACTTCCTTATACAAAGTATAAGGAAGTATAGTAATCCCGATTTGCGAAATGGATTTTGTATTTCACATTGCTCGAAAACGAATGATCGCTGAATAATGCCAATTTATACGTGTGACTGTCATGATGTATAGTTGTACACCTGCAAGTGTCGTCTGAACACGAGCTCTCGTTTTAGAGATATAAGCGATTTTACACGATTTTTCGTGACGTCTGTATGTGTGTGTGTGTGTCTGTGTGTGTGTGTGTGTGTATGTCGAATAACTCAAAAACGGTTGGACGTAGAAAGTTGCGAATTGGTACATAGGTTTGTTATAACATCTAGTTGTGCACCTCCCGTTTTGGACTTTGTATGATTTTCCGTTTTGGAGATATTTAGGAAAATTAGGTTCATAATGACAAAAATACATAGGTTTTGGCCATAATGTATCAAAAAACGGTAATAACTCAAAAACGGTTTGGACAAATCTTGCAATTTAACTGACTTCCCGACTAGCTAGACATTTGAAACTTTCAGAAAAGCTCAGAACACGTTTACAATGCGTTTTTTTAATATTTTTGGCCAACTGTTTCCAATACCTGCTGCCTTCGGCAGCGTTACCAGTACAAATCTTGCAATCGATTTTTAACTAACTTCCCGACTAGCTAGACATTTAAAACTTCCAGAAAAGCTCAGAACACGGTGACAATGCATTTTTTAAATATTTTTAGCCAATTGCTTCGTGTCACTGCTGCCTTTAGCAGCGTTTATATGATTCAACAGAAAATCTATTTAACTAACTTCTCGACTAGTTAGAGATTTGAAACTTCCGGAATAGTTCAGAAACACGGTGAAAATGCATTTTTTAACACTTTTATCCAATTGTTTCGGATCCGAAGTCCCCCCCCCAAGGCACAACTTTGACATGAGTCCCCCCAAGGCACAACTTTGACATGAGTCCCCCCCAAGGCACATGAGTCCCCCCCAAGGAACAACTTTGACATGAGTCCCCCCCAAGGCATAACTTTGACATGAGTCCCCCCAAGGTGCAACTTTGAAATAAGGCCCCCCAAGGCCCAACTTTGACATGAGTCCCCCCAAGGCACAACTTTGACATGAGTCCCCCCCCCCCCCCCAAGGATTTTAAAATGAGTCCCCTCAAGGCACAATTTTATTTATTTATTTATTTTTTTTTTTTTTACGTATGCATGCATTTTTTTTTAAATATTTTTAGCCAACTGTTTCGGGTCCAGTGACAATATTTTTTAACATTATGTATATTTCTAAAAGTGTATAAGGAAGTCATGTGGTGCCCACATCAGATTTTTTTTTTTTTTTTACTGTCTCAACACTGAAATTCAACCATTCGGCTTTTGTTTTGAGAAAAGGTGAAGTGAAAATGTCACGTCAACGTGATCTACCGGAATCCACAGCTTGGCTTATTATCGGGAGACTTGAATCAGGCCAAACTCAAAGAAGTGTAGCGGATGCTGTTGGAGTGACAAGAGATATCATTTCAAGAAACAAGGAATGTTAGACTTCGACCAGGACAAGGTCGTCCTCGTGGTATCACAGCAAATAATGACCTATATATCGTGTTAACATCTCGTCGAGACAGAACAACCAATGCTACTCAGCTGCACAGATCTAAAAGTTACCAAGACAGTTTCTTTTGGAAACAGGACGAATGGTCTGAAGCCAAACAATCCGAAATAAGCTTCATCAGGGTGGTCTCTATGCACGTAGGCCAATGGTGTGTATTTCGTTTACAGCAAGACACCGTGCGGACCGAAGAAGGTGGGGTGGGCTTCTGAACATTGAGATTGGATGTAAAGCGATTAGAGTCAAGTACTGTTTACTGAGAAGTCTCGTTTCAGTTTATAGTGTGACACCAGATGTGTTTTGGTATGGCGAGAAAAGGGCACTCGAAATAACCCTATATTTGTTCGTGAAAGATCACATTATAGAAGAGGTGGTTTGATGATGTGGGCTGGAATCAGCACAGGCGGACGTACTGACTTGCACATCATTCAGAATGGCAATTTGACAGCTCAAAATTATGTAGACGAGATTTTGAGACCTCATATCGTACCTTATGCTGCAGAAATCGACGATTCCTTTATTTTGATGCATGATAATGCCAGATCCCATACAGCTCGTTTTGTTGAAAACTTTCTTGAAGTGAAACAATACAGTGTATGGAGTGGCCAGTATGCTCTCCTGATCTAAATCCAGAGATGAGATTAGCAAAAATACAAATTAAACTGTACGCAAAGGCAAGACATTGAACTGAAATACTAGAATTTTGATGACAAAAATCTATTATATTAGAGTAATAAATATTTATTTTAATCTTCTATGCATAAAAAAAAGAACAAATGCACATCAGAAACATAAAAAAATCCCAAAAGACTAAAAAAAAGCTGAAAAGCTAAATGTACAAAAAAGCTGAAATCAGCTGAAAAATCTCATCCCTGTAAATCCGATCGAGCATGTTTGGGACACACTCGGACGACGCGTTGCTGCAAGACCAACGATCCTTTTACTGTCCAAGATTTGTAGATCTCACTTTTTCAAGAGAGGAGCAGTATTCTCCATAGTCTTATCGATAACCTCATTGCATCCACGCCAAACAGGTGTTTGTCTGTCTTATCAGTTCGGGGTAACCCCACGCCATATTAAACACTAGGGGGCTACGCCCGCTTCGCTGGTCACTATTTTTAAATGAATCACAATAATTAATGAATTCTCAAAATTGCATTAATTTTTATCATGTGATAAAAAAAAGAGACAAAAAAATTCTGATCGGGAAAAATGTCGCACCGGGTCCCCGCTGCCTTCGGCAGCGTAGACCAGTGCGCTGCGCGCACGTATTCCTTCACTATCCTCATGAATTCTCAAAATTCCATATTATTACTCATAAACTTTCATTCTTAAGAAAAGGAATTAAAAAATATATATCATTTAGCATTGGGTAAAAACTCACACCGGGACCCCACTGCCTTCGGCAACGCAGACCCATGCGCGCTGCGCGCATATTCCTTCTCAACTGAAACTTTTATTATAAATAAAATAAAATAAAAAAAAATCTTTTATCATCGGGTAAAAACTCGCACCGGGTCCCAAACCCATGCGTGCTGCGCGCACGTGTTAAGATATACGTGCGGTACGCGCACATATTCCTTCTGAAATCAAACTTTTATTCTTAAGAAAAGAAAATTAAAAAAATCATTTCTCATCAGGTAAAATGTCGACCGGGTCTCCACTGCCTTCGGCAGCGCAGTCTCGTGCGAGCTGCTATTCCTTCCCCACCCTTGCAGCCCCTCCTAATTAACTTACATATACCAATTTTGAACGGTCTTACTCAATTAGCTGAGATGCAAAAGAAAACCTGACCAGGACACCTTAAAATTGTAAATCAGGTGAAATCTCGAATTCCACTTTCGATAATATAAAAGAACTTTAAAATATCTTTCGAAAGATGTATTAGAAATAATTTAATCATAATTAGAATTTGAATTATTGAAATTTAAAAATATTACAGCGCCATCGGGCGGTAGAAATTTCTGTAATCTATTGTTCCATTCCAAATCAACAAAGCTTTCAAATGGTGTATTACTTATGAAATTATTTTAATTATAGTATCTGAGATACAAAAGAAAACCTAATCAGGACACCTCAAAACGTGTAAATCGGGTTAAATCTCGAATTCCACTTTCGATAATATAAAAGTACTTTAAAATATCTTTCGAATGATGTATTAAAGATAATTTAATCATAATTAGAATTTGAAATATTGGAATTTTAAAATATTACAGCGCCATCTGGCGGTAGAAATTTCTGTAATCTACTGTTCAATTCCAAATCAACAAAGCTTTCAAATGATGTATTACTTATGAAATTATTTTAATTAGTAGCTGAGATACAAAAGAAAACCTAATCAGAACACCTCAAAACGTGTAAATCGGGTGAAATCTCGAATTTCACTTTCGATAATATAAAAGTATTTTAAAATATCTTTCGAATTATGTATTCCAAATCAACAAAGCCCCACTTTCGATAATATAAAAGTACTTTAAAATATCTTTCGAATGATGTATTAAAAATAATTTAATCATAATTAGTATTTGAAATATTGCAATTTTAAAATATTACAGCGCCATCTGGCGGTAGAAATTTCTGTAATCTACTGTTCAATTCCAAATCAAGAAAGCTTTCAAATGATGTAATACTTATAAAATCATTTTAAATAGTAGATGAGATACAAAAGATAACCGATTTAGGAGACCTCAAAACGTGTAAATCAGGTGAAATCTCGAATCCCACTTTCGATAATATAAAAGTACTTTAAAATATCTTTCGAATGATAGATTAAAAATAAGAATTTGAAATATTGAAATTTTAAAATATCTGGCGGTAGAAATTTCTGTAATCTACTGTTCAATTCCAAATCAACAAAGCTTTCAAATAATGTGTTACTTATGAAATTATTTTAATTAGTAGCTGAGATACAAAAGAAAACCTAATCAGGACATTCTAAGACATGTAAATCACGTGAAATCTCTAATTCCATTATCTACGGTAGTCGGTTAATGGAAGTAAAAAGAAAAATAAATATTTTTTAGGTCCCCAAAACCTATATATACCACGGTAGTCGGGTAATGGAAGTAAAAAGAAAAAGAAAAAGTATTTTTTTAGTTCCTTCAAATGTATTTTGTTGCTATGGAAACTCCTATCGTCTATTGAAAGATAGATTACGTGTTAGAATAAAATTTAATTTGCAATTAAAATGTAACTGCTTTGTTTATTAATGAAAATTGATGAAATTTTAACTGCAGGTTGGTTTTGTGCTGAATAGGTTGTATAGTAAGTGTTGTGTGCGAATAAGAAAATTTGAAGCACTTTGAAATTTGCAATTTTTAACCCTAGTTCAAGATCATGTGACATTAATGACATCCACATGTTTTGTTTCCGTTCGAGACAGCCGTTAAAATCGTCTGCTGATAGAATGCAATAAGGATTTTTGGTCATTTTTCGATCGACATGGGTTAACGATTTAATTAATATCTCCGAAACTAATTAAAATTTTTTAATTCTGTTTTCAGGAGCCCCTCGGAAAGGCTCCTGAGCATCCGTATGTCAATTTTTGTACTTCTGCGTTCAATAGGGGCTGAACGTATAAAAGAACAGACAGACAGACAGACAAACCTTTCCATTTATTATTATAGATTCAGGAGCCCCTCGGGAAGAATCCTGAGCATCCGTATGTCAATTTTTGTACTTCTGCGTTCATTAGGGGCTGAACGTATAAAAGAACAGACAGACAGACAAACCTTTCTATTTATTATTATAGAAGATAATGCATCATTTCCAAAAATTAAGTTTTTTGTCATTTACATGCAACCAAATTGTTACCCTGAAGCATCATTCCTTGTTTTTTCTACCATTAAAAAGAATTGAAGTTCCCATACAATTTTTTTTTTTTTTGCATCTTTTTATCTGTATTGCATTTTGTTACACGTACAGTAGTGGACATAATTATAAGACACCTATCTAATTTGACAAATAGTGAAAGAAAAGATTCAGAATTTAAAAACGTTTCAAAAATATAAATTTATTCTGTTATCATATGTAATTATTTTATAATAATGATATTTTCATACAATTTAATGAAAACACTTAAAAACATAATGGACAAAATTATAAGACACCAACCGTTTTTTCCAAATACAGTGGTCAACATAATTAGCAGACACTAATGGTCTAAAAGAAAATCCTCTAACATGGTTATTCAATATTTGGTGGAGCCGCCAATGTTTTTTATAACATGAAAGATGCGATTCGGCATCGAATCTATCAATTCTAACAAAATATCGCAAGACAGTTCTTCCCAAGCACATTTTATAGCATTCTTTAGGTCTTCGACACATATAAACTGCCTTCCATTTCGGTAAACCGCACGAGCGAAGATCCCCCACAAGTTTTCGATGGGATTTAAGTCTGGGGAGCGAGAAGGCCACGGGAGAACATTGATACTTTGCTCTGAAAGCCACTTTTTGTTTCGTGTGATGCATGAATTGGCGCGTTATCGTGCTGGAAAGTGTAGTTTTGCCACAAAGAAGTTCACAGTATATGGCTAGTTGATCTTTAAGAAGATTCTTATACTTTTCAGAATTCATTCTTGAATGCACAAAAACAATATCTGTTTTTCCCTTGAACCGAAAAACCAGCCCAAACCATTACTGAGCCTTCATCCATTTGGCGGCTCATTAGTACACGAGGAGACTTCCGTAAATCATGCCAATAATATTGAAACCCGTCAGGACCATCCATGTTAAACTTTTTTTCATCAGAAAATAACACAGAGTACCATTTGGAGGTCCAGGCCATAATTCGTGTAGCGAAGTTTAGACACTCCATTTTGTTCCGGCTTAGAAGCGGTGGTTTTTTTCTTCAATTATTTATATTTCCCATTGGAAGCATTATACAACACCCTGCGAATGGTTCTCCTTGAACAATTTAGTTTCAAAGCATGTTTAATGCCTGTAGTTGTCATCTTATTCTGTGTAGCGAGCGAAAGCACATGGCGTCTGTCTCTCGAGGATAAGCAAGGAGTACGTCCAGATCTTTTAATCACACATCCATTAATTCCTCTTTTCAAAACATTTCTAATTGCACATCTAGAGCGTTTAATAACTTTAGAAATATTATTAATTGAAGCACCAGTTCCATTTAATCTCCAAATTTTGCGAATTTCACTTTCTTTTAATTCTGTACCCCGTGGCATGTTTGTAAATGCGTGAAGTCGGTTATCGTCTGCTTTAGTTAACTGCTGACGTCATAACAGCGTGTAGAAAATTTGCATATTGCACATTATTTTCGAAAAAAAAAAACAGGTGTTTTAATTAAAATGTTAGGGTGTCTTATAATTTTGTCCATGGTATTTTTAATTTTTTTTATTAAACTCTATAAAAATATCATTTCTGTAAAACAATTACGTGTGATAACATAATAAATTTATGTTTTTGACGTATTTGATAAAACATTTTTAAGCTCTGAATCTTTTTTTTCACTATTTGTCAAATTAGATAGGTGTCTTATAACTATGTCCACCACTGTATATTCTACATTTCATTCCCATGCATGGCTATCACGCAACGATTTCTTCGTTTTTTAGCAGTGTATAAGGAAGTAATAATAGTCCAGTCAATAAATACATTGTACCTTGCAAAAGGTGGGGTAGAGGATTTTGTTTTTTTAATTTGTACATATTAGTACTAATATGCAAAAAACGAGTTATCCAACATGGTCGGCTCCGGGAGAATTTTTGTCGGCTGAAAAACCTTAAAAATTTTCTAGTTTTTTGGCCTTTTTTCGCAATATCTCAGAAATGGCTGAATTTAGCGATATTTTTCTATTGTAATGTTTAAAGAGGATTAAATTTCCTTCATTACACCTTTTTTGTAGTACTAATAGCAAGCGCGTAACAGCTTCTTGAAAATAAACATAGTTTTCTCAACTTCGTAAAAAAAGCGCATTACTCCTTATAAATAAAGTATAGCAATTATTAGAATTAGAAGCTTTACTTACAAAAAGCTTAACAATTTTTAATGGTATAGCTCTGATATCTGTCGTCCTTGGGATTTTTGGATTTGGTGATCAAAAACGTAATACACACGCCAGATGTATTTTTTACAATGTATGTTGTAAGAAATACTGTTTTATATTCTTGATTGTTCTCTTAACATATACCTTGTTAAATTAATAGTGATTTTTGAAAGGAATTAAATATGTTCGCCAGATAAATTGGCGATCATTTGCATTTCTTTTTTTTCACTAAGGACGACAGATAACAAATCTGCTCCCTTTTAATTTTTCTCTTTCCCTTTTTACTAACTTCCCCCCCCCCCATCCCCCTTCCACGTACTGACAATTCTGACCTAACAATAGCAGTCATCATCAGACTCCAATAAATGCCGATATATAGTATTCTATCACTGCAACACATAATACTCACTCAAACACATACAAAGAAAAACAAATAAAATAAAAAATATTTGTATATAAATGTAAATGAATAAATATTAGGGTGCTAATAAGCAAAATCTCAATGCACTGATACATAAATATTTTAAATCTACTATTTATTAAATTATAAAACATTAATGATATTTAGATATAATACATAATGTTGTAATAAACATTAATTACATAACATACATAATGTTGTAATAACATTAATTGCTATATTAATATTGATGATAATAACAATATACAATATACAATCTTAATTTTAAATGAACTTCATAAATAGGCAAACTTGTTTGAAGAACAATAGCAAATAATTACAAAAGTAAATTTTGGAAATTTAACTTAATATATAAATTATAGGGAGATTCATTTAGCCTAGAAACAAATAAAGAAACGTACATTAATGTATAATATACATGTTCATTTTCTTCGTGGTTGTTTTGAAAACCCGGGTTCTTAAATTTCAAAGTCATCAGAAGTAGAAGGAAGGTGTGTCGTCCTCAAATTGTTCCTCTCCGTCTTGCAGTAATTATAAAAGCTCTTGCAATAGCTCATTTTCTCCAGTCTCGTCCAATGATGAAATTAGTACGACATTTTCCTGATGAGGATTAGAGTCTTTGTTACTATACCAGTTTCACTGAGTATTTTATAGACAACATTTTGGAAGCAAACTGCTTTCTTGTTGGCAGTTTCGGCTATTAAAACATCTTCACCATATTTTTTGCAAAGGTGTGATGTAACCGTTCTGATGCCAGGACGAAAATCACCCTCTATTTTATTCATCAAATACTTTATGAGACTGGCACTCCTCCGAGTCGTTTTCAGGGTAGAAGTAAATTGATTCCATTGCCTCATCAGTGTTATTTGCAGGGTAGTATCCTCGTTTCATCTCACTTTTAGGCCTCCAATGCAGTTTTTGATGACAAAAGCTGTGATACCCAGCATTTATAGCAACTAAACCTTTTACATTTCCGATGCATTCAAGTATTTCTTTTCTTCTCTCATCCCCACGATTTTCGGCACCATTTACAATTGTTTCTTTCACACCCAGTTTCATAGCATGGTGCATAAAATTTCTTTCATGCTCAGGAAATCGTTCCTGTTTTTTTAAAGAAATCTTCAAGTTTCCCCTTCTCCACACAAGAAACACTGATCTTCAAAACTAAAGCCTTCCGTTCTTGATGGAAGATATGGAGCCGCACTGTTTTGACCAGCTCCATCACCAGTTGTATGATGCCGTACATATGCTACAATCATTCGCTCATTGATGTATCGTTTGTGACAGGCATTGTGAATTCTTACTTGCTTTAGGTTCTTCAAAAAACACTAATGTTCTTCATTTTGACGTTTTGCATTGCCCTTTTACAGATTTTTTATATACCTCTCTATTTCAGAGTCTTTACTTCATCTTTATTCAAACTCATTTCAAAACTAAAACAAACACTCCGGTTATTGTAATAGAAAACGCTCATGGGTTGAAACAGTACGTTCGCATGTTCGAACTGAACTGAACAACATAGATAGATGTTCAGCCGAGGCAGCGTCCTACAGGATGAGAAGAGGCGGGAGGAAAAGGAGAGCTTTTTAACTGAAAGGGGGGGGGGCAGGAAGTGTTTTTTTTTTAAATACCTTCTTTGCTACGAAGCAGATGTCATTTCCTAAGGCAGATGTCATTTCCAGACAGCTGAATACGTAACTTCCTTTCTTTCCGTTTTCTAATACACGTTCATGCACTGACCCATTTCTTTGAGTTGTATTTTATTAGCTTGAAAACAAATGCTGACTTTCAAGAGGCTGTAACACGCTTGCTATTAGTACTACAAAAAAGTTGTAATGAAGAAAATTGTAGGAAATTTAATCTTCTTTTAACTTTATAATAGAAAAATATCGCTAAATTTAACCATTTCTAAGATATTTCAAAAAATGCCAAAAAAGTAGTAAATTTTTGAGGTTTTTTAGCCGACAAAAATTCTCCCGGGGTCGATCATGTTGGATAACTCGTTTTTTTCATATTGACACTAATATGTACAAATTAAAAAAGAAAAATCTTCTACCCCACCTTTTGCTAGGTAAGCCCTTTTTTACACACCTATTGACTGGACTATAAGTACATTTATTCTGACTCTTCAGCGTGATAATATCCTATGGTAGCCAGAGAAACAAATATCGCACTGATTTTTGCCAATAAAATATTACCAAATCGATTAATCACAGGTCTACCAAAATGATATTTATAAAATTTGATTTGATAATTTCAGCTGATACTCATGTTTTTTGGTGTGCTGAAACCAAAAGTGAAATCAATTTTTCTCTATCACGTATAGATTTTTATCAATATCAACTAAAATTAGCTGTTTGAAATAGAATGCAATTACCATTATTTAATATTCAAAAGTCACCGGAATTCTCAAACAGTTTTTATTATGAAGAATTAGTTTTCCTTTGCATTATGATGTAACAATGGTAACAGTTATACTTTAAACATCTGAGACAAATTTTAGTTTCGGAAGCTTAAAATTAGGTGTGTTTAATGTCCAACAATGCTTTTAAGAGTTAAAATAAAACTAGTATGTTGTGGCCACCACAAGACTTTCTTCTATATTTTCCTATACAAATTCACTCAGTAATAATATTAAAAAAAGAAAAAAAAAAAAAATACGATTTTTTTTTTCAAAGTTTTTTTTGAAAGATACCCATCTTGAAAATTTACCCCCCTCGGGGGTACTTCCCCCCGGGGGTGGGGGAAGCGATGCCTCCACATGCACAATTTTTTTTCCCTAATTAACTACTACTATTATCAATAATTCATAATAATTTTACAATCACAGGTTAAGAATAACTCTCATTATGTACATTTATACGAAATTTTGTCCTATACTGCCATGTTAAAAATTTAGAAAAAATGCGATCACAGCGCCACCTGTTAAGCGATTAATCCCAAAATCTAATCAGCACCAGTTTATGTTAGGGCCAACTAAATACCAAGTTTGGTAAAATTTCGTAAAAAAAAAAAAAAAAAAAAAAAAACGATTTTTTTTTTCTAAGTTTTTTTTTCATTAAAAGGAAAAAAAACGATAACTTTGTTTTAAATTTATCACAGATTTATAACTCAACCATTCGTTTTAAAGGTATTGACGAGACCTTTTTGAAAATTTACTCCCCTCGAGGGGGGGCGAGGCTCCTACACAGACAAAACTAGTGCTGGACGATATCAGAAATTAAATATCGCGATATATCACCAAGTTAATATCGATATTAGTGATATATTGCGATATTTCTTTCAAGATAGGAAAAAATAGACATTTGTTATTTTTTAAAGACATATGCACACGAATTTTGAAGTATACAAGTATAGAGTGTTTTCCATGTATTTTCTGGTATATTACTATCATAATCATAAAAAAAAAAAAAAAAAAAAAAAAAAAAAAAAAAAATGCATAAAAAGTTAATCAATATTTTGTGTTTCTTATAACTTATACTATTGCTTCTTAGTATACCTCTGTATAGTTTATCCTCTATTCTTCCCATTTTAAGCTTAAATTATTTTAAAATCATATTTTAACACAGCTAATATGTGATCTGTGTTTTATTTGTACCAAGTATATCAAAATTCATAATTCTACTAAAAATAAAGCTTAAGAAAAAATGTCTTAAGATGTAGGTATTAAATAAAAAGGAAAATCATTTTAAATAGTTAAGAAATGCCATTGGATACACCTTTTTTGGTCGTAGAGAGTAATATTTTTTACTTAAAACTCTTATATGCATCCTAAATGTCAGTTACTTGTCATTTTTATTTTTGTATCTGCTTAGCAAATCATTACAATATTTCTTAAATGTATATGTGTTCAATTCACATTCGTAATAGTTTCACAATAATTGAAAATTGAATTATATATATATTATATATATATATATGTGTGTGTGTGTGTGTATACATTGTCAGTATAAAAATTATATTATTTAAACAAAATTATGTTAAAGTTTCATTTTGTTACTTAAAGTAACTCATTTTGCATTTAAACCAATTTTATTTAACATGTACGGCTTAAAAAAATAAAAAAAAAATAAAAGAAAAAAAGAAAAGGAAAGAGAAAAAATAAATGCTACATAAAAAAAGTAATAAACTATCCAATATTATATAATTCTATAAAGAAACTGTCACTGTAAAATTACTGAAGATAAAACTTTATTTTACATCAGTCAGATAGCACCCTTTCTCCCTTCCCATGTTATCCAATGGGATTTTTTTCGCGTCGTTTTATAAAAATATTTTATTAAAAAATGAACTTTTTCGAATTCTGTTTTTTGAATATTACTCTTTGAACAGGTCGTCTTTTAGCTTAAATTCTGTTTTTTGAATATTACTTTTTGAACAGGTCGTCTTTTAGCTTAGTGAGCAATTTTTTGAAAAAATAAATTTAAATATTTCACTTAGAGATCCACACTTAGAGTCCATAATTTACTTATTGAAATAAAATATTTAAATTAATATTTTCGAAAAATTGCTCACCAAGCTAAAAGGGTTCAAAGAGTAATATTCAAAAAACAGAATTCGAAAAACTTCATTTTTGAACGAGATATTTTTATAAAACGAAGCAACGAAAATCCCATTGGATAACATGGGAAAGGAGAAAGGGAGCTATCTGACTGATGTACAGCCCAAAGCGAGTTAAACACATGTTGAAGGTCGCATCTTATTGGCCAGAAGTTATCGATACTTTGAAATAAACCAATATCAATGAACCAATAGCAGGAAATGAGCTAAAACAAAAGATATTGTTTTCATTCGTCATAATAAGCGTTTGTTTTTATATCGCCTTGTCTGTGGTTACTGTGGTATTACACTTACGATCCACGAGTGGTGATGTGCAATATTATCAAATACTAACGGTAGTATAAAATCTTTCATATTATCGTTTAGGGTCAGTAAATGCATGAATGTATCAATATACTGTGGGAAGTCAATATACTGTGATAACTTAATTTTCTTGTTGAATATCATTCAGACTTTTTGGACAGTGATATTTTCGATTGGGTAGATAGCACGAATAAAGATAAAGAGAGTAGCTACACTGCGGTAACTTAGTTTTTTTCTTAATGAAAGAGAGATATCGTTTGGGGTTGGGAAAAAAGAAAAAGGGGAGGGAAAAAGAAAAAGGGTTGCACTATTCAGCTCTCTTTTTGTTCGGTGCGTGGTGATGCATGCTTAGTGGGGAAATCAGAATTAGAAGAAGGTATTTAAGATTGGCGTTCATTATTATTTATCGGCACATGGATGGAGCGTGCAGTGCACAAGGGGTTGCATTAGTATAAGCTATACGGCGTTCGCTTTGTTCGGTGCGTGGTGATGGTGCTAGTAGGGAAAGCAGGATTTGAAGAAGGTATTTAAGATTGGCATTAAACATTATTTATCGGCGCATCGATCGATCGCTCAGTGTGCGCTAAGAAATACCGTTAGAGGGATATATCGGCAGAGCAAGATCTTTAATATTGTTATTGCGATATTAAAAAAATATTGATACTTGGGGATATATTGATAAATACTCCAGCCCTAGACAAAACTTTTTTCACAGTTGACTATCACTATTATAAATAATTCTTGTAAATTTCATAATGATTACTAAAAAGTAATTCTCTTTATGCACATTTATACAAAATTTTGTCCTATATCACCATGTTAAAAATTTAGAAAAAGCGGCATGGCAACGCAACCTTTGAAATTTATTTGAATGTAAGTTTATATTAAAAAAAAAAAATGAACAGATACATATTTTTATTCAAAGACATAAATGGCACGAAAACTTAATTGTTATTGCTTTTGTGGAGATTTTTCTTTTATCCTTCGTGGAAACGTTTCTTTCGTCCTTGAAAGCTTCTTCGAGTTCGCTTTCGGGTATGCAAATCCTCTGGTGATTCTTGCAGCAACATCCAGCAATAATTTGCCATCATATTAATATTCCATTTGCCTTGATACTTACGTTCAACTTCTTTGATATCCTGATGGAATCTTTCCCCTTGTTCTTCACTGATGCTCCCCAAGTTTTCAGGTAAATAATCCACTTGCGAGTGCAAGTAGTGAATTTTAAAACTCATGCTAAGCCTAGGTCTTCGAAAGCCTTTAACGTGCGTTTCACAATACGTTTGTAATATGTATCCTTTTCGTTACCGAGGAACTTTCGAACAACATCCTAGAAGGAGCTTCGAGTTTCCTCCTCTTTTTCGTTCATGGTTTCAAGAAAATGCAGATCTTAAAAAAGTTGTCGAATGTCCGGGCCTACAAAGATTCCTTCTTTTAATTTGGCTTTAATTACACCTCGGAACTTGGAAAACAAATACTTGAAACATTCATCTTCTTTATTGAGAGCTTTAACGAACTGTTTTATCAGGCCTAGTTTTATATGTAGAGGAAATACAAGGATTTTCTCAGGAGGAATCAGTCTGTCCCCAATAATATTTTTTCCCTCTGGTAATGAAGTTTCTCGCGTGGGCTAGACCTTTTTAATCCAATGGGATTTCTTATCACGGCTATCCCATAAACATAGGAAGCATGGGAACTTTGTGTAACCTGATTGTTGCCCCAAGAGCATGGTGATTACTTTCAAGTCTCCACAAATCATCCAATTATGCTCATTATAACGTATGCTTTCAAGAAATAAAGCAAAACTTTCATAAGTTTCTTTTCAATGTACAAAATAGCTAACTGGTATTGAAGCATAAATATATTACCACTGTGTAACAAATCTGCTTTGAGGCTTCTCTTTGACGGGACTAAGAAAAGATGTCAATGATTTGGATCATATTGTAAACCAGACTGAACCATCAGCCCACAAATGTCACTACAGTATACAAGATTCTCACTTTGTGAAAAGTAAGGCACAAAAATCTTTCATGATTTCGGTACCATGAAAACTTTGTACTTGGTAGCAATAAATTTTTGTTTTTGAGTAGCGATCCAAGTAATTGAGCTCCATCTTTTGAAAGTAAAAGGTCCCTCACTAAATCGTTTAGCTCCAGTTCAGAAAAAAGGTTTGGATTACGTCTCTGAACTGTAGACTTCAAAATCACTGTTAGGATCACTATGTACTGTAACACAAGTTCCTCTATAGGTTTCCCAATCGGTACTCTCCAAATCTCGAGAAGGCTTAAACTGGTAAGTCACAATTTTCGAGTACTTGACGAATAGCAGATTCCAATCTAGGGTACTGAATGACCTTTTGATTTTTTGAGTTATAACCTTGTATATTACAGGTGCAAAAATAACAGTCCTTCTCATGATTGTTTGGCATTGGAATAGCAAATTTGAAGGATTTTAACTTGTCTTTGCGCCACAAGCGCAGTTTTTCAACACAGTTATGACACACTTTATAAGGCATCCAATTCCTTATTGGTAAACTAAAATAATCATACTATATTTTTTTAACGAAATCTATTATATGTCGCTAGTACTTCTTGATAGTATATTTTACACAGATGAAGCAAAAATAGTCCGGACTGATAACACATCGATGATCAGACATTTTTCTGCTATACACATGTGCATGTTAAAGACATTCTGCCTTTTTTTATCCACTATATATAACAGCAAGCACATGAAATTCAATTTTCTTTGCTGAATTTTTCTGTATAAAAATTCCGGTATGAACCTTTACACTTTTTTTTAACAGAACTCAAGGATTTTAAGTGCGGTTAAAACAAAAAATCTATATGTGATAGAGAAAAACTGGCTTCATTTTTTGGTTTCAGCACACCAAAAAACATAAAGATCAGCCAGAATTAAAAAATCAATATTTTACATGTCAACCTGTGTAATCCTTACAATTATTAATGTATAGTAATGTTTTATTTTTACTTTTTTATTGTTATTTCATGAATAAAATAAAACTTAATATCAATGTATCATGTTCTAAATATTTACTGGCATCCCTGAAAAAAAATAGATGTGCTTGGGTCATACGCACACACACATATTTATATATATGCATACATGCATATACATACATACATGTGACCCACTAACACCAAGTGTTTTGGATTGGACAGGCTTGGGTAAGAAGGTGCTAGGACTGGGTAAACTCCTGTAGGCATGCTGTACACATTTTTACTTCATAGTGAATTTATCTGATTCTTTGATAAAATAGATTCCTTTTTATTTCCACACATATTTATACAATTGCTGGCACTCTTTCAGAATTTTCCTCTTTAACAGAGGTTCGAAAGGGTTGTAGGTAAATTAGGCACCAAAAAAGGGGGAGTCGAGTAATCCTATAAGTAAATTCGGGACCGACATATTTGGGTCCCCGAATTTTCCCATACTTTTTACAAGAAATAAAAGAAAACCCAAGGGATCAGTCACAAAATTAAAAAAAAACATCTTTGCTTTTTAAATGTTTTGAAACATAGTACTAGTTTGTTCTATGCGTATGCATAAAATAGTAGCTATAAACTAATCAATTTTTCTGTCTTTTTAATTTTCGTATGAATGATCTTTCATCCATTAATGTCTAGGTAATACTTAGATTTCACAGAACTGAATAACAACAATAATAATGAAGTGTAAACACTGTAAAATACAAGCAATGTTATGTATATATAACACATTAAATATTTTTTTAATATATAAATATAACGATCAGTAATTTAGCACAAATTTTAATTGATGTATTAATTATTACATTTTATTTTGAAACAGCAACACAATGATAAAACAAGAATTTGAAAAATACCCTGAAGAGGTATGTTTACAATGTAGTTTATGCACATAATCATATTTTTACATTGCTAATTCCAAAACAATTCCACAACTTAAATAACTAATGAAAATCTAAAAAATGTAAGTAATATAACTGAATAATAAACTATCTATCAGTTGATATACGCACAAATTAAAATGGTGCAGTTACAAACTGTAGAATCTGAGATAAACATTCTCATAAACAAGGGAAATTCCAACGTGCAGCATCAACTACCGGCCAATATATCCGAAATTAAAACTGATTCACTTAAATCCAATAGAAGCTGAGATACAGCTTTTTAATAAATAAGGAATAGTTATGAGCAGCACCACCTGTCGGTCTATATACACCCAAATTAAAATTTGTGCACTTAGATACAGTTTTCTAGTATACAGACAAAATTGGGCTAAACAGCGTTATCTGTTGGCTATTTTACATCAAAATTCAAACTAATGTAGTTATACACTGTCGAATCTGAGATATAGCCTTCTCATAAGCAAGAGATATTGCAGAATAACAGCATCACTGTCGGCTGATGTACACTTAAATTATACTTTGTTAATATATACCCAAGTTCATATATACTTTGTTCATATGTACATTGTTGAAGCTGAGATACAGCCATCCAATAAACAAGGAAGATTGGAGCTGCAATTCCAGCAACTGCTATTTTTGCCAAAGCAGGGTGTCTATTAAAATTTACCCCCCCCCCCCCCAAAAAAAAAAAAAAAAAAAAAAAATTGACCTCAGAAAAAATCCTTATGACTTCTTTATCGAAATGGCAACATAATCTTATATATTATGCATATAAACCCATACCTGCCAACAAAACTAGAAAACATTGATGTGTTTTCGACATATGACAGCATTTTAATAGCTTAATCCATAGCTTAAATTAACAAAAAAAGTTATACAGGTAAGTGAAATTTAATTACTAAATAAAAATTAAGTAATTATTAATTAAAAATAGTAATATATGTAGAGATTCATGAGAATTTTTTTCAGCAAAATCAAAATCTTGTTTAACTAGTATGTTGTGGCCACCACAAGACTTTCTTCTATATTTTCCTATACATATTCAATCAGTAACAATATTTAAAAAAAAAAATGATTTTTTTTTCCTTTTTTTTTTTTTTTTTTTTTTTTTTTTTTTGTGAAAATTAATACATATTCAATCACTAACAATATTAAAAAAAAAAAAAAAAAAAAAAATAGAATTTTTTTCTAAGTTTTTTTTTTTTTTTTTTGGTTAAAAGTAAAAAAAATCGATAACTTTGTTTTAAATTATCACAGATTTATAGTTCAACCATTCGTTTTAAAGGTATTGACGAGACCTTTCGAATGATACCCATCTTCAAAATTTACCCCCCCCCCCCAGGGGGGGAAGCGATGCCCCCCCATGCACAAAATTTTTTTCCTAGTTACGTACTACTATTATCAATAATTCATATTAATTTTACAAACACAAGTGTAAAATAACTCTTATTATGCACATTTATACGAATTTTTGTCCTATTCTGCCATGTTAAAAATTTAGATAAAATGCTATCACAGCGCCACCTGTTGAGCTATTGATCCCCAAATATAATCAGCAACAGTTTATGTCGGGGACCAACTAAATACCAAGTTTGGTAAAATTTCGTTAAAAAAAAAAAAAAAAAACGATTATTTTTCTGTTTTTTTTTTTGTTAAAAGTAAAAAAAATCGATAACTTTGTTTTAAATTATCACAGATTTATGGTTCAACCATTCGTTTTAAAGGTATTGACGAGATCTTTCGAATGATACCCATCTTCAAAATTTAACCCCCCCGGGGGGGGGGGTACTTCCCCCCAGGGGGGGAACCGATGCCCCCCATGCACAATTTTTTTTTCCTAGTTAACTACTACTATCATCAATAATTCAAATTAATTTTACAATCACAAGTTTAAAATAACTCTCATTATGCCCATTTATACGGAATTTTGTCCTATGCTGCCATGTTAAAAATTTGCATAAAATGCGATTACAGCGCCACCTGTTGAGCTATTGATCCCCAAATCTAATGGGCACCAGTTCATGTCAGGGTGCAACTAAATACCAAGTTTGGTTAAATTTCATTCATATGTTCGTGAGATACAGCGTCCACAAAAAAATGATACAGACAGACACACAGACAGACAGACAGACAGACATTTTCTAAAAACTATCAATTCATGTTCAGGACATCCCAAAACGTGTAGATCCGTCAAAAAATGGAGGTCGAAAATTTTCGCGAATCCAATACTTTCTCTATATTACATATAGAAGAAAGTAAAAAATGAAAGTTTGTTGAAGTTTTCAATAAATTATAGGCATAACTTTAAAGTCTTCAGAATAATGGAGAAATGTTTGAGAATAACGGAGAGTGAAAGACCGAGTAAAGTAACCGAGTCTCCATTGAAATAACAGAGAGTTGGCAGGTATGTAAACCATACCAACAGAATCTTATTTTACATTAAAAAATTCAATTTATCAATTATAAATATTTATCTCTAATTCTTTGACATCCATCAGATATGAATATAACATTAAACATATTATTTAATTAAATTATATATTAAAAGGAGACTTAATGCAGGCTAACTAAAACTAGGAAAATTTTCAATGTTTCGAACACCAAGGAGAGAAAAATTGGAACTTCAACAGTTTTTTCTCTTTGGTGTTCAAGACGTTGAAATTTTCCTGGTTTTAAATTATATATTACTAGATATATATAAAATGTGTTATTTACAATAACAACAGCCAAATATACTACACAAAAGGAATATTTTATCCCAAGGGATTAAGAAAACCCTATCACATTAAAGAACAAACCTTTTTTGGTTTGAACTTTAATATGATAAAATAAGTAATAAAGGTAAATATTAACGAACATCTCTCTTTTGCATGCTGGGCAATTGCCAGAAAACAGATCAAAATTAAAATGAAACTCCCCAACTATTATTATTATTATTATTATTATTTTGTTTAAAAGACATAAAATAATGAGCAAGGTTTGTTCACGTCATTCCTTTTTTGCTTGTTGTAATCCAGTTCTCTATAAATTTTAATGTTTATAATATAAAGTACCTACCCTAAAACAAAAAAATCCTAATCTCTAAATCTGTACAAATAAAAAGAACAATAATGGAGATAAAGGACACACCTATATGAATATTAATGGTTTAAGAAAAAAAAAAGGATAAGGAGATTTTTTTCAAAATGTTTATCGATGAGGATTTCCCCATGTGACATCATGGGATAAAGACCCTACTTTTCATAGTCACTGTTTACGAACGAGGAAAAAGCATGACGTGGTCTTGGGTAACAAAACAACTTTACAAGCAACTTTCTCTCTGATCATTGAAAATTCTGCAGAAAAAAAAAAAAAAAAAAACTTTACAGTCAATTTTCTCTTAGATGATCGAAAAGCCTTGGAGTTATAAAAAATTTACGACCTTTCACCAAAATTTATGACTTTTTGGTGACTTTCATGACCAGTAGACACCCACTGAAGAAAAAGATAAGTCATATTGGGTTTTCCTCAAAAAAAAAACCTCTATTTTTTATTTCAAAATTGTTCAAGCGTCTTCCAAGGAAACCAAGTTTTTGGCGTATTTTCCTTGGATGAAAGACTAGTTAACAGTGAATGATAATTATCTTGCAGATGAGGCTATTTTTATCAAAATGTCATTTCAAACTTTAAATTTTTATCAAAATCATTCTTTACTTTCAAAGAAAATAGTACTTATGCTATTTTGTTTCAGGGTGAAGCACGGGTGGTTACCCATTAACACAAAATGCACTGAAGAGGAGAGCAATTCAGACTGAATAGTACATTCCAAAGCCCCCAAATTAAAATTTTTATCAAAATTATTCAAACAGTTTCTATAAAAAGAAAGTCTCAGCCAGAGGCCCCCAGGACAATTTTGTCTCTCTTTCTCCTTATGAATAAACTAAAGCAATTTTCTCAAAACAAATATCTAATTTGTGCAGGAGGCTTGAATGTTGGTGACAAAGTTAAAGTATCACCTTCATAAGAAATTAGTTTTAACTTTTTTTTGCAAAGAGATCTTATATACTTATGATTTTTTTTTTTTTTTTGAGAATATCTCCCTTCTATGACAGTTGAAATTCACTTGCATAGAAATGTAATTTTCACAAGGTCTTCTTTATAATATTGTGTTTTATTTAGCCCTAATCTACCTACCTCATTCATACCGTACAACATCAGTGAGTATGTAAATATTAATGCATAGCCAAATACCATTGAAAATTTAAAGATATCTTTCATTAGGATGAAACAAAGTTCTTTAATTTACATATATATAATTAAAAACCCGTCAGTGAATCTTTCTCTGAAATTTTTTAGTTCACTGTAAAAGTGTTGTTCACCCAATCGCTACAAAAACTAGCACACTTATCAATCATGACAAAATCTAACTAATGCCAGATTTTTTTATTTAATCAGATAGTTGGTTCAAAAGACATTAATTAAAATCCTTTAACATTATTAAAATGAAAAAAATGAGTTGATACCATAAACAGAAGATAAATTTACGCATTCATTTTTGTCCAACATAAAAAAAAAAAAAAAAAAAAATCATTTACATATGAATATAAAATTTAAATATAAATTTATAAAAAAATAAATTTGTCCATGCATCTGGCAAAACTGATGTTATATATTTATAAAACTTTATAAAATTTTAGAAATGTAAAATATTAAAGCATTATATAAACATTTAAAACTAAGCTAAATCAGCAATAACATCATCTAAATCTAATTGTGATGTGCTTTTGTTTCCAATTGAAAGTACAGAAAATGTTACAAATTTATTTGGGCTATTGAATTTCTCATTTGATTTTTTTTAATTGATTTTAAAGATGAAAAAGATCTTTCACTTGAAGTGTTACCCACCAGGAAGCATTAACAAAATTCTATGAGCAATTTCTATGTTGAGAAATGTATGAGAAATGTTCAAGCTTTTACTTTTTTTTTAACACTCTAATACAAAACTATACTGTTCTAAAATAAGTGAAAATTGTGGAAATTCATCAGTGAAATCTTTGTGTATGTTTGCAGAATAATATTTAAAAAATTTTTTAGTACCTGCAGTTTTTTCTGAAACAGATAAACTAGTGTTTGAAAGAAAACCAAACTTTCGTTGTAAGTTAAAGTGCACTTCCATATTGTTTTTTTTTTTTTACTTTCTTCCATATACCATATTCAACAGAAGAAAGTATTCGGTTTGTAAAAATTTACAACCTCTATTTTTTGATGGATTTACACATTTTCAGAGCTGTAGAACCCGATTTGACCATTTTTAGAAAATGTCTTTGTGTGTGTGTGTGTATGACAAAATTTTGTGGCAACTGTATCTCAGGAAATACTGCACAGAATTTCAAACAAATTGGTATGTAGTTACACCTTGACATAAATTAGTGCCTATAAACTTTTGGTAAAAATTGTCTAACAGGTTGTGTTGCCATCCTGCTTTTTCTAAATATTTAACATGGTGGTATAGGACAAAATTTTGTATAAATGTGCATAAAGAGAATTATTTTTTAGTAATCATTATGAAATTTACAAGAATTATTTATAATAGAGATAGTTAACTGGGAAAAGTTTTTTGTATATGTAAGAGCATCACCTACCCCCCTCGACGGGAATAAATTTTCATGATGGGTACCTTTCAAAATTGCTCGCCAATACCTTTAAAATGAATGGTTGAACCATCGATCTGCGATAATTTAAAATAAAGTTATCGATTTTTTTTTTCATTTTTAACAAAATAATAATAATAATAATAATAATAAATAAATAATAATAATAAAAAAAAAATAAGTAATTTTTTTTTCTTTTTTATGTAATATTGGAAATAAAATGAACTTGTTTTGGATATTTAGCGTTATACTACTTCTCTAATATGGAAATCGTACTGCATTATCATGGAAGATAATTTTATTAAATAATGATTTTAATAAAGTATTTTTACTGAGTGAATTTGCATAGGAAAATATAAAAGAAAGTCTTGTGGTGGCCACAACATTCTAGTTATTATTATTATTTTTTTTCTGAAGCTGCACAGTAAGTGAATTACAAATCACATTATGATAATTGATTCTGAAAGACTCTTTTGGGAAGAAACGATATTCAGTTTCACTATTTGAATCGAATCAAATTGATATACAGGGTGTTTATAAAGTCCCAGACCCATTTTGATGTTTAATAACTCATAAAATAATAAAGATAGATTAAAATTAATAACATAAATTGTTAGATAGACTCAAAAAGTTTCATGCCCCTTTTCAATGAACTTCCACGTGTGCCCCCTTCGTCGCACAGAGAATATCAAGTCGATAGTCAATTTCATGCAAGGTAGCGGCAAGCATGTCGGCATCCACAGAGGCTATTGCGGTTGTAATTCTGACTTTTAGGTCATCAATGTTCGACACTCTCCTCCTGTAAACATTGTCCTTTACAAATCCCCAAAGGAAAAAGTCCAGCGGCGTTATATCAGGTGATCTGGGTGGACAAGGAATTGGACCTCCTCGCCCAATCCATCTTCCAGGAAAATGGTCATTCAAAGAACTATGAACGATGGTACCCCAATGAAGTGGTGCACCATCTTGTTGCAAAAAGACATGTGGCTGAAGCTCTTCTAGTTGTGGAAATACGAAGTTTTCCAACATGTCTAAGTATACGACTGATGAGACCGTCTTTTCTGTAAAAAAGAATGGCCCAATGACTCGGTCATGCATTAGTCCACACCACACATTAACCTTTGGGGAATCCCTTTGTGCCTCACGGTATTCATGGGGGTTTTCAGATCCCCATATGCGCACATTATGGCGATTAACACTGCCAGAAACATGAAAGGATACTCCGTCGGAGAACATTATGCGCTTCAGAAAATCAGCATCATCTTCTATCCTCCTTATCATATCTGTTGCAAAGGCCATCCTCCTAGGCCTATTGTCCGGTTCCAAAACTTGAACAATTTGAACTTTGTATGCATGCAGTCTTAATTTTTTCTTAATAACCTTGTACACCGTCGAAATTGGCATATCCAATTCTATTGCTGCTGATCTCACAGATCTTCTAGGATTGTGTAAAAATGTCTCTCTGACACGGTCAACATCAAAATCACTTGTGCAGGGACGTCCGGAACGTATCTTATCTGCGATACTTCCAGTTTCTAGAAAATTATTTTTCCACCGCAAGATGCTGCTTTTGGATGGAGGATCTTTTTGGTAAATTCTTCTGCAATTTCTCTGTGTTTCCACTATCGATTTCGTTTCTATGTACCACCATAAAATCTGTGCTTTCTCTTGTGGTGTATGCATTCTCCTTAATATCCGCTCAAATAAAACATCACATACTAAAGTACTACATAGAACAAACACATCAAAAGTAAACATAACATTGCAATAGTTGCCAAAAACAAAAGAGAGAAAAATGCAATTAATAAGCAGGCGATATTTAGAAAAGTACAGATATTTAGACTGGAAAATGAAATTATCTGAAATTAACCACACACGCAGACGATATTTACAAAAGTAAATATATTCAAACCTGAAAAGAAAATAAATGAGTTAATCCATCAATAAATTCCATAAGTTTGTTTATATCTTCATTATTTTATGAGTTATTAAACATCAAAATGGGTCCGGGACTTTATAAACACCCTGTATATTTTTTCTTTGAGTACTATATGTTTCTCCATTGACTAGTGTTTTCGCTTCCAATTCATGTGCATCTAAATTTCCTCTAACTGGTTGAACAAACTGAAACAGGGAATTATACAGGGTACTAAAAAAGAAATATGAATGCAACTGCTTTGTAAAGTTTTGTTTCTTTCATTGATACATTACAGTATAGTGACTCATATAAGAGTCAGTAATGCTGTTTTGAACTTGCACATTTTAAAATATAAGCTTCCAGTTTTATATTGTGTTGCTGCAGCTTCCTCTGTACCTGCATTAATATTGTGCATAGCTTTCTGAATTATAAATACTCTTTAGGCAGGGCTCTTGTGGCATCTACTTCTGCTAACCATCTGATGTTTGATAAAGATTTAATATTTAATTTACTCTCACAAGATTCTAAGAGCTTCTACGAAATTTGCCATCTGTGGGTAGCAGCAGAGAAAAATTATAAAAGCTTTGAATAATGACAAAGAAGACTACTGCTTATCGACAACAATCAATGGCAGTCGTTCCAACCAGATTAAGAGAATGTGCAGAACATGGAACAAAATCTGCCAAAGGAGATACTTGTTTTATTCTGGCTTACAAACCAGAATATTGTTCTGCCATATTGCTGGCATGATCATTGGACTGTCTGGTTTACAGAACTTTCGGAAATTTTGGCCCCGGGAAGTGGTTTACAGAGCTTTCGCTGCCCGAGTGGCTTAAGATATAAATGTAATGACAAATAAAAATATAAATATACATGAAGTATTTCCTGATATATTTTTGTCATACACACAATTTTCCTTTCTAATTTCAATATAAGAATCATGAAAAAATTGGTCAATGACATTTTTATTGCTGCTAATTCAAAGAAAGTTTAAGTGTACAGTTAAGTGTATTTATTTATTAAATTTTAAATGCACACACAGAAAATTTATTAATTTATCAAATTTTACTTCATTTATTTTATTTATTAATAAATTTCATTTTTTATTGATAAATAAGTAAATAAGATTACAACATTAAGAAACATTTTTTTTTCAAGTATCTATTGTTATGCTTTAATCCAAATAAATAGAAAATAAATGAATTTAATAAATAAATAAAAAAAAAGTTGGCAGGTTATTAATTTCACATCGCTGTTTGGACACTTATACAAAGTAATTGGTTATATATGAATGATTTCAAAATTATTTAATTTTCATGCTAGGTCTTTTAATAGAATCAGTGTTTTGATATGAAAATGTCAATAAAATGCAGTAAATTTATTGGTTGAAAAATCGCACACATAGCTAATACAAAATTTAAGTATATTAGGCATTGAATCAATGAAAGAAACCTATGCAAATAAGAGAAGTCAGTGAATGAATAAACAAAAGTGAAAATCATAATAGAATGTTTGAGTAACTCTCATCAAGTTGTACGCTGTTTAATGGGATCATAATGTATCCAAATTTTTTGTGTGTTTCTTTAAAGTTTCTGTAAATGGTCATCTCATCATATCAAATATTTTTTTGAAGAATTTAACATTGTTAAAGCAAATTTAAAATAATTTGATCTCATAGATTGCAATATATAAAAATTCTATTTTGTATCCTAGTAAAAAAAGTGTAAGTCCTACTTAATTGAATGTGCAGCTAACACACTGAAAAAAAAATTCAAGTCTGTAGTCCAAGGCTCGAAATTTCAACTCAGATTACACTCTCAAAAAACAAAAAAAAAAATCACTCGCCATAAATTAGGGTTGACATTTTTTTTTTCTTTTTTACGCATTTTGGGTTTTTTACTTTTTCCCAACTATTTGAAATGCTTTTATAAATATGCCTAAAATTATATATATTAAAAGTGTGTCGTATATCATCATGTCTCATAATCATCTATAATCAAAAATCATTATAATATTTATATTATATCATTATAATATTGTATTTGAGATTTGAAAAAGATTAACATATCTAATAACATAAATGCAAAGATTCATTGAAGAAAAAAACTCTTTGTCAAACAAATATCCCGTGAAAATCTTTTTATTTTGAAACATTAAGCTTCCTTATTTACCTATTTAACTTTTTACATCAGAAATGTCTTTTTTGCCCATTTTATTTTTGTAATCAGATGAAATGTCGATGTTTATAGCTTGTTCATTATTGTCGTTTGAAATAACCATTCCAGAATAACTTTTTCGATAAAATCGTTGCTTACAAATTATTACAAGTGCAAATCTTTGGTGTTTCAGTGAAAAACTGGAGAATGTGAACTGTATTTTGGTAATTATTCAACAAAATAAAAATAAGCAGTATTTTTAAAAGGGCTCGAGCTCACTTTCATGCGCCAATATCGCATAGGCAAACTTTCACGTTTCTCTTCTCACGGATAGTGGGCGACGGGCAAAGAGGCTTTCTGCTCTGCTCGTCTATTCTCACTCTGCTTGGAAAAGTCAGAGTGGGAGAAACAAAACTGCCGAAGAGATTAAAACTTTTATGCATGCACTAAGCATTTTTCCTTTCCCAGGCTGAGACGATCGTCGGACAGTGCGCACACAGACTCGGCACTCCGAGAAGAGAAAAAGGAGAGGTTAAATATGAGATAAGAGCACAAGATTTTGCCATATTTAAATCTATAAAGAATGTTTTCTGTCACCGTATCATGTAAGAATTTTATCTATAACTTGACCAAATTTTTACTCGCCACAGTAAAAATTCCACTCGCCAATGGCGAGCTGGTGAGCGGAAATTTTGTGCCCTGCTGTAGTCTCTCTATTAATAATAATAATAATAATAATAGCAATATGAAGCTATTATTGCTTTCAAAGAATTTAGTAAAGCTTTTCTGGTTAATTTCTGAAATTTTCTTAATATTTAGATGAAAAAAGTAATAGGGTATAATTTCCTTTAAACTGTCAAAAAAAAATTATTTACCATACCCTGAAAACAATTGATTAGAATGAGCTGCATACTTAAACACTCATTCTTTTTATGACTATAGTTTGTTTGATGTAGAATTTAACGTACCTTTCATAATTAAAAATATGTGTTTTAATCAAAACAAAGCTCAGAATATATTTGGAATCAATAATAATAATTATAAACAATTAATCTGATGGTTCGTCAGTCAGATATAATATAAAGTTTATTATGAGGATTCAATATTAATATTTTCTAACTTTGACTTCTCTTAACATATATTAGGTCGTTGCAAAAGTTTGTGCAGTTGTTTTATTGCTTCATTTCATAAAAATACATAAAATCAAATGACAATTTTTAATCAAAATACTCTCCATTACTTTCTACAACCTTTGCCCATTTTTCGGGTAACAAATGTATACCACGGCGATAGAAACTCTCATCTTTGGAGGCAATAAAATGATCTGCGTCTGCACGAACTTTTGCAATGACCTAATAAAAGAAACAGGTTAAAATTACTTAATCTATATATATTTTTCAGTCTGCTTTTTATCCAAGAAATTTAAAAGCCTGTGAAAGGTAGGTGTTATTATACGAAAAATCAAACTTTAAGCAATGTTTGATATGATACACTATTTTACAAAAATGCAGTATAAAAGTTAAAATTGTCAACATATGTTTCTGTGAGAAATATTTCCAACCTCAGAACCGATTTCTTCTCATTTCTGCATCATGTATCTTTAAAGGAAGCAGATGATGAAAGTGGGGTGTGCATGTCCTTTCCTGCCCTGGTACGAACTTCCAAAAATAGAACTTAACAATTACATAATCAAATAGACAGAAACAGAACTCTTTTTTTTTTTTTCTTAAATTCATTGTTTGTGATGTAACTTTAAGTAGTAAGAGTATTTATGTTCAGCTCCTTCCTTTTCTTTTTCTTTTATTAAACAATACAAATCTTAGAAAGAATGCCTCTTCATTTAAAGTCATTTAATTAATAGTCTAACATAATTCTTTCAAGTTTTACAGAAACAAAAACTAAGATGACACTTTGGATAAATTAAATTTGCAGGACACTCTCATTAAAAGGTAAGCCTATTTACCCATTTGCCTATTTCGAATATTTTTTCATAACTGTTTTGAATTTTGTTTAACAAGTGCTAGAAGCTACCCTGAGGCACAAATTGTTAATAACATTATTTTTCTTAGTTTCAATATCAAACGGTAGTGGATTTGGTATTGAAAAACATGCCAACAAATTTCACTTTCAAACTTTAATACAGCACTTTTAACATGTAAAACAGTGCATTGATATATTGAGTGCTTTAATTATTTTATAATTTTTGATACATAAATAAAACTAATTTCATAAAATGCATTTATATTCAAAATACTGACATGGTTCTCAGTCAAGTAGTATGTACCTATTGTATCTTTCTGCAAGCATTTGGCTAAGAAATAGCAGTATCAGGTAATGCATCCTTCCCCATTCATAGCTTTACATAACTAAAAAGAAATTAAGGCAAAGCAGAAAATGCATAAACACTATACTTTGATTTGTATTTGGTAATAAAATTAATTGAAATTATTTACACCCTGTACTCAGTGTTAGAAATAAGAATTTTGAAACTAGACGTCAAAATAACGCATTGATTAAATTTTTTGGGCGTCAAAATGAAAAATCTAGGTGCCATCTATAATTAAATATGTATATTAAAAAAGTAATAATAAAGCATCAATTTGTAAATAATATATGCAAGATTATATAAAACATATTTATGTAATGAATGCAATTACATTGACAATATTAAACGTACATAGTTAAAATTGCAAATTCATTCTTCGCCCCGAAGATACATCATTCCACCACAGTTTAATAGCATTTTCTGGGCAGAAATCTTCCAATTTAGGGCCGTCTTATTTAATCATTAATAAATCGTCAACTACTTTCATAGAGATACGATTTCTTAAATCAGTTTTTATTACGTTCAATTGACTGAAATAACTTGTTTACAGTCTGATAGGATTGGTAAAATTATTAGATATGATAAGAGAAAAATCCAGGCGTCAAATATGGCACCTATGATTGGAATTCTAGGCGTCAAAATGAAAAAACTGGTCCCAAATACGACTAACGACCGCTTATTTCTAACCCTGCCTGAACTTTCTTTACTAAGCACATCAAATGTAGAAATGTATTCTTGAATAAATACAGTAATAAATAAGTTGTAAAACAGAGAACTTTATATTACTATAGACCAGCAGTTGCCAAACTTTTTGACTTCACGGACCACTACATTTACAATTTAACATCCCATGGACCACTAAATTCATAATTTAAAATCCCACAGAAAATCTATATTACTGATTAAGAAAAGAAAATATATTCCTAGAATAATAATCAGAGAATGCCCATTTTATAAATATGAAATTAACCTATTTAATATAAAACATTCAAATGTTTATTTTTATTGTCAGAAAAAAAGTAAAAACTTATTTCATTATAAGAACGATGGCCAAAAATTATTTAATTACAGTAAAACAATTAATAAGTAAGAACATGAACAGCTTTTTTGCTGCTTCCATATAATAAGAAACCCACAGAAAATATTTAACTACACAGTTATAATTTGCTACCTATATATATAAAATTTACTTATATAAAGCTATATTTACTAAATCTAGTAATATGTGTATTATCTTGTAGATTATTAAAATCCAATGGAAAATTATATTTTTGATGTACATTTTAAGTCTTTGAAGAATTTGAACATTCTAATAAAATTAAAACAATACCTAGCTAAATATGAAATGCAGATCAGAAATTCAAAGCAATAACGTTGATAACTGATAACACACAATTCAAACTTTTGTGACAGAAGATTATTCAATTTATCTTCTTTCCCATCCAGAAAATTCCGAACTCTAATGTTTGGAGTATGATTGACTCAGAAAATCCTGAAGATAAAATTAACATAAATATAATTTCTAATAAAACCATAAAAAAATGCAAATAATGTCAAGATTTTTCTGCAGACCACCAAAATTATGCTGTGGACTACAAGGGGTCTACGGACCAATGGTTGGCGACCACTGCTATAGACTATTTCAGTTTATAAGAAAGCTTTAATGAAACGCAATGACTAAAATAAAATAAATAAATAAATAAATATAGATTTTTATTCAGTTTTTAATTTAAAATATAGTTACAAATGTTACTGAACATTTTAAAACACAATGAAAAATATGCCAGTTATATACATAAAGCACAATGTAGAAAGGAAAAAAATATATATATATACAAAGGGAAAAGAAAAAAAGAAAAGAAACAGTCTTCTGTTGAATACACAGCGTTATTTCAAAGCAAAGTTATTCTTCAGTATGTATTCCAAGTTACATACATACATATCAACCCAAATTATTCTTACAAGAACAAGGTTTATAAAATTCCAAATTCCTTATGCTATGGCCTACAAGCTTCATGATATACATCCAGATTTCGTACATCTCTCCATGTTGGTGGCATATTGTTGTGTAAACGATTACAACATCTGCGGCAAGGAGAAGTAAATAAAGTACTGTAACTACGAAGCCATGTCTGAAATAAATAAATAAAAAATTAGTACATATATATCATTTGCTTTCATCTGACTATTAACCCTTCAATATGGCTATTTCCATAGACTGAAAAGTTATTTTTTACGCAAAGCATTTATAATTCAAAAGTGCAAAATTATAAATTCTTAAATTGTTTTTTAAGTATAAAAGTTATACATATTAGGGATGAGGTTTATCTCTAAATAGATAATTATATCTTTAATTTCAAGCTGAAATAACCACTGTTATAGTACATCGTAAAGTCTATACAGTAAGAACATTACAATTTTGTCCTTTTCCAAAACGCTTAGTGGATTAATAATTATAATACACTAATAATTAAAATAAAATAATTTTGACTGCTTTCTGGAATGAAAAATAGCCTTCATTTCAGTCGGAATAGATTTTTTTATACCGTGTTTATAGAGATCTGTCTAGACTTTCCTGATTTGTGTAATCGTAAAAAAATTACATGTAATTTTGTGAAATTTAGTGTGAAAATCAAATTCTTTCAAACTTTTTGGCTAAGGTCTTTTTTTTGTGATATTGTGAAAAATGTAGTTTTGCAAAACTAAAATTACAATTGAAATAAGGTCTCATTTCAAATAGTGAATGTTTACTTTTATAGAACTAAATTCACACATATGAACAAATCTTTTACAAATTAGAAATTGAATATCAGCAATACAGTTAATACATATCCCATGAAATATATATACACTAATTATTAAATGATGCCTCTCTTATCTTCTGCTTTCAGGATAAAAAATTTTGTGATGAATCCGTTTTTTTAGAAGAAAATATTGTGAAGGGTCCGTAAATGGACCCATTTTTATCTCTGGACAAACCTTTAGTTTAATCCTCTGACCGCTTTTGCAAAGGACAAAATTGTAATATTGTTTTCACTGCACGTTTTTTTCAATGTATTAAAATCATGCTTATACTAACTTGAGATTAAAAATGTAACTGTGCACATGAATTTAGTCCTCATGCCTATTATTTAAGACATTCAAACTCGAATAACAATCTAAAAATTCATAATTATAAAAATTTAAATTATCAGTTAGTATGTGAACAGATACATTCATCAGCAGTGGTCAGATGGTTAATAATGATAATGTCCTCATTACTTGTTGGTTTTTAAGAACATGCCGATTAGGTTGTTTGTGGATGTGTGTGAAAGATCAGATGGAGTCTTGCACAGGAAGTGTAGGCAAATTAAATCAACAACTAAAGCTATTAGACTACATTTAAAAGTTCTGAACTATGAGCCATTTCTTTAAATTATGCAAGCCCAAACATTTCATTAACACAGCAGCCCTAAAAAATATAATATACAGCGCTGGCAAAAAAAATCTTTACACTTGAGCAGCAAAAAAAAAAAAAAAAAATTACATGTCAATTGTCATTCCCGCCATAAAAATATGTCGAACCCCAGTGATGACACGTGGCGTTAGTCGGTCACAGAGGACCTTTCCTTATCCTATCAACACTCTGTTCGTCTCGTGGACTTTTAGAGTAAGGCTGTATGCTCTTTGCTTCTGCCCTGGCCAATATTTCGTTTAATTGTTAAAAGTTTGAGAACCTATATCGGTATTTGAACTCAAAGCTTTACAAAGTAAGCGTATTCACTACAATGGAGCAATGGGTAGCGTACTATGTCATGGTTGCGTCATAGTTACGTCACTGATCGATGACAAAGCCATCTCATGTTGGAGGTACCTGAACTACTCAGGCTGAAACTGTGCATGCTCCAATAGAATTTGTTTACTCGCGTGATGCTCCATATTTAAAATTTAAATAGAACTGTGTTTGAATGAATGCACATCTAAACAAAAAAATTCATGTATTTTTAGAATATTCATATTTTGCATGTTTTCCCGTATTTTAAGATAAGTAATATATTTTAAATTAATTCTCAAAAATTATTTTTTTAATACTTCTTACAATTTATAAAATTATTGAAATCTTAATCTCTTGAGTTTTCATTCATTACGGATCAAGAGATAATCTATGGAATTTTGAATTCAGTTGTTTGATTTGTTATGAGATTAGAAAAAGTTAGTTTTTATTATATTTGTTCATTCCTAAATGTTATTTTATCATTCCTAAAAGTTATTTTAGTTATAGATTTGGTTATACAGCGATTACAAATATATTTTGTTTAGAAGATAAAATTTTTGCGAATGGTTTTGTCTGCGTCTGATTGATTTTATGGAACATGACATATTGCTTTTTTAAATAAAAGAGATAATGATAAAGTCATCTTTTATAAGCGATTTCTTTTCCAAAATTTAATATTTTTTTAACCAAAATTTTAATTTTGAAAATTGCACACGTTAACATTTCTTCTTAAATTACTAATACATGAATTTTTTCGTATTTACAATACAATTTACAACATTAGAAGATCGATTTAAAAAATTATATTTTACACTAATTAATTCTAGCTCTAACTGAGCACTATAGATGTGATTGTTTACTTGAAGTTATTAGCGTACATTTGACTTTAAATACAAAATATGTTAGATGTTAACTAATAATAATGTGATTGTTTATTAGCTATCATCTAACATATTTTGTATCTAAAGTCAAATGTATGCTAATAACTTCAAGTAAATAATCACATCTATAATGTTCATTTAGGGCTAGAATTACTTCTTGTTTATATTAAAATCATAAGAGATAACATTTTTAAAGAGAGCACAATAGGGACGGATTTTTCAGAGCTTTTATTTGGGTACCGCAGCCACTGTACGAGGAGAAGCGCTAACGTCGAGTTTACTTTGCGACATTTTTTAACATTATGTGAACGAGCTTAATCTGTAAAGCTTTGTTCCAACTCCACACAATGGGTCAGAAAAAGCTTAAAATGGAAGAGAAATCTTATGCCTTGACTCTGCTAGAGAAGGGAATTTCCGTGACTGATGTAGTTAGAGATCTGGCAGATCATTCTAGATGTAGCCAGATGTAGAAAATCTTTACAAGGTCATTAAAATGTAAACATTTAAGACAAAATCTTAACATTCTAGTTGTTTATTGTAAATATCACATTGCAGTCAGTATTTTGTCAGTTCATCTTTACATTTTATTACCAACTGCAACCATTTAGGCACAGATCTGTGACAACATTTGCCAGATGGCTAAAACTGGCTACATCTAGAATGATCTGCAAGATCTCTGGCTACATTAGTCACAGAGATTCCCTTCTCTAGTAGAGTCAAGGCATGAGCTTTCTCTTCCATTTTAAGCTTAATGAGACCCATTGTGTGGAGCGGGAATACCAATGTAGGTTCTCAAACTTTTAACAAATGAATGAAATACTGGCTGGAAGAGGAGCAAAGAGTATACAGCCTTACTCTATAAGTCCACGAGGTAAACTGAGTATTGATAAGATAGGGAAAGATTGTTTGTGATTGACTAACACTACATTTCATCATTGGGATTTTCAACACATTTTTATGGTGGGAACGGCAATTGACATGTAAAGTTTTTTTTTTGCCACTAAAGTGTAAAGTTTTTTTTTTTTACATCACTGTATTTCTCTGCATATAATTAATATTGGGACAAATGCAATTTATACATTATTAAATTTTGCTCTGAATAATTTACTTTCCGCATTTCATAAAATTAATACTGCTTTATCAAATTTATTTGTATACAATTACAATATTGAAAAAATATTTATATTTAAACATAAATATTTTCCTTTTTGATTGCAAGTAATAAAAATTTTAATATGTACCTTGTTCGGTATCACACTGTTATATTTCAAAAGCAAAGTCATGTTAATTTTATCATAGTTAGTATTGTAATAAAAAATACATGTAAGTTTGTCTATTTCAACTAAGCAGAATCTGATAAACGACTATAATGTTCACCACAAATAATAGAAAACTGCAATACTTCTTGTTGAGTGATCAAAAATTGAATAATCAATAGTTTTGCAAAAATCATTATACAGCGAGTTTAATGTGATTTTCTGACATAGAGGATCACATATAGTTATCAAATCCATTATGAAAAATAAGGTCATCTTTTGGTAATATACAAAAAAACAAAAGTAGACTAGTTTTGCATAATAAGTATATGACATATCCAGAACTTCACTTTTGAGAGGATCTAAGATTTTTGGAGATGTTATCCCAGATCAATGAAAAATTTACAATCGTAATATTAGTGTGCATTCTATAGATACATTAGACTGCATTAAGAAATTGTTGAAATAATTTATTTATAATCATTACATGGTGAAATTTTGAAAGATTTATGTACCGTAAAATTCCGATAGTAACCCCCCTCCCGATTATAACCCCTCCCCTGAAATTCGACATACTTTACTTTTTTGGAAAATTCCGTTTATAACCCCTCCTCCCTTACCTTTGGCGGCTAAGTTCGCCATTCTTTTTTTTTTTTTTTTTTTTTCATAAGCGTTGCAAACATACTTTTTTAAACTTCTGAAGTCTTGTATGTTTATTTAGAAACTTTAATTTGCATGTAAACGTATCGAAGTGTTATATTTTCTCATTTTTTAAAAAGTAAAATAACTCCAGATACAAAAATGCAGCATTGTTTACATTCTTTAAACTCGAAAACGTTAACTGCTATACGCAAGCGGCCATGACTTTTGCAATCTTGCTTATGCAACTCTGTTTTTGCAATCACAACTCATTTCTAAATTTTAAATTATCTTTTTAATTTTAAAATCATTAAATAGCGTAATAAATCCATAATAGTACTTGCGTACGTAACTTTAATAGTTATTGTTCCCCCTGTTTTGTTCTTGCATATCAGTTAATAGCAGTGCAATTAACTGTGTTTTTAACTGCTAGCGAATCTTCTAGACGCTTTGCTTCGCAATTTGTCTATCACATGTTCGTGTCTGTTATTCCGAATATGTTTTCTTTTTGTGAGAATTGTGTTATCGCACTTTTTTTTTTTTCGTTATTTCAATTATGCCTAAAACTAGAAACAGCTACACAATTGCTAAAAAGTTTGAAATTATACAATGGCATAAAGATAATGGTGCTAATCTACACAAGACGTTAATATATATTATTAAATTAATAAAGTATATACTTTTAGAAAAAGATTGTGAAACTTCCGATTACCCCCCTCACCCCCGATTATAACCCCCCCCCCCTCTTCAGAGGTCGTTGTACTTTTCTGGAAACTTCCGATTATAACCCCTCCCCCATTTTTGACAAATTTCCCCTTGAAAAAAAGGGGGGGTTACTATCGGAATTTTACGGTATCTGTACTGATAAGTATAAAGGATTTAAGTCCAAAAATGTCGATTTTGAGTTAAGTACATAGTCAGACTCAGAAAAAAATTCTCTATTGATCGGTATAAAGGATTTAAATCCATGTCATTTGGTATTTGAGAAAATCCATTGGTAAAAAAAGATTCAAGTCAGAAATTTAACATTAATCTTTGGTATAAAATATTTAATTCAGTTTTTTCCCTTTATTAAATGAAGATTGACAATCACTGAATGGTATAAAGCGTATAAACCAACATAATCCCTTTTTCCTAATCGATTCTGCTCATTAATTTTTAGTTAGTTTAACTTTATTTTTCGTCTCCTGAAAAATCAAGAATATGGACTTAAATCTTTTATACTTATCAGTACATATATATATATATATATATATATATATAAATTAATAATACATGCATGCATGTAACACATTAATGGGAACTACAACTAAAAACATAATATGTTATTAAGGTGTCTATAACAGGGGTGATAATCTTTTTTTTTTTTTTTTTAAAGGACAATCCCATGTAATATATACATGCAACAATGATTATTCACGAAATTTGCACATAGTTATGATTTGTACAGAATAAAAGTATTAAAAATGTGACTTGAGAACATCCCGTTGTGAACTTGAATAATGTATATCGATTTAAAAAAATTCCATGAAGATTTACGGAAGTTAGAGAGCTCACAGACAGATGGACAGAAAGACAGACATACAGACTAATTCATATAATGATCCCTCTTAAACATCATTAGAAAGTGTTAAAATTGATCAATGTAAACAAAAATTAAATTTTAGTGAATTGCAATTATAGCCATCAATGTACCTGAATATTTTTTGTGTTTGTGGTTCTGTAAATCTTAATGCTAATCATACTACATTCCATAGAAAGCTTTTTTTGTGCATATGTATTGTTAATGTCAATTTGATTATGATTTGTGCAAAATAAAATGTTAAAATATTTATGAAAATACCTCTCATAGGACATAATGCTTTGAAATTTTTTCTGGTGTCCCTGTAGACAAACCAATGACAGTATTTACCCCATTTTCAATAGGGAACATCCCATAATGAACTTGAATAATATATATCAGTTTCAGGGAGTTAGATAGAAAGACAAATAGACAGACAAACCAAAGTCATAACACTTTTCAACTATGTTGGAAAGTGTTAGAAAAAGAAATACAGCGAAACCTTCCTAAGAAAGCCATTCACGATGATGTAAAAAAAATGGCCTTTCACCTTTTTTTAGAAGAAATCATTCAGAAAATCATAATTCAGGCAAAAATTATTATGAATGAATGAATTTAATTATTGAAATTTATATTATTTGTCTATACTGCTTTGTAATGCGTCATTAATATTAGTTTTAATTTTAAATGCGTTTTATATGTAATTTTGTTTCTAGAAATTCTTTTATATTCTAGATCAAATTAATCAACTTACCATCATTTCTCATTTCTGAATAAATAAGTGGTCTTTATTAAGCCCACTGGAAACACTTGGTAAAAAATAATAGGTTTAGCTTGTAATTTTCAATCTAAACTACATATAATACTTTAATTTTGCTATTTAAATTCAACACTACTTGAGGGTTACCAAACTTTGCAACGTTTTTTTATTCAATAGTCATCAATAATTTTGAGAAGTGATATTTGATATACATAATAGAAGAATCAAATCGAAGAATTGTCTATTATGTAAATCAAATATCACATCTCAAGATTATTGGTGACTATTGAATAAAAATGTCGGGAAGTCTGGCAATACTGCACTACTCTCTTAAAAGCTTTTTAAATTATTACTTGAGTATCGGTAGAACACAAAATTCACTTTTCCAAGCCTGAATTTCATGTATAATATGAACATTAAAAACTACAATGTCATATTAAAAAATTTTCTCTGCCGACATATTCATAGGAAATATCTACTATAATATCAAAATTGGAGAGCAATATGATCAATGCCATAGCAAAGAGATGGGGAGGGGTGGAGTTGAGGGTTAAAACAATCCCCAAATTTTTGCAGATTTGTTGAAAATTTTTGAAATAAACTTCACTTTCAACACTCAAAACATATACTAAAGTTTGAAGCCCCCCTCAAAATTTTTTTTAGCTATGAATTTGAATAAGAGGACTTTTTGAAAGGAGTTGCATACAATAAGTGGTCAATTCATATCAAGAATTAAACAATATTACCTGCTCTCACAAAACATGACCCTCAACAGAGATATGCATTTGTACATGGGCGTTGAATCGAGGTAAATCAGTATTAAAGCCAAAAAGGAAATTTTGGGAGCGAGAAAAATTCACCCATATGGAAGGTGGCCCTTAAACAGAGGTGGACTTTTAGAGAGGTTTTTTAATGCTGATGTTTACTTAAGTATGACAGATAATTATTTAAATTGTTTTTACTGAAAATGTTATTCAATCATTCCAATATGAATTTAAGTTCTTTTCCTTTAATTATAAGTTTTGTGAATGTCAATGCTTTTGGAGCGGGCTTCAGCCCCCTAGCCCCCCCTCCTTGGATCTGCCACTGCTGACAGCAACATATTTTTAGTGATGTAGAATAGATTGGATACAACTGATTCTTGGTGGCAGTGGCGGATCTAGAACTTGACTTTTTTTTTTGGGGGGGGGGGGGGGGGGGCTAAGATTTTTCAAAGTGTTATTCTAGACCAATAAAAAAATTTACAATTGCAATATTCGGATTGAACATTTTGGAAATTGTGACTTGCGATTTTCCTACAGTAATATTATTTTCCTTAGAAGGAAAAAAAAAAAAAAAAAAAAAAAGCAATATAAATATCGTTATAGATTAAACTGATAATTAGCTCCTCTCATAAATTTTATTCAATTCAATGAGTTCCCACTTAATTTCAAAAGTAAAATTCCCTGACTTTTCCAGGTTTTCCAGGTCTATTTTTAGAAAATTTCAGTCACAAAATTTGGTTCGCAACATAAAAAATAGCTCACGGTATAAAACAGAACATAGTTTGTGACATAAAACACAACATAGTAACATGACTTGCGATATAAATTGAATGCTCAAAAAACATTTTCCAGGTTCATATCATCATTTTTCCAGGTTTTTGAGCAATATTTACAATTTTCCCTGATATTTCCCTTACTTTTTTCAGTAATTTAAAATTCTTTGACTTTTCCAGGTTTTCCCTGATCTGTGGGAACCCTGAAAAGCTAAACTTTAAGGAGTTTTACTCACATTTTTATTTTCATTCAAACAATGGTCATATAGAGTTCATTGACTGTACATAAATATTGATAAAAAACCCTCATTTTTCTTATTTTGGAAAGGAATTGAAATCCATTTCATTTGAGTGTGTACAACTTTTTGAATTTTCCTGATATTTGTTGGAGTTTTCATATAAGTAGTTCAATATTTTTGGCTCTCGCCAAGATGGTGGACAATGAGCTTAACATGGTTTACACATCTCATGAAAAACAATCTGATATCATTGATTCAGCTCTTATTTCAAGGTGTAATATGAACAGCGACATGAGAGAAAGTGCCAAGAATGCTTTGGGTGAGTTAAAATCTATTGTTATTAAAAAATGTGAACAAACAAACTCAATTTTCATAAGACTTGCGAACAGAATTTGAAAGCCCTCTCCCCTAAACAAATTTATGCATGTATGGTGTTGCCATCCAGTGAAAGAAATGTTAATTTATTTAATACTTGTAATATGTTATATCGGCAGCTGACAGTTCCGAAAACCTTACCTCTTACAATGTCAAAATCTCCTCAAAGAAAAGATTAAACCTACTGAATTGAAAATAGGCATTACAAATATTAGAACATTTTCCAATTAATATATATAATGACCCTCATCTGTCATTCACGATTCCGGTTTACACCGCTTCAAAACAGAGACTTTTGGCAGCCATTTTTTTTTTCCCCATTTGTTCAATTTAACTTACGAAAACATACATATCATTTTCATACATGTTTTGTATCGCACATATAGTTATTTATTCCCTCTAAAACCTTGAAAAACTATTCAATTGTAATGTTTAAATGTTTAATTAAATATAACGGATCACTGGCTATTATAAACATGAACCTATAAATAGAATTATGTAACTTCATGATTATAAACAACGCAATGCCAAATAAAAACAAACATAAACTGTTGCCATTCAGAAAATACAAATTCCAAATGGACAACTCTTTAATTGCGAATGAACGACTCTTTGTCTGTTTCATTAAAAAAAAAAAAATAACGCTTAAAATATTTCTAAAACATATTAAAGCCTTAAAAATCTTAAAATATATTTGTAAAAACATATTAAAGTCTTTAAATATTTTTATCAAGCTTCATTATTTGTTTACATTGTATGGTATGATTGGCGTCGAGTTCAGTACGTAAATGTCGCCAGTTGATTTTAGTTTTGAAATTAATGTAAAGTTATAGTTGGGATAGAATGTTTGGTTGGGCAAGTAAAGGTCACCAGTTGAAATGAGTATTGAAAGTAGGGTAGTCTAAGGTGATAATGTCGAGTCAAGATAAAATGTTCGGTTGAGAATGAGAAAGTCCCTAGCTGGATCCTGGATATTTTGGCGATGTTGTGGGTGAGATAGCTGGTTGGGAGTATAGAGTAGAGGTGAATTTGGGTTAGCATGGAGTGTCTGTAATTATTAGATAGTTAGTTAGAAAATACGCAAGCAAAGTGATGACGTCACTGGGCATCAGTGGATGCAAGAAAAAGATTTCCTATGTTAATCGCCCATTGGATTTTTTGTAAAAAATTATTAAAAATTGAGGAAAATTATTTCCCGATTTTAATTCCCATATTTCGGTATAGATATGTATTAGTTATCGTGTGCATGCGTTAGATTAGTTGTTTTTGCTGTAAAATTGATAAAATTTAAATTTTAAATTTCAAAACTTTAGAAAAATAAAATAGCAAACTTCCATATTTGATTGAAAACATAAACATTTCATTTCAAAGGATGATATTTACACAATAAATATCCAACTAATATACTAATTATAAGGAAAATGATAAATATTCTATCTTAATTTGAAGTCAAATTTGTTTTCAAATCTTTAAATAAAGTGTCTGATATAAGATACTCATATGTTGCAGTGGAATAGATTTAATATATCTGTCATCCTTGGCGGAAAAAATATATCGCCAAATTATTTGGCGAACATATTTCATTCCTTTCAAAAATCATGGTTATTTTAACTGAATTATATGAAACAATATATCGTACAATACATATTACGAAAATAAACATCTGGCATGTATATTTTCGTAGTATGTTTTTAATCGCCAAATACAAAAAACGCCAAAGATGACACAGTTTTGAAATTTAAAATTTTGTCAATTTGACAGCAAAATAACTCAATCTAACACATGGATACGATATCATACCTACACCCAAATACGGGTATTAAAATCGGAAAATAATTTTCCTCGATTTTTAATAATTTTTTACAAAAAATACAATGGACGATTAACATAGGGAATCATTTCTTGCATCCACGGACGGTCAGTGACGTCACACTTCGCTTACGTATTTGGAAACAGGATCTTCGATAGTCTTAAAAAAAAGTATTTTGGTAAAATGAAGTGAATTGTTATTTACTTCCTCTTACCCATAGGGACGAGAAAGTATTGTTTTAGGGTCAAATTTTCGAACGTGAGTTTTTGTTATACTTACATGTTTTGAGGTCCCCTGAATACGAAAATCACGTTTTTAGCGATGGTCTCTGTGTCTGTCTGTGTGTCTGTTATCAGCAGATCTCAAGAACAAATAGTAGCAGAAAGTCCAAACTCGGTATTCTAAATGTGTATCATATAGGGATGCTACAGTAAGCTTTTCGTTATGATGAAGCAAATGGTTCGTGTACAGGGACATTCAAAAGTATTCAAATACATTTTGTCTATGGGGGAAATTGCAGGTAAGTAGAATTTAACATCTATAGACTGCACTAAACCAAATGAAACGAATACATATTTTTTGTAATAGAGATAGTCAACAGGGAAAATTTTTTTTGTGTATGTAGGAGCCTCGCCTCCCCCCCTGGGGTAGATGTCCTCCCTCGAGTGGAGTAAATTTTCATGATAGGTATCTTTCAAAAGATCTCGTCAATACCTTTAAAACGAATGGTTGAACCATCGATCTATGATAATTTAAAATAAAGTTATTGATTTCTTTCATTTTTAACAATTTTTTTTTTTTTTTTTTTTTTACTTTAATATTGAGAATAAATTCAACTTTTTTTTGGATATTTAGTGTTATACTATTTCTCTAATATGGAAATCGTCTGTATTATCATACAAGATAACTTTTTAAAATAATAATTTTAATAAATTATTTTTTTTAAACTGAATTATTTTTTAATAACCGAATTAAATTCTATATAAATGTAGGTGCATTAATGAAACGGGGGGTTGAGGGGGGCCAGAACTAATTATCATATAAAACTCTTCCGAACCCTAATTTGAATTGTTTAACATAGGTTTACATAACAGTACACGTTATCTTACCTCTTAATCTCCAACCTGTACTTATAGCATTAAATTTCAGGGTAAGAGAAAGTCGTGAGAGTGACACACTAGATTATTCTTATTATGAGGACTTTAAATAGAGCACTTAACGGAACACTGGGATGTGTTGTTGCTGTTGTGTTTTCGGGCCTATATTTTTTGTCAACCAGCAGTTTTTTTATTGTCATTCATATTTATTGATCGGGTAGAAATTTTTTAATTTCCGAACGAAAATTAGAAAATATCGAAACACATTTGATTTATAAACAAAAACTGAAAATACATTTGAATGATCACGTGGTAATCTTCATGATCTAAACATTGTTTTCAAGATTTATCATTCACATTCCGTCATTTTTGACGGGGTTATATACTAGTAATAGAATATTAGTGAAATGCAGTTCTGATGTAGATCTTTATTCTGTTATCATTATTATAAATATTCCTAATGATATTGAGAATAATGATATACTGCATAAATAATTATGAATACAAAACAAAAAATTAAATTAATTTAAAAAGATAAAAACATATAGCTCAAGAACAAACTTCAATTCTTAAATTAAATAAGTTTGAAGTAAAATAACATCATACCATAAATGAACGAACAGCTAAATCTGGAAGATGAGGAGAATAAAAATGCAGCATAGCAGCATTAGCATGGTCAGTGACCTAATAAAAAATTTCATGCACATTAAAAAAAATTACACACTTTAAATATATTGTAATTCACTTATACAAAAATGAATCAGCATTATAAAAGCATTCCATGTTTGATAGACTAAAAAAACAAACAAACAAATAAAAAAGACTTATCCACATTAAGTAATCCTGTTGAAATTTATTTTGATTTTTCATTGTTTGCAGGTGCAGAAATATTAACAATATCAACACTGATAGGCATTTCTCATAACCTACTGTTGATTATTCTTAAAAAGCATGACTCAGCTTTCCCAAATAAAAAACAAAAAGCAACTTTTTTTTTTAAACCTTTTTTTCCCTTTGATTACTAGTTGGTTTTTGCCTGCCAGTGGTCGATATTACTAAATGAACCTATTTTAAAATTTCCATTTTTGCTAAATAAAAATTAGTGGCCAAATGTCGTGATAAATATCCAATAATAAAAAAATAATTATTTAAATCTAACTGTGTTTTCTTTTATCAAAATAATGTGAGTCATGAAATGTAATTTAAATTTATTTATTTATGAAAATTAACTTCAGCACAAATTCATCGAAATTATTGCTAGTTTAACTGTCAAAGGAATAATACCTAAATATTGTTCTAAATTTATTTATTTACGCTATCTGAATCCAATCCTGATAGTACAAAAGAACCATAATTTCTTTTATTATTATTATTATTTATATTATCATTATTATAAATTTTATTATCTATCCCTTTCCAACCCAGACTGTATGATTGTGCGGGTTAGACATCCACTTACATTTTTGTATCTGGAACAGTCATATGTAATAAAATCAGGAAATGAACGATCGAGCTAATTAGCAGAAAGTGTAAAGTATAATTTTCAATCAACAAATGTCAGTTTTAGTCCATAATTTTCTTTCAGTTTGCAAAAACAGAAGAATATAATAAAAATGTTTCGGGTCAGAAAGGGTTATTTTAATCATTTTAAGTTTTTTCTTTTTTTATATTTTTCTCCAATTTAGTGAAAATGCTCTGACCATAAATTGGCAGTTTACAGTGGTGGCCGAGAAAGAATTGCTAACTGGCAGTCCTTACATAGATTTACATTTATTCCTTTAATCTTAATTTAAACATTTATTTATTTTTTTATTTATATCTTTTATTCTTATTTTATTTATTTCAAATTACAGGTAAAATTTATTTTTTCTCAGTACATAGTTGCAAGTGTGATGTCATCTTTCTCCTGCTAAATCACCCTTCTTTCAAGATTTTATTCATTCCTTCAAATCAAAGACAAAAATATACTTTTTTTTTTTTTTTCAATAATTATTGTAACTATGACGTCAGTTTCTAGCACTATCACCAAGAAACTTTTATCATTAAATGTGCAAAATATTTAACCAATTCAATGCTAAATTTTAAAACTTGACACATGAGATTAGACACAACATACTGCAATTAGATTATAAAAAATATTAAATATTTGATGCAATACGATCATTTTTATTAAATGATTTTTAACTGCATAAGCATAAGCATTAACAAAATTTCATTTGCATAATTTATTACTCAAACATATTGAGCTACTTTCATAAAAACCTCAAGCAAATAATGTGAAAATTCAAAAAGTCATTGATAGAATAAACTGAATTTCTGCTCCTCAAAAAAAAAAAAAAAAAAAAATAATAATAATAATTAATAAATAAATAAATAAAAATAAAGGTTTTCCACTTATTAATTCAATATTCAGTTAATGGTAAGTAAGTGCACAATGCTTGAAAATATGTATGAATAAAATCTAAGTCACTTTGCTCTTTTTCTTTTTTCTCTGAGAGGAAGAAACTGAAATTTTGTTAATTCTATTGACAATAACTTTTTGAATTTTCAGAATATTTGCTTGGGGTTTTCATATAAGCTTCAGTATACTTGGCTAATAAATTATGCAAATTGATTTTGAATCAATTGATTTTGATAATGTTTGCACAGCTAAAAAATATTATTTTTTATATTATCATTATTATAAATTTTATTATCTATCCCTTTCCAACCCAGACTGTATGATTGTGCGGGTTAGACATCCACTTACATTTTTGTATCTGGAACAGTCATATGTAATAAAATCAGGAAATGAACGATCGAGCTAATTAGCAGAAAGTGTAAAGTATAATTTTCAATCAACAAATGTCAGTTTTAGTCCATAATTTTCTTTCAGTTTGCAAAAACAGAAGAATATAATAAAAATGTTTCGGGTCAGAAAGGGTTATTTTAATCATTTTAAGTTTTTTCTTTTTTTATATTTTTCTCCAATTTAGTGAAAATGCTCTGACCATAAATTGGCAGTTTACAGTGGTGGCCGAGAAAGAATTGCTAACTGGCAGTCCTTACATAGATTTACATTTATTCCTTTAATCTTAATTTAAACATTTATTTATTTTTTTATTTATATCTTTTATTCTTATTTTATTTATTTCAAATTACAGGTAAAATTTATTTTTTCTCAGTACATAGTTGCAAGTGTGATGTCATCTTTCTCCTGCTAAATCACCCTTCTTTCAAGATTTTATTCATTCCTTCAAATGAAAGACAAAAATATACTTTTTTTTTTTTTTTCAATAATTATTGTAACTATGACGTCAGTTTCTAGCACTATCACCAAGAAACTTTTATCATTAAATGTGCAAAATATTTAACCAATTCAATGCTAAATTTTAAAACTTGACACATGAGATTAGACACAACATACTGCAATTAGATTATAAAAAATATTAAATATTTGATGCAATACGATCATTTTTATTAAATGATTTTTAACTGCATAAGCATAAGCATTAACAAAATTTCATTTGCATAATTTATTACTCAAACATATTGAGCTACTTTCATAAAAACCTCAAGCAAATAATGTGAAAATTCAAAAAGTCATTGATAGAATAAACTGAATTTCTGCTCCTCAAAAAAAAAAAAAAAAAAAAAAAAATAATAATAATAATAATAATTAATAAATAAATAAATAAAAATAAAGGTTTTCCACTTATTAATTCAATATTCAGTTAATGGTAAGTAAGTGCACAATGCTTGAAAATATGTATGAATAAAATCCAAGTCACTTTTTGCTCTTTTTCTTTTTTCTCTGAGAGGAAGAAACTGAAATTTTGTTAATTCTATTGACAATAACTTTTTGAATTTTCAGAATATTTGCTTGGGGTTTTCATATAAGCTTCAGTATACTTGGCTAATAAATTATGCAAATTGATTTTGAATCAATTGATTTTGATAATGTTTGCACAGCTAAAAAATATTATTTTTAACATGCATAGTTAAAAATTATTTAATAAAAATGCTCATATTTCATCAGATATTTAAATACTTTTATATTCTTATTGCAATATATTGTATCTAAAGTATTGTATATACATTTGGCATGATAAAATAAGTAAAAATCAGAAATTTTATTGAAATTAATAGAAATGCATTTTTTAGCATGTTTGCTGTAAAAGGCCATTTCCTACAATCTGTTAGACAACAATATTGAAGAAATATTTAAAAGGCTGCAGTCTGTATTTATTTCTGAGTATTTCAGGATTAAATTAATATACATTATTAGCAATTTTGTCCATTGCCCACTTGAAGATTTTTCACTTTTTTTTTTCTTAGCCACAGCTCGGAAAATGGTTAAAATGTAAATTTGCATAGTATTATTACAGTTGGGATAGACATTTAATTATTATGCACAATAAAATAAAAAAAATAAAAAAAGAATCTATTTTTTAAACTAAAAAAATTCAAATCATCTTTATGTAACATTGATATTAAATGCACACTTTTATAAGAACTATTATTAAATCATTGCTACTTTCCAAAGAAATTTTCTGATGATGCTCACATTATTCCACTTAAGGGCCTTCTTCACTCATTATTTCCTTTTCTAAAAGCCAATGTTATCCTATGGAAAACTTTCTTTGCACTTAAAACAGTGACATATTAATTGATTGAGACGCGTTTTTTTTTTATTGGATTACTCTCATTTCGTAAACTGACGCAGCTTTTTTAGATTTTATGAAAGAATAATAGTTGTTTTTTAAAAAAGCTGTTTTATTGCAATATTTGGGTTGATGCATTAAATGGCTTATAAAAAACTCTTTCAATTTTTTAAAACAGAATTTAAAAAGCTGCGTCAATCTCAAAGAGTTTAATTCAATGCGGAAAAAAATCCTGTATTTTAATAAAATTTTAAATCAATTAAATTTGTAAAGAAAGTCCAAAAATTTTTCAAATTTGTGCCGATTTTCCTCTTTGACACACCCTTTATCCAGCTCCACCTCTCAGACAGATGTTTTTGCTTTTCAACGAGCCAAATGTTTATATTTTTGTGGTGAAGAAACATCGTCGTGGTTTTTATTTCTTTACTACTTTTATTATTATAGATTTTTTTTTTCTTTTTGTATTACGGATGTGAGTCTGAGTAACATATAGATTTAGAAGACAATCGTTCAAAGAATTTGCGAAATATATGATCGAATTTCATTTTAAATATTTTTCTTTGCACATAATACTGTTTGCACAATAAATCTGATATTTTACTCATAAAGCAATGAGTGGCAATATACGAACATCTATTTTAGCGATTCGTAAAAAATATTTTGTTGAATTAAACAGAATTTCAATAATAGAATTCAAAGTAAATAATCTGGTATGGCACCCATATGACTTTCTCTTACATAAAATTAAAATTCTATTAAGATAGATTGCAGATTGACGAGTAACATAACAAGTTCTATATATAGGTAGTGGATATGCAGATCAGGAACCTCACCGTCCTATTTGCATCACGCATTATTCAACAGATTATTTTTACTTGTTCCTTATTATATATAATATATATATATATTGATTCTATTGACTTTTTGTATAAACAGAAACGTTTTTGAGGGGGGTTGCAGCCCCCTCAACCCCCTCTGCTTTTCTCTTTCTATAACTATCTCTGTATGTATGTATTCCTAATAACTGACTATCTTGTACTTGCACTAATTCCCTGTAATTCATAAGTACTTCTACCAAAATTCCTGCAAATTGATTACATAACATACTAGAATTATTTTGTGCAACACTGTAAATTAAATACTGATTCTATGGCCACATTTTCCCACAAAAAAAAATATACTTTTAAAATTCTAATAAAATTTCATCATATTTCGTGGGGTGTAACCATGTTAAAATTCAATAGCAGTGTTGAAATATGAACTATAGTGCGTAATAGAACGAAATTCTTTTATGTAACTCGGAAAAGCAGCCACAGTAATTATATACACTAAAAAATTTAGAATACACCTATTTAATTAATTGTAACTCATGAATATTTCAATGTAATTTGAATCATTTGGATGATTACAGGATGTCATCCGAATTCATTTGTGTGATCCCGCAAATAAATCATATAGTCCATACATATCCCTTTTATTAGAGTAAACATGTTTTTATATATCTTTATAATGTATATGTTAATTCCACTGTGTTGAATGCAGCATAAACGTTTTAAAATGCGCTTTTTTTTTTTTTTTTTTTACTGTAATTTCACTTTGTTGAATGCAGAGTAACGACGTTAAAATTTGTTTAAACAAAATTCCCCCCGTAGGCCTTAATGATAAGAAAAACTTTGGAGTGTCCCTGTACATAGAACATGAAAAATATACACATAAAAAATTATACAGCTATTTCTATACAGAGCTTGAAAGTGTCTACCAATTTGCAAGTTATTTGAAGAATTTTTGCAGCCGTTATTGCGGTACATGTACATTCTGTCCATAGGCCATAGTGATAAAGAAAAATTTGGTGTGTCCGCGTACACGAATTCCAGATAGAACAGACGCCAAACACAATACAGCTAATCCCATGCGTCTCGAAAACATGTGTACAAAATTGCAAATCAATAGCATGATTTTTGCGGTCGCTGAAACAGACACACAGACAAACAAAATATACACACAGACGGAACCCAAAATCTTTTTGAGTCGCCACAGGGAAGCTTCCACTCACGTTTCGACAATGAACTAGTGGATTTGCAGATCAGGAGCCCCAATATCCTATTTGCATCACACATTATTGAACAGGTCATTTTTATTTATTTCTCATGATATAATATATGCGTATATATTGATTCGATTGACTTGCTACATAAACAGATACGTTCCTGAGGGGGGCTGCCGACCCCTCCGAAACTAATAAAGATAGAGCTATGAAACTTCAGATTTAAGACAGAACTGGTGTACAGATGAATTTTACAAAGTTTGGTGAAAATTGGAAAAGTGGAAGTGGGACCGTAAGTCCGTATTCAAAAACAGCTCTAAAGATTTTCTTAAAATTTACTACATAAACACTCTATTAGATGTCCTTTCGAATTATATAGTTGGTTAGTTCAGGAAAATTGGTAGGCTCCCGGTATAAATAGCCGAATTTCAAGTCTCGCAAGTGCGTTTTTTTTTTTTTTTTTTTTTTTTTTTTTAACGGCTGTAACGGATTTTTTTCAAAAGCGCCATATTAACTCCCTTTTAAATATCCTTTTGTATGTAATTTTTGTTTTTCGATCAATAATTGAGTATGCCAAGTTTTGGTAAAAGATGGTATCTCAAAAACGGCTCTAACGATTTTCTTGAAAATTGTTGCATAAATCCATTTTAGATGTCTTTTCTCGTATAATGCGTGGTTATTACAGGAAAGTTAACAGTTATCATGCTCAGGTGGGTCACTTTTAGATCTCGGAAACTGATGTTTCAAAAAATAACTCTACCATTTTTTTTTATTATTATTTCTTAACTCGCTATGTAAACTTTTACATGCCTATATATCAGTTTGTCAGGCGTCTACTTCGTTAGGTCACTTTTATGTCTTCTGATCACATTTTTAAAAATTGTATATAATACGTGAAATAGTGGGTAATGGCAGTAGTATGATTGCTTCACACCAATTTATTTATTTATTTATTTTTTGTCACAGATTTATGGATAGATAATTTTTTTAAATGGTCAAAATATGTTCAGGACACCTGAAAATGTGTAAATATACTGAAAGCTAGAAGGTGAAGTGTTTCATGAATCCAATATTTTATTTCATCTTGTACAAAGAAAAAAGTAAATAAGAGAATATTTCTACCAATCATAACGGCTTCGAAAATTTTTACGAATCCAATATTTTTTTTCTTATAAATACAGAACAAGGTGCACTATATCAGTAACTTCAGTTTGTGGTTGTACTTTTTGCATTTCTTCTCAAAAGGGGGGAGGGGAGAAAAAGGACAAAGGAGATCAAATGTGAGTAATTTCTAATAAAAGCTTGCAAGAAATGGGAGCAAATGTTTATAAAATTATTTCCAAGCGAAGAAACCACATTATTAGTTACACTTTACACTCAAAGATTTCGCGGTTTGATTTTCGAGACTAATGACGTAAAGGTGACCTTTTCAGAATGATACATGGACACTGATTATAGTTTATAAGCGTTCTTTGGAATTAGGATAAAGAGAAATGGATAAAGAGAATGTATTTGTATATAATACAAACTTATTTTAAAATTGTAAAAATATTAGAAAATATTAGAGGTTTTCGCATATTATAAGATATGCATATGCAATTTTCAGAAATAAGTTCTAGATTAAAAAAAAAAAAAAAAAAAAAAAAAAAAATCTGGAGTGAAACAACTACACGACTTTCATTACTTACTGTTGCATGTATTATATGCATTTTTTGGAGATAATATAATCAGAAGACATAAAATTGACCTAAAAAATTAGACACCTAAAAATTTTCTGGTAAGATAAAGCTTATACACATATGTAACGATATATAAAATAGATTTACATAGCGAATTTAAAAATAGTAAGAAGAAAAAAATCGGTTTAGCCGTTTCTCAAAACATTAATTTCGGATATCTAAAACTAATCTACCTAATCAGGATGACTGCTAATTTACCTTTAATAACCGCGTTAGACATAAGAAAGGATATCTAAAATGGATTTATGTAACAATTTTCAAGAAAATCATTAAAGCCGTTTTTAAGGTACCGACTTTTGCCAAAACTTCGCATACTCAATTATTGACCGGAAAACAATAATTACATACAAAAGGATATTTAAAAGGGAGTTAATATGGCGAGTATGAAAAACATTCTTACAGTCGTTTTTAGAGGAACACACTTGTGTTCCTGACTGTTCCTAGTTGAGAGACCTGAAATTGAGCTATTTATACAGGACGCTTATCAGTTTTCCTCCATACTAGCCAATTATATAATTCAAAAGGACATTGAATAGTGTTTGTATAGCAACTTGGAAGAAAACGTTTAGAGCCATTTTTGTGATACAGACTTACGGTACCTCTTCCGGTTTCCGATGTCCCACTTCCGGTTTTCCAATTTTCACCAAAATTTGGAAAATTCATCTGTACACCAGACCAGTCTCAATTCTGAAGTTTCGTAGTTCTATCTTTATTAGTTTCGGAGATATGATAGTCAGAAGATTCCCCACAAACATATATACATACACACGCACACACTAACCAATTGCCAAAAATTACTTTTTTGGAGACCTTAAAACATGTAAATCAGGTGAAAAATCGATATCGAATTTTCGGACCGAATACAATATTTCTAATAATTACGGTAGGTCGGGTGATGGAAGTAAAAAACCATAACAAAACTTTCTTCTATATCATCTATATAACAGCGTCATTTACTGTCTAACGAGTGCCCACATGTTTTATAATAGTTTCTCACAAGGAAAATTTCGACTATATATGTAATTTGGTGCGATTTTAATCATATGGAAAATAACTAATAATAAGAAAAATTGTTTGACACAATTATAACTATAATTGATGTAAACTAGAGTCCTGCGTATTGATTTTTTTGCGCTAGATTGAGTCATTTTTTTCTGTAAAATTCATAAAATTTTAATTTTTAATTTCAAAACTCTAGGAAAATAAAATGACAGACTTCCCTTTTCGACTATAAACATAAACATGTGATTTCAAAGGAACATTTGATATTTGTCGTCCATGAAAATAATAATAATAATAATAATAATAAAAGATGGCCAAATTATCTGAGGAACATATTTAATTCCTTTCAAAAATCATGATTATTTTAATAAAGTACCGGGTGATCCAAAAGTCAGGGCAAATTTTAAAAATGAATAATTCGAAAACGAATCAAGATACAAAGGTATGGTTTGCACCAAACGGATGGAAAAGAAGCCGGGTTTTGTGTGGCAAAGAAAAAAAAATAGTTCTATTGGCGACCAACAGATGGCGCTGTTGTATTTCTGATGTAGGATTATGCAAAGCAACAAACGATATAAAAAGGAACAACTACAGCAGGTAATGGTGGTCGAAGCTTATATGCATCGAAATATCGCATTTTCAGTCGCTACTTTAATCACGCATGGCCTCCGAGATCTCCCGATCTGACACCCTGCGACTTTTGGCTATGGGGATTCTTGGAAGTCAAAAGTGTACCGCGACCAACCGGCATCACTAGCAGCACTGAAAGATGCCATCCCCCAAAATGTGTCTGCCATAACGCAAGAAATGCTACTAAATGCTGTGAACGACGTGGTGAATCATCTCACAGCTGTACTTCTGAAAGATGGACATCGAACAGTTACTATAGTAGTACTAATTAACTGTAATTAAGCTGACTTGTAAGTTGTCAACATTGTTTTTTCATTTGTAAATCATCTTTTGGTGAAATAAAACACTATAGCGCCATCTGTTGGTCGCCAACAGAACTATTTTTTTTCCTTTGCCACACAAAACCCGGTTTCTTTTCCATCCGTTTGGTGCAAACCGCATCTTTGTATCTTGATTCGTTTTCGAATTATTCAATTTTAAAGTTTGCCCTGACTTTTGGATCATCCGGTATATTAAGAGAGCAATCATTAATATACAAAAGAATATTTCGTACAATATATATGCATTATGAAAATATTCATCTGGCATGCATGTTTCCGCATTACGTTTTAATCGCCAAATACACAAAATGCGGAGGACGAACGGATATCAAATCTATGCCCATTTTGTTTCTAGATTTTTGAAATTTAAAATTAAAATTTTGTCAATTTGACAGCAAAATAACTTAATCTAACACATGTACCCGAAAACTAATTTGTAATTATACCCAAATATGGAGATTAAAATCGGGAAATAATTTTCCTCGATTTTTAATAATTTTTTACAAAACTAGGGGGCTCTGCCCCCTGCTTGCTTCGCTCACCAACCCCCGAGGCAGGCTTCGCCTCCCCCCGACTCACTTTACTTATTAACACATGCAGAGCTCTGCCCGCTTATTCTCGGCTTTCTTTCACTGAAAAGGAATATTAATAGTGCATACTACAAGTCAAAAGCAGAAAATTATGGAAATCCTCATATTCAATGTCAAATTTATATATATAATATTTATATATATATATATAATTTTTTTATAGAAAGAAATTCATAATATCTAGACCATTTTGCATTACAACTTTAGTATATGACCCTTTTTATTTATTTTTTACAACCTTAGATCCGGACCGCGGTACTCCAGTCGGTAAATCACCGAGCTCGTAATTGGAAGATTTCGGGCTCGGTTCTCAAGCCGGCCAAAGACAACACCCCCTACATACAGGAGGTGTTGCCAAAGACCGTCGTGTACACTAATGGTGGCTGGTGCACGTAAAATATGTCGTGACTGCAATATCCTCCATGTTCCCATCAAAATTATACATCTGGGGGCCACCGAAGCGGGGTAGCCATCCCCCTCGTATAGTACCAAAACTGTGGTGCCATGTCTCCGGAACATTCGTTCGGGTGCGTCTCAGACCATCGCCAATTGTCCATTGAGCAGTAATGGTGCGACGTCAAACACAACCTACCTAATTATCTACCTACCTACAACCACGAATCCTATTTTAATTTTCCCGGATAAGAAAATTAATTTTCTTAGAAAAAAAGTTGATATTTATTTTCTTTCTTTTTTACATCCATGGTTTCGGGCCGCGATACTCTAGTCGGTAAAGCACCGAGCACGTAATTGGAAGATTGCCGATTCGATACTTGAGCCGGCCAAAGACCGTCGGGTACACTAATGGTGGTTGGTGTACATAAAATCTGTCGTGGCCGCAAAGTCTTCCATATTCTTATCCACATTATACCTCTGGGAATCACCAAAGCGGGGGGAGGATTTGCCCCGTGAAGGATCAAAATTGTGATGACATGCCTCCGGAACATCTCTAGGGGTGCGTCCCAGACCGTCGCTAATTACCCATAGCGCAGTACTCGTACGACGTTAAATCCAACTTACCTACCTACATACGTACAGCCATGGATCATATATTTTCCTGTGTAAAATGACTTCATGACAGAAGAACAACGTCACTGGGAGAAACTTTTTTCAAAATGGCAAATAGAGTACCTTCATAAACTTGTCGTTTTAAGTTAATAACGCTTTTAATTAAAATGATAGAAATTTCTAAGCAGCTAAAATGTCTTCCTTGGAGTATTTGGAATATATTTAATTCTCTCATGACGCGAAGAACCCTGCCCTCCGCTAGAAGATGCTGTCGCAAACAAAAAAATTTGACGCCAGTGACAGTTACTTTTTTTTAATATATAGAGAAATCCTATGGACGATTAAGAAATTTTTTTAATTAGCCACAATGGCGGTCTGTGACATCACACTTCGCTTGCGTATTCTTTCTGTAATATATAAGAAGAAAGCATAAGATTTGAAAAAAACTTTTGGTTTTCGGTTTTCGATGAATTTACAGACTTTGAGATTTCCTTGCATTTGAATTAACTGAAATTGACTACTTATTTTTAAAAAGTGAAACTATTACTATCTTCTGCATCTATCAAAGAAAAAATTTCGATTTTTTGTTTTCGCTGAATTTACGTGTTTTGAGATTTCCTTGCGTTTCATTTAACTAAAATTGACTACTTATTTTGAAAAAAGGGGATTTATTACTAGCTTCTACATGTATATGAAGAAAGTAGAAGATACGGAAAAATTTCGATTTCCGGTTTTCAATGAATTTACACGTTTTGAGAATTCCTGTCATTTTTATTAACTGAAACTGACTACTTATTTTTTAAAAAGTTGGTTTATTATTCTAACCTCTGCATATATAAGAAAAAAGCATAAGATTCAGAAAATTTTTAAATTTTCGGTTTTCGATGAATTTACACTTTTGAGATTTCCTTGCATTTTTATTAACTGAAATTGACTACTTATTTTTTAAAAAGTGGATTTATTATTCTGTCTTCTGCATATATATAAGGAGAAAGTATAAGATGCAGAAAAAGTTTAGATTTTCGATTTTCGATGAAGTTACACATTTTGAGATTTCCTAAACATAATTCGATCTTGTTTAGAAAATACCTGTCTTCAAAACTGGATATCAAAACTAAATTTTTGGCAGAATACAATATTTCTGATTGTAGATATATATTTATAGATTTTCTGAGATATATTAGATGATATAACAATATCAAAAATAAATATATATGAATTTTTTCGATATAACTATAATAGCAGGCTTCGGCTATATTTAAATGGATTTATTTATTTTTTAATGAATCACATTTTTTTTTTTTTTTATATGTATATATATCACTTTCTAAATAAAAACTAAAAAGAAAATTCCATTGAAATCAACCTGAACCTCGTTTCGGGTAACCTCTACCAACGGCAACGGCATCGTTACTCCCCCCCCTCACGTTGTATCGGATCCAGATTTCCACTGCACATGCAGAATCGTCTTTTCTGGACACTTCAATTTGGATATTTATCGGTTTACAAGTTGAAGCTGCTATTACAATTTAAAAATGGCTTTATCTCAGCATCCATTGAACATTTTAGTTATGGCACCATGTAATTTATAGCACTCGCACTGTCTACTATATTACCATATGATTAATAATATAACTAGTATGTTGTGGCCACCACAAGAGTTTCTTCTATATTTTCCTATACAAATTCACTGAGTAAAAATGATTTGTTAAAATTATTATTTAAAAAAAATTATCTTCCATGATAATGCAGACGATTTCCATATCAGAAAAGTAGTATAACAGTAAATATCCAAAAAAAAAAGTCTATTTTATTCTCAAAATAATAATAATAATAATAATAATAATAATAACGATTTTTTTTTTTTCAAAGTTTTTTTTCGTTAAAAGTAAAAAAAAATCGGTAACTTTATTTTACATTATCACAGATCTATAGTTCAACCATTCGTTTTAAAGGTATTGACGAGACCTTCCGAAAGATACCCATCTTGAAAATTTACTTCGCCTGGGGGAGGGCGACGCCCCCACATGCACAATTTTTCCCCCCTAGTTAACAACTACTTTTATCAATAATTCATATTAATTTTACAATCAAAAGTTAAAAATAACTCTCATTATGTACATTTATACGAAATTTTGTCCTATACTGCCATGTTAAAAATTTAGAAAAAATGCTATCACAGCGCCACCTATTGAGCGATTAATCCCTAAATCTAATCAGCACCAGTTTATGTCAGGGTCCAACTAAATACCAAGTTTGGTTAAATTTCGTTTATTGGTTCGTGAGATACAGCCTCCAAAAACTCGTGATACACACACACACACACAGACAGACATTTTTTAAAAACTATCAAATCATGTTCAGCACATCCCAAAACGTGTAAATCCATCGAAAACCGGAGTTCGAAAATTTTCACGAATCCAATACTTTCTCTATATTACATATAGAAGAAAGTCCCCCCCCCCGGGAGGGATAAATTTTCAAGATGGGTATCTTTCGAAAGGTCTCGTCAGTACCTTTAAAACGAATGGTTGAATTGTAGATCTATTATAATTTCAAACAAAGTTATCGATTTTTTTTTGTTACTTTTAACAAAAAAAAAACTTTTGAAAAAAAAAATCGTATTTTTTTTATTTTTTTTTTTTTATTGAGAATAAAATTGAACTACTTCTCTGATATGAAATCGTCTGTATTATCATGGAAAAAAAAATGTAATAATAATTTTAATAAATTATTTTTACTGAGGGAATTTGTATAGGAAAATATAGAAGAAAGTGATGTGGTGGCCACAACATATTAGTTTAGTTAAATTAATTATATCAGACTTCAAGTATAATTATAAAGTATATTTTCTTTCATTAAATTTCACTGTTACGTGATTCGCCGGTATAACCAAAGAAAGCCTGAACCGGGCTAAAAATAGTATAAAACTCTTGGTCGAATTGGGCTACTCTATTAAAATACATATAAATAGATTAGAATAAATGAGGAAATTTATTTGATGTCATGTGAAAATGGAAAAGAAAAAAAAAATAAATAAATAAAAAAGGAAATACAAAAATAAAAAAAGAAAGAAAGAATCAAAACAAAACAAAGCTCCGGCAAAACCGCAATAAAGGACGTGGCTGATTTTTGATTTATTCTGCCAAAAAGTCAATGATTCGTCAGTGAATCTGTCAATCTTCTCCACCTCCTGTCAAAACCATGTGGGACACTTTTTATCTGTTTTCAGCCGGCATCGGAATTTTTTTTAAGTGAAGAGGGCCCTTAACAGCCCTTTTCACTTGCCAGAAGCCCAAGCCAATGTTATTCTATGTGGAAATTTTCTTTACAAATAACTTACTAACTAATACATATTTTTAAATTCTGTTTTCACATTCAGAAAATTCCCAACTGTTAAAATGATGGACCTTTTTTAAAAATGTATTTTTTTAATTTTTAATATTTTATTTTGAGATTGCAAAATGAAAAAAATTCACATATTGAAAAACCGTATTTTGCAGCTTCAAAATAAAATATAAATAATAATACATAATAATAATTTTTTAAAAAGGGTCCGTCAATTTAACAGCTGGGAATTTTCAGAATGTGAAAACAGAATTTAAAAATATGTATTAGTTAATAAGTTATTTGTAAAGAAAAAATTCCCATAGAATAACATTAGCTTCGGCTTCCAGTGGCGGTGAGTGAAGAGGGCCCTTAAAAGATACTAATACAATATGCTCTTGATCCCTACGACAGAAATTTTTTATGCTTTCTGCGACAAGTCTTGTTCGTGCAAACCTTTACTGCAAGACAATATTGACATATTTTCTTATTTACACATAATATGTACACATGTAACTATAAAGACCAATATTATTAGTAGACTGTTGAAGAATTCTTAAATACAAGACATGAGTTTCTATTTTCTACTGAAATTTAGAAATAGCTTTCATTTTTATGGGCAAATCTTTCTGCAAGTGACAATTTTTTTTCTGCGACAATGTCGCTGTGTCGCCTAATTTCTGCCACAGGGCTCTTGATTATCAGTGGATGAATCGCAAAAAGGCTGAGAACGAGGGGCAAATGAGATGAAAAATATTCTAGCTCAAAAACATATTGCACTGTATGAAAACATAATACAAACACAAACAGTGAAAATATTCACAATACAGTAAAAATATTTGTATTTTATGTGCTAAAGGATGTAAGAACAATAAACAAATATGTGTATTTATGATAAAGCCAAGGTACAATATATAAGATAATTTATGCACTAAATTCAGGATTGAACCTATCTAGCATGGAAAACCCCTGAAAATTGCTACTCACATGCAGATAGGGGAGACTTCTTAATGGTATACTGTAGAATATATATAAAAGAGTAATATGACTGATCATTGACTCAATACAACCGTGGCGATCCTATGGGAGAGTCACAATTTTTGGTGAGCAGGTTGGTTTTAGGACCCTGACGCTCACTAAGATGGGATTTTGCGAAATACCCCCCCCTCCCCATGGCAGGAGGGGGGCAGAAGGAAAAAACCACCTTTATAAGCATAACTCAGCTCCAAACTACTTCACGGTGAAAAAATTGCAGATGGGGAGACTAGACTTGAATACAAAAAAATCATTTTCTGCGATTTTGGAATTTTGAATTTTTAAGGGAGGGGGGGGGGTAAAAATGAGAAGGCAAAACACCTTTTTAGCATAACTCGGCTCCAAATTACTTCACGGTGAAGAAATTGCAGATGGGGAGACTAGACTTGAATACAAAAAAATCATTTTCTGCGATTTTGGAATTTTAGATTTTGAAGGGGGGGGGGGGTAAAAATGATTTTCGGAGGCAAATTTAGCAATGTATGGATTTTCGAGTAAAATTCTACCAGTAGTAGCTCAAAAGATATTAAAAAAAAAAAAAAAACTTCAAGCACCTTCTTGCAGGTATTTGCAAAAACTCATTTTTGATTTTTTCCGATTTTCGATTTGGGGGGGGGGGGGAGTTACAAGGGGGCAAATTTGACCCCCCTTTTAGCGCTAAATTCGTCTGTGGAAATCTATAGGAACTAAGGCAACAAATTTTAGTGTGTGGCTTATTTAGGTGTGTCCAACGCCCATTGTAACGGGATTTTGCGAAAGTCCCACCCCGTCCCCTTGGGAGTGGGGGTGGGGGGGAATAAACACATTTTCAAGAATAACTTTTCTTCAAATTATCTCAGTAAGATTAAATTTTATGTGTGGGTTGTTTATGCATTTCTAACACGCACTATAAAAAGATTTTATGAAATTTCTCCCTGCCCCCCCTTTAAGGGCGGTGGGGGTAATGGCGTCAAAAACAGACTTATAAGAGTAACTGTGCTCCAAATTATCTCAGGATAGCGATTTTTCGATATGTAGATTTATTATGCATGCTAAAGACACACACTACAAAGGGATTTTGTAAAATTTCACCATATCCCCCTTGGGGGGTTAGGAAATCATTTTAAGGTTGGGGGGGGGTGTAAAAAACATGTCTCCATGCGTAACCCTGTTCCAAATTATCCTAGAATGGTAATTTTTGATGTGTGGTCTGCTTATGTGTATTCAACACACACTACAAAATGATTTTGTGAAATTACACCCTACCGCCCCTTAGTGGGCGAGGGGGTCAATAAGCATGTATTAATGTGTAACTCTGCAGTAAATTATCTTTGGAAGGACCTTTTTGATGTGTGGGTCAGTTACATGTATCTAACTCAAAATGTAAAGAGGTTTTACAAAATTCCCTACCCATTCTTTCCTTTATGAACGGGGCTGAAAAAAAAACACAGGGGAGGGGGGGCTAAAAAACCTGTTTTAAAACATAACTCTGCTTCAAATAATCTCAGGATCTCGATTTTTTAATGTGCCGGTTATGTAAATGTATGCAACATGTACTATAAAGGGATTTTGTGAAATTACTCCTCCCTCTTAGGGGTGGACGGGGCAAAAAACACATTTTCAAGCTCAAATCTGCTCCAAATTACCTTAGAATAGTGAATTTTGGTGTGTGGATTTTGATTAAATGTAAGTAATATGAACTTTGATGTGATTTTGCAAATCTTTCCACTTTACCCGCGAGGAAGGGAGAGTAAAATGCAGAGAAGGTGCTACCAAAGGCATTGTTGCTCTAGGCTCAAAGTGTGGCATGTGGAAAAATGGCTACCGAAGGTAGCAATAACTTTAACTTAGATTTTGACAGATTTCAATGATTTTTTTTTCTATTTATTATGATATAATATTTTGAGAATTCATTTCAATATAATGACTAGTGAAGCGGGCAAAGCCTGCTAATAAGTGATAGACATATTAAAATTTTGTAATTTAGTCAGTACCAGACTTCTTCCGTAATGGAACTTTATATCTGGCTGTTATTGTTTTACATTGGACTGGCAAGAATGTTTTGTAAAGCCAAGAATGCTCATAGATTTTTCAAGATATCTCCTACTAACCATTAATAAATTTAGACTTTTGCTCAAATGTAAGTCTAATCTCATGTAAATTTCTTTAGTATTTTATCATTTCATCTTTTTAATTTAGTATTTTTACCTTATTATGCCTATTTTTAATGACATATACATTTTTTAAAGTTCTGACTGCTAATGTTTATCGAGTTTTAATACTTTTTTACTTTCTTCTATATGTAAGATAGAGAAAGTATTGGATTCGCGAAAATTTTCGACCTCCGTTTTTTGACGGATCTACACGTTTTGGGATGTCCTGAAAACGAATTGATAGTTTTTTAAAAATGTCTGTCTGTCTGTCTGTGTGTGTGTGTCTGTCTGTGGTTTCTTGTTTTCACCGTATCTCACGAACCAACGATTGAAATTCAACCAAACTTGGTATATAGTTGGAACCTGACGGGGCATGGTGCTGATTAGATTTGGGGATCAATCGCCCAGCAGGTGGCACTGTGATCGCAAAATTTCATATTTTTCACCGTATCTCACGAACCAATGAATGAAATTGAACCAAACTTGGTATATAATTGGACCCTGACATGGAATGGTGCTGATTAGATTTTGGGATCAATCGCCCAGCAGATGGCGCTGTGATCGCATTTTATATAAAATTTTAACATGGCAGTACAGGACAAAATTTCGTATAAATGTACATAATGAGCGTTATTTTAAACTTGTGATTGTAAAATTAATATGAATTATTGATAATAGTAGTAGTTAACTAGGAAAAAAATTTTGTGCATGTGGGGGCATCGGTTCCCCCCCAACTGAGGGGGGGGGGGCAAAGTTTCAAGATGGGGATCTTTCAAAAGGTCTCGTCAATACCTTTAAAACGAATGGTTGAACCATAAATCTGCGATAATTTAAAACAAAGTTATCAATTTTTTTTTTTTTTTTTTTTTTTTTTAAATATTGTTACTGATTGAATATGTATTACTTTTAACAAAAAAATTCGTATTTTTTTTTTTTTTAATATTGTTACTGATTGAATATGTATATAGGAAAATATAGAAGAAAGTCTTGTGGTCACAACATACTAGTTTTAGATTATTTTCATAAGTTTTATTGTAGTAAACCACAAATCCTGTTATTATTTATCAGAAATTGAAAACTTTAGATAAAAAACTTAATCATGAATTATCCCATATTTCTTTACTTGAAGACTGTTTAGAATTTCGTATAACTCCGAAATTTCTTAAAATAAAATCACCGTTTATATGGAAATATTACAGGAATGCTGCTAAAAATTTTGAACTTATGATTTTAAAGAAATGCTTAAGACAAAAATCCAACTTAAACTTTTAAATTATAACAACAACGTTATTCTTTGATTTTTGATCTCGCTTCCATCACATCCCCTCAAGACTTTGGTGTATTTACACAGGACAGTAAAATTGATTATGTATCATGATTTGATGATATCTTTTGTCAGCTTGTTCAGGATATTGCTTTTATAAGTACCAATAGATATCCTTTAAAAAAACTAGTATGTTGTGGCCACCACAAGACTTTCTTCTATATTTTCCTATACATATTCAATCAGTAACAATATTTAAAAAAAAAAATTACGATTCTTTTTCTAAGTTTTTGTTTTGTTAAAAGTAATACATATTCAATCAGTAACAATATTGAAAAATAATATATATATATACAATTTTTTTTTCTAAGTTTTTTTTTTTTTTGTTAAAAGTAAAAAAAATCGATAATTTTGTTTTAAATTATCACTGATTTATGGTTCAACCATTCGTTTTAAAGGTATTGACGAGACCTTTCGAAAGATACCCATCTTGAAACTTTGCACCCCCCCAGGGGGGGGGGGGGGCGATAATTTAGTCAGTACCAGGTCGAAAATTTTCGTGAATCCAATACTTTCTCTATATTACATATAGAAGAAAGTAAAAAATCAAACACTGTTCTATAAACTGGATGCATTCTAAACCCTGTGTGGTACTGACAGAGAAATAAAAAATAAAGAGACTGCATAAAATTTCTTCTAGAAATAATACTTAAAAATTCTTCCTAGCACAAAGGACAATTGCGATCCTTCATAAATGGCTGAAATAAAAATATATTCACTGTTTGAAAAAGATTTCCAAATACTTTTTTAAACAGGATTAAGAACAAGTATTTAGTCCTCAATGTTCCATTCAGTACTATTTAAAAAAAAAAAAAAAAATGAAATTACAGAGTATTTGACATGTTTGCTGTCAGCAATCTTGAAAAAAAAAGTGAGAACAACATTTAAACTTAAGGAAAGACAATCTAACAAACAGCCCTAACAAAAACTAACTGCGATCAAAATATAAACATTGACTTTCAGAATATTAAAAAACTAGCTAATTATAATAACTACAGATATGTTATCCTGCATGAAAGTATTGAAATCTGGCCAATGAACGCATGAAATAACAGACAAGCCAATGATTAGACAGAAGATTGCACTCCATGCTGGAAGAAGAGAAGAGGAAGCAGAAACAAAACACAAGTGCTCTCTGATAATGACTGGGCACTCGGTTGGATGGACCCAAAGAGTGAATAAAGAAGGCGTTTTAAAAATTTTTAATTAAAACAGTGTTGTATAAAAAGGAGTAATAAATGACAAGTTACTAATTATTTGATTTGACTGGTGCACAAGAATTTTACTCTAAACATTTTAAAAATATACGTTACTTTTTGAAATACTTTGTAGCGAGATCCAGACCACATATCAAGCTGCAAAGAATAACAAAATCAACAGTCAGTATAAAATGGTATATAGTATGATTGATTTTAAAACATTGTAAGATAAAATTATGTACACAGATTGTAAATGTTATCACTGAGAGTTTTAATTTTGCAAATGTTCATCAAAAGGATGTACTTATAACTCAAAAAATATTTTAAATCAGGTAAATAATGATAGAATGCCATGGAAAGATCTTTAAAATTAGCTTTGTAAAAATTATAATATTTAGACATTTATAAATTCTCCTTGTTTTTATTTGTTATATTTGGTAGAAAAAAATCTTGATACTCTAACATAAAAAAAAAAAAAAAAAAGTCTAACTTTATCATTAAAATTAACTGCATGAAAATTTGCTTCCTTTACACAATATACGTAAAATAATAATAGCAATATACATTCAGTAAATGCCACACATAACTTATGTGTTGGAATTCTTTCGTGTAGCCTTGTAAACTATTAATATTAATTCTAGGCACAAAATTATCAAATAAAACATGTTTTTAAGAATCATAATAATTTATGTTAATTTCCTTATATTGAATACAGGGTATCAACTTTGTATAATACATAACACATCTGAATTATTTTCACAGCTCTCTACACTAATTATTACTTCTATGCATACCATTTTCTGCAGAAATCATGTTTTTAGGCATCTTAAATAATGTATATTGGTTTTATTATGTTGAGTGCAATGTAACAATATTAAAATACACTTAAAAGAAATCTGTCCATAGACTGTAATGTAGCAAAATTCTTTTGTGCAATCCTGTACACAATCTTCAAACAAAACTCTAAATACACTAAAATCCTTTACATGGGCTTCATAAATATTTGTACCAAATTTTAAGTCAATTAAATGATTTTTGCGCCTGCTATCACAATACAGATAACAGACATAAAATATTTACTAACTTCAAGATGGAAGACTCCACTAACATTTCTGGCAGAGGTTTTTGCAATAATATTGCAAAAAAAAGTTTTTATTTCCAACATTTATCTGAGTACATGAACATACTATAAATAAAAGAATGCCAAATGTACCCTATCACACCAAAGCCAAAAGAATAACAGTTCTAGAATTTTCTGTATCTACCTGCAGTAATATATATATAAAAGAGTACTTCCTGAGTGAGTGAGTGGGGGGGGGGGGGGGGGGGGTGATTCATCATTGCCCAGACCAAACCCCTGGACCTAGAGGCATGAAATTTCGTGACAATGTTCTTTCTATGACGTAGGCATCCACTAAGAAGCGATTTTACAAAATTCGCCCCCCAAGGGGGAGGAGGGGGGCAAAACGTGATTTCACAAAATCCTTCATATCTCCAACAAAAAAACAGATATCCGTAAAATTTTTTGCTTTAAAATATAGCTAATACAAATGTCTAAAAACCAATTTCTGGAATTTTCAAAATTTGGTCCCCAAGGGGGGCGGGGGGCAAAACGTGATTTCACATGCGTAAAACGTGATTTCGCATAATCCTATTTATCTCAAACAAAAAAATAGATATACGTGAAATTTTTGCCCTAAAATATAGCTAATGCAAATATCTAAAAACCAATTTCTGGAATTTTAGAAATTCAGCCCCCAGGTGGGGCAGCAGGGGGGGGGGGCTAAGGGGCAAAAACAAATAGAAATACAGTTAGGGCGTTCAAAATTGATACAGATAGGTGTTAGAGGCTTGCAAGTTGAATGAGGATATTTTCGATTGTGTAAAGTTATTAGGAGGGGCAGGAAGGGGGGGAGGGGAGAGGGGGGCAAAAAATAAAAATAGAGTTAGATCGTTCAAAATTGGTATATAGAGGTTTTCGATACCTACAAATAGATTGCGGATATTTTCGAATTTGTAAAATTATTAGGAAGGGCGGAAAGGGGGGGCTATGGGCAAAAACAAATAGAAATACAGTTAGGCCGTTCAAAATTGGTACAGATAAGTTTTAGAGGCCTGCAAGTCGAATGGGGATATTTTCGAAAGTGTAAAGATATTAGGAGGGCCGGGAAGGGGGGGGGCAGAGGGGCAAAAAAAATAAAATAGAGTTAGATCATTCAAAATTGGTACATAGAGGTCTCCAATACCTACAAATCGATTGCGGATATTTTCGAATTTTTAAAATTGTTGGTAGGGGCGGGAAAGGGGGAGTGGTGGGGCAAAAAAATAAAAATAGAGATGGATCGTTCAAAACTGGTGCATAGAGGTTTTTGATACTTAAAAATCGATTGCGGATATTTTCGAATTTGTAAAATTATTAGGATAGACGGAAGGGGGGGGGGGCGAAGGGGGAATATAATAGAAATAAGAGTTAGAGTATTTTGGGAATTTTTTCCTAAGGCAGTGAGAACCCGGTGCGATATTTTTCCTTATCAGATTTTGTTTCTCTTTTTTTTCCACGTGATAAAAATTAATGCAATTTTGAGAATTCAGTAATTATAGTGATTCATTTAAAAATAGAGACCGGCGAAGCGGGCATTGCCTGCTAGTACATATATATATATATTTGTGATACAAGAAAGTCTGGTATTGAAAGAAGTATTAGCAAATCATAAAATATGTAAAAATTGGATTTACAAAGAAAATAAACCAAAAATATACAATAAATACAGTAATCTAGAGATGTAAGTGAATCATATGTGTATTCTTAAGCTTAGCATTTCTTTTTGAGATATTAAATTAATCTACAGAGTTTTAAAGAATCTACAGTGCCTCCTGTTGCACTGTTTTTGCTACTGGGATTGTAGTGAATTGTTGCTATTCATTTTAATGATGTCTTAACAGTTTTATTACTAATAGAATTGGTACCATTCTTTTTCTAATGCTTTTTTTTTTTTTCTTTTTTTCGAATATTTCTGAATCAAGAAATGCATTTCTTAAGTTTTATAGATGAATTTAATTCATGATAGTTATAGATTGTTGTAATGTTTAAATTCTGTTTTGAATTTATTTTTTAATGTTTGCGATAGCATTTTATTCTGAATTATCAGTGCATTTAAAACAAGAAATAAATCATTATAATAATTAACACAAAAGAACAATAATGAAACATGACTTACTTTATTATTCTCTGTATTGAAATCTTCATTGAAGCCTTTTACAATAACCCATTCAATTATCAAACCTCTTAAAATAACTAATGCTTTCAATGTTCTAGCAAGAGAAATCTACAAAGTGAATGATAAAATAAATGTATAATTATTTCAAATAAATCTTACAATAAAATATCAGCTTGAACTTGAACATTAGAAAATGTTACTAATTTCAATAAAAATAAATAAATCAGGATTATTAAATATATAAATTAAGCATACAATATTTATTTCAAATATACAATTTTACTAATAATTATTATTAATACTACATCAATTAGTATTAGTATTTTGGAACACAGAAGTAATTTGTTTTAATATTTTACATGTTTGGAATTTTTATCAGGCAAATTATGTAAACATGTAACTCTTCACTCTAAAATAACATTTTTAAAAATCTTTAAACTTCAAAGTAAAGAAATAAATTTTTAGTTTTAACAGAAATACTAATGTTCATGTCTACTGCATTAATAAATTAAAACTTATATTGTAGTTTATGGTAAAAAAAAAAAAAAAAAAAGGGAGAGAGAGGAAAAAGTAATTACCAGACCACTACATATTTTGCTACAGTGAATTTCTTTGTTTACATCCAAAAATGAATTGTGAATTATAGAACGGAAGATTGAAGGAAGTGAAATGTGTTACCTCAAAATAAAGAAAAGTTACTTTTCTTTCCTTTTTCATTTGTTCATTTGTAAAAACTGACTGATAACGGACATTTACTTTTGCTTTAGAGAAACATTTTTCAATTAGCAATGCTTCTAAAGTTTCATTGTCTAAATTACTTCTGTAATCAGTTAAGTTTTCGTTTACAAGGCTAAAAACACATTCACAATGAGCATTCATCTGAAGTATTAACAGAATAGAGAACATTAGATCTCACAAATATTGATACTTCAAATTAAAGGTCTGCACGGACCAAAATTTTCAGGGCCCAACCTGGCTTGTACATAAGGTTTGCTTACCCGACCCATTTATTTAAAAAAAAAAAAAAAAAAAAAATTAAAAATGAAAAAAATCGATAACTTTATTTTAATTTATCGCAGATCGATGGTTCAACCATTCGTTTTAAAGGTATTGGTGAGTTCTTTTGAAAGATACCCATCATGAAAATTTACTCCCCACAAGGGGGACTTCTCCCCCAGGGGTGAGGTGGGGCTCCTACTTACACAATTTTTTTTTTTCCTAGTTGACTATCTCTATTACAAAAAACATATATTCGTTTCATTTGGTTTAGTGCCGTCAAATGAAAATATGCCCTGTACATTCCAACCTGCTATATTGTTATTTTTTAAAGATATTTTGCCGTTTTCATTGTTGAACATACTTTTTTAATAATTTTAGGTGATGCGACATCAGACTTCACTTGCACAAACGCGATCTGAAAATTCCATAAGAAGTCACCTGGGTGCGATCTACGAATCATCGGTCTGTTTTACTGCGTGGTCGCCAGAAAAAATTGTTAGCCACGGTTTCTCTGATGGTTTTTGTTCGCTATTATTATTTTTTTGAATTTGCGATAAAACTAATTTTTTTAAAAAGAAATAAGAGAACATAAAACAGACCTTTGACTAAAGTTTTTTCAAAATATTCGGACAAGAAAACTGTGTATATTTTAGAAACAAGATGCAAAAATTATGCATATTTCAGCAAACATTCACTAAAAAAGCAGAAATCTCGCTGATTTTTGACTCAATATATGTATTTACAATTTGTGGTATCAATTTTCTGAAATAGCACAAATTTTGTCAATTATAGCAGCAAAATAGTTGCCTATCTTTACCTAGTAAAGTGGAAAAACAATCATTTATTTGAGAAATTAGCCATGATAAAGGTAAATTTTGTTAAACAGCCATAAAGCGATATATTTCAACAACCCACCACAAGAATATAATGTTGTTTTGTAGTGAATTAATGGCTTACCTCAGCATACAATTTAAATGATTAAATGTAAATTTTATCGGCAAAATGATCCCGTATTTTGATAGACTTTTGTATCGCATATTTTGGTATTGAGTTTCAAAAAATATACAATATATAATAATTGATGGTAAAATAATAACCTTTATTAGCTATTAATGCTATTACATAAATTTTAAAAATTAGCAGTAAAATGATTCCATATTTCAACTAATTTATTGTGTACATCAGGAAACACCTTAATAAAAAAAAAAAAAAAAAAAAAAAAAAGTGGATTCCACCAAATAACATGAAACAAAGCCTATTTCAGCAAATAATTGGGAGATTAACGAAACTTTATTAATTAGAGGCGAAAGGATTGTGTGTTTCAACCACAGAGTAAATATAGTAACTATACTTACTCTGTAATTTCTGTGAGAAAATACGGGATAGAGTTAGCAGTGGAAGAAATCTCTTATCCTAGCCTATACATAAGCCTATGAATACCTCAACAGTAATACTCGTACTGTAATTTAAAATAAAACATCTGCATATTTGTAACTAAGTTTACTTAAATTTGTATGCTTACAATTTGTTCAAATAAATTAAATACTGCAGTATGAAATTTAAATCAGTGGAAAAAAATAGATTTAAATCAATTTAAATGTTTAAATATAATAAGCTTAAATTATGAATAGTTTTAATTAGGATAAACAACAGACAGAAAAATAAAAATCAAATTAGTTTTATTAAACTGTTAAAATATAAAACATGAATAAAGCCATTTATATTGTACATTAAAAAATTTATAGAAGTGCAAAAACCAATAATATGTATAGGAGATAAACTTCATTATATGTAAAGCTAACAGTCACTGTAATCACTTAAAAAAGCTTGAAAACACATCTCAAAAATAATATAGTTCAAAAATAAAAAACTAAGTCTCTTTGGTACCACTCTAGTCATCTGAAGATAAAACAAATGAGTAGGAAAAAACTTGATAGAAATTCATATCTCTTGTTACATCAAGCAGAACAAACAAGCAAACTAAGAAGGCTCACGCTTTCTGCAGACGAACATTTTATCGGAGATTTAACTAAAACATCTTTAAGAATAATGCGACTAAAAGCCGCTTCAAAATGAGATACAAAACAAAACAAGGCAAGGGAAAGAAGCGAATGAGCTTTGCAAAGATTTAGTACTTATAGCTGAAGAAACGATTTGCCAATAAGATATTCAAAACATAAGCCAATAGCGAGGGAAAGCGTGTCACGCTAGCAAGCAGCCAACAGAGCATGGCGTTATGGTTACAGAAACATTACTGCCTCATGGAGATTTCGTGTAACATTAGTATAGCGTGAGTTACGGTGACTGAATGTTGCAAAGGAGTAACAGAGCCAGACATTATTCAATGTTTACGTTAACAGAAATGATATGCCGGTAAGAATTGGAATGACTTTTAAATAAAGTTTAATGAAAGATGATTTATAAATGATGATTAAGCGATTTAAATTAGTAGGATTATTCAATTTATTAAATACGTAGTTTAATTCAACAAACTAAATTGCCGGTACGGCAAAACTCAAATAGATGGCAAGATAACGTTGGAGGAGAAAAACAACTATCTATACCTAACAGTTTCAACAATCAGCCACAAAGCATCATGATTTTTGGAAATCATCTTTGAAAAAAGGGCAAATTTTATCAATTAATACTGAAATAATATCATATTTTTAAAATTAGATATGTTTAAGCATAACTTTTTAACAGATAGTAGTGAAATAATTCATATTTCCGAATTAGGACCCAAAGTTATTCCGTATTTCGGGATCAGCTTTGAAAAAACCCCAAATTTCATCAATCAAAATCAAAATAACTGAGAATTTGAGAATCAACTTTGTAAAGAATACAAATTTTATAGACTAGGGGCGAAATAATACCAATTGGCTGCAAAAATATCGGGAACTTCAGGAAGAGCTTAGGAGAAAGGTTAAAAAAAAAAAAAAAAAATGCAAATTTTATTGATTAGTGGTGAAATAATAGCAGAATTAAAGTGCAAATTTCTTCTGTTATCGGCAAAATAATTGAGTATTCTGGAATTTGACTTCAAATGCAGAGGAAATTTTACTGAATATCGATGAAAAAATTACGTATTTTGGCAATTGATTATAAATAAAAATCACACATTTTAGGAATCAGTTTTAAAAAAAGACTGGAATTTTATCGATTAGTGGCAAAATTACAGCATATTTTAACAATTCGTTGAGACTGTAAATGTAAATTTTGTTAATTTACATTCATTTTGCATATGCTGTGTAGTTTTTTTCTTTTTCCTTCCCCTCCCCCAAAAGTTTCTAAACAACAAGGGACATTGTATAATTTATGGAAAAAAATACTTAAAGCATCTATATGTATATTAAAGCTGGCAATAATTTAAAAATATTTGTAGATTACAATTAAAATATTTTTAAATAAAGCTTATGTAAAAAAGAAGTATTTTGAAATTATTTAAGTAAAAATTCTTGAATTGCAAATTACAAATATTTTACCACAAATCAGCTTCTAATTATTTTTTTTATACCTTTATAAAATATCAGTTCTTTTGGTCAAGTAGATTTTGAGATACACCTAATAAGCTACTGCCACCAGAAGACCCGATTTAAGATTGAAAAAGGAATTTAATATTAAAATACTCAAAAGTCCTAATAAATATAATTACTAAACTTATTGTCCAAATAACTTGAAAAACAGTATCCAATGGTAAAAATTTCTGTAGAATCTATAAAGTCAAAATTGTGTATTTGTTGGAAATGGAAATTTTAACATTGTTACATGTTTACATATGTAAATAAATAAAATAGACATATATTCAAAAAGTATGGTATTTGTTAGTTAGGTGATAAGGTGGATGGGGTGTTTTATTTTCATTTATTAAGTTATTTTGTGGACTGTACATTTAATAAACCATTTAAAAAGTGGTGAAGAAAGGGCCCTTTTGTCTATTAATATGTGCCCTTTTACTCACAAAAAAGGGCCCTTTTTGATAAATCCACCCTGCCCTTCTTTTTAAAAAATGTGAACACTAATTATATATAAACAGAAGTTCATTATTACAGACGTACAGAAGGCACAAAGACAGACAGAAAGTCATATCGAAAATATTAGCATTCATCAAACAATATAGAAAGGTATTTAAAATGGTTAATACTACTAAAAATACACTTTCAACCATTTCCTCTTATATATCGTATTGTATCCGAATCTTTCATGTGATCCGGTAAACAAAACTTTAATGCTAATCCAACCATATTCAATAGAAAAAAGGCTTTTGCACAGGCTAAAAATGATGCTACTTTCATCTAGTACCCTGGAGAAGGAGAGAAAAAAAAAAAAAAACAAGCCTTAGAGAAAAAATTACAGCGGAAAGATTTTTATAACATTCATACAACCTAAACTCTAGAGACCATAGGATACAAAGCCTTACACACAGTAACGTATCTAATTTCTTATGTTTGTACATGTGCACAAACTAGTAGTGACAAGCATACTATTTTGAATAGAAAACCATCTAATATTACTTTAAATGAAATATATTAATTTCGGGACATGTTAAAATTATTTGTGGAAAATCAGATTGTGAACAGACAAACTGATAGACAATTAAATTGAAATTACAAACATTTTTAAACAAAATAAAATTTTATGTGACGTAAAATAAATGACTGATGAAATATTTTATCATTTTTCTTTTTCGTTGATTAACGAGGAAACTAGAAAAAGATTCGGGCTGACAAGGCCGGAAAAATTTCTTCCGAGTACACACAAAAAAATCGAGTCCAAACCTGCAAAAAAAATTTAAGCCCGAGAGCAAATTGAAAAATCCTGTCTGAACCCGCCCTGAGGGCCAGACCGGAAGCCCAGCCCATTCAGAGTTCAGACTTCTACTTCAAATATCCATTATAATCTTTGAATCGTTTAATTAAAAACCAGCCCCCCCCCCTTTTTTTTTTTTTTTTTTAAAGGTGAAAAACTTATGCATTTGTCTCAACTTTACATCAGTAATTGATGCAAGTACATATAGTTTGTCTTACAATGGAAATTTTTTTAATATATATGTAACATCCTTTATCATAGTATTTATGTACAGATTCGTAGAATTTTTCTTTTACAGAATTTGAAATTGTTGGATTATGCAAATACTGATAAGTTTTGACACCTATTACCAATTCACTATCTAATTTTTGATTCGTTTTGCTACTAAAATTAATATTGAAAACAGAGTCTGCTGCTTCAACTACTGATGGCTTAATGTATCTGGCTAAAAAATCACTTAAAAGTAAAGTTAATTCTTGATGGTAAACATAACTCTGGTATAACTTTGCTTTAACACATTTGCTTCATTAAATATTGGTATAGTTCCTTGTAAGAATGAAAGGTATAACTTTGTTGAAGGATCTTCAAAGAAGTTTCGTATTTTAAAGAACACGGAAGATTTTCTTTTTTCTTCTGAGCATTCCATTGTTCCAAAACCTATCAATGACTTGTCCCAATGAAAGTCATCTAGTGCCACAATATTTTATTATTTTATGCTTCTCGAGTCTGGAAATATTGTGGCAAAATTTCAGAAGTTCAAGGCATTTGCAAAAAATGTAAGGTAACAGTAAATATGTACTAATAGATCCTCAATATTACACCAATCATTTAATTCTCTAGGAGCATGCTGTGTTGCCAAATGAATTTGATGGCAGATACAGCGATATATAATTACATTTAGATTATTTTTTTTAATATAAGACATAACTTCTTTCAGCTGCCCCATCATAATATTTGCATTATCTGCACAAAATGCGACACAGTTGTTCGAAGGAATGTTTTTATTCTGAGATTCACAATTTAATAGATTAAAGATATTTTCTCCAATTGAATCATCTAATAAATGGGGCAATGATAAATAATGATGATACAATTTTTCCAGTGTCCTCATATCATAACACGTCACAACAAGAGAAAAGAATTTGTGTTCTCCATAGTTACTCATATCAGTTGCCAAACTAAGTTTGTTTATTTTTATTTTTTCCACTGGATTATCCTGTGTTGTGGAAGCGAAGCTGTTCACAAATAATGTTGCTTTTGTCTGTGCATGAGCATATTCTTTAGCAATTTCTGAATCTAAGAAATTTTTTTTAAACAATGGTCTGGCATTGTCTTATACTGAGAAAGGGTTCTATTAATCTAGACGTTTTATTAAGAATTTCATAAACAATGCTTTGACTCTCACAACATTCAAACTTGACTCCGGCAGCCCCATAGAATCTAGAGTCTGATTCTTTCCTCTAATTTTTGCATTTGCTATGCGCTAATGATTTTCTATATGTTGTCAACAATCCATTTTCCCACCATGAGCTACTGAAAAATCCACACAGCATGCAGTACAGAAAGCATAATTTTCACTATTTCTTGATTTTTTTAAAAACCAGCCACATTTTTTCCTAATCATTTATAAAACACTGAGAATATTTTCTTTTGACAGTAAACATTTTTACAATTCCAAGTTAAAAATGCTGTATCAAAAAGCAAACATTGGAACAAACACACAAAACCTCTAAGAAAAGAAAGGTAGAGAGAAGCAAAAATAGCATAATGCTGACAGAGTGCTTCTTCGGTTGTTCGTCAGCTGCTAGCAAGTAACGTAATCCCCCTGTGACATTTCAATCCCTCTAACCAATCATAAGAAAAGGGCATTTTGCGACGCCACTTAGTCATCTCATTCCTCCCTCACCTGCTTCAAGAGAGAGAGAGAGGAGGGGAAGTGGCTGACATTCAGAACCAAAGAGAGAAATGGAAGAAACCAATTTCTTTTCGCCTTCTCTCCCTTCCCATACAAAATACATTTGCTTCTTGCTTCAGATCGGAAGAAAACCTCTCCTCTCGACTGATACCAGATGGCCATTCCAAACATTGTAGAGTTCTTTTTTTCAGTATCGATTTGTTTACCGCTATTCAGTTTTATGTATTTAATAAAAAATATTTAGCTAGGTGATCAAGTCTGAATTTGCAGAGTATAAAAATGACGCCACAGAGTTTTCAGAATTTTTCGGAGAAACTACGTAAAAATCAGAGCACTTGGCAACCCTGGAGTGGTCTTACCTGACACTATTTGGAAGACCTGTTGCTTAATGTTATATAGAAATATTATTTGTATGTGCATATTTTAAATAATTTTATATTACTAAAACAAAATTTAAAAAAAAGTAATTCCATAGACTGCAATATATTTTGACACCAGCACGCTTAAAATAATTTGTTCATAGCTGTAATGTTTATGTTCCTACAAAAGAATTATAAATCTGCATATAGTCTATAAGGCTTTATAAGTTTATATGAAAATCTATATAGTTTGTGTGATAGTGACTGATAAAATACATATCATATTTAAACTCAGTTGAATGCATATTTTAAAATCTATCGCATCACATATCAATATAAAAGTAAGCAAAAATTAATTCAAGATGACTCAAAATTAACAGACAAAAATGTCACAGTTAATTATTTTCATAATTACAATAATTTTTTTTTCACAACATATATTCAGAAATTAAAAATACTAAAATATTAATTTTATATGATAAGTTTACTTTTATTGAAAATAAAACTAACATAAAAAATATTACAGGTATTAAAATTAAGAGAATATATCTTACCAAAAGAACAGTGGAACTGCCACAAGGTCTTAATACTTGCATCTGCATATCAGCAAACAATCTACTCAATGTGGAAGTAACAGCATCTACATTCCTTAAGAAAATGTTTCGAATAAATAAATAAATAAAAATAAATTATATTTTCTTTGAATGGAACAACTGTATTTTATAATAATGCAATTTACACATTGAGATGAAATCCAAGGATAGTAACTTAAAAACGTGTTCAATAATTTAAAGTACATATATATTGGTTATATAAAAGTTCATAAAACCAATTTAATACATTTTAAATAACTATGATATTACTTTTAAATTAATTAATTCATGGACTACAAGAAAATTATAAAAATAAACTGCACTTATTTTTAGCTATGAATCAACCCAAGTGTATTTCAGCTATTCATAAATAATCATAAAAACAATTGTGTGATCTTTACCGAATGATACATTTAAAAAAAAACTCACATGTAATGTGAAAAAAAATTCAATGCATATTTTTTTCAATGAAATTTAATATTTCCAAGAGACATATATTTCATTATAAATTATAATAGATGTGAAATTTGATAAGTGTTACATAACATTTCATCACATAGAAGAATGGTGGTGAACCTATGACACTGGCCTAACACAGCTTTGTAAATGACACATGCATTGAATTTAATTTCTATTATATTAATTAGTAAAGAGCCCAATAGCAGAATTTTCTGAATCTATCTACAGCAAAATAAAATTTATCTGTAAACCATGAATGATGAATAGGGTGGAGCTTAAAAGCCATGATTTTTTATTATTGTTATTTTTATAAGTCTCACCCTTTTAATTTGTTCCTTTTGATACAAAAACACTATATGAAAAGTTTGAGCAATAAATTTTAATATTTAATGGTAGCTCAACTGACTCAAAATTTATAAACTTAGAAAAAAAAATAAGAATATTAGCTGTACTGTAACAAATACGTACTTACAATGTATTTATTGCTTTAAGTTTAACAATTAATTTACTTCACTGTACAAATTATTAGCTTTTCATTATACATTAAAATTTTATTGCCTTTGAAAAGGCTGAGACAGAGTTTTTTTTTCTGCTATCTGGGTACATTTTGTGATGATCTTCAACAACTTGTAGCAGGAATTGTAGTTGCATTTCATCATGAGTTATCAAACCACTGTATTCTTGAATAAGTGCAACTGCTCACTCAGCATGGTCATTTACTACTTGCGGGGATTTTATTATCCCTTTAGCCTATTTATAGACCTCGCTTGACTCCCACAAGTCAGGATCAACTTCAAGATATCCAACTGGAAGTTCCAACAATTGAAACTGACTTGGCTGTCACAAAATCTTCCAAGTTTTTATTCTTGAATGAATGAAGAGCAATACTGATTCGCTTAGCGTAATCTTTTGCTTGATTTCCTGCATTAGCATCATTCTGTAAAGGTAAAGCATTAACCATTCATCTTTTGGTTAATAAACTGACACAGCTATCAAATAAAGACAAGCCAACCAAGTCCTTCTGATAAATACCAAAAGTGCTTAGCAAATTTATGTGATGATGACTTGGAAATTACTAAATGTATTGATGAATATTCTAGTAGTGATTTGAGAACAACAATTATAAGGGGCACATGCAGCTTGAGATCCAAGATTTCAAGTATACATGGACTATGAAAACACACACATCATGTACACCTCCTTCCTCTTCTGAAGTCAGTTTAAATTGAGCCTTGAACATCCAGATTTTGAGGCAATATGTCACTTTAGACATCTAGCGGGCATGGTGCATTGCACCTGGTGACATAAATCTGACTCCCCTTCCTGGGAAAGCACCAAGATAGATAATTACAACTTCTAAAAATTCTTTATAATCCCCTCTTAGCTTTATTTCTCTTTGTTCTTCTAGGTACTTCTTTGCATAGTTGATCATATCTTGCTTTATATCTTCTACTAAATTTCAGACATCATCAAATGAAATTGCTGATTCATACTTTTCTCTATCAATGAAGCTGCAACATTTTTAAAAGTGTTTAAATAGTGCAACTTCAGGAGAAGATTTGACTCTGATACATCAAATATAGTACTAATTATCAGTTCCATAATGTGATGCCAGCAAGCAAGTGATAAGAGCTCTTTTTTAAACTTTTGTTCTGTAAGACAAATGCACCAGAATTATGACCAGTATTTGAGCTGGTAGTGTCAAAGCACATTGCCCTAATATTATCTGCTATTCCCCAGTCTTGAATGGCTTCGAAGACAGCTGCTGCCTGTGCTTCTCTTGTTGCAGACAGAATCTTGGCAACAATCAGTAGCTGAGAAACTCCTTTCTCAGCAACTAACACTGCCAACCTATCAATTTTTAATTTCCCAGTCAGACCATAGACTAATTTTCCATCCCAATGAATGACAAAAGTGATATTGCTTTGAAACTTTTTTTTTCATATTTTTTAGTTCTCTCAAACATTCTTTGTTGACGAATCAAGTCTTTGTTTATAGACTTATTCATCAATGCTCAGTCTTAAACTTTTGGCAGTTTCTGATAATACAAAAATAGCCTTTTAGTCTGACGCTTTTACTATGATCTAGTATTTAGTGCTGCTGCAAGATCTGGAGTAATTATGGTTTTATGCCCTCATTTTCTTTTCCGTACTTCTCCACCATGAACTGCATTGTTTTCAGTTTTTTCCAACTTTTCTAAATCACTTACTGCTGAGTTGTTTTCAGACTCATCATCAGTAGATGACATACTTTAAAGGGTGGAATTTAATTTTCATTAAGGAATTTAATAACATTTTCGGGGAAAATGTTATGTTGTAGAAATGCATAATGCCCTTAAAGTAATTTACAAAATAAACCATTAGGATAGAGAATCCTCAAATGAATTGCAAAATAAAAAATAGTTTAAGAATTAAGAATATTCTGTTTATTTAAAGCATTTTATATGCTACTGAAATCATAATAAAAAAAAAAAAAAAAAGAAAAAAAAGAAAGAAAGAAAATTTTATTTAGAAAATCATTTAAGCTTCGTTTAAGCTTTGCGACTGAAATTTAACATCCTGGTCATGGCACCAAAATGTTAAATTTTAGTCACAGAGCTTAAACATGCCGATTTTTTAAATAGAATTTTCTTTTCTTTTTTTAAACCGATAGAGAAATATTTCTGAAATATCCTTTTTCTTTTCTTTTTTTTAAATTACGATTTCAGTAGCATATAAAATACTTTAAATAAACAGAATATTTTTAATTCTTAATTCTTGAACTATTTTTTATTTTGCAATTCATTTGAGGATTCTCTATCCTAATGGTTTATTTTGTAAATGACTTTAAGAATGTTATGCATTTCTACAGCATAACAACCCCATATGCCATAATGATAAGAATTTTGGCATGTCCTTGTACGCAATCCATAAACAATATAGACATAAAAAAATTTACAGCTATTTCTATACAGAGTCTAAACGTGTGCCAATTTGCAAGACAATCAAAGGATTTTTGCAGTCGCTAATGCAGTACATACAATTTTTGCCCATAGGCCATAATGATAAGAAAAGTTTTGGTGCGTCCCTGTACACGAACTGCAAATAGAATACACATCCAAAACTATGCAGCTAGTTCCATGTGGGTCATAAACATGTGTACCAAATTGCATGTCAAAATCGTGATTTTTGCGGCCGTTATCATGGTACATACAAATTCTTCCCATGGGCCGTAATGATAAAAAAAACTAAATACATTGGAAAGTTAAATGATTATGTTTGGTATGGGAGTAAGAAAGCAATTACCACATATATGTATATTCAGTATAAAATTGAGTTATAGAAAAGGCAATAAGAGTGCAAATTTTTTTTGGATAAGGGGCATGAAGGGTGCTATTTTTTTGGTAATGAGGCAAGAAGGATGCTAATTTTTTAGAGGAGGGTCAAAAAGGGTTCTGTTTTTTGTTAACCCTCTGAAGGTCAAAATTATAATGTTGTTTTTCACTGCACATTTTTTCAATGAACTAAAGTAAGGCTTGTTTCAAATTGAGATTAAAAATGTAACTGTACACATGATAATAATCTTTATGGCTTTTATTTAAGACCCCCATAGCAGAAAATGCGAGACGCGAGACGTACGTCGCAGATTATTTTTAAAACAGTATTGTGCAGAGATTCCAAGTGTCCAAATTTTGGAAGGAAAGATTGGAAATCGCAATCTTTCTCCAGCATAATCTTTCTCCAGCATCCTCGCAATCTTTCGACAGCATAAATGTTAATGTTCATTTTAAACTTGTTTTATTAGATTCTAGAACCTATAAAGAGGTAGAATTGTTCAATATCTTTCACTCATGTAAATGTTTTGTGGTTCCCACCCCCCTCCGAACAATCGGCGATCAAATGCCACCCGTAATCCTTGCAATTTCTAATTTTTCTCTATCTACAACATAAATGCAATTTTTTTTTATTATTTATTATTATTATTTTTTTTATTATTATTTATGTAATTAGTTTCCAGAGCTTATAAAGAAGTAGAATTGTTCAATATCAATCAGTCATATAATATTTATTCCCCCCCCCCCCCTCCTTCTTCTAATGATCAGAGATCAAACACCCTGCAAAAGCATTACGATTTCTGATTTTTCTCAACACACAACATGAATATAAATGTTCTTTTTAAACTAACTTTATTATATTCTACAACTAAAAGAATTTATGCCCCCACCCCCACCCCTCCGACCCACCATTCGCCTAACGATTGGTGATCAAACGCTCTACAGAAATTTTGTGCTTTTCAATCTTTCTTCATTCACAGCATAAATAAATGTCGATAGGGATCACATATGACATGAAAGCTTTATACAAAAAAGCTGTTGGTGTTCTTTCAAAGAAAATCCTTGTGCATATTAAGTCACTTATACACACAATTACAATCCCAGTATCAGAAGCTTCCTATAAAAGTTAGGACTTGGTCATTGAGAAAGTGAGCAAAATGCAATTTAAGATGTATAGATAGCAATGACGAATAAAATGGGACTGTTGATATAAGAGTGTGTTAATACTTCTTAATGGTTTGAATTTTTTCTAGTTATAATTCTTTATCTAGTTATACTTTTTGAAAGTTGCATTAATTTCAATTTGGAGTATCTTGCTACAAACATTTTTCTAGAGTTATGAACAAAATCAAGGACATCATATTTCTTCTTGTGTGTTATCAAGAATAATGAATAATGTCAACACTTTACCTTAATTAACATTTTAAAACTACAATGCCTTGATCATATCTGATTAACTAACATTAGATAAACCCAAAGTTAGGATCAAAAATATGTTTACTGAATCCCACAATATTTTATTCAGTTACTTATGGCGAAATTGTGCTGCAGATTATTTTCTAATACCTAAATAGCTGTCGCAGATTGACAAATAAAATTCTGTTACTGGGTTTAAGACCTTCAAACTTTAAAAACAATCTAAAAATTTATAATTATATAATTTTGATTTATAAGGGTATTGTAGAAAAAACAACAGCTCAGTGACCAGATATATATATTAGCGGTGATCAGGTGGTTAAAGAAACAGCAGGCAGAGTGCAGCATCCTCTTGAAATGTCTGGGTAAACTTTATAAATGAATTATTGTCGAATATGCAATTGTGAACTGTCAGGGGAAATTTTTCTGCTGGCATATGCACCAATATGGTGTAAATGGGTTAAAACTTTGTTAAGATTAAAACATGCAACAATATCAACAGATTAAGGTGATAATATAAATATTTTTTCAATGTATGCACCCCTATAAAATAACTGTTCAAGAATTGCTACAGCATTCATTCACAATCACATGATAAAATATATCCATAAAGTAACAAAAAACTTATTTTAAAAGTTACAATAAACAAATAAATAAGCAGCAAACAAGGGAGAAAAAAAAATTACATTGCACAATAAGACAGAATTGTGCAGTGTGCAATATGTCTTAAAAGTTGGAAGTATGGTATAGATTGAAAATCATATATAGAAAAAAGAAAAAACTTATTTCATACTTACTGGTTAGGAATATTATGTCCACTTGGTTGAGGTCTACGAATACGCTTTGCAGTTAAAATCGGACTAATATTAGACCTTTTCAATGAATTCTGAGTCAGAATAGCACAAGCATGATTACTATGCTCATAAACCTTAAATGAAATTAAACAAAAATTTGTAAATTTAAAACAAATTTAACTCATAATACACATGGTTTATTTCGAAATTAACAAAGGAAAAAGAAAAATAATTTTGTCAACAATAGCAATGATGCAATGAAATTTTTGCATTTATTATTACTATCAAAAATACACATCCAGTAGTTACCTGAATAATACATAATATACCAGAATTCTTTTATGTAGCGTTTGAATTAATTATTTATCCTATGCACACCATATTTTACAGAAACTATGCTTTTAACCCTTTAACGTTCCCTACTTTTTTCTTAAATTGTTAAACTAAAATGGCTAGTAGACTCATAGCTAATCATAAATATGTTAAAAAAAAAAAAAAAAAAAAAAAAAAAGCATTTTTAATTTTGAAGAAATTTTTGGTTTGAAGCACTTAATATGTTAACCAAATCAAATTCAAATAATATTTAATTTATTAATAAATAACTTGCAAGTAAACATTAGAAAATACAAAAACTTGCTAAAGTTGTTTCAGATCAAAACAGCAGCATGGCCCTTCATCAAGTAAAAAAAAAAAAAAAATAGACACAAGTGCATCATCAAAGCAGCAAGGTATACTTGCCCCTACTAAGAAATTTTACGTTATTGCATTTTGCTTTCTCAGATACATTTGTTAATTTTTGGAGTAGTGCTGATATCAATCGAACAAAGGAGAAGCAAAAGTTTAAAAATTAATTAAAACAAGAAAAAGCTATTGCATTAAAAAATTTTAAATTATGTCAAATGTTTGGTTTCAGTGCAAAATGAATGTTTAATGTTGTAGTAAATAGTGCAATTTCATAAAATTTTGTCAATAAAGTAAAACTAACAGAAATAATACTGATGAATATTAATACTATTGTCATTTAGTACAAATCTGTTGCATTACAACGCTCATTTTGCCCTAGAATTTTGAGACTGTAAGTTTGACATAAAATGCTGGAAAAGTGCTCACATGGTGAACTAATGCAAATTTTGCATAAAAATAGTTAACTTATACTATAGTAGGTTATAATTTTTCAATTTTAGTACATTTTACATTTTTGAAATATTTGTTGCATTTTTATGTTATTATTATTATATTTTAATGGATGTTCTGGTAACTTCCATTTTGTTTTCTTCTATTTCTCGTATCTTCTTTCTATAGCTGTTGTATAGAAGTTACTGCTTTGCAGGGTACAAGTAATGTTTTTAAGTTATAATTGAAAAAATAAATAACATTACTATTTAGCAATACCATAGCTTCAAATTATAAACAATAATAATAAAATAAAAATGCATCATTAAAAAGAATAAAATAAGCTGTATATTTAAATTCAAAGAGAATGAGCACACTCACTTTATCAAACCACCGATATGATTTACTTAATTCAGTATACAAAGGTGATTTTTCATATGCTGGATCTTGACTCAGTAAGCCCGAATTTCCCAAATTCAAAGGTATATTTGGTGATCCTAACAATGTACAAGCAGTCTCTAAATCCCTAAAAGCATAAATTAAAATTTCACAAAAAGTAAGCTTCATAATATTACAAAATAACAAATATTATAGTAGAACTTTAGAAACAACACTGATTTAATATTTTTAATATAAGTTTAAAGTTATGATAATCACAATACACAGGTAATTTTAAGGTAAAAAAAAAAAAAAAAAAATTATAATAAAACCACATAAAGTAATTTTTTATGACAGTTCTTAGTGATATGATTTGTTTTTGGAATCTAAAAATGCAGATACTTCCATATTTTCCTTTTAGAAACCACCAGCTTTCCTTAACGGCCCTTTTCACTTACCGTCGCCGGAAGCCCGAGTCAATGTTATTCTATGGGGAAGTTTTCTTTACAAATAACTTATTAACTAATACATATTTTTAAATTCTGTTTTCACATTCAGAAAATTCCCAATTGTTAAATTGACGGACTTTTTTTAAAAATAATTTTTTTTAATTTTTAATATTTTATTTTGATATTGCAAAATGAAAAAATTTCACATATTGAAAATTCGTATTTTGCAGCTTCAAAATAAAATATAAAAAATTAAAAAAATAATTTTTTAAAAAAAGGTCTGTCAATTTCACAGCTGGGAATTTTCAGGATATGAAACCAGAATTTAAAAATATGTATTAGTTAATAAGTTATTTGTAAAGAAAAATTTCCCATAGAATAACATTAGCAGGGGCCAATCCAGGATTTCAAAATTAATACCTATTTTTGTGAAAAATCTTAACTATATTTTATTTTTGTGAAAAATTGCAGCATACTCTTTTCTGTGTGTGTATGGGGGGGGGGGGGAAGTTTAAACTAAGTAAAATAATAAAAATAACGCTTAACAGTTGGTGTGAGGCTTATAACAGAACAGGAATCAAAGCTCATTTCTCTTTGAAGTAAACAGTTCAGTAGAGAGAATGTAAGTAGGAGTTGTTTTTATTTGTGCTATTATCACTGCACTACACATGAATTGTACAAGGGAGGATAGACACATCACCATACAGTCATCAAAGCGTCAAACCACCTGACGAATCAGCAAACAGTACACTATGGCCACAACTCCAAAGCGTGTCTGTACAGATACATGCAAGGATCGTTTTGTTTACTTATGCTACACCATTTCTCGCCCATAGAAAACACTTGTGTGTAGATTAAAACCAACATTGTGTATGATTCTTGCTTTGTGAATCGCATCAACAGAAATGCACAAATAAGTTACTCTTCATTGAAATGTGCTCATTTAAGATAAAGCTGGAAATTAGCGGTCGCCACTCGCCGACTAGATTTTTAAAAGTGGCGACTAAAGAAATTGCCTTTGGTCGCCACTGCAGTGGCCACTTCTCTTCTACCCATTCTTTATAAAATATACCCCATTCCACGGCAAACTTGGATCGCGCGGCGGCTTTTTCGCGGTAAACGCGCCGCGCAAAGAATTCAGGCTGTTCTAAAATCTAACCTCGCCACTTGCAAACATATTCCGGAAGTCAATTTTAATAGTAAACACTTAAAATTCTTCTACCCATTCTTTATAGAATACCCCATTCCAATGCAAACTTGGATCGCGCGGCGGCGTTTTCGCGTGGTTTCTCGAAATTTCAATCTTTAAAACAAGCTTTATATAGTAATATAAATTTTGGATTTATTGCTTTAATATGAAGAGATTTAAAGAAAATCCTGAATCACAAAGCAACCGTAGTGGTAGTAAACGTGGAGCTATACAGATAATTCTGTAAAAATATCTTTTTTCGGAAAAAGGTAAATGCGTTTTCTGTTATTATTAAAAAAAAAAAAAAAAAAAAAAAAATGTATATATGTATGTATATTTTTAGTTCTTAATCAGAAGAATGCATAATTTATTGAATATTTTATTTATTTACTACATATTATTTAATATTTGTTATTGCATATGAACTATTTTTTACTTTCTTCTATATGTAATATAGAGAAAGTATTGCATTCGCGAAAATTTTCGACTTCCGTTTTTTGACGGATCTACACGTTTTGGGGTATCCTGAACACGAATTGATAGTTTTTATAAAATGTCTGTGTGTGTGTGTGTCTGTGGTTTAGTGTTTTCACCGTATCTCACGAACCAATGAATGAAATTCAACCAAACTTGGTATATAGTTGGACCCTGGCCAGCCACACTCTCTAAATTCAGTTAGAGAGGGGGATTATAATTGCAAATTATTAAAAATTCATTATTATTAAAGAAAATTTAATTTATAATTCATTTGTAACATGGAAAAAAAAAAAAAACGGAAAAAGAAACTTGCAAAATAAAGTATTATTAAAAAAATATTTTTTTTATTCACATATACTAATATATTTTCATGAATCAAAGATGTTTTTTTTTTTTTTTTTGAAAAAGTAGAAAATCGACACCATTCAGGATAGTGAAGGGGCAATATAATCAGAATTTTTCTGTTATAAAATAATATAACCAAAAGAGCATTTTAAACATATGAATTTTGTATTGAATAGTATTTTCTTACATTCATAGTATAAATTATGTAAATCTATTCCTATTTCATTTATTAAAATTTATCAGAAATGTATTATTGTGGATGAGTTTCAAAAAGTTGACTACCTTAATTATTTTCTTAATGATTTGTCGAGACTGAACATTGAAAAAATTAAAGAAAAGAAAATTTTATTTTACTTTTACTTTTATCAGCGAGTGGCCAGTGGCCACTAACTTTTTAAAAGTGGCCACTAAAAAAATGAAGGCTAGTGGCCAGTGGCCACCAACCAAATTTCTTAATTTCCACCTTTAATTTAAGATGTCAGATTTTACTGGGATGACTAAGATTTTTGTGAAGGTACCGATTTTAGCTGAATGATTTTTGTGAAGGTACCTTTTTTGCCAGATTGATTTTTTGTGAAGGTACCTTTTTTGCCAGATTGATTTTTGTGAAGGTACCTTTTTTTGCCAGATTGATTTTTGTGAAGGTACCTTTTTTGCCAGATTGATTTTTGTGAAGGTACCTTTTTTGCCAGGTTGATTTTTGTGAAGGTACCCAAATAAGGTAGTAAACTCGACCTGTATTAACCCCTGATTAGCTTCGGCTTCCGGCAGTGGTGAGTGAAACAGGCCCTTAAGTAATAACAATGAAAAATAATGTACAATATTTCACATGAAATGTCTTTTTCAACTAGTTAATTTTCAAAATGAAAACCAATTTTATAAAATGAAGTAGTCACTTATGCAGCAGTTTTATACACAGCTCAGCATCAAAAGTGGTAATGAAAATATTCATAAGTTACCCTAGGCTCATTTGAACCTATGCTGTCCGACAATTGGGAACTCCCTAAAATTTGAGATCAAATCATTATGACAACCATCTCAGGTACTATAGACTGTGTCACAAATTTAGGATGGTATCCCAATTCCTTCTACACATACCGACTCGCCCACCAGTGGCTGAGAGGTTTTGCTCCCAAAGCTGGTAGACAGGAAGTGTCGGGTTCAATAATAGGTCACACTTGCATAAATACAAAATTAGAAAGACTCCCCTGGAGTAGAGGCCCTAGATAGAGAGAGACTGGACATTGAACAAACATGGTGGACGTTCGTTCAAGAGCAGGATTATCCTTTCAAAGGTGATTCAAGAGCAGACAATGTATTTGAAGAAGATTGCTATGTTTTAGCAAGGAATCGCAATCGCTTCATTGAGGATAAATTTTAAACATTCAAAAATCTTATCGCGCTTTGAACAGAATTAAAAATTTGAATTGTAGTACACATTTTTTTTGTTTTAATAGGTTTGTGAAAGTTATAAATAGTTTTTGGAAATTACTTTTTTAGATAACACAACAATATAACAATTTAGATTTAATAAAATGAAAACTAATGAAAATTAATGCAAATTTTCAGCATTCAAACATTCTTTTTAATAAATTTACGAATTGTTCCAAAATTAAAATCCAAACATGTTTAGAATACATAATTAAAATATGGAATTTGAAAACATTAATAACAAAAAATAGAGGGGATAAGAAATCAAAAATCAGTCAGCAGAGAGCATTAAAGATTAATAAAATAAATTTCTGAATGATACATATATATATATTTCATAGTTTTCCAGAATTTTTTTATACTTAGAGAGTAATTTAGAAAAAATATTTTTAACTTTCACTATCTTCTTAACAAGAAAATTTTAGTTAATAACCTAATTTTGTTTGACTTGTGAGATTTCTGTATTTTACTTCCTTTTTTCTTCCTACTTTAATTTTAATGTATCTGAACCTCAATATTTTAAGCAACACCATTCATTCTAATACTATATATTAACTGAATGTCCAAATTTACAATTTTGTAAGAATATAATAATAATATATATAACAGAAAATCGTATTTGGGAAAGTATATATATATATATTTTTTTTTATTTCTATTTTCTTAGAAATGTTTATTGCAATAACTGTGAATATTTTAATAATAAGAGAATAAAAAAAAAGTAATATTTTAATAATTTCTTTTTCAGATATATAAATTAAGGATAGTCAGAAACATTCAATTTCATTCTTTTGATAGTCGTTTTGCATGAAAATAATTAAAAAATAATTTTAGTTTGTCAAAATCCTGTAAAACTAAAAAAAAGTTCAAAATATGCTGAAATTACTTCTGTTCCCTGCTTTAATGATGGTGTAAGTGTTAGAACTAAGGCCAGTTGACTAGACTTGGCCTGTGTGGCGTGTCTTCCATGAAGGTTTTAGCCCATATTTAAGCAAGTTTAAAAAAAAAAAAAAAAAAAAAAAAAAAAAAAAATCTCGAACAGCTAGGTCAAAGTTTGGCATAGGATTGAACCTGGCACTTCTCGTCTACCAGTTTCGCCAGCAAAACCTCTCTGCCAGCTTTAACGATAAAAGGAAAGATGTATTGTATTTCTACTGTTGAAATTGAAATTAACTAAATATACTTATAGCAGAATTACATATAAGACATAATTTTAATGTTTTAAAATAACCTTAAAACAATAATAATAGTAACGTACATAGGAATTATTATAATTATTATTATTATCCTCCTCCCATTTTTCAAAAAGTAATTTTTGCATGTCAGATACAAAATATTTTTAACCACCCACTTTACAATCAATATCTTACTATAACTTATTTTTTAGTACAATTATGTCTCATCACATTTTGAGTAACTTTTAAAAGGTGGATAGACTAATTTTACTTAACCTTAACTAATATCACTTTATATACTGATTTAACTGATTATTACTGATTTAAATTTAATTTTCTTTGTAAAATTATAAAATACCACTTCTTTAGGTTCCTGTAATGTGCAAGAAAGATTACAATAAAGTATTAAAAAAAAAAAAAAAAAAGCAAATTTTTACTTGCGGTTCGATGGAAGTCACAGAATTTACTAAATAAAAGAAAATAATAAAACATTTTTTAAGCAGTAAAAAGCATATCTAAGCAAAATTAACTTATCTATTGACAGCATTACATAACTTGAAATAATAAATAACTCAAATAAATAAAAGTTTTTTTCAAAATATTAGCACGGATTTCCAGTTTAAACTGGCAGGTCAATGTCCAGTCTCTCTCTATCTAGGGTTCCTACCATGGAGGGGCACACTACCCAGAGGCCTAGAATCTTCCCACAATCCATTAACTTTAACCCTAAGAACAACATCCAAAGGGACCCTGGGTTGAAACATCCAGTTTACGACATGTAGAACAGACTGGACTTAAGTATCTGATTGAAGGATTCTGTGAAGTCTTTACTTTATTACTGGAAAAGAGTACAAGCTTTAACATTGAAAAAAACAAACACACAAACAAACAAAAAAAACATAAGCAGCCTAGCAGATGAATTAGTAAATGTAAAGTCAGTTATTAAGAGACTGTTGATTGTAACCTTTCCATTAACCGCATAGACATACACAGCTCAAGGGATTCACTACTTACCATAACAGATTACCATAATGAATATTATTGATCCAATCAATATTTTTTTAATGCAAATTAATACAAGCGGACAATTTAGCACAAATTAATTACACTAAGATTTTATTATAAATATACATTATTTTAAAGTTTGGTATTTTTAAAAATCTTTTATGGAAATATTGGATGAATTTTCCTACATGATTCCCACTCAATTTCAAAAATGAAATTTCTTGACTTTTCCAGGTTACGAAATTCGGTTCATGACAAAAAAAAAAAAAAAAAAAAAAAAAAAAAGATTACAATTCACAAAGAGCTCATGGTATAAAAGATAACATAGTACATTTCAAATTATATGCACAAAAAGCATTTTTAGATTTATATCCCATTTTTCAGATTTTTTTATGCAATACTTACAATTTTCCTGGCTTTTTTCACTACTTTTAAAATTACCTGATTTTTCTAGATTTTCCCTGATCCATGGTAACCTTACTTATTACGGCTACTTATATTTTCCTGGCTTTTTTCACTACTTAAAAATTACACGATTTTTCTAGATTCTCCCTGACCCACGGTAACTCTAGTCCAAGAACTTCACACAAATTAAGAATATTCTTGAACTCACTAGTTCCAATAATGATTTAGTCCTGAGTGCAAATTCGGGACTTTCAACAAATTGAAAAGAAATAAAATTTTGGGTTATCCTGTATCATTAAAGGCAACAAATAATAAATTTAACATGTGATCTCATTTAATATTTACAATAATTGTATGCTTTTTTGCAAGAATAGTATGAATAATATTTAGAGAGATATATACTAGTTCTTTTCTAAAATTATTAAAATTTTTTGCAAGAGTTTTGCTTGTATCAAGAAAGGGTTTTAATCAAATTTTACAAAACTAGAAAACATGACTGGAGTATCCAGAGATTTATTTTTTTCTGAGCAAAGCTAATACACATACACTGATGCTGTTGCCGAGTTTCTTTCCTTTTAATTCATGCACAACGAAATACATCCCCCCCCACCCTGTAGTATGAGCGAATATTTCGTAATATAACTTATTTTATTTTGTTATATACTATTAGCTTCTTTAGCGCAATAATCTACTTGTATATTCTTAATAGTAAATATATTATATTTCCTACTTTTTTGCTATTATTTCTAGTCTTATCTATCTTCAAATATAATGTACATATTCTAGATAATTTTTGGGCCACAGTTATATACAAATTTATTTTGCTTATTACTGATTAAATAAAAAAAAATCTTTAATATTTTATTTTAAATTTTTAATAATTATTCCAAATAATAAAATCTAATGTAAAAAAAAGTGTGATATTTTGATAACCTTACCTCATACGAGCTTTTACATGCACCAACAACGACTGTACGTCATTTATAAAACTTTCTCGTTCCTCTTCACCAGCAGTTGTAGCTCCATCTCCTAAAATTTTAAAAACTTCCAACACAGTACTACGTAACGCTTTGATCGCCTTTAATCCAGAATGCAAAGCATCCAAATTAATACCAACGTCAACCATTTTTAGAAATACTTTTTAAAATATATAGAATTTTAATTAATTGTTTACACCGACTCTGTTTACCCTGTTTACGACAATTTATTAAGAAATTGGTTGATGGGTTCATTGAAGTAAAAAGTGAAAAAAAAAACAGATTCCAAAAAAAAGTAGGGAGTCTAGCAAAGCTAGTATAACTTTGCGTTCAAGGTTTACGAGGTTAAGGCCATTGAGCTATATACTATATGAAGGATATGACAAAATGTTAGATGCTAGCAGTTCGCGTACAGCAAAACAAACGAATTTTAGTATGGCTTCTTTACCTTTTGCTTACAGCAATGTTTTCTTTTCCAATTTTCTATGAAACCGCGGATAAAAGCACTCGTGTATTCCAATGATGAAACGTTGTCTCTAAGTTTCAAAGCAATCGGAGAAGAATTTTCGGAGATTTAAGATTTTGTACAAATGATTTGGAAATATTATGCTTGGAAACGTGTTCCCCTTTCTTTTGTTGCGGTAGGTTGTATTCGAACCGAGGTCGTTTTGGTAGTAATCCAGTGCCTTACCTTTGGACAAAAGTTAACCCATTGTTCATCGGTAAGTTAGGATTATCTACATTTGAATGGCGTTGATGGTGTCACTACTACAGTGCTCCCCATCCTAGAGAGTACACCGTCATACGAGCGATATTACTGCTGTAGACGGTAGCGATGACCAGATTGTGCTGTCAGTTGCCCCGTTTGCGTTTTGCCAAGTTGAAGGAGCAGTTGTGTTGATGCAGCGAGTTGAAGGCGTGAGGCGTGACAGGCTTTTTGTGCTGTGAGAACAGCGAACCACAGGCTTTGTTGCTCGGAGGGTTTTTGTGGTGATACCATCTATTATCATAGAGCAAAGTTAATAACTCGAAGCGTTCGTGGTCACCAATGAAAGAAAATGCGTGTTGCGGAAGGTTGTATTCGAACCGAGGTCGTCCAGCGCCGTACCTCTGGACAAAAGGTTAACCTATTGTCCATCGGTAAGTTAGGATTATCTACATTTGAATGGCGTTGATGGCGTCGCTACACCCCCATTCAATCCCTAAAAAGAGGTAAAGGTAAGGTGATCAAACGTCCTTGAATTATGAGGACAATCCTCGAATTTCGACCTATGTCCTCAGCAATTTGAAACTCATTTGAAGACAAATGTTCTCGAATGTACAATTTGTCCTCATATTAAAGCCTAATTGACGACTTGATTTTATCTTGCCATTCGACGTCATGATGATGTTTTCCTATCATTTAACCTATAGGAGTCTTAATTTAGCCCACAAATAAAGGAATATAGCCTATCCTAGAGCAACATTTTCCCACAAACAGTGGAAACTCCGCCTCGTTCTAGTCGTCCATTTATTTCTGTCATCGAATGGCCCTTCAATTTGAGGACACTGCGATTATTTGTCCTGAAATTGGATTTCAAAAATTTAGTTGCCTTAGGTAAAGGGGGAGGGGGGAAATACGCAAGCTAAGTGTGATGTTACTCGTCGTCGGTAGGGCTAAACAAAAGTTTTTCTACTATGTTTATTATCCATTGGATTTTCTGTAAAAAATTATTACAAATTAAGGAAAATTATTTCCCAGTTTTAATCCCCATATTTGGGTATAATTATAAATTAAATATCGTACACATGTGTTAGATTAAGTTATTTTGCTGTCAAATTGACAAAATTTTAATTTTAAATTTCAAAACTTCGTCTTCCTTGGCATTTTTTGCATTTGACGATCAAAAACGTAATACAAAAATATACATACCAGATGTATATTTTCGTAATATGTATTGTGCGAAATATTGTTTCATATTATTGATTGCACTCTTAATATACGTTGTTAGGATAACTATGATTTTTGAAAGGAATTAAATATGTTCGCTAGGTAATTAGGCGATTTTTTTTTTTCCGCCAAGGACGACAGAAATCAAATCTATTCTTCTGCGACATATTAGCAGACACTTTATTTGGCATTTTAAAATAAATTTTACTTCAAATTATGATAGAATATTTATCATTTTCCTTTTAATTAGAATATTAGTTGGATATTTATTGTGCAAATATCACTCTTTGAAATGAAATGTTTATGTTTTCATTCGAAACTGGAAGTTTCCCATTTTCTTTCTAGAGTTTTGAAATTTAAAATTAAAGTTTTATCAATTTTACAGCAAAAATACTCAATATAACACATGTAGACAGTAACTTATATATAACTGTATCCAAATATGGAAATAAAAATCGGGAGATAATTTCCCTTAATCTATACATATAATAAAATAAGATGTTTGTGTGTGTGTGTGTGTCATTGTGTATGTATTTCCAGAGCTTTTTAGGAAAACGTCTGATGGCTGAGCTACACAAATTTGCATGGAGGTCCGTAATGACCTCTCCTGATGTACCCCGAAGCCCGATTTTCTAATTTTTGATTAGTTTTCTTTTATTTAATTAAAATGTGAAAATAATAACTTTCTAATTTCTGATAAATTAGCCATTTTAATTTTATCCATAATTTAATTGTTGTCAATTTTTTTTTTCGACAGAATAAAAAAAAAGTACGTTTACTTAAAACGAGGAAAATAAATTAGAAAATTTTTATAAAGATATAAGGCAATGTTTGTGTGTATGTGGACAGCGTAGCGCAAAGACGGTAGCTCGGACAGTCACGTGTTTCGACATGAAGGTGCCCTCCGAGCGGTCCTTGTGCACCTCAAAGCCCGATTTTCAAATTTTCGATTTGTTTTCTTTTAATTAATTAAAATGTGAAAATATTAACTTCATAATAGCTGTAAAAATAACGTCTAAAATTTTATCCACTAAATGTCAAAGGTCAGTCTGACATACCTGTGCGTTTTCTGCTTTCTTATCTGAGTTTAATCTGTATTTTTGGGATTTCGTTTTGAGTTGCACTTCTAGCGATCACGCGAATTTGAATTTTATTTGAGGAATTTTAATCTAAATTTATAATTGAAAAAAATATTTTTAAGTTGAAAATTTTTCCAATTACAAATATTAAGCATTTTATAAAAATAATATGATTTAAAAAATATTAGTTTAAAATTTAAACAATTAAAAGACTTTTCTCCCTGAAAATGTATGTGGGGCATCTCACCCGAATATTATCTGGGGCGTCTATCCTTTTGGTATGATAGAGATGCCCCGGAAACTGTCCAAAGTACAAGACAGCAAAAATGGCCACACAATGCCCGAAGTCGACTGATCAACTTCTTACTACAGGTTTTTAAGCTTATATAAAAAAAAATCCCTACTTATTAAGTAGTGCCTGCATTACAATGCAACATCACTCTTATAACAGAGTAGAAAAAACATGGTACTTACTTGAAATATTGTTGTGGTAGCAGAAAACAAAGAAATGAGTTCACGTAACTTCCACAGCACACTATTCAACATCTATCTGAAATAATAATCGGACCCACAGAGCCATATAGCGTTGCGTTTCGAAATTACATAAAGTGGGGCATCTCTACCGGTGGGGCAACTCACCTGAAATTACCTTATATTATGTTTGTAAAATATATAATGTACATGAGAACATACGTATGATAGAAAATGCGTAGATACAACATACAAAATTACTTTCTAAAATGTCGTAAAATACATAATATATAATACATAATGTATTACTACTAGTATATACTAAATACAAGTATACTATAATATACTGTCCGCATCTGTTCCTACTTTGAACTACTATCGAAATATTATTAAGGTACGATATTTGAAAATGATGTACGATATTTGAAAATATTTTTAACAACAGTATAAATTAGTTTTATTTTATTAAGCTTCTAAGTGAGGGGTATACCACCTTCTCCCCCCCCCCCTCCCCGTTTGAATATTGTAGCTACATTAATAAATATTTAAGACTTTTATTAAATTTTAAAACCTATTTCAAATTATTCTGAGATGCACCGCCCGAACCATTCTTTCAGATTCCTTGGACTAATGTTGAGTAACCCTGTATTTTATACATCTATATTAATAAAATCAGAGTTTTGGCTGTAAAATTGTCGGAATCGAAAAATTTTGCGATATCTTCACGTTTCACACCCCATGAAAGCCGAAAATGACTTCAGAAAATTTTGCCTGTGTGTGTGTGTCATCGTGTCTGTATGTCGCTTTTTTTGTCCGGGCATCACTTGAGAATGGCTGGACGGAATTCAACGGCGCTTGGCAGGAAATTAGGCCTTCAACCAACTTAAAATGATATCTATCAACTTTTCAGAAATTCCCCCCCGTTCCTCCCTGGGAGGTAAAAGACTAAAACACGTTTGTCCGGGCATCACTCGAGAACGGCTGGACGGAATTCAACGGCGCTTGGCAGAAACTTAGGTCTTCACCCAACTTAAAATCATATCTATAGAAATTTTCAAAATTATGATTAGTGTTTAAATTGTGGGTAAAAAACGCCGGCGCATGCGCCATAAATATTTTTTGACTAAAATGCTTTGAATAGAAAAATAAAATAAAAAATAAATTTTTAAGTTAAAGACTTTTTTATTCGCGTGATTCGCACTACAAATTATGAAAAAATTGAAATGAAGTGTTGCTATCTAAATTCCATACTTTAGTTAATTTTAAAAAATCTAATTGTCGTATCGAAAAACTGTTTGAACCCCTGAATTCAGAAAAATCGCCCCTTTCACTTGGTATCAAATTTAGAAACTAGTATGTTGTGGCCACCACAAGACTTTCTTCTACATTTTACTATACAAATTCACTCAGTAAGAATATTAAGGAAAAAAAAACGATTTTTTTTCAAAGTTTTTTTTCGTTAAAAGTAAAAAAAAAAAAAAACTTTGTTTTAAATTATCCCATATTTATAGTTCAACCATTCGTTTTAAAAGTATTGACGAGACCTTTCGAATGATTTACTCCCCCCCCCGCGGGGTACTTCCCGCCTGGGGGGGGGGAAGCGATGCCCCCACATGCACAATTTTTTTTCCTAATTAACTACCACTATTATCACTAATTCATATTAATTTTACAATCACAAGTTAAGAATAACTCTCATTATGTACATTTATACGAAATTTTGTCCTATACTGCCTTGTTAGGAATTTAGAAAAAAATGCAATCACAGGGCCACCTGTTGAGCGATTGATCCTCAGATGTAATCAGTACCAGTTTATGTCAGGGACCAACAAAATACCAAGTTTGGTTAAGTTTCGCAAAAAAAAAAAAAAAAAAAAAAAAATTCTAAGTTTTTTTTCGTTAAAATTTTAAAAAATCGATAAGTTTGTTTTAAATTATCACAGATTTATAGTTCAACCATTCGTTTTAAAAGTATTGACGATACCTTTCAAAAGATACCCATCTTAAAAATTTACTTCCCTCGAAGGGGGACTTCCCCCCCGTGGGTGGGGGGGGTGGCGAGGCTCCTACACATACAAAATTTTTTTCCCAGTTGACTATCTCTATTATAAATAACATGTAAATTTCATAATGATTACTAAAAATCAATTCTCTTTATACACATTTATACAAAATTTTGTCCTATATCACCATGTTAAAAATTTAGAAAAAGCGGGATGGCAACGCAACCTGTCAGACAATTTTTACCAAAAGTTGATAGGCACTAATATATGTCAAGGTGCTACTACATACCAATTTGTATGAAATTCTGTGCAGTAGTTCCTGAGATACAGTTGCCACAAAATTTTGTCACACACACACACAGACAGACATTTTCTAAAAATGGTCAAATCGTGTTCTACAGCTCTCAAAACGTGTAAATCCATCAAAAACCCGAAGTCGAAAATTTTTTCGAATCCAATACTTTCTTCTATTGAATATAGAAGAAAGTAAAAATAGGTCTGATATTTCTAATTTATTTTGCCCTTTTTTCGTTTTCAACCCAGATTCGGTAGAAGGTTTTATATTTATATATACGCATTTATGTATATTTTTATTTTCCAGGAATAAAATGAAATATTTTTAATTTCACGTGAATAATAATAAAAATTAGAGATAAAAATACCTACAAAAGTTGGTGAATTTTTTTAAAATCAGGAATTTGTATGTGGATAAATATTTTCATAGAGATATTTGGCATTAGTTTAATATTTTTATTTAATTAAGCAGTACTTTTCTTTCCTGTAGTAAAACAAAATTTTTTGTTGTTATTATATACCTTATGAGGTTCTTTTATGTTGTCCCCTTAATTGTAAATTGTTATAATTTGGATTTTATTAAGATTTTTATTTTTGTTTTGTAAATATCAGAAAAGAGTTTTTATTTTATTTTATTATTTTATTTTATTTATTTATTTATTTTGCGTATGGAACAGCTTTAGTAACGGATCGCTTTGGCAAAATTTGAAATTCGGCACTGAAGCAGCTTGGACGTTTCTCGCCAAGATCTTTAATTGCACAATTGAGATTGCCAATTCAGTTCATAGCAAAAATGGCTTAAAATATTTAAAGTCACCAAAGGGGTCCCATACTAAATCTGTGCTTTTTGAATTTATTTATTTATAATATTTTCTATGAAAGACTTCTGTGGTCACGAAATTTGTTGCGTAAATTTTTCTATGCATCCGGCACTTATTGTAACTGGTTATCACGAAATTCGAAATCCCCCCCCCCTCCTTCTCGGAGTCGGAATGCAATAAACATGTGTAAAAACATGTTTTTCCGTTTGAATTCGCTTTGAATTATCTTAGAATGGCGAATTTTGGTGTGAGTGGGATTTTGCAAAACTTCGAACTCACCCGCTGAGGAAGGGGAAGTAAGAAGTGGGTAAGTTGTTGCTGAAGGCAGTGGGGACCCAGACTCCTCACGTTGCGAGCGAGAAAACCTCTACCAATCACAGCGAGACCTTAGGTTATTAATAAAGATATGGAAATTTGACAACTCATTTAAGTTTAACGTCCAGCGAAGCGGGCAAAGCCTGCTAGTACATTATATACGCACCAAATTTTGTATTTAAAATTAGCCCAGCACATACAAATACGCATAGTATATATATATATATATATATATATATATATATATATATATAATCCTTTTATAGCAAAAGAAAAGAATGACAACGAAGAATAGTCAGTCAAATAATTCACCAAAGAAATATACACAAGCCAAACAAAAAAATCTGGTGTGAAACAACCACACGACTTCCATTACCCGCTATTACATGTATTATATGCATTTTTGAGAGATAATGTGATCAGAAAACATAAAAGTGACCTAAAGAGAAAATCGTTAGAGCCGTTTTTATGATACCAACTTTTACAAAAAATCAATTATTGAGCGGAAAAAAATAATTACATACTAAAGCATATTTAAAAGTGAGTTAAAATGGCGAGTTTGAAAAAAATCCGTACAACCGTTTTTAAAGGAATGCCTTTGCGAGGCCTGAACTTGAGCTATTTATACAGGACGCCTATCAATTTTCCTGAACTAACCAACTATATCATTCGAAAGGACATCTAATAGAGTGTTTATATAGCAAGTTTGAAGAAAATCGTTAGAGCCGTTTTTGAGAGTTGGACTTACGGTCCCACTTCCGGTTTCCGATGTCCCACTTCCGGTTTTTCAATTTTCACCAAAATTTGGAAATTTCATCTGTACACCAGACGTATTTCAATTCTAAAGTTTCGTAGATCTATCTTTATTAGTTTCTGAGCTATAATAGCCTGAAGATTCTCCACATACATACACACACACACACACACACACACATACACACTGACCAATTGCCAAAAACCACTTTTTTGGACTCAGGGGACCTTAAAACGTGTAAATCAGGTGAAAACCCGATATCGAATTTTCAGACCGAATACAATACTTCCATTACCTACTACCGTAGGTAATGGAAGTAAAAAACTAGATATCTTAAATTGATTTAATTTTTAAGATTATTAATAGTACTTTCTTTAATTTTTAAGACTACAATACCTGATGAAAATTAAATAGGACCATGTAATAATATTCTGAAGACAAGAAAGTTGACATTAGGATATAATTTTAAGGGGGAAAACGAGAAAAATTTTAGGAAATTAACCTATTAGTTTTGAGTTGAGGAAAAGAAGATCGGGTATATATATAGTGCATAATATAGCTTGAGATGCTCCTCGAGCCATTTACAAATATAGCACTAAGATAGCGGAATTCTTTTGTATGGCCCTGTAAACGAAGGATAAATATTTTCATACCATATTTTATGTAAAACATATGTTTTTGTGTGTACAATGAATGTATGTTAATTTCGTTTTGCTCAGTGCAATCTAAATATATTATACTATACCGGTGAGAAATTTCGCTCATTCGTAATGTATCTGAATACTTTTAAATGTCCCTGTACATGAACCAATTCTCCGATTTCAATAAAATTTTCAAGTATCACCTCATGTTGCAAATTTACAATACGAGTTTGGACGCACTGCTAATATTTGTTCTTGAGTATTGGGTTATGTTTATGACAGATACACAGACCATTGGCTAAAAATGACAAATTTAATAGATATAAAAATGTGTAAATATAGCAAAATCGGAGTTTTGAAAAATTGATCTCAAAATAGTACTTTCTCTACCATTATGTGGGTAAGAGAAACTAAAAATGCAAATAATACTAACAACAATAACAAAAATAGATTGGTTTTGGAGGCAATGCCACTTCGGCCCGTAAATCTATGGGCTAGTTCGAGCATGCTTTAAGAGAAATGTAATTAATCAAATCAGGCGACTTAAGGGCATTTACAACAAACTTTAAATGAAAAGTAAGAACCGACTTAACATCGACAGCTGAACGGTTAGACCGATGGAAGCGTCCAAGGATTGAACCCGGCACTTTCCTTCTACCAGCTTCGAGAGCAGAACTTCTCGTCCACTGGTGGGCCACCAGTGCTTAGGTTGAAGTGCATTAATATAAAAATATTTAAAGTGCTAACTAAAATTCAGCTAGTCTTTTTCTCATTATTTCTTATTATTTAAAACACAAATATTTATCGGTAAATAAATTATAGACATACTGTACAGGTCTTCAAAAATGACTATAAATAATGAATAAATACCTAAAGTATGTGCAGAAATGGGTGTTATAATTCGATGCATGTGCAATTAAAGTAAAACGAATTTATAACAAATAAAAATGTTTAAATAATTAAATTTCAATATTATTTAGGATTATTATAATGATTTTAATTAGCAATGAATATATATATATATATATATATACTATTTAAACAATACAAATAAAATAAATAATTTTAAATTTTCTAGTTTACACTTTTATCTCTTTTCTAAATTAACAGATGGCAGCACCATCAAATTGCACTAATTAAGAATAATTTAAAACGATAAATTTTTGCTTTTATTAATGAATATAAGATTCCTTTTTTTTTTTTAAATATTATTTATTTAAATCAAAGTGACAAAAAGTTCTTTAAAACACAAGAAAAAATTAATAAATGGATACAAATAGTAAACTTAAATTGTTCAGCTTAAAATAGTTCTTTTAATTTTAAATTTACTTTATTTTGTTTTTAGGCTGTTAATACTGAATTTAAAAATTTCACATATGGATTTTCTGTGATATGCGCTGTGTTACGTTTTATGTACTCTATTATTCTGCGCTCAAAGCTGGTAGACGTGAAGTGTCGGGTTCGATCCCTGGTCATACTCTTCGACCCAGGCGTTTCTTCAAAACTCGCGTAAATACGGGCTAGGATCCCTTAGAAAGACCCCCACGAAGGGCACAACGGGCCTAGGACCCTCATGTTGTCAATCGGCCTTAATCCCAAACACCAACACACCACTCACCACTGTACTCTCTGTGATATGTTGATCCCCACTCCATTTTTGACCGTCTCTTTATCCATATATAGTAGGTAGAGAAAATTTGTTTTGGAGTGGAATTTCCGAAAGAAAGTTTTTTCGAAATAGGATCGCTTGATCCATATACGCTTATCTGATTTGGAAAGTTATTACTGATTTCCCATATGATAATGTGGTTTTCTCCGAAACTAGCATAAATACGAACTAGGACTCCACAGAAGGATTCTAATAGAGGGCATTCCATCCGAGCCTAGGCAGCACCGGCTCGACTATCTAACGTCAAGCGGGTGTTGGTCTAGATCAACTAACACAACCAAACAACCAATACGATATTGACGAGAATTTTTCCGAAAGAATATAGAGGGAGTACGCACTTCAGGTTTCACATTCCAGGGTTCTGTTTTCATACCTTAATTTAAAGTAAAAAAAATTAAAGGTTCGAAAATATTTTTTGAAAGGACCATCCACGCAGAGAAAAGTTTGAAAGGACGCGTCTTCCTCGTACTAACTCCCTCCCGCCGTGACTTAATTTAATTCCGATGGAAACTGCCGTTTAAATATTTAATACTGTTATAATAATTTAAGAAGTATAATAAACGAAAAGATCATTGCTTTCTTAGGCAGCTTTGCACTATTTCCAAAGTGGCACAAAGATTTTGCTCTCAAAGTTTAGAGATGGGAGGCGCCAGGTTCGAACACAGGTAGCTTTTTTTGGCCTATCCGTTTGTAGTTATTTGTAATTTTCTCTGAAATTCGAGCTAAGATGCCGAAGGAAAAACCGGATTGAGGGTGTACCATTCACGTCTAAAACACCGCATAGTCAATTGGGCGTATTTCTCCCAGCCTCCCACACACACCACCATCGAAATTTGGGTTTTTAGCGGTTGGCCTGTGTGCATATGTATGTCCATTATCAGAAAAATTAAAAAAACTTATGTTAGTAAGGAGTCCAAACTTAGTAGTCTACATCTGTAATATCATTTGGAGAAATTACTGGGAACTTTTACTCAGATCGGACAAATGGTCCGCCATGCAAATGAATTCTTTACGTTTAAAAGAAGAATTTCTTGTTAGTACATTTGGATATTTTTAAACTTTACTAAATATAATAAAATACACTTCACCAAATATAATAAACTTTACTAAATATAACATATATTTTTTTTTTTATATGTACCAAAGTATCCTGTAGAGTATGGTATAAAAATCATCCATCATTTGTTTACATGTCCGCACAAAATAATTCAGATATATGAAGGACTCTGGGAATTATTTGAAGTGCATTTAAAGTTGCATTAGGCAGTTTCTATTCCCCCCCCCCCCTGTATTGTGCTAAATTTAAGAATACAGTGTGGAGCATGTATAATTTATAAACAACATATAGGGCTACCTAAAATTAGTCATATATATATATATATATATTTTAATGTGTAATGTATGTTATACTTTAGTTTTATTAATTATTAATAGTATTTCATTTAACTATTTTTATTATTATTTCCATTAATAATATTGAATATGCTGCATGAATTAAAATATGATTTTTATCTGGTTTTCACATATATTTTCAGTTTTAATTTTCTCTTTTTTGGTGGTGTTATTGGGTGTAGCTTGTTGTAAATATTTAGCAATTTGCATACAACAAGACAGAAATAACACCCACTTTACATGCAACATTCATTCTACACCCTTGAAAAAGTAATGAATTTGTATGTTTCAATTTCTGGATGGTTGATTGTCGCAATCTCTTTTTGAATTTTTCTGTTTTATCTTTTTCAAAGTTTATTGTTTTCGTCTATTCAATGTTTGAAAAGGTTTTCAATATATATATATATATATATATATATATAGATTAAATTTTATTATTGTTATTATTTTTCCTATTGAATGCAATTATGAATTTGCTTTACTAATACCGTATTAAAAAAAAAAAAAAATCACTTTTTAAGAATTCTTCTGCTCAGCAAGGTTTATGAATGTAGGGCGTAATGAAATTTTTTTCTGTTAAAATACATGGTGGGAAAAAATAGCATGAAAGGCTACAATAGATTATTTTTAAAGAAACAACAACAAAAAAAAATATTCTTTCTCATTTGAACGTGGATTAACACATTAAATACCTTCTTATACGGATATTATTTTTCAGATCATAAACTATTCTACCTGTAGCCACAATTACTACTTCAAAACTCATTAAACATGTCATAGAATTATTGCAAAAAGGTTAGCCACATAATTTATCTTGCTCAAATGTTTAGTTTCTCTTCAATTTATAAATTGCACAGTAGATAAAATAATCTTAAAACTTAGAGATAAAAGAAAGGATAATCCTAATATTTTTCAGCGAAGATTTAGTTGCAAATGGTGTGTGTGTGTGTTGGGGGGGGGGGGGGTGCAACAACAAATTGAGAAAAAAAAAGTGTATGTAATCCCCCTGTATATATAAAAGTGTGAGAAGATCTGTAAATGAAGCAAATATTAATATGAACCTTGTACAATTTTTTGATGCAATTTGTGCATGATTAGCATGTTAAATATATATATATATATATATATATATATATATATATATATATATATATATACATACATACATACATACAGTCGAACCTCGTTAACGTGAATCTCAAGTGGGATAATTTTTTTTCATGTTATCAGTAGTTCATGCTATCAGTAACTAATCTTCATATAACTAATCTTCATTTTGATGGGGATTAGGGAAACAGTTCATGTTAAAAGTAATTCACGTTAACAGTGTTCACGTTAAAGAGGTTCGACTGTATATGGTTTTAAATGATTTATAAATATATAACTTTATTTTAAAAATTTAAAAAAAAAATCAGCATAATTTTTACTTATTATATGCAGAGGTTTTTAATAAAATACAACATACTATCAAACAAATTGACAACATACTGTAGCAATACTATGCGCAATCAGAATATAAATAAATGGAATATCTTATAGAATATAAATATTCTATATGAAAAGTAAATATGAAAAGTGGTTTAACTGTGGTTGTGCAAACTCTAAGAATCTCTATTTTTCAAATTTAATTTGATAGTCAACTATAGAGGCTAACTTAAATTTTGTCTTATACCCTTAAAATACACAAAGATATATGCAAAAGAATAAGCTGTTTTTTAGTTAGTGACAAAATTATTATTATTTTTTTTTCGTAAGGGAATATTTATAAATTACTGTTTTCATTATATGTGATTTGTCGAAAGGTCTGTATGTCCTCTGTATTGTGATTCAAAATGATTTTTGTGTCTGTATATATGCTTGTATATACCGCTAAGGTAGCCACAAAAATCATGCAATCGACTTGAAATTTTGTACAAATATTTCTAAGTTATATGAAATTAGTAGTATAATTTATTTTTTCCTTATCCATTATTTGTAGCGCGATACACAAAAGAATTTCTATACAATACGGCTTATGGAATTTCAATGCAATATTGCATTTCTTTTAAGTACATATTATCATCGTTAACTGCATTCAACATATTGAAATTAACACACTCTATTGGATGCTTAAAACATGTTTCATGTAGAAAATGGTGCACATATATGTGGTGACAAGCCCTTACTTCCCCGAACATTGGAATCCAAAGCTGTCCAGTTTCCCTCTTTGCCGTAGCTTATAACTCCAAAACAGCTGAGTTTTCCCATAGCGATGTGAGGAAGAGCGCAGAATCTGAGCGGAGGTTCGTACCTGTGACGAGAGACGACGCCATTTCCGGAACACCCGTTTTCATCGTGGAGCGGAGAGCTCTGACTGAAAAAGAGGCAGTCGACGGCCGGATGAGAAGGCACGCACATTTTGACGAGTGTATCGCTTGTGACGTTCAGCAGTGCCGGAGCTTGGCACTTTTTACGTACTTTGTGTTTTGAAGTAACTGAAAAGCGAAGTAATAAGTAAATTGTTTATGCCACGAACTGTACTATGTTAGACGAAATGTTAAACGAACACTTGAGCAGTATAATTCTAATTCATATTAACGTTTTCTGTAAATAGTGTATTATACTTCAACTTTCTTTATTAAATTTTAAGTGATTAGTAATTAATTGAATTAGTACTTTATTGTTTTAAAAGCCCACAACGATCGGTCAATCCTACATATATTTAATGATTAGTTAACAGAGTTACACGAAATAATTCCGATAAGTTATTAAATTGTCCATAGTGCAGCATTAGAGCGACGTTAAACCCAACATACCGATAAGTTACGCATTATGTAGGATAACTAATGTATTTTCTGAAGTGTTATACTCATAAAGGAAGAGTTTTTTTAACCGTTCTGAGCTATTCCTAATTTAAAAATAATTTGTCGAAAACAGTGTTTTAATTGTTTATTCTCTCATTGCTTGTTTGATTCTTTTGTTTTGGTTTCGAGTCGTTTTAATGCACAGGTAACATTATTTAAATAGCAACTAACTATCTAGAAATAATATTAAGGTAAATTTGATGTTAAATTAAATTAAAAAAAAAAAAAAAAAAAAAAAAAAAAAAATCAAAAAGTGAAATTTATTGTTTTAAAAATCAAAAGTAAATTTAATTGTTTCAATAATTAACAATCAGTCTTCACAGGTAATTTTAATTTGATGAAATTTTATTCTTATTAGAATATATGTTTTAGTTGTCTTAAATCTTCTGTTGCTCGGCTTTTACTAACAAGCAAACATTCAAAAGGTGTCGTCTTGAAAAAATATTGAAATATATATATATATATGATTCTACTCTTCCTAAAACATCAGAAAGTGAAAAAATTATCGGCTGAAATGAATTACAGCGACCACAAAAAATCATCAAAATTAAGCATATTTGGCGATTTCACATTGTTAGACGACTGATTTTGAGTACTTGGTGGAGAAACAAAACACGGTTCTGTTCGTACACAGCAATCTCGGTGCTAGCGAGCTGAACGCCTACTAGCGCTAATATGCTTAATTTTGATAATTTTTTGTGGTCGCTGTAATCCATTTCAGCAGATAATTTTTTCGCTTCCTGGTGTTTCATGAAGAGTAAAATCACATATATATTTTTTTTCAATATTTTTTGAAGGCGACACCTTTTAAGTGTTTACTTCTAAGTATTAAAAAATTATTAATATATATATATAAACACATTTAAAGAGATGCAAAAAGATGAGGATCTGTGATACTTTCTTCTGAAGAATTTCATTATTAATCGAGTAATTCCTATATAAATTTATCATAAATAATATATAAAAATCAACTCCTCCGTGATAAATAATAGAAAAGGAAAGTTGAGGCTACTAAACTATTTATACTCTTTTTGATTTTTTTATTTTGAGTACAAATACCAATTTGGAAATAAGGGCCGGATTCATCTTCTTGTTAAGATTCGGTTCGGTTTGATGAGTACATGAGATTTATTGCTTGCCTCTAGGGCCGCTTATATCTCGAATAATCCACACCACAAGGGTTTACAAGTTTTTTTATTACAAGAACATGAACAAGGACAACACATACATCCATGCCTTCTCCGGGATTCGAACCCGGGCCCAACTGTGTAGAAGTCAGGGACGCTAACCACTCCACCGTCTGGGCGGCATCTTCTTGTTAAGAAAGAGTATATTTATTTTTTATTTGATAGCTTCGAGATCTATAAATTCGAAACTTTTGTCTCAATTAATCCATATTACATCAATTCACAGTAACAAATAACAATAGATTGTATGCCACAAACATCCATGCCCTCACCGGTATACGAACTCGGTAGCTGGGACCCTTAAAACAGCGTCTACAGACCGAATCACCTAGCCGACCAAAAAGAATGTTTCTACAATAAATTCCAACATTTCATAACACAGTTTTAGGGCTGAGTGAGTTGATTTAGCGTCGTATTTTCAGTGAAACAGAAGGTAAAACAGAAATGGAGTCGCACATTTTTTTTAATCCTGTAATAATTTTATTTATGAAAGACAAAATTTAATTAAAAATTTTTTACATTATCATTCCTACGTTACATTTACATTATCATTATCATTTTTACATTATCATTTCATAGGCTTTTCCAGAGAAGTCCTGTAAACATCGATGAATTAAAACAGATAATAACTGAAGAAATCTCGCCAATAACATCAACAATGCTGCGAAGTGTGTCAAAAACCTGGTTCGAAGTGTTCATGTTTGCATTCAAAATGGTGGCGAACATTTTCAACATTTTTTGTGAGGAATGATAATGTAAAAAAATTGAATTAAATTATGTTTTTCAAAAATAAAATTATTACAGGATTAAAAAAATTGTGCGTCTCCATTTCTGTTTTACCTCACAAATGAAGTTGTAAGAGTCCAACAGTGTTAGAAATTGTCTCCCACACTTAAACAAGGTTCAAACAATTATAGTTCAGAGTTAGAATAGTTGCCACATCCGTCAGATTTAAGGGTTATAAGAAAAACCCACGGGTACTCTTTTAAACTGATCACCCGAAAAATGTGGATGTGTGCTTTAATAATTTTGCTGCCAACTGTATGCGTTAAGGTAACAACTCCAATACAAATGCCTCCTAACAACAAATTATTATACAGATAGGACACTCCCGTATATTCAGTGGTAACCAAAAAGCAACTACAACGTCCCTATGGGGCTGTAAGTTTCTCGAGCTCTCCAGCTTACGTAATCGCTCGTCCTATTTCTATTGTATCTATGCTGTTGGCAACTTTGTTATTGTTTACAAATTTTATTGTCAAAAGCAATTTATTCAAAAGAAAAAAACTAAATATTAAACAAATAAGTTTTGAAAACATACATGAACCAAAAATATTTTTCCCTTTTAAAGCATTTTGTATTATTTAAACTAAGCAATGTTAAATATTTAACGATTTCATGCTGCTATTTCAGAATTATCGTACGTAATGTTTATTTTTACTTGAACATGAATGTGTTTAGCAAAGTATATATTTAAACATTATAAAAATTAATTTGGAGAACAGTTCTGAATATTTTGAGTATGATTTTGTGAATTCGAAAATAATAAAAAGTGAAGAAAATAAAACAACTTTACATACTAACCTGCTACTAACTACTCTCGAAATAGAAAAATAATTTTTGTTCAAAAATGCTATTCATGTAGACCTAACACATTTGGAAGTTCTTAGTCCCCTTCCATTGACCCTGGTCGTACTATTATTGCCCCGGTTCACGTGTTAGCTTTATCTGTATGCTAATCTGTGCCCCGAACTGAGCTTTATGTTACGAAAGATCGCAGATTACATCCAATCCACACTATCCTATAGATATTCTAGGACGTGTTCATTGGATGTAATAGGCCAATCTTTCATGACGAAAAGCTACAGCGCCTAGAATTACGCTGACCATATGTCCTCGAATCTCGAGGACAGTCCCCGAATCTCGAGGACAAAACTACCTTCGTCCCCAAAAAATTACAACACGTTTGGGGACGCCGGTTATAAAGTTATTAATATTTTATTATAGTAATTTATTATATGTATAATAAATAAGCTGAAATTAGTTCTTTTAGGTGCTTTATACATAAAAATTACTAAAATTTTACAATTTAAGGTGATTTAATTATTTTTTTGTCCTCGAAATTCGAGGACGCTGCCATCTTTGTCCCCAAATTCAATGAAAAAAATATGGTCACTCTACTAGAATATACAGTAGGGCAAGCGTTTATGATCGAATGCTTAAAATACTGCTAAAAAAATTAAGCTTCCCAGATAGCGCTGCGATCAATTTTTCTTGCTCAAATCAAAGAGCTGATTGGCTTTTCCGAGGTTCGTTTGTTCAATCACGTTATCCAAGTACATAATTAACCAATAGGGAGGTTTTCAAGCAATAAACTCGATCGCACTGATCTCTGGTGAGAGGCTTAATTTTTAAGGCACTGATTTGCTGGTCGCTTGCCACACTCTATATTCTAGGCGCTGTAGTAAAACGTGTTTTCAGGTGTGAGGAATCCGAAAATATCAAAATGGGTATGGTGTCCGTCTGTAGGGTGGCTGTTAGTTTGTTAGTCCGCTAGTATATTAGTCTGTGTACGCGATATCTCACGAACAAATGATCGCAGAGAGGTCGTACCGGTTTTAAAACATTATTTATGACACTGGCAAGAACCCTATTCATTTGCAATATTCTAATTAAAATAATTCAGAAGTTATTCGAAATTTACGATTTTCTTAACATGGGTGAATGGGGTAAAATTTCACTTAAACTTTCATGAAAAGAAATATTTTTGTCATAAAGATCTAAGAACAGCTTTTAAATATCAGTTTTGATGCCGGGATGAACATTATAACATGCTACTTTGAAAATTTCGCAAATTATTCGAAATTTACGAATTTCTTAACATGGCAGAATACGGCAAAATTTCGCATAAATGTCCCCTTTGAGGGATATTTTCCTCGTAAAGTTGTTAGACTACAGTCGGCACAAAAGTATCCGAGCACTAGCAAAAATTACTATATAAAAAAAATACACTTAATACTGTTATGTTAAATAAAACCTTATCGAATCCTGTTCTTAGTCAGTCTAAGATCATGATTCGACAAGGATTTATTTAACAAAACAGTATTAACTCTACTTTTTTAAAATAGGATGGATGGATGGATGGATGGATGGATGGGTTTAACGTCGCACTAGTGCTGCGCAGATGGGCAATTAGCGACGGTCTGGGACGCACCCCTAGAGGTGGTCCGGAGACATGCCATCACAATTTTGATCCTCCACGGAAGGGATGGCTCTCCCGCTTCGGTGACTCCCAGAGGTATAATTTTTAATGGGAACATGGAGGACATGGCGACCACGACAGATTTTACGTGCACCAGCCACCATTAGTGTACACGACGGTCTTTGGCCGGCTCGAGTACCGAACCCGCAATCTTCCAATTACGAGGCCGGCGCTCTACTGACTGGGCTACCGCGGCCCTTTTTTTTTAAATAGGAATTTTTGCTAGTGTTCGAATACTTTTGTTACCGATTGTATGAGAACACATATACGATGGGGAACTGAGCAGAATCCACCTATGCCAACTAGTTTTTCAGTTTGACCACTAATTGTTATCATGAACTTACTTTTTCATAAACAGCATAAAGTCTGGGATTATGATTCGATAAATATTTACTTATCAAGACAGTATTAGATGCGCATCTTTGTATAATAATTCTAAATATTTGTCGAGTCATGATCTTAGTCTTTATGCTGCTTATAAAAAAGTAAGATGTTGATAAAAATGAACGATTAATCTAAAAAAAAAAAAAAAAAAAAAAAAAAAAATGTGGATGTGTGGTTCAATAATTTTGCTGCCAGCTGTATTTGTTCTCATAAATTTTTATTATTAATCATACTGTATTTCCAATAAGAGCAACGAAATCAGTTGATGACCATGCATAGTTCGAATTTTAAATGCCCTTTCTCATTAGAGTAGCCTTCCTCAGTTCGAAATCCATTACTCTAAATATAATTTTGCTACCGACTGTACCACGTCAAGAAAATATTAAACTTCGAGTAACTTATGAAGTTTTCAAAGTAGAATTTTAAATGAGATTCTGAGGCGAATGGGTTTAATACTGTGGTCAATTGGCGCTGGTTTGCAATTCATCTATAGGGGTAGTTCGGAGACATACCATCACAATTTAGATCTCTGCAGAGGGGATGGCTTCCCCGCTTCTGTAACCCCAAAAGGATTAATTTTGGACCATGAACGATATTGAAGTCACGACAGATTTTACGTACACCAGCCTCTATTAGTGTACACGTCGGTCACTGGCCGGTTCGAGTATAGATTTCACAATCTTCCCATTACGAGTTCTACAGTCGGCAGCAAAATTATCCGAGCACTACCAATAATCCCTGTCTAAAAAAAGTACACTTGATACTGATTTATTTAATAAATCAGTATCAAGTGTACTTTTTTGACATCGGAATTATTGGCTAGTGATCGGATACTTTTGCTGCCGACTGTACGCTCTGCAAACAATGACATTCTGACAATTACCTCAAATGCTATTTTCTTTATGATCATTTATTCACTCTTGAGACAATGATTAGCAAACTGACTAATATACAAACAGACACTGCATCGATTTAGTTATTTTTAACATTCCATACCTCTTAAACCGCATACAGTCGGCAGCGCAATATTATTGAAGCGCTAGCAATAATTCGTATGTAAAAGTTGGACACCTGATACTGTTTTGTTAAGTAAATATTTGTCGAGTCATGATCTTAGTCTTCATGCCGTTCATAAAAAAAATAAGTTGATGATAAAAATTAGCGATCAAACTTAATAAAGAAAAAAAAAAATGTGGATGTGTGCATCCACATTTGTGTGCATCATACAGTCTGCTTAATCTTGCAGCAGACTGTATGATGTAATGTTTCTGGACCACCTTTAGGGGTGAATCCAACACCATCGACGGTTCCCATAGTGTGACGCTAGTGTGACGGAAAACCCACTCAACTTCAACCTAAATCTTCTAGAAAATGGTCGAATTTCAAATGCATGTCATAAAAATCTTTTAATTGATATAAATACTGAACCAATAAAATGACAATAGATTTTAGGTCGAGGGAATTTAACGTCACACTAGAACTATGCAGTGAACAGTTGTCTACAGTCTTCAGCATTTTTAGGTTGCTGATGTTTATTTTCAAAATTATTTATCTAGTAATGGCAGCACATCCCTATATAGTGAACAGATATAAATTTCGTTATGCTCTGAAACTGTCTTTTCATTTCGGGTTAGTCACCATGCAGGCCTTGGTGGTTAATTTAGTTGCTCTAATACTACTAACAACGACTGATGCGTCGTCAGGTAAGTGACAAATTACCGGTTTTGAATGTAGTTGTTTATTGCATCGGGAGATTAAGAAACCTATGTATCCATGAAAACTTAATTTCAATGAGTTTAAACTATCTATGCCTTATTTTACAATATAGTTGCCAACATTTGAAATTTCAATCAAATTTGCCAATTAATTAATAGAAATTTTGTAATTTAATTTTTACGATTAAATAGAAAACATTACGGTAACTTATTGTATGATGTACCCCGGAAAAAACTGGCTGCTTGGCATCTATAGAAGACCATTAGATGACAGTTAAAGATTTTAACTAAAGGAGATTGTAGGGGGGGGGGAGGGGAAACCCCATATTTTGGAATTATGACAGAAATTACGGAGTGAGAAGTAAGTCTTTAAATGCGATAATTAGATTCTTTTAAAGGTGTAGCTCTAAGTATCTGCAGACTTGCTTATTTTAGAACCTTTTAATAAAATTCCTTTTTATACTTTAAAGTATTTGATTACGGGAACAGAAAATTGCCGACGTAATTTACTGTCAAAAACTTAAATTGAGGAAGAAGCACCTTTTTTTCATTCTAAGTGTCTTAAAGTTTATCTAATAAGATTGCTGCATTAGATGGTGATGAAAAATAATTTCAACGTACTTTTGTTTTTAAACATTCAACTCTCTGAAAGTTAACGTTGTTATTTTTGCTTGTCAATTAAGATTCGACTAGATTTACTTCGGTATATTGTCAAATGCATATGGTACTTAATTTTTAAATTTTTGTACATCGGCTTGACTGAATGCATTACACCTTACCAATTTTAGTTAAGAGTAACTTCTGTTTGGAAATTCCGTTTAAATCAAATGCAGCAGTTTTAAAAATTAAAATCTAATTTTCAGTTTACGACAAATACCTTCTTAAACTTAAGTAAAATTTTTGCACCTACGCCCCCCCCCCCCCCTCCACACACACCAAAAAAAAAAAAAAATCGCCAAATGTATACTTTTATAAATTTTTTAAATATTAAAGTTTTGTTTATTAACAATTTATAAATAAAGTTTACGCAATACACAGGGTAGTTTTTATCTGTTAAGATTGGTAGTAGTTTCTTGTAACAAGTATGACAGAGGTTAAGATCACGAAAGCTGCACTTGTAAACAAACATCTTTTATAAGAACTCTCTGGAACCTAGATGTATTCATACTACATTTTGTGCCATGTAGTGAAATTTAAGTATGTCCGATCCCTATTTAAGCATCTTTTGGTCCCCTTTTCCCATAAACGATCTTATAAGCTTTTAGCAAAATGTTATTTTTATGTAATGTCGGTAGGTGAACATCTTAAAATAATAAATGTAAACTGCAAAATTTACTTCATTTCGTTATAGGTGCAGAATGTGCTGCAAATTGGTTTGATTGTGGCAATGGCAAATGCATTTCTGAAATATGGCATTGTGATGGAGACAACGATTGCGGAAACTTAAAAGATGAAGAAAACTGTGGTAAGTTGAATTTGACAAAGTAAAACACAAATTTTCTTTACTCGATGCTTGTAATATTTGAAGAGAAACATCTGGCATCCCCCTCTTTAATTGTTTTCGTAATTAAAAGCTTGCAATAAACGTAAATTTTAGTTTCAAAAGGGATAAATTATGTAACTCTGATTTGTGTCGTCACGCATAAAGCCCTTATAGTACAGGCCCAAGCTCAGCCGCTGCCTTGGCATCTTAAGATTCCATTTTTCTGCTTGGCACATTTATCGCTACATTAGTTTAAAATTTTATCTACTGCTGCAGTAAGTAAATTGTGGCGAGCAACAAAAAATGAGTTACTAGCAGATTTATTTGTATGTAAGCGTATCGATTAAGTTTTCACTATTCCAGTTATTAAAAGTAACTCGATGACCAAAGCAGTGGCTACCGCTTAACTTATTTATTCGCCGGATACACGTAGCATCAGTAAAGAAAAACGTCGGATCCTCTCGCTCGTGTAGGAAATGAACCTTAACTTTACATACCTGCTACTGAACAAATCTTTTATGCAATTAACATTTTTAATTTTAATGGAGCCCCAGCTGTTTTAAAAAATCGCGACTAATCAATACTTACAAGTACATACAATTTAATCTTAAATGTTTAAAGCTAAAGTGAACAAAAATGAGCGTATAAAACTTTCCCTATAAGTACTAGAAATTTTCTACGCCAGATAGTTTACATTTTTTTAAAAATAAAAATTACCGCTTAATTAAGGAAAAATTGTCAATTATCACTCTATGCAAACGGATCGATTCATAAAACAGCTGAAATGTCATCACGTTGAGCGCCATGTCAGCCATCTGTGGTTGACAGTGTAAAAATATTAAATTGTTTTAAGTAATTGCTGAAAATTTATTTAAAATTTGCTTAATTTTTATTACGGATGATACCACTAAAAAATTTTTTAATGGATTTTATTAAGAAATCGCGTGGTGCTCAACGTGTTAAGCAAAATTGTGGGATATTAGTACAAAACTTATTTTTTTCATTGAAAAATAATAAAAAAAATGAAGATACTAATAAAGCTTATTAAATTTCAGAGAAAACTGTGACCCAAAATGAATGCTTGAGTAGTCAGTTTGAATGCATATCTGATAAGCATTGCATTCCTGAAAGATGGCATTGTGACGGGGAAAAAGACTGCGATGATGGTTCTGATGAAGCTAAATGTGGTGAGTAAATTTTATACTAAATAAAACACTGTTTCTAACACGCTATTTATTAACATTACAATGTTTTTCAGATAATGTTACTCAGAAATGCACTGGCTTTACATGCCGAAATCACCATTGTATACCTGCTAAATGGCGTTGCGATGGCAACGAAGACTGTTCGGACGGATCAGATGAAGAGTTCTGTTCTCCAGGTAATCAGTTTACTACTTACTATTAAGTTTAACTGTGCAGTATAGTGTAACTATGAACTCCGTAGCAAATTTCAAAGCAGGTATATTTTCTCAATCTTTCTCTCTATCTTTAATGTTTTTATTTGATTTTGCTACTTTTGAATTCTATAGGAGTATTGAATGGGATGTGTGAAAGATGCACATAATGTTTATAGTAACATTTTATGTCAAACTTGTAGAATTAAACTTTTTATACTTCCGGAATAAAATAAATAAATCTCCTGCTTAGTTGTATAGGTGTACGTCAAATGTACACTTCGAAAGCATTAAGGGGAAAGTGTGGAATAGTTGTCCGAAGTCGTACGAATTCGGACTTGAATTTGATAAGTTTTACTTGCCCTCCTTTATTTTCTCAAACCGAAATTTCATAGTATGTGAAATGCCCAAAGAACGATTTTTCACATCAGTAAAAGTTAATCTTGATAGTTAACCAATAATTTAAAAACTTGCTATTCGAAAAACTTAGCGTATATATATTTTGTAGTAATTGCGTACGATAAACTTTTTCCAGTTTATTGCTCTTAATGTATCATGACTTTTCTGGATGATAAATACTTTAAATCGGTATATTTTTTAAATTTATATTGTTAAAGAAATTTACGAGTTTAGTCATTCCTATACAGATACAGTAAAATTTTGCCTTTTACAAAAACACGAAGCTGAATGAAAGGCTCAAATAAGTGATTCAAGTTTATGCATTCAAGAAATTTTTAATCCGATTAACTCGGTAAATTTTTCTTCACAAGCTTAAATTTTAAAATTAAAACGGCGTAACTATTTCATAATCTGTTAATGAAAGTGTAAAAACTGCGACACGTCTCTTACCCGACGTTGTAGAAACAATTTAATATTTAAGTGGGAAAGGGAGGTCTCCTTTCCTAAAACTCTTTAAATTTAACTATCTGAACATATCAGTTTAAATTTGTTCAAACTAATCGAAAAATTTACTCGTACTACAAAACTTTGTTAGTTTTAAGTAGCAATCCAAAATTTTTAACGATGGTTGATAACAGGACAACAGCAAAAACCGTATTTAGGGCATTTCCCTCAAAATGCGGAATTAGTTAAAACTTAGCGTTGAAAATTACACTGAAAGTTGCTTACTATGAGTAAAATTCTTTAAACAACTTTCCTTAAGGTATTCACTTTTTTTTTTTTTCTCTACGTTCGATTCTTTTTTTTATTTTACACCTTTACAGTCAGTAAACTGTGCACCACGTAGTGTGCTTAAACTTAGCCCACCACTTTAATTGAAATAGACTAAGTTATAGACCTAAGTTTTTGTGGCCCTGTTAATCCTTTCATACACTTGTATGAAAGATCCTTTTTATGGTTTTAAGAAATGGTTATGGAGTACAGTCTAAAGATGTTCAAATGTTGTAAAAAGTAAATTCGCTCATGGATTTAATGTTTTAAATTTTTAATGTCGTGAACACTGATTTTGATAAAATGTTTTCACTTCCAAATGAGACATGGTATATAGTTTAAACTCTTAAAGCTGTACCATTCGGATATCGCTTAAAACTTGGTTTTTCAGATTAAAGATGGTTAAACGAGCAAGTTTCTAAACTTTAAAAAGTTGACTATCGTATGGTAATTAAGATTTAGTGAACACTTTAAGGAAATCTCTTAAAAATAAATCTTAAGTGAGGAATCTGCAACAAATTGCATAATTAATCTCTTCAAACACATTGTCTCAAATTTGTCCTTTTTTTCGATTAGTCATCCCTTAAGTCTGCTGATGGTACAAATTATGCACTGTACAACTCGTATTTTGTAATAAGTTTGGAAGTGACCGCTTCAAATTTAAAGAACTGCGCTAGAATTTTGAGAAATGGGGTATTTTAATAGAAATATACAACTGTAAAAGATTCTGAATTTCAGATGTATGAAACTAAAACAATTTAACTGTAAAGCTGATGTCGATGCGCAAAAATATTACTTGATACTATACATTTAAATATCAATTTCGAATCTTCTTAACCCGATCAGGTTATCGCTTTTTTCGGCACCTTGTCAGTTTATCATGGGTCTTCTATTCATAACTTTTGAACAAATTGAGATTTGAAAAATTCAGATTGCATAATAAAATTTAACAATGGTATATTTACGGAAAAAATCATATCATTGACACGATGGATAGGTATTTCTTCTATATATGGATGCTTAGGTTTAGACAAGAGAAAAATGGCTCGGGTCTCCAACGACCCACGATAACTTGATCTGGTTAAAGCACTAGTTTCTATGGCAAATTAAATATTAAAGTGTAACTGCATATTGCTTTTACATATTTCCATTAAAGTGTCCACTTCAGCATTAAACGTGAAAGCAATTTTGCAAATGAAGAGGCTGAAAATTATCTTAATGTTATAATGGAAATGTATAAATTTAAATTAGGTAGAAACTGATTGAAAATATTTTAAATTCCAGATAAATTGTGCTCAGATTCTGAGTTCCTCTGTAGTTCTGGATCTTGCATTAACCGAAGTCTTGTCTGTGACACACACAAAGATTGCGTAGATGGAAGCGATGAGGGTTCGCACTGTGGTAAGTTAATTAAGAAACATTAATTGGAGTTAAAAAAAACTTTACTGCTTAAATGCTATTTACGTCTATAGGGAATAAAATTTGTTTAATCTACTAACTGTATACGCACTTATTTAAGGTTTAGTGGTAAAGCCACATTAAAGAGGCCCACTAGCAACAGCTGTTCTGCGCTGAAAGCTGGTAGACGTGAGGTGCTGGGTTCGATCCCAGGTCTCGCTCATTGGCCTAGCTATTCAGAGTTTTCCCGTGGTTTTCTCAACTTGAGTAAATACGGGTTAGGACCCCTTAGAAAGACCTCCCCATGGAGGATATTCCCGCAGGTCTAGGACTCTAGAGCAGTCTGCCTGAATCCTCACAACCAACCACAATAAGTATTTCTCAATACTTAAGTTACAAAACTTTAAGCCTCACTACTTTTTGAAATACTTAAGATCGTAGCTTTCGGTGATTAATCGATAACTTAGATTGACTAAATTAAGATGCTTAACACGATGCATGGTACGAAAGATCAGATGATGCTGCCACAGTTTTAAGACCATACTGTGGTATTAAATTGTCCACATTATGCACAGAAAAGTAAAGGTTACAAATTTATCTTTAGTTATGAAAAGTTAATAGATTTTGAAGTTCAATACGATATTTTTTAAATTCTTTTATTAGAACTTGAATGAGTCTTTGTACATTATTACGGAAATATTAGAATTACACAAACTGTTTCTTTACTCTTAATCTACAGCTTTGAATCCGTAATTCTGTATTCAAATATTGAACAGAAAACTTTAAAATCTTATTTTGGTTGCGGAAAAAAAACGTATGATGAATAAAGTACGTTCACCGAAGGACAACATGAACACTTAAGCAGTTTAAATTTTCCTTCGGATGTGTTCCTAACTCTAACGAAAATTCGCCTTTTTAAAAAAACACTGAAGAGATTTACAATTTGTCATTTTAATAATTTTAGGTGCAAAATCTTAAATTGTATGGAGACAACAGCGAACTTGAGGGGATACTTAATTTTAAGTGGATGGCAACCTTGTTCCATGTTAATATATGGAAAAATTAGTTTCAGAATTGTTCATTACATAATGGATTTTTCAAAATTCCGTTCGACTTTTTAAAAAATCCCAATCATCAAACTGTTTTCCATAAATTAATATTTTTAAGTCTAATGTTTCATTTTAAAGCTCAAAAGTGTGAAATTGGCAGAGTATTTTTCTATGTTATAGCCTCAATTTTTTAAGACTAGCATCAATGGTTGTAAATTTTCTAAATCTAAAAACGGAATTAATACATTTTAAGTAATGAATAATTTCAAAAGCAAATTTCTCCATAGAGTACCACGGGACAAGGCTGCAACCTAATTTAGAAGTGTATTTTTAAAATCTTTTAAATAAGAGGAACTACATTGATGCAGTGGTAGAGTGTATATTGTTTTCTTCAGTTTTAATGACTCAACGGATATTTTACAGGTGATCCTTGTGACAATGCTACTTGTTCTCACAAATGCAGATCTACACCGAAAGGTCCACAATGTTACTGTAATGATGGCTACATCCTTGATAAAAAGGATAATAAAACGTGCTTGGGTAAGAGGGTTTTTATAATTTATTTTGTCTACATAATATAGGATGTAACTTAAATTATTTCAAATTTTGTAGATATTGATGAATGCCAACAAGAGGGCTTCTGCAGTCATGAATGTACAAACATGCCTGGTAGCTACACGTGTTCGTGCATGAATGGGTACGAATTGGTGAACAGAACGTGCATAGCTAAAGGTAACTTACTTTTTAAAACTAAATTTAAACTAGTTGGCATAGGAGGACTCTGCTCAGTTCCCCATCATATTTATGTTCTCATAAATTTCTAGTGCGAGACATACTATAATCATGTTAAAAGTAATGAATTTGACCAAAGCTTGATACAGTGACAGAATGAAATCCCCGCCTGATAGGCTATCCACCGTTCACTTCGATATATTTATCTTATTCTAATCTATTAATTTATTTTATCTGGGTCAATTCCGTTTAGTTTTCATGCTACTATTTCCAATGCAATAATCCTCAAAATTCATATTTATGAGCAATTTACAATTTCGCTGTTGATTAAAATCGTAAATTACGAATGATTTACGAAATTTTCCTATTAGAATATTTGTATTCAATCATGCTCAAACAAATATCATAAATGTAATTTTGAAGTTGTCTAATGTATTTATGATCCTCAAAATGGAAATTTACGCTCAATTTTGCCTTATTCTGACATGTTAAGTAAATTGTAAATTCCAAATAACTTACGAATTTTTATATTGGAAAATTTATAGTCATTAATATTCATGCCAGTGTTCTAAATAATATTTCAAAAGTAGTCTGACATCTTTACGATGAAAATATCTCTCAAAATTGACGTTTATGTGAAATTTTGCCCCATACTGAAATGTTAAGAAATTCGTAAATTTCCAATAACTTGCGAAATTTTCAAAGTAGCACATTTATAGTTACTAACGTTCATTCCGGCATCAAACCTGATATTTTAAAACTGGTTGGAAACTTTTACAGTAAAGTTTCCATTTAATGCACGAAGTGAAATTTTGTCCTATTCTCCCATGTTAAGAAAATCGTAAGTTTCTCATGACTTACGAAGTTTTTTTAATTCGAATGTTGCAAAAGAATAGGGTTCTTGCCAGTATCGAAAGTAATATTTTAAAACTAATCTGACCTCTCTGCGATCATTTGTTCGTGAGGTTTCGGGTTAACAGACTAACAAACTAACGGACTAACACACCCTACACACTACAAATTTTGTCATTTTCGGATTCCTCACACCTGAAAACGTGTAAAAAAGTTAAAAACCGAGGTCGAAAATTTTCACGATTACCCAAGTTCCCCATACCTATAGTATGATGGGAACTAAAAAATGTTTAATGCGAAATTTTATAGCTGTATCACACGAGATTTTCGCTGAACATTTCACCCAACGCAGCAATGTATGGGGAAGAAACAGTCAGCGGGTTTTCAACTTTTTGACATAACCTGGTAAACTTCATTTTAAGTAAAATGTTGCAAATTATTAGAGCGATACGGTCATAATTAAGAAATTATTGCAGAAAGTCGACTTTAGGTATGTATTTTATCTCCTTTTAGGCGACTGATTTAGATATTGGGAATAGAAAAGGCTACGGCAACTTTAAACGTTAAGATTAATCTACTCGTTTACAACCCCCGGACTCTTTTTTAAAAGATGCATGTTTGTTTACATGTCGGTATAAAGTTAGTTTTATTACATAGGAATGGTTAAATTGCCTCAAACGTGAGACCGAACAGGTTTGCAGCTATGACCACTGAGATGAGATACGTAGGGAGTGATAATTTGTTACTGAGTAACAAAAGAAACGGTGTTTTGCGAACCAGATTAGAACTGAACAGGATAAAGCTTTACACTCGTTGACTGCGCAACTTGCCCTCGTTTCTGAATTTTGTAGTAGAGGGCAGCTAAACATTCTCTAATCATAATCTAGCTCAATGGCTGTGCCTCGCTTTTCATTGTTTTTCGTGATTATATAACAGAATATCTCGGGAAGATGATAGTTAAATGCTTCGAAAAACTGGATATTTTTATGCAAATAGTACATAAATTTTTGTAGGTAGAATTGAGAAGCTTAGTTGTAATGATCATTGTATCTGGTTGGATAGAAATGATACAAATTATTAGTTTTTGAAATTTTAAATTAAATGTCCTCGGAAGGCTTAATATTGATTACATTTGTAAAATGCGTGTTTTAAGCAATAAGTAAACCTGACGGTGCAATACTAAATTTATGAATTTAAAAGAGTTCTTGTTTAATACTGAAATTTGTATTTTTAGGAGCTGATCCTCTTCTAGTGTTCACAACTCTTAATGAAATCCGTGCAATGCACCTGAGAGCACAAGAGTACTTCTTGATTAGACGGGCAGCTGCAAAGGCTTCAGCTGTTGATGTTGACCCTAAAAACAAAAGGGTGTACTGGCTTGAAATTTCAAACAAATCTTCCATTTATTCAGCAAAAACAGATGGCAGTGACTTTAGAACAGTCCTCAGCGATGGTAAGTTAAAAATAATCTTTAAACAGTAGTAAAGAAACTCTCTCAAATTTCTGCACTGAAGTTAACTGGAGAAGAAATATAGCTTCTAACAGTCTAGATATTAAGATTAAGTTTTTATGTACTTTAAGCGATAAAGTCGCCACAGAGATTATAGCTTTTAAAACTAGTACTTGTTCTAATTTGAATAACAATTGCGATTAGAACCTTTATTTTCATATAAGCAGTATATCCTTGTAAAGGCTTCATAAAACACAAAGATTTCGGCTCTAATTTTTTAATTAGATTGCTTTTGGAACTACCGTAACAGGTCTATTAGTGAAAATAAAAATACATTGGAAACAAACGGGATTATTCATTAGGATTTGAAAATTTTTAAAACTAACTACATGTCTTGCAAAAGTTTTATATTTAAAAAAGTCAGTTTGTGATGTAACGCTTAAATTAAGTTATCGAATTCTATTTTCTATTAAAAGTAGTAGTCTGTACAGTTTAAAGTAACAAATGTTTAGACTTATTTGTGCGAGGAAAGGGGAGAAATTGACCAAGACCTCTATTAAATTTGCATTTTAAAACTTCATAAACTTTTCTGCACATCTTAACATTTTCCTAGATTAAATTGTTTTTAAAATAGTCTATTCCATATGGCCCTCAAGAAATGGCAGACGCAACTGTAGAGATTTGGGAGTTGCAGAAAACATACGTTGTTCATAGAAAATAGCATCTGAAAATACACAAGTTAAATTCAATAATCTTTAAGGTGAAGCTAAACAAATTCTTTACATCTCATGAGGTTTCAGAATGAAATTTTAAAAGTAATATGGTTACTCTCAAGTGACCTACCATCCTGAACTAAAGCTACCATTAAAGTGGCCTAGTTTATTAGAACTGAACTTATGTGAAAAGAATTGTCTTAAAATGTAGCTTTAAAAAATGAAGCATTTTAGAAATGCTAATTTTAATGCTGCAATATATACTTTATTTTCAATTTAGCTTAATGTTAAAGAAATTTTTTAATATTAAGCTTGTGTTAAACTTTAAATTAAAAACTTGTAAACTGAGTTTAGTGTTAGTCAATTGAAATAATTGACTTAAAGTTCTCAAATACCGGAACTTTCCCATAGGCAAATTCCTTGAAACCATTGATCATTTCAGTCTGGCCATATCTCTAACTACAAAATACTTAATAAAGCTTTCTTGATGTCGCTAAAAGTTTGTTTTGTCAGACTTGAGGAAGGTGAGCATTAGTTCAATTTTTAATGACTCTTTCAAAGTTAAAACTAAATCGTAGATTAAAGAAATCATACAAAATATTTTAGTGTTCTTTAATCTTCTGGTTTAATTTTGTAGAGCTTACTCAGAAGTTTCAAACCTTAAAATTTCATTAATAAACCTAGCATGATAGTAGAATGTAAACTTAATATGTAGCATTGGGAAAACCTATGCTAGTTCAACATTTTAATAATTAGTTCTATCTGTTCTTTAAATCTTATTCTAATATTGGAAGTGGCCTTACAGATTATACTTTAACTGAACCTATTAAGAATTAAAATTATAAGTTCTTAAAGTACCTCAAGATCAAATTACTTCTACAGATATAATTTATATAAAGAAGTAAAGAACTACCTTGTCATATCGAATTCGAGCTTTTTACATTTCTATAAATCAATTTTGAATCTTTGTGTGAAATGTCAGAATATTTTAAAACGGAGCATGATTCAAATAAGGTTTATGAAGATATGTAGTAAAATAACCTGAAAAAAGAATTTGTTATTGGTGACTACATGTAAAGTTTATTTACATTCCAATCTTGCAATAAGAGCTTATTTTACAATGAAATAATAGATTTAAATTTTATTTAGATTAAAAGCTTTAAGTTGTAGTGAAAGTTTACACACGAAATTGACTAAAATTATAGTGTTTAGTTGTACTTAAACTGTACAGTTTTTTAAAGTTGATATGAGCGATTTTAATTTGTAGGTTCCCAAGATGAAATTAAGAGTTTTGAAATTTTAGATAGTTTCGCCGTTTTGTACTTAAAAAAAAAAAAAAAAAAAAAAAAAAAAAAAGCTAACGAACTTTACATTCTGTAGATCACGAAAATATATTAACTTTATTCTTACTTTAATAGGATTGCTTGTTCCTGAAGATGTTGCTGTGGATTACATAGCAAACAACTTATATATAACAGATTCTGGGTTGAAACAAGTACTAGTATGTAAAATAGATGGCTCCATGTGTAGTGTACTTCATGATCAAAATGTTGGAAAGCCCCGGTCTATTACTTTGGATATTACTGAAGGGTAAGGAATTTTTTTTTTTTAATTTATCGCTAAATGTTAAATCAGCATCGCAACGTCTGACAATGAGGTGAATCATTGATCTCGTGTCTTTAAATCATGTGTAACAAACGAATGTAGTCGGCAACAAAAGTAGCGTAACACTAGCAAATATTCTTATATAAAGAAAGTACTTAATACCATTTTGTTAAATCCTTGTCTAATCATGATCTTATACTAAGAACAGGATTAGACTAAGATTTATTTAACAAAACTGTATTAAGTGTACTTTCTTTATATAAGAATATTTGCTAGTGCTCGGATACTTTTTCTGCCGACTGAAAGTTAAAAAAAAAAAAAAAAAAATCGTGAAATATGTAGCTTAGTAAGGTTCTCTTGCAGGCTACGATTCTGAAGATTGTGATGCGTAAAGGGATTAAAACTTGCATTTAGTTTTTGCCTCAACCAATGACTTTTCTATTGAAATTAGCGAATTGTTGATAGAAATCTTTAATTCCGTTGTATAAAAGTAATTTAACACGAAGTTAGATTTTTAAGTATTTAAATTCCTATTGGGCTTCAGTCGCTATCAATAGGAAGTACTGTTTTTTTCCTACTCTGTTCAGATTTGAAGTGTTGCGTACCTTTTATTTCTTGCTTAAAACAAAGCACAATCATAGGTAATATATACTTGATAGTTAAAAAAAGAAAAACTAGCAATCTAAAAAAGCATTAAAGCTATTTGAAAAAAGTCTTAAAGCCTTTAAGTGATCCCAATCTCTCTGAGAATATCATACTAAGTTATATTAAACAAATTCTGTAAATTTAATAGATTACTATGTTGATTGATTTGTATGTTTTAAATTCTTACATACGATTTTTCTTTTTTAAATATTACTCAGATTCGTTTACTGGAGTGATTGGGGCGAACATTCCACGGGAATTTATCGAAGTGGAATGGATGGATCTCGCCGGATTCCTCTTGTCACGTCTGGTATTGCTTGGCCTAATGGTATAGCCATTGATCATAGTACAAACAGGCTGTATTGGGCAGATGCCAAGTTAAACAAGATAGAGTACATCTCTTTAAATGGAAACTCTCGTAAGGTAAATGTAAATTTTTATTTTCTCGACTTTTTGAGAGCTTTCGAAGCTGTCGTATTCTGCCAGCAGTTTTTGAAGTAGATTTAATCTAAACATTAAATAGGCTGATGAATGGATATTTCATATCTTTACGGGAAAATGTAATGCACTTAAGATTTTGTAGTACATATCTTTTGCAATAAATCTTACTACTTCATTAAAATTAGTAGTTTAAAATATTCGATTAAAAATTTTAATGTTTTTACTTTTTAGGTTATATACAATGAAACCGTATTTCATCCATATGCCGTGGCAGTTTTCGAAGACACTATATACTGGACTGACTGGTCGGAATTTTCCTTGGAATCCTGTAACAAATTCACTGGCCATAATCTGAAACTTCTAGCACGTGAGAATGGTGTACATATAATGGGAGTGCATGTTTATCATCCATTGTTGACAGCCACAGGTACTTTTAAGTTTCATTCTACATTACGGACACGTCGTAACGATAAACACTTGAATTATATATAAGCAACTTGAAATTAAACTATAAATGTGCGAGACTAGTCAGGAAAGTGATCAAATGAAATAGTTGTTCATTTAATTTATAATACCAGCGTTTAAGCTGGTGCAGTTTCTGTAGAAAATTATTATATCTGAGATTTCTTTAATTTGAAATGTCTAAAATGCTTATTTAAAAATGGCCGGTCGATTTTAAATCTAGTGTAAACAAGCTGTAAATTTAAAAAAAGGTTTATACAAATTTTACTTCCTAAAGTAATTTAAAAAGTTTGCCTGACGTAGTCATCGTTACTCATGACTATTAGTTTGTTACTAACACAGTTGAACTGAAACAGTTCGAATTAGAGATTATTTTATTTCTGAAAAGTCTTTAAAACTAAATTCTAATACTTTAACATTAAAGTACCAAATTTAAAGTAATCAAAGTATTTCGTAGAAGTTGACACCAAATCATTTATTGCTAGGAAAGCGTAAAGTTAAATTTCGTAACATTCAACCTTTTTCCCCTAAAATAGAACTAATTTTCTTTTTTTGGAGAATAAAGAAATCATCTATTCAACTTCAAAATATCCTAAACCTCAATATTAACCTTCTCTTCTACTTTAAGGTTTAACGAGCTTATTTTTAAGCTATTAAATTTGCCCTGTAACATGTTTACAATGTCTTTCTTTTTATAGACAATAACACATAAATTATAGCGGTTGCTTTTAAGGCTGAAACTAATATCAGTGTACCTTACTAAAGAAATACTGTATAATATTTAAACTTTGAAACTTCACATCGTAGAATTGATGAAAGCACTACCGGTTTCGAAAATATGTAGCAAAAGTTTTGCTTTTGCCTCAAAGGCACGTATTTTGCACCTTAAGAAAAACCCCGTCCTTTCGAATCCGGTAGTGCTTTCATTTTCATGGAGTATGAAGTTTAAATGTTATCTATAAAATCGCAATCAGGAAATCATGTGAACTATTCAGTGACACTTTCTGGCATACAAAGGTGCAACAGTTAAATTTTGAAGACTGAACTCTTGCACCACTATTTCTATCATGATAAAATTGCTGTGGATTATATTAATAAAAAACAATGTAAGAGTTAGTCTTGAGGCGAAAATAACACTTGCAGGAGCATGCTGCTTCATTACTAGGTAAATTACACGAGAACCATGAAAGTGTTTTGGGAATTTAAAATCTGAAGCTAGCTTTAGAATAAGGTCATATTGAAAACTGTAGATTTTGTCCTATATACAGAAGTAATTTACAAAAAAAATTGAATTTCTTCAAGAATTTTAAAATTGAAAATAGAATACGTATAATTTTCTTAAAAGGAAAAAATCCTATTGCAGCAGTAGTTGACACATTAAATGTTTAACCTCCTAGCTGGTGAGCAAGCATTTCACGAGCAATATTAATGTTAAAGCACATAGATCGAAATCTGGTGAAAAGATTTCTTCTTTAAAATCAACGCATAGAGGAATCTCCATACTTTTTAACACAGTATGGACAAGATTGTCTTAAAGTTCGTGCTGGCGTGTTCGCTGTTAAGGTTGAAGAAAAACTTATGAAATTGTTTGAAATATTAAAGAACAGCATATTTCAGCTTTTTTAGCTGAAACTTAGATTTAATATTGTGTGCCTGAACAAAATTTTCAGCGAACTTTGCAGAGGTCACTTTCAATAAGCTTTGCAACTTTTTATTGAAATTTAAAAGGTACTTGTTCCCTATTTTTTACTTTTTTTTCTATTTCAATAAAAGAAAATAATGGATTCAAATAAAATTGACTTTAGGTTTTAGACGGAGTTACGCATTTTACGAGGTTTAGAATAAGATTTTGACATTATTAGAAATTGTCTGTGTGCGTGACAAATTTTGTAGCAACTATCTCCAGAACTACTGATAAGAATTGTATGTAAATTTATAATTCGATGCTCCTTGATCTAAATTAGTACCTATGAAATTTTGGTGTCAACTGCTCAACAGGTGACGCTGCTAGATTTCCGCAATTCAAGGGAGGCTACCTCTGGTTCTATTGCGTATAACCAAACAAAAGTTTATGGAAGGTCATTGAGATTATGCCGATTGAATTTAAATGCTTATTGGTCAACAGGTGGGCCAGCTATACAGCGATTTCCACAATTTTTTAAGGGGCTATATTTCGGTCGGTAACTACTGCTCGGAATTTCTACTTCTATATGTAGATGCACCTTGACATAAATTAGTACCTGTCGTCTTTTGGTGTCATCCGCTCAACAGGTAGCGCTGCTACAGTAATTTCTCAAATTTCAGGAAAGGCTATAGCTCCGGTTCTGTTCGTATAATTAAACAAAACTCTATGCGAGAAGGCCATTATGCTGATTAAAGTTAAATGCTTATAGGCCAATAGATGGCGCTGCTGCACTGGAAATTTCTTCTAACGGGAAGGCTGTCTACTCTTGTATGGCATATAACTGTACGAAATTTGATACGAGATGACAAATATAAAAATGCATTTTAAAATGTTTATATAGACAATAAAACTGTCTTTATGTTTAGTCTTAGTTTTCTCTAAGACGAAAATCATTTGCTTTCATCATGTTGGATAACTTGAATAGTTTTAATAAATCCCATTCACTTGGTGAATTTGTGCAGGAAAATATAGAAGAAAGCCTTGTGGTGGCCACATCATACCAGTTTGAGATTAATCTTTCTGAATGATGAGCACTCTTTCAGGTGCTGAATTCAAATCTCAGTTACGATATGAATGTTTAGAATCCATTTTAAGCCGCAGGTCACGGTCTAAATTTTTTGCATGCTAAAAGCTGCCTTCGAGCAACGTTTCTGACTCAGCCCCCCCCCCCCACCCCACTTCCAAAATAAACTTTTAAACAGGTAACTTTAAAATTTTAACAATTAGTTATACAAGCATGCAGTTTCTTAAATAAAATAATACAAATCTTAATAAAATTTACTAAATATTGTAATTCTAGTGTCTAATCCTTGCTGGTCAAACGAATGCAGTCACATGTGCTTGATCTCTCCTGTATCTGGATTCCGCTGTGCTTGTTCATACGGATTTCAGTTGGGTAAAGATGGAAAGACTTGTACAAGTACGTATTATGGTATTGGTACTTAAGTTTCTAAAGTTCAATTTTTTAAGTCTAATTCAATAAATTTAGAAAAAATGAGGCTGTTTGCAGCAAAATAGTCTTTAAACTTTTAAACACAATAAAAAACTTAATTTTAATAAGTTTAAAAGAATTTTTTGTAAGTTTCGTTAAGAACTACCAGTATTAAAAAAATTAGTCGATACAGGGAAGCTTTACTTGAATTTTTAGTGAATACTATAAAACTTTTTTAAATAGCTAAAATAGTCATCCTGTCGTCAAGGCAAGCTTATTGCCTTGCAAACCTTTTCTGTAAATTTAATTTATTGAAAACCTGGACATTCAAATTGGACTTTAAAAGTGTAAAATTATTTTTGCTAGAAAACTTAGTTTGACCTAATCTTCTCTAGCGTTAATATTGCAATGATGCTTCAAAATTCCTAAACAATTCTTCTCCTTTTTTCTTGCAGTCGTCGAAGAAAGATCAGAATCTCTTTTCGTGAGTGAAGGATCAAGCATCTTCTACATTATTCCGAAAGCTGTTGGTAGTAGAGCTATAACCGAATTACCACTTCAGATTCACACTACAATAAGCAGAGTGAGCTATGACCGGAACTTGCATTGTCTGTTCGTGGCTGATACTGACACACCAGCCATACATGCTCTAAACATGTCTTCATTACATATGCGGTAGGCAATATTTTTTACTTACTATGCTGAAACAATAGTTGGCTTTTTAAAAATTGGATGCAAACTGGGATTAAAGATTTAGCAATCTAAATTGCATTTTTAGAAATTTATATAGCAGCTCATAGTAAATGAATTAAAAATAAATCACGAATTCAAAACTTACAGTAGTGTTGTCAGTTTAAAGCTAAGCACAGTCGGAAAAAATTACATTGTATGAACAAGTGAAAAATAACCAAATTTAAAAGGAGCTAAAAAAATAGTTTCTAATCCATTGAAATAAAGATTAGTTTTAGGTAGGCAGTGTTGGTAAGATCTTATTTCCTCGAAGTTAAATATTGTCAGTTGACAAATTTTGTAGATACCCCTCAACTCTTTGAGGGTAAATCTTAGTTTGGAAAATCGGTAGAATTTACGAACTGAACATCCTTTCGGTTAAGCTATGCAAAACTTTTTTAAATCTAACTAATTTATGAGGTTTTTAATTAAAATTATGTATACTTAGTGTAATTTAATGGGTAGTGTATAATATTTCATCCTACACATGAAATCATTGGAATTTAACATGTATCTTATTTCCCAGCTTTAATTATGGATTGACTTTTAAAAGGTATTTTATTTTGAAGTCTGATAATCGGGCGTGTATTGTGCTTACTGAAACTTAAACATACTCTATGTGAAGACGTAAACTTAAAAAAACGTAATGAGTTTAAGATGCCTATGCAAAATATAATCTTAAAATTCAAAAACTAAACCACTACCAGTTTGCACACTTAATGAAGTGTCACTTATATTGTAAAATCATTCATATATATTTCAATGATTTTGTACTTAGTTTTCAAATTAAAACCTGAATGTTTCAGTGTTCTGGTGAAAAATAACATTAAAATTCCTCAAGACCTTGCGTTTGACTCGAGAAGCAACAATCTTTACTGGATCGATGCAGGGAAAGGAACTGTTGAAGTTATTTCTATAGACAGCCTCAAGAGAGTCGTGCTGATTGAAAACTTAAATAGGCCAGCATCTCTCGTGATATCTCCAGCAAGGGGGTGAGTAAATTTCAAATCGAGAAATAAAGTAGTTTTTACCTTTTGTTAAAGATATACAATATAATTTTTAATTTCAGCATAATGTTTATTTCAACAATTGGTACGCATCCTTCTGTAATGAAATATGGCATGGATGGTAAGGATGGATTAGTTCTTCACACCATACAAGGAATGCCTATGGCCCTCGCTGTACATCCTTCAAAAACAACTCTATATTGGGCGGATCCAAGTTCAGGAACAATATCTTATACGGATTATGAAAACTTGAGGTAATTATTAAACTTCAGTTTCATTCTGTTTAACTCGGAGTTAAATTAAACTAATTCGAATTTAAATAAGGCCTTACTTGAAGTTAGGTGGTATACCTTTTCCTAGAATTCCATGTATTGTCAGCAAACACATCGTTGATGCTGTCGCTAGTCTAAACAAATTCTTTCTTATTAGTTCTCTCCACCTTAAATTCGGAAAACAATGACTGACGACGGCGTCAGCAATGTGCATCTGAAGACACCTGAGATTTAGAAGTGCTTACCACTTATAAAAAGTAAGACTGTTCTTTTTATTTTAATGTAAAATAAAATTAAAGTTTAAAATTAAACGTTAATGCAGTATATAACTTGGACGTTAGACTAGAAACTAATAGGCTTCCTGTAGAATTTTTTTATCTAAACCTGACATCAAAATTATACACTGAGCAAATCTGAAATATTAAGCAGTTAGCAAATTTAGTCTGAAAATCATAGCAATATAAACGCAATTTCTAGGACAGTAATATTTCAGATCTCTGCGTTGAAATATGGAAGCTGTCAATTTCAGAGATTACAAAATCCAATTCAATAATCTAAATTTTAGATGAATGTTTTGAAAGACCAGCGTTATAATTTTTATATTTCGCTAATTTTTAGATTCCCACGAATATTAGTAAGAGGAGCATATGGTGTTATGTCGGTAGCAGCCAGTGAAGAATACATTTATTGGACAACAATGAGACGAGAACTGAATCTCCGTAAAGCTAATGTAACTCATGTACTACAGTTACCTGGACAAGCAAAAGGATCTATTATGAGGAAAGTAACTTACAGTCCAGCTGCACTCCCAACTGGTAAGTATGTTGAAGATAGTTGATTTTATCAACCTATTTTCATTCATTAGACTTGAAACCTTATTTTATGAAATACTAGTAAACGTATTAATTTTTACGTACTGATTAGATGTTGAGTATTTTAAAGCCTCTGATTTTTAAGGAACTTATAAAAGTATCTTTGTATAAACTTCCGAAATTCGTAAGCATATTTAAAAGTAATTTTTTTAAATTTTTTTTTTCAAATTGCATTGTATAAAAAAGTAATTTTTTATATTAAAAGTACTATAAACATTAATCTATGCTTAGTTGGATAACTTGCCCTTTTTGACTTCAATGTAGTTTTCGCTTTTCTAAGGGGAATTCTGCTGAACTTGTGTTATTGTTAATAAGGTATCTATTAAGGTTTGCTCGTAAAGTTCAGTATAACCTTTATTTTGCTGGAATTAGATGCAAAAAGTTCATATAAAGAACAGATATGCTTCTTAATCTATTAAACATTCTGCATTCGATGCATTTCGTACAAATTTACAGTAGTCTCATTTCTGTTGACAGCAATTTCTTATACGATGCGGTTTTAAAGTTTTATCGAAATTCATTAATAAAGAACCAAAGTTTAAGTAAAATGCTACTAAAGTATTGGTTAATTGGCGAGGTTTACATACGACATTTAAAAATTCCTTATGAGGATCTTTTCATAATTTTGAGAATCGCAGTAATAAACTTTAAAAAATTGTTTAATTTAATCAAACATATGAAATGATAAAACGATATAGAACTCAGATTTCCCTTGCAGGAAAATCTGAATGTCTTATTGGGAACGGAAGATGCAGTTACTTGTGTCTTACTTCACCTGGTGGAAGAACATGTGCATGCCCTTCAGAATTGATGCTGGATCACGATAACGTATCTTGTGTAGGTTAGTATGAACTTCTGTATCTGGATATAGTAATTTTAATGGAACAATTAAAATATCAATATGCTGATTTGTTTTTATGTTAAGTCATGGACAATTATCTGATTTCGGTTTTTATATTTAGGAAGATAGTTGAGTTAAATTTCTAATGTAGTTATTCGTACAATTTTCAGAATCATCAAAGCTGATAACGTGCTGTTTTAAATAACGAATTTATAAAATGAAATTTCTAACTGAAACCGCAATCAGTTAAGAACATCTTAATAGACTGCATAACTAAATGTTCAGATTAACCAAATAAGTAAGGAAATGAACTTAAATTTCATATAACGTATACACGGATAATCTCTTCTGAACTTAAAATGAAAACACAATGTAAACATGCATGAAAGTTTCGTCCGAGGTAGCAGTTAAGCATTGATCAGTTAAACTTAAATATTTTAATGCTAGTTAACTGAATGTCTATTGAAACGAAGTTTTTGTGAAATAAAAATTTAATAAATGCGCCATTTGCTAAAAGCACTGTTGAAAGAGTAACTTGAAATGTTAAGATGTATTCTAGTAGCTTAAATTCATGTGAAGCCATACATTTAGATACCATTATACCCACGTAAACACCCCCGCGATGCAAAAAAATTTGACATTGTTAGCTTAAAGTTCTAAGTGATTAGATTCTTGAAGCAAAGTTTAATTAGTTTACCAGAAGGAAAAAGACTTTACAGAACAGGAAACTAAACTGCTTAAATAAATCCTTGTAATATTTTCAGTACAGTATTTAGATGTTTATGCTTAAACTACATGAAGATTTTATTTCAGCTCGACGGTGCGAAGCTAACGACTTCAAATGTGTTAATGGTCAGTGCATACCTCCTAGCTTACGGTGTGATGGTCATGGAGATTGTGATGACGGATCCGATGAAATAAATTGCGGTGAGTTATTTTTACACGAACACTTATTGGAAGTTCGTGACAATGTTCAACTTTTGAAATTACTAATCCTTTAAGGGTTGGATAATTGGTTTATAAATTTCTCTGAAAGTTTTGTTGAACGAACAAACTACGCTAGTACAAGATATTAAATACGGTGCGAATCATCATTCATCCGAATTCAGGAGCTTGCGTAAATACGGGCTAGGACCCCTTAGAAAGACCTCCACGGAAGGCACTCCCCCTCAGGCCCAGGACCTACAGCAGTCAATCGGCCGTAATCCTAAACACAAACACCGAATTCAGGAAATTTGAATTGAATTTCATACTTATAACTATTAAATAATCTATCGAAAACCAAATTTTCCTGCAAATTTCTGAAAAATTGAAACTCGACCCTTCGTGTCAATCCTGTTCCTGCTTTTATGAAACGTAAAATCATAATTTTCTTGTAGACTTCTATTCCTGAAATATTTAGATAGAAAAAGTATATCTTAACTATAAATGGCAAAATTAAAATGTAAAAGTAAGATTGCAGTACACGGATTGAGACGGCTAATGATCGAAAGTCTAATCAAAGTATATCGTTGGACTTGTTAAGTAGAAAAAGCTGATAAATTATCATAAGTAATTTCTTTGCACTAGTAGAAATTAAACTTGAGCTCTAAACTCTCAATCCTAAAACTGAAATCATAGGAACTTCAAATTGCGCTTAATCATTTATGTAAGTATAAAATTGCTTGAAGAGCAAGTTAGCTTCGGGAATTTATATAAAACTGAAATCTAAAACTGTAAAAGCGAAGGTATCTAATTTTTATTTTGCTGGTATAACTTACGGAAGTGTAATTTGTTAAACATGCCAAATATTTCAGCTTCTACTTCCTGCCACTAGAAAGTAAAAACCAGAGGCTTAACTTTCTCTGTAGATCTGTCGGCTAAGTTTTCAATCATAAATAGTAAGGTACTAAATATTTATAAATAAAAGTTGATAGTGACTGTAGCTCATATTCAAAGTTGAACATATTAAAATTTTGATATTTAGAGTTCAGTTTCCGGGAAGAATGTATAATAGCCCCAACAAGAATTCTTAAAAAAAAAAAAATTGCACTCTTGAATTTAAATTTATTAGCTGGAAATGTACTCCTGTTATCAAAATGCAATCTAACTTTGATAGTCGGAGTGCTGTAAGACAGAAAAGCCACCAATTAAAGAATTGGTTCTCGATCCCGACTTCTGTTTGTCTGCGTCCTCGAAGCAAATTGATATTAAGCTGGTTTTTCAAAGAACGCAAGACTTCTAAAATTGATTTCTAGTGATCTCAATACAAAAGTGCATTTTTAAAATTTTTAAGCAATTTTTGTCGATGTTAAAAACTTAGTTTATTGGCATGATTTTTAAACGCTATGCTTAATTTAAAATTATTTTATTAAAGGTCATTCAATTATATTATAAATTTAATATTTATAACTTCCCTAAATACACAAATTAATAAAGTAATATGTAAATACGCAGTAGCTGTAATAGCCACCACTTACCAAAGTAAAAATTTGTTCGTAAAGATGCCTGTAATGTATTTAAACGAAAATATAATTTAGTGTAAATGGATTGCTCTTAATGAGAAATTTTTAATTTGATGTAAAATTTCATGGCACTAAATATTAAGCGCATTTAAACTCTTAAACATTTCGTACCCAGTCAATGAAGTGACACAATTCAAAGAAACAGTAATAGAGAAATTTCAGTGTTACAGTTTACAAAATTGAGTCTCAAGTGGATAATTTTATGGATGGAGATAACTCTTGTGTACATTTGGAAGAAACAATGAGTTTTAATGATACTCATTACATTTTGAGTTGTGTCGCTTTTGTCGGGTTCTGATTTGAATGACAAATTAAGTGTGCAAGATTATGAAAAATGTAATATATGGAATTTGTATTCTAGGAAGCAGATGCTCTGGGGATGACTTTCAGTGCAAAAATGGAAGATGCATTTTAAAATCGTGGCGCTGTGATAAACGAAATGACTGTGTAGATAATTCGGATGAAGAAAACTGCCGTGAGTATTAGAGTTAATTTTAAGCGATTTCTCTCCCCCCCCCCCCCCCAAATGAGCCATAATCGGTTACTTCAAGGTAAAATATTGAAAGTCGTGTTCTTGGTTAATAGGCTATAGTGCCAATAGAGAAACTATAAAACTGCGTATGAAAATGGCAGTTGCTGTAAGCGAGCTTAAATGAAATTCCCCATTAAATGACATTACCTGTTAAAAATATCGTTAAATATGTATAAAATTAAACAATACTTACACTCGTATGTTTAAAAATGCATGCAAAATTTAAAAGGTGGTTGAGAATTTAAGTGAAGTTTTTTTAATTGAAGTCTAATCTGATATTAACTCTCTTCCAAAATGAGTATTTGAATATCTAATGAAAGTTCATAGCACTGTAAAATGGAAAAATATAGGATCGGTTTAGATTAGTGTAAAATGAAGATTTATACAAATAACTTTAAACTATACCGCATTGTTAAACATTCTTATTTTTTCCCCATTTAAATTGTTATTTTGCGTAAGACTTTAGTACATTAGAACTCTAAATATATTCTACTGTAAGAAATTAATAATAGTAAAATTGCTTTGCTAATAAACACACCTTTTTAAAACTAATAGCGTAGCATTAGTAAGATGTAAAAACCCATGAGCTGGCGACGGTCTGGACTACTTGCTCTTAAGGTTAATCTGGAGACATGCATCAACTCCTGTAAGCTCCTTAAAGTGACCACGGATGTTTTTACATTAAAAACGGAACAATATAGTAAGAATTATAGCATCCAGACAGGCTTTCATAATTAATGATTAAATATTTTACTAAAATAGTTTAAAATATTCTCATAATCTACATTTAATTATTAAATATTCGATAATTAAAAGAGCTTTTTTCAATAAACTAAATTGACGCTTTTTACTTAAAATGTAATGTTCTGTTGCAGCGCCGACTGCTGCTTGTGGCAAAGATCAAATATCCTGTTTGAATGGTGAATGTGTTCCTGTACTTTGGCGATGTGATGGCGAAAGAGACTGTGGTGACGGTTCTGACGAGTTGAATTGCAATTTAACCCTATGCGATTCTGCTGATCACTATCGATGTGATATTGGACGGTGCATTCCAATATCGTGGGTCTGTGATGGTGCCGAAGACTGCCATGACAGTTCAGATGAGAGAAATTGCAGTAAGTTAATCTTTTGGCACTATAGCATAGCATTAGATGGTTATATAATCTTTAGCTAAAATGTTGATCCAGGATTTTAAATTTTTATAATGAATATAACTGAGTAGGCTCTTCTGTTAGCAGTTTAGAAAATGTAATTTTGTATTTCTGAAGCGAATAATCTCAAAGTTTATATTGCCAAAAAACCTTTTTTTAACTATTTTGTATCTATCAAAGTTTTCTGTGATCTCAATGTACTGGAAAAACTCAATTTATAAACGTGTAGTTTTTAAACTTACACTTGAAGTAATACTAAACTTTAGGATACGTTTAGATAACACAATGTATTGTTAATTTATTAAAGTAATTGAAAATTGATGAAAGTTTGCAGGAACAATATTTCGATATTAAACGTGCTGTTTTTAACTAAACGGATTTCTTTATGAAACAATACTGCTATAGTCTTTCGAAAGTTTTATTAGTGAAATCAATAAAATTGAAAGCTACATGATTCGAAAGATGAAAATGAGTACATTATCGGTATATGAAGTTTCTAGTCTTGTATAATTCGAGTAGCTAGAAATTACCAGGACAACGTACTTGGCGAGTTTTTGACTTTAGGTTTCATAGGTCTAAAGTCTCTAACATAAAAATTAACATTTTAACTCTACGATTACTTTAAAATTTAGTAAACTGTTTCTAAAATTCTTATTTAATAATTTAAACCTTTAAAATAACATTAAGCATAATTGACTTTCATTTAAATATTTCAGCTAAATCATGCACCTTGCACGAATTTAAATGCGAATCTGATGGAGCTTGTATAGATGAAATGTTAAAATGCGATGGACGAGCAGATTGTAAAGACGGTTCAGATGAAAAGCATTGTCCAAGTAAGTAAATGTGCAACTTTATTTTACTCCAGGTTTAAAGCAACAGAAAGCAAAATAACTGACATTCATAACAGTACAAAATTAACAAATTACTTTCATGTATGCAATCTCCCGAGTACTTAAATCTCCAGGCCTGTAAATTTTATCGTTGTTCCACAACTTTAATTTTCTGGGTAGTCTGATACTTAATGGTATTTATCAGCATTACTTAGTACTTAAAGGGAAAAGTTCAATACGTATTTCAAATCTAAATCCGGCAAGAAAGTGACCATATTAAAATGGCCCATTTGAAATTCTTAAAGAATACTATAAAATATATTTTAATAAAACCAAACTGCCTAGAATTTTAGATTACTTTTCCCGTGCGTTTTGGACAACTTTTATACATTTTTAAATACTCAAAAATGCTACTTTCACTTGTTTCTTGACGAGGTACGATATGCTGAATTTTCAACTATATAAGACTCAAATAGCAGCATAGCTCATTTCTCACGATATCTGTTCAGGGAAGTTAGGAAAATTCTTTCCTTGTATATAAAGGATTTACAAATCACAGAAATGTAAATAGCGCCCCAAAAATAGAACTTAAAAAATATGAATTTCATTAGATCTAATTTCAAGACAGTCCAGGTATAAGCAATCAAACTTTATATCTATTTTTTCCTTCTGGACAATATGCGGCATTTAAGATTTGACCCCACGAAGCACTTTTTTTTTTTAGTGCCGAAATAATTGATAAGTAGTTGGGAAGAGAAGTAACAATATTACTAAAATATTTTAATCGAACATTCATAAGTTTTTTCGAATGAGAAAATTACATTAATACAAAAACTTCCCGCTATCAATCTTCCCTTATCTTGAAACGCGCAGTATATTTTCAGTCTCAACTCTTCAATAGCTATTTGTGAAACATCGAACGCAAGACTACGGTGCAAATTTTGTCGTTTGAAAGTAAACTGACATCTACATGCATTATAAAATTGCTATGCATGCCTAGTCGGCATGTGCTTTGTTCTTTTAATGTTTCTTAAAATTTTAAAAGCTATGCGTCCTTTAATGAGCTATAAGCTTATGAAATTAGATTTTTAAATCCAGAATTTGAAGGAAATCGCTTTAAAATGTTAAAATTATAATACTACAGTACTTTGAATAAAAACCTGAACAACGTTGGCTTAAAGTTCCATTTCTAAATTAAAGTTCTGATATTAACCAATTGGTGAAATGATTTTTTTGAACTTTTACATACTGTCTTAATTTTTTAGGTTTGCATACTAACTGCAAGAGGGGCATGTTTAAATGCAAGGATGGTGCTTGCATACACGACTACGAAGTATGTGATGGTCATAATGATTGTATTGGGGAAGAAGACGAACTCAATTGTAGTAAGTAGATTTTGAAATTATCCGATATGCCTAGTTATCTAAAACAATTTAAAGTACGATTAAGTTTAATTTAGATCAATTCATTTTCACACCTAACCGCAGAAAAACTTGCAACAGCAAACATTAACATTTTGGAATAACTTTTCTAAAAATTTAAAGAATATTAGAAGAAAAATTTTGATTTGAAAATATTTATCGATCTCTAATTTTAAACTCTCTACACTTCCCTTTAAACTTAGTCATATAGCGTTAACTTCTAAACTTAAATCTATTGTTTAGAAATTTAACAATGAAGAAAAAAAAACAAAGCCAAAAAGTAGTTTTTTTTTTTAAATTTTTGACTGAAACGCGAAATCTTTAAAAATATTGGCAAATTCATATTAAAGTTAAGCAATCTAATTTACCTGAACAGTATATGATTTAAGGGAAGGAAAAAGCTTGGCACTTACTTATAGGACTATTTTGACATTTAGTCGCGATTAAATAAAACAAATTTTGCGGTCAATATAAACCAGTTTCCATGGTGGGAGAAAAAAACTCATCACGAGAAAGCACACCGGTAGGATAAAACAAAATTGAACTCATTGACGATGAATATTACAAATTTTATTTAAATTCTTTTGTAGCTCATACTATGTGTCAGGCCGAGGAACTACTGTGTCCATCTTCAAAGCGTTGCATTCCCAAGAAATGGATTTGTGATGGAGATCCCGACTGTAGTGACGAAAGTGATGAGCAAAACTGCGACAAGCAAAAATCTACTCAGAAACCAAAACCTACGCCGATAAACGGTAAAGTTTATAATTTTGTAGTTTCTGTTAAGTTAAACTATTCTACAGATCTCTTGTCTGTATAAATGTGTACTTTTACTGCTATATCTAAACTGTGTTAGCAATTTGTTGCTAATTTTATATCTAAAATTTTGAGGTAGCTACGCAATCGGATATAGTTTAATAAACAATTAAAAATTAATTTCTTGAATGTTATTAAGCTGTAAAAATTCTAAAGTGTGGATTTTGTTATATTAAATTTGAAAGTTAACTTTTTCTAATGAAATAATATCTGCCTTAATTTGAGATTATAAATTTAAACGATTAGTTCAAGTCTTATAATCTTGAAATTAAGACTTGTAGGGTTCATGCAGATTTATCCCTTAAACATAGCGTACTTACGTTAGTTTAATACTAACTCTTTCAAAATTAGTTATATAGTGAAACCTAAAGTTCAATCTTTGGAAAGGCATCGTGATACGGATCAAAATGTAGAAGAAAAACTTGGTAGTAATCTGGTAAAATTTAAGTTATCTAATGTAACAAATCTCTCGCACTTCGTAATACAATCTTTAAAGTAATTTTTTGAATAAAAGCGTTAAAATTTTAACTAAATAGAACTTAAATTATCTGCATGCAGTTTATCTAAATTAGTAAAACTAATACTTTGCAGTGCCGTTGTAGAAATTGAAGGAATGAACCTATGAATAGAGCAGTCTAAAATGTTCCAGTAACATCATACTAATGTGTGTTTAACCATACTTGCGAACATCCTAATTAATATTTCGTAGTCTTGTTAGTCCCGCTCTTTTTCTTACACCAATAAATTTTTAGAGTAATATTCTACAAATGAAATTAAGATTAAATAAGAGGAAAAATACTCTAAAAAGGTACCGGTGTGAAAAAGAAGGCAAAGCTAACAATACTACGTAATATTAATTAGTATGTTGGCAAGTATGGTTTAACGTAAAAGTTGTCACGAAATTTTCGAACTTATTAGTTCGAACGAATACTTTCTTGATAAAAGTTCCATAAATTTAGAATAATCAATTACGAGTATTTATAATGAAATGTTCATTTCCGTTAAATGAAATTGGTGCGTTAAACAGTTGCTAGATACATCGCCTAATCAGAGAGACTTCCTTTGTACAATATAAATATCGAGGCAGGGTGGTGAATAAAACTATAAAATTCGATTACTTTAAATTTTGCTAAATTTAAGCAATTCGAAATTTAACTTTATTGGGCAATTCAGCGATATGTTCTGTAATGTTAATTGCATTTTAGTACTAATATAAAAGCTTTTAAACTTCAGCGTAGTACAGCTTCAGTTTCACTATTATGAAATTGCTTGATTTTCAGTTTGAGTATTTTTAATTTTTAAATGAACTTTTAATTATATGTTCCATTTATGGGACATTGACGTGTAAAAGGTTAATGGGTTAAATAACGAAGGGTGTGATGCTAAATCTTTTACGATGTTTTATTTTCAGACATATTTTATTAACTCATTTTACATGAGTTCATTTTCATCACCAGTGTATTAAATTACAAAGTCTCTAAATAAACGTATCGATGTCTAGTCTGTTAGATATTTATGGCTTAAATACTCATTCAGTCATTTCTTGTCTGTCTTTAAGGCTGCTTTATTTGCAGTGAAAATGTCTAATATCGGAAGTGTCAGTTCATTTGTGGAAAGATGCGTTTAATGGCAATATAGTTTAAAATTGGTTCTAATTCTATCAAGAAACATTTGAATTTGTTTATAACATGCGTTCTTTCAAAAACATCTTTTAAACCTTTATCTGACTATTTTCATTAGTTATCGCAAGATATGCTGCAAAGCAGAGGGACGATATATTGAACGCCCCAGCCCACCCTTTCCCGTTCTTGGATGTCTTTTTCTAGTCAATTTTGTCCTTTTTATCTCTTCCGGTGTTAGGCTTTTTTTAACACTTGACATTGAGTTTAGTTCCCTTCCATGCTTTTTCTATGGCTTTTTAAATGATTTTTTTCTCTGCGTTTCTATGGGTTTTTATCTCCCCCCCTCGTTTTCTACATTCTAAAGTGCGGTGGGATCCCTAAAGCTCAAGATTGTGAAAAAATTAAGTGCGAAATTCCCACAAAGTCATTAACATTGAGAGATTTGTGCATTTTTCTACGGCAATTGATTAAAACAAAAACGGGTCACTAATAAAAATCTTGAAATACACTTCACTTTCAGCCAAAATCCTCAAATTTAAAGACCTTTAACTAAAGTTGAATGTTTCAAGCTTCAAGAAAACTTTAATAAAATACGTATTCCACTGAACTAATGCAAAAATTTAATTTCTACGATGAAACGTCAAACTTAGATTTCAGTTAAAGATAATCCTAACTAATTATGTTTAAAGTGGCAGTGAAATAGTTTACTTCAGTTATTGACAATGTAAAAGAACATTTTAAGAAATTTTGTGATCAAACGCAAATCTGAGCTTTAAAATTTAGACATCATTAGTATTTTACATTAATGCAGAACTTTTAAATATTCCTTTTTTAATTCTCTTAAAGTAAACAATTTGTTAGTGACACTCTTTTGTCTTTGTGACAACTCTCACTATATGCTAGATGTAACACGTTTATAAATTTCAAAGGTATAAATATTGAGGACACTCGCTTATCCATACATTAAACTTGTGCTATTTTATCCACTTATGTCAGTTTCGCCCAATGTTATTTATGTTCAGTTTCACAATGGTTTAAATTGCTGTTAATTTTTTAAAGTGTTACTCATCTGTAAAACGATATTATCGGCAATTCCTATACTTCATAGTAAATGTACGGTATTACAATCGCTGCAATCTATAAAATTATTAAAATGTGACTGTCGGCTTTTAAACGAAACATTCTCTAGTTCCAGATGTAGCCTGCGATACCTTCTATTGCTACCTAACGGGTCAATGTATACCTTGGTCGAAAGTATGCGATGGTCGGCAAGACTGTGACGATTCATCTGACGAAAGTAGGCAGTGTTCAAGATCATGTCTTAATAATGGTGGCTGCTCTCACATTTGTCAGAAGATGCCGCAAGGATCTAAATGTTTCTGCTCCGATGGATACATGTAAGTTAATACGTAATTATCTAGAATTTGAATATTTAAACATTAAAATATTTATTCTCATTGTATACCTTTTTTTACGAATTTTAAAAATGAAAACTGATGTAGCTAAAATATTATGGACATAACATTCACGTAAGCGAGATGTTTTTTGAACCATGCACATCTTTAGTCATGTTATCGTGGAGGAATTTTAAGCCTGCCATGTACTTTACTCAGTCTGATCTTTAGGATCAAATTCAGTCCAGACTTTGAATATTCTGGGTTATCAGTGCTACAAAAGATTAAGGTTTTGAAAGGAATCTTATGTCTTTTTATGATAATTATAAACTAAATGGCCATGGGGCTTTAATGTCCGAGCGCTTTTAAAGGTTAAGCTTTAACCAAAGTTGTAATTTCGTTAAGATTGTGTGGGAGAAATTAGTGTTGCTCGCTTTCAATGAGCGAAAAGTTTATCTAACAAAAAAAAAAAAAAAAAAAAAAAAAAAAAAAAAATTCTAAAGGTATTGCGGGGTTTTTCCAATTGTTATCCATAGAACTCCATATTTTTGTGGGTACTTCTCCCACAAGCAGCACATCGAAGTCCCAGCTGTTCCAGAACAGATTCTCAGGCAATTTTTTTTACTCAATTTTTAACTTTCGAAAAATTCAAATGCCAGAACAATGTAAGGAGGGGGGGGGGGCGATTTGAGGTCTTACCATGAGATATTATTCCACGGATAGGAATTTAAAATCATTTAAGGAATTTTTCCTATTTCAAAGTTCAAATACGTACCAAGCGTATAAGGGGGAAAAAATCGGAATGTTAATGTGACAAAGCTCATCACATGCGATATAGGAAATTTGTACCCATACTTTATTCCGGTACTTTCATAAAATTAACGTAAAATGTTTCTAATTTTTGTTTTAACAAACTTTAAGCTGAAAATCCCTATTTAAAAATGTAACCTTGCGGTATGTACTCTATAATGAAACCCAATTTAATGGTTTTTCAATGCATAATTTTACATTTATCTCAAACTTTAAAATATTAAAACATCTTCAAATTTTACCTTTATACACCTTCATGGGCACTCGCATTCATATAATCTTGCTTTTAGATTTTAACATTAGCAGCAAGTACTAAACGAGAATTGTTTACTACTAATCGGAATATCTTAACACTGTTTATGGCCATGAATCTTAATTGCATTTTTTAAAAGCTACGAACAAATGTTTTTAATTAAATGAAACTTAACATTTGGATGCAGTCTGATTAAGGCCTGAGGCCCAAGGCCCAGGATGATTTTTGGTGCCACCTCCCAGAACAAACTAAAGAAATTTTCTCAAATACCTAATTTGTGCAGGAAGACTTTTAAAACAAGTTAATTTTTCATGAAAGCTATGCTTTTACTTTGTCACCAACATTCAAAGAAATCTAATTCTTTTTTTCTTTAAATGCTATCTTTTCTGTAACTGTTTAAATTCACTTGCATAGAAATTGTTTTTTTATAAGGTGTTCTTCATAATTTCATCTGTAATCCTAATCTCCCTCATTCATACCATATGTAATTAGCGGGATGTAAATATTAACACATGACTAAATACCATCGAAAATCGAAATATTTTCGATTAAGACAAAACAAAGTTTATAAAAATAAGTTTGTTAGTTAAGTTTTCTCTAAAAGTTTTGATTCGCTGCATGCAAAGTTACATATTTCAAAGAATATCTATGAAAACTCATAAATTTATTAATTATGAGAATCTAGCTAATGCTCACGTTAGAACCGAGTAGTAGGAAACTGGAGACAGTTTATGATCCACCTTCAGGTGTGATCCGGAGACATTACATAAAATTTCGATTCTATATGGCGAAGAGGGAATTCTAAAAGATTATCAACTAACTTCCAGTTAATTTTTTTAAGGAAAGCTTTGACAAAATTAGCATTTAAAAATTATTTTGCTGCCCCTAGACAATGGCAGAGGCCTTGTTCGCCTGTGCGATAATCGGGCCTTGTTTGGATGTCGGTTGTAATGAAAAATTGCTTAAAATAAACATTTTTAAGTATTAATTTTCTGTCTATATTCAGTGAGAATTTTCGTTGCCGCACATCGCTGAGATTTTGAAATACCCTTACTTTATAGCTTAATGTAAATCGCATCCTCTACTTATTTCTCGTCAAAGCAACATTAAAAAAATCTTTATTTTCTAAATAAAATTTATTTTGAATGATTATATATAAATTTTCTAGCTTTCACCCTGTTAGATGCTCATATAACTAAAAGAAACTTGATGTTTGGATTCTGAATAAGATGCTGTTTACAAGTGTAATACTAACTGAACTTTAATACTTTCCCTCTATAGGTTGCTATCCGACAATAAAACTTGTGCAGACATTGACGAGTGCAAAACACTTGGTAGTTGCAGTCACTTCTGCAATAATACTAGAGGTAGTTTTAAGTGCAGTTGTGCCGAAGGATACCTTTTGCACGACCATAGACTATGCAAAGCAGATGGTCCAGCTACATTAATGTATCTACTCGGAAACCAAATAAGGGGTTTTGACTTGCACTCAAGCAGTAAACACGTAATAGCTAATACAACTAATGGTGATGCTTCAGGAATGGACTACGATGCTGCTTCAGAAGTTTTCTTTTGGACAGAAGAATACGATGTGAGTAAATTAAGTTTAAGAGAAATTTTTATGAAATACGCATTTTCTTTTATAAAGCATCGGGCTTCCCCCAAAGATCAAGGTTTTGAAAAATTCACACCTTTTTAGTACTCGCTCGGGATGAGTAGCTCCTGCCAAATGAGATTAGCCTTCGTAAGGCTAGCGCGCGTCCTCAAGGTTTGAACTTAGAGTAAAACATAAAACAATATTCAGAGGTTTTAGTTTATTTAATATCGGTACAACTCGGTATTTAAATTGTTGGGTACGAATACTTCATACGGTCGTTACATTGCAGTGTCATATTATAGAAAGCTAGTGTTGAAGCTACAAATCTTGTAATTGAAAAATCTTGTTGTATTTAAAGATTTTAATGAATTCTTAGTTTTTAAAGTGCAGTGTGGTTATAATTCCCTATGAACAGCATCGCACAGCGCGAACGAGAGAACGGATTATAACAAAATTTGGTATATAGACTATACACGAGACGCACTCGCAGAATTTTGGGGAAAAAAAAAATAGTTCCAAAATGTTTCAGACGGTGCTTTTTTTTCCGGAAAACATTAAATTTAACACAACCAGAACGGAATTCAGAAACTAACATTGACTAGTTTCTCATCACCTTGTCATCAACCACGTCAAGTAAAGGTAAGGAAAAAATAACTCGCGGATAAGGAAAATAACGCAAGCATGCAAATCCCGGCATATTTTTCCTAGAACCGACAGTTTTTCCCGGTTTTACATTTCATTAATGATGTTATTTTGAGAATTCATTTCAATTGAAAAACCAGAGAAGTGGGCAAAGCCTGCTAGTATAAAATAAAATATTATAATAGTGAGTCAGTAGGGCTCTCCTCTTATATAACTTAAATTTTATTTTTCCTAAATTTTAAGATATCTTTATTAGAAAATATGGTGTAAGAAAATAAGGTTAATCGGAATATGCAGGTGAATTACATTGGCTGTTTTTGAGATTGCGAAGTGCTTAAATTGCTAGATCATTTCAATTATCTTTTGTTGCAATTCATTAGAAGTTGTAAACTTTAGTTAAAATTTTATATGAAAACTTGGTCTATAGATCACAGGCCTCGCAACATTCCTAAATTTTAAGCTATTGTCCCCACAATTTTATAACAATTTTTTACGTAATTATTGCATTTAAAAATATTAAAATTTTACTCATTTTCTGGTCAAACTACTAAGAACATTGAGAGTCCGCAGATTGCTGTTTAAGCATTCTATTTTAATAAGGGTTGCTATTTCAGAACTTTATTTGTGTAAAGTTTCAATAGTTGAATTTCAATAGAAAGTAAAGTTTAAGGAATCTTATTAACACAACTGAATTTCCTTAGATTCTATTAATATCTCTGTCACGATTCACAGGATGCAAAACTTGTGAAACAAACTTAAGTTATTTTTGTCTTGGATATAAAAAAATATATCGGTTGTAGCATTGTATTTAAAATAAAGTTACCGCCTAATTGTTGTCGTTACGATTTATGCATAAACTACAGTTATGAATAAAATCAAATTTAGAACCAAGCAAAATTATAAAACTTTTTGAATAAGTGTAATTTCATATTGAGAATTATCTACCAGTGTTAATCCATATTTTAGAGTACTTAATAGGAACCAAAGCTAAATTTAAAAGCTGATGTTAATGTTCTATATTTTCAAACCAGTCTTTTAAGTCTTAGTTGGTGAAATTACATGCTTCCTGACTTTGTTAACAGAATTTTATTTACATCCTATACTAGGAGGCGTATATTAAGGTCAAATACTAAAATAAACTGGAATCTAAAGATAATATAAATTTTTGTAAATTTCCGTAGTTTCAAAGTTCAAAAATATCTACAGGAACATAAAGAAAAAACATTAATCCTTTCTTTCCATGCAGCTTTATGCGTATTTTAATATACAAGGATCTGATTTCGAATAAGTTATTAATTTAGTACGCATCTAGTAAATTTTGAATTTGAAAATTTCATTACACTAAAAGCGTTAATTTTAAATATTAAAGAAACAATTTTTTTACATTAATCTGAGTATTTCATTTAATTTTTTTTAAGGTGACAAATCAGTTAAATTCAGAAAAATCCAATTCCAAACAATCTTGAATGAAATCCTTGATACGAATGTAAGGATTTGTATGGTAAAGTGAATCTCCCGTGTAGCCTTAATATCGCAAGTAAATTTGGATACATTCACTTTCTACCACTTAACCCTGTAACAACATTCACTACATATTTTCCTAGAATTTTCGAAAATCGCTGACAGATCTCTAAAATTAAAAATTACGTTTTATGCATACCTGTGAAGTCTTCAGTTTCAAGCAATCATTTGTAAACTAATTAAAATAATTCCGTAAACGAATACTATAAACAATGCTCTCGCGTATTTCTGATAAACTATAGCACGACCTTCATTTCGTAAAAAATCTAAGCACGAGTGTATAAACAAGATAAGCGAAATGCAGTCTTACTTAAAATTTCGCGCAATTTCTTAATTTTGCTTCCTCTTCACTTAGTTTGTGAAATTTCAGAGTAGTGCTGCTATCTATAAAACGAATATTTTTCATTGCTTTAATGAAATGAGATTTAACTATTGCATAAGTATGAAATGTTCAGATTCAGAGCGAAAGCAAATGTTAAAACATAGCTACTAACTTTGAAACTTTCTAGCAAGATTTCTTACCAGAAAATATGTTTATTTAATCTACGAAAATACGATTTCTTGTAAAAAATAGTAGTAATAAATCTGACTACCAATTTTGAAACTTTGGCACATATGTTAAAGGATTGTGATCGTTGAAACGCGTTAAATTTTTATATTGAACGATGGTTTTCTAGCTTAGTTTCTATGAGGCTACAAGAAATGTATTTTTAAAATATTTTTTAGAGCACTTGGTAATTTTACGGTTAATGCTCATGAGCTTTTACTTGTTTTTTATTTCAGGAGTCTATTAATCTTTATTCACCAAAAACTAGAAAGCGTGATGTTTTAAAGAAATCCTCTTTAAGGCCAACCTACATCCGTTTTGATTGGATTACTGGTAATCTGTATATAAAGGATGCATCTTCAAGTATATTAGCATGTACCAAGGATGTAAAGTATTGTAAAACACTGATAAAAAACAGCACGCTACCAATTAGCAGTATTGACATCGCGCCAAATGCAAGGTAAGATTAACTTAGTTCAGAAATGTAATTTTTGAAAAATTGTTTTACTTAATGAAGGGCGTTTCTGTTAATATTAAGTGACTCACTATATTAAAAAAACTTAAATCTGGGGATTTAAATAAAATTATTCACAATTTTGTAGTTTTATTGCGAAATGTACGATTTTAAGGGCTTAAAAATTTATTCTTAAATTAAAATTCATTAAAAATTTGCACTAATTTTTGAAAAACTACCTCCTGTAAACTTAACCTCCCCTCCCCCACCTAAAAAAAACTTCTACCTAAAACCTTCAAACTTGAATAAGAAACTTACTATTTTAAGCAAGTTTCCTATGTTGTGCAAAATACATGTTAATATATAAAATATTAACATTGCATAAACTAAAATCGTTATGAAGCAAATAAGTATATCATGAAAGGGCAAAATGACTCTGCTACAGAAGAAATAGCAGTTATTAATGTTCTGAGAGATTTTTAAAATTTTAGGAACATGTGCATTACCAACAGCTTCCCACTTAAAAATACGGTTATTGTGTTCTAACGATGAACTTGAGATTTCGGAAAGTTTGACAATTCTTGTGACAGTCTATATTAAAACTATACCTTTTTATGCATTTAAATATTAGTTTAAAACAGAGAAATTTATTTTGTACTGGGACTATTCGTATTAAAAGCTATGTGTAGGATGAAATCTGTCTTATAAACATTTAGGTCAAATTCAGGTGTTTGACTTTAAAATCAATGTATAATCTAATTTTAAAGCGTAAGAACACCTACTCAATGAAAGACAAATTAGCTAAAATGACTTGATAAGATCATTTTTAAAGTAAATTTCTTTCCCTGACCAACCCCCTCCCCCCCTAAAAGAAAAACCTTTTTTACTCTTATTAAAAACATTGCTTTTCTCGGATAATTAAAATATTTTAAGGGCCGTTTCTTGTTCAGACTATGTAGTGAACAAAGAAAGGTATTTATTTCCGGCTTTTAATGAAGATCGTTTGTATAAGCAAATTAAGACAGATGTAATGCGTTTAATTAGTTTAAGCAAGATTAAAACTGCACTGTACACTTAAAATTTTTTGTAAATATTTATCCAGAGTCTCTGTAAATTTTACAGTAATTCTTAGTTAAAAGTGAATAAGTCTCAATCTTCTGTATTTTTACGTAATTTAATTTTTTTATTAAAATAACTTTCTTCTTTAGAAAAAGCATTCAAAGTCAAATGTTTTCAACAAAAAATTAATATTTATTAAAATGAATGTGTATAAAATTTTTTAACATCTCCGTTTTTTTCACTAATTTTACGCAAGACTTAAGACAATCGATTTGTTTTCTGTTGAAAATTTTAATAGTGTAGTTATAACTTTTAGCTGCTGAGATTTTATATTAACTATTAATATTTATTCTTAGGTTAATGTTCTGGACAGTTTGGGCAAATGAAAAGCAAAATCATCACTCGGGACTAATTGAACGAGCTGAAATGGATGGTTTACAAAAAATGACTATTGTGTCTGACAAAGTGAATGCTCCATCTGCTATAACAGTCGATCGAATACTCAACATGATATATTGGACAGATATGAAATTAAATAAATTAGAATGTTCAGATTTCCGTGGATTTGACAGGTAAGGTAGATTTAAGTCTTCCTACTTAATTAGAATGTTTCAAATACTTAACAGAATAACTAGTTTCAAACTCATGAAGCATTGGAATGATAAATTTTTCAACTAAACTTAGTATTTTTCCAAACCCTTTTGATAGCTTCTTTATCCGCAAAATACCAGTGCGAAATGAGATCTTAAATTGTCTACAAAAATCTTTGAATTTTAGAAATCAAAGATTTTACGAATTCTTTAAATTTATATTGATAATTGGTATAAAAGATAATGTGCTTATTTTAAATTAAAAGATACATGCAGTCTTTAATGATTTCGTAAAATATAGACGAGATTAATGAACAAATAATCTAATGGTTTTATAAAAGTGTGTAAACTCTATAATCGTTAATTTTCATTCGAAAGGAGAGCTTTTTTAAAGAAGAAAAAAAAAAAACATCCAGAACGCATTCTCTTTTACAATAATGAAAAATTATATTCTAGTAATGTATGAAGGGAAACTTTCAGAAATGCGAATGTTCATAGTTTCAAAACTAAACTTATCAAGTTTTTTTTTTTTTTTTTTTTTTTTGTAAAACTTTTTAAAGTTTGCTTTACCAGCTTTCTTCTCTGATGTTTTTATAGCTTAAAATAGTGACATCATTGCGAAAATTTTTCTTAGGAATAACAAATTTTTAAACTAAAGTCTAAATAAGAAAATCAAAGTAATTTTTAACTGAATTTTTAGTGAATTGCAATAATTTGTAAATCAACCAGTTAACTTACAATGTCACTGACACGTGGTAATCTGGCCAGGCCAAACATGAGAACGTATCGGAGGGGGGGGGGTGAGAAGGTTAAAATAGCTTTAAACTTTCTTTTGACAAAGTCTAAATTTTTAAAGGCGTTTAACAAATGAGTTCAGTTAGAAGTTTTGCAATGATTTGAAAGATTCATTTAGTATGCTAGTTTTTGAGTGATCAGAAAGTGATGTTTAATTTAGAAAATCACACAAGCAATATTAACACGTTAAGCGTCAAACGAATTGTAAATAAAATCACAAACTCTAATATCCTGTAACAAATTTTTAAAATTTTAAATAATATTTGAAACAATGTAACATTCTTAGTTTTATATTTTGACACTGTCAGCCACCGATGGTTGATGCGGCTTTACATCATATTTGACACTGTCAGCCACCAATGACTGACATGGCGCTCAACGTGTTAACGAACCTGCACATGCGGTATAAAACTAAATTTTAATGTCTACGAATAACTGATGTTACATGTAAAAGTATATAACTTATGGCTAATTCTCAAATGACTAATATACTGAATGTGGTTGAATTTTTAATTGTGTAATATTGCATTATTTAGGAGGGAAGTTATAAAATCTGGCATGTACCATCCTATGGCAGTAAGCGTATTTGAAGACAATGTTTACTGGTCTGATTGGGGTACTGACAGTATAATTAAATGCAACAAGTTCACGGGCCAAGAGTGTGCCAATATTACGGAGACAAATGTCAAAGCTGAAATACTCTTGATAGTTCATAAGGCCATGCAGCCCGAAGGTGAGTAAGTTAAAATTTTTTCAAATTTATATAACAGCAATGACTGAAAGTTCATGAACTATTTTTCAGTCTTTTTTAAACTTGCATAGACTGAATTTAGCAGTGTGTATACTAACATAAGCGGGAACGCAACTGAAAATTATCTAGAACGTGTTAATGTAAACATTTGTTAAATTTTGTTGACGAATACTCAATTTTTTAAAACCTATAAGCTATTTCGCGATGGATTTGAGACTTCTAATACGATTAAAAATTGAATAGGTGAGGGGGGGGGGGGGTGATCTTTACCCTTAACGGTCTTGTAATATAAAGAAAATAAAGTTCCGGTTTTTTATTTGAGGAAATCGTATAAAATGTGTAAACAATACGTGTATTCATTTTTAATTTCGGAATTTTAACCTTGATATAAAAAGAATTTAATTGGCAAAAAAACCAACAAACAGGGTTATGACTAAATGTTGGTTTTCCAGCTAGTAGAAAAAATAAGAAGTCTTGAACATTAACCCGTTAACGCCCGAATTAATTTTGCAAAATATTATTAGCTGATAATTTAGCTTCTAAATTAATATGGACAACTGACAGTAAAAATCTATTAACTTGATAGGCTTTAAATTTAAAACTATCGGAAGAATTGTTTAACGTTTGGTGTTCTAGCGAGAACTTACGAAATTAATCTGTTATCTTAAAGTTCTATTATATATTGACAAAGATCCATCTCTAAAGCATAATTAAAATATATATATACACTTGATTTTGGTTAGTATACCTACGCAAATACGAGACGAATGAAAAATCATAAAATGACTATCCAAATTATGAAATAGTAGGCACATAAAACTCTATTGGATCATTTAGAGGGACGCTATAAACATCACTAAAAAACAGAAATCCTTCCAAGAAACCACAAATACACGTGCTATTTTATTAGCTGTCCTCAAATGAGGACACTGGGCGCTAACGGGTTAAAACAGAATTTAATAAAATTTTACGTAGAATGCACGGTTTCAGATTCGCTATCCGAACTTTCACAAACATTACTCATTTCCGAATCTTCCTCGGTTACATTTATACTAAAATTAGAATAACTGAACAAAATTTTTTATTGATCAGTTTCTCGCCAAAGTTTGTCGAACATGCATACAATAGTGTAACCACGCTTCTAAAAACTAGCAGTGAAGACAAGTCCAAAAGCCTGCAGGGGTGCCGATTTGGTAAACATCCAGTCATTCAATGTTGTCGCTTAATTTCTCTCAATCACCTCTATTTTAACACTAGACTCGTTCAGTCAGCACTTGCGCAGAAGCCTGCATGGTCGCAAAAAAACATGGTTAAAAGAATACGCTACAAATTTTACGTAAATCTGGTTATGAAGGAAAGAGTCGACTTTCTTAGTCTTGAGTAACTAAAATTAGTTTTGGGATAAATTAAACATTCTAAAGTTTAGGAAAACTGCAAAACTCGGTATTTAGAAAAAAATGTCCTAAATTTATTGAGGTGTACCAAAAGAATTTAAAGCATGACTAATCTTTCATTCAGTTTAAAGATATATTTTAAAACAAATGAGAGAGGCACTAGTCACTTTATGCGAGGTACTCATTAAGTAATTAATAAAATTAGTGTAAGTATAATTTGCAAATAAAATTCAGCTTTTTGCTAACAATTTTTATTCATTACGTAACAACGAAAGTTTTTCGATGCATTTGACTGCAATGGATTTTTCTACAGAATTTTACTTTTTGGTTAATGTTACGATTTTTTAAATAACCACATTTTAAAATAGTTTTTAAAAAGGGGAAATTTTAAGAGTTAAAATGTTTGCAGTTTCAAAATGTGTTATTGCAAATTATGTTTAGCTTGGATATTTTTAGTAGTGAAACTTTGTGCTAAGAGCGTCCATTTACCACCATTCTAAAAAATTATCCAGATAATTCTGAGTTTATCGAGGTTGAAGATCTGTTTTTAGCATATAAGTTTGACACTTTTAAAGTCTGTCTTAAAATAATCCTTAATTTGTTTCAGGTGTTAACGAATGCTTGAAAGCAAATTGTACTCAGCTGTGTCTTCTGACCGTTTCTGGACCGGTCTGTGCTTGTGATGACACGGATAAAGAAACTTGTGATGTAGAATCGGAACTGATTATTCCAATGTCTAGGGTTAAATGCCCGAGAGATTATTGCCACGGCCAAGGAGAGTGTATAATTGAAAATGGTCAACATATTTGCAAGTAAGTTAAAGTAACTAAGATGGCTTTAAAGGTTTCAGATGATAAATATCTCGTGTTAAAAGGCCAGTTCCACAATCATTAAGCAGTTATCTTCTAAATTTGAGACAGATCTTGAATCGGATTACTTAAATTGTCGTTACATCTATTATGGAAACAAATTGGATATTTTTAGATCTTGCATTTTAAAACACCTTATAAAGTTACATGAATCTGCATTTTCGTAAATTAATTTTCCGACAGAATTGGAAGTCGGAATGAATTTTTAATCTTAACGTTTTTACAGTTAAATGATATCCCCCCCCCCCAAAAAAAAAAGGAATTTTTGTAATTTAAAATTAATCATAATTAGCAGGTGGAGTTCTGGAAGTAAGCATTTTTTGCAATAAGATTTTAGATTTGCTTTTCACTTAGTCCGAAACGTAGTTTCAGTTAATCAAAGGGTATTTCACAAAATTAGTTTTAAAACGGCCCTCGAACTCGAGAACATCAAATCTGCAAATATTACAATAGCCCCAGATTTTTGTTCCTTGATTTTTAACAACCTTTACCGGTTTTATTTAACTTGCTCCTAGTCAATGTTTCCAAATTTAGACTTTCATTAAATACCCACCACTAAATTTTAATATCGGTTGCCATATCACTTCAGTCATTCGTCGATTATGTCTACAAATATCATTCCTCAGTTATTTGGTGATAGTTAAGTCCTTAAATTTCGCAACAGTTGGAGCCCTTTAAATCGTTAAAAGCGGCAAAGGGTTAATTATAAAATGATTAAAATGAAGCTTACTAAATTTTTAATTTTTGTAGTAATAACTTTACTGAGGGATTTTTTGCCTTTTCACTTTTTTATAAACTCCCATGACCCCAACCTTTTTAAATGAATAAAGTTAGTCACTCTAACCCCTAGTGGATTTTTTTATGCTTATAAAGCTCAAACATCTGTTCGTATTAATGCTTATTTAGGGTTTATATTTTTAACGACTTATACTTTTAAAATAAACGAAACAAATACATTCATTTTAAACATTATTTTATTAGAAAAAGGATAAACAAAGACATCGCTTAAGTATTTTAAACTTGAATATTTTTAACTTTCTCCAGGGAACGAATATTCTTTCAGACTTCTCCAGTTAAATGATTAGCAAGCCCCCTCCCTCCCACCCAAAAAAAAAAAAAAAAATGCACGGAAAACTTAATTTTTATCTTTTTTATGTATTGTATATTTAAGTATATTAGAAAATATAATATAATGTATACTTTCTAATGTATTAATTAAATTTGACTAAAATTTATGTAACAGTCTTTTAATTTTTATAAAAAAGTAACACTATACCTGAGTAAGATTTAAAAAAAAAAAAAAATCGGATTTGGAGAGAACTAAAAATATTTAATCGAAAATTGTCTTTCAGAGGTATTCGGAAATATTAATCTTCCCGACTATGGCGGAATCGCAAGCACCTAAATTGGTGAAGCTATATTTTTGTAAAAGATTTCGGAATGCATTCTATACTACGGACATTAACATGGCTTTTGTATTTCTTGGGAAAGGTGAATATTAAATGTTGAAACGTTGTTACAAATTATAGCAAAACTAAACATGAAAATTCATTTATCCGTTTACAGAAGATTAGCTAACTTATGTCTTAAACATTTACTGAATATTAGTTTTCTAAGCTTTTATTAAAGCTTTTAACCGCGTATTAGTTTTTGAACCCTTCGCATTCAGTTTTAAAAATTGCAATAAAAGTAGAATTCGGAGAAAACAATTTGTAACAGAAGTAACTAGCACATAAGATACGAGTTGGAGCATTTCGTAAACATTACAATTTCACAAACGTACACATCAAACTTCACATCCGTATCTTAATTTATCCACATGAGCGAATAAATTTTATATTACCAATAAACCCTAACAATGTAAGAACCTATTGACTAATTTTGGTTGTACACAATTTTAAATATATTTTTACACTACGGATGCTCCCCCCCTTACAAAAGAAAAAAGCACTTTAAAGATTTTTTAATTTACATTGAAATACAGCTATGTTAAATCAAATTTGTACTTTGAAAGTACAAAGTATGATAGTGTTTAAGTTTTTTCTTCATTGTTATAAATTAAGGGGAGTTAAGGAGGCTTATTTTTCCTCCCTGAAGTATTCTTAAGTCTCAGCTATTTTAAAAAAATAGCCTTAGTAACATGAAAGTCAAAATTTTAAAAGGTACTGAAATGGCAGTTAAAATGAGAATTTTCCTGGCGGCTTCCAACTTTAAATTGTTAAATTTATAAGCATTTTGCAGTTTTACTAGTGATTTAGAATTTCTGAAATAAGTTTTTGTTAAATTGTAGATGTTAAATTTTTAATCGACAGTATCTAATGTAAAATTTCATCAAAACAGGTAAAACCAAAATTCAGAATAATTGCTTTCAATATAACTGACGTAAATTTTAACATAAGATGAACTAAATATTTCTTTTACAAAACAGGTGTTCAGAATCTTACTCTGGAGAGAACTGTGACGTTAAAGCTAGTGCGAATGCTGGAAAACCTGATAACGGTTGGATAGTGGCAATTGTATTGGCAATAACAATTACGGCAGTTATGATTCTCTCGATTGTGATGTGTATAAGAAACAGGTAAGACTTGCTTTAATATAATGCGGGAAATGTCTTATTCAAGATGTTCTATCGTAGATCGTAATTTCTTAAATTATCATGGACTACTAATATATTTTAGCTTTATAATTTAGATAATTTTCTTACTCCTTGAGCTCCGGTATTTACTATTAAGATACATACGGTGTTAGATGAGTTACGAAGGCTTAAAGTATATATATCTGTATAATGAAATATTTTTAATTAAAAAAATCTAAGACAACTTTATTACGCTTTGTTAGTTGCGCTTGCAAAAAGTATATAGCTTTCTACTGGCAATAAAGCAACCATATCTCACCCCGGCAAGAATAGTGACAACTCATAAAATGGCAAGTTTGAGTTTCACTGACCTGTCCATGGAAAGCTCAGATATGTCTCATCTAATACTAAAATTATCTACCCAGAGATAGTTTTTATGCTAGTCAAAGTATTATCGGGGAAGTTTTCTCATACTGTATTTTTTAATTAAGTTCTTCTTGCCAGGGTACTTTATGTCTAGTACACTTTCATAAAATGTAATTTTAGTCCTTGTTTACAAAGAAATTATGCTCGTAAGTAAATTAAATTTTAAAAATGCCATTGAGTTACTGAAATGATGTAATGCAAGACGCCATAAGCTTAACCATAGACACGATAATGGGAGAATTAGTATACTTTGTTCATAACTTGTATTTAATGTTTAGTGCGAAATCTTAATTGTTGGATGCGAAAATAACTCGTATAGTACGATTTAAGAATATATTTTTAGTTTTAAAGTATTTCAATTCTAGATTGACATGCGTCAACAGAATGAAGGTTAATTAAAGGAATATCTTTTTTTTGTACAAAAAAATCTGATTTATAGATAAGATAAAGGTTTGCTAATACTTTTGTCTGCTTAAGCAATAAGACTAAAGTTGTAACTTCCAGTAGCAGTGTCCTGTTTAACTACATATTCGTATTTCAAGGGATTTGAAATTGCAATTTTTTATTTATTGTCGTATTTTAGCTACTGAATTTAATGCTCGTACTTACCAAATACGCTGTCAGCATTAATGTAAGAAAATCAAATTATATTGAAACTAAAGCGTTGCTTAAATTAACGAGTTACTGATGTAGCTTATTTTCAGGGATAAACTGCACAAAGTTGGTGAGAGCGTATCTGTGAAGTTCCGTAACCCCAAGTCTGGTAGTCAAGATGGTCGCCTAGTCATGGATACAGATGATGGAAATGTATATGATGAACTTGTCATTGAGCAGGACGGAGATTACAAAAAAGTTCGCGGAAATTCTGACTACACGGTAAGTTGCAAAAACATAAACTAAATTTCTTTTATCTCTGTATTTTTAAGTTATATTTTAAACTCTCTGAAGGAATATTCACTGAATATTGATTTTTATCTCAGTGGATAAGATTACACAAATTTTAAGACGGGAAAATAGTTTTTTTCCAGATTTAGTGTTAAAATGTATGAATTATGTATGGGAAGTCGCCCATATCAGATTCTTAATAGAATGTTTTTACATGCTTTAGAATTTTGCGATACTGAAACAAAACTGACATGAGTTATAGCTTGTCCTAATCAAAAGTTAAAATTTTGATAAATACCCGAATGTTTAAACAAGCTCTTAAAATTCTAAGCGTATCTATTTGTATATAAAGTCTGTTCCCGATCGTAACATGTCATTTGTCTTGCAATTTGTTAGCTTTAATTTCTCCACCAAAACTTACTGTAATAAAAGTAGTAAAATTCAAATGATCGCACTTATATTCAAAATTTTGCTCGATATCTTGTACAAAATTGTATTCTCTCTATAGCGTAGATTTGAAAATTTTGTGAATCTCTAACTCAATTTCATTGAAATTTCGATCAGAAAATTTTTAAATGGTATTCAGTAAGCTTTTTTTTGAAATTTATACGTAAAAATGAAAGCATATCTTTTTTCTCTCAAAATACGCTGCAAGATTTTTTTTGAAATGAGCACTCATTTCGTCAATCTAACATAACTCTAATGTTTTATTTACGAGATAGCATTAGTTTTTTCATTTAACCTCAATTTTTTCTATCTGGATTGAACAGCACAGAATTTTATGTAAATTTAATGAAGTTAATTTTTATCACCAAAGCTTTCTTTTAGTTATGAAACTTGCCATTGAAAACCATAAAATGTGAAATTGAAACAAATTCACTATTAATTTTATTTTGTTCTTTTCTATACAGAACTCCGAAGCTGAAGAAAGTGACTTAAAGAAGTGGCCAACATATGGACGTGATTTTAACTTCAGTGCGATTGGCAGCTTCTTCCGAAAATTGAAAATGCCAAAATGATGTAATCATACATTTCTAAAGCACACTGTACATAATTGTTATGACGCCGGTTGTCAATTTTAATGTATCCGTTTTAACTAATAAACTAACGTTATTTTATAAGCCATGATTATTAAATTTTTATGGAGACTTTATTACTGTAATACTTTGTTAAACATCGATGGATGTACTGGAGAAAGTGTTCTGTTTTATTATAAAATCCGTTAACTTTCTGTTAACTCAACAAAAATCGTGTTGAGATTATCTTATTCTGTATGTAAATATATAATAAAGAATATTTTAAAGTTTTTAAGAAGTTTTGAATTTCTGAAGTCGTACAAACACTAGACGTGGCTATCCCCAAAATTTGCTAAAGCTCATTGTTTTGGAAAATTGTCTATAAAGTCTGCTTGAAGTCAAAAGCTTTGTGGCACGATTTGACAAGTATTTTTAAGTTTTATTATAATGGTTAGAGACTAGACACGTATACTTAGATTTCTAAGTTTTTGTACTGTTAAGGGAATTGTTAAGTGAATTTATACTGTTGGGTGTTATATCGGGAGCTTTTATCTGCTGTTAATTTTGAATTGCCGAAGAGGTTCTTTTCTGATTTCTCCTACGTTAACGTTTTCAAAAGCTATTAAATTATTCAGACATTTGTCTCAAATTATATAGAAATACTGTCATGAAGGGGAGAAAATAGTTTTCTCCAGTAACTCTTCTTACGAAATTATTTGTAGGATCTGCTCCATTTACGGTTTTAACATTTTAAATGTTTAAAAATTAAATCTCTATCGTTCAGTTATGTTGAATTGTTAAAACCTTTGTTTTGGCCGAATGTAGAGTTTACTTTGTACTCAAGTTCAAAACTTAAGTTATTCCAATTAAAGATTAACTTGAACTCGGATGTGTTATTTCACTTTTGCTACTTTCTGCTGTTATTGAGATAGCCGGGCATGTTTATAAACGGAGTTTAGATATGATATTCACTATTCTGTATGTTATGCTATCTAAAGTTCCTTTTTAAACATGAATTGTTCAGATTTTGTAACTAAATTATTTTCAATTCTGAGTTTTAGAATAAACTTACCTAAATTGACAATGCTGTTTCATAGCTGTTCATTAGGCAAAGTGTTGCTTCAATTTTTGATGGATTTTTTCTTAAGTACCTTAAGGAATGAAATTTAGCAGATTAAATCTCTTAATACTCCACAGTATAAAACTTTAAAATATCACGTATACTTAGATTTCTAAGAGTCCAGTCGTTAGCTACCGTAAAACATCCTTAATAAAGCACGATTTAACAAGTATCTTATGTAGCTTAAAAGAACACTCATTCGCTATATTCAAATTGTTAGTTCTATAGTTCTATTTAATGAGTTATAGCAATTACTACGTAGATTTGTGAAAATAAAAGTTGAATTTAATCTCATACTTATACCGAACTTCAAGAATTCAGGCTAGAAAACTCTCACTTGGCAAATTACGTTCCTTCATGCAATTTTCAATATTAAAAGTGTAATTTAAGAAAATTATGCATCTAAATTTGCATCTAAATTTACTTAGTTTAGAAGTCCAAAGTAACTTAGTATCTGTATTTAAGAAACAACTCAAAACATTAACCTTTCTGAAGCTTTTATAAAATTTGATACGAGAGACTTTAACATTTTATTTAAATTTTTTTTTTTTATACAATGAAATGTACAAATCAGGTTACTTCTAAATACTGAATTTTTTAAACAAAGATGAGTTATCTTAGCTGTCTCAAATTTGTGGTCATATAACCAAAATTAAGTTTTTATATCAACAAACTTGGCACATAAATACTCGCTTAGCTGGCAATCCTCCGGATTATTTCATACAATATTTCCGGAGTTAACAAAAATCCGGCGATTCAAAAACAAACACTTGTCGGAAAGTGGTGTGAAGTTATTCGAATGGTTGCCAACTTTATACATATTTGGTTCTAAAGATCAGATTCCAACGTCCTACAGAAAGGTTTGTTATAAGATTTAAAATCCCATATTTTTACAAGCTTCATATTTTAAAGTGATGAGATATGTAGGGACCAATCTTGGAAGTCAACAGCTCGAGGTTATTGGCATTGAAGATAAACTTCACTGGGGGAAAAAAATCAGCGACCGAATATTTTGACATTTTTATAACCTGGTGTGGCATTCGCACGACTTTCTCTTACCCTGAAATTAAATACTATATAGATACTGCATAAAAAAAAGTAGACGGACACTTACTTGTAATACTTTAAAACCGTTTATTTCTTTAGAGATATGAGGTTCATTTCTCTATATTTATATTCTTGAGACATCATATTATGTTTTGGATATAAATTCAATCCTTTTGAATTATGTAATGGAAAAATTCAGGAAACAAAAATGGTTCATATTTGCACTGTAATTTTTCTTAAAAAAAGTAGACGGACACATCTTGTATCTCTAAAAAAAAAACGTTTTTAGTAAGGGGTTCGTCTCCCATTTGCTTTAATAAGTTCGTATACTCTGTTAGGCATCGAATCAATGAGATTCTGAATCTTTTTGACAGAAAATTTCAAAAATATTTGTAAGAGCTTCTTTGAGCTGGTGAATTGATTTATACTGGCGTCCACCCTCATAAATTTTATGAACAAGTATAGCCCAAACGTTTTCTACAGGATTCACATCCGGACTCTTGGCTGGCCAGGGTAAAACAATGAAGTTGTTCTCATGAAACCATTTTTTAACGTTGTTAGCGGTGTGTATTGGCGCTCCATCTTGTTGGAAAATCCAGCCTTCTCCAAGATCACACGCAAATAGCAAAAGCTCACTGCTTAGTGTTTCAATATAATCTTTGAGTCTGCTTCTTACTTAGGAGCACTAAATTTGTCCTTCCACCATAGCCAACAGCTAGCCACACGATCACGCCACCACCACCAACTTGCCGAGTAGAGTACACTTCGTCTTCTTTCTTCAAACTCTGCCAATAATATTGATTTCCATCTGGGCCGTCTAAATTAAATTTTTTTATCATCTGAAAAAAACTACAGATATCCATTCTGTAGTCCAAGACATATGGTTTTGAGCCCACTGTAGGCGTTCTGTCACGTGATCCTTCCAACATGGATGATGTTTTTCTTATATTGAAAAAGCTCAGAGTGCTTAGTGTAGTTATAAATTCTCTGAGAAGTTACGTTAGTAATTCCTGTGCTTATTCGAACTCTGGGAATTGATGCTCCAGTTTTTTTCAGCTCGGTAAAAATTTTTCTTCGGTCTCTAAGCGAAAGTTTCTTTGGCCGGCCACTCTTTTTCTTTACGCCATGGGCTTCAGGAGCACGTAGAAAATCGCTGATGCTACTTTTGTTTATTAGAAGTAGCCTACTAATTTCTCTGACTCCTTTATTAACATTTTTCAGCGCTATAATCTTTCATTTCTGGTAATCAGTTAGAGGATTTCCTCGCGACATGGCGCATTCATCTCCAAGAAATTTAACTACGTAAAACCATCTTGTCAAGCACGTTAGCAATTGACAAAATGCCAAATGTACATGTCCATGCAAAACTGGTATTCCACAAGAAACACCCACTTAGATAATTGCAGTTTTTGACCAGTGTCCGTCTAATTTTTTACAAAAATATATTGTGCAAATGTTTCTCTTTTCTGCATTTCCCTACATTAAAATTATAAATAATTGAATATTTTTATTTGTCTGTCAAAAATACGAAGATTGATAAGTATAAACATGGTAAAGAATTTTAATTGAGATTTCCTATTAAACAAAGACGGGGTTTCAAAAAAATTGTAAAGTGTCCGTCTACTTTTTTTATGCAGTGTATATAGATATACAAAAATAGATAACGTAATAAAATTTAATCTTAAAATTTAGCAATTAATAGAACTAAAACAATAACAGCACACTAAAATATAGAACTGAATTTAACATGGAGGAAAGAATGACACAAAAAGTTGAGATATAGATTAAGAACCAATGAGTTACTATCGTAACTTAAAATACTTACTGAATGATAAAAAAAGACCATTAAACTTATGAGAGAGAGAACAAATAATAAACTACAGAATTGTATATAAATGCTTAAAATTAGAAGCATACTTATCAAGGGGCGCATACTTAATAAAGCTGTGATAGCTGCAACGATATATATATATGGTTTAAGACGAGTACTATATAAACGCATGTTAAAAGCAATTTAAACTAAGCTTCGGAACAGCTTTATCTGAAAAATAATTCTATGGGGGAGGGGAAGCTACCGCTCTCTCAACCCCCAGTTTCAATATTGTACCTGCATTTATAAAGAATAAAAGCTTTTAATTGAAAGGTTTAAGTTCATTCCAAATTATTCATACGACTTTCTAAGGCATTTCTTCAAAGTTAATTTGAATTGCCTGAAATTATTTGTTTTTAAGTTACTCTGATAAGAGACAGACAAAAATCAAACGTTAAAAACTTCAGTACTCGTGAAAGCTCTCTCTCTCTATATATATATATACACACACACATACATATATACGCTACGTATTAATCTTGCTGTATTTTCCGTATTGGTATGAGGAATTAAATCTTGAGCAGTTTTCTTGGTCATGGTACAGTATCAGTGTATTCCTTTAATTACATTCAACGAAAAAGAATGTTTTCGCTTAATTTTTAGATGATACTGTACCTGTCACATTGCGTACTTAAATAAAATTGTAACTCATATCGCAGCCTGAAATGTACTTCTGTCAATTTCTACTAGGTATTAACCCACTGTAGTTATTTAGGGTAGTCCTGTAAATGAGCGGTGAAGGTTTTCCGTAAAATATTCTACATGAATGCTTTTGTGCATATAAGAATGTATACTTTCATTTTCTTTAGAGCAGTCTTTAGATGCTAAACTCTACTTACCTGCAATTTTACTTAGACGTAATGTATTTGAATTTCCTTTGATGTCTCTGCACACGATTCGCTTTCTTGATCTCCAATGAAAAGTTATAGTAGCAACCCTATATGATAGAATGTAGAGTTTAGACTTCCTGCTGCTATTTGCTCTTGAGATGCTGATAACATACACAAAACATTCGCTAAACTTTTTTTTTTTTTTTTTTAAATTCGGGAGACCTTAAAGCGCGTAAATATCACAAACTAAATTTCGAAAACTTGACCCCAAAACAACTGTCTCTACATATGTACCATTTGCTTTGTACCAAGAAATAAAACTTCGTTCATAGTTAATATACCTCAGCTGCAACATTTACAAAAAGCACGAGATCCTATTTTCACAACTTTAAATTCGCTTTATGTATGGAACATACAAAATTGTGCAAAAAGAAAATTGAACTTATTTATTATAAATTCGAAATAATTCCAACGTTGATTATAATTTAAATTATTCAAGTGGAGAAGCAAATCTCAAACAAACGGAACTAAAACTTTAGCTATATGAATTGTAAGGTTCTTGAAAATAGATTGAGCTTTACTGTGAGCAATATCTGCATTCACAAGTACAGTTTACATAGGGATTGCTGCGTATAGCAGGATTTTACGGAATTTAGCATCTAGTGGTTGTTTCTGAATGGAAAACAATCCAATGCCCTGAAGTTTTAAGAGTCGAACTCAGTATTTACAAATAAACTGAAAATTTTAAATATTACGATTCATTTCTTTTTACCGATACATTAGGCTGCAGGAACTTGCACTTGTTTCTTATTAGTCGCTCACTCTGCATGAATGCTTAAATGTATGGATCTAGAATCTCAAGCTTTTACTTCCACACCAACATCTTGAACATTTATTTCATCGATATAAAAAGATTGATTGGAAGGTGAGTTTAAATTTCGGATAGAGCAATAGAAATTTTTGTTAGCTAAAACAGGTGTCAGTCTTCGTCACAAGTCTCGTAGCGCTTGTTTAAGGTGTCAAGTACTTTTTGAATGGATATAGCTGAGAAAACTTGCATAACTTTATTTCAAATAATTAACTTTTTTCTTACACAAAGGCCCAGGAGTTCCTTCTGTCCGCCCAGTTTAGTTCAGCCTGGTATGAGAAATTGACCGCAGGAAAGTGCTTGTCACGAAGGGCAGAACATAAAAGAATGGTTAAAATACATAGTTTTCCCTCTGAATTAAAAAAAAAAAAAAAAATTGGATTTTAAAACTTGTAAATTTTAACAGGTAGTAAAGGCTTTATCTCTATTACAGCCATTAAAATAATTCTGCACTTATTTATTTTTTCATTAGGGGAAAAAAAAATCAAAGCGAAATTTTTGTCGGCGCAAAATCTTGCGCATACACTAAAGGCACCCCTCCCCCCCCCCCCCCCCCCACACACAAAAATAAAAAATAAATTGATTGCAACTGGATTTTTTTTTTTTTTTTTTTTCTTCTTCTGCAACCGTCAATTTTATCGTTAAAAAAGCAAATTTTCGAACGGATTTTAATTCGCCGTCCACCATGTACACATTAGGATTGATCCAAGTGTAAAAAAACAAAACACAATTGTTAGGAAAATGGTAATTTTAGATAGTATTTTAAAAATAGCAAGGATAAGATAATTAACGATACCACAAATAGTTAATTTCTGAATGAAAAGCAAAAAATACTTTACATTTAACTATTTTGCTATCTCACATATTAAACTATATGTGAGATTGTTCTCAGCAAGATATAATTCTTTGCTGTTTGAATTGGAAATTTTGCTTTAGGAAATTAGAAATTTTTCTGTTGTCAGACATTCACAATTACAGTTAATAAGCTATTAACTTCTCTCTCAACAGGCATCTCTCGAGTTTATTTCATTGCAAACATGATTTGCACATTACAGAATACTCGACCCTAGTTATGGATAGCCACCAAGTCTTAATTTCTGCTACAAAGGTAACGTGACATGAACGCCTATATGTTAATATCTTTAGAGAATCGAATACTTTGACAAATGACGTTGATTATAAACGCAGTTTAATTACATGAAGAAAAAGTAAGAATGATTATTCAACCTGGAACGCGCGAAAAAAAAAAAAAAAAACCTCTCGCACAAGAAAAAGTATTATATAATTTGCTTAGATTATAAAACAGGTTTCAGCTATACGTACCTGCAGCAGCATTTAAACTTTAATGTATTTTTTCTCTTGACAAATTAAAGTACTTATAAAGATTTATCACAAAAACTGTTGTGATCGATTTATTTTTGAATAGATAGCATAAATATGATTAATTTTGTGTAAAACTGTATATTTTCCAAGTTTTTGGAGCTGAAGATTCGGTATCGTACTCTCGTAAAAAAGGTCCACTAATATTGATAAAACTCAGCACAATAAAATCCCTAAATCTTAATACATATAAACATTACACATAATAATGACTTTATTGAATAGTATCGCACGTTATAGCCTCAAAAGAAATAAACTTATAAGGAAATTTGCATAATGGTGAAATGATGATTTTTATGATAAAAATGGATTTTTTTTCTTATTTTTTTTATTGACAAAATAAACCTTGAGAGGTTCTTGTAAAACTAAACACTTAAAAAATCTCCATTACACGCTATTAAAAAATTTCAACAGAAAACTCTGTGTAATCTACTATCTTGACACCTTGAACTGCAATTTATTTTCAATCAGCACTGCTCATGCAGCCAATTTAATTTTCGTATTTTTAAGAGGAAGGATTGATACAGAAACTTACGGTTTTGTTGCTCAAATAATTTGTTGTTATTAAAAATATTTGTTTCGCACATCACGAGTGCAACTCGTCATGATCAGTTTGCTCAAAGTTCATGACGAGCTGGACTCGTCGTTTCAGTTCAAGGGGTCTTACGTAAAATTACAGAAAAAAATAAACGGAGATATTAAAAAATTTAAATTATACATTCGTGTTAATGACTAATATTAATTTAATTACTTATTGTTGAGTATATTTGTGAATTAGAATGCTTTTTCTAAAGTAGAAACAGTCATTTTTAATTTTAATTAAAAAATTAAATAATAAAATTAAATAAAAATACAGAATAAAGATTGACAAACTCGTTTAGTCACTTTTACCTAAGAATTACTGTAAATTTAGAGACTCTGGATAAATATTTACATTAAATTTACAGAAATGTTTAACAGTGCAGAAAAAGGTACAACGAAAAATCCCACTGTTTACAAAAATTATTCATGCTTTCCAACTGTACGTTAGAAGCGATGTATGCTCGTTGCATAGCTTAGCCTTTAATGTACTTTATGCAATGCCACACAGGAGAGGCAGACGGACAGGAAGACACGGAGTTTATTTAAATTCATAATCACTCTTAAACATTGCTGGAAAGGTTTAAAATCTCTTAACACAAGCGGAAATGAAATCCCAGCAATTTATCGTTCTAGCCCTAATATATTTGAATATTTTAGTGTGACCTTGTAAATCTTAACACCAAACATATCATATTCTATAGAAACCTTTTTCGCAATCTGAAAAATAAATGTCAATTTTATTGTGATTGCTGCAGTACAAATTTAATTAAATATAAAAATGTCTCCCGTGGAATACAATGCATTAGGATTCGTTTGGGTGTCTTTATAGGCAAACCAGCTGTACTATTTATGCCTTTTTAAATAAAGAAAATTCCACAGTAAACTTGAATAAGACGTAATAGTGGAAGGAATTATGAAAATATTTATGGACGTCAGAGCGCGTACAGAAAAACAGGCAGACTGAAGGACAGAAAGATAGATAGACAGGCTAACTGCATTCATAATCCCTCTAAATCATTGTTTGAAAGTGTTAAAATTGCTTAAACCTTTAACGTTTACTACTTAATTTATTTTAAAAACTAGCAGGCTTTGCCCGCTTCGCTGAGCACTATACTTAATGAGTTGTCAAAATTCCATTACATTATTAATAATCTAAGTTAAAGTTTCCTCTGTATTCCGTAGAGGTTTCTCCCGCTCGCAACGTGAGGATTCCGGGTCCCCACTGCCTTCGGCAGCAACTTACCCGATTCTTACTTCCCCTTCCCCCGTGGCTGAGTTAGAAGTTTTGCGAAATCTCACCAAAGTACATAATGCATACACCTAATCAACATCTACACACCAAAACGCATCATTCTAAGATAATGTAAAGCGAATTCAAACAGAATAACGTGTTTTTACGCGTGTTTATTGCCCTCCCCGACCCCAAGGGGGTAAGTGGGGGAATTTCGTAAAATCTCGTTACAATAAGTGTCAGACACATATAAACAATTTGCGCACCAAATTTCGTGACCGCAAATACCATAGCTTTCCCAAGACAAATTTAGCGCTAAAGGGGAGGGATGCCTTGAAGGGGGGGTCTTGAATTTGCACCCCCCTCAAAAAAAAAAAAAAAAAAAAAAAAAAAAAAAAAAAAAAAATCGAAAATCGCAAAGAAACGAAAATGTATTTTTGAAAATATTCTAAAGAAGACACGTGGCTATTTTCAATACCTTTGTAATATCTTTAGTAGAGCTCTACTAAAAAATCCGGAATTTCTTAAATTTCCCCCTCGAAAAGCGATTTCCCCCCCCCTCCTTTAAGAATCAAGAATTCTAAAATCGTACATAATGTTTTATTTATACTCAAGTCTAGTCTCATCATGTGCAATTTCTTCACCGTGATGTAATTTGGGGCCGAGTTATGATTACAAACGTTTTTTTGCTTCCTGTCCCGCTGGGGGGAAGGGGGTACTTCGATAAATCCCGTTTCTTTAGGTGCCGGTTGCATACAAAAAATCCAAGCACCAAACTTCCATACTTCGTGACTGCAGCTCTCATAAATTTTCCAGGACAAATTTAGCGCTAAAAAGGGTGTCTAGAATTTGCCCCTTGTAACACATCCCCCCCCCTTCCCAAAGAAAAAAAAGAAGGTGTTTTAGGAAATATCCTGAGAAGGTCGCATAGCCGTTTTTCAACATCTTTATTCCATTTTTGGTAGAGTTCGACTCAAATCAGGAATTTTCAAAATTTCCCGCCAAAAATCGATTTTCTCCCTTCCTTCCTTTAAAAATCGAAAATTCCTAAATCGCAGATAATGTTTTTGTTTTGTCTAGTCTCCCCATGTGGAATTATTTTATTGTGAATTAATTATTGTAACGCGTTTTTGTCTTTTTCTCCCGCAGGGGAGAACGGGGGGGGGGGGGGAGGGAATTTCGGAAAAGTTGATCGATATAATTTTAAGTTGAGTGAAGACCTGAATTCCTTTCAAGCGCCGTTGAATTCCGTCCAGCCGTTCTCGAGTGATGCCCGGACAAACGTGTTTTTGTCCTTTACCCCCCCCCCCCCCCGGGGGGGGAATTTCTGAAAAGTTGATAGATATAAATTTAAGTTGAGTGAAGATCTAAATTCCTGCCAAGCGCCGTTGAATTCCGTCCAGCCGTTCTCAAGTGATGCTCGGACAAAAAAAGCGACATACAGACACGATGACACACACACACACAGGCAAAATTTTCTGAAGTCATTTTCGACTTTCATGGTGTGTGAAACGTGAAGATATCGCAAAATTTTTCGATTCTGACAAATTTACAGACAAAACTCTGATTTTATTTATATAGATTACTAAACTAATTTTAAAAATGGCTTTTAGACACATAGCTGATCATAAATAATTAAAAAATTAAAAATTAGCATTGTTCCTTTTCGAGAAATTTTCGGTTTGAAACATCTGTAAGTAAACCTTAATAAATTCAAATGATATTTAATTTAATAAATAAATCACTTTATAAGTAAACATTATCGACAATAAAAACTCGTAAAAGTTGCATAGATTCCAACATTTCAATTTATTCCGGAGTATTTTATATGAACATAATTAAAATGTATTAATAACATCATAGTTTTGTCTGTAAATTTGTCAGAATCGAAAAATTTTGCGATATCTTCACGTTTCACACACCAAGGCTTTTTCTGCTATGTTATAAATGTAAATTTTTGCTAAAAAATTTCCGGGATGAGTTTTTGCACTTGAGAATTAAAATTAGGTGTTCCATCAGCGGGAACACTGCGACTGAAAGGGTTAATAAAAATTCAATTTCAGTAATTTCCAAGTATAGCTTTAACGCATTTGAATATTTTTGTGTGGCACACTAAATATGATGCTAATCATCTATATTTTATAGGAAACTTTTTTTTGGGGGTGCATATGAATACTAAAATTTAATTCAATTCTGATTTGATTAAACTAAAGGTACTAAAATAGGTTATATTGAATTTTTTTTACATACAACCCCTGGCAAAAAGTATCCGATCACTGAAAGATGTGTCTAAGATACGTTACTATAAAAGGCTATTTTTCTAAAAATTTATTACATTTTTTAAAATAAAGTTTTTTATTACAAAAGTATCTTACTTTGTGACATGATAAAAAATAATACCATAAATTGCAATTAATTTTTACAATACAGAGGAAAATTAATATAAAGTATTCAAAGAAAAAAATGTCCGATCATCACATAACCGGGAAAAAAATATTCGATAAATTTCAATTTAAAACTTGGTTGGTCCTCCTTTTGCTCTAATAACTGCCTTTAAGCGGCGGGGCATGGATTCAACAACCTTTTCACATAAATGTGATGGAATTTCCTTCCAGCTTTCCTTGATGGCTAGACGAAGTGCATTCATATTGGTCGGTCTTCTCTTTTCTATATTATTTTTCCAAACATTCCAAATATTTTCGATCGGATTAAGATCAGGACTATTTGCAGGCCAGTTCAGAGTCTTTATTGGAGAATTTCCGTTTTTATTTAAGAAATCCTTGACCCGTTTACCTCTATGGCAGGACGCATTATCATCTTGAAATAGGAAATCGGAGGAGTCACCAAACGCTTCCTCGATGCTAGGTATCAAATAATGCTCTAAAATGTTAACATATACTTCTGAATTGATTGTTTGCAACACTATACACAATTTACCAACTCCTTGAGATGTCATGCAACTCCACACCATAAATGAAGGCTGATATTTAGCTTTAGTTTTTAGGCAATCTTCTTTGAACTTTTCATCAGCTCTCCTCCACACAAACATTCCAGGGTTATCCCCAGTTCCTAGACAAACACGAGATTCGTCACTGAAAATAACCTTCTTCCAATCATCAGAAGACCAGCATTTGTATTTCTTGCACCATTGAAGACGATTTTTCTTGTGTTTCTTAGTCATATATGGCTTGGTTTTGGCTTTGCAGAAGTGATATCCTTTATTATTTAAACGATTTCGCACTGTACGTGCACATACCTTTACTCCATACTTTGACCACTCGGCATTCAGTTGTTTAGACGTACACCTTCGCATAGATTTGGCAAGATCAACTAATTTCCTGTCTTGTCTACTTGATGTTACTCGTGGTCGACCGCTTCGAGGCAGATTTCTTACATCATTTCTTAAGCGATATTTCTTCCAAATTTCGCAAACAGTACTTTGAGCACATCCAAATGTCTTAGCAACCTTTCTTTGGGAAATTCCGCTTTTTAAGCGTTTAACAATCAAAAGTTTTACATCATTAGATAATTCTCTCTTTCGAGCCATACTTCAGCAGATGCGAAACTAACTTGTAACTTTCAAACTACAATTTGACCTTTTATACCGTCTTCTTCGAACTTGAACGCATGCGCCGAGTAAAAAAAAATTGCATATATCATTTAACTGTGTTGCTTTTGTTTGCGATCAAATACTTTTTTCTCCACACAATGATGATCGGAAATATTTTTCCTTTGTGATTCAACGTATTTTCTCGTGTAAACTCTTAACTGATATTGTAATTTCTATTACTATTTAATAGAATTTGACAAAATTAGTCATATTTCACAAAAGCATACTCATAGGTTTGAAAAAAGTTTGAATTTGTGAAAAAATAACCTTATGTTTTAACGTATCATAAGCACTGTTTTCGGTGATCGGATACTTTTTGCCAGGGGTTGTAGAACGCAATGATTTGGAATTCTTATGGGTATCCCTGTGCACAAACTGCTGTGAAGGGTGTAGGAAACATCACACAGTGAACTTGAATAGCATATATCAATACACGAGGAAAACTGGGGAATAACAACATCGCTTGATGACAGATAACACAGATTAAAATAAGCTTAGTTTTTAATAATTGCCTCTCACGTGTCAAGGTTGTTATGCTATACATTACTGAAGCTGAAATACAGCCTTCACGTAAATAGAAGAAGTCGCAACATAGTAATCCCCCCCCCCCTTCGGAAATATGTGCTAAAAATATATAGACATAAATATAAGTGAATATGGAACTAAATATAAATTATAATAAGCTTTGCGCATTAATTCTTTATCTAGATCTGTCACTGAATTTTTGCTACTTACGGACAGAGAGACTTTTTTTCAGAATTCATCAAAATGTCTTCAGAAAATCTTAAAACATTTAAACTTGCAAAACCCGTCAGTCGAAGCCAATACTTTCTTATAATAAATATAGAAAAAAGTGATAAATTTGTTTTGGTTAACTTAAAATTACTCATTAAATTTTATATTCAAAAGTTAAAATATTAGCTATAATGGTCGGTGTATTTCAAACTAGAAAATGTATATGAATTATTTACATGAATGAAAAAAAAAAAAAAAAAAAAAAAAAAAAAAACTGTGTTTCTAAATTCCTTAATTAAATTTAAGTAAAAAAAAAAAAAAAAAAAAATGTTAGGTAAAATTTAAATATGAATGCAAAATATGTTTTAATGTTTAGAAAAACAGAAAAAGATAATAATGTTACACTTTTTTTTTTTTTTTTTTTTTTTTTTTTTCAAAAGAGAAAGGTCGTAATTTTCTAAATAATATATTTTTTATTATTCTAAAATTTTTGGCTGAAAAAGTAAATAAATATATATATATTGGATGTATTTCTTCCTAAATTTCTTTGTTTTGTTTTATGATTCGATATTTCTATGAAATTCATGGCTTTAATTGTCCTATCTTTAATCACAGGGATAAATATGACTGCTATTCAAAACCTACTTAAAAATATTTTCTTTGAAATATCTTTAAATATCTTTAAAAATCTTAAAACAATTACATCAGCTTTTCCCGTTCTATGAAACGTGATTATTCATTTTAATTTGAGTCAGAAGTTTCGTGGGTTCAAAATCTCGTGTCCGCCTCTAATTGAAGACTCTGGGGATTAAACAGAAATTGTTTAAATATCTGTCGACTTAAATTAGAAAATTTAATGATCTTTTCAATAATACTTAAAATGGTAGTAAACGAAGTGTATTTGAAAGTACTTTATCATCGCTGCATTGTAATTAAAGTATGTAAAACACCAAAAAACTTTTTAATATCTGTATTAATAAAATCAGACTTTTGTCTGTAAATTTATCAGAATCAAAAAAAAAGAAATTGCGATATCTTCACTTTTCACACACCATGAAAGCCAAAAATGACTTCAGATAATTGTGCCTGTGTGTGACAAAAACTTTGTGGCAACTGTATCTCCAGAACTACTGCTCAGAACTGAATATAAATTTATATGTAGATGTACCTTGACCTAAATTAGTGCCTATCAATTTTTGGTGTCAACCGCTCAAGAGGTGGCGTTGCTATACAGCGATTTCCGCAATTTAAGGGGAGGCTATATCTCCGGTTCTATTGCGTATAATCAAACGAAACTTGATATGCGAGAAGGCCATTATGAAAAATTATGCTGATTCAATTTGAATGCTTATCGGCTGACAGGTGGCGCTGCTATACAGTGATTCTCGCAGTTTAAGGGAAAGTTATATCTCAGGAACTACTGCGCAGAATTGCATATAATTTTATATGTAGATGCACCTTGACATATATTAGTGACTGTCAAATTTTGGTGTCAACCACTCAAGAGGTGACGCTACTACATAGCGATTTCCGCAATTTAAGAGAAGGCTATATCTCTGGTTCAAATGCGTATCACCAAACAAAACTTCATATGTGACGAGAATGCCATTATGAGATATGCTGATTTATTTTGTATGCTTTGCGACCAATAGGTGAGGATGTTATACTGCAATTTTCTTCGATAATGGGAAGGCTATATCTCAACTTCTTTGGCATATAACTGCAAGAAAATGGATATATGAGATAACCACTATAAAAACGCATTTTTTATGCTATTATTTATAGACAATAAAACTGTCTTTCCCTGGATATTTAATGTTAGTTTTCTCTAAGATGAATATCATTTGTATTCATCATGTTAGATAATTTTGATAAATAAAAGTTTTAATAAATTGTTTGCACTTAATTAATTTGTATAGGAAAATATAGAAAATGTCTTGTGGTGGTCATAACTTACTTGTTTTAAAAAATGTTTTTAAATAATGCTTGATAACTAATTTTTAAGTTTTATTCTCTGTCCCAAATTTTTTCCAGAGAATACAAACATTTCTCTTTTAGATAACACATATTGACAATGATTTCTTCTAGTCTGTTCTTATGCACGTTTTGGGGAAGATCACGAAGAAATTCCAGCGGCTAGATCAAAGAGCGATTAATATATATATATATATATATATATATATTAGGGATTATATAAATAGAAATTTTTTCTCTCTCGTATTTATGCAAGTTTTGGAAAAGATCGCGAATTAATCAGAGTGGCTGGACTGACGATCACAATTTGACTTTGAACACAGCATCCCTCCTCTACCAGCCTGCAGAACCTTTCGGCCACAAGTGGAGAAAGTAGAGGAAAAAAAAAATAATAATTAGCAGGCAGCACTTAAACTTTTTTTCCCCAAACACTTTTAAATATTATGTATACAAGTAGTTTTCAAGAAATTTCAATATAATAATTAATAATAGGTTTTATTGTATGATAAAAATAACTGTGTATCTTATACTATTAAGCGAGCAAGATTTGCATATATGTATGTATGTATGTATATTTCACTGTTCTCGAAAACGGTAGATCGGACAGTCACGTGATTCGACACAAAGGTGTCCCCTGAAGGTTCCTTGTGCACCTCGAAGCCCGATTTTCAAATTTTCGATTAGTTTTCTGTTAATTAATTAAAATATGAAAATAATTACCTTATAATAGTTTTAAAATTAGACATTTAAATTTTATCCATAATTTTATTTAATTGTTGCAAAAAAAAAAAAAAAAAAAAAAAAAAAGTACCAGTTATTTTTTTTTTTCGACAGGAAAATAAATACATTTACTTAAGCGTGAACAATAAAAAATTATTAAAAAAAAAAAATAAAAAATAAAAACTATGCATTGCAGAAAATTTGACGTCATTATCACTTTAAAAAAATTATACATTTTGATAAAGTGCTAATATATGTTGTACTAAAATGTTTTACTTCCATGACCTTACTACTGTAGGTAATGAAAGTATTGTATTCGGTCCAAAAATTTGATATCGAGTTTTCACCTGATTTACAAGTTCTAAGGTCTCCTGAGTAAAAAAAAAATAAGTAGCTTTTGGGAATTGGTCAGTGTATGTGTATGTGTGTATGTATGTGCGAAATCTTCAGGTTATCATATCTCCGAAACTAATAAATATAAAACTACGAAACTTCAGAACTGGTGTACAGAACAATTTTCGAAATTTTGGTGAAAATTGGAAAATTGAATGTGGGTTTCGGAAACCGGAAGTGGCGTCGTATGTTCATATCTCAAAAATGGCTCTATGTATTTCCTTCAAATTTGCTATATAAACACTCTATTAGATGTCCTTTCGATTGACATAGTTGGTTAGTTCAGAAAAATTGATAGGTGTTCTGTATAAATAGCTTAATTTCAGGTCATGGAAGTGTGTTCTTTCAAAAAAGGCTATGAAGATTCTTTTCAAACTCTTCATATTAACTCCCTTTTAAATATCCTTTTGTATATTTATTATTTTATAATTATTGTTTTCCGGTGAATAATTGAGTATACCGAGTTTTGGTAAAAGTTGGTATCTCAAAAACGGCTCTAACGATTTTCTTGAAAATTGTTATATAAATCAATTTTACATATCCTTTCTTATGTATTACGTGGTTATTACAGAAAAATTAACAGTCATCCTGCTTAGGTAGGTTAATTTTAGATCTTGGAAACTGGTGTTTTAAAAAATAACTCTACCATTTTTTTTTCTTATTTTTTACTTGCTCTGTAAACTTTCTTTTATATGTATTTACAAAAAAAAAAAAAAAAAAAAAAAGACTATAATGCATGTAATAGTGGGTAATGGAAGTCATGTGGTTGTTTCACACTAGACTTCTTTTTCTTTCTTTCTTTTTAGTTCCCCATCATACTATAGGTCTGGGGAATTTAGGTAATCGTGAAAAATTTCGACCTCGGTTTTTTGTCTTTTTTATACGTTTTCAGGTGTGAGGAATTAAAAAATGACAAAATTTGTATGGTGTCTGTCTGTTAGTGTGTTAGTCCGTTAGTGTGTTAGTCCGTTAGTTTGTTAGTCTGTTTACACGATATCTCACGAACAAATGATCGCAGAGAGGTCAGATCAGTTTAAAATATTACTTTCGATACTGGCAAGAACCCTATTCATTTGCGACATTCGAATTAAAAAACTTCGTAAGTTATTAGAAATTTACGATTTTCTTAATATGGGAGAATAGGACGAAAACTCACTTAAACGTGCATTAAATGGAAAATTTTTACTGTAAAAATGTCAGACCAGTTTTAAAATATCAGTTTTGATGCCAGAATGAACATCGGCAACTATAAATATGCTACTTTGAAAATTTCGCAAGTTATTGGAAATTTACGAATTTCTTAACATGGCAGTATAGGGCATATTTTTATCGTAAAGATGTCAGACTACTTTTGAAATATTATTTAAAAAACTGGCGGGAATATTAATGACTATGATTTTTCCAATATAAAAATTTCGTAAGTTATTTGAAACTTACGAATTTCTTAACATGGCAGAATAGAGCAAAATTTCACATAAACGTCAATCTTGAGGGATATTTTCATCGTAAAGATGTCAAACCACTTTTTAAATATTATTTTGGATACTGGCATAAATATCATAGATTATGATTTTTCCAATTTAAAAAATTCGTAAGTTATTTGGAACTTACGATTTACTTAACATGTCAGAATAAGGCAAAATTGAGCATAAACTTTAATTTTGAGGATCATAAATACATTAGACAACTTCAAAATTACATTTATGATATTTGTTTGAACATGATTGAATACAAATATTCTAATAGGAAAATTTCGTAAATTATTAGTAATTTATGATTTTATAAACATAGCGAAATTGTAAATCTTTCATATAAATATGAATTTTGAGGATTATTGCATTGGAAATAGTAGCATGAAAACTAAACAACAGAATTGACCCTGATAAAATAAATTAATAGATTAGAATAAGATAAATATATCGAAGTGAACGGTGGATGGCCTATTAGGCGGGGATTTCATTCTGTCACTGTATTAAGCTTTGGTCAAATTCATTTCTTTTAACATGATTATAATATGTCTCGCACTAGAAATTTATGAGAACGTAAATATGATGGGGAACTGAGCAGAGTCCACATATGCCAACTAGTTTCTTTTCTTTTTTTTTTTTTTTTTTTTTCTTTTTAAATCTGAGTAGATAATGAAAAAAAAAAAAATTGTAAAAAAATAGAACCGACTCTAAAAAACAACTGTTATTCAAACAACTAAAATTAAAATGAAATTGTAAATTGCGGCTAAAAGTATGAAATAAATTCCTTCGTAAACAACATAAACACTATAATTAATCACTTTGATATCTGCCGTCCTTGGCGGTTTTGGATTTGTCAATCAAATCCTACTACAAAAATATACACGCGAGATGTATATATTCCTAATATATATAGAACGAAATATTGTTTCATATTCCTGATTGCTCTCTTAATATACCTTACTAAAAAACCATGATTATGGAAAGGAATGAAATATTTTCGCGAGATAATTTGGCAATCATTTTTTTTTTTTTCGCCAAGGACGACAGATACCAAGTCAACTCTGCAAACTTCTGCATATTACGAAATTTTAATTGTTTGTTTGAATCAAAGCAGCATTCGCCTGCGTTTTACATATGGCAAAGTGAGATGTGTATTTTAATCAAAATTCGAATTTTGCATTGAATAAAAGTATGAATTTTTATTTAATTTTGCGCCGACTTAAAAAATTGTGATTAATTATAGCATTTATGTTGTTTGCGAAGGAATTTATTTCACACTTTCAGGCGCAATTTACAATTTCATTTTATATTTAGTTGTTTAAATAATAGTTGTTTTTTGGAGTCGGTTCTATTTTTTTACAAAAATGTTTTTTTTTTCTTTTCAGTGAAAATGTATTTATAGCAGAACATGAGAAAACATTCGACGGCGGTTTCACATATAGCAAATCGAACGAAAAGTGACACAGTTCAAAAAATGGTAATTTCAAATTTAAGTCACTGAAAAATATATCCAAAAAGTCCTCCAATGTGCACAAAAAACTTTATACCTCGATCTCGAAAATCGTCCACTCGAGAGGCAGTTGTGCCAGTTTTATTCTAGTCTGTTCCTCATCTTTAAGTTGATTTTTCTCCAATACTGTATTTTAATTTGTGTCACTTTTTTTGCCTTTATGCGATAAGAGAAAACAATATTCGTAAACAATAATTCGTAAACAATAATCCAGTTAGGCACGTAGTATAAAATTATTCATTATCAGTAAATATATGAAATATAAACATTTCAAAAAAAAAAAAAAAAAAAAAAGCAGCTAAAAAAATCTATGACTCTCTGTTATTCATATAAGGCTATCAAATGTGGCTCTAGGGAAAAATATTTAGCGTATATTTTTAATAAATTAAAACTGATATGAAAAAGATATAACGATAATTCCAACTGCAATGCACATCTGGATTCTGATTGAATTTTACAAAGCGTATGTGTCACCCGCTACGTTGGCATGTGCGCAGTGCACAGTTGAATCAAGAATCCAAATATGTATTGCAGCTGACGGATAGAAGTTTAAACATCGAAATAAAGGTCTTTTTCATCTCTAAGATTACTACGTAGATGCAAGTTTAAGCGTCCTATTTTTAGCATTCATATTTATAAAGTGTCTCTCTGTACTAAATCGATGATGCTCTACAACTTTGTAATTTACTTTTCCCCTACCTCGTACTGTTTTCGAGATAAAAGCACTAACTCCGGTATTTTCCACCAAGTGGCGCTCTAAGCAGTCGCATGTGGCAGCGCATGGCCACTTTACATATTAATTTTACGAGCGCAGCTGCAGCCATTCAGCAATTAAAAAAATGAAAACGGACTTTTGTGAACACCCTGTAATTTATTTAAATCTTAATAAAATCACAATGGGACCTATTTCAATCCAAGATTTTTGAAAAAAAAAAAAAAAAAAATAGAGTTCTTAAATTCGTAGCATCTCTAATGAAGTTAAAAACTAACAAACAACAGCAGCTACAAAAACACATGGTTTGAATTGTGAACCTTCTCCTTTGTGAAATCGGTTGATATCGAGTGTGCGCTAATCGATGTGACCGCTTACAGTTACTGTACTTTGAACCAACGAGATAAATAAATTAGATTGTTGATTCAATGGATGAAGGAATAGGTTTCCGTGATTCAAGATGAATCACGTGACATGAATAAATAGGTTGCTATATTTGGCTCATTATCGCTATTTTGGCATTTAAAATTTCAGTTCGGCAAATTATCATTATTATTAGGTAACATGATAGTCCAATGACCGAAAAAAAAATTTTTTTAAATAATTTTTCACACATTTCACATTTTAATAAATAATAAAATAACTTTTTTTTTCATCGCTTCCCAACAAAGTTTAAAAGTATTTATAAAAGAAAAGTTAAACTTTTAAAGAACTAAATTTAACAACAAATAATAATTTTGCAACAATTTTTGCGCATTTTGTCGGTTAAATTTCGACTACATGAAATAGCAAAGAAGTAAAATCAAAATCAAAATAATTTAGAACAAAAGAATATTAAACTACATAAGTAAACATAAACATTGGCTGTTATGACTTTTGCCAAGAACAATCTCCAAACTGTTGCCACAGAAATTTGTTGAAAATAAGCTGTTACCAAGGGAACCAACGCACAGAGGGTTCATCTCACATGACTCATGTTGGACCATGTCAGGATTACCATTTATCACTCTACTTTATTTATTTCGTTGCTTTGAACTACATAGCATACGTGTCGCCCGCTACGCTACAGCATGTGCAACGTAGTTCAACTTTTAACAGTGTAGGAAATTTCGTTCAAACTTGTGCATGTTTTAAGCGTTTTATTTTAGTATTGATACCTACAAACTGTATTTTCATGCTAAAGCGATCATACTTATCAACTTTGTAATTCACTTCCCCCCCCCTCCCCCCTCATCTTAAATCGTTTTCGAGATAGGAGTGCTAATTCCGCAGTTTTCCACCAGGTGGCGCAATAAGCTGTTGAACCTTAGTGGGGCATCGCTATTAGGTCGCAGGAAGCCATGCCTGAGGAAAAACATCTTCACCAATAACGCTTTATCCACCAAGTCATTATCGCAATTAAAACTTCGTGTATGCACAAGTGGGAGGCAAAATAAGAACTATACTGTTCTAATCGCAAAGTTGTGAAATTTATAGGACTTTCATTTGCATATTTTTCTTTCTCATCTGTACGAAAAATTTAATTATTTGTCAAACTATCATAGACAAAAAAATTAATTACATTTTCGTTACTAAAAGAAAGGGGAAAGAAAATCCCCCTTCACAAGAAGGATTTTTTCGCAAACCGCGTATAATTCTATCAATTCATTCAATAGGTATGGATTTTTCAAATGTCTACAGACTTATGGGACACCCGGTGTATAGATTATGTCTTCTGTAGGATTGCGACAAGACTGGATATATCTTCAAGAAAAAGCCTTCTAGCCGTTTACGTAAGCATTTTTGACCGCGTATTAACAGCATTAAAATATTTCCAAATATAATAAATTTTTGTGTGAATGAGTATCACATTCATCAAACCACAGCCTTTAATTTAAACATTTTTGTAAAAATACGAAATTAAGAAAGGACGATACTTACATATTCGTCCATCGGCCTTTTCCTCAAAATAAAAAAATCATCGCCAAGAGCACGATACACAGCCAATGATGGAGAAATACTTTTAATCATGCCGCGAAGCGTACATACATGAGTATTAATAATTGCTATAATTCGGAATTTCATGCATTTTGGAAATTCCTACACAACGAGGTAGAATACCTAGTGATTTTTTTTCCATGTACGCTAAGCGTACATACTTTCGTATTAGTGGTTCCTGTTCCTGCGATTATTAATTTCATGCATTTATACTGCGCGATTTAAGTTCTACGTTGGGCATAAAATCTTCGTACGTTGTTTCTCAGTCATTGGCTGTTTATTGTGCACTTGGCAATGAATTTTTATTTTGTGGAAAAGGTAGAATGGTTTCATTCTAATGTACGGTACCCTGCCAAATGTGGCGATAAACCGCGGCTTATACAAATTTTTCATGCATTCACTGATTCATGCATCGCTATTAGGGGTATCCAGTGATGCTGTGTTTGTTTTTAATGCTTGCGAAGCAAGCATACTGACCGCTGCTTATACAAATTTTCATGCATTTACTGATTCATGCATAGCGATTAGGGGTATCCAGTGATATGTTTTTTTGTTTTAATGCTTGCGAAACAAGCATACAGCAGCGAGTGTACTGATCGCGGCCTATACAAAATTTTCATGCATTTACTGATTCATGCGTCACGAATTAGAGATATCCAGTGATGTTTGTTTGGGGGGTTTTAATGCTTGCGAAGCAAGCATACAGCCAAGAAAATTCGCCAAAAAAAGCCAAGGGGTACCGTACAATAGGATTTCACAGGTAGATGGGCTAATAATGGGGACTTAATTATGGATGGATAAGTATAAATTACACACATAAAATAATATAATTGGTGCAATAAAATAAGATAAAGGAATAGAAAAAGAAATATGAGAAATTTATTCTAAATATTTTAATTTGCATTTAAATATTATAAATAATTTTCATTTTCGTTTAATGTATCTCCAAAAATCATAATTTTTCAAAAATAATTAATCTAGAGTATTTTACATGAAAATATTATCTAAGACTAATATCTAATATACATTCAATTTATGAATTTATTAAAAAAAGAAAAAAATCTTAATATCATTGAAATTTTTAAATCCTGGCTTTATTTATATTCCGTTGTATTATAAATAGTTCCGATTCTACTTAATTCAATAAAAATTAATGAAAATGATTCTACTTAATTCAATAAAAATTAATGAAAAATGATTCTACTTAATTCAATAAAAATTAATGAAAAATGATTCTACTTAATTCAATAAAAATTAATGCAGTTGAATAATTTTGAAGAGAAAAACGCGTCATATATATATATTTTTTACAGTTGAATTTTGGTATTTTTGTTCTTCATTTTCAGGCTACATATTTCAACACATACTGATTAAAAAAAAAAAAAGGTCAACATTTTGAAGAGTACAGTTTTCGATGCACTGTACATTTTAACAAAGAATGTAATTATCTCTGGGAAAATATTTTGATTGTTCTTGATTTAAAAATCCTTTAGTGCGTGCCATCGGGTTCTTTTGGTTCCCGTAGAATAGCGACTTAGGATTTCCAAAGAAATTTTTTTTTTGCTGTCTTGCATTATTGTCGGACCCGTCTCTTTTGTAAGAGCATGGCACGCTAGAAGAGGTTTTTCTCCCTCTACATATTGTAACTGCATATCTCTCCTAGCATAAGACCTTTCTTCATTTTGAGAAAACATAGACTGATCAGTAATACATGGATGAATGGTATTTTGCATGCCTGGACAAAATTTATTTTCAGTGTAGCCATTTTGACATTCGATTGCCTCATCATCAAAACCAGACATAACTTGAAAATCTGTATTCTTTATGGGACATTCAGCTTTATTTTTTGCAGATGTTTTCCTGAATATTCCATCTTCTAGTAACGGCACTATTTTAAAAATAATTAAATTTCCGTAAGTTGCCTGAATAACAGCATTCGCTGCTTCATCCGGAGTTTCAAATATAGCTACAGCAAAGGGTAAGGTTTCGATTTTCCCATAAAAAGATAACGTTTTTTGTACGCTGACATATAATAAATCTGTCTTTGAATTGACAATTTCTAAAAATACTACGGAACCTAACATTGTTAGCTGTTTCTTTAAGTTATCCACGGATGAAATATTTGGCAAATAATGAAAAACCAGAACAGTTCTAGAGGCATCAAGTATTTTAGGAAGGCATAATGGATCTCTACGCCTGATTTTTGTCATATTGTCATTGAAACCTTTGGACAGCCCCTGCCTGCCTGGACGTGCCAAGCTTAACGGGTTGGATGCTGTCCGCCGGAGCGAATAAATCGCCGGATCACTGCATGATAGCCGCCTACTGCCAGACAGTAATCTAGACGCAACAGAGAATGAGCTGTGTCCTATGCTCGTTCAGACTTCTAACGTCAATCAGGAGATGACCACTCTTCAGCTAAGGAACAGGGTGACATCACAAGACAGCTCTGGTACGACAGGGTTGCGACATCTTCTTCTGGACACATAATGCTCGACTGACACACCACACCTCCAGATCGCACAAGGTAGGAAGCGCACAGTCACGCTACCTGGATGCGAGAATTTTGAATATGTGCACACTATCCATGAGCCAAAGGGAGAAAAAAGAAAAAAAAAAAAAAAAAAAAAAAAAAGGATTTTTGAATTTTGGAGTGGGGGGGAACTACCGGGGGAGCCAAAATGATAAGTTGTGCACTCAGAATTATGCCAAAATGAGGAGGCTAAAAAGAGTAAGGGGAGGGGAGACCTAAACACCAAGACTGCTGAACGACAAACATGGGAGAGAGGAAAAAAAAAAAAAAAAAAAAAAAAAAAAATTAAGGAATTTAATTCTTGCCACTGGTGGGGGGAAGGAAAACTTTTGTTGCGCATAGTCTAGAAATTTGAGGTGGCTGGGCCGAAAGAAAGAAAAAAAAAAAAAAAAAAAAAAAAAAAAAAAGGGGGAATGGGACCATGCGCTAAAGGCCTAAAAGGAGAGGAAAGAGGGACCATCGCAATTTTGATCCACCACGGGGGGATGGTGCCCCGCGTTGGTAGCCCGACGACTGCTTAACGACCCCATCGAGCACTTGACGGTGCAGCACATTTTTACGAGGACCAGACACCGCCACACCCTCGGGACGTTAAAAAAAAAGAAAAAAAAAAAAAAAAAAAAAAAAAAAAAAAAAACTAGTTGCTGTTGTTTAAGCTAGGCTTCGGGGAACTGCAGGGGGGCAGGGGAAGAACAGCGTGGAAGAGGGAAAAAAAAAAAAAAAAAAAAAGGGGGAGAGAGCCACTCAAGCTTGGCTCCCGGTCACCTTACCCACTTAAGGGTCCGGTTCAGGAAAACCAAGGGGCTCATAAAAAAAAAAAAAAAAAAAAAAATGGGGAGAGGGAGAGAGCCACTCTAGCTTGGCTCCCGGTCACCTTACCCACTTAAGGGTCCGGTTCAGGATAACCAAGGGGCTCAAAAAAAAAAAAAAAAAAAAAAAAAAAAAAAAAAAAATTTGGGGAGAGGGAGAGAGCCACTCTAGCTTGGCTCCCGGTCACCTTGCCCACTTAAGGGTCCGGTTCAGGATAACCAAGGGGCTCAAAAAAAAAAAAAAAAAAAAAAAAAGAATAAATAAAATGGGAAGGGGGGGAGAGCCACTCGAGCTTGGCTCCCGGTCACCTTACCCACTTAAGGGTCCGGTTCAGGAAAACCTAGGGGCTCATAAAAAAAAAAAAAAAAAAAAAAAAAAAAAAAAAAAAATGGGGAGAGGGAGAGAGCCACTCTAGCTTGGCTCCCGGTCACCTTACCCACTTAAGGGTCCGGTTCAGGATAACCAAGGGGCTCACTCAAAAAAAAAAAAAAAAAAAAAAAAAAGAATAAATAAAATGGGAAGGGGGAGAGAGCCACTCGAGCTTGGCTCCCGGTCACCTTACCCACTTAAGGGTCCGGTTCAGGAAAACCAAGGGGCTCAAAAAAAAAAAAAAAAAAAAAAAAAAAAAAATGGCACAGATGGCGACCTGAACTAGAGGCAATAGCAATGACACCCCCCTGCACTAACCCAAAAAAAAAAAAAAAAAAAAAAAAATAATTATACTATTAGATTGAAGCTTAATAATTAAATAAGTTAGTTTTTTAAATTATTATAAAAAAAAAAAAAAAAAAAAAAAAGATTTATTAAAGTAACTAAAGAGTGTAAAATGAAAATAAGGAGGGGTGCATGATCAAGATTCGAATGAGGCACTACGGACGTAAGGAGGCTTGCGAGGCTAGATGCGAGGATCACCCTTTATGATCCCTTCCTGGGTATCTGGAGTTATGGACTTCTGTGCGAACCTAAGAGTACTGATGGGTGAATCCAAAGCGGTGTGCTGAGCGGTAGTGCCTAGCTTCTTGATCATGCCATTCATACCAACTCATAGGAAAAAAAAAAAAAAAAAACACATTCTTGCGCGGTCATGAGCGTGGTGCGGACTTACAGACCAAATAATACTGAGGACCGTTTACATTTTATGCACATTTTTTATACATTTTTATTTATACAAATTTTTTATACATTTTTATATTATAATAGTTTTTTATACATTTTATTTTTTTTTAATAATTTTTATTTTACAAAGATTTTTTAATATTAACATTTTTACTTTTACCGGGCCTCAAGTAGTTCGATACTGGCCGCTTTAACTCCTTGGTCCTCGTTCATGACCTAAAATAAACAAAAAGACTCTTAACGGATGGTGCCTCTATGGGCTGTGAGGTCCTCTTCTTCGGTTGTTTGTTACTATCTTCCTCTGAAGGTTGACGACAGTTGTAGAAGGAGTTAGTTATGGGAGGTGCTGACACTGCTTGTTGTTATTGTGAGATGTCATCTATGTTGTTCGTGAGCCATCTGACTATGTGTTTTGCCTTGTTCTGTACATGTGTGTTTTGTGCTAGCTGTTTGTACCATAGTGTTTCATTTGCTTGTGTTATTTGGGTCAGATGGTGTTTATCCGTTAGGGGGCAGGCTGTTAGATAGTGTATTGTTGTGCCTAGTGCACCACAGGCACAGTCCGGGCTTCTCTTCTTCTTAATGCGATGGAGTTGTCATATTGTCATTCATTTGAAGTCTTAGGGATTTCTGTAAGCTATAAGCAACCATTCTCCAGTCTTTAGTAAGAGCTTTTACTTTTCTAAAGGAACAAATAAGCTTCAGATTTACATAACTTTCTTTATTTTGCTGAATCTTCTTTAAAAGAAACTTGTCCTTTAGTATATTAGCATCTGAAAATAAAAACTCTACTTGTTGTACGATTTTATTCATAAGAAATTCATCTCGTGGCTCTAGAACTTCACTCCTTGCCATAGCATATATAGGTGATTCATTCAGATTCTTTCCCTCTTGAACAGAAAGAAAGTTATTCATATTTTAAAAAAAATTGTCGTAAAAACTTTTTGCATGCGAAAAGCGGTATATTTAAAATTGAAATTATGAATATATCTATATGTTTAAATTACAATAATTTTACTTAGAGTTGAAGAGTACTGTTTTATATTTAGTATAAAAGAAATATTTTCCTTTGATCTCGCGCTTAGTTTTTAATCTTATAATGAAGAATTTTTAATCTTAAACCTCTTAAAAAAGTATGGTAAATATTTGCAAACATTAACATGACGTAAAAGTCAGGAGGCATTTTATTTTGAACGTGCATAACATGGAACTTAAGCCAAATGATATTGAATTAGTTCACTAATGAATATAAAAGACAAATAGAATGCCATATAGCCACCACATGACTTTCTTCTATATACTCCTGTACAAATTCCCTCAGTACAAAAAAAAATATTGAAATTACTAATTACTAAAATTATCTTCCGTGATGAATGCAGACGATATCCATTCTAGAGAAGTAGTATATCACTAAATATCAGAAGAAAACCAATATTAATCTATATATGACATCTTAAGTTTTTTTTTTTATGAAAAAAAAAAAAAAAAAAAAAAAATCGATAACTCTTTACTTTCTTCTATATTCAATAGAAGAAAGTATTGGATTAGTAAAAATTTTCGACTTCCGGTTTTCGAAGGATTTGCACGTTTTGAGAGGTCTAGAACACGATTTGACCTTTTTTTAGAAAATGTCTGTCTGTCGTCTGTGTGTGTGTGTGAGAGAGAGAGAAATTTTTTTTGGCAACAGTATATCCAGAACTACTGCTCAGAATTATATATAAATTTATATGTAGATGCACCTTGATTTATATTAGTGCCTATCAACTTTTAATGTCAACCGCTCAACAGGTGGCGCTGCTATACAGCGATTTCCGCAATATAAGGGAAGGCTATATCTCAGGTTCTATTGCGTAAAATCAAACAAAACTTGATATGTAAGAAGATCATTATGAGATATTATTCTAATTCAATTTGAATGCTTATCGGCCAACAGGTGGCGCTGCTATGCAGCGATTTCCGCAATTTAATGGAAGGCTATATCTCAGGAACTAGTACTACACAGAATTTCATATGAATTTATATGTAGATGCACCTTGACATAAATTAGTACCGATCAACTTTTAGTGTCAATCCAACAGATAACGCTGCTACACAGCGATTTCTGCAATTTCATGAAAGGCTATAGCTCAGGTTCTGTTGCGTATAATCAAACAAAACTTGATATTTGAGAAGGCCATTATGAAGTATTATGCTGATACAAGTTGGATGCTTATAGGCAAATAGATGGAGCTGATATACTGGAAATTTCCTCGATAACAAGAAGTCTATAATCTCAACTTGCATGGCACATAACTGTACAAAATTTGATATATTAGATAACCATTATAAAAGCGCATTTTTTAGGATATTATTTATAGACAATAAAACTGTCTGTCTTTGAATATTTAGTGTTCGTGTGCTCTAAGATGAAATTTGCATTCATAAAAATCATTTGCATTCATCATGTTAGATAACTTTAATAAATAATATTTTTAATAAATTATTTGCCCTTAGTGAATTTGTATAGGAAAATATAGAAGAATGTCTTGTGGTGGCCAAAACATACTAGTTTTTTTATTATCGTAGATCGGTGATTCAACCATTTGTTTTAAAGATATTCAGGAATTCTTTGAAAGGTACCCATTACCCATAATGAAAATTTCACCATTTATAAGGCGGGGGGTGGGGGGGGGGGGGTGGAGGGATTGCAATGCTCCTACATATGCAAGAAAAAATTACCAGTTCACTAACACTATTATATAATTTTTTTTTTTCAAAATGATTAGAAAAGAATAGTATGTTGTGGTCACCATATGACTTTCTTCTATATTCCCCTATATTAATAACCAAGAGCAAATAATTTATTAAAACTATTATTTATTAAATTTATCAAACAAAATGAATGCAAACGTTTTTCATCTTAGAGGAAACTAACACTAAATATCCAAATAAAGACAATTTTATTGTCTATAAATAGCATCTTAAAAAATGTGCTTTTACGCAATTGAACCTGAGATATAGCCTTCCGTTAAATTGCGGAAAGCGTCAACTGTTGAGCGGTTGACATCAAAAGTTGACAGGCATTAATTTATATCAAGGGGCATCTACATATAATTTTATATGCAATTCTGTGTAGTAATTCCTGAGATATAACCTTCCCTTAAAGTGTGTGAATCGCTGTAGAGCAGCGATACCTTTTGGCGGATAAGCATTCAATTTGAATCAGCTTAATGTCTGATAATGGCATTCTCACATATTAAATTTTGTTTGATTATACGCAATAGAACCTGAGATATAGCCTCCCCTTAAATTGCTGAAATCGCTGTATAGCAGCACCACCTGTTGAGCGGTTGACACCAAATGTTGACAGGCATTAATTTAGGTCTAGATGCATTTACATATAAATTTATGTACAATTCTGAGCAGCAGTTCCGGAGATACACCCACCACAAAATTTTTCTCACAGACAGACGTAAGAACAGACATTTTTACTTTCTTCTATCTTCAATAGAAGAAAGTTTTGGATTCGTAAAAATTTTCGATTTCGGGTTTTTGATGGATTTACACGTTTTGAGAGCTGTAGAACATGATTTTACCATTTTTAGAAAATGTCTGTCTGTCTGTCTGTGTGTGTGTGTGACAAAATTTTGTGGCAACTGTATCTCTGGAACTACTGCACAGAATTTCATACAAATTGGTATGTAGTTGCACCTTGACATAAATTAGTGCCTATCAACTTTTGGTAAAAATCGTCTTACAGGTTGCGTTGCCATCCCGCTTTTTCTAAATTTTTAACAGGGTGATATAGGGCAAAAATTTTCAAGATGGGTATCTTTCGAAAAGTCTCGTCAGTACCTTTAAAACGAATGGTTGAACTATAAATCTGTGATAATTTAAAACAAAGTTATCGATTTTTTTTTACTTTTTACGAAAAAAAACTTAGAAAAAAATCTTTTTTTTTTTTTTTTTTTTTTTTTTTTTCTCCCCTTAATTTTATCAAACTCCCACGGTTTCCATGTTCTGACAAACTTAAACTAATTTTTGTTTTTTTCCCCTAATTTTGTCAAAGTCCCACGGTTTCCGTGTTTTGACAAACTTTAACAAATTTTCACATTTTACCCAAAATTTTGTCAAAGTCCCACTTTTTTTTTTTTTTTTTTTTTTTTTTTTTAAATCTCTCCCCTTAATTCTATCAAACTCACACGGTTTCCGTGTTCTGACAAACTTAACAAATTTTTGCATTTTTCCCCCAATTTTGTGAAAGTCCCACGGTTTCCGTGTTTTGACAAACTTAGAATAATTTTCACATTTTACCCAAAATTTTGTCAAAGTCCCACTTTTTTTTTTTTTTTTTAATTATTGTTACTGAGTGAATTTGTATAGGAAAATATAGAAGAAAGTCTCGTGGTGGCCACAACATACTAGTTTTAAAATGGTCAAATCGTGTTCTAGACCGCTCAAAATGTGCAAATCCGTCGAAAACCAGAAGTTGAAAATTTTTACAAATTCAGTACTTTCTTCTATTGAATATAGAAGAAAGTAAAAAGATATATCAAAACTAGTATGTTGTGGACACCACAAGACTTTATTCTATATTTTCCTATACAAATTCACTAAGTGCAATTGTTTCATTAAAACTATTATTTATTAAAATTATCTAACATCATGAATGCAAATGAGAAAGCTAACATCATAGAGAAAGCTAACACTAAGTATCCAAACACAGACAGTTTTATTGTCTCTAAACAACATCTTAAAATATGCGTTTTTATGATGGTTATATCACATATCGAGTTTCGTACAGTTATATATAAGCTGAGATATACCTTTCCCGTTATCGAGGAAATTTGCAGTATACCAACGCCACCTATTGGGCGATAAGCATCCAAATTGAATCAGCTTAATGTCTCATAATGCCCTTTTCACATATGAAGTTTTGTTTGATGATACGCAATAAAACCTGTGATATAGTCTTCCCTTAATTTTCGGAAATCGCTGCATAGCAGCGCCATCTCTCGGCTGATAAGCATTCAATTTGAATCAGCATAATTTCTCATAGTGGCCTTCTCACATATCAAGTTTTGATTGATTATACTCAATAGAATTTGAGGTATAGCCTCCCCTTAAATTGCGGGAATCGCTGTATAGCAGTGCCATCTGTTGAGCCGTTGACACTAAAAGTTGATAGGCACTAATTTAGGTGAAGGTGCATCTACATATAAACTTTTATGGAATTCTGAGCAGTAGTTCCAGTCATACAGTCGTCACAAAATTTTTGTCACACACACATACAGGCAGACGGACAGACAGACATTTTCTAAAAATGGTGAAATCGTATTCTAGACCTCTCAAAACGTGTAAATCCGTTGAAAACGGGAAGTCCAAAATTTTTACGAATCCTATACTTTCTTCTATTGAATACAGAAGAAAGTAAAAATAAAATCGCTAACCCTACTATACAAGTAACTAGTATGTTGTGGCTACCACGAGACTTTCTTCTATATTTTCCTATACAAATTCACTCAGTAACAATATTTAAAAAAAAAAAAAAAAAAAAAATCCAAGGTTTTTTTTTTTTTTCGTTAAAAGTAAAAAAAATCGATAACTTTGTTTTAAATTACCACATATTTATTGTTCAACCATTCGTTTTAAAGGTATTGACGAGACCTATGCCCCCACATGCACAATTTTTTTTCCTAATTAACTACTACTATTAGCAGTAATTAATATTAATTTTACAATCACAGGTTAAGAATAACTCTCATTATGTACATTTATACGAAATTTTGTCCTATACTACCATGTTAAAAATTTAGAAGAAATACGATCACAGCGCCTCCTGTTGTGCGATTGATCCCCAAATCTAATCAGCACCAGTTTATGTCAGGAGCCAACTAAATACCAAGTTTTGTTAAATTTCGTTAAAAAAAAAAAAAAAAAAAAAGATTTTTTTCTAAGTTTTTTTTCGTAAAAAGTAAAAAAAATCGATAACTTTGTTTTAAATTATCACAGATTTATAGTTCAACCATTCGCTTTAAAGGTACTGACGAGACCTTTCGAAAGATACCCATCTTGAAAATTTACTCCCTTCGAGGGGGACTTCACCCCCAGGGGGGTTCACGAGGCTCCTACACATGCAAAATTTTTTTACCAGTTGACTATCTCTATTATAAATAATTCTTGTAAATTTCATAATGATTACTAAAACATAATTCTCTTTATGCACATTTATACAAATGTTTGCCCTATATCACCATGTTAAAAATTTAGAAAAAGCGGGATGGCAACGCAACTTGTTAGACGATTTTTACCAAAAGTTGATAGGCACTAATTTATGTCAAGGTGAAACTACATACCAATTTGTATGAAATTCTGTGCAGTAGTTCCTGAGGTACAGTTGCCACAAAATTTTGTCACACACACACACACAGACAGACAGACATTTTCTAAAAATGGTCAAATCATGTTCTACAGCTCTCAAAACGTGTAAATCCATCAAGAACCCGAGGTCGAAAATTTTTACGAATCCAATACTTTCTTCTATTGAATATAGAAGAAAGTAATAAATAGAAAAATTCTGCACAAAGCAGAATTTAATTTAGTAGACAAGACTTATTTTAATATATTCTTCCCTATAAGGGCATGCGTTAACTGTGCTTCATTCCCTAACATCGGTTACTATATTCATTTTATAAAATGTCATTGGTACAGCTTTAGCATAGGAACACGTTAGCGTATTTTAAATTTTTTGCTGTCATTTTGGCGATAAGTTAAAATGGCTATCGCAATTACCTAGGTAACCATCTTGGCGGGAAACGTTCGAGCTACTTCGGTGTTAAATTTTAAATTTTCACAAGGGGTTCTATACATAGACCTATTATAATAGTGGACGTAGCATTCCATTATTACGGGAAAATAGGAAAGTGTGGCAAAGATGAAACAGCTGATTATAGGAAAAAGGTTACATTTTTTGGCATTCATCGCGTTATTGGCGATTTTTTGTATTGGATATAAATATTTATTATTATTATTATTATTATTATTATTATTATTATTAAAAGATACAAGAAACAAAACTTGGACAAAATACTACATCTGCCAAAATTTATTTTTAGCTTGTTATTAACACTCTCCAACAAAGTTCAAAAGAGTTTATGAGTTCGGTTTGTTTGTCTATGATCGCTTTAACTTCCATAAATAATCATGGTATTCTTGAAGTTAATACATGGTGCAATATATTTAAACTAGTTTAATTTAATAGTTATAAGCATTTTACAAAAATAATTACTTAAAAAGTACGAAATAATAAAATAAAAAAATACCTTATCTGTGATGTTCAAGAAAATTTTCTTTTTGACGGTACTAGTGACAATATAACAGAACGCGGGTAAAGTTTTAAGAACACAACAAGGCCTGTATAATTTCAGATTTGTTCCATTTTTTATGCACTCGGGTTAGGTTAAATATTGTATGTTGTATTAGGTTAGGTATTGCATGTTTTGTTAGGTTAGGTATTGTACGCTCGTAAGCAATGATTCTTCACATTCTTGATAAAGTAGAGAACGTGTAACATTTTATGTAATGGTTTTTAACCCATTCATGGTCACGCCATTTTTAATTTTTTCGTTTCAAAGCCATTTTAGTGGGATGTGTTTTATATATTTTTAAGTCATTAAGTACTAATAATATTACAAATTTACCAAGAATACTGAGAAACTGATTGTTTTCTATTTAGCAAATTCGTAGCAATGAATAAATGATTTAGAAGTAAAAAACTCTGACCGTGTATACACGTTCATCATGAAAGGGTTAATAGTAGTGCTAATGGTTTCATTCTTGGTCTAATTATATTTTTGTATGGAGAAACCCTACCTAACATTTTCTCATTTATTAATTACAAGACTGTGATTATTTCTTAATCATTTTTACTTCAATTAACAAAAGAAGGACTGGAATTAAATGGATATGCATCGGATATTTCTGAGCAGCTCTCCTGAAAATGGTAAAATATTATAGTAAAGCACTTCCACTAACAATAAAAAAGAATGTAGTCGCTTAAATATTTGCAACCCTGTATATCTTTTGAAGATTATGTACAAATCACATAGTGCACCTAAATATAATCCTATAGTAATAATATACGACACAACCTGAAATACACTTCTATCAATTTTCAGCTGTTGTCGCACTATAATCTAGTTCTTTGTAAATGAGCAGTGAATGATTTTCCTGCCATATTCTACACGAGACACGTTTTTATGCATTTAAAAAATATATATTCATTTAATTTGGTTTAGCACAGTTTATAGATGTTAAACTCTACTTACCTGTAATTTTCCCCATAGACGTAATGTATTTGAATACTCTTGAGTGTCCCTGTACACAAATCATTTGCTTTATCTCAACGAAAAGATTAGTGTAGCATCCCTACAGGATACACATTTAGAATACCAAGTTTGGACTTTCTGTTGCTATTTGTTCTTGAGACATGCTGATAACAGACAGACAGACACACACACACCAACCGCAAAAAACATGATTTTCGTATTCAGGAACCTCAAAACTTGTAAATGTAACAAAAACTCACTTTTGAAAATTTGACCCAAAAACAATACTTTCTCTTACCTTATAGATAAGAGAAAGTAAAAAAAAAAAAAAAAAAAAGAGCCTGAAAAACAATAACTATTACTAAAATAATTTTAGACGGCATATCGGCTAAAAATTTTCATTACTTTAAAAGCAAGAACTTTCATCAAAACTGACATTGTTTAAACATTTTTCTTCTTTTTTTTGTGTAAAATAAACATTAAATGTTACGATCCATTTACTTAATAAGAATTTAGTTTATACTTTTCAAATATTTAACCATGTGATTCTCTTAAAAAAAAAATATAATAATATATATATATATATATATATATATTAGGGTGGTCCTTAAAAATTAACCTTTAAATTTTTTATCGGGCACCCACTTATTTTGTTCTATGTATGAAATAATGACTTCTACTAAAATTTCAAAATTTTAAAACAAGTTTTAAGGGTGGCGACCGAGGTTTGAAAAAATTTAAAATTGACAAGTTTGACATACTTTGTAATTTCATTATAAAATATTATATTTTAATTACTTTAAAAATCAAAACAGTATACATTAAAATATTCAATTAAAATATTAAAATACACATAACATAAATTTAAACATTTCGAGCCTTATTTTAGGCTCCTCATCAGTATCCCACTCCCCCCTTTTCGCGTACAGGGGTTATTTATAATATTCTTGTAAATCTTGCAGTTCTGTTTATATTGGTGAAACTGGCCGTTCCCTTCGTACACGAATTCTCGAATACAAAAGAAATTTCAAAAACCGCGATATTCGTTCTAAAATAGTGCAGCATGCTATAGAAACCGACCATCTACATGATTTTAACAATACTAAAATAATCGTATCTAACTGTTCAAATTATCATTCAAGAATTTTCCTGAAAGGCTGGTATACGAAACCGAATTTTTCACCGCTTAATGACAATGAGGCATGCACAAGTCTTGCTGAATATGTTGTACTTTCGTAAAGGAAATCTATTGTTTTTTCATCATTTACTTTTGATGGATTTTACTGATGAGGAGCCTAAAATAAGGCTCGAAACGTTTAAATTTATGTTATGTGTATTTTAATATTTTAAAGTGAATATTTTAATGTATATTGTCTCGATTTTTAATGTAATTAAAACATAATTATTTATAATGAAATTACAAAATATGTCAAATTTGTCAATTTTTAATTTTTTCAAACCTTGTTCGCCACCCTTTTTAAAATTTTGAAATTTTTGTGGAAGTCTTTATTTTATACATAGAACAAAATAAGCGGATGCCCCATACAAAAATTTAAATGTTAATTTTTAAGGACCACCCTAATATATATGTATACACACAAGGAAAAAAAATAATATAAGAACTGGTATACTGAAAAAAAAAAAAAAACTGGCTTTATGGAAAGTATGGAAAGCAGTGTATTGATGGTTATCTTTTAGATAAGTTATATATATATATATATATATATATATATACAGTTTGTTTGACATGGATGGGAAAAAAAAAAACACTTACAAAAAATTTTATTTACGATAAATTTGTCTTATTTCATTCATTATATTAAGACATCATTAACTTAAGATCTTTTGAGAAATAAGAAATACTTTCAATTATATTCATTCCTCTGACTGAATATTCAATGAGATCAAAATCTGGAGAATAAAGTAGCATTTTTATAAAACTTCTGAACATAATATATATATAAGTAAAAATTTTACGTTGTATACTATTGGATGCTATGGATCATCCTAGTAAAACCGATGCTACAGGATCATCCTATAGTAAAATTTGAATTAATTTTTAATTCGACGAAATTTTTATACATAATTTGGAATATTTATGTGTTAGTCTAAGTTTTTATCGAAATCTTGAGTTATCTGTAAAGTAATATGTATAATTTTATTTTTAAAAATGTTTATTATTCTTCCAGATTTTTTAATCTTATTCTTAATCTTAATTCTTGTAAATTTTCTTAATCTTGCGAATTTTCTTAATCTATCTCTCCTTATCTTACAAAACTTAAAAAAAAAAAAGTTTGTTGTAGCATTTTCACTATTTTCTCTTATCCTGTATCTACATGGAGTTTATTAAAGTTTTCGGTGCAAGGTATAAGGACCTGTGTTTGGACACTCAGAGTACAAGATATCCGGATCAGACGTCCCTAATTTTTAACAGTTGATTAAAGGAAATCTTTTTACAATTCATTTTCGGTATTAGGTATAATTATTATTTTTTATTTTTAAATTTTTACGACAATTATTATTTTGTGCCTACAACGCACGTGCTAACTACAACAATCAAATGAGCAAGTCGCTTTTATCTCTCATTAAAAAAAAAAAGTTTTTTTTTTTTACCGCATAATTTGGTAGAGAAAGTATTGTTTTTGGATCAAATTTTCGAAAGTGATTTTTTGTTATATTTAAGGTCTCCTGAATTTGAAAATCATGTTTTTAGCAGTTGGTCTGTGTGTGTGTGTGTGTGATCTGTGTCTCTGTCTGTCTGTGTGTCTATATGTTATCAGCATATTTCAAGAACAAATAGTAGCAGAAAGTCCAAACTTTTTACTCTAAATGTGTATGATATAGGGATGCTACACTAAGCTTTCGTTGAGATGAAGCAAATGGTTCGTGTACAGGGACACCCAAGAGAATTCAAACTAATTATTATATAAGAGTCTTTCGAAGCCTAATTTGAATTGTTTTATCATAGGTTTACATAACAGTACTCGTTATCTTATCTCTTAGTCTCTAACCTGTATTTATAGAATTAAATATCAGGGTAAGAGAAAGTCGTGTGAGTGACACACCAGATTATTTTTCATATAAAGGAAGATTTCACATGAGAGACATTGTGAGTAAGTATAACTGCAGATTTTGTGGCTTAGAAAATCCCCATTCAGTACTGGTAGTGGGGGAGGGAAGGGGGGAGCCCAAAAATCAAAGGTGCATTGTGCTATTTCATGATACATCTATAATACAATTTTTCTTTGCTGAGACTTTTGTGGCAGCAAATATTAACCTAGACATATTGCACATTTACTCAATATACCTCAGATCATTTATAACTTTCGGCCTCAATTAATGACAGATTTTGAAGACTATCATTGAAGAGGTGATGTGACAGATGCGTACGAGACACTTGCGTACATGTCCAGGTAGTTTAAATATAACAAGTATGTTTTCGCAAAATCTTGTGGCACTTGCGTACAACATTTCTTTCACTTTATTTGCTTTCTTTCTTTCTTTTTTTTATTTATGTGTGTGTTTGCGTAAAACTGCATGGTACTTACTTATTGCTAAAATGTGAGTGAAGTGATTTAACATGATTACGTAAAAACACAATAGTTACTTATAATAGATTACATAGAAGTTTCGGTGTGCTATGTAATCATCATATACTCTGTTCAAATTTCGTATGGGGATTTCGGAGAAAACTACGGAAAACAAATTACGGGCTTTTTCCTTTATAGTTGAGTTTCGGAGTGAACCACGGAAAGCTCAGAACGCCTATATTTTTTAATACTTTGTAGAATTATGTTAGCATTATTATGTTATGCATTTGTTATGTTAATTCACGTGAGAAAAAGTGTAAAATATTAGATTGCTTTTATATTTTATAGACTTATAAACTGATATAAGCAATTCAAATTTCGTACGGGAGTTTCAGAGAAAACCAACGGAAAACCCAGAACGGGGTTTTCTTTTATATTTTGCAGAATTTCGAATGCTGATACTCCGTTTACATTCGTACTAATGACTTTTATCGGTATTTAGCCCTGAATTACGCAAGTTTCAGAGAAGATCAAGGAAGAGGCAGACACAAAACTTTTTATAACAATCTTTATATTACTTTTGTATCCCAGCTTCTATTTAACATAATTTCATAAGTAATATAGCATTTAAAAGTTTATTTGAATTGGAGTTGGAGAGTACCTAGATGTCGCAAATCTAGGTACTCTTCAACTCGTATACTAGCCAGATACAGCTTTAATATTTTAAAATTTCAGTATCTCCAATACGAATTATGATTAAATTAATTATAATGCATCATTCCAAAAATACTTTAAAATGCTTCTATTGCGGACTTTCAAACTGATATAAACAGCTCAAATTCCGTTCGGGTGTTTCGGTGAAAACTACAGAAAAACCAGAATGCCTTTATTCTTTTATATCTTGCAGAGTTTTTTTCCGTTCACCTTTCGTACTGAAGATTTTTAAAGGTATTTAGCCTGTAATTACGCAAGTTTCGGAAAAAAACGAAAAAAAGTCAGACACAAATCTTTTTATAACAGTTTTTATATTACTTTTGTATCTCAGGTTCTAATTAACAAAATTTCATGAGTAATACATCCTTTTAAAACTTATTTGTATTGGAATTGAAGAGTAGATATCACAAATCTCAGTCGCCAGATAGCACTTTAATATTTTAAAATTTCGATATCTTCAATTTTCATTACAGTTAAATTACTTATAGGGTGTAGATTAGAAGACTGTGGGCAACACCAGGTTGGAGGTTTGCAACGATTAGAATTTTCAATGGTCGTTTACACGGTCATCGAACAGGCTGTTTCATACCATGAAACGTAAAGGGGCGCCGCAATCGCTAGAAATCAGCAGTTTGCTACAGTTAGAATTTTCAAAGGTAGTTGCACTATGAGCGAATAAGTAGTTGTACGTTCTAAAACGGGAAAAAGGTGACATATTTTGATTTTGATTTTAATTTTAATTAATTTTAAATTTTTATTTATTAATTTTATTTTATTTTATTTACTTACTTATTTATTTATTTTTTTTTTTTTTTGGGGGGGGGGGGATAGGCATTAGGTGAATTGCAAATAGTTTCAGTAATTGGAATATGACTCCCCATTTTTCGTTCTAGATAAAGAAGAGAGATCGTTTCATCTTTGTTAGTAATTTGTTTTTGTGATTTTTTGAATTGGCAGACAAAAAAAAAAAAAAAAAAAATTAATATTAGTTAAAAAATAAATAAGTATTTATGAAATAAAAATATTTTTAAAGACCTTTAAAACTTATTTATAAATATTAATATTATTTATAAGGACCGTTATTGATTTTGACTCTGTGAATAAATAATTGTATGTTATTTTCAGTAAATAGCTACGTCTATTACAGTTTGCAACCTTTAAATGCATTAAGCTCCTAACTTTGTCAGTCATAGGGCTAGATATATAACAGAAAGTTCACAAATTTTAATATAAGAGTATTTTTCTTCAAGTTTGTAAACCCTTAGTACTAACAACTAGAAATTTACAGCGAGAGAAATTTTGTACGGAAGTGCCACTAGATTTTTCGAAAACACGCCTGGAACATTTGAAACATCTGGACATGTACGCAAATGACATCAATTTCAGCTTGTACGCAACTGCTCTATAACCGTTGAAGACTACTAATCGCTGCTATTGCTAATGTGACTACAGAAATTTTACAATCATGGCTAGAACTAGAACACCGGTTAGATATCCCCAGGGCTACCAAGGTAGCTCGCCTGGAAATTCACTGACTTTTTCTAAAAATTCTGAGTGCTGTTATTTAATATTTCATTTTTCTTATGCTTTTAATAAACTTTCTGTTAAGAACAACAGCCTCTCCAAATTAGGACATTTGTTTCGGAAAATGTGTACTATAAACAATAAATAATTATTATTTTAGAGTATTATTCGGGTTACGATAGTGTAAGTCCAATCGATTAAAAAAAAAAAAAAAAAAAAAAAAAAAAGAAGAAGCTTTTATCACAATCGATATGTCCACTTCCACGTAAACCCAATTTTTGTCATATAATGCAACCGGCGAATAGGATTAATAATGAAAGCAAATTTTCCTGAAGACGGGGAGAAGTCCAATCGATTTTTCACCCAAAATAATCCCTAGCCCTAAACTTTCAACACAATCGTTATGCAACCGTTTCCGAGATCCATAAAATAAATAAATAAATATATATATCACGTGATTAATTCATTTAATATAGAAAAAGGAATAGATGAGTCGTAGTTTTAGAGTCTTTTTGTCCGTGCCCAATTCCATTCCTTTTTCTCGTCTATTTTTCCTGCATTTTCTGACTGATGTTAGTTTTTTTTTTTTTTTTTTTTTTTTAACACACTTGTGATTGTGCTTTTTCCTATTTTTACACTTGCTCCTTACTACCCATGCTCCCTCCACTTTCTTTTCCGACACAAAGTGTGGGGTTACATTACCGTAATTTAGAATGTGGATAAAACAGGAGAAAAAAGCTCACAGTAACAAATGCGTGAAAAATGCAATCAACACCAGTGAGAAAATCCAGCAAAAATTAAAGAGAAAAAGACAGCAAACAGCGGGACGAGTGGACATGTGTAGCCCAGTGACAACGAGGCTTAACTGCATCTCGTTATTACACGATATATATTTGGGTTTTCATATAAGTTGCTAGATACATTTGACTAATAAGTTATGCAAATGAAAAGTTTTTAATGCTTGTGCATACGTAGTTTAAAATTATCTAGTAAAAATGTTTCATTAGATTTTTGCATTCTGAATGTATTTTGTTGACTTTAATGTAGTATGTCAGATTTCATTAAAATTGCCTTGCACTAGGTTTAATATCTTTGCGTATTATAATAAAAACGTGTTATTTACAGTAGAATGTCGTACAACGTGCTCCCAGAAAACGCAATTTCGTATAACGCGACGAAAAATCTGCCACTCATACAACGCAATAAAGAGTCTCGTATAACGCGTAAGAAAAAGGAAGCACGTGACGACATCTTTTCTACTTTCAACCTGTTCAAGGTTACTTACTTTTTCACTGCAGATAAGGATTGCTCTGTTACTATGCCAACACCCGACGCTTTTAGTCTCATTGCGGAATGAAATCGTCTGCTCAATGTATGTCTCCTATAACGCGATTTCCTATTACGCGGAACGTATCCCCCACGTTATACGAGAGTCTACTGTATTTATTTATTTATTTTTTATTTTTGCAATTTTTTTAAACCGTTATATTTTCCTTAATATATGTGGTACCTTCATAAAAATTTATACAGGCGATTAGAAAAGCATCGTAATCACGTGCTACAGCTAGAATGCATTTGAAGCATTACTTTTTACAGAGTTACTCCTTTTTTTTTTACTGGTCCTCAAGTTTTTTTCGGGGCAAAACTTTCGCTGAAACATTTGAAGTGTAACATCTTCCTTTTACTCCTGAAATTTCAGGATTTATTTCACTAGATATTTTACAAAACGTCTATAATCGAAAGTATCCGGTCATTTATGAAAGGTAGTGTATTCACATCAGATAACGAACTTAGTATAGTAATAGCGGGGGGGGGGGGGGAAAGAAAAAAACATGCACTTTGAACAATTCTCGACTAATCACAACAACAAAATACACAACAACGTCCATTTAAAACGAACAATGTTTTCTAAAATGTATTATGTTGTGGCCACAACAAAAATTTCTTCTGTATTATCCTATACAAGATCAAACAATACAAAATAATTATTCAAATTGTTTTCCATGATGAATGCAGACGATTTTTATCTCAGAGATGTATACTACTGAATGCTAAAATGAAAATCAATTTTGTGCCAATGCCCGAGGAGATGATTTCTTTCTTTCTTTCTTTCTTTTTTTTTTTTTTTTGTTAAAAATGGCGAAAAAATAATTAAATTTGTTTTAAATGTTCGCAGAACTATGGTTGAATCATTCGTTTTAAAGATATTGACGAGTTTTTCAAAAGTATCCATACTGAAAATGTACACACACTGGAGGGGAATACTTCCTCATATCGGTGTGTGTGTGGGGGGGGGGGGGGTCGCAGCGATGCCTCTATATTTACAAACATTTTTTACTGTTTGGATATTACTATTATAACTATTTATTTTTTAGTTTCATATTTAAAAATTAAAAATAATTGTCTTTACGTACATTTAGGCGGAATTTTGTCCTACACTGATATGTTAAAATTAAGAAAATATAGGATGACAGCGCCATCTGTTGAGCTTTTAATTCCCAAATGTAATCAGCACGAATTTACGTCAAGGTCTAACTAAATTTGAAACTTAGTTATATTTTGAATATTGCTTCGTGAGATACAGTGTCTACAATATTTTTGATAGTTATAGACATTTTCTAAGGGAAAAAAAAAAAAAAAAAAAAAAAAAAAATACGTGTGGCACTCGAGGACTGCCACGGTAAAGCTATTGCATAGCATTTTTTATCAACTTATGCAATTATAATTATTTATTTATTTTATTTATGCAGTATTTTTTTTTTTTTTTTAATTCAAGTTTTTTTTTTGATATTAATTCAAGTTACACTTTTTGAGCGTGGTGACAGATAAGAAAACAAATTTTTTCTTTTATTGAATAAATGAGAATATATCCGCAATGAGAATATATCAAAAATATCCGCAATCGATTTGTAGGTATCGAAAACCTCGATGTACCAAATTTGAATGATCTAACTCTATTTTTTGAGAAAAGGTATTTTAATAGGTTTTTAAAGGCCTGCAAGTCGAATGGGGATATTCAAGTTTTTTCTTTTGATATAATTTCAAGTTACACTTTTTGAGCATGGTGACCGATAAGAAAACAAATTTTAATAGAGAAAAGGTATTTAATAGGTTTTAAAGGCCTGCAAGTCGAATGGGGATATTCAAGGTTTTTCTTTGATATTAATGAATAAGATAACAATAATGATAAGAAAACAAATTTTAATAGAGAAAAGGTAATTAATAGGTTTTAAAGGCCTGCAAGTCGAATGGGGATATTCAAGTTTTTTCTTTGATATTAATTCAAGTTACACTTTTTGAGCGTGGTGACCGATAAGAAAACAAATTTTAATAGAGAAAAGGTATTTAATAGGTTTTAAAGGCCTGCAAGTCGAATGGGGATATTCAAGTTTTTTCTTTGATATTAATGAATAAGATAACAATAATGATAAGAAAACAAATTTTAATAGTGAAAAGGTATTTTAATAGGTTTTAAAGGCCTGCAAGTCGAATGGGGATATTCAAGTTTTTTCTTTGATATTAATTCAAGTTACACTTTTTGAGCGTGGTGACCGATAAGAAAACAAATTTTAATAGAGAAAAGGTATTTAATAGGTTTTAAAGGCCTGCAAGTCGAATGGGGATATTCAAGTTTTTTCTTTGGTATTAATTCAAGTTACACTTTTTGAGCGTGGTGACAGATATAAAACAAATTTTAATAGAGAAAAGGTATTTAATAGGTTTTAAAGGCCTACAAGTCGAATGGGGATATTCAAGGTTTTTCTTTGATATTAATGAATAAGATAACAATAATGATAAGATAACAATAATGATAAGTAAACAAATTTTAATAGAGAAAAGGTATTTTAATAGGTTTTAAAGGCCTGCAAGTCGAATGGGGATATTCAAGTTTTTTCTTTGATATTAATTCAAGTTACACTTTTTGAGCGTGGTGACCGATAAGAAAACAAATTTTAATAGAGAAAAGGTATTTAATAGGTTTTAAAGGCCTGCAAGTCGAATGGGGATATTCCAGTTTTTTTCTTTGATATTAATTCAAGTTAAACTTTTTGAGCGTGGTGACCGATAAGAAAACAAATTTTAATAGAGAAAAGGTATTTAATAGGTTTTAAAGTCCTGCAAGGCGAATGGGGATATTCAAGTGTTATCTGATCTACTTTATACACAATTTTTACGCGTACAGCTATTCACTTTTGTACATAGATGATAGATACCTATACACCTATATACTTTCTCACAAACAGCTGTTTACGTATTCGTCCGATTTCGGAGTAGCTCGTCTCGATCCGTGCGAGCTTCGTACAGCCGAAGTCTACCGAAGTTTGCCGAACTGTGTTAGGTTTTTTTTTCGTTACGGAATTTTTCGATTCGGTCGCCGCGCTCAAAGCCCGCGATAAAAGCTATACAATAGCTTAAAAAAAACGTAGAACGGACATTAAAAGCCCTTAATAGAACCAACCCCATTAACAGAGTTTTGAGGTTATTTCTTAAAAATAAAAATGAAAAATAAGAATAAAAATAAATAACCGTGCAATGGTTAATACCGACTTAAGGGCAAAATGAATTTAATTATGAAATATTAATACCAAGGAGAGAATGTAATTATGTTTGACAATATGTTTATTTTTATGGCAAGTGCCGGAAATGTCACTGTCGTGCAAACAGACTTTCCTGCTTTACCGGAAATTAGACTTAATTTTAATAAAGCGAAAGTGATTAAAAATGTTTTTATAGAAAATAAATATATTCTGTTAGAAAGATACCATAATTAATATTTGGTAAGAAGGCGTAATCGTATATGACCGAAACATTTTGTTATAAAAAAGCCTTAATGGACTAAATATATGTACGTTGTCTATTGTAAAGTTTTCATTTTTACTAAGAAATAACTGTGTCGTGTGTATAAAATTTATTTTGGATATTGATATTCGTATGTACGCAAAGTTGTGAATTACAGCTATTAGTATTCATTTGTTTGATTTCAGGAAGTCATAGATTGAAGAAATCCACATTTCCACATTCAATTATTGTGTCTCATAAAACTTAAATTAGTAGAAAGGAATATTTGAGAGATCCAGATAAATTTTTTTCGACATATTAGTTGATCTTTGTACACATAATATTGTAACTTACAGTTATTAGTATCGGAATTATTTAGCTTCAGGAAGCCATAGATTGAAATAAACCACATCAAACTGGGGGATATTGCAATGTTTTAATTGTTGCGAAGAAGTAATTAAAATACCTAGATATAATTTATTATGGATATTAATTGATCTTTATGTATACAATATCTTAAATTTACAGTTACTAATGTTGATTTGTTTGATTTCAGAAAGCAGTAGATTGAAAAATTACACATACCCTATTCCACAATGGTGATTTTCGAGAGATCATAAAACGCTGTGAAAATTTTCTAACTCTGTATAGTGACTATATAGAGAAGATTTTAAAATATCAAATAAAAAGTTTATGTCTCGATAATTTTTTAGTAATAATGAAACTTCCCCTCTTATAACGGGAAAATGCCTGTATATCTGGTATTGAATGAAGATGGCTAAAAATTTTCTAACCTAACGCTATAAATTAAAAAGCATGCAAAAAATGTTTAGGGTCGAAATAATTAAACTCGATCATAGGAAAAAAAAAAAAAAAAAAAAAAAAAAAGCACAAATGCTGTATGAAAGCATGACAGCAGCATTTTTGTGTGTTTCTATCATGCTGAACTCGCACCTAAATTTTTCGCTTAATGAAAGGTCTTGTAAAATCATATCGACAGAAACAAATGTTCTGGATTTTTTTTCCGTTTATGGCATTAGTTTACAGAGATTTAATTCATTTAGGTGCACTTTGTATATATAGCAAAAAATAACATTCATTCATTGCTATTTACAAAAAATTGTATTGCAAAATAATATCGCAAAATAGTCATGCAAAATAATATCGATAAAAATAATTGTTGGGTATTTTTACAATTTAGGGTGTTTGTTTACAGAGTATTAATTCATGTAGGTGTACTATGTATTAACAGCATAAAAAATATTCATTCATTCCTATTTAAGAACATTTAAAAAGAAGAATAAAGTTACGAGCACTTGATTATTACTGTTGAGAATTAAATTTACTACCGTAGAAATAAAATAAATAAATTCAGTTTATCGTACTTAATTTGTTCAATAACTGCTAAAATACAGACGCTGCTTTCTTAAAGTTTTTTTCCCCCCCACATATTTGTCATTTTTGCTAAGGTGGTTTTATACGTTATACAATATTAACTGTTAAAACATAATTTAATGTTTTGAGGAAATCATTAATATTATTCAAATAATCAGGATTTGGTTCTCTGCATCTTACATGGGATTATCCTAAATGTTTCGCTGATTCTAGAATTTTTGATTTCCTGTGTACTCCAGGAATATCATTTTAATATTTACCGTGTAATTTAAAACATTTTGTTAAATTGTTTATGAAAAAAAAAAAATAATGTTACACAACTAGACTTTCGCATTTTAAAGAAATTATTAATATTATTCTCATAATCTGGCTCTATGTTTCGAGCATGGGATTTTTCTAAATGTTTCTCTACTTCTAGAATTTATCCTTGCCCGTGTTCTACTGGAATATAATTATAATACTTTTAATATAATTTAAAATATTTTTGTTAAACTGTTCATGGGGAAAAAATGTTTCACAACTAGACTTTGTCATTTTGAGGAAATGGCTAATATTACTAATAATATTATTCTATGTCTCCTAGATAGGATTTTTTAAAATATTTAGTTGCTTCTATAAAATTTATGGTTATCTTTGACCTACTGCTATGTAATTGTAATACTTCCAATATAATTTAAAGCATTTATGTCAAGTTTTTTATGAGTTAAAAATATGTTTCACAACTAGACCTTTCTAATTTTTTAAAAATGGCTAATATTACTACAATAGTCTTGTTCTATGTTTACTAGACATGATTTTTGCAACTATTTTGTTGCTTCTAGAATTTGATTATCTGTGTTTTACTAGTATGTAATTGTAATACTTCCAGGATAATTTAAAATATCATGTAAAGTTGTTTGCGAATAATAAAAAATAAATAAATAAAAGTTAATAAATAAATAAATATTTTTCACAACTAAACACTCTAATTTTGAAGAAATGGCTAATACTGCTTCAATAGCCTTGTTCTACGTTTCCTAGACAGAATTTTTGTAAATTTTGCGTTGTTTCTAGAATTTATATTGTCTTTGTCCTACTGGCATGTAATTATAATACTTCTGAAACAATTAAAAAGGTTTATGTCAAGTTGTTTATGAATAAAAAATATATTTCGCAACTAGACATTTTCATTTTGCTAATATTATTCCAATAATCTGGCTCTACGATTACAACATTAAGTGCATAAGAATAATTTAGAAGAGCTTTGCTATTTTTGATAGTTGTTATGATCGCATAAGCTGGCAGAAAGTATGCTATCTGTTCTTCCCACTCATATCTCATAATGAATTTAAATATTTTTGTGTGTCTCTATAAATCAATCTTTAAAGCTAATAATATTTATTCTATTGTAAACATGTGCATTTAAATAAGTTAATTTCATTATGCTTATTTCATGTAAAATATGTTAAAATATGTTTTAAACAAATGCCGATTTAGACAGTAAAGTATTCCAAAGTTTGTAATTTTATGCACGCAAAATAGTAATTCTATTGATATTATTTTGATAGGAAACATTCTATAGTGAGCCGTAAAAATATATTCCAGTTTTAACGCATTCAGAAAATATTTGAAGAGCTTGTTTCCAAAAGGCGTTAAGTTAAAAATTTCAAAAATTTACTTTTCGATGCAAAAGGTCGCAGCACACGTCTAACAATATATTTTCAATAAGTATAAGTTCCAAATGAAGTTTAGTCATAATAAAAACAAATAGTGAAATCCGTGTTTTTTTTTTTCGAAAAAAAAAATTAAGCCACAAGGAAGTTTTGTGTCAAATGGATTCAGTCAAGTTTAACCAATTGTAGCATGCCTTGAGATCACGCGGTTTGTCGGGTTTTGGGTGAAAAATCAAAAGTAAGGAAAAGAATGCTGTTGTAGATTCTCACATTGAGACAGTTTCCCCTCTCTCCCTCCCCCCCCCCCAAATAGTAAAATATAAAGAGGAATGTACTTATAACCTTTATTATAATGTGTTTGTAAAAGACTTTAATCTTGATTTTGGAATTCCGAAAAAAGACATTTGTTTCTTCTATATTAGGAAAAAATACAAAAATATTCAGAAAAATGTACAGAAAAAAGAAAAGACCTTGTTAACTGAACTTTTGATTCATAAACACCGGAGCGAAAAATATTGTTCACTTTTAGGGGAAAAGATTATAGGAGAAGATGAAATTACAATATGTTTTGACCTGATGCAAAATCAGGAATTACCACACAAATAAAAATAATACCATGTTAGGAATGCTTTCAGCAGAGGGTGCTCAAAAGTATTTACCAGCGCGTGGTTACTCCTACTTACCAGCACATAGAACATTCGGGCGAGTGGAGACTAGTTTAAAAAAGTGGATACAATTTTACTCTCTAATGAATATTTTGAACATGTCTCTAAGGATGGAAATCTTTTCGAGTATAAGAAGCAGTGGAATATTTTAGATTGGAAAAATTTTGCGTATAGTCGTCTGAAAAGAAAACAAGGTTTTTTGATTTCAGAAAAAAAGTACTGGAAATTACGAAGGGAGATGTGGGAATCAAGACAACGTACTCTAGTTCGTTTTGCCGTCAAAAGATCCTGAAACGAGGAAAAAAAAAATTACTCCCGTGCGCCCCTTTTGAAATAAAAACAATATGAAACAAGCAAAGAGAAACAGATGTTTTACAATTACTTAACGCTTTGGGAATTAACAAACTGCACGAATGTTTCTATTTTTATGAATAATTTTGAAACGATACTGCTAACGCTAACATAAGTGAAAATAATGATAAAGATGGAGAAATTGAATTTGTAAATGAAGATTTGTTGTAACTAACTATCTTCCAAAATTGTATAGCTAAAATTTTTGCTGTATTTACATGAAAAAAAAAAAATAATAATAATAATACTTGAGTTACTTTCAAATGGAAGTAAGTCATTTTTTTTCGTTATTTGTTTATGCCAAAAAGGCGTAAGTCATAGTTTTGTTCCAAAGAGAATTAAGTCATTTTTCTTTCTTTTTTTATTTCTAAATTAGCAGGCTACGCCCGCTTCGCTGGTCTTTATATTTAAATGAATTTTCAAAAGAATTGGATCAGTATTTATTTTTTACATATCACATTATAAATAAAAACTTAATTAAAAAAAGAATAATAATAATAATTTATACATAAATAAATAAATGAATAAGTAAACATTGAAATTGCTCTAGACCTTGCTTCGAGTACCCGCTGCCTAAGGCAGCTCTTTTTTCCACCCGTGCTGCACCGGAGGGCGGGGGGGGGGGGTCTAGGTTCCCACTGTCTGCAAAAAGGTCTTTCCCGGAAACTTCAATCTGGGTATTTATCGACGACATGTGGATCTTCTGTTATTTAAGAACTACGATTTTAAAGATGACTGTATCTCAGCATCTATTATAAGATTTTGTTTTTGAACCAGGTGTTTTATAGCCCCCATTATCTACACTGTATTACGATTTGATTCCGACCAGTATAACAAAATAAATAAAAAGTAGATTTTCTTTTAAAAGGAGTTAAATACATGAAAAACAAATAAATTTTAATCAGTTTAATCCTTTGCCACTATCCGCGATTGTAATGAAATGCTCGCCCTCTGGTGGGCTAAGGGGAAATTACAATAAACATGCTTTAATTCAAATTCCATCAAGCCGCCATTGCTAGCCTATGTTTAGTTTCACATATATTTATTGAATAAAAATGAATAAATCCGGTAAAAAAGATAACACATACTGTTGTGTGCTCCAGTGTAACTCCAAAGGACCAAGAAATCCAGAATTAAGCTTCCATTTATTTCCAAATGACAAATTTAAAATTTCAGTTGCTTCGGCTAATGGAAGTAAAGAATTAATCAGATGATTTGAAAGTAATATTTGCTCAACTTCAGTTAAAAATCTACTTCCGATCGAACTTTGAATAAACTGAAATATTTTTTTCCAAAAGCAATCAATTTTCCATGATGTAATGGCGGAGAAATTATAGTACGAATATTAAGTAGAATAACAAAAAGAACAAAAATAGATACACGTGGCTGTAATATTTACTAACAACAAGAGCTGAAAAAGCGCCATCTATCGATCATTACAAACGCGGATATACTTTCCCCTTAATAAATATTATAAATAGAAAAAAAAAAAAAAAAGGATTTTTATTTTAAAGGAATTAATTTAAAATGAAAAATAAAAAATTGTTATACTATAGAAATTATACATAAACATAATAATTTATTTATATAGCATTACCATTTAATTTTCAATTAAAATAAAAAAAAAAAAAAAAAAAAAAAGAATAATTTCGCCTTTAAATGAATGTATCAAATAAAAAATTAATAGTGAAATAACCGTTGCTAAGATACGCAGACGATTACAATCAAAGAATTAAACTTATGAAAAATGAAACATTAAAGCCAATATTTAAAATCGATCGAAAAAACATTAATTTAAAAAATTCAAATTCGAAATTCGAAAAAATCTCTATGAGGTGCACACCTGCAGGATCCCAGGTACCTATATGCCAATTTTGGAAGCTCTGCGATCAATAGTGTGAGCACCAGAGCGCAGACAGATACACACACAGACACTGCTCTTTATTTATATAGATAACTACACTGTCAGGATTTTTTTAAACATGTAATTTAGTGTTATTATCATCCATAGATTACTGTGAAAAATTATCTTTTCCTTAAATTCAATAATAAATCTTACATAACAAAATCGCGTTTTTTCAAGAACTGAAAAAAATCACTTAACCCCATTTGGAAACAAGCTCTTCATTTACAAAAAAATTACTCAATCGGTCAGACAGACAAACTGAATTTAAAAATATATTTAAATTTTGTTTGAATGCGTTAAAAACAAAAGTTTCTTCAAAAGACATGGTAATGCGAAGCAAAATGTGCTATATAATCTTCCCTGTGACTAACAGCGTATTTCATGAACATACAGTAAATTCAAATAGCCATCAGAATAATGAAAATTCTTGCTGTGAAATGGTGTTCGTAAAAAAGAAGTATTTCGTAATTTTCATGTAAACTGTAAAATGTAAAAAAAAAAAAAGGATTATTTTACCTATATTTTATTATTTTTAAAATATAATATACGAACCATTTTTCTCTAAAATACTACATTGAAAATATAACACGAAGGAAAATCAAATACTTTTATACACATCAGTTTTATATGTTTGCCAAAAATGTACAATTGGTGAAAGCAAAATTGTCAACAATCAATAATTTAAAATAGGCAAAAAACGTAACCACTGCAATTGGTGAATAAATGTATATTTTGAACAGTTCACATGTATTTTTGAAATTGTGCAGAGAAAACTGAAAATACTCACGTTCATTGTTCGGAAACCCGAACTTCTGTAAACATCAATAAATATTTTGATTTATTTCGGGCATTTACATAGAAAATAGTTTCACTATAAAGAAATCTCAAAAACTCAATATATTGAATTTTATTTTTTTCATTCTTTTTATGGGAAAAGATTGATATACTTATTTATTTTTCAAGTATATTTTAGTGTTTTTAACACATTTTGGATTGGCAATTTTACACAAAGAATATCTCCTGTCACTAATCGTTATTTCTTAATTAAATGTGAACGTAAAACAATCTAAATAAATTTCATTTATACACAATGAAGTAATATTAAACTTTGAGCATATCTTTTATATAAATTTTTATTTTTATTTTTTTCAGTGTGATAATCTATATTTCTTAAAATATTCTTTTTTTACTAGGATTTCACAAATTGAAATTAACTTTACCAAGGTGATGTCACTGGTGATATATAACTTGTTCCACCCGCTATTTCGAATTTTTAAGTGTTCTCAAAATCTCCACATAAAATGTTAAAAACACAAAACCAAATTTTAACTTAGCTCGAAATCTCATTTCAACTTAAAATTTCATCGTTATTTTATTTAAAATTTTATTTATTTTTACAATTTAGAAGACAAAATCAAACCAGTTTTTATTTCATAATAATAACAAAGCAACTGATTATAAAAATTATATTTTTCATAGTTTAGTCAAATATAATTTACTTTTATGATAACTTATCCATTTCTTTTCATAAATTTATTAGAAGAATTAAAAGACGCAATATTTCGACATTTTGAAAATTCATCAACATTCTATTCTATTCTATTACAATTGCCAAGTTTCAATGGTTTCAATACCACAACATGGCTGATGCCAAAATTTTTTTTTCAGTATCAAAAATTTTTGCATGGTAACAATGGGATGATAGATCTATATAAATTACTATATCTATGGCATTATCATGGAAGATTTTTTTTTTTAAATAATAATTTTAATAAATGATTTTTACTGAGTGAATTTGTATAGGAAAATATACAGGAAAGTCATGTGGTGGCCACAACATACTAGTTTTTATATCAATTTAAATTATTTATCACCGATTTCCACGACATTTTTTCATAATTACAATTTCTTTTATATTGAAACAAATCTGCTTAAACCTACATTACACAAATGGTATGTTTATTTTAATCTTCTTTTTTGGAATTTTATTATTAATAAAATGTTATATTTTTTCCAAAACTTCTTACATGAAATAAATAAATAAATAAATAAATAAATAAATAAATAAACAAATAAAATAAAAATAAATAAATAAATAAATTCAGATATTTAAGTAAATAAATAAATAACTAATAAAACAATAAAATGCTTCTGATAAATAATTTTTAGTTTTTGTTTCTCTCGATGTTTTGCGTTTCTAGTATAACGAAACATTCTAAAAATACTTTGGTGTTTATTTTATAAATTCCCTGATAAGTTAACTTTCAAAAATTATTTTTTATGTTTTAAAGTTAATATTTAAATCAAAATTGAAACCATGGATTGACCTCATGCAATTTACTATAAAATAATGTATTCTTATTATTTGCTTATTTTTAAGTAATTCTAATCTTTTATGAAATAGAAATATGCTTGTTTTATTACATAAAAACGTATTTAGTAAATATGCATTTGTAGAAAATAAACTGGTTTGACGCGCACACTACCTTCTATTATCCTACATCCCTATAGCCATAGTATTGTATTTTAAGAGATGTCAGATATGTGGTACTGAATTTGAACATTTATAGTGTCCTTTAAAGCAATTCAAGATTTTAGAATCAGTTTTATTTAAGATACGTTCCTATGTGAGAGTGGCTACCTCCCCCACGCCAGTTTTTATTTGAATAATGTAACTGTATTCGTAAAAGTTACAAATCTGTTACTAAACAAAATATCCTTCAAGTTATTTACAAGAATTGTCGTTGATACCTATCTTACAAACTTATTCGAGTAATTTTGGGTAGTCCTGTATATTGTCATTAAACTGTATAGATAACACACACACGATAATGTATTTAAATTTAGCCATTTCGAATTATACCACTAATATATTCTAATTTTTTTGTCTGTTCCTGTAATAAACGATAATTAAATATTTTTGGAAATATGCTTTTCTGCCTACAAAAAATGTATGTTAATTTCATTTTGCCGAGTGCAGTAAGATTTAATGCATTTGAATACTTTTCTGTATCTCTATACATGAACTATTTATAAGATTTCATTAAAAATGTATCACATAACATCCCTATATGATAAAGATTTTAAATAAAAAAGTTTAGATTTCCTGCTAATACTTATTTTTGAACTACGCTGATAATATATTCTCACATACGCAGAGACACACACATAGACAAACTGGTTAAAGCGTAATTTTTGGATTCACGGTATTATAAAATGCGTATATATAGCCAAAACCCAATTCCGATAATTCAACTCCAAAAAAATATTTTATCTACCAGATATATGGATAAGGTAAGAAAAAAGTAAAAAACCCAAATAGATTCCTTTGAAAGTACAGATAAGCAAGGAATGGATAAGATGAATCTTGTTTTTCTCTAGAAATATGAGCAACAGAAACAATTCAATTATCTGGAGACAAATGAAAAAGGTGTTCTTTTCTTGTTTACGGAAATCCTTTCTCCATGCCCATTTCAAAATGCAGTAGACCTTATTATTTTAGATATCCTATATCATTATATCTATTTCAGTATATATGGGGTGTTTAAAACCTATTGTAATAAGCAATAATATGTGCAGTAAACATATCCTGTTCTGACTTTAACTACGAAAAAGGAATTTGAAATAAAGTAAAACTAGCATATTGTGGCCATCACAAAATTTTCTTCTATATGATTTTATGTAACAGCTATACTTGATTACTATTTAACATGCACAAAAGTTTAATCATAGTTTCTCACTATAATGATTTAACAGATGGAGTTTTGTAAAATTTTCATCAACCGAAAGCTACCGAAAGTAAGTAATAACAGCACCGTCGGCCGATTTACACTTAAATTATATTAGTAGAGTATTTCATAATGGTCATCTCACATATCAGGATGTGTGCAATTATATGCAATAGAATTTGAGATTTAGCCTTCCATTCCGGTGGTAAATTTCAAAGCAGAATCGCCACCTGTCGGTTGATATGCACCGAAATTGGATGAAAATAATGTTTCACAATGGCCATATCATGTATCAAGTTTTATTCAATTATATGCTATAAAATCTGAGACATAGCCTTCCCATTCATGGGAAAAATTACAGCACAACAGCGCCACCTGTTAGCCGATTTGCAGCTTAATTGAATCAACGTAATGGTTTGTAGTGGCCTTCTTACTTATCAAGTTTGTTCTGTTATACGCAATAGAATTATTTGCGATATAACTTTTCCTTAAATCGGAAAAATTGCAGTATAGCAGCACCATCTGCTGAGTGATTTGAACCATAAGTACGTATGCACTAATTCATGTCAAGGTACAAGTAAATATAAATTTATATGAAATTCTGTGCAGTACTTCTGAGATACAGCTGCCACAAAAATTTTGTTACACACATAGACAGACAGACATTGTCTAAAAATAGGCAAATCGCATCCTGGACCTATCAAAACGCGTAAATCCATCTTTTTACATATTCAGTCCTATCTTCTGTTAATAGAGAAGAAAATAATAAAATAAATATCTGTGTAAGACCACAATGAACTCCAATTTAGGAAAACAGAAAACAAAGCAAACACACAACAAAAGTGTACATATAATTTTATATCTTAGAACTCTAGCTTATTACTAAAATTTCCAAGTGTGACAGATCTCATTCATTATTTATTTATTTATTTTTGTAAATTTCTGTATCTTATAATTAAATGGCCAACAGTAACGAAATTTAGTGAATCTTTTGAAAAAAGGTGTAAATAATCAATCGTTTAAGCAAATTTATCAGATAATCAATTAAAATATTCTGTTGTAGACATCATGCAAATTTATCTCTTACCCTGCGTCTGAATAATGTAAAGAGAAATCCAGATTAAGGTGTAAAATAATAGATACTGTATATGAACTTTTTTTAAAAACAGTCGAAAATATTTTTAGAACAATTTTTTTGACATATATATATATATATATATATATATATATATCTACGTGAAGTGGGTTTTAGTTCCTCTCAACTTCCTGTTTGAACACAGTACCTACATTCATAAAAAAATGAAACTCTTATCGAATTTAAATGTTTGGAGAACTTTTAAAATTATTCAGAGAACTTTTAAAAACACACCTCTGCTAGAAACTTACTAATTTTGGTCAAAAATTTCAAGTGGGAACCTTATTTCATGTTCAAAATAGCAACTTTGACGTTTCAATCATTATTTGTTGTTAAGTTATTTAATAACAGATATAATGACAGACCAATATCTAATAAATTGATTTTAGCTTTCAGGAGACGTCAAAATGGGCAATTTAAAAAAAAAATCTATGTTGAAAATTGAAATTGAAATTAATATTTTATCTATAATATGGATAGGAGAAAGTAATTATCATTTCTAAACAATTTTCATGGACATGGTAAAATTTAGTAAAGTATTTCCATCAATTACATTGAATAGAGATTATTCTGTTCTGTTGGGTAGCACTGTTGTCTATCAATTGTATACACACAAAATAGTGCATTTAATTTTAGTTCGATATGAAAAACACGTATTCTAACTTATATACATTTCTTACAATTTTTAAGCACAAACTTAATACATCACATTTCTTTTGTATGGCTCTTAAAACAAATGGTAAATTATTTTCATACTATATCTTTTACAAAACATCTATCATCATGCTGTCATGAATATAAAAAAATATATCTTTATTTTCCTTTGTTTAATGAAAACTAAAAATGTTAATCTGTAAAGACCAGAAATTTTGCCCGTAGGCATAGTGAATTTGAATTATCTGAAGTGTCCTTGTACACGAACTATTCGTTCGATTTAAACAAAAGGTTTTAAGTAGCATCTCCATATGATACAGATTTAGAATACCGAGTTTCGAATACCTTCTGATCTATGTTCTTGGGTTATACTGATAGACATACAGTCCAACTGCTATAAACATGATTTTCGCATTCAGGGAACTTGAAAAAACGCAAAGATATCAAAAGGATTCAAAAAATTTGACCGATAAAAAATGCTTTCTCTACCGTTAGATGGATGAGAGAAAGTGAAAAGATGTATACACAGAAAAAATATTTTTGATTTTTTTTTGTTTTACAATATAATTAAAAATTATCGAATGATCTATGCTTACAACATACTAACATACATGCCTTTAAATACTTACTCTACATGTGCCTCTACATAGATAATAACATGCTCTCAAGCTATTTTTGAATCGATATATTATTATTCTTGATATAAAAGTAGGAAAATAATACAATTAAGAAAAACATTTTAATAATAATAATAATAATAGTAACGCTCTCGGCTATGGTTTCGAAAAAATGTACAACGAAATGTATACAGTCGGACCTCTCTACTTAACGAACTTCTATTTTGAGAATTTCTCCATTTTACGTACTTTAGATATTTTTGTCCACATAAATAAATATATTTACACATCTATAAATTTTTTAAATTATTCTTACTTATGCTTTTATTTAAAATTGATATTCTTTTTCAGTTATTTATTTATTTATTTTTTCATAAAATTTAAGTACATAAAAAATTTTACTTCATATAATTTGATTTTAAACATTTCATCTTTTGCAGATATTTTTTCAAAAATTAGTTTCGAAAATATTTTTTAGTCATTCAGTGAAATTTCTTGTCTTATTCAGAGTGGTAACGGAATACCAGAAAATCTAAACAGCTAATGAGAAGTTTTTTATGTTTGTGCCGATGGAGTGTTACACGAACGAAGTATCAATAATTTAAAATAAAATGCATTGTATACTTCTTGTATGTTTTGACAAATCGAAAAAGGAATGACAAAATGGATGAAATTGGATGAAAATAATGTTTCACAATGGCCATATCATGTATCAAGTTTTATTCAATTATATGCTATAAAATCTGAGACATAGCCTTCCCATTCATGGGAAAAATTACAGCACAACAGCGCCACCTGTTAGCCGATTTGCAGCTTAATTGAATCAACGTAATGGTTTGTAGTGGCCTTCTTACTTATCAAGTTTGTTCTGTTATACGCAATAGAATTATTTGCGATATAACTTTTCCTTAAATCGGAAAAATCGCAGTATAGCAGCACCATCTGCTGAGTGATTTGAACCATAAGTACGTATGCACTAATTCATGTCAAGGTACAAGTAAATATAAATTTATATGAAATTCTGTGCAGTACTTCTGAGATACAGCTGCCACAAAAATTTTGTTACACACATAGACAGACAGACATTGTCTAAAAATAGGCAAAACGCATCCTGGACCAATCAAAACGCGTAAATCCATCTTTTTACATATTCAGTACTATCTTCTGTTGAATAGAGAAGAAAATAATAAAATAAATATCTGTGTAAGACCACAATGAACTCCAATTTAGGAAAACAGAAAACAAAGCAAACACACAACAAAAATGTACATATAATTTTATATCTTAGAACTCTAGCTTATTACTAAAATTTCCAAGTGTGACAGATCTCATTCATTCATTATTTATTTATTTATTTATTTTGTAAATTTCTGTATCTTATAATTAAATGGCCAATAGTAACGAAATTTAGTGAATCTTTTGAAAAAAGGTGTAAATAATCAATCGTTTAATCAAATTTATCAGATAATCAATTAAAATATTCTGTTGTAGACATCATGCAAATTTATCTCTTACCCTGCGTCTGAATAATGTAAATAGAAATCCAGATTAAGGTGTAAAATAATAGATACTGCATATGAACTTTTTTTAAAAACAGTCGAAAATTTTTTTAGAACAATTTTTTTGACACACATATATATATATATATATCTACGTGAAGTGGGTTTTAGTTCCTCTCAACTTCCTGTTTGAACACAGTACCTACATTCATAAAAAAATGAAACTCTTATCGAATTTAAATGTTTGGAGAACTTTTAAAATTATTCAGAGAACTTTTAAAAACACACCTCTGCTAGAAACTTACTAATTTTGGTCAAAAATTTCAAGTGGGAACCTTATTTCATGTTCAAAATAGCAACTTTGACGTTTCAATCATTATTTGTTGTTAAGTTATTTAATAACAGATATAATGACAGACCAATATCTAATAAATTGATTTTAGCTTTCAGGAAACGTCAAAATGGGCAATTTAAAAAAAAAATCTATGTTGAAAATTGAAATTGAAATTAATATTTTATCTATAATATGGATAGGAGAAAGTAATTATCATTTCTAAACAATTTTCATGGATATGGTAAAATTTAGTAAAGTATTTCCATCAATTACATTGAATTCTGTTCTCTTGGGTAGCACTGTATATTGTCTATCAATTGTATACACACAAAATAGTGCACTTAATTTTAGTTCGATATGAAAAACACGTATTCTAACTTATATACATATCTTACAATTTTCAAGCACAAACTTAATACATCACAATTCTTTTGTATGGCTCTTAAAACAAATGGTAAATTATTTTCATACTATATCCTATACAAAACATCTATCATCATGCTGTCATGAATAAAAAAAAATATATCTTTATTTTCCTTTGTTTAATGAAAACTAAAAATGTTAATCTGTAAAGACCAGAAATTTTGCCCGTAGGCATAGTGTATTTGAATTACCTGAAGTGTCCTTGTACACGAACTATTCGTTCGATTTAAACAAAAGTTTTTAAGTAGCATCTCCATATGATACAGATTTAGAATACCGAGTTTCGAATACCTTCTGATCTTTGTTCTTGGGTTATACTGATAGACATACAGTCCAACTATTATAAAAATTATTTTCGCATTCAGGGAACTTGAAAAAACGCAAAGATTTCAAAAGGTTTCAAAAAATTTGACCGATAAAAAATGCTTTCTCTACCGTTAGATGGATGAGAGAAAGTGAAAAGATGTATACACAGAAAAAATATTTTTGATTTTTTTTGTTTTACAATATAATTAAAAATTATCGAATGATCTATGCTTACAACATACTAACATACATGCCTTTAAATACTTACTCTACATGTGCCTCTACATAGATAATAACATGCTCTCAAGCTATTTTTGAATCGATATATTATTATTCTTGATATAAAAGTAGGAAAATAATACAATTAAAAAAAAAACATTTTAATAATAATTATAATAATAGTAACGCTCTCGGCTATGGTTTCGAAAAAACGTACAACGAAAGGTATACAGTCGGACCTCTCTACTTAACGAATTTCTATTTTGAGAATTTCTCCATTTTACGTACTTTAGATATTTTTGTCCACATAAATAAATATATTTATATATCTATAAATTTTTTAAATTATTCTTACTTATGCTTTTATTTAAAATTTATATTCTTTTTCAGTTATTTATTTATTTATTTTTTCATAAAATTTAAGTACATAAAACATTTTACTTCATATAATTTGATTTTAAACATTTCATTCTTTGCAGATATTTTTCAAAAATAAGTTTCGAAAATATTTTTCAGTCATTCAGTGAAATTTCTTGTTTTATTCAGAGTGGTAACGGAATACCAGAAAATCTAAACAGCTAATGAGAAGTTTTTTATGTTTGTGCCGATGGAGTGTTACACGAACGAAGTATCAATAATTTAAAATAAAATGCATTGTATACTTCTTGTATGTTTTGACAATTCGCAAAAGGAATGACAAAAATAATAAATGACATTTTTTTTTCGTTTAAAAATATTTTCCACATTATAGTATTTAATTTTATCTTAAAATTTCTTTTTTATCTTTGAGGATTTTCAAAGTAAATTTTTTAAAAATGTTTATTATGCGTGTATACTTTATATAAAATGCAGGCGTTGAAACGATAAATGAACACTGCTTTTTAAAAATTTTCCAATATTTAAAATTTTTTTCTTCATTGTACAATTTTTTTTCGCATTCTTCTTTTCACCAATGAAGCGAGAAAAACATTTCGTTATTTGAAAAGAACTGTTTATTCGTGTACATTATAAATAATTTTAAAACTATTTGCATAGTTTTAAAGCTTTTTTTGATGTTTGAACTAACATTTTGTAATATCTTTTTTTTTCTGTCTTTACAATTCTTTATGCTTTATAGAAATCATTTATCCACGCATAGTTTTTTAAAAATAAAGTTTTTAGAAATGTAAGCAACACATATGCTTTTGAAGTTATTTAAATTTCCTCTTGCTGAAACATTTTCAATAACTTTAAGCTATTCTCTATTGTGTAAAGGATATTTATATTTTGCATTACTAACTTCTGTTAGTAATATAAGTACTTATTAGGTTGAAAATTTTGAAATCGAGTTTTCACATTTTTTACTTTCTTTTACCCATATATGTTTTAGAGAAAATATTGCTTTTGGGTTAATTTTTCGAAATTGAGTTTTTGTTACATTTACACGTTTTGAGGGCCACAAAATCTGAAAAGCATGTTTTTAGTTGCTGGTCTGTGTGCGTGTATATGTATGTCTGTTATCAGCATATCGCAAGAAACAAGTAACAGCAGAAAGCTTAAACTCGGTATTCTTAATTTGTAGAGGAGAAGGTGTAAAAATGGGCATAGGTGTAAAAAAGGGCACCATTCTACAAGTGTCTATGGAAAGTGCTGAAATGTAGCGGCAAGGACTGTAGATGGTGCTATTTGTTGATATGGCAAAGTAGAGAGCAGTTAAAATTATTCTTTCAAGTAGTGTGGATGGAATGTGAGTTCATCATCATCATCAATTTCAAGGAATAGGCAGGGTTAAGGCTCCTATATATACGAGCTGGCACATCAGGCATTTTGTTGCCTTAGGGTTGCCACGTGTACCCAGCTCGTTTCTCTGATAAACAAACGACAAACATTTTTTTAATCGTCTTACGTTACTTTAAAGTAACTTGTTTTATTATATTTCATAATTTTAGCTAAGTAAACTATGATATGGAAGTTTGTTTAGCGATAAACTGTTATAATCATTCAAGAAGTGAATATAAAGTGTTCACAGACCTTCTATTACTGTGTATTTGAGTTTTGGCGACATTTTGCAAAAGAAACAGAAACCGCCCTAACAACACATCTTACCCCAGTACATCTATAGGATATCCCCAGAATAAAATGACATCCTGAGAATGTACTGTGAAAAAAATGTGTTTTTAGGAATATTATTGTTGCTTATTGCTCTTATCTTGACCGGATTAGCTTCAGATCAAGATTTCTTAAAATCATTAGGGAAGCGATAAGGACGCCAAGAGGGAATGCTGTCCTCTTCGGAGGCAAAAAAATGGCGGTGATGCGCCGGCCTATTATTTTATTTAGGGCTCTAGGCAAGGTGCCTGTTCCGGCTTCGTCAATCTGCCACTTTCTCGGAGGTCCTCGGTCTCTTCTGCCTCTCGGGGTGTAGTCAAGGGCAGCTCTGGGGAATATTGTCACTGGCATGCGTTGTACAGGGACTTTCAATTTAGTACAATATTCTTGTACTCTATCACATAAGTTGAATATCTCTAATTCATTCCTGATAACTTCATTTCGGACCTTGTCGGGGATTGTGCAGCCCTTTATTGATCTTAGATATCTAATTTCTGATGCTTGAATTCTACTCAGATCCTGGCTCCTCAAGGTTCATTTATCTGAGCTGTAGAACAAGACCGGTGTAGCATAACTTTATAAAGCTTAAGTTGAGTTTCTTTTTATGTTTTACTCTTGAGGGTTTTATTCAAGGTTCCGCAGATATGTTGGAATATGTGTAATTTCTTTTGTATTTCGTTCTCATATTCATAAGTAAGATCACATCCTAGGTAGATGAAGAGCGATACTTGTTCTATGACTTCATTTTTAATGACAATTTTTGTGCGAATAGGTTCTTTACCTTTGAAAGCCATAGATTTGGATTTTTTTATTGAGATTTTCATTCCATAATCTTGACAAATTTTGTGAGTTGTACGAATTGGTGCATGTTCTGGACTGCAAACTTTTGACAGGTATCTTAAATCGTTTTATTTTCATGTTCTTGTGGTTAGTTTAAAATAATTTCACAGTGATATGCAGAAGCGGAGATCCCAAGCTACTTCTAGAAGCACGCCTTTAGTCACGCACATCTTTAGCTTACATATGATAGAGGCCATCTTTTTTAGGTAAGGTTGGTGTAAATATGGTCCCCAGGAACTTCAAATGCATATACTCTGTTCTATATATCTCCTATCCCCAACGTTGAGAAAAGAATCATTACTTGTGGGCGCAAAGCAGCAAGCTCCAGTCTCATCATTTGATGACCATACAACGATCAATTGAGTAAGTCAATTGACAAAAGTGCTAAAAAGAAGACATCCTTGAGTTTTCCCAGGGTAAACCAGCCAGGGTCTGGTAAGGTAAAAGTCTGTCCAAGGGTGCGAAGGCCAATGACCTTCAAAGAAATAAAATTCGACCCATGAAACTGCTGTGACCCTTCTCTTATCAATAGAGATGATTATATCAATCTGGATATCAAAGACGGGGATAGACTGAACTCGAGCGATGCAACTTGCATCTTTTGTGATGGAATGTTTGCTGAACACACTCGCAGGGAAGAGTGGTATAATGTTTTATGTACCAAATGTAGACACAGTTAGATTGTGCCAGTTTTGAAAAAGCCAGTTATGTCAGCGATTTCTGTAAATAATTCTTTCCGTAATAAGTAAATTCTCTAACTTTTTGTATTGTTTTATCATGTTTTAAAACATTTTAAACTGTTTTTTGTGACTATTTTGGAAAGGGCTCATATTTGCACCCCATGTTTTCTAGTGCATTTTTAAAAGCTTTTTTGTAAATCTTCGTTTTCGAATTGAAATAATTGATATTCATCATTGTTTTGTCTCCTCTTATTTAGTAAACTTGTTATAGTTGCTAATGAAGGTAAAAAATATAGAATATTTTAACAGTAAAGTAACTTTTAGCTAAAAACAAAAGAGGGTGCTCATATTTACACCTTTTCTTCTATTATATAGGGATGCTACACTAAACATTTCTTTGATATCACGCAAATGGTTCGCGTACAGGGACATCCAAGAGTATTCGAATACATTGCGTCTATGAGTGAAATTGCAGGTAAGTAGAGTTTAGCATCTGTAGGCTATCCTAAACCAAGTGAATAGAATATGTATACTTTATATGCATAAAGGCATGTTTCACGTAGAATATGTTATAAATATCATTACCGTTCGTTTACAGAGCTACACAAAAGAACTACAATATTGTGGGACAATACTTGGAAATTCATGAAATTCCATTTCAGGTTGCGATGTGTGTTATTAATATAGGATTATATTTCAGTGCACAATGTGGTGCGTGCCTTTAACTATCAGACCGTCTTCTAAAAGGTATAAATGAAGTATTATTTTCGCTGCACCGTTTTACAATGTATAAAAATGATAGCCCCATACAGCACGGTGCTTCTGAAGTACATCGTAGATACATCCCACCGTCCCGTTCACGACTCGTCACTTTGCGCTTTGAATAGTACATCCCTACGATACCATTTTCGGATATTTTTACAACTTCCTGTATGAAGTAACACTTGGCTGTGAAAACTACGCCCCTGAGTACGTATTGTATTATACCATTGTGAAGTTTCATGCATGTATCAGTGCAACATCTATGCCATGTCGTATTTCATGCCGTAAATAGAGGATATTTCCACATATGTACAACATTCCTGAGATACATCTGGAGTTGTGTGATGTGCCTACGATGCCATCAGTGTCACACTGCGGTGTGTTTTCCCTGTTGCGGAAATGAAACCGTGTTGTAAGTGGTTATTTCATTTGCGATGGTTGCTTGAAAACTGCATGTGTTTTCATAGGTACTTATCGGAAATCTAGAATTGCAAATAAATTTAAATTTTATTTACCATTGTAGCTATCATTCAACATCAAATTATAAAGTTTCCAAGAGATGTTGTTTTATTTTAAATGGTTGCTGTTTAATGGCAATACTTGCGCAGATCTTCGCCACCACTTTTCATTACTTGCCAATTAAAGGGTTAAAATTAAAACTAATAATTTCAAGGAAACATTATTAATATTAAATATGAGTTTCATAACAAGCTTTGGACTTTATTAACAAGCAAAAAATCAACAATTAGGTAATTTTCAACTATAAGTGTGTTACGGAAAAAAGTAACACATAACTAAACGGGCAGTGATGATCAGAATGTTAAAATGTATGCAATAGTTGATCTGTATAGGAAAATCAATAGACGTCCTGATTAGTTAGAACAATGTTAAGACTTCTGATCACACTATTTGGCAAAGGAATTCTTTATATGTATGAATAAGGGAAGTCCTGTTGTTGTAAAACACTAGATTTTTTTTTTTTATTTTTTTTTTTTAACTTTCTCTTATCTAAAAATGGTAGAGAAAGTATTGTGTTTGAGTCAAATTTTTGAAATTGAGTTTTTGTTATATTTACCGTTTTCATGTCCCCTGAACATAAAAAATGTTTTTAGCGGTTAGTCAGTGGTGTCTGTTATCAGCATTTCTCAAGAACAAAGTGTAGCAGTATTCTAAATCTGTATCATATAGTGATGCTGCGCTAAACTTTTCGCTGAAGTAACGCAAAGGGTTCGTGCATAGCGGCATTCATGAGAATTCAAATATATTACATCTACTGGCGAAATTTGTGGTAAGTACAGTCAGGTAAGTACAGTGTAAGTACGTCTATAGGCTGCCCTAAGAAAAGTGAAATGAGTATATATTTCTTTTTATATCAAAAAAGCATATTTTGTGTACGTTGTGGTATAGAAATTATTCATCGTTTGTTTTCAAGGCTACCCACCAAAAAATTTAGATACATCGGGGCTGTACTTGGAAATTTCTGGAAGTGCATTTTAAGTTATGTGTTTTTCATGTAGGACTAAATTTAAGTGCACACTGTGGTGTGTATATAGATTATAGACAATATACAGGACTAAAGAAAACATTCATTTCTATTGTACAGTCGGTAACAAAAGTGTCCGAACACTAGCTAAAATTCCTATGTAAGAAAAGCACACTTCATACGGTTTTGTTAAATAAATCCTTGTCGAATCCTGTGCTTAGTCAGTGTAAGACACGATTCGATAAGGATTTATTTAACAAAACCGTATGAAATGTTCTTTTTTTACATAGGAATTTTTGCTATTGTTCGGGCACTTTTGTTACCGACTGTAAGTAATTGATGGAAATATTTACTTTGCCGCATTTTACTATGTCGACAAAGTCTGCTCAGGAATGAAAATTAATTCCTCATTCCCATCCAATAAAAATGTATTTTTTAAAGTTCAAATTTCAGCTGAGTTCTTTTTACTTTTTATTTTTTTTTTGTATTGTATTACATTTTGTGGTTCCCAGAATATGAAAATGAAAATTTTAGCGTTTGATCTGTTTGTATATTTTGTATCATATCATCATAACTTAATAACCAATAATAGCAAGAAATTTAAATTTGTTTTTTTAAAGTTCTTATGAGGTTGCACCTGAAAAGTTTCATCAAGATTGGTAAATTTCAAGGTGCTGCGGGTGAAAAGTGTCTGAATAATTTGGAATAAATTTTCAAGTTTCAAAACCATCTTAATTTTTTTTTAAAATAAATGTAAATACCAAGATTAAACAGGGGGTTGAGCGTGAGGAGATGGATTGTTATCTGCCCCCCCCCCCCCACTCACACAGAATTATATGTCAAATAAAACTCTTCTACCCAAACCTAAACTTATTAGAATGTTTTTGAAGTGGATTTATATACAATATTTCTTATCTAACCCCTTAATCGGCAATATGTTTCTAGAATATTGAAATGCGGTGTAAGAGAACGTCATGTGAATGACATAGCAGATTATTATTATTATTATTATTATTTTTTTTTTTTTTTTCATTTTAATGTGAATAAAGACCCAAATAAAAGTTAATATTGTCATTTATTTTCACGATTACGATTTTATCAAAATTTTAAAGTATATTATGTTAGTAGTTGTATTTGTTTTAAAAGTCATACGCCATTGTCCACATTGAATGTTTTGTACTTCAAGCTAACCGCTGGCGGCAGTGCGTTGCCATGAGCGGAACACTATTGACAGGCCTGCGAGCATATAGACTAATATCTCCCAAACGTCTGTACATGGTTTGCCTTGAAATTGTGGTACCCGTAGCTGCAGATAGCTGACGAGACTGGTCTGATGCTGTGCTCCGTCTGATTCTTTTGGCAGTTACTGCCAAATACCGGTCGTCATTCTACTTTGTATCTCGGGGCCGACCAGTACTGTAACGTCGACTAGCATTTCCATCATTTTGGAATAGTTTCCAAAGCCTAGAGATGACACTTTGGGCGATTCGAAGTTCCTCCGATACTTCTATCTGAGTACGCCCACATTTCAGTCGTCCGATAATTATATCACGTAAAAAATCATCCACATGCGTCCTTTGTGTCATAAATATTCGATTGTAGCACTGAGCAACTTACAGAACGCTTGCAAACAATTTTCCCTCTTCGATCCAATTCCTTCGTCATTGTGATGTCATATCGACGTCATCTGACTGCTTCCTACAATTTGTATATTATACTTGAAGTTATGTGTGGTAATTCTACAGGTGAAATTTTTGCATTAAAGTTCAATTTTCATGTGATTCTGAATTATCCCTAATTTATGGACATGAGTGTATTTACAATCACCATAATTTTTAAGGCTATTAATCACTATACTATGCATATATTTTTTTAGCGAAAATTTCAAATTTCACTTTAATATACAAATGCTGATATTTTGAGGAAAAAGAAAAGAAAAGAAAAGAAAAACAGCAACAAAATGAAGACATCGAAATGAATTTTAGAAAAATTAAATAAAAGAAAAACCTTCAAACTTTTCAAAATTTCCGTTAGCTTAACTTTTAAGCTCATAAGAGCATCAACATGCTGACAGGGTGAAAAGACATTTTATATGAGTTCTGTTTTTGACACTTCATGTTATATTTCGCAAAAATTGAATTCTTTATTATTTCGAAAAAGAAAACTTTATTTTCAAATATTGTTTCATAAATTCTAACATCTTCTTATAAAACGTCAATCATACTGAAGTGATATTATTTTGATTTTAGCAACAATTGTCTTTAGAGTCTGACTTACAGATGTCTCTCTCATTATGATCTTATTTTACTGAAAAAATTCAGAAAATTGGTTAACGTTGCTAATATTAAAATTTGAAACGATATGTATTTTTTATGTTCTTTCTTATGTGTAATTTTTTTTCTTTTGATTTTGCTACATTTTATAATTTTTGCTATGATTGATCAAATATTTATTTTTATAGTAATTTCTAAAATAAATTTTAGTTTTGTTTACATCAGTTGATTTTCCAATAATATAAAAACAATATTTTCTCAGCCATATTAATGGGTTAGAGAAAGTTAAATTTAAGACACTGTAGTTGAGGGTGATAGTGTTATAATTTGATGATGAGTATTTTGATCAATAAAGGTATTATTTCCAGTTCTCAATCAGGTATTAATTTTCTGAAACAGGCTTTGTTGTTGTTATTGTTGTAGTGTACGACAAAGTGCAGAAGTAATAAAAATAGAAGGAATAATCTGGTGTGTCACTCACACGACTTTCTCTTACCCTGAAAATTAATACTATAAATACAGGTTGGAGTTTAAGAGGTAAGATAACGAGTACTGCAATGCAAACCTATATTAAACAATTCAAATGAGGCTTCGGAAGAGTTTTATATGATAATTAGTTCTGTGTGAGGGGGGCTACCGCCCCCCTCAACCCCCCGTTTCATTAATGCACTTACATTTATATAGAATTTAATTCGGTTATTAAAAAATAATTCTGTTTTTTAAAAATAATTTATTTAAATTATTATTTAAAAAAATTATCTTTTATGATAATGCAGACGATTTTCATATTAGAGAAGTAGTATAACAGCAAAAATCCAAAAAAAGTCCATTTTATTCTCAATATTTAAAAAAAAAAAAAAAAAAAAGAAATACGAATTTTTTTCTAAGTTTTTTTTTCGTTAAAAGTAAAAAAAATCCCTAACTTTGTTTTCAATTATCGCAGATCGATGGTTCAACCATTCGTTTTAAAGGTATTGGCGAGCTCTTTTGAAAGATACCCATCATGAAAATTTACTCCCTTCGAAGGGGGACTTCCCCCCCAGGGGGGGGGGGAGGCGAGGCTCCTGCATGCATAATTTTTTTTTCCCAGTTAACTATCTCTATTACAAAAAATATATATTCGTTTCATTTGGTTTAGTGCAGTCTATAGACGTTCAACTCTACTTACCTGCAATTTCCCCCATAGACGTAATGTATTAGAATTCTCTTGATTGACCCTGTACACGAACCATTTGCTTGATCTTAACGAAAAGCTTACTGTAGCATCCCTATATGATACACATTTAGAATACCAAGTTTGAACTTTCTGCCATAATTTGTTTTTGAGATATGCTGATAACAGACACACACACACACAGACACACACACAGACATACACACAGACCATTTGCTAAAAACATGATTTTCGTATTCAGGGGACCTCAAAACATGTAAATATAACAAAATCTCGCATTCGAAAATTTGACCCAAAAACAATACTTTCTCTACCTTATGGGTAAGAGAAAGTAAAAAAAAAAAAAAAAAAAAAAAAAAGAATAACAAGAAAAGGGAGGTAAAAACTAAATATTGCGAAAAGCGTGGATCACAGCCTTGGCAATGTCTATGTTTCTTTCTGTGTATAAAATATCCAGGCTGTAGTCATCGTCTATCTTGACAAACATCTAACTTGCTAAACATGCTTTAAAATTTATTATTACACCCAATATATACAGCACAAATCAAAATGTTTTTCAAGTAATGCCAACTATATTTCAATATTTATAGTATATCGAAATTCTTTTGAATGGCCCTGTAAAGGAGGAATAGATATTTTTTAAATGGTAAATATGCTTTTATGGATATAAAAAATAGATGTTCATTTTATTTTATTAAGAACAGTCTAATGATGCTGAATTGTACTCATTTGCATATTCGCTTTTAGTCATAATGTATTATGGCCCATTTGTATGTCCCTTTGCACAAACATTTCTCCAATCTCAACGAAAAATTTCACATGATACATAAAATTGTCAATGTTACAGATTTATATACCGAGTTTGATTTTTCTTCTAATGTATGTTCTTCAGATATGCTGAAAACAGGTTTACTGATAACTAACTTATTACACACAGCGACAGACAGATGCATACATGGACAGACACACCCGACCCGAACCCGACAACAAATATTTAATCTACCAGAAAACCGACCCGAACCCGCAATAAAAAAATTTGACAACCTGCACCCGACTCGATCCGAACCCGATTTATTTATGCGCAAACCCGACCTGAGACCCGACTTTTTTTTACCCGAAACTCGAATCTTAATGGAAACTAATAATTCATCTAAAAATCATGCAAAACATAGTTAAGTTCTGAAATAAGTAAATTTTCATTGTCACACAGTTGTTAAATCACTTTAAAAAGAATTAAAAATGTAATTACTAATATACTAAGTTAAAAATTTAAAACTATAAAAATACAGATTAATTATAATTTTTAACTATTTATGTGTGACGGATATTTCAAGTGTACAGAATTGAGTTTTAAGTTTAGTGTTTTTTATTGTTTGATGTTTATCACACATACACAAAAACATAAAATACAGTGCTGAAGACGCCTGCTAAACGTCTGTTCTCATCTAAATATACAGACATTTCAATAACTTCTTAAAAACATCTGTAAGAGAAAAAATATCAATTATTAGTTTGAGTTCACTGTCTATTTCAAAGGATGTGAGTAATCAAATTAGATGAATCACACATCTGATTATTTTTGGAGAGGGAGCCTGCTTTTCACAAATTCTATTCTAAATAATAATAATAATAGTATTTGATTTTTTTTGTTTATTGTTTCAGTGGAATATGGATGTTTATTTTATTATAATAGTTTGGGTAAGCGTATATTCATTATGGGTATATATAGCAAAGAAATTTCTGCTTAATAAGGTAATTTTTTTTTTTTTTTTTAAAAGATATTCTCAATTCGACCGGACTCATTGGAAACTGAACCCTACCCGCAGTAAAAAATATCCAGTCAACCCGACCCGAACCCGATCCGCAAGAGAAAAAAACTGTTGTCAACCCGACCCGATGCAGGACTCTAGCACAGACTAACCGCTAAAAATGTGCTTTTAGGATTCAGGGGACTTCCAAACTGGTAAATACAGAAAATAATCAATTTCGTAAGTTTGACACGAACACACACACACACACACACACACACACTAAAAAAAAAAAAAAAATAAATAAAAAAATAAATTAAACTTTTTCAACAAATAAAAAAACGTATGATATTGTTATAAGTTATGTTTTATATTCGAATAGACAAATTTATTCTCACGTTAATACCAGTTTATAAGAATTATAAAAGCTTTTGCTATTAATACATGCAACTATTAAAAGACAAAGTTTAAGAGTAAATAAAAGAATTAATGAGTTGAGAATTTTTAAACACAAAAGCCATCATTAAACAATTCTTTATATTATATTTTTTTAATGTCTTAATCACCGTACAGTTTCCGTTTTTAAAGGGCAATTCAAATTTAGTGCTTTTAAAAGTGCAAAAAGTGTTATTCAAAAAAGAAAACAAATAAAAGAAAATAAAAAGCCTTTTTTTCTTAAACGTTTAAAAGTGTGAAGAATCCTCTCATTGTTATAAAGTATTGATTTTTTATAATAACTCAAATCGATAAGTTAATAAATTATAAAGAGTTTTTCTGTAATGTAATAAGCAAATTAGTATTCATTATCAGTTTTTGCATTTAATTATTTATATGCCTAAGAAAAATCAAGATTAAAGCGCAGGACTGAAAAATTCTTTTGAACATTTATTGCACGATACATTATAAAAAATACATGTACGCTTTCCAACTAAATTGAGTTTTAATCAAGAGGGATGTCTTATCAACTGAAGTTACAACGTCTGCTAGTTTTAAAACAACATTATTATTATAAAGACCCCAAAACCACACACTCTCAGAAATAATATACTCAATTGTGACGATTCAGACATCCTCGGGCTTAATGTCGTTGTTTTTGACAACCATTTCGTCAAGCGATCACGTGATTTTTGAGGAAACGTGAACTCTCAAATATTTGACGAAACTGTTTACTCACAATAGCATGTGCTAGCTTTCATTACCGCCATATTGGTTTTTTTCCTGTGTTGTTTCGACTTTACGTTACAAGGACTTTTATTTGCCGGCCGAGTGGTTCGGTCGGTAGGACGCTGCCTTATGGATTTCCAGGTCTCGGTTTCGAATCCCGGTGCGGGCATGGATGTTTGTGATGTCCTATGTCTACAATATATTATGTGCGCTTATTTCTGTAAAAATATGAATCAATTGAGACATAAGTCATTGTAACTATAGGTCTCAAAGCTGTCAAATAAATGTCCAAATGATTTTTATTTGTTTGCTCTGTTTTATTTATATTTTCCTTAAATATAATGAGGATTTAATGTCTAAAGCAACGAACTTGCAGGCAATTTTATAATTCTATAATTCTATAATTTGTATTTTATTTTGTATTACGAAACTAGGATGAAAAAATGTATCTTTACTTTTGACGAAATTTGTATGTTCAAACAAGTGATGAAAGTAATTTTCTCAATTTGACGAAATATTCGGTCGGAGTATTTCCCTGGAAACGGTTTCGTGAAAATTAAAGAAAATTTCGTGAAATTTGAGTATCCATTTCTGAGAGTGCACAAACAGTCTGGTGTGACACGCACACAACTTTTTCTGACCCTGCATTTCAATACTATAATGACAGATTGCTGATTAAGTGGCAAGATAAAAAGTATTGTATATGAATCTAAATCAAAAACAATTCAAAATAGGCTTAAATCTGATTTATTTGACACATAATTCTGTGTCAGCAGGGCTACCGCCCACTCAACCCATAGTTTGAACATTACACTTATATTTATAAATAATTCAGTCCGGTTATTAAGTTTAAAAGTTTATACTAAATTATTCAGACAACTATCATCTGCATCATTCCTAGTAAAATTACCAACCTTGATCAAACGTTTTCTCATGTGAACTTCAAAATACAAAATCTGAATTTCCAGCAATTATTTGTTTTTAATTTATGCCTGATAACAGACATATACATAGATCAACCGTTAATAAATGTTTTCAGGATTCAGGGGACCACAAAATGTCTAATTATATAAAAAAAAAAACAGTGGTAAAAGTTGACTTCATTGAACACTTTAAATTCCAAATGGGTAGGAGAAATTAATTTTTATTCCTAAATATTTAGTTTTCCTGGACATGGTAAGATATAGTGAAGCGCTGGCATCAATTACATATAAAAAATGTTTTTGCTTAATCATCGGTAGCCCTGTATATTGTCTATAAATGATGTACACATACATTGTGTAATTAAATATAGTCCTATATTGAAAACACATAGCACAACTTATAATAAAAAATATAGTTCTAAAATATAGTTCTAAATATAGTTCTTCTTCGAAATATAGTTCTAATATATTCCATTTATTTTGGGTAGCCCTGTAAGCGAATGGGGAATGATTTTCATACACTAATCCATCCGAAACAATCTTTTGTGCTTATAGCAAATGTATGCTCATTTTATTTTGTTTAGTGCAGCCAATATATATTAAACTATACTTATCAGACATTCTGTATATAGAAGTAATGTATTTGAATATTCTTGGATATCTCTGTACACGAGCCTTTTGCTTGATCTCAACGAAAAGGGGGGCGATAGGGATTCAGAGCACCAAGATTAAACTTCCTGCTACTATTTCTTCTTGATATGTTCATAAAAAGCACACACAGAGAGAGACACATACAGACCAACAGATAAATCCAATTTTTAATATTCAGGGACCTCAAAACACGTAAATGTAACAAAAACTCAGTTGCAAAATTTGACCCAAAATAATACTTTCTGTACCATACTTGGGTATTAGAACGTACAAAATAAATTTGCTTTTGAAATGCATAACGTTTACTTAAATGAAAAAAAAAATCCTTTATTTTCTTTATTAGAATGTTTGATAGATTTTTTTTTTTTACATCTGTGTATTCTTACGGGTTGCTTTAAAATAATAAAAATATTTACAATTATAAAATTTGGAAGTTAAATTTTGGCTACTACAATTATTAATCGAAAAGAACATGTCAATAAAATTTTAAATGTACAGGGTGATTATAATTAAAGTTACGATTTCAAAACGCTATACGTTTAAAACTACCCATCAGAGCGATTTGATATTTTAACAGAGCAATCGTGAGGCAATGAAATTTTGTTTGGAGGAGGAAAAAAGTAGTTTCAACATGTTCCTATAGATGGCGCTGTCAGGATAATGTCAGGGAAAACGCCTAAATGGACTCATTAAACACAGGAATGTTGTTAGCAACAAAACGGAATAGCAGGAAACAATAGACTTCAAGGGTTTACTACATTTTTTTTTAGCAAAAAGACAAAAATACGTGTTTACAGTGGAAAAAGTCATAGTGAAAAGAGAAAAAAGGAGCTTCATGAAACAAATACTTTACGGATAATTAACGCCACATTTTGAAACCATTTTTTTTTTTTTTTTTTCTTTTGCCAAACAAAATTTCATTGCCTCACGATTGCTCTGGTAAAATACCAAATCGCTCTGACGTGTAATTTTAAAATTATAGCGTTTTGAAGCAGTAACTTTAATTATAATCACCCTGTACATTGAATTTATATAAGAGAGTCTATATCTATAAAGTGTAAATGTATTAAATCTATAAAGTCTATTATTTCAAAGTTTATCTATAGAAATAAAACGTAACAAAAGTGACGTAAACATTTTACAGGAATGAATGTTTAATAATCGAATCAACTTGTATCAATTTATATAAAAACGGTAAATAAAAATAACAGCATAAAAGATAAAACATGCCAATAATATTTAGAGACATGTAAAAAAAAAAAAAAAAAAGAAAAGAAAAGAAAAAAAAACTGTCAAATTTGTTTTCGACTTTATTTGTTTCTTACTTTATAAATTTGGATTGAGCATGTGGCATTTTTGAAGGGATTTTTATATCCTTTTATCTCACACTTAGCTCTTAGAATATCCATCGGATTTACTAAGGTTATATAACAGACTCACTTTATTTGAAAATGTGATAAAAGGAAAAAAAAAAGTTTCATAGAATTTTCAAAAAAACATTGTCTGTTTTGTACCAATTGTTTTACAAATATAGAAACTGACAGTTTACAATTTTTATCTTTGAAAATGATTATAAAAATACCGAGAAATTGATTAAAAGGATGAAAAATTGAGCATATTTCTATGAGATTTCTACAGAACTACAGACAGAATAATTCAAATCAAATCATTCTTAAACATTGTTATGTGTTATAAACGCTTAATAAAAAACGATAATGAACGATAGCAATATCCATTTGTAGCTCTTAATGTATCCAAATATTTTTGTGTGACTGCAATTCTTAATTCTACTCATATTATATTCTATACAGAACATTTATTTGTACATCTGAATAATAAATATCAATTTCATTATAATATGCGCAAAACAAAGGTATTAAAGTATAGTTTACAGAAATACCCCTTTTAGAACCCAATGCTTTGGGATTTTTAAGGATGTTTCAGTACACAAACCAATGATGGTATTTTGTCCATTTTCAAAAGAAAACTCACTATAGAGGATTTGAATAAAATATATCAGTTTTAAGGAATTCGGTGAATATTTACAGGAATTAGAGCGCAGAGAGACAGACAAACTGAAGTCATAAACAAATTCAACTGCGCTGCTAAGTGTTAAAAAGAGAAATGGAAAAAAAAAAACAGTTTACCAAGAACTAGAAAATACTTTAAAAGACGAGACAATGGTAAGTAATTTTTCCAAAATAAATGATTTACTTTATCGCTTCATGTCTTCAATTTTAATATGCTTTTACATTCTCTTATATACAAAAGGAAAGTATTGGATTCACGAAATTTTCGATTTCAAGTTTTTAATGAATTTACACATTTTGAGAGTTCTTAATACAATTTGATCGATTTGATTTTTAGTAAAATTCTATGTACTTTTGTGTGTTTGTTATCAATATTTTGCCGCGAGATGTATCTCATGAAGTAATGAACGGAATTCCAGAATATATATATATATATATTTATATATATATATTAGGTTTGACATTGATGTGTATTGGATTGGTACTAATTAGATTTTGGGTCTCTCAGCAGGTGTCTCTGTTATGATGAAAGCGCTTTCTGTAATCTCAGCTTCTATACTATAGAAAGGCACAAAACATGATATGAGAGATGTCTCTCATGATAAATTATGTTGTTTTAATTTGGATGTATATTGGTCTACAGGTGGCATTTCTATGCTTCAGTTTTTTACGTCTGTGAGAAGTCTATATCATAGCTAGCTATTATAGTGTATAAGTACAGGAAATCTGACGTGTAAAAAGATCTATATGATCACCTGTTCTAAGAACATTTGTCAAAGCTGAAAAATTCATCAATATATATTTTTTTAATGCTTTATAGTGTGTTTTTAAAAATATTTTTTAAATTCCTTTTACATTTGTATGTCACACAAAATATGACATTTATTTTAGATATTTGGTAAAAAAAAAAAAAAAAAAAAATTCTATTACTCCTTTATGGAAAATTTATATATTTTTATTTTGTCATATAAAATAAAAGTGAGGAATGAAAAAAAAAATTACAATTTTAAATAATGATTATATAATTTAAAAGAGAAAGAAAAAAAAAAAAAAAAAAGAGCGCTATTTTTTTTAGATATATATATATATATATAAATGCTTATCAGATTTCAATATATTACAAAATACCAGAATAGTTTCAGATTTCTGCATACAAAGGTAGAAAAAGAAAAATATTAATAGAAAAATAAATATAGATACCAATAACGCATTGCAAGATATAAGAAGCTAATGTACCCAACTTTTATCCATTTCCTCTAAGAAACCTTTGAATTAAGAATGTTGTATCCCTAGAGGGATTACATAAATGTCCTTACATCTTTATGCAGCTCCAAAAATATCAGATTTCATATGAAATATCGAAAAGACCGTCTGTTTCAATTATTTTACATTATGGTTTGAAAGAGAAAGGAAAAGAAATTCAATAGCATATGTTATTTCAGGAATCTAAAACTTTCATATATATTTAAAAAAATATATAATATTTTTATATTTCTTAGATTAAAAAAATCTGTCGTTATTCAAGCAAGAAAAAGTACGATAACTTTTTCAGAATAGGGAAAAGAAATATGTTATTAACATATCAGGACTTTCAAATATTTATTTAAATAACATTAAATGTTTAGTTAAATTAACTGGTTAGTTATCAATGCTTTAAACTATTAACTGTTTGTATCATTGCACTTTCATAAAATGCTAAATTTCATGTAAATATTAGGTAAACAAAGATGACTTAAAAAGCAGATTTGTAAACACTTCGGTGCTCACTATCCCAATGAATGACATAGTTTGACATTGATAAAGATAGGTACTAATTTGATTTTGATTTCTTAGCAGGTGGTATTGCTGTGCTGTTATATCAGAGTTTCTACAGTGTATACAGGGTGTTCGGGATAAATTTGGCACTTTTGGGTGATAGTAAAAAACAGGGAATATCGTCCTAAAAACACAACTTACTGTACTCACGGAAGTTGTACAGTATGAAGAGTAAACGATAAAGCTGAATCTCACCCTTCCCCCCAAAAACACCCTTTGTAATCACAATTGTCTCAAGGCGGCTCCTGAATCTGGAGCATACAGCCTCAAGATGCCTTTAGGGGGAGCTACAAATGCCTCCTTAAATCTATCAGTAACCTGGGACGTGGTGTTGCAGACAGTTCAGTTGTTCTGTTGCTCCACTGCATAATAATTCATAGGATTGCAATCAGGGGAGTTAGGATGCCAGATGTTGGAACCGATGTAGTCGTTTACCTTGATGAGGGGCTTTCCTTGTGCCTTTTCCTTCAAGAGTTGGAATTTGCGCCTCTTGTATGAGTGATAACGAAGGTCCTCGTTGAAAGCCAGCTTCATGGTTAACGGGAGCGACACCTATTTCCCGAGTTAGAGCTCAGGTACCCTTCCTTGGATCTTTCTGCGCAGCCTCTTGCATTTCACACATGAATTTCAGTGTGCGTCGGCAATGGGATCGTCTTCTGTAACCTTTCCTAACAGCCACGGATTCGTAGACACTGTTGGACTTTTCCATTTCACTTCGTATCGCTTTCACTGTGTTCAAAGAGCACTGCGCAACTGTCGTGATTGCAAAATTTGTTTGGCCGGCGCGAATCATCATGATGCAGGTGACCTTTCTCCAATATTTTGGTGGCTTCCACCCGTCCTTTTCAATTCTTTTCATTTCACAGGTGTATCGTGAACCAAAGAGTAGTAATGTGTAAGAACGCTGGCAATACTTTCACACTGTAAAAAATTTTATTAACGTTCCTCAAGAACGTTGTGTAAATTCCTACAATATGCGCGTGGAAAGAGTTAAGATCTTAGAATACACTGCTTTTTCAGCAACTTTACACATCTTGTTTGAGAAACATTAAAAGACAAGGTGAAATCGGGAGAAAACAATTATAGGACTTTCAGAGGATGACATCGGCTAAAAAGCTGACCAAATGGATTGCATTACTTTCCATTTGACATCATTGCCTAGCGGAAGCGAAAGTGAGCGAAATCGAGATCTACCCAACTCTGTTAGCAATAGCAAGCATACCTTTTGTGGCGGGAAGAACGAAAATTGAAGTACACATATTAGAAATGAGAAATGATTTAACTATCGGTAAGTATGAATGAGATCTTTATCCATCCTTAATTAAATAATTTATATTTTCTAAAATTTTCTAAGGATTATTTCTCGAATTGCTAAATATATAATGAAAATAAATATGAATAGAGTCTTTCAAGAGAACGTATTTAAATTTTAAAGAAATAGATACGTACATAATAATTTTTGAAATACTAGTAACTCTACAATAAATTTTCTAGAATTTTGTGTACAGTTCAGACGTACACCATAATACATTAATTTATATGATGCACATTGTCATATAATTATATTAAAGCAAATTTTAATTACAAAAAAAATTTAAAATTCAGACTGTTAATTTCTTTAAAAAACTTTTCAAAAAAAGGTAAAATATTTATTTATTCCAGCATAATCAAATGAAATTATTTGTACAAGGAAATCACACGCAAAAAAAAAAAAAAAAAAAAAAAAAAAAAATTAGATAACAGAAAAGTTATTTCGCTTATTCATGAAAAATTAAGAGCATTAAACTTTAAATAAAATTTAACCCCCTTCCCGAGAATGTTAACAAAATGTTATTTTATAAGAAGCTGTTAAAAGTACCCATTATACATAACATATTAAGCCCCATTTTCAAGCTGCATCCAAGCTTACTGCTCAAAGTATGTAGTTGTGGATTAAAGCTGTATAGTGTGTGTATGTATAGTATTCATATACAGAGAAATACTTTCGTAAAATAAAATTACATAAACGTAAATAGATATTTAAATTGATAAAATAATTTATCTTTTCTTTAATAAATTCATCAATATTGAATCTACAGTTAGATAAATAAAAGAAACAAAGCTTTGAAAATGGGAAATTTATATAAAAAGAAACTATATACTGAAATTCATAAAATAAATTATTTATTTTATTATTTCAAAGTCACCAGCATTAAAATAGCAGGTTTACAAATGGAGAAAAATTACTTTTCTGTAATAAAATTTTATAAGTATAGAAAGGAAAACAGGCACAATCTGTTAAAAATTTATATTATTTTCAAAATGTCAAAGACAGCAATACTTAAAACTGATTTAAAAAATTAATGAATATTTTGTTTTCAAGCAAAAAGAGTTACAAAAAATATGAAATTTTCCCCCTTAATTATTAATTTATTTTATTCAAAACTTTGAACATAAATCCAAGAGCAACATTTAATCAATATTAAAACATAAAAATCATTAAAAGATTTGAAAAATTCAGGATAAAAAAAAAAAAAAAAAAAAAAGGCAGAGTTTTATGCAAAATTGTACAATTTTCGTTACAATTTACTTCACGTATAGCCTTGTAAAATTATTGTAATCGGAAAAAAAAAAAAAAAAATCTTTCAATCACGTGGTTAAGTCCATTGTAAAAAAGTGTGCAAAAATTCCAATTGAGATCACCGCATTAGTTTTTCAAGAATCGTGTCCACCAGATTCAAAAAGAATGTTTTCAGAGAAAAGAGATAAGAAGTCTTAAATAGGAATAAAACAAACCTAATGTGGATAAAGGCTTCTTCTACACTTTTACTTCGATTGACTTGAAATTTTTGGAAATTATTCTAGACATATTGTATTATTAGATTAACTATATATCTATATCTCTATCTATACCTATTGATTTTTTGAAATTTTGTAACCCTTGCAATTCCTTAATGGAACAAAACTGAAGAAAGCGATCGAAACAGCAAATTTCAGTGTGTTTAGACATAGCCTCCTAAACTAGATGCCTTCCGCATGGCTCGGAAACTTGGAAACAGTTTAAGCGGTAGACAGCGCCACCTGGTACAGATTGCGCGATTTTTTTTATTCAACTGTCACCAATAACTTTAAGGAGTGATATATGATATGTATAATCGACGTTTCTTCGATTCTATTTGCCTTTTATGTATATCAAATCCCAATTTAAAAATTTTTGGTGGCTGTTGAATAAAAAAGTCGTGCAATCTGTACCAGGTGGCGCTGTTTACCGCTTGAACTGTTGCCAAGTTTTTGAGCAACGCGGAAGGCATCTAGTTTAGGAGGCTATGGTTTGGATTAAAATCTAAATCCCTGACGGCGCACAGGCTGTCGAGTAAGCGTAAAGAAATTCCATATTGAAAGTCTACTGGCCATACTGCTGTGAAATCTGAAAGCTGTAAATGAAGGATACTCATGAACAGATCTGAAGTGTCTCCTCCCCCTTTTTTTTTAGGGTATGTGTATTATCACTGCTTTATTGACACCATCCTAACTATGTTACACATATACCCTATGTTACACACATATGCCCTTTGAAACATATGGTGTATTTTCACATATATTTAAGGTATGTTTAGATTTTATTCTTTTATCTTAGATTTATAGCGTAAATTAAAGTTTCATAATAAATAAATAAATAAATAAATAAATAAAATAAAATAAAATAAAATAAAAAAATAAATAAATTATAGAATTTTAGAAAATTAATAAAAAATTTCGGGTAATTCAAATTTGAGAATAAAAAAAAATTAATTTTTATATGTCTCGCATATGGATAATGGTCCAATCAGTAAAATTTACTCCACACCTTAATTAGGTGATATGCAAAATTTCATCACTGAAGCGTTAAATATCTTTGCTATATGACAAGGCAAAACTACTGACTTAAACCATTTTCAACGTCTCGAAATAAGTTCTTGGCTTGAAGAAATCGTATTTCAGGGAAAAAAAGAAATTGGGAATAAAAATAATGGGAATGTAAATTAATAAACATATTTGAAATTTATTTTGTTACTAATCAGTCAACACGTTTGTTTAAACACAACCATAAGAAATTTAATAATACAACGTTGAAAATTTGTACATTAGGAATGGGGGACATATTAGACATGTATATATAACAATGTCATGTACTCGGGACTCATGAATTGCCCCTGAATGAGTGACAGGCCTTGCAGAGGCCTAAAAGTTTACTTACAGAATATTCCAGAAAATTACAAGTCTCTCAAGCAAGTATCAACGCCAGTTTCACCAGAAAACACAGCTTAAATAACAGCTGACAACATAAAAATCGCAGCATAAACTGTACAATAAGCATAACACGCAGCATATAAGCTTTTATTATTAGCAGAGGCTTGGTCAAGAAGACCTCTTTATACAGCAATGGCTTGGCGTAAAACTAATTACTGCGGCAGGATGCAATGGCTTTATATAGCCCGTAGATATAGCAATTTATATAGATCTGTTATTCCCATGTTACCGATAAAAGGTCTTTGATGCCGAAAAAGAAGTTTTGGCCTCAGCCATTACAGGGGATGGAAACTAGGTAGGAATAGTATAGAATGTTGCAGTAGGAATAGAATACAATGTTGATGAATTTTGAAAATGCCGAAATCGTGCGTGGCTTTTAATTGTGATAATAGATATATAAAAGGAAATGGTATAAGTTCTTATCAGTATGTTATATTTCACTAATTCTATGTTACAAATCCCCTGTAATGGCCGTCTTTCCTCGAATGAAAAGGAAACACAATTTCCCCCGCAATGATCAATCTATTTCCTTATTACTATATCTATGACACAGCCTCGTACACTTCAAGAATTTTTGAGTATCTTGAGAAGTATTCGATTTAGAGCTTAGATAATCGATGTATCGTTAATAAAGATTTTCTAGCCAAATTCGCCAAAAAAGTCGCGAAGGGGCGATAAATTCGACAAATTCGTCGCCAAGGACATTATCTGCCCTGGTGAAGCTTTGTAACGGGGGTTTAAAGGGAAATCGGATAATTTAATGCCAAACCATATTAGAAATGCAGAAAATTAACATTTTATAACCTGATTAAGCATCTTTAAATGAAATTACATTAAAAAAAAAAAAAAAAAAAAACTACTATTTACGAATTCATAGCAATAACATTAAATTTAATAATATTAGTTTATTTAAAAATTGTACTTTTTACACATTTTTTGTAGATAAAGAAAGATAAATGTATATAGTAATTTTTAAAATTATTTTATCTGTATATTCTAAATAATTAAATATTACCGATATTATTTCTTCCATTTCTCTCTCTCTCTCTCTCTCTTTCTTTTTAATAAAAATATAGCATTAAACCATTTTTTACATCATAAAATTATGCATGATTAATTTTCGTTAAGCTTTTTTTAGTATTTACAAAGAAAAAATAATAAATATATCGCTTACAAAATAATGTATACAATATAGATTAATTGAATTAAAAGAAATCTTTTAATGCAAAAAAGCTTTTACATGATTGAGTAACTTAATGCATATATCACTAATATTACTAAGTATATAAAAAATATACTATTTGTTTTCGCAAACACTTTTTAAAATGAGATAACAGAAATTAAGTACACTATTATCAATTTGTAAGATAATTCTTTTTTTTTTTTTTTAGGGTTTGAAATATCATAAGCTATAAAGAATATTATCTTAAAAAGAGTATTTTTAACTAACAATGTGGCTTTTTTTTTTTTTTTTTTTTTTATTCGCTTGTAACTTTAGAATTTATGGATTTATAAAGAATTTGCATAGAAAATATTTCAAGCATTTATTTACGGTATGAAATATTAAAAAAAAAAAAAAAATCAATATTTACTTTTGACTTTTTAAAAAATGACATGTGATATAATATGTGATATTTGTCTTGTAAACACTGGTTTTTGATTTTGCTTTCATATGTATTTATGTAATTATAGTTATTTTATTTTATGTTCCAGGAGTAATTAGCGAATATGACAAACTATTCTTCATAGAAATATATAGTTTACTCACAATATAATTAAAGATTTTCAATAACACAATCTGTCAATGTCTACAAAAGTTTGAATACGACCCTGTCAAAGGAAATTTAAATTGTTGGCTAACATTGCTTTTAAGGTAATTTTGAGTCATATTTTCAATAATTTTCTATAAATAGTATCTACATTTTATTTTGTATGTTCAATTTTACTTGCTTTTTATTTGTTAAATAAATAAATTTCCCTTTTCCAATAAACATATAAACCCCACATTTTTTACCAAAAAATTAAAGCACACTGAATTATTTAAATTTGTTTGAATATTATTTTTTACATTTATAAACCAGTATATCCTAGGCCTAATAAAATATCTATTAGAGAATTTACATTGTGTTTAAAAATGTATCATAATTGCTGTTTATATGAAAACTTAAAAAAAAAAAAAAATCCCACACTGTAATACAAGTAAACACGGAATGCGCCTGTAAAAGGGCGATAAAGAAAAATACAAAACAGGTATAATAATGGCTAATGGATTTTAAAATTAGAGGGGAGAAAAAAGTCGAAAGCGACTTTTATACTTACTGAAAAAGCAAGGAAAATATTGTTATTATATTCTGCGATTTAATACGGTTTTTGGAATTATTCCAGTGCACTGCTACAATTTGTTAACAGCTGGTTTACAGTCTTTTACTGCATACTTATAGTATATATAGTGTCGTATTGCTATAAATATTGCGCTTTCTCTATTAACCCATAAATGCATTAATTTTTATTTTTATTAACCGACTTCAAAAAGGAGAAGTTCTCAATTCATTTTTTTTTTTTTTTTTTTTTTTAAGCTCATAATTTTTTCAATGGATGCTTCGATTTTGTCAATTTTTGTTTTGTTTGTTGTAAAGATTTTGGTCTGAAATAGGTCCCATTGTAATAACTTTACGATCTAAAGAAAATAAAAGCGTCACCTGATCGAAAACATTTGCACACTTTGCAGCGTAGCAGGTGACACGTATGCTATCTAGTTCAAAGTACGGTTACTGCAAGCGGTCACATCGATTAACGCAAAGTCGTTTTTAATCCACTTCACAAAGGGGGGTGTTCTTAATTCGAACCATATATTTTTGGTGTTGTGGTTTGTTAGCTTATAACTTCGTAAGAGATGCTTCGATTTTAATACTTTTTTTTTTTTTTGTAAAGATCTTGGCCTGAAATAGGTCTCCTTATCATTTCATTCAGATAGAAACAAATTACAGGGTGCACACAAAAGTCCGTTATCATTCTTTTAACTGCTGAATAGCTGCAGATACACTCGTAAAAGTAATATGTAAATATAGTAAAATGGTTATGCGCTGCGAGATGCGGCCGCTTACAGCGCCACCTGGTGGAAAATAGTTATCGCTTCTATCTTAAAATCAGTACGAGGTAAGGAGAAAAAAAAATAACAAAGTTGTAGTGCATTATCGATATAGTACAGAAAGACACCTTATAAATATGAATGTTTTAAAAACAAAATGTTTAAACTTGCATCTGTGTGTTCGCAGTTTCTTGCAATGTAACGTTCCGAAGGGATCTTAGAAATCAAAATGACCTTATCTCGATGTTTAAACTTCTATTCGTCAGCACCAATGCATATTTGGATCCTTTTTTGAACTACTGATTCTTTTTTGCACATTCCAGCATAGCGGGTGACACGTTCGCTCTGTAAAATTCAATCAGAATCCAGATGTGCATTGCAGTTGAGGATATTGTTATATCATTTCTATGTCTATTTTAATTTAAAAACATATCCTCTTCAATCCAGAGGTCCACGTATGTGGACCTCTTTCTTTGCTATATAAAATCTAAACCATTTAATGTTTTTAGATTTTAACAAGATTAATGAAAAGCTGAATTATGTGGATTAAAAAATATATCAATATATTGCACCACCAAACAAATTTTCCTTATGAGATAAATCGTTCTTTTATCTAGAATTGTAAAATGGCTTAAAAACAGCGTGGCCGAAAAAGTAATAGTCATTTTCATAATTGCTGGAAATCCTTAAACGCTTTACAGAATGAAAAGTTACAGCATTATGAATTATCAACCACTACAAGGCCATAAAATTTTTAACTATGCCATATTTAAACGGAATTTAGTAATTTAAAGTATAGTAAATTAAAATTTATGCAAATGAACCTCATTTACAAGCCCCCTAAAATATAACAAAAAAAAAAAAAAAAAAAAAAAAACACTTTTTTATAACCTATAATGCCACCACATGCGTCTAAAAGCCATGACATTTTATTTATGTTATTATTAAAGCTTCAGGTGCGAAGAGAGTAAAGGATATAATTTGTTTTCTAGATCCTGATTTGATAGCCGTGTATGAATGAATAACAGAGAGTAATCGATTCTTTTCTAACTGCTTCTAGTTTGAACGTTTATATTTCATATATTTACGGATATTGGTTACTTTTATACTACGTGCCTAACAGGATTTTTGGTTACGAATGCAGTGCATCCATTCTTTACATTTCTAAAACCTTTTTAATTCAATGTACGTGGATTGAATACATAGTATTTTTTCTCATATTGCATAAAGGCAAGAAAAGTGACACCAATTGAAACTGCAGTATTTGAGAAAAATCAACTTAAGGATAAGGCATTGACTAGAATAAAACTGACATAACTGCCTTTCGAGTGGATAATTTGTGACGTGTTTTGACGAGATGTGACTTTTTTGTGCACATTGGGGTACTTCATATATTTTTCAGTGACATAAACTCGAAATTCCCATTTTTTTTTTTTTTTTACTGTGTCTCTTTTCTTTAACATTAACACCATATTTAATTTTGCAATTTGTAGCTACAGTTGCTTCCAGCTTAAAGACTAGGCCTTCTTTTGTAAAATATTTTGTTCTTACAGTAATCCATTAAAAAAAAGTTTTGTAAGTTTTGTAATTGTTAATAAATATTGTATTAAATAATTGTTGCTACAAGATATCTTTTAAACATATCCATATATGCTTTTTTGTATTCAGATTAGGAGAATTGGCAAGATTTCATGTTAACTGAATGTGGTTGGTTTCATCGAAGGTATTATCAAAGGTTACTTAAAAAATAGGGCGTTATTCCCTATAAATTTAAAACCAGGATTGGCAGTAACATGAAACATGACGAAGTTCAAATCATTCTTCCCTGTATCTAAGAGCAGCTGCCCACAGCTTGTCAAAGATGTGGTGGTTTGTGCGGACCGTATTATAATGCCACACCAGACCATGACACCTTATGACAAAAAAAAAAAAAAAAAAAAAAAAAAAAAGTTTTTCGTTAAACATGTGTTCTACGTTCACTCCAAATCATGTTACAACGAGAGTTATTTTGTAAGAGATACATTTTACAGATGAAAGTCATCTTGCAAGAGATAATTGGATTCGTCCTTGAACACATTACTTCAATGTTGCAGTATTTGTCTACTCTGCAGCTAATAACGTTACTGTAAATGTGTTTATTCCAAATCATGTTGCAACGAGTGTCATTTTTTAAATAATGTATTTTGCAAAAGATACATTTTGTACGCGACAGTCATTTTGCAAGAAATACATTTTGCGTGCGAGAGTCATTTTGCAAGAGATACTTGGAATCGTCACTGAACACATCACATCAGTCTAGTGTTACAATATTTTTCTACTCTACTGCTAATAACGCGCGTTCAATCCAAGATTAATCTTCGAAGTCTTCAGGTAACCGTTACATTTAAAATTTAGTAGCAGATTTTGAATAAAAAAGTCGCAAAATCTAGCATCACTGTACAAGAGTAAATTTGCAAGAGATACCTTTTTCATACGAGAGTTATTTTGCAAGAGGTACTTAGATTCGTCATTGACCACATGACTAGAAGTCACAAATTTTCAGGAATTTAATACTTTTCTTTTTTATGAATATAAAAGTAAATTGCATAATTTTTTTAATGAAAGGTAAATTTTGATGAATAAGGCTTAATAAATATCAACAGATAAAAATGAAAACTAATTTTAAAATTTAGTTAAACCTTTTAATTTTAAGATTTTGTTTAGAAAGAAAAAAATATTTTAATAAATACTTTTGAGTTAGAGTTAAAAATGGCGGAAAAATCCGATTTCCTAAACAATACCTTTTCTAAACAACATTCTAAAATAGACTGACACAAAAACACTTCAAGCGAATGTTTTTTTTTCGATAAATTTATTTATCCAAGTTTACATAGATACAAAAGCTTTAAAACATCGTGTATGGGCTGACGGCTTCATAGAATAGATAACTATATATGTTTCTGTCATATTTTAAATAAAAAATATCCGTTTATTTTATTTTATAAGCCTCTTACAAAGTGATTCATTTCTATTCAAAGTCAGGTGAAATTTTTAGGATTGTTTTTAGTATTATATAAAGAATAAAAATTTACCTTAGGGATGTTTATTTTAAGTATTATAAAGTTTAGTTATCCATCGAATGGAATAATCATATTTTATTTATGGATTTCAATGAAGGTTGAAAAAAAAATTTTTTTAAAGTATTTCTGCTCCATTTTACATATACTATTAATCTTATTCATTAATTATTGTAAATATAAAGGCAGTATGAAAGCAAATTAGTTCATACTCAACGAACTTTTGTCCTTTTATAAACTATTGTAATAATTGTTAATGAAATATTTAAAAAGTTTAATAATTGTTCAATAGAAAGTTCATTATGATTCGATTACATTGTATAAATTAATTTTAATTATAGTATGTATACTCAACAATGTGTCATTTTTAATACAACCAGTTTTAATACAACCATGTTTCACAATATAACTGCTAAGAAGCTTTAACTGGATATTGTAACTTGAAAAATACACTGGGTGTTAATAGCATAGTTGACAATTCTTAAATATGTCTTTATGTTGCAGCAACAAATAATTATATAGTAATTCTTATCAGTTTAGAATTAAAATATGTAATTCAATGAATATTGTAATTAGTTTAATAAGTATGGAATTTGCACATTATATTTTAAGTGAGTTTATTCAAGTAATTTTCAGAATTATTGTTTATATGTCACTACAGATAAAGCTTAAATTATGCCTGTTTAAAAAAGAAGAGACATTGCACACATGTAAATTTTATTCTTTTATAGTAATTTGATTCCTATTGATTTTAAATTAATGGACATATTTTATTGAATATGTATTTTTGAACTTATATATATATATCTTAATGGAATCTTATTATAACATAACTCTGAAGAAGACACAACGAGAAGAGTCGAAAGCTAAGGATAAATATGTAAATAATTGAAATGTTTTACTATATGTATAAGGTTTTTATAGTTTTTTTATACTTTATAAAGGCTTTTTTAACAGTTATATTGTGAAATATTTGATTTGGTTCTATTAAAAATGATACATTGTTGAGTATACATACTATAATTAAAAGAAAGTTCATTTACCATGCATTCTGATGCAATGTAGAAAATTTTGAATTATATTATTTAATATAAATGCTAGAATTTCATAGAGAGTTTTAAGCTTATATGTTTAATTCCATGTATATATGTATCCCAATGGTAAAGGACACCATAAAAATAAATAAATAAAAAAAAAAGAATATTTTTAGGAATTATGTTATAATGAAAGGACATTTGTCATGAATAAAGAAAATAGACATGGTTTTGTGTACTACTGTCCTATCTCCTTTATAGTAACTTGGTCATAATGCTTAACCCTTTGAGTGCTGAATACTCGCGGCCTATGCGGTCCATACGGACGGCGCGCGGTTGGCGCTGACGAGTTGTCTCATTCTTATCGCAGACGTGCTTTATGCGAGTGTTGCATAGTACACTGATCATTTTTGCCGGGCGAGTATTTGCGTCCATAGCCCATACTGATAACATCTGCTAAGCGCGTATTTGCGTCCATAGTCTATATTAATGACTTTCGCTGGACGCATATGTGCGCCCATAGCACTCAAAGGGTTAATACTCTATATAAGGCAAAAAATGAAAATCAAGAACATGGTGATAACTTTTTCTCACAAAATGGACATGTCCTCCTTTATCTCTGGGGTACAGACATATTATTTTATAAACAGATTTAAATAGACTATTTCATAACAATATACAATATTCTCATTTTATATAAACATTAATGAATCTTTTTAGTAATCTGCACACATTTTTTAAAGTACTAAGCAATTGTTTTGGGTAGAATTAAGCACGACTTTTCATCATGGGAAATATAAATATATATATATAGAGAGAGAGAGCAACGCGTGTAGCATGTAATCGGCAAAATATTCGTATTTGAAACATTTATTTTTCTCTTTTTCTTTCTTTCTGTTTTTCTTCATAGAGGCAAATGAGCTCAAGTTCTTACAGAATTTATTAATATTAAATACAACCTTACTTCTTTTCACATAAAATATTTGAGTAGGTGACAGATTTTACATTATTAAGATATAAGACGTTTCTAGAATTTTTTTTGGTCTATTGAATCTGAATTATATACTACACTTAGACTCTGTTACTTTCTGTCTTTTTGAAAATAAGACAGAAGTTTTTACTGAGATTTGTTATAATCTTTATAAAGTTAATTTGGATAACAAGTGCATTTTTTCTTTATAAATCGAATTCTTTTGCTGTTTCTGTTTGCCAGCATGTTTAGAATTCTTTTCCTAATTGTTTTTCAGATCCTTTCACTAATTCCCATTTCTCTCTCTGTGTTTAATGTTTTCTCGCGTTTACAAGCTTTATATTTCCAATTTTGTTGTTTTCTGAGAGCAATTTTTAGTATGATAGGACTATTGCTTTCATTTCGCGCTGTCACATTTGATTTGTTTTACCTTGAACATGTCAGGTCTTAATTCGCCGTTAATTACTACACCGTTCAACAGATAGCTACGGAAATGCGTACACTTATTAATCAGGACAAAATCTAGATATGTGTTAACGTAATCGACTCCCCACTTTTTTTTAAAAAGTTTATTAGGATAATTGGTTCAAAAGATATTAAATAAAAACCTCATTTTAACTTTAAAATTATTTAAAAGGAAAAACAAGTTGATGGCAAAAAATAAATAAATAAATAAATAAGAAATAAAATACGCATTTTTTTTTCCTGGCATAAAAGGAAATATATTGATTTTTGTGTCGGGGAAAAAAAAAAAAAACGCGGAAATTTTTTTTTTATTTAAATTGAGAAACAAAACACTTTTTTAACGCTTTTTCTATATTTATACCAATTAATTTTTTCCCCTCTCGTATCAAGTTAAAAAATATATTTAAAATAAAATTGAGAAAAATCGTTAGAAAGAAATGGAGCAACTTTATTATAAGAGCCCCTGGGCGAAATTTAAAGTTTGGCACCGAAGTAGCTCGGATGTTTCTCACCAAGGTCTTTACTTAAGTAATTACAATATCCATTTTAATTCATCTCCAGAATAGCAGCAAAAATTTGCAAGTCGTCAGATTGTCTTACATTAAAGCTATAACAATGAGATTTTGTGAAACAGATATGGTTACCGTTGCTAACACAGTTACCTACCGCATGCCTTTCTTTATAGGTAATAATAGACAAAAAAATCTGTCGTACTGAATTAAATTCGGTTTTGTACAGTGTTTTATATCTGTTACTTGGAAAACAAAAATAGGCTTCGTTTTATTTGTTTTTAATTAATTAATTTTATTTTTAATAGGAAACTTCTTTTATCAACTAGAATCTTATCGTTTTGTTTCATCTAAAGCCTTTCAATAACCGTCTATTAATAAACATCTATTTCTACTAACAACTAAAAAAAGTATGACCTTTCTCCTTCTCAGAAATTTGCTCTTTCGAAATTGAATTCGTTTCCTAATTAAACTACTATTGACTTTCACTGTTTTCCATGAAGGTTTTCTTTCTCCGAGTCAATTTTTTCTCCCGCTAACAAACCTTCTACTCTAAACTTTGTTGTTTTTCATGAGACATTTCATTTTTTTTTTTTGAGCATTGATTTTTCTGAGAATTAGAATCTCATTATTTCGTTTAATCTAAAACTATTTCTATTAACTTTCCAAGTATCAGACAGTTTAATTTTATTATGAAATAGATTATTGCTTTCTCACTGCAAACGTGCCTAGAATTTTTTGGCTGATTTCACATTGAAAGATTTTTTTTTTTTTTTTTTTTTTTTTTTTTTACAATTCATGATTTTTGTAATGAAGTGTTTGTTCTTTATCATTCGATATTAGTTTTACTCAACCAGTATGATGGAATGATTAAAAACACGCTTAAAACTTAAATTAATTTCCAACTTCATAATATTACTTCAATTAAATATTTTTATTTAAAATACGTAAAGAACATTAAAGCTAGCCAAAGTTTTAACTATTTAAGAATTTTATTTATGAAGTTATGTTTGTTTAATGGTAATAGATGGTTTTTATTTTCATTAATTACTTGAAGAAATAGTGATTAGAATTTTTTTTCCTTTTAAAAATTCTTTTTTGAACTTTTCTTAAGATTTAAATATTTTCAGATTTACAAATGACATTTATTGGAAGTTTTATGAAATGTATTTATGAAAAAAGTTTTGTCTGAAATAAAAAATTGTGAAACTCATGGTATTGCTTTAAAAAGGAAGTCAAATATATTCACAAAGAATATTTTACTCTTTTATATTTTTGTCTTTTATTATTATTACTATTATGTCTTTATTTCATATTTAAAAAAATGAAATTCCTCTTTCTAGCGTTTATAGTTAATATACATATACAGGGTGCTCCAAAAGTCCCACATCCCCCTCCTAACTCGGAAATGAGTCGGAATTTTAAAAAATGGCGAGACACGTCTTTAATGAATTCGAGAGGGGACTTCTTTTGGTTAAAAAAGTTTGGGTTCGGAGGGACTAGGGGGGTCGCTAGGGAGGGCAACTTTAAAATTTCAAATAGAAGGTATGTCTTGTGATACATCCCTGGAAACGTCTCTCCAAGACAATAAATTTGATATAAATAGTTTCGCCCTACGATGATTTTTAAAGGAGATAAATGAATTTTTAGAGTTTTGAAATGTGGATTTTATACTTATGTATCCTCTTTAATAATCACTGCAGGATAAAATTATTTATACTAAATTCATTGTCTTGAAGAGACGTTTTCCGGGATGTATCACAAGACATACCTTCCCATTAGAAATTTTAAAGTTGCACTTCCTAGCGGCATTCCTACCACCCCCTTGCCAGGGCCCAAACACTTTTGGGCAAGTATGTCTTGTGATACATGCCTGGAAACCTCTCTTCAAGACAATAAATTTACTATAAACAGTTTTGTTCTTCAGCGATTATTAAAGGGGATGTATAAGTATAATATCCACATTTCAAAAGTCTAAAAACTCATGTATCTCCTTTAATAATCATTGTAGGCAAAACTATTTATATCATATTCATTGTCTTGAAGAGACGTTTCCAGGGATGTATCAAAAGACATACCTTTCCGATTGAAATTTTAAAGATGCCCTGCCTAGCAGCCCCCCCCTAGCCACCCGGGTCTAAACTTTTTTTCACCAAAAGAGGTTCCTTTTGAATTCATTAAATACGTGTTTCGCCATTTTTCAAAATTTGGACTCATTTCCGAGATAGGATGGAGGGGGACTTTTGAAACACCCTGTAAATATATGTAACAAGAATAATGAATTTTTTATATTTCTGTTATTTCGCTATATTATTACTATTATTATTATTATTATCGCTACTACTGCTTCTTCTATTGTTTTCTATCGTAGTTTGATAATTAATATGTTAAAAAAAAATGAAAAAAAGGGATATTAGGATTTATAAACTCCAAGTTATTGAAGAAAAATTATGTGAATATTCTGCTTATTCATGTTTACATTTTATATAGATATTTAGGGAAGATAAACATTTATATACAATCACAAATATATTTGGATTAAAAAACAAAAATTGCGCAATAAATTCTACTAACATAAAGTAGAAATTATGTTAAAAATTCAGGTTACGTTAACCTTAGAAAGTAGATCGAGGAATCACCGATCATTATAACACAGGTAAAAAAAAAGAAAATAAATAAATAAAAAGTAAATTGTATTTGAAGAAGAAGAAAATGTGAAATCGATGCTAAGCGCCATCAAGATTCACTTTTGCACAAACGATCGAAGATTTATCTGAAAATGTGCGGTTTATTTTATCTCGCAGTCATATTAATAATAGTTTTTAAATGACACTCATGCATCACCCTGTTTTAAATATATTTTAATAAAATTGATTAATAAAGGGCAAATTAGAAATAATTTTCTTACTTATATTTTGATGCAAAAATGTTATTTATTTTTTTTTTTCTCTATGAATTGTATTTGTATTTAATATACTGAAACGAAATATATATTCTTTTAAAATGTAATTGCATTTTATTGATATATTTTCATAATACAAATGCATTATACTTATTTAAAATACGCACACTCATACAATAAAATGGTTACATATATAGAATAAATAACCTAATGTAGAAAAAGAATAAAAGTCTACATTATATTAATTTATGAATTTATAGTGTAAATGGGATTATAATATTAAAATTTTGATTCACCTCACCGCCCCCCCCCCGCCCCCTCCTCTCTCTCTCCCTCTCTCTCTCTCTCTGGGCCGCGGTAGCCAAGTCGGTAGAGCGCCGGCCTCGTAATTGGAAGATTGCGGGTTCGGTACTCGAGCCGGCGAAAGACCGTCGTGTACACTAATGGTGGCTGGTGCACGTAAAATCTGTCGTGGCCGCAATGTCCTCCATGTTCCCATCAAAACGTATTCCTCTGGGGGTCACCGAAGCGGGAGAGCCATCCCTTCCGCGGAGGATCAAAATTGTGATGGCATGTCTCCGGACCACCTCTAGGGGTGTGTCCCAGACCGTCGCCAAATGCCTATCTGCGCAGCACTTGTGCGACGTAAAATCCAACCATCCATCCATCCATCCTCTCTCTCTCTCTCAAAATAATAAAAAGAATAAAACAAAATAAATAAATAAATAAATAAATAAAAATAAAATAAATAAATAAATAAAGTAAATCTGGTGTGACCCCACTCGATTTTCCGAACGTTAAGTAATTAACGGTTGAATAGATAATGTAAGAGAAGTCATTAAATAAACAAAAGAGAAAATTATAGCTCTCTCATATATCAAGTTTTATCCGATTGCAAACAACAGTGAGAAAAAAAAATCTATACAGCCTTCATCTAGAATGAATAAGTGATCATTTTTTAAATCCCTTAACTAGGAATATAGATTTCCGAGCTATGCGCATAAAGCACGCCGATAAACTGAATAGACAAAATGATCGAGAATTTCTAGTCTACACAATTCTAGATGGCGAAATAATATTCTGAATATTCTGAATCTTTTGTATTGTGAGAAATTCTCGCTTGATTTTCTAGAAATAGGTAATAAACCAAGATTATAGTTACTGAAACCCGCCTCTTGTATTCGCATTTATTTGCAGAGATTTTTAAATAACTTTACCCTCGAGAATATAGGTAAGCGCTCTAGAATTTTAATAGGAGTTTTTAGAACTCGCTTTCAAAGGGGACTAGAATTTATAAAGATGACATGGAACTATTTTTTCTAGATCCACAATTTAGATTCTAGATGTCAGTTACAGAAATTTTTCTCAGTGAATAGAACCTGGGATATAACCTTCTCGTTAACGTGAAAATATTGTAGCATGGTTGCTCCCCTACTGGTTGTCACGGATACAAATTGAACCAGCATAGTGCTTAGTTATGGTACTCTCACATTCAATTTTTTGTTTAATTACACACAACAGAAACTGAGATATAGCCTTCTCTTATATTAGAGAAGTTGCAGTGCTACTTATTAAGCAATATGCACCAAAAATTTTTAGACACTATATATGTTAAGGTACAACTACATAAAAATTTATATGAAATCCTGTGCAGTAGTTCCTGAGATACAGTTGCTACAAAATTTTTATCACACACACACAGACAGATATTTCCTAAAAATGGTCAAATCGTGTTTTCGACCTCTCAAAACGTTTACATTTATCGAAAACAGGAAGTTGAAAACTTTTTACAAATCCAATGTTTTCTTCTATTTAATATACTAGAAAGTAAAAATAATAATAATAATTAGGTACATTGGAATATCTTTTACATTACTAAAAACGTTTTTAATGCGAATTTATAAACTATCACCTGTTTCACTCTAAGGCTTGTTCGTTGATAATTTTTTCAACATTATATCAATATAAATAACGCTTTATTTTTTTTTACTACACGTTCATATCAGCAAATATATTGTAGTTAAAAAATGTATAACGGTAATTGATTATTCTTTGGGATCTCCGAAGTGGAAAATTGCTTAGGGAAATTCAGTCAAATAAAACGTTACTTCGGTAATATATTACGGAAGCTTACAATGTGAAATTATAAATATTAGATTTGATTGAAATGAAAATTGATTCAATCGTTGTTTTTATTACACTGGAATTCAGAATTTATTATATATTATAGTTTTTTCCTCATTACATTCTTTGCTGCCAATCGATTGATATGAAAGAAAAACATCATTTTTCAAAATCAAAATAAAGATGTTATTTTATAGAAACATACTATTTCTTACATTAATTTTCCTGAAGGAGAAATGTTTTTTGATGTTCATTCGAACTATCATTTTTGTTTTTTTCTTGGCAAGTTAAAGAAAAAAGAAATATTTCTGATAGAAAACAGTTCAAGTTTTATTTATTGTTCTGAAAAAAGTAGATAGTTTCAGATCTAATAAAATTATATAAGGGAAAATATCATTTATAATGACCATTAATTATAAATAACTCAATTTAAAAATTATTATGCTTTATTAGTTGTAAAATTGCACATCTTAGGGATAGATAATCTTATTGCCTGTCATTTGTCATAACAACCCCATAAAGGTTCAATACACGCAATGCTTCAGTAGGCAAGTACATACACAGCTCGTTTACTCAAGTTAATAGCCAAAGAAGTACTTATTGTACAAGTGGAGCCCTATATGGTGTGACAGTTCCCTACATCTTGGATGCGACAAAAGTAAGCGGTGCTGAACGATATGCTAAATTGAACTTAATTAAATAATTGATTATTGTGCTGAAAGATAAAAGTATTTTATATTTATGTAAAAGTTTTTTAAATGAAAGTAATAATCTAAAGAATTATATCTTTTAAATTACATTAAATATTTAATTATTATTTATCCCTGGATCATCTTAAGATATCTGAAAATATTTATTATGCATATAAAAATGTTACAACTAGAAACCTTTTCAATGCAGTCGTATAAAGGAAAAGTTAATTTAAGTATGGAACACTGGTTAAATTTACAGTCTCTAAAATTAAGAACAATACACAAAAAGTAGCTGGAAAATGTCATTAAAATGCCCATTATTGGTGCTATCACCCTAAATAAGAAGAAAGTGTTGCCTTCATAAATAAATTCGACTTCGCTGGGTGGATTTATGCTCTTTGAGATGTCTTAAAGGAGCTTTGACCATTTTTAGAAAACGCCTGTAGGTTACCAAAATTTTATGGAAGCTGTATCTCACGAAACAAATGTAAGAAATTCCACGAAACTTTATATATTTTTTAATCTTAGCATAAATTGTTCAATTTTTAGCATGTATCAGTCAGCAGATGGTGCTGAAATGCTGAAAGTTTCTCGATTTGTGGGGAGTCTCTATCTCAGTTTTTTGTAGTGTAATACACAAAATTTGATATACTAGATAACTATTATGAAAAACTCTATCGATTCAATTTGAATGAACAAAAATCTTCAGGCGGAGCTGTTAAACCGTACATTTCATGATATGCTTGATTGCTCTATTCCATCTTTTACGACATAGAATCAGCTTGATTTGTAAAATACTTACTTTGAAAAATTACGCTGACAAAATTTTGGTACATATCCATCAATAGACTGTCTTTTAATACCATGCTGCAATTTCCGTAACTTTTCAACTGGTTTTTCATGGTCCACATCCACTAGATGAAATCGAATGGAAGTTAATATATAAAATGCATACTATATGCAAAACTGCAATATTTTTATTTTAGTGCATCGGAGAAGTAGTGCTGCTTTTAGTTATCTTCTATGATTTACTAGATTGCTATATATCGAAATCTATTGGTTAAAATTACAACAAACTGCAAATGTAAAATATGAAAATGTATGCAATTAAATTTTTGTAAGAAACATTGAAAATCAAACTTTCTATGAAGAGCGTATGATGCAAGAGTACATAAGCGTACGTCACACAGAGAAAGTTGATTCTAACTAAAACTTTAAACATTTCTGCTGTTATGAAGTTCACTGTACAGGTTTTTAAGCATTTAGTATATTAGCCCCTAAACTGCGCCTGACGTATATATACGTTTTTCCGAAGTATGATCTGAAGTATTATGCTGCTACCAGTGAAACTATCGACATGGCTTGAAAATGCATTAAAATAATCTTTAAAGTGATCTTGACAGTGTTTCCGAAAGATTTACTCATTTCAGAGTGAAAAGATAATGGCGGCACTTTGAAACGAATCTCCTAATTTTTCATCGGTAGGTAAGGGGTTAAATAGAGTAGGTGCTCCAGTGATTGGCATGCTCCAGTAATTGACATCTATCCCGAAATAATTAATAAGTAAGAAAAATAATAAAATCATATATTTTACATATAAGAATTTTCACATTTTATGTCAAACACTGGAGCATAGGGTGCTAATAACTGGTAAAATGAATAACTAGCAGTGTCAAACACTGGAACATAGGGGGCCAATTACTGATAAAATGAAAAACTGGCAGTGTCAATTTCTGGAACATTGAGTGGGTGTCAAATAAAAATTCATAAAAAAAAAATAATAATTGTTATCAAATGTATATAATTTAACATATATGTGGTTCTGAATGTCTTTCATGCCATATGTACAAACTTAAGATTTCTAAAAATATTTTCGGATGACTAGAACATTAAAAACACCAGACATTGCTCTAAAAGTGTCAATCACTGTAGGACTTACCCAACTGAAATATTAATCAAAATATATTTTGCAAAATTATTTCTGTCGTTAACGGGTTAATGAAAGAAAGAAACTTTCAAAATAATTGGACAAAATTAAGCATTTTCATTGAATCAATAGCCAGAAGTTATTTTAATTTCCATTGCATTAGTAGGGAAATTTTGTATATTATTTATCAATATAGTTTTACTTATTAAGATATAGGAATGATATTTTTTAGTAATATTTTTTATGTAATAAATCTGCATAAAATGTCTACATGATTGACGACAAAGTTTTTAATAAATCTTTAAAAAAAAAAAAAAAAAAAAAAAAAAAGAGTAAGCAGTTTATTTATTTTTCTCTTAGTTTTATTCCTTATAACTTTATTGTTCAGCAAATTGGAAAAGATTCATTTTCCCTGAACCATACCTTTACTTAATCCTTCTAATCCTCTTATGTTAAAAGAAACGAAAAATATTTCTATTTCACTGCTCTGTAAGCGGCCTCATTATTATTATTTTTTGTTTAATCAAAACTCAATTCAAATGTTGTTTGTTTGTTTGTATAAAACTTTGTTTGGAAAATTTGCAGCTAATTAAGAATAAATTATGGAAATTTAATTAAAATAATTTCTTTCATTTCAAGTTATGCATAATTTATACTGTTCTAAATGAATGAGAATATTAAAGTATATTTCATTGTTCTTTTGTTAAATAAAAATGAATTTTTAAACTTATTTATGAAATCAAATTAATCTCATTAAGATGGTAAATGAAAATATTAAATTAATTATTATTTATTTAATCAATTAAGCTTAGTAAATTATTGTTATGTTTTGAATGAAATGTTTATTTTTTAATAAAAATATTTATTTTTTAAATTAATATTATTATTTAAATAAACACTGCGTAATTAACTTAATGCAGTGTAACTTCTGAACTAAAGCAATGATTGCTACATATAAAATTACATCTCATATAGAAACATCATAACCACACGAGTATTTGTAGAAAACCACAATTTTTATAACAAAATTCACTGTAAAACACGTATAAAATGATACATTTAATTAAAATCATTAAAAATACATCGTGTCAAGGCCTTTCGCCCTGAACATCAGGGCATCACCAGGACAGAGCCATTTTAACTTGAAGTACAGTAACATTTGATTTATATATACACAAGAACCATATTACGGTCACAGTTATTATACATGAAATAGATGAAACAGTTGAACACAGATCAATCCCAAATGAAACAGTCTGAAAGCGTAGAGTCGAGCTTCACTTGGTTTACTATGGAGAGACATTTTTGTGGAACAGTTGAGGCCATGCATTAATTTGTGTTGAGGAACATGCTGAGGAACTTGCATTAATTTAGATCTTTACAAAAAAAAAAGGTAGGTTGGTTGGGTTTTACGTCACACCAGTGCTGCGCAGATGGATTTCAACTGTTTCATCTATTGCATGTATAATAACTGTAACCGTAATATGGTTCTTGTGTATATATAAATCAAATGTTACTGTACTTCTAGTTAAAATGGCTCTGTCCTGATGATGCCCTGATATTCAGGGCAAAAGGCCTTGACACAATGTATTTTTAATGATTTTAATTAAATGTATCATTTTATACGTGTTTTACAGTGAATTTTTTTATAAAAATGATTGCTACAGTTAAATATACGTCTTACTCGAAATTCCCGAACTCATGTCGAATTGGTTTCAAATGTAACTACAGGATGGCCTTAATTAAACTTGTTTCCAGTCTTCTGTAGAGTGATCTAATTGTGCGAATGGCGCCAAATTTTGTAGGAGGATTTAACAAGATGGAGGACGAAGGAATGCATTACAAAAAATATTAGTTCCAAAAGACACCGCTAGGGGGAATATGTGGCGCTGTGTAAAAGACACGAGAGTTCCTAAAAAACGCAGAATCAACACTGAAATAAAATTACCTTTTATTTAGTACATTTAACAATCTAATTCAAGTTCAATGTGGTAACAATTTTTAAAAAAGCGAAAAAATTACATAAACAGTGATAAAGTTTCTTCATCTGCAATTTCACTTACTGAGGACTTGTTCAGTCGTCGCCTCAAATGGATCGGTAACTTCGAGCGTTGGGAAGTTTGATCTGTTGCTAAATAAAAGGTAATTTTCGTTCCGTATTGGTTCTGCGTTTTTTAGAACTCTCATTTCTTTTACACAGCGCTACGTATTCCCCTAGAGGTGACTTTTGGAACTAATATATATATATATATATATATATATATATATATATATACTTTTACTGCAATCCTTCGTCTCCCGTCTTGTTAAACCATTCTAGAAAATTTGGCGTCATTCGCTCAATTAGATCACTCTACAGAACATTGTAAACTCTGTCTGTTTAATTATGGCCACCCTGTATTTAAATTTAAATTATTTATATAAAGAATTTCAAATTTAAACCATGTATTAAGACTTTAATTAATGTAAAAAGGATGTGAAATAATACAATCAAGACCAAAAATTCAAAAATGATTTTCTTTTCCTTTTGCGTTACGTTACATAGGTTTAGAAGATTAAAAATTGCATATTTTGCTACTACTCTCCGGCTGCGTTAGTTTGATCCCCGGTTGGCAAAGTGCCAGGATGATTCTACTCACGCAGTAGAGGAGACAGCAAAGGAAAAGACAGGGGAAATTTTTCTATTACTCTTGTTTCGTCTGCTATATGTAGAATCATTGATACTACGGACATTCCTATTTTATAAATGGAACAGCTCTTTTCACACATGCGCATATAACGCCATATTCTGGAACAGTCCAAAAAACAATCAATTGTTCCCCAGGAGTAAAGCAAATAACATCGAATACTCCAGGGCAGAAATCTTCGCTAGCTCACGAAAAATGTTTAGTCGCTTAGAACTCAATCTCTAAAGAGCAGTCACTCGCAATAAGTCTCTGAATAACTCTAAATTGACTACATACTCTCTCGTAAAAATCAACTTACTCTTATATATGACTTTTGGCGATTGGGCCTGGCGATGATTCCATCGAGAATCTCATGGAAAGCTCGAGATCTGTGCTCCCGTGTGTCGGAGAGCTTTAAAATTTCGGGATCGCTAAACTATCATTTTTCACCAAATTTGTTCGTCCACTTGCCAAGTTTGTTTAGCCATGCTAGTACTTTATAACTTATTTATATTTTTGATGCGTTACTTAGATTAAAATGGTTGTTGCTAAATTAAACTTCTTGGCTAAAAGCGCTCTGTGTACTTCAACGACAAAATTTTAAAAATTGCCCAGGGGGATCTATAAATAAATTTATGGTTCATAGAGTTTAGAGTAGTAAAGAAACGCTAGGCATTCTGGCTAGTTTTTTTTTAATAACAACTTGACAGTGAAAATATAAAAAATAGTAGTTAAAAAAAAAAAAAAAAAAAAAAAAAAAAAAAAAACATTTTAGAACAACATATGTTAGCGTCATAAAATATTTTAGCAATTTATTAATGTGTAGAAAAATTTTAAAGGGATAATGACGTCAGTTTTTGTGAGATGCATAATTTAATTTTGTATATATTTTTTATTTTTTACGTTTAAGTAAATGTATTTCTTTTCCTATCGAAAAAAAAAAGTAAATAAATAAATAATATAAAATAAATAATATAAAACTTTAAGCAGGCATTTGTGTTTTTAGTTATTTACATGTCATTTTCATTCTTTACATTTTTATTGTTCGTTAAATTGGAAAAGATTCATTTTTCTTGAACCATACCTTTACTTAATCCTTCTAATCCTCTTATACTAAAAGAAACTAACAGTATTTCCATATCATTGTTCTGTAAGTGGCCTCATTTTTTTTAAAATTAAAACTTACTTTAAACGTTGTTTCTTTTTTTTTTTAATGTTTATTCAGAAAATTTTCAGTAATTAAGTATAAATTATTTGAGTTTAATGAAAATATTTTCTTGCACTTCCAGCTATGCATAACTTAAACTATTTAAAATAATAGAAGAATTTAAAAATACATTTTATTGTGCTGTTATTTAATGTAAGTGTATTCTTCACCGAATGTTTAAAGAATAATTCACGGATGCAAAATATTTTAATTTAATGATTGAATAATAATAATAATACAAAAAAAACCTAATTATTTTTATTTAATTAATTAATCTTAGTAAATTATAGCTATTATTTTTAAAGGAAAGTTTATTTTTCAAGTAAATGGCTTTATTGAATTAATATTATACGAGAAAACAATAAGGGATTTAATAAATTGAATGTAGTTGTAAGTGTTTTAAGGATGAAACAATGATTGCTACAATGAAAAATTATTTTACCCTTAATTTAAAATGGATCATTCCTAACTAGAGGTGCCAAGTTTCAATAAGAGTTATCAGTAATCAGAGTTATAAACTTATGCAACGTGGAGACGTGAACCATGTCGCGGAGTATTTCTATACACGAGCCCACATATAATGATGAATTGCACTGTTTTTGTAAACAAATATATAATATATTAAGTAAAAAATTAGAAAAATTTCTAGAACAAAAGTAAATAAATATGTGTTTCTTTACCTTCTTACAAAATGAAAGTATTTTTTTTTTAACCTGCTTTGGAGGGGGGGGGGGGGGGGCTTTTACAAAAATTTTATTTATTATGTAATAGTCACTTTTTTATAGACAACTGTTTTTATGGCATTAAATACTAAAACATTGTTCTTTTTTTAATAAAACTTTTTAATTATTTTTTTTTTCTTTGTGTATCTTGCATAAAACCTAACATATATTTTGTTTGGCGGTATAGTATGTATTTTAAATTTATTAAGAAAAAGCAAATAAATTCATCAAGTTCAGTAATATAGCCTAAAAATAATTACATATGTGAGAAATATTGAGCACTCCTGTCACTTTTTTTGGTTCTAGAAGTAATCCCTGATCACTAGCTGGGAAGCAGGAAGGGCAGTCAAAATATGAATAATTAGATAAATGAGAAATGAAACAATTCTACTTTTTATAGGTTCTAGAATATAATAAAGCAAGTTTAAAATGAATATTGACATTTATGTTGCTGATGGAGAAGGATTGGAAAACTAAAGGCTTCTGCAGAGCTTTTAATCAACAACGGCTGGTTGGAGATAAGAAAAGAGGGGGAAGGGGGTAAAAAATAATTACATGAGCAAGAAATATTCCATAATTCTATTTCTTTATAGTTTCTAGAATCGTATAAAGCAAGTTTTAAATGAATATTGACATTTAGGTTGTGGATGGAGAAAGATTACGAATTGGAATGCTTCCGTAGTGCGTTTGATCGTCGATCGTTAGTAGAGTTTCTTTTTTTCTAACGAACGATATCCGCGACTTTTTAAAAAGCGTATAATCCGTAATTTTTATATGTTGTCCGTAATGCCGTAATTATTTCCGTAAATCCGTAATAATTACGGACAAATCGTAATACTTGGCACCTCTACCTAACTGACGTCAAACTTAATATTAAAATGAAAGGAATTATGAACTATAAATTGAAATTTCAGTACGGATTTGTTTTTTACTTTTGATGTTTTTATTTAATTTTGTTTTTATTTAATTTTGTTTTTATTTAATTTTGTTTTTATTTTTAGTTTTTAAATAGTCACAACATAAATATTAATCTAATTTTATGATATCAAGAAACATATTTTTTCTTTTTTAAAAAGCAGTATTAAAAATATTAAATAAAAATATCAAGTCTAAATGTGAACCATTATTTTATGGTTTAAGTTTAAAATATATTAATTAGTTATTTTTAATAGGAAATATAATTAAAATTAAAAATATTCTAATTAAAATATTTTAATGTTGAAAATACTTTTGACTTTTGTTAAAATATCATAGTTGTTACCATTCCTAATGTATTCAACATTGATAGCACCCGTTCTTTATTTCACACAAACTGCTTTGTAGAGTAGTAGAGTAATTTTATTTAATAAATAATTACGATTGAATACGGAAAAAAAAAAGAAAAAGAAAAAAAGAAAACATTATTCAAAATTGACCTAATTCCAAAATTTCTTTTTTAAATCACTTTTAGCCCTTATCGCTCGTATGCCACTTCTCTAGGGACATTAAAAAATCGAGCCACGCCTTAAGGTAAAAAAAATATATGCCTCTGCAAATTAAATGTTATTTTTCTAAAACGTGTAACTATAGGCTATCTTTCGGCTACTGGAAAATTTTAACAGAAAGATTTATTTTATTTAATGATGAAGTAAAATAAAACAAATTATTAGAATTTTTCGGTAGCCAAAAGGTAGTAAGTTAGAAACTATACGTGTGATGTTTTAAAGGAACGCCAAAAGACGTGTCTTACTGTTCAAAATAGGAAAATATGCCGAGTGTTAAGGGTTAATAAAAATTTGGAGAATTCCATTGCTTGAATTTAAAGCACAAAAGTGCGTTGTAATTTTGATTAAGAAATAAACTCTTAAAATTATTTTATTTTTTAATAATTACAGAAGGCTTATTAATTTTCTAAATAACGACTTTTGAACTAAGATTTTAAGACCAACTAAAGCTTTTTTGTTTCTTTACTTTCTAGATAGTTTCATTAGTGCTAAATACTTGATCATGTCTAAGTTTTTATAGGCTCAATCAGTAGCCGAATTGTTCTCCGCTCATAGCTGGTAGACGGGAAGTGGTACATGTGCTCGATCCTAAGTCGTGCTCAGCGACGTAGCTATTTGGAATTTTCTGTGGTTTTCTTAGAAACTCACGTGAAAACGCTCTAAGAATTCTTAGAAAGTCTCCTACGACGGGCATTTCCCTTAGGCCCAGGTCCCTAGTGCAAACAAATGGTCTTAAGTTGAACACAAAACACCACCGTTTTTTATATACTATAGACCTGACAATTATAAGTAAGAAACTCGTAGCAAAATACCATTGTCCTGTACTTTAGACAGTCTGACTTTATTTCATTTTATTTTTTACAAATATTGGATCCGGATTTCTAGTCCTGTGAAAGATATTTGCGATTAATTAACCATTAACGCCAACAGTTCTGTTTTTCGATTGTTAATAAAATAGCACGTATAATCTTTGTGATTTCTTTTAATGATTATTTTCTTTTTATTGAGATTACAAGGGTTGATCCAGGTTTTAATTTTTGGGGCCCATTTTTCTGAAAAACAAATTATTTTTGTGAAATTTTTATTTATTTTTGTGAAAAAAAGAATTGTCACTAAAAACCTTTCATTTTAGCAGTAACTCTATCTAATGTTTAATATCAAGTTAATAGACTTTTATTAAACAAGTATAGACACTCATTAAAAATAATACTGTAAACATGGAAAAACTCTACAAAAGTATTATTTTTATAAAACAAAATTTTGTGAAAGGGCTGTGTTCATAAATCTGAATTTTGTGAAGGGACCCATTTTAAGGATTTGAATTTTGTGAAGGGATCCATTTTAAGGATTTGAATTTTGTGAATGGGTCCATTTTAGAGATTTGAATTTTGTGAAGGGGCAGCAAAAGGATCCCAATTTTTGTCTGGATCGACCCCTGGATTAGAGGGTAGTATTAAGGTAAAGCTAGGAGAGATCGCGTGGTAGGAGAGATTGCGCACATAGAGGATCGGAAGGAAAGAATAGAGTGGGCGAGTTGAAAGTTTAGGTGGTTGTACAACATCAATAATGAAGTGCCGACTTGAATTTGCATATTGATTGCTTTAAGAGTTTAAGATAAAACGCGGTTAATTTGTCTCGTTCTCAAAAATAAATGCTAGAATTTTCATAACCCTTTCTAAGAATTTCAATACAATGGTAGTAGTACAAAATATTTTTAATTAAAAAATTTCACATAACCTACTGACCTAGACTAACAGTACAAGCCCCATGATTTCCTCTGAAGGTGAGTAATTATTTAATAAAACACGGCGCAATCCCACCTACCAAAGTGGGAGAGTGTGCACTTTTACTGCTTAGGAGAGATTGCGCATTTAAAATGCTATACTAACAGGAATTTTGCCGCTTATTGGTGATAACAAGACAATGATGATGAGTTTGTTCAATGCCTGGAACTGTATCAAAATCTAACTTTGTTAAGTGATCGGACTAATTCAAACCATTCGAGTCGGCGCACTACCTTTATGGACACTAGCCACAAAATTTGTAATTAATCATTATTCAGGAGTGGCACAATCGACAAAAGACCTCTGATGTGATTTACCTCTAGAATGCTCTAGAATGTTAGCCTATGAGCAATTTATGGCAAAGGATTTGAATGGTATTGTAAATCTATTTAGTTTTGCAGTACTTTCATGTATGACGTTAAACTTTTCAGTTTTCAGCGCAGTTGTCGGCTGCTCAAATAGAAGAGATAAAACTAAATGCAAGCAAAAAATATCAGTGTACTCAATCTTCTTTTAAAGACAGGGGTCGTATTCTCCGCCCTTTTTTCAGGGCACTCTCAGAAATAAGAAATTTTCAAATATATTGCTACCACTATATTTATACTTTAATCTCTACCCTGTATAACTACGGCACATTACTATAAATATAATTCTACATAAAATTAGTGGTGGCTAAAAAGGTGAAAATTTACATATCTGTGAGAATGTCCTGAAGAAAGGGCAGAGAGTACGACCCCTGTTTTAAGGAATGTAATCGTCTACGTTTCAATAAAATAAAATAAACGTAAAGGATTTTAAAACATAAAGGATTTTTAACGCAAAGGTCCTGAGGAAAAAAACTTTAATAAGTAGTAAATGGTGGGAGGTATCTGCGTTTACAAATGGGCAGGACTAGCCACATATCATTGCACACACGGTGTGCTAATTTTTTTTTTTTTTTTTTTTCCCTCGGAATACCAAATTTGGAAAAACCTGTTCGAGACGGATACACCGTCTAGAACAGGTTAACTTGTGGCAGGTGGTTGCACAATAACTTCAGATGTACAATAATAAGTGCGATGCTTGTGGACAACGAGAGATTCGGTCAGCAAACAGGAAACCATTCTAGCTGAAAAGGTAATGTACTAATTTTAAGTTAAACATGTTAACTAGTAACTTAATATTATTTTCTGGTCTTGTTCATTATCTAGTCTTATTCTTTTTTCTATTTCTTTAATATTTTTTCTTTGAGTACATTTTTGTAGTTCTTTTTAAATTTCTTTTATTTTTCTGATTTTTTTAATTATTGAATTGAAATATCACCTCCCAGTGCGAAAATATTTGTTTACAAATACATTACAACAATGTCATTTAAGTAAATTATTATTACTGATAATATAATTGTAGTTATAATTAAGCGCAATCTCTCTTACCCATGTGCGCAATCACTCCTACTCTATAAGGAGAGGGACCGCGGTAGCCCAGTCGGTAGAGCGCCGGCCTCGTAATTAGAAGATTGCGGGTTCGGTATCGAGCCGGCCAAAGACCGTCGTGTACACTAATGGTGGCTGGTACACGTAAAATCTGTCGTGGCCGCAATGTCCTCCATGTTCCCATAAAAAATTATACCTCTGGGGGTCACCGAAGCGGGAGAGCCATCGCTTCCATGGAGGATCAAAATTGCGATGGCATGTCTCCGGACCACCTCTAGGGGTGAGTCCCAGACCGTCGTCAATTGACCATCTGCGCAGCACTAGTGCGACTTAAAACCCAACCAACCAACTTTAAGGAGAGATTGCGCAAAACAGCTCTCTTGGTTTTATTACTACAGTTGTTTTAAATTACAACAGATCAACAAAATAGCAATAGAAATGCATAAAAGAAGGATCAATTCAAAGTTATGCACCAATAGTTTAGCAAAAAATTAGTATTTGGATTTTTTTATATTATTTTTTGAATTGTGCGCAAACTCTTGTAGCTTTGCCTTATAAACATTCTAACAAATTTTTATATAAGGTAAAGCTAGAAGAGCTTGCGCACATTTCAACAGATCAATTTAAAAAATCCAAATATTAATTGTTTGCTAAACTATTGGTGCATAATTTTGAATTGATCCTTCTGCTATGTATTTCCGTTACTATTTTGTTGTTCTGTTATAATTTAAAACAACAGCTGTAATAAAAGCAAGAGAGTTATTTTGCGCAATCTCTCCTTATAGGGTAGGAGTGATTGCGTTTAATTATAACTACAATTACATTGTTAATAATAATAATTGCGTTTAAATGACATTGCTGTAATGTATTTGTAAACGAAAATTTTTGTATTGGGAGTGGATATTTCACTTCAATAATTAAAAAAAAAACATCATAATTTGCAAGGTCCACCAGCGGCCGAGCGGTTCTGCTCTCAAAGCGGGTAGACGTGAAGTGCCATGTTCGATCCCAGGTCGTGCTCATCGGCCTAGCCATTCGGAGTTTTCCGTGGTTTTCTCCAATACTTGGATAAATACGGGTTAGTGCCCCTTAGAAAAACCTCCACGGAAGGCACTCCCCCTCAGGCCTAGGACCCTTGTGCAGTCAATTGGCCTTATTCCTAAATAGACCTTCTTCTATGCATTACCATTACTAATTTGATGTTATGCTATAATTTAAAACAACAGTTATAATGAAACCAACAGAGCTATTTTGCGCAATCTCTCCTTATAGGGTTGGAGTGATTACGCACATGGGTAGGAGTATTGCGCTTAATTATAACTACAATTCCATTGTTAATAATAATAATTGCACTTAAATAACATTCTTGTATTGCATTTGTAAACATATATATATATATATTACAGAGTAGATATTTAAAATCAATAATTAAAAAATCAGGAAAATAAAATAAATTTAAATGAATCACAAAAACTTATTTAAAGAAAACGTATTAAAGGAACAGAAAAAAATGACATGACCATATAAAGATTGCAAAAAACATTAAGTTACTAGATGGCACATTTAACTTAAAATTGGCACATTTCCTTTTCAGCTTGATTTTTTTTTTTTTTCAACACGCTTTTATTAGCTTCACCTGTATGTATGTATGTTTGTAACCGCTCTGGCAGCAAAAAAAAAAAAAAATCTATATTGTACAAAAAGACTTTCCCTACGTGTACGCTGTGGTTGTGAGGTAAAGCTCTGGGCTACGAACCTAAAGGTCTAACTTCAAGCCCGGTCAGAGGAGGAGATTTTTTAAAAATGGTTTTTGTTTAATTCTAAATTATTTATTTATTACAGATTTAAAAGTATGTAAATATTATGGTGTATCACTCACTTGATTTTCTCTTACCCTGCATTTTAATACTATAAAGATAGATATCTTGCGCTTTTTGGTTCACATTTCAATAAAAGCGTGTTCTTTAATTTTTTAAGAGTATATATATTTTTTTTCCTGACTGAATCTCTCGTTGCCCACAGTCGTTGTACTTATTGTTGTAAATCTTGAAGCTCTAGTGAAACTACCTGCCACAAGTTCTCCTGTTCAAGACGGATTGTACACTGTGTGCGCAATGCATTTCCGAGCCAGACTAACGAGTAGCATGAGCATTTTGAAGTTGAGTTATTGCTAACTCATATAGACATAATTTGGTGTTACTGATTTTTTTTTTTTTTTCTAATGGATAATACCATTTACATTAAACATTTTTTTTCTTTAAGCATTGTTCATGTTTCATACGCACACTGGGAAATGATTGACGCCAATGTAATTAACTTTTGATCGACGGCACAATACGCAAGCACAAAAATATTTGATACAATAATGTTAAACATACAATGGTGGAAATAATTATAAGACACCTATCTAATTTGACAAATAGTGAAAAAAAAGATTCAGAGCTTAAAAATGTTTTATCAGATACGTAAAAAACAAAAATGTATTCTGTTATCATATATAATTATTTTATAATAATGATATTTTCATACAATTTAATGAAAAAACTTAAAAACATAATGGGCAAAATTATAAGACACCAACCGTTTTTTCCAAACACAGTGGTCAACATAATTAGCAGACACTAATGGTCTAAAAGAAAATCCTCTAACATGGTTATTCAATATTTGGTGAAGCCGCCATTGTTTTTTATAACATGAAAGATGCGATTCGGCATTGAATCTATCAATTCTAACAAAAAAACGCAAGACAGTTCTTCCCAAGCACATGTTATAGCTTTCTTTATGTCTTCGACACATATAAACTGCCTCCCATTTCAGTAAACCGCACGAGCTAAGATCCCTCACAAGTTTTCGATGGGATTTAAGTCTGGGGAGCGAGAAGGCCACGGGAGAACATTGATACTTTGCTCTGAAAGCCACTTTTTTTGTTTCGTGTGATGCATGAATCGGCGTGTTGTCGTGCTGGAAAGTGTAGTTTTCGCCACAAAGAAGTTCACCGTATATGGCTAGTTGATCTTTAAGAAGATTCTTATACTTTTCGGAATTCATTCTTGAATGCACAAAAACAGTATCCGTTTTCTCTTGAGCCGAAAAACCAGCTGAGCCTTCACCTTTTGGCGGCTCATTAGTACATGAGGAGACTTCCGTAAATCATGCCAATAATATTGAAACCCGTCAGGACTATCCAGGTTAAACTTTTTTTCATCAGCAAATAACACAGAGTACCATTTGGAGGTCCAGTCCATAGTTTGTTTAGCGAAGTTTAGACGCTCCATTTTGTGCCGGCTTAGAAGCGGTGTTTTTTTTTTTTTTTTCAATTTTTTATATTTCACATAGGAAGCATTATGCAAAACCCTACGAATGGTTCTCGTTGAACAATTCAGTTTCAAAGCATTTTTAATGCCTGTAGTGGTCATCTTATTCTGTGTAGCGAGCGAAAGCGCAAGACATCTGTTTCTCGAGGACAAGCAAGGAGTACGTCCAGATCTTTTAATCACCGATCCATTAATTCCTCTTTTCAAAACATTTCTAATTGCACATCTAGAGCATTTAATAACTTTTGAAATATTATTAATTGAAGCACCAGTTCCATTTAATCTCCAAATTTCGAAAATTTCACTTTCTTTTAATTCTGTACCTTGTGGCATGTTTGTAAATGCGTGAAGTGGGTTATCGTCTGCTTTAGTTAACTGCTGACGTTATAACAGCGTGTAGAAAATTTGCATATTGCACATTATTTTTAAAAAAAAAAGCAGGTGTTTTAATTAAAATGTTAAGGTGTCTTATAATTTTGTCCATGGTATTTTTAATTTTTTTTTTTATTAAACTCTAAAAAAAATATCATTTCTGTAAAACAATTACGTGTGATAACAAATAAATTTATGTTTTTGACGTATTTGATAAAACATTTTTAAGCTCTGAATCTTTTCTTTCACTATTTGTCAAATTAGATAGGTGTCTTATGATTATGTCCACCACTGTACCCATAAAAATAAGTAAGAAATCTGATGAAGTAAATGAAAGATTCCTCAATTAATGCTTGTATAAGATTGATAAATACGAGTGTGATAAAATAATTATTCATTTCATATTTTTTAATGGCTTCGTTTTTAAGTACCAAATAAAAAAAGGACTTTACAGTGAATTTATTAGTACAGATTTTTTTTTTTTTTTTTCAGTTATTCTTGATATTTCAGGTAAATTTAATAATCACTGTTTACTCAGTTACTTTTTTTTTTGCAGTTGATTAAATACATATACTCGTATATGAAACTCAACTGGATTATTTTTTTAAACTTTCTCAAAAGTTCACGAATATATATATTTATATATATTTGCCTCTCTTTAAATTATTCTCAAGATAGAATCTTATTAGAATTACATATATATTTTTAAAATTTTTAAAAAAGATTCTTTACTTTAAATTTTTCTCCTTTTCAGCCCCCTCCTTCTCTTTATTGAGTAAAACATCGGTTCCGTTCATCAAAATGCATATATTCCTTATCTCATATAGGAGAAAGAAATTCAAGAGTCTTTTCTTAGGTACGTTTGCATGTATTTTACATTTCATCAGTTATTAGAGAGGAATTTTTGAGGTTCGTGTGACTTAAACTAAAGTATTGACTGAAATATTAAATTTTTAGTAGATGTTAGATTAGAAGGCTTTATTTTATTTGTATTATAGAATTTTTTTGTTCAAATTAAGTATTTTATATAACGTAGAGTTTTTTTTTTTTTTTTTTTTTACTGAATACATCTCTAAACTCTGCTTAAATTCTTTAAATATTAATCTTAGAAGTTCATAAAACCCCTCAAAGATACGTAACAGTTAGTCGCTGTGGACATCAGAAAACTTATCTATTATAATAATGTTATCTTATGCTAAGTTTTTAATTTTAATTTAAATCTATTTAACTTTTAAAATAATATTCATTAAGTTTAAATTGCCTTTGGTTACCACTTTGAACATAAAGTAATGATTATTTACTAGATTAAAAAAAAATAACAACCTAAAAAACAAATGTAATTAATTCCTTAATAACAGAAACATTTAAATTTACAAATTATAATTATTCTTTGGTCCTAAAAAGATAAGCTGATCGTATAGTATAAAAAAAAAAACAATAAAGATAAGTTCGCGTTGTGTTCTCAAAAAATATCTTCTAAAATTTAACCAAAGAAACTTTTATTTGAATTATACTCGTAATTAGCCATCCCTCAACAATACAAACCAGAGCTCGAAAAATGGGTAAGACAATACCCGTAGATAGGAGTAAATAAAAACTTCATGTTTCTCTAGATAATAAATTCAAAAGGTACACTCATTAAAAAAAAAACACAGATACTATAATTTGATTCTAAAATATACAAATTTTAATTAAACTAAAGCAGGATTACACTATTTTTCTTAATTTAACTTTCCGCCGAACAATGGGAAAATATACCATAGTGACAAAGAAGCTAGTATTGCTCTGTACAGTCAGTCCTTACACACAAACAATGAGTTTATTTTCTGTGAAAAGAAACTTAATAAATTCTACATCAAGAAACAAGATACAAGAAACAGGAATGTTAAAGACATGAATATAAATATTAACTTACATAACATTTGTTCTTTCAGATGCCCCAGTTCAGCCGAGAGTAGAGGCAGTACGTTTCCCCCCAAAAAAAACGTCAAGGACAAAGCCATCCGTCGTACATGAAGCTACGCCGCATCATTAATCCTCCTCTATTAGGATATTAGTCTAGGTTCTGCAGCCACACCTTCACTCGGGTAATCGCCTCTGACATCACAATTCAGGATTTTCGTTAAGAAGCGGGCAATTGTTTTTTTCTTTTCCGGAACAAAACGGGTCGACACTCAGTCACGCATTCATTTTCCAAACGCCCCTTCTTTCTTCTTCTTTTTCCAACTCAGAGCTAGGCCTGCCTAACCTCACGTCTCCATCTCCTAATCAAAATCCGAACTTCCTTCTTCTTCCTTTTTCAAGCTACCCGCTATACACTCACTACTTCAATTCTCAAAACACAGCTATCTTACGACGTCACTCATTTTTCATCAGCCAACAACCAGCGAGTGAAAATCAGATCAAAACTAACTAAAAAAAAGTAAAAGTCTATCCTCTTTTTGTCCAAACCGGGAGGGAAAAAATCGCCACACCCCCTTCTCCCCTTGATACGTCACCAAACGCTCTACGTCAAATCACCACTTGTCTATCCCGCGAGGTACAGTCTAGGAACCGCCCTCCCGAGACTCTCATATGGTAATTTCCTGTGCTGACGTCAAGATATGGGAAAAAGAGGAACACACCCCAACTATCAGCTGTTCGCCATGTGATTCGAGAAACACGTTTTATCACTCCACTTAGATAAAAGAGAAAAGAGCAAAAAGGAAGCTTTGCGAATAAAGAAGCTTAACATTCCATCCGCGGATTACGACTTTAGAATACGCATTAAGATGATAGAATGTTTTAGAGCTAAATGCTTTCACTCATGAAAATGGAACAAAGAATCTCATATACTCTATTCACTGCTTGTCACGTTTATTCACTTTGCATTTCGAAGGGAAATATTTCTATATATTTTTCAGAATAATTCTGTTTACCCAAATCCCAAAAGGAATTCTTATCTCGATTACACAGAGAAAGGATGCATTCACACTAGGTATTATCTATGGACAAGACTATTTTTCTTATTTACTAAGCATTTTTACACATTGCATTCCTTGACATGTATCTACATTTTTATCACCCCACCTGTTAAACTATTTATTTAATTGAAAAAGAAAATTTTCTTGAAAGAGAAACAAAAAAGTTAATCACGGCACCTAAGGTTAATTATCCGCCGTGATAACTACCCTCCCGTCACAGAAAAAAAAAAAAAATCAGACACATCCAGACACACCACATATTCTACTAGTGTCCGAGTATTCAGCCAGAGACGAGAATTTTTAAATGTGAGCTTTAAACTACCAGTTGTTTTTAAATAATTACACTTTTTTTTTTTTTGTAACAGAATATAATAGAAACCACACTTGCAACAAACCAACCTAGAAACAGCCAGCAACCCGCAACTAGAACTCACATCGCCACAGATCAAACATCGACCCGAGAAATGCGAACCTCTAACCACCAGTTCCTGCCGAGCCTGTGGAAAGCCGATCGTTCTTCCCACACACCCTACCATTACCAGGACAGCATGAACACACAAGCTACACTATTGCAGTATACTACCAACTTAAAAAAATTCCAATAAGATACTAAAGACTCTACAGATCAACATTTACTGAATACCCATCCACCTGACATCCATTTCAGACCTAGCACAAGCACCGATAACGACACCTGGATTTGAAGACTCACAACAAACTGACGCTATAAAGGGTAGATAAAAATTTAAATTTTGTTTTGTCCGACATAAGGTTTGCTGATAACAGGAATACTCTTTGTACCAAAAAATTTTTTAAACCAAAATAAAGGGAAAAACATCGGGTTGGCTTATCTTGTTTTTGAAAAAACCTCCACCTCAACTGAACTGCCACAGCTATTTACATGATACATATACAAGCAACAATGAAATCTTCCTAACTTTTTCACATGATTGAACATTTAATATAGAACATACAATTGTTTTTAATACCATACTTTCAAACTAATTTTCAACCCGCAGTTTTTTTAAAAAAAAAAGGAAATATTACAAAGGGCAAAAAAAAATTTCTTGGCAAACCTATTGATGTAATGTGAATTACTAATGTTCATTAATGGACGCAAAAGTCTTTATAATTTCGTGATAAAGTTCATAACTTTTGATTACCATACGAAAGTTCATACATATTTTTTAACAGTTCACAATAATCGTTCATACTATTCAACGTAATATCATATCAGAATGTGTGGAATTATAAAATACAGTCTTTGTAATACAGTCTCTTGAATTACACAGTCTTGAGCAGATGACACATACTAGCATTAAATACAAAATTTTACAACTTTGGAGCAACCTTGCTTTTTGCTCATCAACCTAACAACACCTTGCATAGCTACCTAAAATTATTGACTAGCACCGAGATAATATCTAATAATAAAACATTTTGAATGGCCCAAAGTAATACTCAAGTCAAAATTTTAACAAAATAAATTGTGCGCCCAGAAATACATTAAAACAAAATACATCACAGTAGATTATTAATTATCTAAGTGCAAGCATGACCCGATTATACAATTTTTTTTTTTTTCTTTTTTTTTCTTTTTTTTTTTTCGGTTTTTCTATTTTTACACTAATTTTTTTTTTTTTTTAAACATTAACCGAGGCCAGCCGAACCTTACTCATATACAGGGCAAAGGAAGAAGAACTTTTGACCGCCAGCTCAACAGCTTTAAGGACCAATATTTTACCCCCCAAAACCTTTTACACGAATATTTCCCACTGATATCATCTTTTTGAAAGGATTAAGGCTACAAGTTATACTACATTAAAAAAAAAAAATAATATGCAAAATATACTAACAAATATACAACTATTTACAAAAAAAAAATTATATTTACAAATTTTGCCTATTTCTAGGGCGAAGTTTATAAGAGTGAATTGCTACCGGTACTGTGTTACGAGCACCTACTCATTTTTTTTTTTTATCCCTATTTTTTTTTTTTCACATTAATCAAGATTTACAACCGAGAACCTTTTACCACTCTGGCAGATGTAATAAACACAGAGCTTTAGCCAATAAAAGCAATAGAATACCTAACCACTAACCTTTTGGTCACAAAAAAGAAAAAAATAGAGATCTATCTTACGACGTCACTCATTTTTCATCAGCCAACAACCAGCGAGTGAACATCAGATCAAAACTAACTAAAAAAAAGTAAAAGTCTATCCTCTTTTTGTCCAAACCGGGAGGGAAAAAATCGCCACAACCCCTTCTCCCATTGATACGTCACCAAACGCTCTACGTCAAATCACCACTTGTCTATCCCGCGAGGTACAGTCTAGGAACCGCCCTCCCGAGACTCTCATATGGTAATTTCCTGTGCTGACAAAAAGAGGAACACACCCCAACTATCAGCTGTTCGCCCTGTGATTCGAGAAACACGTTTTATCACTCCACTTAGATAAAAGAGAAAAGAGCAAAAAGGAAGCTTTGCGAATAAAGAAGCTTAACATTCCATCCGCGGATTACGACTTTAGAATACGCATTAAGATGATAGAATGTTTTAGAGCTGAATGCTTTCACTCATGAAAATGGAACAAAGAATCTCATATACTCTATTCACTGCTTGTCACGTTTATTCACTTTGCATTTCGAAGGGAAATATTTCTATATATTTTTCAGAATAATTCTGTTTACCCAAATCCCAAAAGGAATTCTTATCTCGATTACACAGAGAAAGGATGCATTCACACTAGGTATTATCTATGGACAAGACTATTCTTATTTACTAAGCATTTTTACACATTGATTCCTTGACATGTATCTACATTTTTATCACCCCACCTGTTAAACTATTTATTTAATTGAAAAAGAAAATTTTCTTGAAAGAGAAACAAAAAAGTTAATCACGGCACCTAAGGTTAATTATCCGCCGTGATACTATATCATTTCATATAACAGTGCAACCTACCGTTTAATATGAACAAATATTTATTCATGGCCTCTCACAAGAAAGGTTTTACACATGCAGTTTTGTGCAATTTTGACCAACAGATTTTGATTTGTAGCCATATGGAAAACCAGGTAAGTTAAATGTAATTAGAAGGAACCGCAGGCAGCACCCTCTGTCGGCCGATAGGTACCTTAATTTTGTCTGCATTTATTTATTCATGGTTCTCTCAGATATCAAGTTTGATACTTTTATATGCTAAGACATAGTTGAAGATACAGCTGAGATATAGTCTTTTCATATATGGAGAAAATTACAACAGAGAAACGTCACCTGTCGAATGATTAGAAATTAGCAACAATTTGTTAGTCATCCCTAAGAGTGGTCTGAGACATGTCATCATAATTTTGATCTTCTAAAGATGCTTCTTCATTTTGATGGCTCAACTATGGTATAACATTTATGAGTTTCAAATTTTAAAGGTAAATAAGAAAAGAAATAAAGTGCGAATATTTCGCACGGGTTTCCTAGTATTCAATAATCTCTTTCTCTTTCAAAGTAACAAGATATTCAAAATGTTATAGAGAAGCTTATGAATGGAGAAAAAAAATCATGCATTAAATAGAAAATTGAATGGAGAGTAATTTTTTGAAGGTTCAAAGGAGGAATTCCATTAATGATTCTCTTTCACGAGGAGGCTTTACGGTGTGAAAGCTTTACTTTTTCTTTTTCAGTTTGGATGTATGCAAATGTTTTCTACACTAATGTTAAAATGGCGTCTTTGTAAAAAACGTGTTATAACATTTTTTAATCCTTAGATTTTTTTTACAAGTTTGAAATATTGTATTAACTTAAAAATGTACAGAATAGATACATCAATTGCTTTTACGAAGAAGGTTTAAAACATCGTAATTTTTTTTTTAAAGAAAGCTTTAAATGAGAAAAAGTACGATGCAGATACAAATAGCATTTATAAAACAGGAAAAAAAAAAAAAAAAGTGATGGATTTAAGAAGAAAAATTGGTTCTAGAGAAGGCTTAAATTTTCAGTAAAGGGCTATATCATTGCAGCCTCTTTTAAAAAATAATTTATCAGTTTTGATATGTTTTTTTTTTTTTTTTTTTTTTTAATATTCATTTAAAAATATTTTACTGTTGTAGTTAAATAGTCATAAAATGCCTTTATATTTAAAATGCAATTACTTTAAATTAGGGAAAGAACATGATTTATAAACTACAGGAAATTAATGATTAAATAAAAGATAAACGTAAAGCTAAAAAAGTTATAGTTTTCTTGTTAACAACATAAATAAAACAATTCCATTTTTTAAAAACATTATTAAGTACACTTTTTTTTTTTTTTTAAATAATAGTGTTATAGCAAAATCCTTTACAACTCATTCTATTTATGGATGCCATAATATTGAACGAAAAAATTCTAAGTGCTGAAATATACTCACAAATTTCTTTCAAAATAATATCAAAAGATGCCCAAAATTTTATATAGATACTTATGAATGGAAAAACACCCCGTAGGCTTGAAATACATTAAATAGAAAATTGAATGGGGAATATTTTTTTTTTAATTCAACGGAGGATTCCATTAGTGATCTTTTTCACGAGGAAACTTTTATAGGGTGAAAACTGCACTTTTTCAATCACATGTATGCATGCGATTTCTATACTAATGCTAAAATGGCGTCATTGTAAGTAAAATATTATGACATTTTCTTATCCTCATATTCTTTTATAAATTTTAAACATCGTACTAACTTGAAAAAGTGTTAAATGGATGCGTAATTTGACTTTAGAAAGAATAGTTTAAACATCCTAAATTTTGAAAAAGAAAGTTTTAGGCGAGAAAAAGTAGTTTTATGTGATTACAAATACTATTTAAAAATTCAAGGAGAAAAAAAATCGGTGGATTAAAGAACATGTTTTTAAACATATAGGTTTTATATTTTCAGAGAGTTGCTGTTATAGTCTGTGTAGCATTTCATATAATGCATCTGTTTTATGAAAACTTCCAAAATATACTTTGCTTCTAAATAGCCAAAATATGCAATATTTTTTAGTTTAAAGCCACTTCAAGTTTAGAAAAGGAATATATTTTATAATATGGTTTAAACGAAATTGTTTTCGTAAGCATTGCCTGTTAATTAATTATATGGGGAAATTTGTAATAGGTCGGATATTTTTTATGATTATAAATCTACTAAATTGAAGTTCTCCAAACTTATGTTTTAATGATTGATTAGCCTAACGAAGAAATATGATACTTAATTAAAATAATCAATAACATGGTGGTTTTGAAACATCAAAAACCATTCAAAATCGATCATATATAAGCATTTAAACAACAATTGGGCAAGCATATACACCAATGTAAATCAAATTTAATAACATAAACATTTTAATTTTTAGCATATACTAAAGAATGTAGGTCTTCTTTTTCTTTTTCACCGTTTCCCGTAAAGAGCTTTAGTCATTCAGTTAACGAAGGCATGTATGACCTGTCTTTTTCTCGGGACAATTTCGCCACCACTCTTGAACAATAAACTCCTTTTTAGATTTAAAGGTAAGATTTGATTATTTTTCGAATGATTTCCGTGTATTTGTATAACAAATATTTTATGGCAGCTTAAAAGCAAGAGTAATGCACAAAAGTTTACAGAAATTCATATTTAGTAGCACATTGAAATATATTGGTGTCAATCTGATTTTGGTGCATATCGTTCAACTGGTGGCGCTATCGTCCCGATTGTAATAAATTTAATATAACAGCGTAGGATAAAATGTTGTGCATAAATGTACAAAAATGATGATGTCAATAATGATTGATTTTAATCAATCATTGTGAAATAAAAAGAAAATAATTGTAATAGTTAAAAATAAAAAAAAATGTTTGTATATGTCGGAGCATTACCTTACTCTTGAGTGTTAATTTTCAATCTGAGTAATTTTTTAAAGAAATCGTTAATATATTTAAACAAGTATCCAACCATATATTTGATAGTTAAAAAGAAGTTTTAAAGAAAATACATTTCCTAAGAAATCGTCTGTAAGGCGAAAAATTGAATTTCTTTCGGCATTGAAGGTTATACATCTCTGAGATGAAAATCGTTTGCACTCAGCATAAAAACAATTGTGAGATAACGCATCTGGCAATTTGTTTTAAAAAATTTGAGGAGTTACCTTGGCCCTCCTGAATCAATTTGCTGGTAGCTGAAAAATGTTGATTGTGAACAAGAATGACTGAAGATGTAAAAATTAACAGTTTATTAACTTCAATAAAGTGAAGGGTAACATGACCTATCATGATGTTAAATATTGAGCAATATTGCATGTAAAGAACGAATGTGGAGAACGTGTACGCGTCTAAAATCACTGGTGACAAGTAAACTTTAACTATACTACAGTCGGCAACAAAAGTATCAGAGCACTAGCAAAAATTCCTATGTAAAAAAAAGTACACTTAATACAGTTTTGTTAAATAAATTTTTGTCGAATCCTGTTATTTGACTCGTAATTCTCATAGCAATCGCTCCTTTTTTTTTTTTTTTTTTTTTTTTTTCTCACCTAATATCTTGTTTTAACCAACAAAACTATTTGTGAAACAAGCAAATCATTCTCAAAACTTCGCAAAGTTTCACTTTTTTACGAAATGTTGTCTTTGAGCGCTCACAAAATTTTGACCAATAAATGCAAGTATAAGAGTGCAGATTTAATTTTTAATGTAACTGGTCGAAAATGAGCATTTCTGAGCGACTTTTTTCTAAAATGCTTATGAAATGAATCGATAGTAAATGCATAACTGTGGGTGACTATATTTTGTTCTAAATTAAGTGAATTCGTATTAAAAAATATAGAAGAATATTTTGTGATGGCCACAAGTGTTTTTTTTATAAAAAAATTTAACATTATTTCTTCTTCTTCTTCTTTTTTTTTTTTTTTTTCAAAATTTATTTTTAATCTCACTCTTGCCAAATTTTATAAGTATCACACAAAACTTTTTTCACTTATTGCTTAAAATTTTAGTATCGCCAGTGAACGAAAGGAAAATTTTATGTCTACAAATTTTTCTTAGTTTTTATTAGCTTTAATATCTCAAAAACATTTTATAAAGCGCCAAAAAATTGTATGTGGTATAGTGTTTCTTGTTTTTTCCATAGTTTGATTTTCCTTTGTCTAAGAAAATATTTTCTGTTGCTCGGTGGTTATATTGATATTTTAACTATGTTGATATCCCGTCCAAGGTTTTTATTGCAGAAGAGTAACAGAGATAATTAAATGATTTCACATAATCTATAAAATAAGGGAAATCATTAAATCAGTTCCTCTGTATATTTCTAAAAGCTCATTTACAGTATGAAAGTAATCCATTGTGCTAAATTTACTTTAGTTCACAGCCAATTCATGTTCTATTGTTAAAAATTTGGTTATTTTTATAACTTACTGATAGTACACGATTCTTAATATTTTACTTCTTTTCTATCTTTGTCATCAAGACAGTGTTATTAACTCGTAAACATTTGTGTGTAACTCGTAAGCACAGTGTTATTATCTCTCTAAACATTTTTTGGCTTTAATGTTCCTATGCAAAGTAATACCTCTGGAGGTCACCGAAGAGTGGGAACCATCCCCGCTGTGGATGATCAAAATTGAGATGTCATTTCTCGGGACCACCCTTTGGGGTGAGGCCCAGACTGTTACCAATTGCCTATAGCGTAGCACTAGTACAACGTAAAATAACCCACTAACACAGTCAATCTAAACACTTTTCAAATTGCATAAATAACGTCTTTCCAAATTAATTTGTGAATTTACCTTTGCCTGAACATTTAATTTCTTTTATAGATTTAACGAAATGTGGGACTTTTATTTCTGGTATTACATTTTTTACTTCTTTTTAGTTTTTATGGTTGTTACAGAGCTGCCTATATTTTTTAATTATTTCGTAGCATTGTTAGTGTTCGCCTTTATTTCACACCAGTTTTATTTAAGAGTAATTTATTTCTTATTTAATTATAATTGAATGCTAAAGAAAATATCTGTACAAAAAATATGATGTGAACAAAAGAACTAACAATTCTGCGGAAAAAATTAGAGATGTTGTCAATTTTTTTAAAAAAAAAAAGATATTTACGATTTATTGATTTGTTTTGGTGATTCATTAGAAGATTTTCGCGTTATTTGTGCCTGAATTTGGCCCTCCCCCCTTAAAATGCCAAGCCCTTAAAGCTAAATGCGATTATAAATACATGTCTCCATTTATTTAAATATATCTTATTCATTGTATTTTATTTTCAAACATCATTGCTAAATAGATTAAAGAATTAATAAAAGTACATTTTTTTTTTTTTTTAATTTACCGCTATCATTTTTTATTTCTTTGTAAGAATTTAAATTTCAGATAGCATGTCTTTCACACTTTAAAAAATATTTTACACACTGAAAAAAATTATGTAGCATTTAAACATTTTTAAGTATGATTAATATCTGAAAAAGTCCTTTGCTAAGCGAAAATCTATAACTGTGTCTTTCGCATGCATTAATGCCATTTTACTTGAAGTTTTTTTTTTTTTTTTTTTTTCTAGGCTAGGGGTTCCATGTCATTTTAAAAGATGAATACGAGAAAACTATCACAGATAACGTTTAGATAGACCGATTATGTGACATGTGAAAGGTAATGAGTGTATTTTTCAATCAAAAGTTTAAATTATGTATGAAATTTATCTTAATAATTACAGTTAAGTTTGGTTAGCAGCTTTAAAGAACATAGAGGAATAAAAAATGAGTCACAGAAACAAGAAATAAAACCTCTAATGCACTTTTCATATCATCGTATAAACGTGACACCAGAATTAGTCGATTAGAATCAATATAGGTTATCTGTTGGTATAATGGTTAAAGTCAACAATAGACTTGAACTTTAATATTTTTCAGCCTTTCCATTTAAGAGCTGTCTGGTATACATTTTACAAGGATAGATAGCAAATTTCATGCCATTATGGATAATTCCACAGTGATGTGAAGTTTAAAAGTAAAAATATATTGCATATGAACTATAATTGAAACTTGTTTTTTAACCCGGGAGCAGGCGCGTCGGGTCTTACAGGTCCGTTCGTTCCAAAAACTCCTCGTAGAAACACCCCTTTTTCTCGGATCTGGTTCAGATCCCCGCTAGCTGTATTTAAGGTCATCATCTTTCTGAGGGTTGGAATTTCTACAATTTCCTGACTTTCTTTTTTGTAGATATATTGGATTTTCGGGTCTTTCAGGCCCGACGCGCGTGCTCGTTTTTTCCGATCTCAGCCCAATTTTTTAGTGAGGTGGCGATATTTTTAGAGTAAAATGAAGCGATATAGGACATGTGGCCAGAGGAAAAGATGCCATATTTGTCCGAGTAAAAAAAAAACAGAAAATCTGCACTTTGTTGTGCTAAGTGTGATAAAAATATCTGTAGTGAATACACTATTTACATATGTAAAGAATGTGAATAAATTGTAAGTATATCTTTAATTATTCATTTTTTCTGTATGCTTAGAGTCTGTTCTTTCTTAGAAAATGCATTTGATGATATAAAAGCCATTCTCAGTAGTATTATTTAACGGAAAATGCTAGCCGGGTCTGAGAGACCCATCGCGCGCCCCCGCGTAAGAAAATATGCGCGCGTCCCCCCGGGTTAATTAAACACATATTCTACTTTTAAAATAGGAAATTACTATAGTTATCTAAAAATAATATAGAATAATATAATAATAATATTAAATACTAGAGTTTATACTATGATAATAAATGATACGTATGCTTTGTTGTTGTTTACGATGAGAAATTTTAAACTTCTAAAATTAATTTTTTGCAGGAGATCCAATCAAGGGTTAAACGACCGATACCTGATAATATTTAAGTTGTGGAGACAATTTTTTTTTAATTACCTTGTTCCGTAAAATTAAAATTTATCAATTTATTTAACTACTAGAAAAGCCCCGGTTTGGGAAGGAACCGAATTTCAAATGCGGGAAAAATTTCAAAATTAAACTCAAAATGTATAAAACTCGGCCTGATGCTGTGTGCGTGCCAATAGATCAAAGTTTGTTAATGAAACCATTTTTAAATTCATGAAATCAATGAAAGTAGAGAATCAACGAAAGCTTTGCCTGCTTCGCTGGTCACTATATTTAAAGGAAACTCTTTTCTATATCGCTTTATATAAAAAAAAAGAGAGAGAGAGAGAGAAAAGAAATCATGAAATTGTTTGAAAGCCCGCTTCGGGACCCGCTGCCTTCAGCTTCGACCCACTCCTTCGCTGACTCTCGGGTGCCTGTCCCTATTGCCTGTGACAATAGCTTACCAGTGGGCTTCCAGTTGGGTGCTTATCAGATGGCAGTTTCGAAACGGCCAATTTCGAAAAAATTGAAGGAGCAATTTTGTATTTGAATCTCAGCTACATATGAACAACAATATACATGGTGTACATAATATTTTCTTTCACGTTATTTTCAAGATTTATTTGATTTATTCGATCAACCATAAAACAACAATTTCACGCCAAATAAAATATTGCAATATGCTATGATCGGCTACATCTATCGAATGAGGCAATTTTTTGTTGTTATAATAGTAGTTGAGTTAGTTAATAGTAGTTGGCACGTAGAAAAATAATTAAATGTGTAAACCTGATCAGGGCACAGCTTTAATATAGCTATAATATTTGGCGACTTTTGAATTTTTAATCACCATTTTAAACAAAAATATATGATTCATGCGATTATTTTTTCTGTTTCTTTCTTTTCTTTTCTTCCTTTTCTGTTTTTCAAATTTTATAATTTATTTATATTTTTGATGCGCTATTTGGCTTAAAGTGGCTTTCGCGAAATTAGAGTCTTTGGCGAAAAATGTCCGATCCATTTTAGCATCAAAATTTCAAAAATTACCCAGGATTATCAATAAGTAAAGCTCTTTAATGTAATGTTGAATTAGCTTTCATGCCAAGCGTGATTCATCCGTACCAAAAACATACTATTTAAGCAAAACAAAAAAGAAAAATTATCTAAAATTGAGGTATATTAAAAAAAGTATGATTGTTTTTTCACTCCATTTTCATAGTTTAATTTTATCATATCTATGAGCACATTTAATATTTTATAACTTTTTATTTTTCGCTGTGAAAGCATATTTTATTTTATGCTGAAAATAATAATAATAATAATAATAATAATAGTAACTCTTAATTTTTTTTGGCAACAATGAAAAATTTAAATGTCCAATTTTAAAACTATTACCAGATTATTATTTTCCTATTTTAATTAATTTTTAAAAATCTAATCAAATATTCGTTACAAATAAGGTACCAAATGAAAGGAGCGAATTTTCTGAATCCATCGGATTAAACAGCTTATCGATCGGACAATAAAATTTTTTTAAATTAACTAAAGTACGAAAATTTGGTGGCAACTTGCGTCAACACACAGACAAACAGTATCCAAGGAAATCTCTTAGTCGTTTATATAGAGAGAGATGGAAGGAAAGGGTAAAACAGCCACAATGTAAAAAATTTATTTCATTGTTACCTACAAATAAATATTTTATCTTATGAAAGTTTTTAGTGCTAGAGGCCTATTTCAGTCGGTACAGTTGTCGAATTTTTATAATACACTCTTAATAGTGCTAAGAGCCTATTTTAGTCGGTTTATTGAATGGGGATTTATTGAATGAAGTCCCCCCAAGGCACAACTTTGACAGGAGTCCCCCCCCCAGGCCCAACTTTGACATGAGTCCCCCCCAAGGTACCCCTATTTCAGTCGGTACAGCGTTGTCGAATATTTATAATACACTCTTAATAGTGCTAAGGGCCTATTTCAGTCGGTTTATTGAATGGGGATTTATTGAATGAAGTCCCCCCAAGGCCCAACTTTGACATGAGTCCCCCCCAAGGTACAACTTTGACATGAGTCCCCCCCCAAGGTACCCCTATTTCAGTCGGTACAGCGTTGTCGAATTTTTATAATACACTCTTAATAGTGCTAAGGGCCTATTTCAGTCGGTTTATTGAATGGGGATTTACTGAATGAAGTCCCCCCAAGGCCCAACTTTGACATGAGTCCCCCCCAGGCCCAACTTTGAAATGAGTCCCCCCCAAGGTACAACTTGGACATGAGTCCCCCCAAGGCCCAACTTTGACATGAGTCCCCCCCAAGGTACCCCTATTTCAGTCGGTACAGCGTTGTCGAATTTTTATAATACACTCTTAATAGTGCTAAGGGCCTATTTCAGTCGGTTTATTGAATGGGGATTTATTGAATGAAGTCCCCCAAGGCCCAACTTTGACATGAGTCCCCCCCCCAGGCCCAACTTTGACATGAGTCCCCCCCAAGGTACAACTTTGACATGAGTCCCCCCCCCAGGCCCAACTTTGACATGAGTCCCCACCCCAAGGTACCCCTATTTCAGTCGGTACAGCGTTGTCGAATTTTTATAATACACTCTTAATAGTGCTAAGGGCCTATTTCAGTCGGTTTATTGAATGGGGATTTATTGAATGAAGTCCCCCCAAGGCCCAACTTTGACATGAGTCCTCCCCAAGGTACCCCTATTTCAGTCGGTACAGCGTTGTCGAATTTTTATAATACACTCTTAATAGTGCTAAGGGCCTATTTCAGTCGGTTTATTGAATGGGGATTTATTGAATGAAGTCCCCCAAAGCCCAACTTTGACATGAGTCCCCCCCAGGCCCAACTTTGACATGAGTCCCCCCAAGGTACAACTTTGACATGAGTCCCCCAAGGCCCAACTTTGACATGAGTCCCCCCCCCAAGGTACAACTTTGACATGAGTCCCCCCCAAGGCACACCTTTGACATGAGTCCCCCCCAAGGCACACCTCCCCCTCATTGGGATAAAGAGAAAAAACGTTGTTTTGCGGCTATAAGACAGTTTGGACTTCCAACGTTATTTGTTACAATATCTGCAGCTGAAAAAACATTGGTTTGATTTAATGAAAACTTTATCATGGAATTTAGATCGTCACGAATTAACTAAAGAAGAATTTATTGATATTAACAAGTTTAGCAGTAGGCCTCTGGCACTAAATTAAAATCTGTCAATGTCAGATATTTTTTTTTTTTTTTTTTTTTTTTTTTAAACTTTATGTATTGCATTTGTCCCTTTTCATTAATCACAGGAGTTTTGATTATAACTTTCTCATACCCATAGAGAAGAGAATAGTAGAGAAAATATCATCTTTCAGTAAATTTTTCAAGTGAATTTTCGCCATATTTACACGTTTTTATGTCCTGTAAATATTAATATTAGGTTTTCAGAGGTTGACCTATGTGTCTGTGTGTCAATATTTCAAATTGACAAAATTCAATACGTTTTTCTTCTAAAATGGAGACAACATTCTAATATATCTTCTAAAATTTTAATGAAAATAGTCATTATTACTTGAAATTATTTGTATAATTTATAAATTATTAGTAAATTATTAAGTATTTTATTACAGTTATTTAATTAATTAAAATCAGTTAATCTACCTAAGTAGCGTAACCTAAGTAGTTTCAGGAATAAATTTGATAAACAGATGAGTCTTTTAATTTTTCTTATTTGTTTGGGTCTATTTTAACCAAAACATTTTTTCAATTTGTTATATTGCTTATAGTTGTTATATTTCAATAGTTGCACAACTTGAAAACTAGTATGTTGTGGCCACCACAAGACTTTCTTCTGTATTTTCATATACAAATTCACTCAGTAACAATATTTAAAAAAAAAAAAAACGATTTTTTCCAAGTTTTTTTTTCGTTAAAAGCAAAAAAAAAAAAAAAAATAAAAAAAAAAAAAAAATAAAAAAAAAAAAAAAAATCGATAACTTTGTTTTAAATTATCACATATTTATATTTCAACCATTCGTTTTAGAGGTATTGACGAGACCTTTCGAAAGATAGCCATCCTGAAAATTAATCCCCCCTCCCACATTCCCACCGCCACTTTAGAATGTAGAAAAAGAGGGGAAAAAAGGCTAAATACCCCATAGAAGTAGCATGGGAAGAAACGCAAAAAAACTCACAATGTCAAGTGTGTTAAAAAAAAAAAGAAAAAAAAAAAAACAGGCTCACACCGGAAGTAATAAGGGGACAAAATTGACTAGAAAAAGACATTGAACATCGGGAACCGGGCGGGCTGGGGCATGGGTCCTATCGTCCAGGATTAATACGACTCGCATAGTATTTGTCTCGGCGGTGGCGGGGGCGGGAGCCACCGCCACTTCAGAGTGTAGAAAAACAGGAGAAAAAGTTGAAAAAAACCCTAGAAATAACATGGGAAGAAACGCAAAAAAAACTCACAATGTCAAGTGTGTTAAAAAAAAAAAAAAAAAAAAAAAAAAACAGGCTCACACCGGAAGTAATAAGGGGACAAAATTGACTAGAAAAAGACATTGAACAGCGGGAACCGGGCGGGCTGGGGCATGGGTCCTATCGTCCAGGATTAATACGACTCGCATAGTATTTGTCTCGGCGGGGGTGGGCGGGAGCCACCGCCATTTTAGAGTGTTGAAAAAGAGGAGAAAAAGTTAAAAAAAACCCCTAGAAATAACATGGGAAGAAACGCAAAAAAACTCACAATGTCAAGTGTGTTAAAAAAAAAAACAAAAAAAAACAGGCTCACACCGGAAGTAATAAGGGGACAAAATTGACTAGGAAAAGACATTGAACAGCGGGAACCGGGCGGGTTGGGGCATGGGTCCTATCGTCCAGGATCGCGCTTAGCATCGCTTCCCACCAGGGGGGAAGCGATGCTCCCACATGCATAATTTTTTTTTCCTAATTAACTACTACTATTGTCAATAATTCATATTAGTTTTACAATCGCAGGTTAAGAATAACTCTCATCATGTACATTTATACAAAATTTTGTCCTATAATTCCAAGTTAAAAATATAGAAAAATGTGATCACAGCGCGACCTGTTGAGCGATTGATCCCCAAATCTAATCACCACCAGCTTATGTCAGGCGCCAACTAAATACTATGTTTCGTTAAATTTCGTTTAAAAAAAAAAAGAAAAAAAAAAGACGCCCATCTTGAAAATTTACTCCTCTCGAGGGGGGACTTCCCCCCAGAGGGGTTGGCGAGGCTCCTACACATACACAAATTTTTTCCCAGTTGACTATTTCTATTATAAATAATTCTTGTAAATTTCATAATGATTATTAAAAAATAATTCTCTTTATGAACATTTATACAAAATTTTGTCCTATTTCACCATGTTAAAAATTTAGTAAAAGCGGGATGGCAACGCAACCTGTAAGACAATTTTTACCAAAAGTTGATAGGCACTAATTTATGTCAAGGCGCAACTACATACCAATTTGTATGAAATTCTGTGCAGTAGTTCCTGAGATACAGTTGCCACAAAATTTTGTCACACACACACACAGACTGACAGACAGACAGACAGACATTTTCCAAAAATGGTCAAATCGTATTCTACAGCTCTCAAAACGTGTAAATGCATCAAAAACCCGTGGTCAAAAATTTTTACGAATCCAATACTTTCTTCTATTGAATATAGAAGAAAGTAAAAATGACGTATTGAGATAAATGGTTTTCAAGTTTTTATTGCTATGGAAATACATAAAACTTGCCTTAATTTAAACATGCCTTACGGTGTATATGTTGAATTATGAGATGCTGTTAAGAACATGTTTTTTCAGATTGAGTAAAAAAAAAATTTGGTACTTAGTCCAGAAATCGTATTTTTTGAGTTGTATTACCATTTAAAAGTCCACGAGCGATATATTTGTAAGATGCTTCGTGACTGTTTAACGAAGATCACACGTTATTTTTCTGAAAGTATTTTATATCTTATTTACGTTTTTTATATATATTGTAAAATAATATGAATGTAATGTATAGTAAATAGTAACAGACCAGCAGGGTTGAGGTTAATAATTTCTATCATCTACTGTAAAGATATTAAACAAACAGTATTTAGAATCAATATTTTACGATCTAATATTTTTGATAATTATAAACTTTTTTTCCATAAAAGTTAAGCAAATTAAATTTTTATATATTTGTAAATTTGTTATATTTTTGTTACATTTGTTAATTATACTTTGAATTTGTTATATACTATCCGTTAACCCTTTAACTACTGTTTTATGAAAAGACGGAAAATGTATTTGTTACATATTTTCTTAGTTACTTAAGAGTAAATTTTAAATATATATGTAATAAAATTATGCATATTATTTCATCATAGTATTTAATGGGGATTTAATGAGAAGATGCTTAACCCGTTAACACCCGAATTAATTTTGCAGAATATTATTTGCTGATTATTTCACTTCTAAATTAATATAGACAACTGACGGTAAAATATATTAACTTAAACAATTCTTCTGTTAGTTTTAAATTTAAAGCCTATCCTCATTTATTGACGTTTAGTGTTCTAGCGAGAAAACTTCGAAATAGAAAAACTTTGAGATAACAGATTAATTTCCTATTATGACAAAGATCTATAAAGTAAAGTATTATAATATATATTATTATTCAACTTGATTTAAGTTAGCATACCTGCGTAAAAAGCAACCATATGTGCGACGAATGGAAAATCATAAAATGACTATCCAAATTATGAAATATTAATTAATAGTAGGCAGGCACACAAAACTTGCACGTATCCTTTAGAGTGACGCTATAAACTGTCACTAAAAAGCAGAAATCATTCCAATAAACCACAAAAAAATATACGTGATATTTTATCAGCTGTCCTCAAATGAAGACACTGGGCGCTAACGGGTTAAGTGCACCATTGTTATATAAAGGTCGAAAAAACATTTTAAAAAACCTTAAAAATTTATAAAAAAGTATTTACTTTTTATGTTCTATATATTTTTTCTAGGATTGATGGTAGATTCTTGATGTAATATATAGTTTGGTCGTATACAGATGAAGATTGTGAAAATTTCCAAGGAAAATGCGTGACAGCCCTCTTTAAAATCCTTTTACGAACAGAAAATGGCTACATGTTCATTTTATATACACACACAGCACTGAAATATCATTCCTTCAAAAAATACTGAAAATATAAAAACTCTCACGTTGATTATAAAAACAACATGGCGGAGAATGAGATAAAATTGTCGGAACGATTTTATGGGGATCTTGGTTGTTCGACGACAGCCAAACGATGTCGGCTTATCGGGACGACAAATACGTCCTCAAATCGGTGGGTGTGAAAGCACGTAGTATATAGCACTGTATTTTGCCTGCACGGATATCGGATAACGACAATCGAATACGTTTTATCGGTGTCGTGTCGGCAAGTGTGAAAGCGCTCTTAGGGTCTAGTATCATGTGTACGCCGAGAAAAAATTCTGTATAACTGACATCTAAAATCTAAATTGTGGCTCTAGAAAAAATAGTTCCATGTCATCCTTATAAATTCTAGTCCCCTTGGAAAGCGAGTTCCAGAAGCCCCTATTAGAATTCTAGAGTGTTTGCCTATATTCTCGAGGGCAAAGTTATTTAAAAATCTCTGCAAATAAATGAGACTACAGGAGGCGGGTTTCTGTAACTATAATCTTGGTTTATTACTAAATTCTAGAAAATCAAGCGAGAATTTCTTGCAATATAAATGATTCAGAATATTTAGAGTATTGAGAATATTGTTTCACCATCTAGAAATGTGTACACTAGAAATTCTCGATAATTTCGTCTATTCAGTTTATTGGCGTGCCTTATGCGCATAGTTTGGAAATCTATATTTCTAGTTAAGGGATTTAGAAAATGGTCACTTATTCATTCTAGAGAAAGGCGGGGTATATTTTTTTCTCAGTGTAGTGAGATTAATGGAATGTATATACATTCTATTTTTATAAATATCTTTGACAGTTCTTACATAAATTAGACTTTACATGCTTTTGAACGAAATGACAATTTAAAGTGCCGTTAGTAGATAAATGTTTATATTTATTTTATAATTGTAAAATTTTACTTTCTCAAGACTACAGCTGTCCTTTTAATTTTAGAAATCGTCTTGAACTGAATTTTATGCAAGGTTGGCTCAAATTTTTTCTTAGATAACTAAAAATTTTGCGTTATTTTGTTATATCTTTTGCATTTGTTTGTTTGTTTATTGATAACATATACATCAGATTTGTATGCTTGACTTGTAGTCCGCTTGTAAATCTTCGTCAGATAATTACAGATAGCACATGGCAGAATTACAATACGAAGAAATGGAAAAACACCCAGGGCCATCGCGGGAATCGAACCCGCTCTCCTACACTCGAAGGTGATTAGCAGTGTGGTGACAACCACTCGGCCACGGAGGGCCCAATCTTTTGCGTAATGCAAAAGATATAATACACAGTACTTTCATATTAACTGCATGGGGTACATACAAATGAAACACTTCTAGCTGCAAAGCCGTTTGCAGACGTTCCAAATGCATGACTGCAGTCGGCAGCAAAAGTATCCGGGCACTAGCAAAAATTCCTATATGAAAAAAGCACACTTAACACTGTTTTGTTAAATAAATCCTTGTCGAATCTTGTTCTTAGACTGACTAAGAATAGGATTCGACAAGGATTTATTTAACAAATCTGTATTAAGTGTACGTTTTTTACATAGGAATTTTCGCTAGAGCTCTGTTGCTTTTGCTGCCGACTGTAATTGCAAAAAACTTGCAAAATTTACGTCATCGAAATTGCAAGCGTTCCATTTGTATGTAACCCCATGCCAGTCATTAATCATTATTATGAAGTGAAGTGAATTGACTAACGAATTAGTTTAAACAAGTTTTTTAGAACCGCGATTAAATGTTTAAAATTAAATCTATTTTTATTCTTTCAAAACTTATGTTGACTTTTCGGAAGCCTTTAGAGCATTTATTACGAAAGTTCCAAGAAAATATATAAATGTTAATATTAGTTGGAAACTTTCAAAGCACTAGTACTTTTATATATAATTTAAGAAATATGTTTTTCTTAGTTTTCTTTTAAAATAAAACGAATAATTTAATTGTGAATGAATAGGAATATTTTTACTTAGCGTAAGATACTTAATATAATTTCTATAAATAAATATTTAATGTATGGTTAAGTTACGTATCTGCTGAGAATTATGTAAATGGTAAATACTTTAATTCTATCTTTCAATACTTTAATTTTATCTTTCCCCCTATTATATACTTTTTTAAAAGAAGGAAATACATTTGCTCTTTTTACCAGAAAAGCTTTTATTAAAAAGACTAAAAACTCTTTTGAAAGCTTCTTTTTATCTCATCAACTTAGACAAGATATTTGCATTTCTTTATAAGATAAACTTCCCACATATTTTATTTAAAATTGGAGACTTTAATGCAGTTTCATGTCATGATTAAATGTATGCTTTTTGTGAATTGAAAATTATGCAGGGAGTCTGAATCATTTTTAATAACTTGTTTCAAATAGTGTATCTGTTACAGTTAGAGAATATTTAATGACTTTTTAAGTAGTGCTTATATATTTCTTAGATTCTCTTATTTATATATATATATATATATATATATATATATATATATATATATATATATATATATATATATATATATATATTAACCCTACACGTATGTTTCAAGTCATACGGGTATTTTTTTGACAGTTTAAATCATTTATTTTACGTTTTTGCAGTATGTTTTACTTATGAATTGTTTCACATTTATTAATTTTCTCGTAAGTTTTTCTTTGGTTATTTTTGTTACATATTTTGAACTTTTATATGACTGAAAACATCTATTTTAATTTCATATATATATATATATATATTACAAAAATGTACAAAATTGTATGCAAAATTGTTTTGTAATTTTAAAATTATTTGCATACCTTTTCCTCGCAGTGTGATCACAAGTGCATCCTTTTTCTCACTGTCAGACTTTCAAATATATTTCTGCTGGGATCTTCATTGAAAATTTTGAATTCAATCAGTTATTTTATACAGAATAAGATGTCATGAACGTCACTGAATTTCCGAAAATATATTTATTAAGAATGGGCTGAATAGTATGACTACGACGACATTTATATTAATATAAATGCTTTTCCTATATTTTTTTAAAAAGGCATCCCTCCCTTTACATTTTCTTTTTCTTCTTTCCTTTATTTAACAATATTTGAAAGCCAAGAAGTTCTGCTGTCAAATCTGGAAGACAGGAGATTCCGGGTTCAATCCCAGGTCGTTCTTGTCGGCCTAGCCATTAAGAGTTTTAAAGTTTTCCTCCGAAATTTACAGTCATGAACCGAAATTTACATCCGAACCATGACTAAAACATCTTAGAAATACCCCTAACAAAAAAAAAAAAAAAAAAAAAAAAAAAAACTTGGATTATTGCCTATTCAATTGGTTTTAATCCTAACAACAACAGCAGCAGCATTTCAAAACTTTTATAAAACTTTTAATATACATTTGAGTTTCAATAATACTATAAGAGAATTAAAAAAATAATAATTATAATGATGATAATGATATTTAAATGCAGAAAACACTTGTAATTGCTTGAAGAGTGCAAAACATTTCTCTTTTAAATTAAAAATACGTCTAACAGGTTAATTCTAAATTCCCAAAATATAAATAAATGCATGCATAAAATTTACTCGAAGTTTTTTCCGTTAATATTTTGATTTATTGATAAAAATCTAAATTCTATACAAAAGTATAGTATCATGATATAAATAGTTCATGCAAAAAGCATCTCTACAAATATGTTTTTATAATATTTGTCTAGCATATCATTTATCAAAAAAAGAAGAAAAAAAAAAAAGAGAGAGAATTACGGTAAAACAAGAGGATTTTGATGTAGTTTAAACTTAAATAAACAGATAATTTCTGCTTAAAAAAACAATATATTTCAGTTTAAAATAAAGAAAACCCTTTACTGTTTTATTTCATAGAAATGTTTTAACTTTTAACAATACAAAATTTCCGACAAGTATTTTTTGTTTACTTTTTCGAAAATCGATACTTTTGTAAAGTTACGTTCACGTAAAGATAAATTTTTCTTGGGGAAATTTTAGAGGAGACTAAAAATAAATTTAAGCTGTATCTAGGTTTCACCCACTCCCCTTTTTATAAGTATAGACTATCAATCTTTTAAAAGGTCAAACTATAATCGAACGGCCCGAGTGAATATTTCTCTCACACATGTGTATGTCATATTAAAAAAGTGACAGACAGAATCATCCTTTCTCTACGCTTGTTTAAAATATTTACTCTGGAAATATGACAAAAATATAACTTTTGTTTTCAATTATGTAGTACATGTTTTTACAATCATGTCGAAGAATCTGAGTTTGGTGACAGTTCAAATTTTACTATTTTATAATAGTTTAGTTTAGGCCTAAATGAACTAAACCAAATATTTGGAGGAGAAACGTTATTTTAGAGTTTTGCATGTATCATAATTGCATTATTTTGTTGACATTTAGTGACAATATTTTCATAATTATGAATTCACTTTAAACTTTGAAATTAATTTAATTCATGAATTAAATTAATATCAATAAAACATTTCGATAAATTTCAGAGCTAAAAAAAAAAAAAATCTGCAGATAATCTGAAGGTATTTGGTACGAAAATAATGAAATCTACAGAATAACTGCTTTTTGGGAGCAAAAAATTTGCAGATTTTTTAAATAATCCCCCCCTCCCCTTAAACTTTTTATTGTTCCAAATAGCTTAACATTATCTGCAGTTTTGTGCAGTTTTTATTCCACTATTTGACTACCGTAGGTAATGCAAGCATTGTATTCAGTCCAAAAATTCGATGTCGAGTTTTCACTTAATTTACACGTTTTAAGATCTCCTGAGTACAAAACATTACTTTTTTGCAATTGGTCTATATGTGTGTGTATGTGTATGTATGTAGAGAATCTTCTAACTATTATATCTCCGAAACTAAAAAAGGTAGAACAACGAAACTTCAGAGTTCAGTTAGATCTAGTGTACAGATGATTTTTTAAAACTTTTGGTGAAAATTGGAAAACCAGAAGTGGGATATAATAAACCGTAAGTACCGAACGTAAGTCCGTATCTGAAAAACCGTTCTAACGATTTTCTTCAAAGTTGCTATATAAACACCCTATTAGATGTCCTTTAGTATGTAATAGTTGATTAGTTCATGAAAATTGATAGGCGTACTGTATGAGTATGTCAATTTGAGGTCTCACATGTGCATTTCTAAATAGCTGTACGGATTTTTTTCAAATTCGCCATAATAACTCTCTTTTAGATTAACTGTTAACTGTTAACTGTTGTTTTTCCATCAATAATTGAGTTTGACAAGTTTTGAGGAATATCGATATCTCAAAGTCGGTTCTAACAATTTTCTGGAAAATTGCTATATAAACCCCCTTTTTAGAGATCTTTTCAATTTATTTCATGGCTATTACATTAAAATTGACAGCCATCCTTATTAGGTAGGTCAGTTTAGATCTCAGAAATGAGTATTTTTAAAAACAGCTCCACTATATCTTTCTTTCTTTCTTTTTTTTCTTTTCTTTTTCTTTCTTTTTTTTTTTTTAACTCGCTATGCAAATTCTTTTTATATGACTTTACACATGTATCAGCTTTCTTTCACAGAAAAAGTGTTAGGTGTCTAATTTGTTATATAAATGTTTCGTCTTCTGACCTCATTATATACAAAAAGTGTATATAATGCAAGTAATAGTGGGTAATATGGAATTGTGTGGCTGTTACGCACCAGATTTTTGTCTTTTTCAAAGTTTTTCTGCATTTTTTTTAGCTGAGTTAAGAACATATACAATATTGCAACCCGGCTATAAAAGTGACACAAGTCAAAAAATGACAATTTTGCGTTTATTTAGTTGAAGAATATGTATGAAATGCCTCGACGTGTACGAAAAGTGTCACCTCTGTCTTGCAATTCATTCCCCTAAGAAGCAAATGTGTCAGTTTTATTACAGGCGTACAGTTTTATTATAATTGTGTTTTACTATAGTTTATCGCTATCTTTAAATTGATTTTTCTCAAATATTACATTTTTGACTTGGATTACTTTCCTTCCCAGGGTCTATATGACTATTATTACTTTAATTTTACCCATCTTTGTAAAATATTATTGTAACTTATACATTTTATATAAGAATAATGATGATCTTAAAAATTTCAACAGTTTTTTATTTAATTTGGATATACAAAATCGAATACTACTTTATGTCTACTTTGCGAGAAAAATCTTTTAAGTTTATTGCATTTCAGATCACTAATTTTGAGAGATTTTCTAAATGTTCCAAGTAAATTACATGACGCTGAATTGTGTAATAAAAAACCACCAAGTTGCACTAAAATGTACAAAGGTTTGTCACGTATTACCGAATTGCTAAATTCCTTTTTAAAATAAACATTAATAATGAACTTTAACCTAATATGTTACTGACAGTAATATTCCTGTAAAATTAGCCTCACCAGTGATGGAGAGGTTTTGCTTCCATAGGTTGTAGATAGAGGGAATTGAATCCAGACCGAAATAACCGACCTAGCCGTTCAAGAATGTTCTGTGGTTTTCTTCGTAACTCGTGCGAATACGGACTAGAATCTTTTAGAAAATCCCGTATACACAAAATATTACCCTCATAACTAGATCCTATATCGTGTACAACTAGCTTTAAACCTCATACTAACACCAAAACTCCGTACAATATATTTCCATAAATATAATAAGTACAATAAATTTGCATCTGTGATTTTTTTTCATTAATTAAAAGGTAAAACCATTTTAGCAGTTTCCACAAACTCAACTTTACGAATACCAGGAATGGCCGCTTACATGCATATATTTTAAAGTAATTTCCATTTTTTTGGACATTTATAGCCAGTTCCATTATTCTCATAGGATTTAAATCTGATCATGTGATCCATTAAAAAAAAAAAAAAAAAAAAAAAAAAGCTTAAATCACAGCTAATTTTCTTGATTAACTCTATATTTTTTTTACTTGGCCTTGTTATTTTTTGACTAATTTATTGGCTATGCTGCTTTATCAACAACATCATTGCCAGGAGAATGAGAAAATTTTTTCTAATTTCCAATTACGAAAAGTGTTTCAAAACAATAGATAAAAAGACAGTTATGCGTAATCCGAAAATAACCTCCATTTATGCCCATCATGTACGATTTTTTTTTCCTTTTGCAAAATAACAGAAATTTACAAAAAAAAAAAAAAAAAAAAAAAAAAAAAAAACCACAAATTTTATTACAAGAAGCTAAATATATTCTTTCCCATAATCAAACAATTGCTTTATGGTACATTTAACACTCTGCATTTATTAGTTTTTTCTGTGAGACTTCTTTCTTTGACGTCCTTTCGAACACGTTTCCTCTTTCATCTTTTCCACTGCCTCTCACATCTCTCCTACTTTCATTTTTCTTTCTTTTTTTTTTTTTTTTTTTTTACTTAAATAAATATTGTTTTAAGGTCAGCAACAGTTATATAATATGGTTTCTATAATTAACAATAGAATGTTAGACCTTATGATTTTATGAGAAATTTCAACTAAAAATATTTTGCAAACACTAATGTGATAAAACATTTTTATTATTGTTTTCGTTTCAGTAAGAAAAAATCTGTATGAAACATTTAAAAGAAAAAAAAAAAAAAAGATCGCATGCAGTTTTTTGATTGCAGACCTGTGTAAATTTTTAGTTTTGTCCCACCCGTCACACGAACATTTTGTCACATTCATCACATGAACATTTTATTTTAAGAAATCTATCACGACTGTCATTATTTTGTCAAAATTAAACTTTTTTACATTTATTTTCGTTAACAATAAATTTTTCCACAGAAGATTTCAGATTTCTTCAATAAAGGGGATACGTAGTTGTATGTACTCTTTTAAGAACCCTTTAAAACATAGTTGTTAACCTTTATGCTGTTTGGTTACCGCAACCATTCAATAGAAATTTTTTTTCATTTAATCAGTTAAATCTATTACAAAAATATATAGGGGAGCGTGGGGCGAGTTGTAACACACTCTCAGAAATAATATACTCAATTTTGACGATTCAGACATCCTCGGGCTTAATTTCGTTGTTTTTGACAACCATTTCGTCAAGCGATCACGTGATTTTTGAGGAAACGTGAACTCTCAAATATTTGATGAAACTGTTTACTCACAATAACATGTGCTAGCTTTCATTAGCGCCATATTGTTTTTTTTCCTGTGTTCTTTGGACTTTACGTTACAATGACTTTTATTTGCCGGCCTGGTGGTTCGGTCGGTAGGGCGCTGCCATCTGGATTCCCACGTCCCGGGTTCGAATCCCGGTGCAGGCATGGATGTTTGTGATGTCCTATGTCTAGAAAATATTGTGTACGCTTGTTTTTGTGAATTTCTGTAAAAATATGGATCAATTGAGACAAAAATCATGGTAACTATAGGTCGCAAAGCTGTCAAATATATGTCCAAGTGATTTTTATTTGTTTGCTCTGTTTTATTTATATTTTCATTAAATAAAATTAGGATTTAATGCCTAAAGCAACGAACTTGCAAGTAATTTTATAATTCTATAATTTGTATTTTATTCTGTATCACGAAACTAGGATGAAAAAATGTATATTTACTTTTGACGAAATCGTATGTTCAAACAAGTGACGAAAGTAATTGTCTCAATTTGACGAAATAAGAAGGAGAAAATATTTTTTTATTTTTGACGAAATTCGTATTCTCAAACAGGCAACGAAACAAATTTCGCCAATTTGACGAAATGTTCGCTCGGAGCATGTCCCTAGAAACACTTTCGTCAAAAATGAAGAAATTTTCGTGAAATTTGAGTATCCATTTCTGAGAGTGCAGTTTTTAAAAATTAAATATATTGTGAAATGTATTTACGGTTTCCTGTTTATAAGTGCTGTTTTCCATAGCATACGTAATCATCTATCATATTCATAAAAAAAAAAACTTTCGTTAATGTTGCTAGTTTTAGCACAAAAAAAAAAAATATATATTTTTTTTAATTAGCCTTCCTACCCTGTTGAAAAAAATTTACGTTTTACCTGTATGGGTCGAAATGACCCACTTTGTATAGATTGAATTTAGGTCTTAAGAAAGAATTTCTAAGGAGCTCATTTTACATCTACGTTTCCGACAACTACCGCCATCTATTGACTATTCCTGAAAATGAAGTCTACTCAAGAGAAAAAATTGGTGTTTTAAGCATTTCTATGCATGTTAATAATGTGGGTCAAATCGACCCAGACAGGTAATATGTCACATATTTTTTTGGGGTGGTTTAAAACAAACCAATGACTCTGAAAACATCATATATTAAACGAATGCATATTTTTGAGGCATACATAATGTTTGAACAATCAAAATTAAAATCTGTAGAAGATATCGAAAGATCAATTTTAAAAATGGGTCGATTCGACCCATACAGGGTAGAAAGGTTAAAGGCTAATTGTAACACTCGTGGGGCAAATTGTAGCGGATACAAAGGGAGCTCTAACAATAAAAACGACAATATTTCAAAATGTTTTTTGTTATAAATCATTTATTAATTTAATAAAAAATGCAATTAAAAACTAATATTAAATTATAACCTTCTTGGTATAGTAACAATTAATTATATCAAATGGATTATAGTAAAATAAAGAGAAAATTAAAGCTAAAATTAACATAGAAGTCAATCATAGTCAGAGTAGATATTAATTCAAGCAAATGATATTTTGTTCCTCCCATGCATTTCATGTGTATTCACATTTTGAAAATTAAGCATTATACCCATTCTTCTGCCACAGAGAAGGTTTAGCAGAGCTCGAATTCTCCACCCTTTTTTCAGGACACTCTCATTGATGAGAAATTTCTGCTTTTTTTTTTTTCTACTGCAATATTCTCTAATTCGTGATTAAATCGTGATTATAATTCGTGATTAAATAATCACGGCACTATAATATAAAAACACAGAAAATATTTCTGTATAAATATAGTAGTAGCAAAGAAGCCAAAAATGTTTCATTTCTGAAAGTTTCGTAAAAATGGGCGGAGACTTCGAGCTCTTGCTGTAGGCATCTCCACAAGCCACTCCTCTAACATGTCCTAACTTGTCCCAAACTTTTGTTTCAACTTGCCCCATCGTATGATTTTGGAAATTTTATTTATGTATAAAAAAATATAACGATTTACACAAAAAATTAAACATGTATTTTATAACTCAACACACAGACTAAATAAATAAACATTTCTTTAAAGTATAATTAACATACCTTTAATCAAAATTTACGATTTTTTTTTTTTCACTAACTAGCTAAAATGAAGCACGTGTACAAAACCTCTCATTAACCATTTTTGTGGAGCACCGATTGTGCTTCTATGCTAATATTATAAATGCGAAAGTTTAGATGGATGTTTGTTACTCAATCACGCCACAACGGCTAAACGGATCTGGATGAAATTTGGTACAGAAATAGAGAATAGTCTGGAATAGAACATAGACTACTATTTGCACCAGAAATTTGATTAATTTTTTTAAAAATTAATTAAAATATGAAAATAATAAACTGGTAATTGCCTTAATATAAGCCATTTAAATTTTTAATTGTTGCCAAAAAAGTTTACGATGTATTATTTATGTATTTATTTATTTTTTCAACATAAAATGAAATATGCTTTCACGCGAAAAATAAAAAATTACTAAATGTTAAATTGGTGAGTGAGAAAATGACGTCTTTATAACTTTAAAATAAAATAGTAATAATACAAATCTAGCATGTTTCTTCTGAATTTTATTTCATAGCATTTTTTTATGTACCTCAACTTTAGAGTTTTTTTTTTTTTTTTTTTTTTTTTTTTTTTTCACGGATGAATCACGTTGGACATAAAGGTTAATTCAGCATTATATTAAAGGTATTTACTTATTGATAATTCTGGACAATTTTTTAAATTTTGGTGCTGAAGGAGGTCAGACATTTTTCGCCAAGGATAGCCACTTAAAACCAAGTAGCGCATAAAAAATATAACTAAATTATAAAACATTGAAAAAAATAAAGAAAAGAAAAGATAGAAAGAAATAGGAACAATAATCGCATAAATTATATGTTGGTCTAAACGGCGCCAAAAATTCACGTCAAGGGGAGCTATATTAAACCTGTACCACGATCAGTTTTACATACTAATTAATTTATTTTTCTGTACACCAACTACTTTTAACTAAGCATGAAGTATATAAAACCACAAAATAATAATAATAATAATAATAATAATAGCTTCACGCGATAGATGTAGCTGTTCATAGCATATTGTAATATTATATTTGCCTTGAGATTGCTGTCATTTTAGGGTTGATCGATTAAATAAATATAGGGAATAACGTGAAAGCAAATATTATGTACATCACGTATAATGTTGTTCATATGTAACTGGGATTCAAATGTAAAAGAGCTACTTCAAATTTTTCGAGACTGTCATACATGATAAGCACCCAAATGGAAGCCCACGGGTAAGCTATTGTCGCAGGCAATAGGAACAGGCACCGGAGACTGCGAGGACGAACAAGTCGGTGCCGAAGGCAACGGGAACCCAAAGCGAGCTTTTGAGTGATTTCAGTATTCCCCCCCCCTTTTTTTTTCATAAAGCTATATAGAAAAGAGTTTCCTTTAAATATAGTGACCAGCGAAGCGGGCAAAGCCTGCTAGTATATTATAAAGCGCGTCATAAGAATTATGTTTATAAAAATATTTAATCACAAATGTTACAAACTAGTTCGTAAATTGCGTGCGATTTCTTACCCCTGTGACAACTAGCCCCACGCTCCCTTGCAATTTTTTTAAATTAAAATATTTCAGCTTCCATAAAAAGTAAATGCTGGCAAGTATAACTTCATGTAACGGGTGAGAAATCAGGATTTATTTCTAATTAATAACACCTTATGCCTAAGTTTAACTCATCTTTTTTTTTTTTTTTTTTTTTTTTTTTTTTTTTTAACAAAATGAGACTAGAAAAACTAGTTGGCATTAACTACATTCATATTTACAGCCACAGTTTAAAAAATAAAGAGCAATTTTTAAATAGTATTTCACAGAATGTTTTTAAAACTTAATGATTACTAAATCTCTTCAATGCTACAGATAGAATTTCTACAATTGTGTTATGGTAACAAATAATACTTTTTAATCCATATTCTTTATACAAGTAGCTTCACTAGTAATTAACTTATATTATTAATGATGCTGCAATAAATGTCAAATTTTAACTTTTATGTTCATTTGTATATGGAATAGCCCTATTGGAAAAATGCAGATGATAGCTAGAAAAAAAAAAAAAAAAAAAAAAAAAAAACTAGTTGGCATAGGTGGACTCTGCTCAGTTCCCCATTACATATATATTCTCATGAATTTCTCGTATAGGACATATTATATTTATGTAAAAAGAAATGAATCTAACCAATCGCTCGGCACAGTGACCGACTGAAATAGCTCACCTAACAGCTTATCCATCGTTCAGTTCGATACATTTACCTTATTCTAATTTATTAATTTATTTTAGTGGAGTTAGTTTCGTAGTTTAGTTTTCATGTAATTTCACTATTTCCAAAGCAACGATCCCCAAAATGCAAATTCATATGAAATATCACTCAATTTTGCTATGTTCATAAATCTTAAATTTCGAATAAGTTATAACATTTTTTAAATAGAATATTTGTAATCAATTTGTAACCAATCCAGTATCATAAAAGTCATTTAAAAAGTAGTCTGATAACTTTATGATGAATATTTCCCTGAAAATGAATGTTTATGCGAATCTTCGCCCTATTCTGCCATGTTAAGTAAACTATAAATTTCGAATAACTTACGAAATTTTTAAATTAGAAAATTCATAATCATGTACATGACAGTATGCTAAATGTTATTTTAAAAGTAGCCTGATATCTTTACGCTGAAAATATCCTTCAAAATGGCTGTTTTATGCGAAAGTTTGTCCTATTCCACCATGTTAAGTGCATCTTAAATTTCGAATAGTTTACGAAATTTTTTAATTAAAAAATTCATAATCAAGGCTGTCCATGTCAGTATCCTAAATGATATTTTAAAAAATATCTAATATCTTCACGCTGAAAATATCCCTAAAACTGGACGTTTATGTGAAATTTTGCGTTCTTCTGCCATGTTAAAAAAATAATGAATTTCATTATAACTTACGAAGTTTTCAAAATTCAATTTCATAATTAATTTTGTTCCTTCCAGCATCAAAACTGATATTTTAAAACTGATCTGAGATCCTTACAGTAAAAATATTTCTTTTAATACACGTTTAGGCGAAAATTTGCCCTGTTCTCCCATGTTAAAAAAAATCGTAAATTTCGAATGAATTTTTTAAATTAGAATGTTGCAAATCAATAAAGTTCTTGCCAGTGTCATACGTTATATTTTAAACTGGTCCGATCACTCTGCAGTTGCTTGTTTTTGATATGTCGTTTACACAGGCTAACAAAATATTACACTAACACACTAAAAAAAACAAAAAACATACAAACAAACTAACATACTAACAGACCCTACAGATGGACACCATATCCCTTTTGCCATTTTCGAATTCCTCTCTTTTCAAAACGTGTAAAACAGTTAAAAACTTGAGTTCGAAAATTTTCACGATGACCTGAATTCCCCATACTTATTGTATAATGGGGAACTTAAAAAAAAAAAAAAAAAAAAAAAAAAAAAAAAAATACATATACTCGTAAACACGTTTTTACTTAAAATTTGACAAAATAATAATTTTATAACAAACTAGGCTTAAGGAATCATTAAAAGATAATTATTTTGTATAAAAAAATAATCAGTATAATAATAACAAATTTTTCCCCAACATGCAAACTTTGATAAAATGCAACACTCTAACTTAAATCTCCTAATCATCACAGCAAATATGAGAAATATTTTTTTAATCTAAATTATAATTTGGTGTAATTATTAATGTTTAGGCATTTTATCCTATATCATTTATTTTATTTTGGCCTAGGAAAGTTAGCAAAGTTATTTTATTTGTTTTTAAATGTTTTTTTTTTTTTTTTTTTTTTTTTTTAATTATAACTATATAATAATAATAATAAATTATCATTACAATGGTCAAACGCCAAGAAAGAAGATTTAAAATAATTAATAAAGAATTGTATATGGAAGTAAAGCCTTATTCAAAGCAAAGAGTATTGTAAAAGTTAATAAGAGCTGTTTCTGAGACACTGATATATCAGTTTATATGTAATAAATGTGAACAAAGTATAACAGAAAAATGTAATAACTATAATGAGCAGAAGCCACCAGGGCTTAATACGTGTGTAGCGGGTTAATCTAGTTTGAGGGTTCCCCAATTTCCCCCAAAATTTTCTACAAACTGTCTCTCTCTCTCATACACACATATATAGTCGTTTAGAATTCAGATCACTGCTTATTGAATATAAATAGAATTACATTTCTTGAAATCTTCACGCTTTACCATAACGATAAAAGTTAACATAACAATGCAAATAATAATAGCTTTGTTTGAAGAACAAAACTGTGTCATATATTCAATTGTGATAATCATAAATAAGTATGAGCTATAAATTTTCAGCATTCAAATCGTTGAAGCTATAACTGAAATTGCATAAAGCAAAAAATAGAATTGTTTGAATGAGATGAAAATGTGAAATCGATGCTAAGTGACATTTCGATTCCCATTTTCTAAAGCAATCGATGTCTCTTTTGAATTTATTCAGTTCATATTTTCTTCACTGGTACAAACAAAATATTTTGCATTTCACTTTCTCTGTATCATCATTTCTCGAATTTGATAAAATTCCTTCTTTCTATTTTCTCGGCAAAATAGGTTTTAATTTTAAATTGCATTAATTTTAACTTGAAAAAAAAAAAAAGATTATGAAAATAGCCGCTTTAAAAATTATTTTTAAAAATAATGAAAAATAGACAGGTTATGGAAAATTGTTTTCAATAGTTAGGAAACAAACATGAAAATAGAAAATATCCAGGAAAATAGAAATAGAAAAAAAAAAAAAAAAAAATTCTCACGAAGAAAGAATAAAATTATTTGAACTATATAATTGGAAAACTATGAATTGAAGAATAAAAATCACTTTTAATACTTAAACTACCGCATGTTTCTTTCTTTTTTCTTTTCTTTTTATTTTGATAGCAAGTATCGCCTGTGGCATTATAATTATATTCTATCTAGTATTTGTCGCCATATTCATAGTTGCCAAATTAGCCCTTTTTGGCTATAAGTAAATTTTAATAGAAATATTTATTTTATTTAATCAACGAACTGTATTCTGTTTCACTGATTAAGTATACAGTAAAAAATTTTATTAAAATTTTCCAGTAGCTAAAAAGTACTAAGTTGGCAGCTATGTCCATACGACATTAATTGTAACAAATATGAATATTGATGTCTTACGACATCAGACAAATTACAGAAAGAACACCCACAAATGGAGCTACTAATTTACAAATAACGAGAAATTACGTCAGCGATCCTGTATGTGTTAATTATAAAATTGAAATTTAGCTATGGAATATAGATAATTTAGAAAAACACCAATTTATAATTCTACATAACAAAATATCGAAATTTCAGCAAATATAATGTAATGAATAAAAACTTTGTAAGTTGACACCAAAAAATTGTAAAATTTGAAAACAATTCTTCCGTTTCGAAAGGAGCAAGACCCTTCATGAGACGATGAAAGTTAGGTACAAAAGTAGCATGAAAACACTTTTATTCTACACACGTGTCTGCATATATATATTTTCTGTCTGAATGACGATATTACATTAAATTATAAGTTTATACATTAAGATACGTAATAATAATTTTATTCAGCACATTGACACTAAATTCGGATTTTGTAGAAAAATAATATGATTTTTTCTCCCTTTTTATTAAAAACAAAATTGCAAACGATGAATTTTGATTATTATTGCAAGTTTTACTCTTATTGTTTCTTTAACCTTTAACTAGCCATGGTCAGAGCTTGATTATGGCCGGGGCACTCTCTCACCGGAATATTTTTACAATTATTTTTTACTGCATATCATAGGAATTCCACGTTTTGACTAGGAATTATTTTTATAAAAAATGAACGGTGTAAAACAATCGAATTTACTCATGGTTATTAGACACCAGAATTCTTTTAAAATAATTTTTAATGAGAATTTTTTGTTTATTATAAGAGGAAAGTATTGCTTAAAAAATAATGGTGTAAGAAAAATAATAATAAAATACAAGAACAAAGGGTCAAACTCTGTGTTAATTGCTATTTTCTTAAATTTTTTTCTAAAGCCATGGTAAGTAATTTTATCACAAAATCAGTGGGTAAGGAAAAGCACCTTACAACGCCTTTCTCATTAAAAATTAATGAACTGGATGGTAAGTATAGTTCTGATGGCTTTATGAGAAATTAAAAATCAATTTTATCTTATCTTCTAAGCTAAACGGGTTTATTTTCTTAAATCAGTCGTAATCCCAAAATCGTTTTAATCTATCATTGCCAGAAATAAACGACCCATTCAAGGGTTAAAATAAATAATAAATAATGAGTTATATGGTTAAAAACTAAGATATTTGTTTTGTTTTGCGGTTAAAAATACAGACTTTTTCTTAAGACTTTTACTTCCAATAATAATAATAATAATAATAATAAAATAATGTTAACGCGCTTTCTTAAAAATTGACGTTTCTTAAAGAGCTCTTGTAACTTATACACCAATATTGTTTATTACTTACATATTCCCATTAGTTACGCATTCAGGGATGAGAACTTTTAACTTTTTTCCCACCACTATTTCTGTACTGTAATATTTATTCTAATCACAAAACAAATTCCTTAAATATACAATAATAATAATAATGGTGGTCCAAAAAAAAAAGGGGGTGGGGTGGGAAAGTCTCATCTCTGCGTATTTCTAAGAGCTCGTAATTCAAAAGAACAGTGTATTATACAAATATGACAATATTATAAACATATCTAATAATTTACGTCAATATATTTTAATACTGTACTATACAAAAATAAAATAATATGTGCAATGGTAAGATAAAATTACACAAAGAATAGAAAGTACAAAGTGTGCAAAATTATAAATATGTAAAAGTTGAAAATATATACAATTACTGTTTTCTTAAAAAAAAAAAAAAAAAAAAAAAAAAAAAAAAACTAAGTTTTTTTGTTTTAAATAACCTATAGATAACAGGGAACACCAAAAATAAGTGCCAAAATACATAATGTAAGACAGTTAGGAATAGAAAACATAAAAATTATATTTTCAATTTAATAAATTATATAGATATAAATTAAAAAAATTATAAATTATATGACAAACGATACCATCTATTTAATATCTATTAATTTAATAATAATAATAATATATACAGATTGAAAACCTTTTCAAACATCGCAGAACATGAAACGAAGAATCACATGAAGAACTAGAAAGGATATGAATAAAGATGTCTGAAAAATTAAGCATCCTTTAATGAATGGTGCTATTTCTATCATACTGTATGCAATTTGCTAAAAATTTAAAGTATGCTATGCCTAATAACACCCAAAAGACGTGTTATTAATGTCAAACTCAATAAGAAAAATGCAAAACAGAAGAACAACATACTTTTAAAAACTACAAACACCAATATTACTTAAAAAATAAAATGAATCCTGAGAATAAATAATAAAACTAAAATTATTACTTACTATACAATTGCAAAAATCACTGATTCCACCTCAAACATAACATTTTAGCTACAAGGCTAAATAGTGTTAAATTCGCAGTTAGATGTAGAGTCGCAATTAACTTTTATACTATTAAGTCGAAAATAAAATGTAAAATAAAATGTTTCTGATAATTATATTAACAACTAAACCATAAAAATTAAATTTGATTAAATTTTTTTTAAATATTTTAAAATCATTAAGTCTCGTACCTGTTATCCCCCCCCCCTTTCCCGTACAGGATTTATTTATAATATTCCTTGTAAATCTTGCAATTCTTTTTATATTAGTGAAACTGGCCGTTCCCTTCATACACGAATTCTCCAACATAAAATAAATTTCAAAAACCGCGATAATCGTTCTAAGATTGTCCAGCATGCCATAAAAACCGACTATCTACCTGATTTTGACAATACTAAAATAATTCTGTCTAATTGTTCAAATTATCATTCTAGAATTTTCCTTGAGAGCTAGTATTTGAAACAGCATTTTTCACGTCTTAGTGAGGCATGCGCAGTCCCTACCGTATATGCTGTGCTTTCGTAGAGGAAATCTATTGTTCATCTCAGCGTTTACTTTTCATGTTTTTTACAGATGAGGAGCCTAAAATAAGGCTCGAAACGTTTAAATTTATGTTGTGTGTATTTCAATATTTTAATTGTATATTTTATTCTATATTGTCTCGATTTTTACTGTAATTAAAATAAATTTTAATTTAATTTTTCACATACATATAAAAGTATGAGATTCGTAAATTTGCAATACAGTATAGTAACGTTCGTATGTAAGTTTTTTTTATTTTATTTTTTATTTTATTGGATTCAAAATGAATGAAAGATGGATGAATGAAATAATGGCGGCCTATATTAGAGAGAAAAAAAGAAACGTACCACATTTATTTATTTATTTATTTATTTTTTTAATGTAAACTTAAAGTCTGGGAGTTAGGCTATTTCTTTTTCGAGACATTTCTTCCTAGAAAAAACTGGAATTGCTCTGCTCAACCTTCCGAACATTTAGTAGTGTCCAGGCATTTAAATAAATTGTAATCAATGAATAATCCGGTAAATAAACAAAAGCAAAAAATATAATAGGATGTTTGAGTATTTCTTCTTTTAGTTTGTTATAGTTGTGTAATAGACAGTGATGTACCTTAATTTTTTTGTGCCCTTTGCAAATGAACTATAAATAGTAAGCCCACAATTTCCAGTGATGTCCAAGCATTAGAAATTTCTAAAACATTTATCGTTCTCTTTATAGTAATTAATTGCATTTCAGACAATTAATCTCCATGAGATGGGATAGTATGAGTATATTCAATCACGGTTTCCCTGTAAAAGAACTATAAGTAATGCTCACATTATTTCCCATTGCGATAATATTTTAGAAAAGTTTTGCAACATAATTTAAAATTGCTAAAACCAATTCCAGATAATTCGAGTCTATAAACCTTAATGTATAAGGATTCTGTTTAAAATTCCTGTAAATAAATAAATAAATAATAAAATAAATACAAGTCTTACTGCCATTAAAATCTATATTGATCTTGAGACAACAGAATATAATATTGTCATATAAAAATGGAGAATTTGTTCTAAATAAATGTTTGAATAATATTTTTTTAAAGCAAAATACAATGAAAAACAGTTATTTATTTATTTAGAAAGTATATTAATAGTAAATATTTACACTACGATTTTCAAAACTTCCATCTATATTTTGAAGGAGATCGATGCCTGTAATTTGCCCTTCACTCAACAAACGATAATTCAAGTTTTTCTTCTCGCAAATACATCACTGGAATAGGCTAAGATAAGATAATAAATGATAGCATTAAGAAAATAATCGTACTAATACGAAAGGATTTTTTTGAAGTTCAAAAATAGAAAATTGGTTGTGAAAATGCAATTAAATAAAATAAGAAAATTTCTTTTGCAGTAAATCGCAAATAATTTGAAGCAGTCAGTTATAAATTGATTTAAAGTTATTGAACGTAACTGAATTTTAATTTTCTTCTCTCTTCTATATTCGTATAACTTTTCAAAATGAAAAATACAATGAAAAACAGTGTTTTTTAAATTTAGGGAAAAAACATATTATAAGTAACCATTTTCACTGCAATTTCAAAAACTACTACCTATATTTTGTAGGAGATTGATATATATAATTTGCCCATATCTTTACTTTAACACCACAAATGTTAATTCAAATTTTTCTTCTCGCAAATACATCACTGGCTAATATAATAAATGGTAGCATTAAGAAAATAATCATTGTAATGCGAAAATATTTTTTGAAGTTCGAAGTAGAAAGTGGGTTGTGAAAATGCAATTAAGTGAAATAGGAAAATTTCTTTTGCAATAAACTACAAAGAATTTGAAGCAGTTAGTCATAAATTGATTTAAAGATATAAAACGTGACTAAATTATAATTTTTTACTATATTCATAATATCTAAATATTGTATTTTAAAAGATTTTCGACTTTTAGATTTCGACATTTTGAGATCTCCAGAATATGATTTGATCAACTTTAGAAAATGTCTGTGTGTGTGATAAAAATATTGTAATAACTCTAAATAAAGAACTGATGCACGGAATTTCCTTAAAATATATATTTAGTTGCACACTGAGATAAATTGCTGTCTATCCACTTTTAGTACATATCGCTTAACAGGTGGCAATGTCGTTTAGTTATTTTCTAATTTTTAATATGGCAACATATTAAAATTGTTCATGTACAGTCGGTAACAAAAGTGTCCGAACACTAGCGAAAATTCCTATGTAAAAAAGTGTACACTTCATACGGTTTTGTTAAAAAAATCCTTGTCGAATCCTGTTCTTAGTCAGTATAAGAACATAATTCGATAAGGATTTATTTAGCAAAACAGTATGAAGTGTACATTTTTTACATAGGAATTTTTGCTAGTGTTCGGACACTTTTGTTACCAACTGTAAATGTACAGAATGATGATTATTTTCAATCAACCATTGTGAAATTAATATATATAATATATGTTAGGAACAGTCAACCATTACAGAATTTTTGTATATGCAGGGACATTGTTTTTTACCGCTGTGTGTAAATCTCCAATATGAGAATTTAAAAAAAAAAAAAAAAAAAAAAAAACAACTATCATCAATAACGTTGAAACACGTGTTAGAATTTCATATATCTATGATAAACTGACACAAAGTTTTCGATTTTTACTATCTGTTACCCATATATAGGGCAAAGAAAGAATTGTTTGTGGGTCAAACTTTCTAAATTGAGTTTTTGCTATATTTACACGTTTTGAGGTTACCTGAATCCAAAAATCATGTTTTTAGCGAATAGTCTGTGTGTCTGTATATTATAAGCATATCTCAAGAACAAATAATTGCAGATAATCCAAACTTGGTATTCTAAATGTGTATCATACAGTGATGCTATACTAAACTTTTCGTTGAGATCAAACAAATGGTTCGTGTACAGGGACATCCAAGAAAATTCAAATATATTATGTGTATGGGAAAATGTCTAGTAAGTAGAGTGTAACATCTATAGGATGACTTAAAGGAAACAGAATGAACAAAATTTATTATATTCATAAAAGCTTGTTTTGTATAGATTGTGGTATGGAAAACATTCATCATTCATTTACAGAGCTACCCAAAGTATTTGGACTATTGGGAAAATTGCAGGAGCGTAATTCCTTTTGTGCTAAATGTTTTTCAAGTGGGAAGGGGGGGGGGGTACTACCCCTCACACTTGAAAAAAATTACATGTCAATTTAATTATATTATACTCCCTAAATAAGATACATTAAATTGAAAGAATTTCTCAATTTTAGTTAAGAAGAAGGAGATTTTGAGCAGCTTCTGTGGTAATTTTTAAGAAAAATTCTACTTTCGCTTTTGGAATCTGATATGTGGCTTTTTTTATATATTCTCTTTAATTATTATTATTATTATTATTATTATTATTATTACTATTATTTTTTTGTTAACTATCATTAGTTGAAATTTACTTTAAATATGTTAGGAATTATTTTAGGTTTTAAAGCATAAAAATGCATATGTTACGCGTTTTAAAATATACAGACTAAATAAGCATAAACTAAAATTTATAATATTTAAATAAAACCATTTTTTTTCTTTTTAGCAATAGTCTTTTATAGTAATCTGTAATGGTTTTCTTATTTCTACTAGACTTTACAAAATATACAGTGCAGATGAAAATTTAATTTGTTCTAATTTTTTTAATATAAATAATTTGATGAAAATATTGTTAGAATATCCAGCAAATGGGAAGTATATTTTTCATTAAAAAAGTGTTATATATCTTCTTTGTACTAATATTTTAATTTTACACTCTGTTACACACACATATATATAGTTGAGTTGATTTTGGGTCAATTTTTGAAATTGAGTTTTTGTAATATTTACACGTTTTGAGGTTATCTGAATCCGAAATTTAGATTTTTAGCGGCTGGTCTATGAATCTGTGAATCTCTCTCATTCTCTGTGTGTGCGTGTTATCAGCATAGCCTAAAAAAAAACCCCTAAACTTGGTATTCTAAATCTGTGTCATGCAGAGAGATGCTACACAGAACGTTTCGTTGAGATGAAGCAAATGGTTCGCGTACAGGGAAATCCAAGAGAATTCAAATACATTACTTTTATGGGAGAAATTTTTGGTAGGTGCAGTTTAACATCTTCAGGCTGAACTAAACAAGATGAAATGAACACATATTTTTTACATGTATAAAAGCATGTTTCATGTAGAATATATGGTATGAAAATCATTCACAATTCGGTTACAAGACTAACTGAAAGAACTAAAATGTACTGTTTACATAGACATCCACAGCCATAATTATTAGACACTCCTAGGTATTACTAGTTTCGCGATATTCTAGTGTATTATCTATACAAAAATGTTAATCCTTTTTAAGAAAGATGTAATAGGATTAAAATTATGCAAGTTATACCCTTTCTGTAACTAAAAATTTAACTGAATTGAAGAAATTTTGATTTTCACTATTTATTCTAACTTTGTACTTTTGACTGTAAGTATCAATTTTTGCACTTTACTTATCTATATTTTTTAATCCAGGTATTTAATTGTTGTGAATAGACTACAAAGTATAAACTTTGTAGTCTATTCACAAGTCACATAAACTTTGTAGTCTATTTGTTTTGTTTTTTGGCAAAAATGCCAAAAAACAAAACAAAACTTGACTGAAGCGCAGCGTGAACAGATATTTCTGCTTCATTCGCAATTATTCAAACATTGCTAAACAAATGAATTGTTCAAGGTGTGCAATGATAAATGCTGTTAAAAAATTCAGTGAAAGTGGAACTTATGGGCATAAGCCAGGTGGCGGTCGTAAATGAAAAACATCGGCCCAAACTGATAGACTTATTCACAGAATGTCTTTGAAAAATAGACACAGAAACGCTACGGACATTCAGAACGAGTTGGAAAGAAAACACAACGTGACAATTTCTGTTCGTACTGATCGTCGACATTTGATGGAAGCAAATTTGGATGGTAGAAAACGGCGCCGTAAACCGCTTCTCACTGTGGAACATATTAAAAAAAGATTAACATGGGACAAAAAATAGGCAAATAGTATGGAAGAAGATTGGGCCAAAATAATTTGGTTCGATGAATCAAATGTCGAGATAAATAATTTTCAAATATTTTATTTTAACAATCAGTTACAAAAAATTAACTATTTTGATTAAATTTATACAAAATTTAAAACTTTATGTAACATAAATTTTTGGTGTTTTATTTTAGCTTTTTGCTCAACTTCGAGTTCAATATGTACTACGAAAACTAGAGGAAGCCTCCAACGTTCAATGCACCATTCCTACAGTAAAACATGGTGGGGGTAGCATCATGATCTGTGAATTTATGTCGGCAAGGAGAGTTGGAGAAGTAAAAATATGTAAGAGTCGCATGGATACCGAAAAGTATTTGCAAGTGTTAGAGGAGGCTTTAGAAACCTCAATTTTGAAGTATTTGAGGCAGATGACAAGGAATATATATTTCAACAAGACAACGCCCTTTGTCATAAATCAAAGGCAACAATGAAATGGTCCATTGAAAATCAAATTAAATTACTTGAGTGGCCCCCACAGTCCCCAGACTTGTCCCCCATCGAAAATTTAAGGACATATCTGAAGAAAAAATCAGAAAATGTAAATCGAATTCAAAGGAAGAATTAAAGCAGAGTATTTTCGAAGAATGGGAAAAATATCGGCTGAGTACTGTAAAAAATTAGTGAGTAGTATGCCATAAAGAGTAAAAATGGTTATAAAAGCTAAAGGCAATGTGTTAAAATATTAATTTTATTAAATAAATTACTGTTTAAAAAGTAAATCTCACAATTGTTTCATTGCAAATTCTATCCAATTTCAGTAAAATTAAATAAATCAAAGTGTCTAATAATTATGGCCGTAGCTGTATATATATACTTGAATATTGCTGGAATTGCATTTCATGTTGTGTTCTGCGTAATTAACATAGGACTATACTTAAATACACAGTATGGTGTATACATAATTTATAGAAGATATACCAGGCTACCAATACTTAAATGAAAAAATATTTTTTCTATATAATGCATTTGCTGAATGAGCTTTACTATACTTTACCATGTCAAGGAAAACACATGAGAAATGAAAATTAGTTCTTTATACCCACGGTAAATAAAGTATTTTCTTAAGTTAAATCTTCAAAGCTTTTTTCTTTGTATAATTTTACGTTTTAAGACTCCCTGAATACTAAAGTCAACTTTTCAATGGTTGATTTTTGTGTATGCATGTTGTTAGCGTAACATAAAAACAAATAATTGCAGGCAATTCAAATGTTGTATTTTGAAGTTAATAAGAGGCGACTATTTGAAAAGTTTGATCAAGATTGATAAATTTTATGTGGTGGTGCGATTGAAATTTGTCTGAATAATTTGAAATAAATTTTAAATTTAATAACAAACACGAATTTTATATTGATGTAGTTACTGCATGGAAATAAGGGTTTGAAAAAACAGGCAGCTCTTTCAAATAAATTATTTGTGAAATAAAACTGTTTCTAAACTTAATTTCAATTCTTTTTAACGTAGGTTTATATACAGTACTTGTTACCAGTGATGCCAGATGGTCGAAAATTATTTCCCCAAACAGGTCTTCAAATTTCCCCAAATCAGTTTTTTTTTTTTTTTTTTTTCGAAGAAATCCCCAACTTGATTTCTACTAAAAAGGGGAAAAAATATCAACCAGATTTTTTTTGATTTAAGCTCAGATTTTTTCCCCAAATGAAGGCAATTTTTGAAAAAAATCCCCAAATAACAATAAAAAGCTATTGAAAGTCTCTAGTCGTAGGGATAAATCATTACGTTGCCATCACTGACAGAAAGTTGAACTCCCCATATTTGTCCCCAAAAATTTTAGAATTCCTCAAAAAAGTCCCCACAAACATTTGGTCCTCAAAATTGTCCCCAGAAGCCTCAAAAATCCAGAAAATGGGGACAAAATCCCCAATCTGGCACCACTGCTTGTTACCTTCTCTTTAATCTACAATCTGTCTTTATAGAATTGAAATGTGGGATAAGAGAAAGTCGTGTGAGTGTCACATCAGATTATTACTTTTTAAAACAAATGTTTTCATTTGTTTAATGTTAAAAATACTCTTTAACTACATTTCTTGCGACGATGGAAGCCTCTGCGCAAGTGCGGATTCAACGAGTCCGCTAGAAAAATAGGGGAGCTATTCGTTGAGAGAAAATAAGCGATAAGGGAATACCGAATGACTGGATGTTTACGAAATTTAAATCTGTTGGTCAACTTGGAAACCCTCCAAGATTTTCGACTCGTCCTCACTGCTAGGCGTAGGAAACGTGGTTACACAATACTTTGAAAATGATATTTGAAATTTTAAAAGTTGAGGTAAATCTTTGCAAATTAAAAAGCAAATTTAAATGGAAAAAGCATTAGAAAATTTTCAGAATTTCTAGTTAAATTATTTTTTTTATTTTCTTTTGGTATACGTTTCTTAATTATTTCAATTCTCGTGAGGCAAAGAAATCTCTCTCTTATAATTCTTTTTAAATCTAGAAAAACTTCTAAGCTTCATTTATTTTCCTGAAATTTTGTTTTAGTAATGCAGGTCATTAAGATATAACTTTATGTGAAAAAATTATGTGGAAATGGCGTCTTGAAAGTTATATTTTAAATGTCATTTTGCTTAAAATATCCTAATTACAGTCAACATTGTTGATGCATGTATTTAACTGAATTTTTTGACATTTTATTTAGCATATCTCAAGAATATTTCACTTTTTATGATACGTATGAGTTAAATATAATTTCCATGACGGAAAGAGAATTTTTCTTTTCACTTCGGAAATTACTCATATGAGCTAATTAAATTCCTTTACTGACTAAATGTGGGAGAAGTTTATATTTTCATACATTAGAGGAATTAATTTCAACTAATTGTTCAGAAGTTTCATTTGTAGAGGAAACATTTATAAAGGATTAAAGGAAACAACACACACACACACATATATATATATCAGTATTGAATGCAATTTCCTGTAACAATTCGGATAATGTGTAGTTTACAAAGAAAAAAAAAATCTCCCCCCGAATTATGATTAATATTAATAAGTCTGTTAATTTCCAGTTATCGATCTGTGCAAAACCTAAATTTCTAGAGCAAACTATTTCAGGAAAATATATTAATCAGTATTATTAAAAAATATATATAGTTGGATATTTTTTTTTTTTTTTTTTACATTTTAGTGTCATAATACCTTTACCTTTAAAATTCACAGGCCTATTTAAATATATATTTTTGTTTCTTTAATACTCCCATTAGTTTTTCACAATTAATATTTTATTTACATTATAAATTTGCTGTTTTTATATAAAAATTAATAAATTTTATTTAACAACTTTGTTAATATTCTTCTAATATTAAAACAGTCATCACATTTCTAACCAATATTTACAGTCCTCACAAATTTTTATATTTGTTTTTATCAAAATAGTCGATTACTTTTTGAAAACCTTTTTTTCCCTTTCAATGAAAAGTAATTTATGCAGTGATGACTAATTGTCAGATCAATTTCTATGCAAAGAGAACATAAACCTTGATTTTTCACCGAAATTTTTAAATCACTTTGTTTTCTGCATTTTTTTTTTTTTCCATGTCATTCTACGAAAAGTTAACAACATTTACTTATTAAAATAAGTTTATATACAGAACACGTGTAACTTTGTTCTGTTTGTTAAAAATTATGTTTACGTTTTTTTTCACTATCTCAAAAACTAGTATGATGTGACCACCACATGACTTTCTTCTATATAATTTTACACAAAATTTATTCAATACAAATTGTTTATTCAATTATCAAATTATTTTCCATTATAAATGCAGACGATTTTTATCTGTCAGAATTATATCACTAAATGCCGAAAGAAAGTCATTTTTTTGCAATTATCAGAAGAAATGCAATTTTTTTTTCTAAGTTTTTTTCCGTTAAAAGTAAAAAAAATCGATAACTTTGTTTGAAATTATCACAGATATAGTTCAACCATTCGCTTTAAAGGTATTGACGAGATCTTTCGAAAGATACCCATATTGAAAATTTACTCCCCCCGGGGGTACTCCCGCCCAGGGGAAAGCGATGCCCCCACATGCACAAATTTTTTTTTCCTAGTTAACTACTACTTTTATCAATAATTCATATTAATTTTACAGTCACACGATTAAAATAACTCTCATTATGTACATTTATACGAAATTTTGTCCTATACTGCCATGTTAAAAATTTAGAAAAAAAATTGCATCACAGCGCCACCTGTTGAGCGAATGTTCCCCAAATCTAATCAGCATCAGTTTATATCAGAGTCCAACTAAATACCAAGTTTGGTTAAATTTCGTTCATTGGTTCGTGAGATACAGCGTCCACAAAATTCGTGATACACACACACAGACAGACTGACTGACAGATAAACAGACAGACATTTTCCAAAAACAGTCGAATCGTGTTCAGTTTATCCCAAAACGTGCAAATCCATCGAAAACTGGAGTTCGAAAATTTTCACGAATCCAATACTTTCTCTATATATACATATATAAAGAAAGTAATAAATACTTTGAACTAGCGAAATAACAGAGGTAAATAAAAATAAATGTTCAATTTCAATAGAATGATATATGTTAGTTTAAGTATTTTCTTAGTTGCTCCGAAAGAAATTGGATAAAGCTGCAATTTCAAAGACGGAAATTTTATTTTCAGTAGCAATTTATTACAGGATACTTAAAGCCTGCAAGCTATAATTTGAGAACCACAAAGAGGTTTATTTTTAAAAAGTTGCTTTTAAAAGCGTTTGAAAGCCAACTAAAAAGGTACATTTATTTAATGAAGTGGTAGAAAATTGGGTTTTAGTTTTTCAAAAAGAGCACATATTTTTTCATCCAAACGATATTTTTGGATATAAATAAAAATTTTGTCTATGTAGAGATTTTTTACTACCATTACCCGACTACCGTAATTAATAGAAGTATTGTATTTGGTCCAAAAATTCTATATCGTGTTTTCACCTGATTTACACGTTTTAAGGTCTCCTGATTACAAAAATGTAGATTTCGGCAATTGGTCAATGTGTGTGTGTGTGTATGTGTGGAATCTTCTAGCTATCGTATCTCCAAAACTTATAAAAATAGAACTACGAAACTTCAGAGTTGACACAGGACTGGCGTACAGATAAATTTTCCAAATTTTGGTGAAAATCGGAAAACCGGAAGTCAGACCGCAAGTCCGTATCTCAAAAATGGCTCTAACGATTTTCTTCAAATTTGCTATATAAACACTCTATTAGATGCCCTTTTGAATGATACAATTGGTTAGTTCATGAAAATTGATAGACGGCCTGTTAAAACAACTGAATTTCAAGTCTCGCAAGTCTGTTTCTTTAAAAGCGGCTGTACAGATTATTTGAAACTCGACATATTAACTCCCTTTTAAATATCCTTTTGTATGTAATTATTGTTTTCCGGTCAATAATTGCGTATACCAAGTTTTGGTAAAAATTGTTATCTCAAAAACGGCTCTAACGATTTTCTTGAAAATTGTTACATAAATCCATTTTATATTGCCTTTCTCTTGTATTACGTGGTTATTACAGGAAAATTAACAGTGATCTTGCTTAGGTAGGTAAGTTTTAGATCTCGGAAATTGGTGTTTCAAAAAATAACTATCATCCCCCCCCCCCTCCTTATTACTTTCTTCTATCTTCAATAGAAGAAAGTATTGGATTCGTAAAAATTTTCGATTTCGGGTTTTTGATGGATTTACACGTTTTGAGAGCTGTAGAACACGATTTTACCATTTTTAGAAAATGTCTGTCTGTCTGTCTGTCTGTCTGTCTGTGTGTGTGTGTGTGACAAAATTTTGTGGCAACTGTATCTCTGGAACTACTGCACAGAATTTCATACAAATTGGTATGTAGTTGCACCTTGACATAAATTAGTGCCTATCACAACTTTTGGTAAAAATCGTCTTACAGGTTGCGTTGCCATCCCGCTTTTTCTAAATTTTTAACAGGGTGATATAGGGCAAAAATTTTCAAGATGGGTATCTTTCGAAAGGTCTCGTCAGTGCCTTTAAAACGAATGGTTGAACTATAAATCTGTGATAATTTAAAACAAAGTTATCGATTTTTTTTACTTTTTACGAAAAAAAAACTTAAAAAAAATCTTTTTTTTTTTTCTCTCCCCTTAATTTTATCAAACTCCCACGGTTTCCGTGTTCTGACAAACTTAAACTAATTTTTGCTTTTTCCCCCTAATTTTGTCAAAGTCCTACGGTTTCCGTGTCTTGACAAACTAACATATTTTTGCATTTTTCCCCTAATTTTGTCAAAGTCCCACGGTTTCCATGTTTTGACAAACTTTGACAAAATTTTGGGTAAAATGTGAAAATTATTCTAAGTTTGTCAAAACACTGAAACCGTGGGACTTTGACAAAATTGGGGGAAAAATGCAAAAATTTGTTTAAGTTTGTCAGAACACGGAAACCGTGGGAGTTTGATAGAATTAAGGGGAGAGATAAAAAAAAAAAAAAAAGTGGGACTTTGACAAAATTTTGGGTAAAATGTGAAAATTTGTTAAAGTCCCACTTTCTTTTTTTTTTTTTTCCTCTCCCCTTAATTCTATCAAACTCCCACGGTTTCCGTGTTCTGACAAACTTAAACTAATTTTTGCATTTTTTCCCCAATTTTGTCAAAGTCCCACGGTTTCCGTGTTCTGACAAACTTAAACAAATTTTTGCATTTTTTCCCCAATTTTGTCTAAGTCCCACGGTTTCCGTGTTTTGACAAACTTAGAATATTTTTCACATTTTACCCAAAATTTGTCAAAGTCCCACTTTTTTTTTTTTTTTTTTTCTTTTTTAATTATTGTTACTGAGTGAATTTGTATAGGAAAAGATAGAAGAAAGTCATGTGGTGGCCACAACATACTAGTTTTTTAAGTCTGTAAACTCTCTGTTTTACTTGTAAGGTAAACTCTGTAAATTTAACTACGTAAACTCTGTTTTACTTGTAATGTAAACTCTATAAATTTAACTATGTAAACTCTGTTTTACATGTGTTTATATCAGCTTTCTCTCATACAAAATTTGTTAGGTGTCTACTTCGTTAGGCCAATTACATGTCTTCTGATCACATTATTTCTAAAAAGTGCGTATAATACACGTGTAATATCTGGTAATGGAAGTCGTGTGGTTGTTTCACACCAGATTTTTAAAAAGTATTTTGAGAATTTTTAGTTATTTGTAATTTTTTTAAAAAAATTTTGTGAAAATTATTTTGTAGAAGATATTTTTTCCTGTCTTACTTAGTAATTTTGTTTATTATGAAAATTATATTTTCAAACAAACAAGGATATTATTTTGCATTTTTAACACTCTCAAAATGCATTGAGCCTATTCATTCATTAAAAAAGTTAAAAATATATCGTATTTGAGCATCAATAATTTACGATAAAGAAAGTAACTTGTGGAATAGGAGGAAAAAGGGGGGCGGGGGGGGGAGGGAAACTTTGTTTTTAAAAAGGAAAAACAAAACTATAATATTATTTTCATTGTATTATTTTACAATCTATTAAAATATAGATTATTTGAACATAAGATTAAAATATAAGTATGTATACAATATAAATGTAAATCATTCATATCTTCTTCAATCCCAGCGTTTCTCCTGTAGGAGACCCAGAAAGACACTGCAATAAGTAAAATAAATGTCTTTAATGTTATCTAAAATTAGCTACTCTTCTTGGTAGTAAGATGTATTATTTAAAAATTCTTTTTTCTTCATAGATTTTTATTAACAGTTTTTATGCAAGTAATACAGGCATTTTCCGCATGTATGATTATCACCCATTGGGACTGAGGCGTATATATGATCTTTACACTCATATAATAATAATAATAATATAATTTTCGACTGAATCCTTAGTTAGATGAAGGGAACAAATCAAAAATAAAGATTTTCGGGAAAAAGAGAAAACGCTTTTTACAGAAGTATTAGTGCCTGATTGGGATTATATTACAATGTTGTTCAATCAATGTGATTTTGATACATGTGCTTTATTGTTATAAATGTGTGATGGATTTATTTTCTTTCTTAAACTTACACCAGTAAAATTGGAAAAATATAATATAAAATTACATAGGTCTGCGAAATCGTACTTTATTTATTTATTTTTTCAATTACGTTGAAGGTCTCCAATGTGTTCTCATATGCTAAATTCAGAAATGCTCATCTTTTCTTCTTATCACACATGGATTTTTCCCAAAGTGAGGATAAACACAGGAAGAATTCATACAGAAGCTATAACAAATTTCAAATTATTTATGTATAAAATACACTGAAATAGGTTAATATTTACACATTACCTTTTTAATGTGATTCTTTACACTGAAGCTCCCTTGCCCTTTAGAGCTTTTTCTCTGGTGCAAGGCTTGTGGTCTTTGAGGAGGGGGGAATTTTCTATGCAGCATTCAACAATAATCTGCTAACAAGTTAGCATTCCATTGTCTCTGATACCTCTTCTATATATATTTTTTTTTTTTTTTTTTTTTAATGTCTTGATGAAATAACTCTCTTTATTGTTCACTCATACCACCCAGATTTTTTAGAAAATGTCTTAGATGGCAGTTGAAAATGTGGAGCTTTAAGCTCAAAAAATCGAATTATTTGTCAAAATTGTGCGTGATGGAAATTTTTGAATAGTTTTTTCCTTTATAAGCACCCCAAAATACACCAGAAATGCATATCACCTTCAAGAAAAAAATTTCATCTCCGACCTGTGTAATTCAAAATCTTGCGGGAAAGGGAAAAACTTGTAATTACACAAATATACGAGTATGTACAGGTTGTTCCAAAATTACAGCGACAAACTTTATAGGAGATAGGTACATCATACTGATTTAGAACTGCATAGAAATCCATGTCCGAAAACGTCATCTTAATCCCTTAAGAACCGGTTATTTAGGGTTAATTTTTAACAGGTGAAAGCGGTCCAAACGTAGGAATGAGGACCACAAAATACACCATTTTAACCCTTTAAGGAGCGAATGAATTCTGGTGTTTTTTAACATTACCGCCTTATATTAATATTACATAGCTGCCAAGTTTTTAAATTTATTCCAGAATTTTTATTTATTTATTCCACCGCCACTTTAGAATGTAGAAAAAGAGGGGATAAAAGGCTAAAAACCCCATAGGAATAGCATAGGAAGAAAAGCAAAAAAACTCACAATGTCAAGTGTGTTTAAAAAAAAAAAAAAAAAAAAAAAAATTCATACCGGAAGTAATAAGGACAAAGTTGACTAGGAAAATACCCGTCCCTTTTTAACACCGTAATATTTTTAGAGTGATTTTCTCAATATTAAATCATAATTATATATTGAAGGAAATCTTTCTACGAAGATTACGGTGTGAAAGAAGGGCGGGGCTAAAAACTTTCCGGAATAAATTTAAAAACTTGGCAGCTATGATATTATCGAGTGCGTCTGTGTAGTCTATTTTTTTTGGTTATTTGTAGCTTCAACTGTCTTCTAAATTTTAAAATTTTGCACAATCCCTCCTTTCACAAAATCATACACAATATTCATATTAATACAGTTAGTGTTTTAAGTACATGGGTTAGAAACAATATTCACCTTCTGTAATCATTTGCGTGAAAAATATGTTTGTTAAAAATTCAAAATTTAAAAGCCACACCCACATCAGGTGAAAAATAAGTACCAAAAAGCACCCGGTTTTTAAAGTGTTAAGATGACTTTTACGAATGTGGGTTTCTATGCAATTCTGAATCTTTATGATATATCCTATTTCCTCCTAAAGTTTGTCACTGTAATTTTGGGTTGGTTGGTTGGTTGGGTCTAACGTCGCACTAGTACTACGCAATGCTGTAATTTTGGGACACTCTCTCTCTCTCTCTCTCTCTATATATATATATATAAAGTAAATTTTGAAAAAAAAAAAGAATAAGGCTATTTACTATTCTTCAGTGTGGCTCTCAATGGTAGAGGTATTTTTTTTCTTCTGGAAGATTTTTTGAACATCTTGATTTAAAAAAAAAAAAAAAAAAAAAAAAAAAAAAATGTTTATTAGTACCCTAGAATTGTAACTTGAGTCCATTGGAATTTAATGAACACTGTATGCATACTTGCCAACCTAACCCGGAAGATTGCTAATTACCGCTCTTTTTTTGTACGCTGCTAAATTTTTAGAGTAATTCTCTTCAAATATATTTACGGTTAAATAAGGAGAAAAGTACTCTAAAAGAAGACTGGTGTGAAAAAATAGGCGGAAAGGGGCGGGACTAACAATCTTCCGGGTTAGGTTAGCAAGTATGTGCATGGCTTTTGTAGGTAGATTTCTGATGCTTATTTCTTACGTTACTCAAGTGGTTTTCTTTCCCTTATTTTGCCTGGTACGTGTGTAAATGCAAAGCGAAGAAAAAAAAGAAAAAAAACCTCAATTTATAATTTTTAGTGCTTGTTCCCGTTTTCAAACTGGTGAATTGATTATAAGTACCTTCAGGAAAAACAACAGTTTAGTTAATGCGTATACATTGCGTTTGTAGTTAAGATTAAAAAAAAGAATCCCCATTGATCGTAATTCTTGAAGATTCTTTTTAGTATTTCTGTAAAATGCCTGTGAGCGATTCACTAATTTCAATAAATGCAACATTCAGTAATTACGAGGCATTTAAATAATTTTGTATCTGAGTCTATTTCAGTAAATAAACAAAATAAAACATTTAATAGGGTATTTGGCCACTTCCCCCTGTGATCTTATATTTGTTCAATAAATAAGAGTATGGGATTGCCACTGTACGGCCAACTTTTGTTCATTAAGGTTTATTAGACCAGAATTTAGCCTGAAAGGAGATTTTTAAACCCTTTGAACATCCATGTCTGAACTGGAATTCGAACTTGGCACCTGGCATCTTCAAGTCAATGCAATTATCATTTAGTCACCAGATACACACGAAAAAGATATAAAATATAAAAGAGGAAATTAATGAAATGGGCCACATAAACAATTTTAATCTATTTTGTTTAGATTTTGATGATGTGTGGATCATTCTTTTTCTTAAGTTTGCCGTTTCCTATACAGAGTACCGTCTGGTGGACATTTTTTGAACTAAAACTATTTTTTAATTTTTTGAGCTCATATCATGAACTGTTCATATACCAAATTTAGTGGAACGGTAAGCTCCGCAGCTTTCAGTTGACATTCTAACAACACAGACAACTCTTTTGACGACATTCTCAGGATGAAAGGATTTATCCCATGGCACATCATTAGGGTGTACTGGCGATAAATTTGCTGTTAGGGCAGGTACTAAGTTCGAATTCTGATTCAAAACTGTTGTTTTTAGGGGTTCGAAATCCACTTTAAGTCGCAGATCCTGGTCTAAAAAGCTTTACTGACAAGGAAACATTCAAAATTGTGTCGTCATAAAAAAATATTGAAAAAAAAAAAAAAAGTGTGTAATTCTACTCTTCATAAAACACCAGAAAGTGAAAAAAATTATCGGCTGAAATCAATTACAGAGATCACAAAAAATTATCAAAATTAAGCATATTTGGCGATTTCATACTGTTAGGCGATTGATTTTGAGTACTTGGCGGAGAAGCAAAACATAATTCTGTTCGTACACGGCAATCTCAGTGCTAACGAATTTATCACCTAACAGCGCTAAATCGCCAAAAATTCTTAATTTTGATAATTTTTTGTGGTCGCTGTATTTAATCTCAGCCGATAATTTTTTCACTTTCTGGCGTTTTATGAAGAGTAGAATCACATACACTTTTTTTCAATATTTTTTGAAGACGACACCTTCTGAATGTTTCTTTGTGAGTAAAAAATGCCCATGTAGCAACCTTAGAAACACAAACAAAAATGCACCAAATTTAGTAGCTATCAGAATTCGTTAATTAGTTTTAGTTGCAAGATGCTTTTTATAGAGGAAGTTTAATTGTAACTTCTCTGTAAATATTAACTGTTTTCCTTCTTGCCTTTAACAAAATTTTGCTCAAACACAGATAAAGAAATATTTATTAATATATTTGTACAGCTTTCTTCCTTTACAGATTTTTCGTTTCACTTTTGTATCAATATTTCAAGACAATAATATTTTATAAAATTATGTACATTGTTAAAAACTTTAACAGGGAAAACTATTGGAAATCATCTATATGTTTATAACACAAATCATATTCATTAGACACTTCCTAAGTGAAACCTTCTACATTATTTACTTTATTTTGTTTTTAACCCTTGCTTTCCCAAGATTAAGGCATTACTGCAAAAAAACTGCTTTCAGGTGCCGCTTGGCACGTTCTGCGAAAATCCCCAGCACCGCACCTTTTTGTATCGTTTAGAAATTGCAACATTCCACTGACTACGCTTGCTATCTCTGGCGAATTAGCGCACTTTTTGAATGAGGCTGACTTAACTAAATTTCAACTTCAAAATGGGGGTCAAAATGACCCCATCTTGGGAAAGCAAGGGTTAAATAAATAAGAAAATAAAAAAATATAAAAAAATTATCTGTAAATGTACAAATTGTATTTTTCAATTTAGTCAATATTATTGTTATTTATTAAAAATTAATTAAAAATTAAATAGTAATTAAAAATTAAATAATTGATTTTGTAGAAGCTTACAGATTACTCAGGAGTATTTTTACTTCCATTACCCTACTACCGTAGGTAATGGAAGTATTGCATTCGGTCTGAAAATTCGATATCGGGTTTTCACCTGATTTACACGTTTCAAGGTCCCATGAATCCAAAAAAGTGGTTTTTGGCAATTGGTCAGTGTGTATGTATGTATGTATGTATGTGTGTGTGTGTGTGTATGTATGTATGTGGAGAATCTTCTGGCTATTATAGCTCAGAAACTAATAAAGATAGAGCTACGAAACTTTAGAATTGAAATACGTCTGGTGTACAGATGAAATTTCCAAATTTTGGTGAAAATTGAAAAACCGGAAGTGGGACCGTAAGTCCGTATCTCAAAAACGGCTCTAACGATTTTCTTCAAACTTGCTATATAAACACTCTATTAGATGTGATAACACTCTATTAAACTTTCTTTTTCTTGGGATGTTAGGATTGAATGGATGGGAGGCCACGCATCCTCCATTACCTAAAGGTACAGCTTAACGGATTGAGAGTCCCGAAAATCAGTTTTACTGCAATGGAAAGAGGGGGGGAAACATACCAAAAAAGAAAAACAGTAAAAAGGAATTTTAGAGCTTATGGAAAGGGGAAACACAATAATAAAAATGTGTAGAAAGGTTAAGTATAGCATTACACAACTAGGAGGAAGTTTAGGGATAGTAAGAATATTTTTTACTTTTCAAAGAGCAATTTTTATAATTTTTTTTTTGACATAATGACAAAAATAAAACGCAATGCAGGACAACACAAGGACAAGGACAGGATGTAATCTCCGAAGAGAAGTCAATGCCCGAAGGCGATAGTAAAAGTGAAAAGAAAAAGAGCTAACACAAAAAAGGTTAAAGGTGGGAGTTTAGACTGGGGCCCGCTTTGGGTCTGCGTCTATTCAGAGGATCTCTTTTTCTTTTATAACATACATTTTAATGATTGATAGTGCTTAAAATGTTTACTGGTGGGAGGGTATTTGTGACTTCTGATATATATATATACTAGCAGGCTTTGCCCGCTTCGCTGGCCACTAAATTTAAAGGAAACTCTTTTCTATATAGCTTTATAAAAATAAAATAAAATAAATTACTGAAATTGTTCAAAAGTTCGCTCCAGGTCCCTGCTGCATTCGGCAGCGATTTGGTCATCCACTGCAACTCGGTCGCTTGTCCCTATTACCTGCGACAATAGTTTGCCAATGAGCTTCCATTTAGGTGCTTATTATATAACAGTTTCGAAATAGATAGTATCGAAAAAATTGGAGTTTCCCTTTTATATTTGAATCCGAGTTACATGTGAACAACACTATACGTGTTGTTCACATGTAACTCGGACTGGACTCAAATATAACTGGGTTTAGACAACATAATATTTGCTTTTACGTTATTCATATGTTTATTTTGTTTATCCAATCAATCATTAAATGACAGCAATTTCACGCCAAATATTACAATATGCTGTGATCGGCTACGTCTGTCGCATGAGACAATTAATTTTTTGTGTTTATATATAATTCATGGGTTGTAAACCTGATAGTACAGCCTTAATATAGTTCTCTTTGGCGGCTTTTGAATTTTTGTCACCATTTTAGACTTAATCCATTGTAACAATAAGACTTAATCCCTTGTAACAATATGCTATGAGCGCTATTTCTGCCATATTTTAGACAACTAATCTTTTTATGGTTATATATATTTTCCATTAAACATATTTTTATTTATTTATTTAAATATTAATTTGAATTTTTCAAATATTTCTGTTCGACAGCGTGCAAGTGCAGTAACACACAGAGGCTCATTTATTTGTATGATAAATTAGCATAATGATTATTATATAAAAAAATAAATAAATAGGTAAACATTATCGTGTTGCACAACTTTATTATGTTGCTCCACTGGCGGCTTTTGAATTTTTGTCGCCATATTAGCGATGGATTTTTTTTTTTTTTTTTTTTTTTTTTTTGTATGAAAAGGGGAAGACTATTTTGCTAATAATTTTACCAGACTCTTTTTTGTTTATACATAAGAATCCTTTATATTCTGCTTATATTTTTAATGGTTTTTAGGTTTAAAATAGTGCTTGTTGAAATAAATTTCCTATTTTTAAAACTGCATTTGTTCTGTAAATTTTGTGTAAAAATAAATCATTTATGTTTTTATATATTCGATGCGCTACTTAGATTAAAATGGCTATTGCTATATTAAATTTCTTGTCTAAAAACGTTCGGTATACTTCAACACCAAAATTTAAAAAATCGCCCAGCAGGATCTGTTAATGAAGCTGATAAAATAAAAATATGGTTCATAGAGTTTAAATAATCTATTTAAAAAAACTTTTAAAACCCAAATTATTAATGTATCATATCACATACATAGATATAGTAATAATATATAGATTGATCATTGGGGAGAAAAAAGTGATTCTTTTTCGCTCGGGAAAAGACGGCGATTCTACCAAAATATGGCAGTCTTTCCCCGAGTGAATACACACGGAAATACACACGAATGTTTTAGTAAATAAAATTCATGAATGATTTATTTACTAAAGGTGAATGAAAAGCTCCAGATATAGTTTCAAATTCATTCTTCTTTTTTTCCTTTTTTCCTTCAATACCACTTAATGGCTGATTCCAAAGCTTTTTTTTTCGGCAACAAAAATCTTTGCACGATAACATGGGGATGATAGATCTATATATATTATTATATCTATGATCACATAATTCTTTTCGAAGATAGAATAAAACTTAATTTGAAAAAAAATAATAATAATAACTTTTGTTTATTAACCAAAATAATTGATGAAATTTGAAATGCAAGTTGGTCTTGTGGGGTACAGGCTGTATATTATATTTTTGTGTTCGTGAGAGAAAATTTAAAAGAATTTGAAAACTGCAATTTTTAATCCCACTTAAAAATCATGTGACTTAATGTGAAGCAGATTTTTCATTTTTTTTCTCCTAACGGTTTCCGTACAATCTTCTGCTGTTGCCACCTAAAATTCATACTTTAGTTAATTTTAAAAAATCTAATTGTCCGATTGATAAGCTGTTTAATGCATCGGATTTACAAAAATTTTCCCTTTCATTTGATATCTTATTTGTAACGATGCGACTGATATTTCTAATTTATTTTCTTATCTTTCTGATTTATTTTCCTCATTTTAAATAAATGTACGTTATTTTTATTTATTTATTTATTTATTTTTTTTTTTTTTTTTAATTATTATTATTTTGTCGAAAAAAAAATTGGCAGCAATTAAATTATGGATAAAATTTTAAAATTTAAATGACTTATTATTTTCACATTTTAATTAATTAAGAAAAAACTAATCATCCGATTGATAAGCTGTTTAATGCATCGGATTTACAAAAATTTTCCCTTTCATTTGCTATCTTATTTTTAACGATGCGACTAATATTTCTAATTTATTTTCTAATCTTTCTTATTTATTTTCCCCATTTTAAATAAATGTACGTTTTTTTTTTTTTTTAATTATTATTATTTTGTCGAAAAAAAATATTGGCAACAATTAAATTATGGATAAAATGTTAAAATCTAAATGGCTTTTTTATCAGAAATTAGAAGGTTATTATTTTTACATTTTAATTAATTAAGAAAAAACTAATCAAAAATTCGAAAATCTGACTTCGATGTGCACAATGACCCTTCGGGGGGCACCTTTGTGTTAAATCTCGTGACTGTCCGAGCTACCGTTTTCAAGATCAGTGAAATATACACATATTGCTCACTTAATAGTATAAGATATATATATATATATATATATTTAATAGAAATATTAATTTTTAATTTTAATGTATAATTATATGCAGGGTCCGTGAAAAGTTCAACATGTCCTCCTGTCTCCGAAATGAGACGGAATTTTGAAAATAACGAAACCTGTGTTCAGTGAATTCGAAGAGGACCTCTTTTGGGGAAAGTATTTTGGGTCCTGGAGGGCTAGGTGGGCCACTTGGGAGGACAACTTTAAAATTTAAAATGAGAGGGTATGTCTTGTGATATATCCCTGGAAAAGTTTCTTCAAGACAATGAATTTGGTATAAATAGTTTGATCCTGCGTTAAGTATTAAAGAAGACACATGACTTTTTAGAGTTTTGAAATGTAGATTTTATACTTAATTTCTTTAATAATCCTCGCACGGCAAAACTACTTATACCAAATTCATTGCTATGAAGAGACGTTTCCAAGGAAGTCTCACAAGACATACCTTTCTATTTGAAATTTTACCGTAGTGCCCACCTATCCTCCCCATCCTTCCCAGGACCAAAATTCGTCCACCAAAAAAGGTTTCACTCGAATTCGAACACATGTTTCGCTATTTTTTCAAAATTCTCATGCATTTCTGAGATAGAAGGGGGTTGTGGGACATTTGGAGGATCCTGTGTGTATATGTAAATATATATAAGACAGATAGAATTATGACTGGAAATCTCGATCATTTATTTTTTACTGAAAACTATTGGAAATTTACAGAAACCCTGGATAAAAATTTCAGCAAATCCGCAGAATTTTTTTTATAGTATATATTAAGGATTTCTTTTCCGAAATAATAGTAAGTATGGGCACTGCGATGTCTAATATATAAATAAGGACATTGTCTGAACCATGGTAAATGAAACAATATTTCTGATAAATCTTATTTCATCAAAGTTTATTGATCGCAGTAAGTTTTTTATAAAGTTATATATATTTTTATCGTTATTGATAAAGCAAAAATTGACTCAAGCAAACTTTCTGTTTAAATATAGTCTAAGCAGAATTTATATTTGACAACAATATATTTTTATCCGAGATACGAAATTTCTATAAAATAAACAAAAGCTAACATGAAAAAAGTGTAAATGAAATTTTAAAAACAAATACCTTTTATTTATGGGATATTTTTAAAAATATCTTTTTCGCCAAACAACAAACACAGTTTTTAAAATTTTTATTCCATATCATATATTTTTAATCTGCGAGATAAGATAAAATATTTGAGAAATAAGATGTGATTTGAAACTGTGATATTTAATCAGTCTAGTTATTTTACAATAACAAAAGGTGCTATTTTCGAAAATATAAAACTTGACTAAAATTCTAAAAAATCTGATTTGACTCAACATGATTTCATGATATATGGCAAAGCTAAGAGTGTTTACGCACAATTCAACAAAACACTGTACAAAATCCAAATATTAATTTTTTGCTAAATTATTGGTGCATGCTTTTGCATTGAATCTTTTTCTATTCATTTTCATTACTATTTTGTTGTTCTGCTATAATTTAAAATAACAGCTGCAATAAAACCAAGACAGAGCTGCCAACCTAATCCGGCAAATTGTTAACGCCCATTGAAAAACGCCCTTTTTTCTACACCACTTAATTTTTAGAGAAATTCTCTTCAAATGTATCTATGATGAATTAAGTAGAAAAATACTCTAAAATATGACTGGTGTAGAAAAAGGGGCGGTACTAACAATTTGCCGGATTAGGTTGGCAGCTCTGCCAAGACAACTATTTCGCGTAATCTCTCCTTATAGAGTAGGAGTGATTACTCACATGGGTAGGAGAGATTGCGCTTAATCATAACTACAATTAAATTGTTAATAGTAATAATTGCATTTAAATGACATTGCTGTAAGGTATTTGTAAACAAACATTTTTGTATTATGATGGATATTTCAATTTTTTATTTAAAAATTAGAAAAAATAAAAGAAAAAAAAGAAAAAAGAAAAAAAAAAAAAATAATATTAATGAAACAAAAAAAAAAGAACAAGACCAGACAAAGATAAACAATTGTAAAATAACATTAAGTTATTAGATAACACGTTTAACTTAATTTTTTTTTTCCTTTTCCTTTTTAACTTCAATGTTTTCTTGTTTGCTGATCGAATCTCACGTTGTCCACAATCCTTACACTTCTTGTTGATGAAGTTGATCGTGTAATCACCTGCCACAAGTTAACCTGTTCGAGACGGATTGCACACCGTGTGTACAATGCATTTGGAAGCCAATAAACGGGTAGCACACCTCGTATGTAATCAGGAATCGCACTCTGAGCCCTTTTTTCAGGACACTCTCCGCAGCGATGAGAAATTTCCTTCTTTATTGCTACCACTATTTATATACAATAATCTCAATATTATTTAAGTACGATACATTACTATCAAAATATCACAAATGTTTCTGAATTAAATTAGTGGTGGCAAAAAGGTGAAAATTTTTCATCTCTGAGCGTGTCCTGAAGAAAGGGCGGAGGGTACAACCCCCGATGCAATGATACATGGCTAGTTCCGCCCACTTTTAAGTCCAGAATCACCCACCGTTTAATATTACATAAAGTTTTCTTTTGTTCTCCTGAAAATCTTCCACACAAAAATGTTTAAAACACAAAGCAATACAAATTTGAATTCGACGTGCATTTAAGTTACGATATGCTTTTTTACTTCAATTATCTTACTACCGTAGGTAATGGAAGTATTGTATTTGCTCCAAAAATTCGGTAGCGAGTTTCCACCTGATTTACACGTTTTGAGGCCTCCTGAGTCCAAAAAAGTAATTTTTGGTAATTGGTCAGTATGTGTGTGTGTATGTATGTATGTATGTATGTGTGTGTGTGTGTGTAGGTATGGAATATTCTGGCTATCATATCTCCGAAACAAATAGAGATTGAACTACGAATCTTCAGAATTGATACAGGTCTGGTGTACAGATGAAGTTTCCAAATTTTGGTGAAAATTGGAAAAAAGGAAGTGGATCATCGTAAACCGAAAGTAAGTCCGTATCTCAAAAACGGCTCTAACGATTTTCTTCGAATTTGCTATATAAACATTCTATTAGATGTGCTTTCGAAAGATTTGGTTGGTTAGTTCAGGAAAACTGATAGGCGTCCTATATAAATAGCTCAATTTCATGTCTCGCAAGTGCGTTTCTATAAAAACGCCTGTACGTTTTTTTTTTTTTTTTCAAACTCGCCATATTAACTCCTTTTAAAATATCACTTTGTATTTAATTATTGTTTTCCGGTGAATAATTGAGTATATGAAGTTTTGGTAAAAGTTGACATCTCAAAAACGGCTCTAACGATTTTCTTGAAAATTGTTACATAAATCCATTTCAGATAAACTTTTCTCATGTATTATGTGGTTATTACAGGAAAATTAACGGTCATTCTGATTAGATAATTCAGTTTTAGATATCATAAACTAATGTTTAAAAAAATAATTATCATCATTTTTTTTCTTATTTTTTAACTTTCTGTGTAAACTCTGTTTTATATGTCTTTTCATATGTATCAAATTCCTTTTACTGGAAAATTCCAAAAATGCATATAATATCTCCAAAAAATGCATATAATATCTGTGTAATAGTGGATAATGGAAGTCGTGTTGTTCTTTCACACCAGATTTTTTTTTTTTTTCTTGTAATCGGCTGCTAAAAATACGAAAAGGAAATAAAAAGATAACAATAATTTTTAGATGTAAAAATTTTCCTGATGTTTGTATTAAAATAATGTAAGGACAGTATTTCTGTTAACTCTTTGGGAATATTATACTTTTCCCCTTAGTATAATTAGTACCCCTTAGGTAGTATTTCAATTTTGTTTTTGTTTACATTTTTCATTGAGTAAAACAATGCGATTTCCTTTCTACAGAAATACTACAATGCTTGCTATTTTTATCAAAATACTTTAGGAGGTATAAACAAACTGATATTCCTGTATATATATAATATAAATGTAGAAATATCTTCATTGTTCATTTAAGAAGGAAACAAATGTGAGGGGGGAAAAAAAATGCAGAAATAGGAGGAGCTTATTTTTAACGCGTTTCGGTCATACAATAACAGAGTTGCCAATATTTCAGTTTAATCCGGATTACTTTTAGCTCCGCTTCTATTTTATACGATTCTTTTTTTTTTTTTTTTTTTTTTCTTCTTCTTCAAGAGAAAATTTTTCTTGTATTGTATTTATGTATCGGAAAAAAATCATTCTACAAATAAAGTTGTGCTAAATAAAGGCCTAGATAAAATGCACCGGAACAAATTAAAATCTTGAATATTTGCAGTAATATTCATTTAAAGAATTCAAAATAGTACAAGGGAGAAATAGAGTACTACTAAACTACTTTGCTGCAATAACTTCCTACAGTATATTAAAAAATTATTATTTCTCAAAAATGGTGTTGCGAAAAATGCGGAGTCTACAACACTTTCAGTAGTGTCTGAACATAGAAAGAACATATTATAAATAATTAAAAAGTATTTTCCTATATTTTGCAAGAATAAAACATAATTTAATTGTAAAGGGAGTCTTTAATTACCAGAGTTGCCAATTTTTTTATTACTTTACGAGCATTTTTAGCCCGCTTTTATGTCGTACTACCTTTTTTATTATTATTATTATTATTAATTAATTTTTTTCTAAGAGTAATTATTTTCCTTATTTTATCGCATTATAAATCGGAGAAAATCATTCTATAAATAAACTGGCGCGAAATAAAGGCAGAGCTAAAAATGTCCGGAATAGAATGTAATCTAGGGAATTATGCATTAGTGTGGTATTGACATAAGTAAATCTGAAATATCCTTACAAAAAGAAAAGGGGGGGGGGGAGAGGGGAAAGAAGAAGAAGAAAAGAAAATCTTACTGCATTATATTTAATAAATATCTAGCTACACTGATCCCATCTCCAAAAAGCAGTTTGACAGAAGCTTATTTTTTATGTATCTCTTTAAAAGACACAACTCTTTATAATTGCAGGTAGATTAACTTTATAAAAAAGTTGTACTATGTTTTTTCCATTCATAATAAAATTATGAAATGTTATATATCTAAACTTTATTTTACCATATTCTTCACCATTTTAATTTCTTTCAAACAAAAATTTATAATTTTTTTTATTAAAAAAGGAAAATAATAATAATTATTATTACACAGGCTCTTTTCTCCTTTATATATAGGGTGCGTTTTTATTTATCATTTTTTTAGTCACACTACTGAAAAAAAACTCAGTGCAATTCTTCAATTGTTCTGTTTTCTTTTACTTTCCTTTGATATTCACGGAATTAAATTTAAAGCAGCAAATAAAACACAAAGAGAGAGAGAGAGATAAGAACAAATAAAATTCACAAATATTAAGTCACTAATATTAATCACAAAATTATCAGTGCATCAGACTTGATACTGAAAATCAGATGAGACATTTTAATTTTTAGTTAATCTGAATCAAAGTATGGCATACTTGCCAATCATCTCATTATGAACCGTACAATTTTTAGTACCCGCCTTTTTTCTCACATCAATAATTTTTTAGAGGAATTTTAGACTTATTTAATCGTAACAACATTTGGAGAGAATAACTCTAAAAATATAGTGGTGTGAGAAAAGGGGCGTTTTTCAGGGGGCGTTAACAATTGTACGGTTATTAATGAGTTGGTTGGCGAGTATGTATGAGTATAAAAGAAAAACTGTTAAAAATTTACATTATTTAGCAATGGTCTTCCGAAGTGGCTGTTTTGGTTATGAAAAAACAGCAAAAGAGTATTTTTTTTTCTTCTTTTTTTCTGTACGCTGTAGTCAACGATTGCGTTCAAAAGAACACGAATTATTAAATACTTATTATAATTTTGTAAGTATTTTCTTCGTCTAACTGATATAGTCATTCCTCCATCTTCAGCAGCATTGAACTCCATTACGGTGATATTTTTCAAAGTCCCGTCCATAAAGTCCACATATTTGTCTAATTAAAAAAAATGAGATTGAAAATAAATAAATGAATAATATATACATATATATTCTGTACATATTTTCAAATACATTATACACAGTTTGTTTCTGGCTGGGGCTTTCATGTACCCTAAAATGTTAAATGAAAAATACACGTGGGGCGTGGTCACTGCCCGTGAATATCACGGGAGCGAGAAGGAAGGGGTTAATGATTGATTTACAGCAAGATAAAATACTTCAATATTTATTTTAATAATTTGACATTTTTTAAATAAATTTTACTTCTTTCAAAATATGGATTTAAAATTTAAACGATTTAAACACGGAATCGTAAAATAATTTGTTAGAATTGTATTTTAAGTAAAGTCAAAAAGGTGATGCTTACTAATGAATTTATGAAAACAGTCGTTCTCCAGCATGATAAATATACACATATTTTAGTATGGTATGAAATCACTTATTTAGTCATTTCTGTTTCATATAACATAATTAAAATGCTCTTGATAAGGCTAAAAATAATATACACAAATAAATAAAAATATTTAAATTTATGAAAAAAAAAAAAAAAAAAAAGTACGAATTTTTAGAAACACTCGTAATTAAAACATATGGATTCAACCAATTTCAGGGATTTTTAATTTATTTATAAAAATTTCCCAGGTGAATATGCATATTATAAGTCTTCGAAGAAATAAACGTTTAATTTAAAGCATGAGGTAACATACTTGGACACACGCTTTCATTCCCACCAATCCTATAATCTTAAATTTAATAAATAAAATAGTTATACAATGATGGAAAAAAAACTAATTATGTAACAAACTTTATTTCTGCTATTACTATTACATATTTACATGTTCTATAAACTAAGTTAATGAGAAACTTAAAAGAAACAGAAATAAACAAACTTTGTCGAAAAAACACAAACTTCACAAAATTTCACAATTAAATGTCACAATTTACTTTTAACGGGAGATAGTCAGGAGTATTTGTGGTCCAGGAAGCTCTTTCACAAACCATTCTGGAAATTGAATATGGAGAAAAATCCAGCAAATTACATTGAGTCATTTTGCTGAGAGGGAGTGACTTTTGGCATTAGTGTAAAATGAAATTTCATTTTTGTTTATTCGACTGCCTATTATTTTCTTCATTTTAACTTATGATTAACACGGTTCTGCTTCATTATATTCGCGTGAATTTTAGAATTCAGAATATGCCTTTAAAATTTAAAAATTGTGTAGAGCTGATTTTAATTCAATGCATTTCACTGCCGCACCAAGTGTGGGCGGTCTGCCCAGGGCCTCTGAAGGAATTTAAACTTCAAGGATATTTATCTGGTCAAGTTAACATTATTTTAAAGTGATTGTGTCATTTATCGTGACATTATTTTAATCTGAAACATTTCCTGAAATTCCTCTCTAAACCGTAGTTTCCTGTCGTCTAATGAGCCTTAATATACAAAATGTGACCGTAAAGTGACAACTACAGAACCAAGTCATTTATGCCAAGCCTGACTAATGCCCGTGATATTCGCGTTGGTTTGGCTTGTGAATAAATCTTAAAATAATTAACTTCATTGCTTTTATATTGTAATAAATTCGTAAAGAAGTGCAAGGGGGAGGGGGGATCAATGTAGTGGGGACTCGATTTAGGAGATCAACAGTGAGACTTCCGCCCCGGGCCTCGAGAGTTGTAGGTCTGCCACTGATGCATTTTTTATTTTTGTTTTTGTTTTTTTGTGTGTGTATAGTAGCATTAAAAAAAATATAAATATGGAACAAAATTTATCAGGAAATTACCTCTTATTGCAATGTCAAAATTCATCTGAAAAAAATAAAAAATGCTGTTTTTTTAGGTAATGTTAAATAATGAAATGTATTGAACAACTATTTAAGTTGAAATTTATTTAATGAGTATAATTGCTTTTTTTTCTTTTACTTTTCTGAACATACATATGTAAGGAAAGTATTGTAAATTTGTCATCACTGGGAATCGTGGATGTCTAGAGAAAATTATACATTTACGAAAGGAGATTGGATGCGTAAAGCATCTTATACCAAAGTTTGCAAGTGGATTCTAAACTCCTGGAATAAAATTCCGAAAGATATGGTAAAGAGTCTTTCTAAATGCAGAAATTATCGATTTCTCCCGATGGGGTTCCCACAAGTCCTAGTGTGTCTTTCGACGATGACAATTATGATGTTAATGAAAATTTACCATTTGAACACTTAGAAATTTTCCATATTGATACAGAGGATGAGAATTTTAGCAGATTTTCTGATGTAGAAAATTAGTCTGTAGTGTATCTATATTATTAAAATCCATGCTCATATGTGTGTGTGTGGGTGTCTATCTGCAAAGACGTAACGTGTTTGTCTCCTGCTCAGTAACTGTATCTCAGTAACTACTGCACAGAATTACATATAATTTTATATGTAGATGCACCTTGACTTAAGTTAGCGCCTATCAATAGTTGGTGTCAATCGATCAACAGGTAGCGATTTCCATAATTTAAGGGATCAATTACATCAACTATAAATAATTAAAATTGTAAATAAAGCTATATTTATTTATGAAGTCTGGATTTCGTAAACTGTACTGTAGTTTTTTTTTTTTTTTTTTTTTTTTTTTTTTAATTAAAAAAAAAAAAAAATGTTTCATTCTTAAATTTCCATAAAAATATAGGTTTATAATAATATATATATATATATATATATATATATAACGGTTCTATAATTAAAATATTTTTTCTTTAGCACTTTTCTCAATTTTATTTTGAAGATTAAAAAAAAATATATAACTGAATCTAAAGTAGGAAAAAAAGGGGAAGTTTTAAAATCTAGGAAAAAAAGGAAAAGTGGGAGCTCGAGTCTACGCAAAACATCGCCCGTGAAAGCGTCAGCATTACAATAACATCGCCGCTAATAACATAGCTAAGCAAAAAATTTTATACCGACATTGGAATAAAATTTTCTATTTTTTTTTTTTTTTTTTTTTTTTTTTTTTTTTTTAATTTCATAGACGCTGTGTCGCACGAACTAATAGACGGAATTTAAGTAAACTTGATATTTAGTAAAACCCTTGTCTTAAATTGATGCTGATTAGCCTTTAGGGTATATCGCCCGAAAGGTGGCGCTGTTAAGTTATATACTTACTTTAAAAAATGTATATTTCAGCTTATATAGGCATATAAATGCATTAAGTTTGACATGTGGGATGAATGTTGTGTAAAACTATACAAAATAAATTTGAATACATATTGGCCGATACGTGGCGCTTCTATGTTATAACTTAATATATTTTACGAGAAGGCAGTATCTAAACATCTATGATATATAAATGCACCAAACTTGGTATGTGAGATTGTATTCCAAAACTGAATTTGGGTGCATATCGGTCGTTAGATGACGCTGATATGCTGCATTATTTTCTATTCAATTATAGTTTATGTTATATAAAAGGACAAAACTTGGTATGTTTATACTATTAATTTTAAATCATAAACAGAAAATAAAATTTTAAATTTTGACTTTCTTTACACTTTAATTCTACTTGTTACTGCTGTATGAAGGAATGTTTATTGTCATGCACATTACATTTATTTCCATTTATAAAACTCTTCAGTTTAAATGTTATTTCAACAAAAGGCAGTAAAAGGAAGCAGTTATTTTAGATTAGGGCCAAGAAAGGTGCTAATTTTTTGGATTTGGGGAAAGAAGTGTGCTTATTTTTTAGTCATAGGGCTAGCAGTGGCCTAACACCGTCCTGAAACTGTCTGGGAGAAACTATACGTATAAAACATGTGCGCAGATTTAAATTTTTTATTTAATTCTGAATTCTTAAATTTCATCACTTGGCTCATTAGTTTTTATAATTATCTATGAAAACTTTTGTAAATGTATAATACATTTTGAAATTTTATTATTATTAATATAAATAACATTTAAAAATATATGTGTGCAGGCACTGGACAAATTAAAAAAAAAAAAAGAACGAAAAAATTATCAATGGAGTTTTACAAGTTCTAATATACAGTTTAATGTTATCAGTTAAGAGCTAAATTGCAAGCTTTACAATTAATTTAAGAATTTTTTTTACATTAGAAATAAACAAAACGAAGCCTAACAGACGAAGATATGTGCGTATTTTGTTGAATTCAAAGAAAATCTTAAAATTAAGGCAAGTGGTGAAAATTAAACAATAAAATTGACAAATATTACACAAAAAATTTATAAAGCATCCAAAAATATTATCATAGTCTATGGATATTAAAATACTTACTTTTGACCATTGTTTTACATCTTTAATCGCCCCACCTTCACTGGTTAGCCGACGTACAATAGCTTCCCAGTCTTTTTTTTTTTTTTTTTTCTTTGAGGTATATTTCGAAGTTAAAATTCCTTTATTCATGTATTGTTTGCCATACTTTCGACAATGATTTGGATTTTGGCTTCTTGTGACTCTAACACTTTTCATTTCACTGTCGTCCATATTAATAAATATATATCTATAACAAAACAATAAACCGTAAAAACAAATAGTAGTAACAATACAATAAATAAATTAAAAATTAACAAATGTAAAAAAAAAAAAAAAAAGAGAGAAAAATTAACAAATGTAAACAAAATATATATAAATATATGTATATCCTATTAAAAAAAAAAAAAAAAAAAAAAAAAAAAAAAAAGACGGAAAAATGAAGAAACGCAAGCACATGGAACAATGCAGGAATATAAATGAAACACCGAAAAGTTTTCGAGTATGAACGTGAGATTTTACTTCACCTTGATTCGTTTATGCTATCCGATTTCGAATGAATCTCAAACCTACCATTTAGCTCTCAATAAATGCTTACCATCAGTTCATTGTAGTGCCAAAAAGTGATTGCCGTAAACATTTTGGTGAGATCTTCCAACTCGGCACCGTTAAGTTCTCACGTCGTGCGCTTTACGAAGTGTTCTTTGTAGGCTCCCAGTTCTTCAGCTCAGTGGTTTTAATCGGGGGAGAAACGTTACCAGGTAATCAGCCTTAATTAGTATTAACTATGGAGTTCTATATATATATATATATATAAAAGAATATAGCTTGATTGGAGAGACAGCGATAGAAAATCTGTTCATTTAAAAATGAGGCAGAAACCAGTCTAGTTTGCGGAACAAGTCGGAACAGGAGAACTGTTTCTGAACAGGAAAGCAAATGAACAGACCGCAGATGATCCAGAGCAACTCAGAAATGTCGGGACCTCGGAGAGGTGGAATTGTTGGGAGCAGGTGAACAGTTCTGAACAGAAAAAGATTGGGGATATGGATATGATATATACACATGATGACGAAACATCCTCGAATTTCGACCTATATCCTCAGCAATTTGAAAATCCTTTGAGGACAAATGTCTTCGAATTTACAAATTTGTTTTCAAATTAATGCATAATTTAGCTCTGTCCTCGAATGGTCCTTCAATTTGAGGACGCTTCCATGATTTGTTTTCAAATTGGTTTCCAAAAATTCGGTCGCCTTATATATACATGAGGATAATATTTTCTTCTTGACGGGTAGAACGAGAACATGGCGAAGAGTCGCGTCGGTAATTAAAGGAATATTTTTGCACTTATTTGCTCGATAATCAAAACAGATGGCTTTCAATATATAATGGTTTACTTTCGTATTATGCGGTTGATTATTTATTTGTTCTGGGAAATTGTTCTCAAATTTCGGTGTAAGAAAAACGTACCATGAGAAAAGGGATATATCAATGAAATAAGATTTAAAATATCGTTATCATGATATTAAATAAATATCAATATTTTACGATATATTAATTTTCAATCCAGTCCTAATATACAGCTCTTTTCTGGAAAATAAATTTTTAACTGCATAGGTTGCGAGGGGAATATTATTTTGTTATTTGTTTTCTTTTGCATAAAAATTGAAATCCTATTTTGGTTTGAAGCTCGAATTTTATTTTATTTTATTTCACATCCGTGTGTCGAGCAGTGGACTGAAATAAATAAATATATATTTTTTTAATTTAATTTTGAGGTTTTTAACTTTTCAACATTTAAAGAAATTTAATTTATAAATTATTATACAAATTACATTAATATTATTATTGTCATAAACAAAAAGTTATATGAACAAACATATTTAATCTAGTGAAAATAGATTCATTGTTTACAATATAATTTGATGTAATGAAAATATTTCAAAACGCGTTGTTCGTTTAACTTTAGATGAAGAAGTTATATTTACTGTATCGAAACGCTCTTTATTTTATTTTACTTTAATCTGATGAAGACAGTTTTTAAGCAACGAAACGCGTTTCAATTGAGTTTTATCTGATGATGACAGATTTATTATATTGAAACGTATTTCAATTTCATTCGGTGAGGGTACATGAGACTATAGTTTTAGGTCTATTTGATAAATACAGGCTGAATTGTTTTAATTTTATCTGCAGAGAGAAAAAAAAAAATAAAAAAAAAAATAATGGAAATGCGTTTCAGCTTGATCAGATTATAATAGATTGAGTCTATTGTAATAATTTTATCTGTCGATATATCGTTGTAATTTTATAATCGATTTTATGTATAGCTTATCTGATGAAGATAGTTTTAATACACTGAAAAGCGTTTCATTTCATGTTAAGTTGAGGGGAGCATATCTAATTGCAGCGGAACATGTTTCAATTTTATTTGATGAAAATGTTGAATCTATCGTTTTAGTTTTTATATGTTGAAGATAAATTTAACGCATCGTTTCCGTTTGATGTGATGAAGGCCATTATCATTTTAAATTTCAATAGTGTAAAAAAAAAAAAAAAAAAAAAAAAAAAAAAAAAAAAATGCCGATTTTAAATTTTGGAATATAAATAAATAAATAATTCTTTATAAAATAAATCTTAATTTAGGGCATCTTTTTCTTTTTCTTTAATGTCTATTGATCTATATAAAAACATACGGAAACTGTGTTACGTTTCTTAGCAACGGTTACTATATTCACTTCTTAGAATGTTTTTGCACGTTTACTTTGTAACCATAGTTTTATTATATTTTTAACTTGTTGCCAATTATTTTGACAGTATAAATATAATTATTTTTCAATGCTAATTAATGGAAAAAATATCATTTTTCAAGTTTTCTTGCACATTTTCACTGAATTTTATTTTTAAAATCCTTTTTCTATTTTTATTTTATTTCATTATTTTTGTATATTTTTTTCTTGTTATCAAGTCAAAAGAAAAAAATTAAATAAATAAAACACTTTCAAGTAGTTTTTTTTTTTTTTTTTTTTTTTTTTTTTCTGGTAGTAATAATGGCCATCTCACATATCAAGTTTGATGCTTATACGCTATAGAAGCTGAAATATAAACTTTCCGCACACGGAGGAAATTACAGTTTAAATGATTCACCTGCCAGACGATATATACCTATTTTGACACACACAGCCTTTCATAAAAGAGCTTTAAAGTATTAAGTTTTGTGAAATTTTATACTGTAGAAACTAACAAAACTTTTCCGGAAATGGGGGCATTCACATTATGTCAACGCTGCTTGTTGGGTGATGTAAAAGAAAGTATGGTTGTCACTAATTTATGTCAAGATGCAACTAAATATAAATTTTTAAGGTATGTGTTCTTGATCTACAGCTGCCATAAACTTTTTGTCACTCACACAGATGGACAGAGATTCTTTTTTATTTTATATTATTTATTTATTTATTTTATGGTTGAATCTTGTTTAAGACATTTTAAAATCTGTAAAGACGTCGGAAGTCGAAACTTTTACGAATTCAACATATTCATATATGAATATAACTTAAAGTAAAAATTCCTGACAGATTCTCGTATAAATATGTATTTAGCTTGCTAAATTAATAAATAAATAAGTAAAATAAAATAAAATAAATGTTTTAACATTTTTTTATTCACAATAAAAAGAGCGAGAGAGAGAGAGAGAGAGAGATGTTTTTGAACGGTCAGTTTCGTTTATGCCCATATCTATAGATAAATAGATAGACCGATTGAATTTAAGGGAATACACTGTGTTTTCATTGCGGATCATTTCCATACTCAAAAGTTATGCTATGTTTATATTATGTTTGCAGTCAAATTTATAATATCTTGTTGTTTATAAATCTTAATACTCATGCTTATTTTTTTTATTTATTTTTTTTTTTTTAAGAAAAGTTACATGCATTTGTTTTTCATTTTTCCTCAGAAATTAAAAATTAGTTGGCATAGGTGGACTCTGCTCAGTTCCCCATAATATTTATGTTCTCATAAATTTCTAGTGAGAGACATATTATAATCATGTTAAAAGAAATGAATTTGACCAAATCTTGATATAGTGACAGAATGAAATCCCCGCCTAATAGGCTATCCACCGTTAACTTCGATATATATATCTTATTGTAATCTATTAATTTATTTTATCAGGATCAATTCCGTTGTTTAGCTTTCATGCTATTATTTCCAATGCAATAATCCTCAAAATTCATATTTATATGAAAAATTTACAATTTCGCTTTGTTGATAAATCGTAAATTACGAATGATTTACGAAATTTTCCTATTAGTATATTTATATTCAATCATGTTCAAACAAATATCATAAATGTAATTTTGAAGTTGTCTAATGTATTTATGATCCTCAAAATGGAAATTTATGCTGAATTTTGCCTTATTCTGACATGTTAAGTAAATCGTTAATTCCAAATAACTTACAAATTTTTTAAATTGGAAAAATCATAGTCTATGACATTCATGCTAGTATCCTATATAATATTTCGAAAGTGGTTTGACATCTTTACGATGAAAATATCCCTCAAGATTGACGTTTATGTAAATTTGGCTCTATGCTGCCATGTTAAGAAATTCGTAATTTTCCAATAACTTACGAAATTTTTAAATTGGAAAATTCAAAGCCATTAATATTCATGCCAGTGTTCTAAATAATATTTCAAAAGTAGTCTGACATCTTTACGATGAAAATATCTCTCAAAATTGACGTTTATGTGAAATTATGCCCTATACTTCCATGTTAAGAAATTCGTAAATTTCCAATAACTTGCGAAATTTTCAAAGAAGCACATTTATAGTTACTAATGTTCATTCCGGCATCAAACCTGATATTTTAAAACTGGTCTGACATTTTTACAGTAAAAAGTTTCCATTTAATGCACGTTTAAGTGAATTTTTTTTTGCTATTCCCCCATGTTAAGAAAATCGTAAATTTCTCATAACTTACGAAGTTTTTTCATTCGAATGTTGCAAAAGAATTGGGTTCTTGCCAGTATCGAAAGTAATATTTTAAAACTGATCTGACATCTCTGCGATCATTTGTTCGTGAGATATCGTATTAACAGACTCACAAACTAACGGACTAACACACTGACACACTAACGGACTGACACACTGACACACTAGCAGACACCCTACAGACAGACACCATAAAAATTTTGTCATTTTCGGATTCCTCACACCTAAAAACGTGTAAAAAAGTCAAAAAACCGAGGTCGAAAATTTTCATGAACACCTAAGTTCCCCATACCTATAGTATGATGGGGAACTAATAGATCTTAGAAAATTTTAAATTAATAAAGAAATTTAGAAAATTAATTATCAATTTAAATAACAATATATACTGAAAAATCAGATTCATTATTCTGTGTTTGAATTCTAGATGTCAAGTATTTAAAACGTATTTAAGCCTTCTATAAAACAAAATAAAATAAAATTACATATTCCCAGTTAAATTTGTGCCACGTGTTTTACAAGTGCAATTAGAAAGAAAAAAAAATCTCGATATTTCTCATATTCCTATAGGATATCTTTGTTTTATCATAGCAGAAGTAAGGAATACGAAAAGCTCACTTCGAAAATAAAGATCTCTTCCACTGAAAGAGAAATGCCAATGCCCATTTTATCGGCAAAACGCAGCATACAGCTCAAGAAAGGTTTCAGATACCGCGCACTCTGAATGAATTTCCGGTAGAGACCTGAGTTTTCAAAGAACAGAATTGTTCAATCTCTCTTAAATGCCGAGGAGACTTACTACCGTTCAGGTGCTCACTCGGTGTATGTATAAACTAGAGCGAAAAGGGACGATGCATCAAAACTTATTTTTTATAGAGAAATGTTTTCAATTATAAATATTGGTATTATATAAATATTTCTTCATTTCTGTTTTCATTTTTTATCTATGTTTACATACTTGCTTTGGACATTTCATTTGATAGATTTTTCCTTTAACTGATATTTGCTCAAAACAAAATCTTACACAAAAATTAGATTGTAAATTCAGTTAAAAAGAAAAAAAATATCGTAATCAAATTTAAGTTTTTTAAGGTTTTCGTGAAGCTCGAATCTCTTAGTCCCAGATAAGAGAAGAAAAAGAAAAAACTCACTGCTTGCGCTAATGTATTTTGTTTTAATATTATATAATTTTAATTTAGAAAACTGGGCGCCATGTATTTATTTCTTATATGTACGACAGAACTAATGCTTTCAATCACTAATTTCGTTTGTGTTTTGTGCTCTATTTCACTAAAAATGTACCAGGTTGTACACCAATATCTAGTTTTAATATTTTATTTGTTTATTTATGTTATAATATGACCAAATTGTAAAATGTTACACATATTTGAAAGTGAACTGTTAACCAGGTAGTAAAAGAATTGACAGGTAGTAAAAGAATTAATTTAATCAAGTTTTCACTTTTTGAGAAAAAAATTCAAACTATTCAAAAATTAAAATAGTAGTAATAATAATAATAATAAATGTTCGAAATAGCCATTCTTCTTTTATGTAAACGTCGCGATTATTACTTCTGGAATCATTTTTTATTAATTGATGCATTTCATTGAATATCCGTTTGAAAAACATGTGGTAAATTATTTGCCTCACTTGCAGTTAAAGAAATAAAAATTAAATAACTAATTAATCGATTAATTAATATCAGAAATCATGATTCAAATTACTTATATAAAGCTTATAATATGCAAAATAGTGTTTTCGTACCAAATTAAGTCCGAATCTGTCAGATTTTTATTTTATTTTATTTTATTTTATTTTTTTATTTATCTATTTTTTTGATTTGGCTTCATATTTCATTTCCGATACTCCTCCCTTTGTAAATTTTTTAATGAAATATTTTCAACCTTCTTTTCTGAAAATAAAAAAATAGGCAGATAAATCAAACTGCGTTAGTGTTCTTTCTTTTTTTAAATTAATTAATTAATTAAAATAAAACAGATAGATAAATATAATAAATAATATAGCATAGCTGCCAATATTTTAATTTATTCCAGAGTACATTTTGCTCCGCCTTTAATTCCTACCCTTATTCTTTAAAATTAATTTTTTCTTATTTAATTGAAGTTACATGTTGGAGAAAATTTTTCTCTGTATAAAGTGGTGTGAAATAAAGGCGGGGCTAAATTAAAATATCGGTAGCTTTGATATAGCAATAATAATTTGAATTCGACGTACATTTAGGTTGCGATGCGTTTTATTTCTTCCAATCGTCTGCTAAAAATACGAAAAGGAAGCATGAAACATAACATTATTTTTTTGATAAAAAAATTTGCTGTTGTTTATTAAAATAATGAAAGGATTGTATTTCGCTTAACTCTATGGGAATGTTATGCTTATTCCCTACGATACCATAGGTCATACTTGCCAACATCCGTAGTGTTGTCAGTCACGGCCTTTTTTTTCACACCAGTAAATTTTTAAAGTGATGTTCTCCAAATGCAATTATGATTAAATAAGAATAAAAATACTCTAAAAAGATACAGTTGAGAAAAAGAAGGCGGGGCTAACTATACTACAGAATATTAATTAGTATGTTGGCAGGTATGCCATAGGTAGTATTTCAATTTTGTTTTTGTTTGCATTTTTCTTTAAGTAAAACAATGCGATTTCCTTTGTGCAGAAATACTACAATGGTTGCTATTTTATCAAAATAATTAGGAGTTATAAAATAAACCAAAATGATATTTTTGTATACTACATAACATAAATGCAGAAATACCTTCACTGTTCGTTTAAAAAAGAAACGAATGTGAGAGAAAAAATAAATGCAGGAATAGGAGAAGCTCTTTTTAAAGCAGTCTGGTCGTACAGTACATACTTCCCAACACCCTAATAAATATTCCGTAGTGTCGTTAGTTCCGCCCTTTTTTTTCACACCAATAAATTTTTCGAGTAATATTCTCCAAAGGCAATAACGATTAAATAAGAAGAAATATACTCTAAAAAGATACTGGTGGGAAAAAAAGAAGGCGGGGCTAACAATACTACGGAATATTAATTAGTATGTTGGCAAGTATGGTACAGTAACATAGATATCAACATTTCAGCTTGTTCCGCAGAAGTTTTACTCCGCTTTTATTTTGTATGATTTTTGCTTTTTTTTAATAAAACTTATGGAAATGTTTATTTTGTGCCATCTTAACCAAATTAATTGAAAACGCATGCAAATAGATAGTGTACTGTAAAGAAAATATTTGCGCAATTTTTAGTTCTTGTTTTAGATGGTGGGACACAAAAGATAGAATAATTCATTTAAATAAACACATTTCAGTACATAATATAAATTAATGAAAGTGATATATTTGACTGCGTATTTGAAAATTAAAAGCAATATTTCAATGTGGAAATATACTTTAATAAGCAAAACAAAATAATTGCAGTGGAATTTAAAAAGAAATCATTTAGTGTAACATCACTGCGTTGCTAGGATTTCATATCATTTCTTTTAAAACACATATTGTGACATTATAAGAGATGTGAATGAAAAGGTATCGGTGAGTAAATGTTATATATTATTTTACATTGAAAATAACATTTACAGTATAAAAATAAATAGAAGAAGAAAGCAAATTCAAATAAGAAAATCTGTGTATTTTTGAATTAATAGCAAAGCGTCAATGAAAATTTGATATCATTATTTTTAAGACCCTTATTTCTCATTCTTATAGCAGTACAGTGCTGCGTCACAAACTTTTAACCAGTTGAGGGTTTTTTTGTATTGATACATTATAATTATATTCTTTCTAATCAAAGTAGTTGTATCCATAGTATATTTCACTGTAAAAAAGTGAGTATTGGTTATATATTTAAAAAATAAATAGTATACAAATTGTGAAAGAAATGTCCACTGGTAGAGTTACAGATTTTCAAATGGCGCGAATCCACGTCAGCGACCCGCCAATGTGATAACTTTAATTTACCATATTCTTCAACATTTTAATTTCTTTTAGATAAAAAGTTATATTAATATATATACATATATATATATTTATATATATAATTATTACAGATGCTTCTTTCTCTTTTACACCTAGGATGCGCTTTTATTTATCCTTTTGTTAGTCACAGTACTGAAAAATAACTCTGTGGAATTCTTTAATTCTACTGTTTTTCCTTTACATTCATTTGATATTCATTGGTTTCACTTAAAGGCTGTTTCGGTTATGATTGTACAGCCTTAAAAGTGGTGTTTTTTTTTTTTTTTTTTTTTTTTTTTTTTTTTTCCTGTACTTTTGTCAATAATCGTATTCAAAAGATTACGAATTAAGAAATATTATAATTTTCTAAGTATCTTTTGCGTCTAGCTGATAAAGCCTTCCTCCATCTTCAGCATTTAATGATCAATTTACAGCAACATGAAATGCTTCATAATTTTATTTTAAACATTTTACATTTTTGACATAAATTTTACTTGTTTCAGAATATGGATTTAAAATTTAAACTTTTTGAACACGGAATCGTAAAATAATTTGGTAGAATTGTACTTTATTTTAAGTAAAGTTAAAAGGCAAGATTTACTATGAATATATGAATACAGCGGTATTTACTTTCTCTTACCCTTACGGTAGAGAAATTATATAGGGTCAAATTTTCGAAAGTGAGTTTTTGTTAAATTTACTTATTCTGAGGTCCCCTCAATACGAAAATCATGTTTTTAGCGAATGGTCTGTCTGTCTGTGTGTCTGTTATCAGCATATCTCAAGAACAAATAGTAGCAGAAATTCCAAACTCAGTATTCTAAATGTGTATCACATAGGGATGTTACACGAAGCTTTTCGTTGAGATAAAGCAAATGGTTCGTGTAGAGGGACACTCAAATTATTCAAATACATTACGTCTATGGAGGAAATTGCAGGTAAGTAGAGTTCACATCTATCGGCTCCACTAAACCAAATGAAACGAATATATATTTTTTGTAATAGAGATAGTCAACTGGGAAATTTTATTTTGTGTATGTAGAAGCTTGGCCTCCCCCCCCCCCCCCGAGGGGGGGCGAAGTCTCGTGAATACCTTTAAAACGAATGGTTGAACCATCGATCTGCAATAACTTAAAATAAAGTTATCGATTTTTTTTCATTTTTTAACAATTTTTTTTTTCTCCGTTAATGTAATATTGAGAATAAATTCAGCTTTTTTTGGATATTTAGTGTTATAATTCTCTTAGAGTAACTTAAAAACGAATAAGTTTAGAAGATCCAAATGTTGTATTTTGAAGTTAATATAAGTTTGTTGCTGGAAATGTTGGATAAAAATTGATAAGTTTCAATGAATGTTGCGAGTGAAAATTGTCTGTATAATTTTAAGTAAACTTTTAACTTTAATAACAGAATTAAATTCTATATGAATGCTGGTGCAATTATAAAACGGGGGGTTGAAGAGGGCTGTAGTCCCCCTCACACAGAACTAATTATCATATAAAACTCTTCCGAAGCCTAATTTGAATTTTTTAACAGAGGTTATCTTACCTCTTAATCTCCAACCTACATTTATAGTATTAAATTTCAGGATAAGAGAAAGTCGTGTGAGTAACATACCAGATTATTTAAAATGTTATACACATATTTCACTAAGGGATCAAGTCTCTTATTTTTGCACATTTCTAATTCATTTGACATAATTAAAATGCTTTTGATAAAGCTAAAAATTATATACGTAAATATATAAAAATAATGAAATTTGTGAATAAAAAATAGAATACAATTTTTTAGAAACACACCTAATTAAAACATATAGATCTAGACAAATTCAGTGATTCTTTATTTATTTACAGTTCTTTTCGATATAAATATGTACCGGGTGCGCAAAAAGTTCGTGAAAACTTTAAAAATTCTATGGATATTAAAATACTTACTTTTGACCATTGTTTTACATCTTTAATCGCCCCACCTTCACTGTTTAGCCGACGTACAAGAGCTTCCCAGTCTTTTTTTTTCTTTTTTTTTTTCTTTGAGGTATATTTCGTAGTTAAAATTCCTTTATTCATGTATTTTTTGCCATAGTTTCGAGAATGATTTGGATTTTGGCTTTTTGTGACTCTAAATCTTTTCATTTCACTGGCGTCCATATTAATATATATATATATCTATAACAAAACAATAAACCGTAAAAACAAATAGTAGTAACAATAGAATAAATAAATTAAAAATTAACAAATGTAAAAAAAAAAAAAAAAAAAAAAAAAAAAAAAGAGAGAGACGGAAAAAATAAAAAAAGCAAGCACATGGAACAATGCAAGAATATAGGGGAGAGTTGTCTAAAACGGGGACGGCGGGTTAAATGGGGACGTTCAGTTTCTCATAGATTAGTGCTGTCTTCTTTGAATAAAATAGTCTACGATTATTCTAATTCGGCTATAAGCAAGTTTGAATCTAGTTGTTGACATATTTACCTGGTTCTGTTATTTTCTACAAAGTTTTCAATTTTTTGTGATTTTCATTTCGATTGTGGCCGTACACTGTATTGGATCTTATCAAGTGACCATTGAACGTTCGATTTTGGTAAGTACGTTATGGATTCGTATAGATTTAATTTACATTTTCACATATTGTTTTATAGTTTTGTATGACACGTATGCGAAGGGACACCACGTTTTTAGCATACGTCATGGTCGGCTCAAATGGGGACATTGACGGTAGTCCAAAACGGGGTCGTCCCCATTTTGGACGCCATGGAGGTAGGATAAATTTGTAATTGTTCTTTCATTTTTAAAGTGTTTTAAATGAGTACAAGTGCTTATTTATGTATGTAATACATATGTGGAAAGGATGAATATGAAACACGAAAATGGCTCATACATCACCCTGGACTCTACGTGACAATTTACTAGGTCTGAAAACTTTTCGGAACTACATTTTCAAGAGCAGCTACTGTGCAAAATGCTATGAATGGATTTAAAAAAAAACAGGCACATATCCCTTTAACAGAGATTTGTTCCCTGAACATTTATTTGCGTCTTCAGAAACAAATGAAAAACCTGCTTACAAATCTTTAGAGCATCAGTTAGCATCAAGGTGTGAAAATGTCACACCCCAACCTTCCACTTCATCATTTGGAATATCTCCAGATAAAGAAACCCATAAATGTTCAGTTTTTAACACTTCGTCTAATAATGCCTGTACCACAAGAAACTGAACGGTTGCAAAAAAAGTGAATGACATGAGGAGAGGTAAAACTGTCATTTTCACTTCATCACCTTACAAAGCAGAATTGAAAGACTGCAGAACAGAAGAAGAATAAACAGAAAAGAAAATTGGTCAAGAAACCCACCGAACCTAATCCTAGATAAAAAAATGTAAGACTCAATATTGTCATCTGATGAGGAACAGACTCGCGAGGACGCTTGCATTTTCTGTAATGAACTTTACATTGACTCGAAAGACAAAGAGGGGTGGCTTCAACGTACCAGCTGTTGAAGTTTGGCACACGAAGTTTGTTCAAGTGTTGAAAAAAGCAATGCCAATCTCATATGAGACGTCTGTGTTTGATTATTTTTTGTGTCATTCTAGTAACTGTTGGAAAAGATAAAAAAATACTTTATCTGCATCGTGATTTTGCTTTAACTTCACCTTTTCTTTGTAATCCAAGTTTTTCTAATAAAATTTCGGATTAGAACTTGAATATACGTTATTTCTTATGAGTACCCCATTTTACCCAACCGGTTGTCCAAAACGGGGACTTTGCACATTTTTCAGAAAAATGTTTTTTCTGCCTATACTAATGATATTTTTTTTAAAATAACTTTGCCATCTGATAGTCCAAGACATGTTCTAATCAGAAAATGCTTTGCCGAATTTTTCTTATTTGTAGATTTTGTTTTGCGGACAGAGATATGTTAACGTCCCCGTTTTGGACAACTTTCCCCTAAATGAAACACCGAAAAGTTTTCGAGTATGAACGTGAGAGATGTTGAAGATAAATTGAATGCATCGTTTCCGTTTGATGTGACGAAGGTCATTATCATTTTAAATTTCACTAGTGTAAAAAAAAAAAAATAAAATAAAATAAAATAAAAAAATGCTGATTTTAAATTTTGGAATATAAGTAAATAAATAATTCTTTATAAAATAAAACTTACTTTAGGGCATCTTTTTCTTTTTATTTAATGTCTATTTATCTATATAAAAACATACGGTAACTGTTTTGCGTTCCTTAGCAACGGTTACTATATTCACTTCTTAGAATGTTTTTACACGTTTACTTTGAACCATAGTTTTATTATATTTGTAACTTGTTGCCAATTATTTTGACAGAATAAATATAATTATTTTTCAATGCTAATTAATGGAAAAAATATCATTTTTCCAGTTTTCTTGCACGTTTTCACTCAATTTTATTTTTAAAATTTATTTTCTATTTTTATTTTATTTCATTATTTTGGTATATTTTTTCTTGTTGCCAAGTCAAAAGAAAAATAAAATAAAATAAAAAATAAAATAAAATAAAATAAAACACTTTCAAGTGTTTTTTTTTTTTTTTTTTTTTTTTTCTGGTAGTAATAATGGCCATCTCACATATCAAGTTTGATGCTTATACGCTATAGAAGCTGAGATATAAACTTTCCGTACACGGAGGAAATTACAGTTTAAATGATTCACCTGCCAGACGATCTATAGATATTTTGACATACACAGCCTTTCATAAAAGAGCTTTCAAGTATTAAGTTTTGTGAAATTTTATACTGTAGAAACTGTCAAAACTTTTCCGGAAATGGGGGCAATCACATTATGTCAACGCTCATTGTTGGGTGATATAAAAGAAAGTATGATTGTCACTAATTTATGTCAAGATGCAACTAAATATAAATTTTTAAGGTATGTGTTCTTGATCTAGAGCTGCCATAAACTTTTTGTCACTCACACAGATGGACGGCGATTCTTTTTTATTTTATATTATTTATTTATTTATTTTATGGTCAAATCTTGTTTAAGACATTTAAAACCTGTAAAGACGTCGGAAGTCGAAACTTTTACGAATTCAACATATTCATATATGAATATAACTTAAAGTAAAAATTCCTGACAGATTCTCGTATAAATATGTATTTAGCTTGCTAAATTAATAAATAAATAAGTAAAATAAAATAAAATAAATGTTTCAACATTTTTTTTATTCACAATAAAAAGAGCGAGAGGGAGAGAGAGAGAGAGAGATGTTTTTGAACGGTCAGTTTCGTTTATGCCCATATCTATAGATAAATAAATAGACCGATTGAATTTAAGGGAATACACTGTGTTTTCATTGCGGATCATTTCCATACTCAAAAGTTATGCTATGTTTATATTATGTTTGCAGTCAAATTTATAATATCTTGTTGTTTATAAATCTTAATACTCATGCTTATTTTTTTTATTTATTTTTTTTTTTTTAAGAAAAGTTACATGCATTTGTTTTTCATTTTTCCTCAGAAATTAAAAATTAGTTGGCATAGGTGGACTCTGCTCAGTTCCCCATAATATTTATGTTCTCATAAATTTCTAGTGAGAGACATATTATAATCATGTTAAAAGAAATGAATTTGACCAAATCTTGATATAGTGACAGAATGAAGTCCCCGCCTAATAGGCTATCCACCGTTAACTTCGATATATATATCTTATTGTAATCTATTAATTTATTTTATCAGGGTCAATTCCGTTGTTTAGCTTTCATGCTATTATTTCCAATGCAATAATCCTCAAAATTCATATTTATATGAAAAATTTACAATTTCGCTTTGTTAATAAATCGTAAATTACGAATGATTTACGAAATTTTCCTATTAGTATATTTATATTCAATCATGTTCAAACAAATATCATAAATGTAATTTTGAAGTTGTCTAATGTATTTATGATCCTCAAAATGGAAATTTATGCTGAATTTTGCCTTATTCTGACATGTTAAGTAAATCGTAAATTCCAAATAACTTACGAATTTTTTAAATTCGAAAAATCATAGTCTATGATATTCATGCCAGTATCCTATATAATATTTCGAAAGTGGTTTGACATCTTAACGATGAAAATATCCCTCAAGATTGACGTTTATGTAAATTTGGCTCTATGCTGCCATGTTAAGAAATTCGTAATTTTCCAATAACTTACGAAATTTTTATATTGGAAAATTCAAAGCCATTAATATTCATGCCAGTGTTCTAAATAATATTTCAAAAGTAGTCTGACATCTTTACGATGAAAATATCTCTCAAAATTGACGTTTATGTGAAATTTTGCCCTATACTGCCATGTTAAGAAATTCGTAAATTTCCAATAACTTGCGAAATTTTCAAAGAAGCACATTTATAGTTCCTAATGTTCATTCCGGCATCAAACCTGATATTTTAAAACTGGTCTGACATTTTTACAGTAAAAAGTTTCCATTTAATGCACGTTTAAGTGAATTTTTTTTTTGCTATTCCCCCATGTTAAGAAAATCGTAAATTTCTCATAACTTACGAAGTTTTTTAATTCGAATGTTGCAAAAGAATTGGGTTCTTGCCAGTATCGAAAGTAATATTTTAAAACTGATCTGACATCTCTGCGATCATTTGTTCGTGAGATATTGTATTAACAGACTGACAAACTAACGGACTAACACACTGACACACTAACGGACTGACACACTGACACACTAGCAGACACCCTACAGACAGACACCATAAAAATTTTGTCATTTTCGGATTCCTCACACCTAAAAACGTGTAAAAAAGTCAAAAAACCGAGGTCGAAAATTTTCATGAATACCTACGTTCCCCATACCTATAGTATGATGGGGAACTAATAGATCTTAGAAAATTTTAAATTAATAAAGAAATTTAGAAAATTAATTATCAATTTAAATAACAATATATACTGAAAAATCAGATTCATTATTCTGTGTTAGAATTCTAGATGTCAAGTATTTAAAACGTATTTAAGCCTTCTATAAAACAAAATAAAATAAAATTACATATTCCCAGTTAAATTTGTGCCACGTGTTTTACAAGTGCAATTAGAAAGGAAAAAAAATCTCGATATATCTGATATTCCTATAGGATATCTTTGTTTTATCATAGCAGAAGTAAGGAATACGAAAAGCTCACTTCGAAAATAAAGATCTCTTCCACTGAAAGAGAAATGCCAATGCGCATTTTATCGGCAAAACGCAGCATACAGCTCAAGAAAGGTTTCAGATACCGCGCACTCTGAATGAATTTCCGGTAGAGTTCTGAGTTTTCAAAGAGCAGAATTGTTCAATCTCTCTTAAATGCCGAGGAGACTTACTACCGTTCAGGTGCTCACTCGGTGTATCTATAAACTAGCGCGGAAAGGGACGATGCGCCAAAACTTATTTTTTATAGAGAAATGTTTTCAATTATAAATATTGGTATTATATAAATATTTCTTCATTTCTGTTTTCATTTTTTATCTATGTTTACATACTTGCTTTGGACATTTCATTTGATAGATTTTTCCTTTAACTGATATTTGCTCAAAACAAAATCTTACACAAAAATTAGATTGTAAATTCAGTTAAAAAGAAAAAAAATATCGTAATCAAATTTAAGTTTTTTAAGGTTTTCGTGAAGCTCGAATCTCTTAGTCCCAGATAAGAGAAGAAAAAGAAAAAACTCACTGCTTGCGCTAATGTATTTTGTTTTATTATTATATAATTTTAATTTAGAAAACTGGGCGCCATGTATTTATTTCTTATATGTACGACAGAACTAATGCTTTCAATCACTAATTTCGCTTTGTGTTTTGTGCTCTATTTCACCAAAAATGTACCAGGTTGTACACCAATATCTAGTTTTAATATTTTATTTGTTTATTTATGTTATAATATGACCAAATTGTAAAATGTTACACATATTTGAAAGTGAACTGTTAACCAGGTAGTAAAAGAATTAATTTAATCAAGTTTTCACTTTTTGAGAAAAAAATTCAAACTATTCAAAAATTAAAATAGTAATAATAATAATAATAATAAATGTTCGAAATAGCCATTCTTCTTTTATGTAAACGTCGCGATTATTACTTCTGGAATCATTTTTTATTAATTGATGAATTTCATTGAATATACGTTTGAAAAACATGTGGTAAATTATTTGCCTCACGTTCTTGCAGTTAAAGAAATAAAAATTAAATAACTAATTAATCGATTAATTAATATCAGAAAGCATGATTCAAATTACTTATATAAAGCTTATAATATGCAAAATAGTGTTTTCGTACTAAATTAAGTCCGAATCTGTCAGATTTTTATTTTATTTTATTTTATTTTATTTTATTTTATTTTTTTATTTTATTTTTTTTTTTGATTTGGCTTCATATTTCATTTCCGATACTCCTCCCTTTGTAAATTTTTTAATGAAATATTTTCAACCTTCTTTTCTGAAAATAAAAAAATAGGCAGATAAATCAAACTGCGTTAGTGTTCTTTCTTTTTTTAAATTAATTAATTAATTAAAATAAAACAGATAGATAAATATAATAAATAATATAGCATAGCTGCCAATATTTTAATTTATTCCAGAGTACATTTTGCTCCGCCTTTAATTCCTACCCTTATTCTTTAAAATTAATTTTTCTTATTTAATTGAAGTTACATGTTGGAGAAAAGTTTTCTCTGTATAAAGTGGTGTGAAATAAAGGCGGGGCTAAATTAAAATATTGGTAGCTTTGATATAGCAATAATAATTTGAATTCGACGTACATTTAGGTTGTGATGCGTTTTATTTCTTCCAATCGTCTGCTAAAAATACGAAAAGGAAGCATGAAACATAACATTATTTTTTTGATAAAAAAATTTGCTGTTGTTTATTAAAATAATGAAAGGATTGTATTTCGCTTAACTCTATGGAAATATTATGCTTATTCCCTACGATACCATAGGTCATACTTGCCAACATCCGTAGTGTTGTTAGTCACGCCCTTTTTTTTCACATCAGTAAATTTTTAAAGTGATGTTCTCCAGATGCAATTATGATTAAATAAGAATAAAAATACTCTAAAAAGATACAGTTGAGAAAAAGAAGGCGGGGCTAACTATACTACAGAATATTAATTAGTATGTTGGCAGGTATGCCATAGGTAGTATTTCAAATTTGTTATTGTTTGCATTTTTCTTTAAGTAAAACAATGCGATTTCCTTTGTGCAGAAATACTACAATGGTTGCTATTTTATCAAAATAATTAGGAGTTATAAAATAAACCAAAATGATATTTTTGTATACTACATAACATAAATGCAGAAATACCTTCACTGTTCGTTTAAAAAAGAAACGAATGTGAGAGAAAAAATAAATGCAGGAATAGGAGGAGCTTTTTTTAAAGCAGTCTGGTCGTACAGTACATACTTCCCAACACCCTAATAAATATTCCGTAGTGTCGTTAGTTCCGCCCTTTTTTTTTCACACCAATAAATTTTTCGAGTAATATTCTCCAAAGGCAATAACGATTAAATAAGAAGAAATATACTCTAAAAAGATACTGGTGGGAAAAAAAGAAGGCGGGGCTAACAATACTACGGAATATTAATTAGTATGTTGGCAAGTATGGTACAGTAACATAGATATCAACATTTCAGTTTTACTCCGTTTTTATTTTGTATGATTTTTGCTTTTTTTTAATAAAATTTATGGAAATGTTTATTTTGTGCCATCTTAACCAAATTAATTGAAAACGCATGCAAATAGATAGTGTACTGTAAAGAAAATATTTGCGCAATTTTTAGTTGTTGTTTTAGATGGTGGGACACAAAAGATAGAATAATTCATTTAAATAAACACATTTCAGTACATAATATAAATTAATGAAAGTGATATATTTGACTGCGTATTTGAAAATTAAAAGCAATATTTCAATGTGGAAATATACTTTAATAAGCAAAACAAAATAATTGCAGTGGAATTTAAAAAGAAATCATTAAGTGTAACATCAGTGCGTTGCTAGGATTTCATATCATTTCTTTTAAAACACATATTGTGATATTATAAGAGATGTGAATGAAAAGGTATCGGTGAGTAAATGTTATATATTATTTTACATTGAAAATAACATTTACAGTATAAAACTAAATAGAAGAAGAAAGCAAATTCAAATAAGAAAATCTATGTATTTTTGAATTAATAGCAAAGCGTCAATGAAAATTTGATATCATTATTTTTAAGACCCTTAGTTCTCATTCTTATAGCAGTACAGTGCTGCGTCACAAACTTTTAACCAGTTGTGGGTTTTTTTGTATTGATACATTATAATTATATTCTTTCTAATCAAAGTAGTTGTATCCATAGTATATTTCACTGTAAAAAAGTGAGTATTGGTTATATATTTAAAAAATAAATAGTATACAAATTGTGAAAGAAATGTCCACTGGTAGAGTTACAGATTTTCAAATGGCGCGAATCTACGTCAGCGATCGCGAATGTGATAACTTTAATTTACCATATTCTTCAACATTTTAATTTCTTTTAGATAAAAAGTTATATTAATATATATACATATATATATATTTATATATATAATTATTACAGATGCTTCTTTCTCTTTTACACCTAGGATGCGCTTTTATTTATCCTTTTGTTAGTCACAGTACTGAAAAATAACTCTGTGGAATTCTTTAATTCTACTGTTTTTCCTTTACATTCATTTGATATTCATTGGTTTCATTTAAAGGCTGTTTCGGTTATGATTGTACAGCTTTAAAAGTGGTGTTTTTTTTTTTCCTGTACTTTTGTCAATAATCGTATTCAAAAGATTACGAATTAAGAAATATTATAATTTTGTAAGTATCTTTTGCGTCTAGCTGATAAAGCCTTCCTCCATCTTCAGCATTTAATGATCAATTTACAGCAACATGAAATGCTTCATAATTTTATTTTAAACATTTTACATTTTTGACATAAATTTTACTTGTTTCAGAATATGGATTTAAAATTTAAACTATTTGAACACGGAATCGTAAAATAATTTGGTAGAATTGTACTTTATTTTAAGTAAAGTTAAAAGGCAAGATTTACTAATGAATATATGAATACAGCCGTATTTACTTTCTCTTACCCTTACGGTAGAGAAATTATTTAGGGTCAAATTTTCGAAAGTGAGTTTTTGTTAAATTTACTTATTCTGAGGTCCCCTCAATACGAAAATCATGTTTTTAGCGAATGGTCTGTATGTCTGTCTGTCTGTCTGTGTGTCTGTTATCAGCATATCTCAAGAACAAATAGTAGCAGAAATTCCAAACTCAGTATTCTAAATGTGTATCACATAGGGATGTTACACGAAGCTTTTCGTTGAGATAAAGCAAATGGTTCGTGTAGAGGGACACTCAAATTATTCAAATACATTACGTCTATGGAGGAAATTGCAGGTAAGTAGAGTTCACATCTATAGGCTCCACTAAACCAAATGAAACGAATATATATTTTTTGTAATAGAGATAGTCAACTGGGAAATTTTATTTTGTGTATGTAGAAGCTTGGCCTCCCCCCCCCCCCCGAGAGGGGGCGAAGTCTCGTGAATACCTTTAAAACGAATGGTTGAACCATCGATCTGCAATAACTTAAAATAAAGTTATCGATTTTTTTTCATTTTTTAACAATTTTTTTTTTTCTCCGTTAATGTAATATTGAGAATAAATTCAGCTTTTTTTGGATATTTAGTGTTATAATTCTCTTAGAGTAACTTAAAAACGAATAATTTTAGAAGATCCAAATGTTGTATTTTGAAGTTAATATAAGTTTGTTGCTGGAAATGTTGGATAAAAATTGATAAGTTTCAATGAATGTTGCGAGTGAAAATTGTCTGTATAATTTTAAGTAAACTTTTAACTTTAATAACAGAATTAAATTCTATATGAATGCTGGTGCAATTATAAAACGGGGGGTTGAAGAGGGCTGTAGTCCCCCTCACACAGAACTAATTATCATATAAAACTCTTCCGAAGCCTAATTTGAATTTTTTAACAGAGGTTATCTTACCTCTTAATCTCCAACCTACATTTATAGTATTAAATTTCAGGATAAGAGAAAGTCGTGTGAGTAACATACCAGATTATTTAAAATGTTATACACATATTTCACTAAGGGATCAAGTCTCTTATTTTTGCACATTTCTAATTCATTTGACATAATTAAAATGCTTTTGATAAAGCTAAAAATTATATACGTAAATATATAAAAATAATGAAATTTGTGAATAAAAAATAAAATACAATTTTTTAGAAACACACCTAATTAAAACATATAGATCTAGACAAATTCAGTGATTCTTTATTTATTTACAGTTCTTTTCGATATAAATATGTACCGGGTGCGCAAAAAGTTCGTGAAAACTTTAAAAATTCTATGGATATTAAAATACTTACTTTTGACCATTGTTTTACATCTTTAATCGCCCCACCTTCACTGTTTAGCCGACGTACAAGAGCTTCCCAGTCTTTTTTTTTCTTTTTTTTTTTCTTTGAGGTATATTTCGTAGTTAAAATTCCTTTATTCATGTATTTTTTGCCATAGCTTCGAGAATGATTTGGATTTTGGCTTTTTGTGACTCTAAATCTTTACATTTCACTGGCGTCCATATTAATAAATATATATCTATAACAAAACAATAAACCGTAAAAACAAATAGTAGTAACAATAGAATAAATAAATTAAAAATTAACAAATGTAAAAAAAAAAAAAAAAAAAAAAGAGAGAGAGACGGAAAAATTAAGAAACGCAAGCACATGGAACAATGCAAGAATATAGGGGAGAGTTGTCTAAAACGGGGACGGCGGGTTAAATGGGGACGTTCAGTTTCTCATAGATTAGTGCTGTCTTCTTTGAATAAAATAGTCTACGATTATTCTAATTCGGCTATAAGCAAGTTTGAATCTAGTTGTTGACATATTTACCTGGTTCTGTTATTTTCTACAAAGTTTTCAATTTTTTGTGATTTTCATTTCGATTGTGGCCGTACACTGTATTGGATCTTATCAAGTGACCATTGAACGTTCGATTTTGGTAAGTACGTTATGGATTCGTATAGATTTAATTTACATTTTCACATATTGTTTTATAGTTTTGTATGACACGTATGCGAAGGGACACCACGTTTTTAGCATACGTCATGGTCGGCTCAAATGGGGACATTGACGGTAGTCCAAAACGGGGTCGTCCCCATTTTGGACGCCATGGAGGTAGGATAAATTTGTAATTGTTCTTTCATTTTTAAAGTGTTTTAAATGAGTACAAGTGCTTATTTATGTATGTAATACATATGTGGAAAGGATGAATATGAGACACGAAAATGGCTCATACTTCACCCTGGACGCTACGTGACAATTTACTAGATCTGAAAACTTTTCGGAACTGCATTTTCAAGAGCAGCTACTGTGCAAAATGCTATGAATGGATTTAAAAAAAAAACAGGCACATATCCCTTTAACAGAGATTTGTTCCCTGAACATTTATTTGCGTCTTCAGAAACAAATGAAAAACCTGCTTACAAATCTTTAGAGCATCAGTTAGCATCAAGGTGTGAAAATGTCACACCCCAACCTTCCACTTCATCATTTGGAATATCTCCAGATAAAGAAACCCATAAATGTTCAGTTTTTAACACTTCGTCTAATAATGCCTGTACCACAAGAAACTGAACGGTTGCAAAAAAAGTGAATGACATGAGGAGAGGTAAAACTGTCATTTTCACTTCATCACCTTACAAAGCAGAATTGAAAGACTGCAGAACAGGAGAAAAATGCAAAGAAGAATAAACAGAAAAGAAAATTGGTCAAGAAACCCACCGAACCTAATCCTAGATAAAAAAATGTAAGACTCAATATTGTCATCTGATGAGGAACAGACTCGCGAGGACGCTTGCATTTTCTGTAATGAACTTTACATTGACTCGAAAGACAAAGAGGGGTGGCTTCAACGTACCAGCTGTTGAAGTTTGGCACACGAAGTTTGTTCAAGTGTTGAAAAAAGCAATGCCAATCTCATATGAGACGTCTGTGTTTGATTATTTTTTGTGTCATTCTAGTAACTGTTGGAAAAGATAAAAAAATACTTTATCTGCATCGTGATTTTGCTTTAACTTCACCTTTTCTTTGTAATCCAAGTTTTTCTAATAAAATTTCGGATTAGAACTTGAATATACGTTATTTCTTATGAGTACCCCATTTTTCCCAACCGGTTGTCCAAAACGGGGACTTTGCACATTTTTCAGAAAAATGTTTTTTCTGCCTATACTAATGATATTTTTTTAAAAATAACTTTGCCATCTGATAGTCCAAGACATGTTCTAATCAGAAAATGCTTTGCCGAATTTTTCTTATTTGTAGATTTTGTTTTGCGGACAGAGATATGTTAACGTCCCCGTTTTGGACAACTTTCCCCTAAATGAAACACCGAAAAGTTTTCGAGTATGAACGTGAGAGATGTTGAAGATAAATTGAATGCATCGTTTCCGTTTGTTGTGACGAAGGTCATTATCATTTTAAATTTCACTAGTGTAAAAAAAAAAAAAATAAAATAAAATAAAATAAAAAAATGCTGATTTTAAATTTTGGAATATAAGTAAATAAATAATTCTTTATAAAATAAAACTTACTTTAGGGCATCTTTTTCTTTTTATTTAATGTCTATTTATCTATATAAAAACATACGGTAACTGTTTTGCGTTCCTTAGCAACGGTTACTATATTCACTTCTTAGAATGTTTTTACACGTTTACTTTGAACCATAGTTTTATTATATTTGTAACTTGTTGCCAATTATTTTGACAGAATAAATATAATTATTTTTCAATGCTAATTAATGGAAAAAATATCATTTTTCCAGTTTTCTTGCACGTTTTCACTCAATTTTATTTTTAAAATTTATTTTCTATTTTTATTTTATTTCATTATTTTTGTATATTTTTTCTTGTTGCCAAGTCAAAAGAAAAATAAAATAAAATAAAAAATAAAATAAAATAAAATAAAACACTTTCAAGTGTTTTTTTTTTTTTTTTTCTGGTAGTAATAATGGCCATCTCACATATCAAGTTTGATGCTTATACGCTATAGAAGCTGAGATATAAACTTTCCGTACACGGAGGAAATTACAGTTTAAATGATTCACCTGCCAGACGATCTATAGATATTTTGACATACACAGCCTTTCATAAAAGAGCTTTCAAGTATTAAGTTTTGTGAAATTTTATACTGTAGAAACTGTCAAAACTTTTCCGGAAATGGGGGCAATCACATTATGTCAACGCTCATTGTTGGGTGATATAAAAGAAAGTATGATTGTCACTAATTTATGTCAAGATGCAACTAAATATAAATTTTTAAGGTATGTGTTCTTGATCTAGAGCTGCCATAAACTTTTTGTCACTCACACAGATGGACGGCGATTCTTTTTTATTTTATATTATTTATTTATTTATTTTATGGTCAAATCTTGTTTAAGACATTTAAAACCTGTAAAGACGTCGGAAGTCGAAACTTTTACGAATTCAACATATTCATATATGAATATAACTTAAAGTAAAAATTCCTGACAGATTCTCGTATAAATATGTATTTAGCTTGCTAAATTAATAAATAAATAAGTAAAATAAAATAAAATAAATGTTTCAACATTTTTTTTATTCACAATAAAAAGAGCGAGAGGGAGAGAGAGAGAGAGAGATGTTTTTGAACGGTCAGTTTCGTTTATGCCCATATCTATAGATAAATAAATAGACCGATTGAATTTAAGGGAATACACTGTGTTTTCATTGCGGATCATTTCCATACTCAAAAGTTATGCTATGTTTATATTATGTTTGCAGTCAAATTTATAATATCTTGTTGTTTATAAATCTTAATACTCATGCTTATTTTTTTTTTTTTTTTTAAGAAAAGTTACATGCATTTGTTTTTCATTTTTCCTCAGAAATTAAAAATTAGTTGGCATAGGTGGACTCTGCTCAGTTCCCCATAATATTTATGTTCTCATAAATTTCTAGTGAGAGACATATTATAATCATGTTAAAAGAAATGAATTTGACCAAATCTTGATATAGTGACAGAATGAAGTCCCCGCCTAATAGGCTATCCACCGTTAACTTCGATATATATATCTTATTGTAATCTATTAATTTATTTTATCAGGGTCAATTCCGTTGTTTAGCTTTCATGCTATTATTTCCAATGCAATAATCCTCAAAATTCATATTTATATGAAAAATTTACAATTTCGCTTTGTTAATAAATCGTAAATTACGAATGATTTACGAAATTTTCCTATTAGTATATTTATATTCAATCATGTTCAAACAAATATCATAAATGTAATTTTGAAGTTGTCTAATGTATTTATGATCCTCAAAATGGAAATTTATGCTGAATTTTGCCTTATTCTGACATGTTAAGTAAATCGTAAATTCCAAATAACTTACGAATTTTTTAAATTGGAAAAATCATAGTCTATGATATTCATGCCAGTATCCTATATAATATTTCGAAAGTGGTTTGACATCTTAACGATGAAAATATCCCTCAAGATTGACGTTTATGTAAATTTGGCTCTATGCTGCCATGTTAAGAAATTCGTAATTTTCCAATAACTTACGAAATTTTTATATTGGAAAATTCAAAGCCATTAATATTCATGCCAGTGTTCTAAATAATATTTCAAAAGTAGTCTGACATCTTTACGATGAAAATATCTCTCAAAATTGACGTTTATGTGAAATTTTGCCCTATACTGCCATGTTAAGAAATTCGTAAATTTCCAATAACTTGCGAAATTTTCAAAGAAGCACATTTATAGTTCCTAATGTTCATTCCGGCATCAAACCTGATATTTTAAAACTGGTCTGACATTTTTACAGTAAAAAGTTTCCATTTAATGCACGTTTAAGTGAATTTTTTTTTTGCTATTCCCCCATGTTAAGAAAATCGTAAATTTCTCATAACTTACGAAGTTTTTTAATTCGAATGTTGCAAAAGAATTGGGTTCTTGCCAGTATCGAAAGTAATATTTTAAAACTGATCTGACATCTCTGCGATCATTTGTTCGTGAGATATTGTATTAACAGACTGACAAACTAACGGACTAACACACTGACACACTAACGGACTGACACACTGACACACTAGCAGACACCCTACAGACAGACACCATAAAAATTTTGTCATTTTCGGATTCCTCACACCTAAAAACGTGTAAAAAAGTCAAAAAACCGAGGTCGAAAATTTTCATGAATACCTACGTTCCCCATACCTATAGTATGATGGGGAACTAATAGATCTTAGAAAATTTTAAATTAATAAAGAAATTTAGAAAATTAATTATCAATTTAAATAACAATATATACTGAAAAATCAGATTCATTATTCTGTGTTAGAATTCTAGATGTCAAGTATTTAAAACGTATTTAAGCCTTCTATAAAACAAAATAAAATAAAATTACATATTCCCAGTTAAATTTGTGCCACGTGTTTTACAAGTGCAATTAGAAAGAAAAAAAAATCTCGATATATCTGATATTCCTATAGGATATCTTTGTTTTATCATAGCAGAAGTAAGGAATACGAAAAGCTCACTTCGAAAATAAAGATCTCTTCCACTGAAAGAGAAATGCCAATGCGCATTTTATCGGCAAAACGCAGCATACAGCTCAAGAAAGGTTTCAGATACCGCGCACTCTGAATGAATTTCCGGTAGAGTTCTGAGTTTTCAAAGAGCAGAATTGTTCAATCTCTCTTAAATGCCGAGGAGACTTACTACCGTTCAGGTGCTCACTCGGTGTATCTATAAACTAGCGCGGAAAGGGACGATGCGCCAAAACTTATTTTTTATAGAGAAATGTTTTCAATTATAAATATTGGTATTATATAAATATTTCTTCATTTCTGTTTTCATTTTTTATCTATGTTTACATACTTGCTTTGGACATTTCATTTGATAGATTTTTCCTTTAACTGATATTTGCTCAAAACAAAATCTTACACAAAAATTAGATTGTAAATTCAGTTAAAAAGAAAAAAAATATCGTAATCAAATTTAAGTTTTTTAAGGTTTTCGTGAAGCTCGAATCTCTTAGTCCCAGATAAGAGAAGAAAAAGAAAAAACTCACTGCTTGCGCTAATGTATTTTGTTTTATTATTATATAATTTTAATTTAGAAAACTGGGCGCCATGTATTTATTTCTTATATGTACGACAGAACTAATGCTTTCAATCACTAATTTCGCTTTGTGTTTTGTGCTCTATTTCACCAAAAATGTACCAGGTTGTACACCAATATCTAGTTTTAATATTTTATTTGTTTATTTATGTTATAATATGACCAAATTGTAAAATGTTACACATATTTGAAAGTGAACTGTTAACCAGGTAGTAAAAGAATTGACAGGTAGTAAAAGAATTAATTTAATCAAGTTTTCACTTTTTGAGAAAAAAATTCAAACTATTCAAAAATTAAAATAGTAATAATAATAATAATAATAAATGTTCGAAATAGCCATTCTTCTTTTATGTAAACGTCGCGATTATTACTTCTGGAATCATTTTTTATTAATTGATGAATTTCATTGAATATACGTTTGAAAAACATGTGGTAAATTATTTGCCTCACGTTCTTGCAGTTAAAGAAATAAAAATTAAATAACTAATTAATCGATTAATTAATATCAGAAAGCATGATTCAAATTACTTATATAAAGCTTATAATATGCAAAATAGTGTTTTCGTACTAAATTAAGTCCGAATCTGTCAGATTTTTATTTTATTTTATTTTATTTTATTTTATTTTATTTTTTTATTTATTTTTTTTTTTTTTTGATTTGGCTTCATATTTCATTTCCGATACTCCTCCCTTTGTAAATTTTTTAATGAAATATTTTCAACCTTCTTTTCTGAAAATAAAAAAATAGGCAGATAAATCAAACTGCGTTAGTGTTCTTTCTTTTTTTAAATTAATTAATTAATTAAAATAAAACAGATAGATAAATATAATAAATAATATAGCATAGCTGCCAATATTTTAATTTATTCCAGAGTACATTTTGCTCCGCCTTTAATTCCTACCCTTATTCTTTAAAATTAATTTTTTCTTATTTAATTGAAGTTACATGTTGGAGAAAAGTCTTCTCTGTATAAAGTGGTGTGAAATAAAGGCGGGGCTAAATTAAAATATTGGTAGCTTTGATATAGCAATAATAATTTGAATTCGACGTACATTTAGGTTGTGATGCGTTTTATTTCTTCCAATCGTCTGCTAAAAATACGAAAAGGAAGCATGAAACATAACATTATTTTTTTGATAAAAAAATTTGCTGTTGTTTATTAAAATAATGAAAGGATTGTATTTCGCTTAACTCTATGGAAATATTATGCTTATTCCCTACGATACCATAGGTCATACTTGCCAACATCCGTAGTGTTGTTAGTCACGCCCTTTTTTTTCACATCAGTAAATTTTTAAAGTGATGTTCTCCAGATGCAATTATGATTAAATAAGAATAAAAATACTCTAAAAAGATACAGTTGAGAAAAAGAAGGCGGGGCTAACTATACTACAGAATATTAATTAGTATGTTGGCAGGTATGCCATAGGTAGTATTTCAATTTTGTTTTTGTTTGCATTTTTCTTTAAGTAAAACAATGCGATTTCCTTTGTGCAGAAATACTACAATGGTTGCTATTTTATCAAAATAATTAGGAGTTATAAAATAAACCAAAATGATATTTTTGTATACTACATAACATAAATGCAGAAATACCTTCACTGTTCGTTTAAAAAAGAAACGAATGTGAGAGAAAAAATAAATGCAGGAATAGGAGGAGCTTTTTTTAAAGCAGTCTGGTCGTACAGTACATACTTCCCAACACCCTAATAAATATTCCGTAGTGTCGTTAGTTCCGCCCTTTTTTTTTCACACCAATAAATTTTTCGAGTAATATTCTCCAAAGGCAATAACGATTAAATAAGAAGAAATATACTCTAAAAAGATACTGGTGAGAAAAAAAGAAGGCGGGGCTAACAATACTACGGAATATTAATTAGTATGTTGGCAAGTATGGTACAGTAACATAGATATCAACATTTCAGTTTTACTCCGCTTTTATTTTGTATGATTTTTGCTTTTTTTTAATAAAATTTATGGAAATGTTTATTTTGTGCCATCTTAACCAAATTAATTGAAAACGCATGCAAATAGATAGTGTACTGTAAAGAAAATATTTGCGCAATTTTTAGTTGTTGTTTTAGATGGTGGGACACAAAAGATAGAATAATTCATTTAAATAAACACATTTCAGTACATAATATAAATTAATGAAAGTGATATATTTGACTGCGTATTTGAAAATTAAAAGCAATATTTCAATGTGGAAATATACTTTAATAAGCAAAACAAAATAATTGCAGTGGAATTTAAAAAGAAATCATTAAGTGTAACATCAGTGCGTTGCTAGGATTTCATATCATTTCTTTTAAAACACATATTGTGATATTATAAGAGATGTGAATGAAAAGGTATCGGTGAGTAAATGTTATATATTATTTTACATTGAAAATAACATTTACAGTATAAAACTAAATAGAAGAAGAAAGCAAATTCAAATAAGAAAATCTATGTATTTTTGAATTAATAGCAAAGCGTCAATGAAAATTTGATATCATTATTTTTAAGACCCTTAGTTCTCATTCTTATAGCAGTACAGTGCTGCGTCACAAACTTTTAACCAGTTGTGGGTTTTTTTGTATTGATACATTATAATTATATTCTTTCTAATCAAAGTAGTTGTATCCATAGTATATTTCACTGTAAAAAAGTGAGTATTGGTTATATATTTAAAAAATAAATAGTATACAAATTGTGAAAGAAATGTCCACTGGTAGAGTTACAGATTTTCAAATGGCGCGAATCTACGTCAGCGATCGCGAATGTGATAACTTTAATTTACCATATTCTTCAACATTTTAATTTCTTTTAGATAAAAAGTTATATTAATATATATACATATATATATATTTATATATATAATTATTACAGATGCTTCTTTCTCTTTTACACCTAGGATGCGCTTTTATTTATCCTTTTGTTAGTCACAGTACTGAAAAATAACTCTGTGGAATTCTTTAATTCTACTGTTTTTCCTTTACATTCATTTGATATTCATTGGTTTCATTTAAAGGCTGTTTCGGTTATGATTGTACAGCTTTAAAAGTGGTGTTTTTTTTTTTCCTGTACTTTTGTCAATAATCGTATTCAAAAGATTACGAATTAAGAAATATTATAATTTTGTAAGTATCTTTTGCGTCTAGCTGATAAAGCCTTCCTCCATCTTCAGCATTTAATGATCAATTTACAGCAACATGAAATGCTTCATAATTTTATTTTAAACATTTTACATTTTTGACATAAATTTTACTTGTTTCAGAATATGGATTTAAAATTTAAACTATTTGAACACGGAATCGTAAAATAATTTGGTAGAATTGTACTTTATTTTAAGTAAAGTTAAAAGGCAAGATTTACTAATGAATATATGAATACAGCCGTATTTACTTTCTCTTACCCTTACGGTAGAGAAATTATTTAGGGTCAAATTTTCGAAAGTGAGTTTTTGTTAAATTTACTTATTCTGAGGTCCCCTCAATACGAAAATCATGTTTTTAGCGAATGGTCTGTATGTCTGTCTGTCTGTCTGTGTGTCTGTTATCAGCATATCTCAAGAACAAATAGTAGCAGAAATTCCAAACTCAGTATTCTAAATGTGTATCACATAGGGATGTTACACGAAGCTTTTCGTTGAGATAAAGCAAATGGTTCGTGTAGAGGGACACTCAAATTATTCAAATACATTACGTCTATGGAGGAAATTGCAGGTAAGTAGAGTTCACATCTATAGGCTCCACTAAACCAAATGAAACGAATATATATTTTTTGTAATAGAGATAGTCAACTGGGAAATTTTATTTTGTGTATGTAGAAGCTTGGCCTCCCCCCCCCCCCGAGAGGGGGCGAAGTCTCGTGAATACCTTTAAAACGAATGGTTGAACCATCGATCTGCAATAACTTAAAATAAAGTTATCGATTTTTTTTCATTTTTTAACAATTTTTTTTTTTCTCCGTTAATGTAATATTGAGAATAAATTCAGCTTTTTTTGGATATTTAGTGTTATAATTCTCTTAGAGTAACTTAAAAACGAATAATTTTAGAAGATCCAAATGTTGTATTTTGAAGTTAATATAAGTTTGTTGCTGGAAATGTTGGATAAAAATTGATAAGTTTCAATGAATGTTGCGAGTGAAAATTGTCTGTATAATTTTAAGTAAACTTTTAACTTTAATAACAGAATTAAATTCTATATGAATGCTGGTGCAATTATAAAACGGGGGGTTGAAGAGGGCTGTAGTCCCCCTCACACAGAACTAATTATCATATAAAACTCTTCCGAAGCCTAATTTGAATTTTTTAACAGAGGTTATCTTACCTCTTAATCTCCAACCTACATTTATAGTATTAAATTTCAGGATAAGAGAAAGTCGTGTGAGTAACATACCAGATTATTTAAAATGTTATACACATATTTCACTAAGGGATCAAGTCTCTTATTTTTGCACATTTCTAATTCATTTGACATAATTAAAATGCTTTTGATAAAGCTAAAAATTATATACGTAAATATATAAAAATAATGAAATTTGTGAATAAAAAATAAAATACAATTTTTTAGAAACACACCTAATTAAAACATATAGATCTAGACAAATTCAGTGATTCTTTATTTATTTACAGTTCTTTTCGATATAAATATGTACCGGGTGCGCAAAAAGTTCGTGAAAACTTTAAAAATTCTATGGATATTAAAATACTTACTTTTGACCATTGTTTTACATCTTTAATCGCCCCACCTTCACTGTTTAGCCGACGTACAAGAGCTTCCCAGTCTTTTTTTTTCTTTTTTTTTTTTCTTTGAGGTATATTTCGTAGTTAAAATTCCTTTATTCATGTATTTTTTGCCATAGCTTCGAGAATGATTTGGATTTTGGCTTTTTGTGACTCTAAATCTTTTCATTTCACTGGCGTCCATATTAATAAATATATATCTATAACAAAACAATAAACCGTAAAAACAAATAGTAGTAACAATAGAATAAATAAATTAAAAATTAACAAATGTAAAAAAAAAAAAAAAAAAAAAAAAAGACAGAGAGACGGAAAAATTAAGAAACGCAAGCACATGGAACAATGCAAGAATATAGGGGAGAGTTGTCTAAAACGGGGACGGCGGATTAAATGGGGACGTTCAGTTTCTCATAGATTAGTGCTGTCTTCTTTGAATAAAATAGTCTACGATTATTCTAATTCGGCTATAAGCAAGTTTGAATCTAGTTGTTGACATATTTACCTGGTTCTGTTATTTTCTACAAAGTTTTCAATTTTTTGTGATTTTCATTTCGATTGTGGCCGTACACTGTATTGGATCTTATCAAGTGACCATTGAACGTTCGATTTTGGTAAGTACGTTATGGATTCGTATAGATTTAATTTACATTTTCACATATTGTTTTATAGTTTTGTATGACACGTATGCGAAGGGACACCACGTTTTTAGCATACGTCATGGTCGGCTCAAATGGGGATATTGACGGTAGTCCAAAACGGGGTCGTCCCCATTTTGGACGCCATGGAGGTAGGATAAATTTGTAATTGTTCTTTCATTTTTAAAGTGTTTTAAATGAGTACAAGTGCTTATTTATGTATGTAATACATATGTGGAAAGGATGAATATGAGACACGAAAATGGCTCATACTTCACCCTGGACGCTACGTGACAATTTACTAGATCTGAAAACTTTTCGGAACTGCATTTTCAAGAGCAGCTACTGTGCAAAATGCTATGAATGGATTTAAAAAAAAACAGGCACATATCCCTTTAACAGAGATTTGTTCCCTGAACATTTATTTGCGTCTTCAGAAACAAATGAAAAACCTGCTTACAAATCTTTAGAGCATCAGTTAGCATCAAGGTGTGAAAATGTCACACCCCAACCTTCCACTTCATCATTTGGAATATCTCCAGATAAAGAAACCCATAAATGTTCAGTTTTTAACACTTCGTCTAATAATGCCTGTACCACAAGAAACTGAACGGTTGCAAAAAAAGTGAATGACATGAGGAGAGGTAAAACTGTCATTTTCACTTCATCACCTTACAAAGCAGAATTGAAAGACTGCAGAACAGGAGAAAAATGCAAAGAAGAATAAACAGAAAAGAAAATTGGTCAAGAAACCCACCGAACCTAATCCTAGATAAAAAAATGTAAGACTCAATATTGTCATCTGATGAGGAACAGACTCGCGAGGACGCTTGCATTTTCTGTAATGAACTTTACATTGACTCGAAAGACAAAGAGGGGTGGCTTCAACGTACCAGCTGTTGAAGTTTGGCACACGAAGTTTGTTCAAGTGTTGAAAAAAGCAATGCCAATCTCATATGAGACGTCTGTGTTTGATTATTTTTTGTGTCATTCTAGTAACTGTTGGAAAAGATAAAAAAATACTTTATCTGCATCGTGATTTTGCTTTAACTTCACCTTTTCTTTGTAATCCAAGTTTTTCTAATAAAATTTCGGATTAGAACTTGAATATACGTTATTTCTTATGAGTACCCCATTTTACCCAACCGGTTGTCCAAAACGGGGACTTTGCACATTTTTCAGAAAAATGTTTTTTCTGCCTATACTAATGATATTTTTTTAAAAATAACTTTGCCATCTGATAGTCCAAGACATGTTCTAATCAGAAAATGCTTTGCCGAATTTTTCTTATTTGTAGATTTTGTTTTGCGGACAGAGATATGTTAACGTCCCCGTTTTGGACAACTTTCCCCTAAATGAAACACCGAAAAGTTTTCGAGTATGAACGTGAGAGATGTTGAAGATAAATTGAATGCATCGTTTCCGTTTGTTGTGACGAAGGTCATTATCATTTTAAATTTCACTAGTGTAAAAAAAAAAAAAAAAAAATAAAATAAAATAAAATAATGCTGATTTTAAATTTTGGAATATAAGTAAATAAATAATTCTTTATAAAATAAAACTTACTTTAGGGCATCTTTTTCTTTTTATTTAATGTCTATTTATCTATATAAAAACATACGGTAACTGTTTTGCGTTCCTTAGCAACGGTTACTATATTCACTTCTTAGAATGTTTTTACACGTTTACTTTGAACCATAGTTTTATTATATTTGTAACTTGTTGCCAATTATTTTGACAGAATAAATATAATTATTTTTCAATGCTAATTAATGGAAAAAATATCATTTTTCCAGTTTTCTTGCACGTTTTCACTCAATTTTATTTTTAAAATTTATTTTCTATTTTTATTTTATTTCATTATTTTTGTATATTTTTTCTTGTTGCCAAGTCAAAAGAAAAATAAAATAAAATAAAAAATAAAATAAAATAAAATAAAACACTTTCAAGTGTTTTTTTTTTTTTTTCTGGTAGTAATAATGGCCATCTCACATATCAAGTTTGATGCTTATACGCTATAGAAGCTGAGATATAAACTTTCCGTACACGGAGGAAATTACAGTTTAAATGATTCACCTGCCAGACGATCTATAGATATTTTGACATACACAGCCTTTCATAAAAGAGCTTTCAAGTATTAAGTTTTGTGAAATTTTATACTGTAGAAACTGTCAAAACTTTTCCGGAAATGGGGGCAATCACATTATGTCAACGCTCATTGTTGGGTGATATAAAAGAAAGTATGATTGTCACTAATTTATGTCAAGATGCAACTAAATATAAATTTTTAAGGTATGTGTTCTTGATCTAGAGCTGCCATAAACTTTTTGTCACTCACACAGTTGGACGGCGATTCTTTTTTATTTTATATTATTTATTTATTTATTTTATGGTCAAATCTTGTTTAAGACATTTAAAACCTGTAAAGACGTCGGAAGTCGAAACTTTTAAGAATTCAACATATTCATATATGAATATAACTTAAAGTAAAAATTCCTGACAGATTCTCGTATAAATATGTATTTAGCTTGCTAAATTAATAAATAAATAAGTAAAATAAAATAAAATAAATGTTTCAACATTTTTTTTATTCACAATAAAAAGATCGAGAGGGAGAGAGAGAGAGAGAGATGTTTTTGAACGGTCAGTTTCGTTTATGCCCATATCTATAGATAAATAAATAGACCGATTGAATTTAAGGGAATACACTGTGTTTTCATTGCGGATCATTTCCATACTCAAAAGTTATGCTATGTTTATATTATGTTTGCAGTCAAATTTATAATATCTTGTTGTTTATAAATCTTAATACTCATGCTTATTTTTTTTTTTTTTTTTAAGAAAAGTTACATGCATTTGTTTTTCATTTTTCCTCAGAAATTAAAAATTAGTTGGCATAGGTGGACTCTGCTCAGTTCCCCATAATATTTATGTTCTCATAAATTTCTAGTGAGAGACATATTATAATCATGTTAAAAGAAATGAATTTGACCAAATCTTGATATAGTGACAGAATGAAGTCCCCGCCTAATAGGCTATCCACCGTTAACTTCGATATATATATCTTATTGTAATCTATTAATTTATTTTATCAGGGTCAATTCCGTTGTTTAGCTTTCATGCTATTATTTCCAATGCAATAATCCTCAAAATTCATATTTATATGAAAAATTTACAATTTCGCTTTGTTAATAAATCGTAAATTACGAATGATTTACGAAATTTTCCTATTAGTTTATTTATATTCAATCATGTTCAAACAAATATCATAAATGTAATTTTGAAGTTGTCTAATGTATTTATGATCCTCAAAATGGAAATTTATGCTGAATTTTGCCTTATTCTGACATGTTAAGTAAATCGTAAATTCCAAATAACTTACGAATTTTTTAAATTGGAAAAATCATAGTCTATGATATTCATGCCAGTATCCTATATAATATTTCGAAAGTGGTTTGACATCTTAACGATGAAAATATCCCTCAAGATTGACGTTTATGTAAATTTGGCTCTATGCTGCCATGTTAAGAAATTCGTAATTTTCCAATAACTTACGAAATTTTTATATTGGAAAATTCAAAGCCATTAATATTCATGCCAGTGTTCTAAATAATATTTCAAAAGTAGTCTGACATCTTTACGATGAAAATATCTCTCAAAATTGACGTTTATGTGAAATTTTGCCCTATACTGCCATGTTAAGAAATTCGTAAATTTCCAATAACTTGCGAAATTTTCAAAGAAGCACATTTATAGTTCCTAATGTTCATTCCGGCATCAAACCTGATATTTTAAAACTGGTCTGACATTTTTACAGTAAAAAGTTTCCATTTAATGCACGTTTAAGTGAATTTTTTTTTTGCTATTCCCCCATGTTAAGAAAATCGTAAATTTCTCATAACTTACGAAGTTTTTTAATTCGAATGTTGCAAAAGAATTGGGTTCTTGCCAGTATCGAAAGTAATATTTTAAAACTGATCTGACATCTCTGCGATCATTTGTTCGTGAGATATTGTATTAACAGACTGACAAACTAACGGACTAACACACTGACACACTAACGGACTGACACACTGACACACTAGCAGACACCCTACAGACAGACACCATAAAAATTTTGTCATTTTCGGATTCCTCACACCTAAAAACGTGTAAAAAAGTCAAAAAACCGAGGTCGAAAATTTTCATGAATACCTACGTTCCCCATACCTATAGTATGATGGGGAACTAATAGATCTTAGAAAATTTTAAATTAATAAAGAAATTTAGAAAATTAATTATCAATTTAAATAACAATATATACTGAAAAATCAGATTCATTATTCTGTGTTAGAATTCTAGATGTCAAGTATTTAAAACGTATTTAAGCCTTCTATAAAACAAAATAAAATAAAATTACATATTCCCAGTTAAATTTGTGCCACGTGTTTTACAAGTGCAATTAGAAAGAAAAAAAAATCTCGATATATCTGATATTCCTATAGGATATCTTTGTTTTATCATAGCAGAAGTAAGGAATACGAAAAGCTCACTTCGAAAATAAAGATCTCTTCCACTGAAAGAGAAATGCCAATGCGCATTTTATCGGCAAAACGCAGCATACAGCTCAAGAAAGGTTTCAGATACCGCGCACTCTGAATGAATTTCCGGTAGAGTTCTGAGTTTTCAAAGAGCAGAATTGTTCAATCTCTCTTAAATGCCGAGGAGACTTACTACCGTTCAGGTGCTCACTCGGTGTATCTATAAACTAGCGCGGAAAAGGACGATGCGCCAAAACTTATTTTTTATAGAGAAATGTTTTCAATTATAAATATTGGTATTATATAAATATTTCTTCATTTCTGTTTTCATTTTTTATCTATGTTTACATACTTGCTTTGGACATTTCATTTGATAGATATTTCCTTTAACTGATATTTGCTCAAAACAAAATCTTACACAAAAATTAGATTGTAAATTCAGTTAAAAAGAAAAAAAATATCGTAATCAAATTTAAGTTTTTTAAGGTTTTCGTGAAGCTCGAATCTCTTAGTCCCAGATAAGAGAAGAAAAAGAAAAAACTCACTGCTTGCGCTAATGTATTTTGTTTTATTATTATATAATTTTAATTTAGAAAACTGGGCGCCATGTATTTATTTCTTATATGTACGACAGAACTAATGCTTTCAATCACTAATTTCGCTTTGTGTTTTGTGCTCTATTTCACCAAAAATGTACCAGGTTGTACACCAATATCTAGTTTTAATATTTTATTTGTTTATTTATGTTATAATATGACCAAATTGTAAAATGTTACACATATTTGAAAGTGAACTGTTAACCAGGTAGTAAAAGAATTGACAGGTAGTAAAAGAATTAATTTAATCAAGTTTTCACTTTTTGAGAAAAAAATTCAAACTATTCAAAAATTAAAATAGTAATAATAATAATAATAATAAATGTTCGAAATAGCCATTCTTCTTTTATGTAAACGTCGCGATTATTACTTCTGGAATCATTTTTTATTAATTGATGAATTTCATTGAATATACGTTTGAAAAACATGTGGTAAATTATTTGCCTCACGTTCTTGCAGTTAAAGAAATAAAAATTAAATAACTAATTAATCGATTAATTAATATCAGAAAGCATGATTCAAATTACTTATATAAAGCTTATAATATGCAAAATAGTGTTTTCGTACTAAATTAAGTCCGAATCTGTCAGATTTTTATTTTATTTTATTTTATTTTATTTTATTTTATTTTATTTTTTTTTGATTTGGCTTCATATTTCATTTCCGATACTCCTCCCTTTGTAAATTTTTTAATGAAATATTTTCAACCTTCTTTTCTAAAAATAAAAAAATAGGCAGATAAATCAAACTGCGTTAGTGTTCTTTCTTTTTTTAAATTAATTAATTAATTAAAATAAAACAGATAGATAAATATAATAAATAATATAGCATAGCTGCCAATATTTTAATTTATTCCAGAGTACATTTTGCTCCGCCTTTAATTCCTACCCTTATTCTTTAAAATTAATTTTTTCTTATTTAATTGAAGTTACATGTTGGAGAAAATTTTTCTCTGTATAAAGTGGTGTGAAATAAAGGCGGGGCTAAATTAAAATATTGGTAGCTTTGATATAGCAATAATAATTTGAATTCGACGTACATTTAGGTTGTGATGCGTTTTATTTCTTCCAATCGTCTGCTAAAAATACGAAAAGGAAGCATGAAACATAACATTATTTTTTTGATAAAAAAATTTGCTGTTGTTTATTAAAATAATGAAAGGATTGTATTTCGCTTAACTCTATGGGAATATTATGCTTATTCCCTACGATACCATAGGTCATACTTGCCAACATCCGTAGTGTTGTTAGTCACACCCTTTTTTTTCACATCAGTAAATTTTTAAAGTGATGTTCTCCAGATGCAATTATGATTAAATAAGAATAAAAATACTCTAAAAAGATACAGTTGAGAAAAAGAAGGCGGGGCTAACTATACTACAGAATATTAATTAGTATGTTGGCAGGTATGCCATAGGTAGTATTTCAATTTTGTTTTTGTTTGCATTTTTCTTTAAGTAAAACAATGCGATTTCCTTTGTGCAGAAATACTACAATGGTTGCTATTTTATCAAAATAATTAGGAGTTATAAAATAAACCAAAATGATATTTTTGTATACTACATAACATAAATGCAGAAATACCTTCACTGTTCGTTTAAAAAAGAAACGAATGTGAGAGAAAAAATAAATGCAGGAATAGGAGGAGCTTTTTTTAAAGCAGTCTGGTCGTACAGTACATACTTCCCAACACCCTAATAAATATTCCGTAGTGTCGTTAGTTCCGCCCTTTTTTTTTCACACCAATAAATTTTTCGAGTAATATTCTCCAAAGGCAATAACGATTAAATAAGAAGAAATATACTCTAAAAAGATACTGGTGGGAAAAAAAGAAGGCGGGGCTAACAATACTACGGAATATTAATTAGTATGTTGGCAAGTATGGTACAGTAACATAGATATCAACATTTCAGTTTTACTCCGCTTTTATTTTGTATGATTTTTGCTTTTTTTTAATAAAATTTATGGAAATGTTTATTTTGTGCCATCTTAACCAAATTAATTGAAAACGCATGCAAATAGATAGTGTACTGTAAAGAAAATATTTGCGCAATTTTTAGTTGTTGTTTTAGATGGTGGGACACAAAAGATAGAATAATTCATTTAAATAAACACATTTCAGTACATAATATAAATTAATGAAAGTGATATATTTGACTGCGTATTTGAAAATTAAAAGCAATATTTCAATGTGGAAATATACTTTAATAAGCAAAACAAAATAATTGCAGTGGAATTTAAAAAGAAATCATTAAGTGTAACATCAGTGCGTTGCTAGGATTTCATATCATTTCTTTTAAAACACATATTGTGATATTATAAGAGATATGAATGAAAAGGTATCGGTGAGTAAATGTTATATATTATTTTACATTGAAAATAACATTTACAGTATAAAACTAAATAGAAGAAGAAAGCAAATTCAAATAAGAAAATCTATGTATTTTTGAATTAATAGCAAAGCGTCAATGAAAATTTGATATCATTATTTTTAAGACCCTTAGTTCTCATTCTTATAGCAGTACAGTGCTGCGTCACAAACTTTTAACCAGTTGTGGGTTTTTTTGTATTGATACATTATAATTATATTCTTTCTAATCAAAGTAGTTGTATCCATAGTATATTTCACTGTAAAAAAGTGAGTATTGGTTATATATTTAAAAAATAAATAGTATACAAATTGTGAAAGAAATGTCCACTGGTAGAGTTACAGATTTTCAAATGGCGCGAATCTACGTCAGCGATCGCGAATGTGATAACTTTAATTTACCATATTCTTCAACATTTTAATTTCTTTTAGATAAAAAGTTATATTAATATATATACATATATATATATTTATATATATAATTATTACAGATGCTTCTTTCTCTTTTACACCTAGGATGCGCTTTTATTTATCCTTTTGTTAGTCACAGTACTGAAAAATAACTCTGTGGAATTCTTTAATTCTACTGTTTTTCCTTTACATTCATTTGATATTCATTGGTTTCATTTAAAGGCTGTTTCGGTTATGATTGTACAGCTTTAAAAGTGGTGTTTTTTTTTTTCCTGTACTTTTGTCAATAATCGTATTCAAAAGATTACGAATTAAGAAATATTATAATTTTGTAAGTATCTTTTGCGTCTAGCTGATAAAGCCTTCCTCCATCTTCAGCATTTAATGATCAATTTACAGCAACATGAAATGCTTCATAATTTTATTTTAAACATTTTACATTTTTGACATAAATTTTACTTGTTTCAGAATATGGATTTAAAATTTAAACTATTTGAACACGGAATCGTAAAATAATTTGGTAGAATTGTACTTTATTTTAAGTAAAGTTAAAAGGCAAGATTTACTATGAATATATGAATACAGCGGTATTTACTTTCTCTTACCCTTACGGTAGAGAAATTATATAGGGTCAAATTTTCGAAAGTGAGTTTTTGTTAAATTTACTTATTCTGAGGTCCCCTGAATACGAAAATCATGTTTTTAGCGAATGGTCTGTATGTCTGTCTGTCTGTCTGTGTGTCTGTTATCAGCATATCTCAAGAACAAATAGTAGCAGAAATTCCAAACTCAGTATTCTAAATGTGTATCACATAGGGATGTTACACGAAGCTTTTCGTTGAGATAAAGCAAATGGTTCGTGTAGAGGGACACTCAAATTATTCAAATACATTACGTCTATGGAGGAAATTGCAGGTAAGTAGAGTTCACATCTATAGGCTCCACTAAACCAAATGAAACGAATATATATTTTTTGTAATAGAGATAGTCAACTGGGAAATTTTATTTTGTGTATGTAGAAGCTTGGCCTCCCCCCCCCCCGAGGGGGGGCGAAGTCTCGTGAATACCTTTAAAACGAATGGTTGAACCATCGATCTGCAATAACTTAAAATAAAGTTATCGATTTTTTTTCATTTTTTAACAATTTTTTTTTTTCTCCGTTAATGTAATATTGAGAATAAATTCAGCTTTTTTTGGATATTTAGTGTTATAATTCTCTTAGAGTAACTTAAAAACGAATAAGTTTAGAAGATCCAAATGTTGTATTTTGAAGTTAATATAAGTTTGTTGCTGGAAATGTTGGATAAAAATTGATAAGTTTCAATGAATGTTGCGAGTGAAAATTGTCTGTATAATTTTAAGTAAACTTTTAACTTTAATAACAGAATTAAATTCTATATGAATGCTGGTGCAATTATAAAACGGGGGGTTGAAGAGGGCTGTAGTCCCCCTCACACAGAACTAATTATCATATAAAACTCTTCCGAAGCCTAATTTGAATTTTTTAACAGAGGTTATCTTACCTCTTAATCTCCAACCTACATTTATAGTATTAAATTTCAGGATAAGAGAAAGTCGTGTGAGTAACATACCAGATTATTTAAAATGTTATACACATATTTCACTAAGGGATCAAGTCTCTTATTTTTGCACATTTCTAATTCATTTGACATAATTAAAATGCTTTTGATAAAGCTAAAAATTATATACGTAAATATATAAAAATAATGAAATTTGTGAATAAAAAATAAAATACAATTTTTTAGAAACACACCTAATTAAAACATATAGATCTAGACAAATTCAGTGATTCTTTATTTATTTACAGTTCTTTTCGATATAAATATGTACCGGGTGCGCAAAAAGTTCGTGAAAACTTTAAAAATTCTATGGATATTAAAATACTTACTTTTGACCATTGTTTTACATCTTTAATCGCCCCACCTTCACTGTTTAGCCGACGTACAAGAGCTTCCCAGTCTTTTTTTTTCTTTTTTTTTTTCTTTGAGGTATATTTCGTAGTTAAAATTCCTTTATTCATGTATTTTTTGCCATAGCTTCGAGAATGATTTGGATTTTGGCTTTTTGTGACTCTAAATCTTTTCATTTCACTGGCGTCCATATTAATAAATATATATCTATAACAAAACAATAAACCGTAAAAACAAATAGTAGTAACAATAGAATAAATAAATTAAAAATTAACAAATGTAAAAAAAAAAAAAAAAAAAAAAAAAGAGAGAGAGACGGAAAAATTAAGAAACGCAAGCACATGGAACAATGCAAGAATATAGGGGAGAGTTGTCTAAAACGGGGACGGCGGATTAAATGGGGACGTTCAGTTTCTCATAGATTAGTGCTGTCTTCTTTGAATAAAATAGTCTACGATTATTCTAATTCGGCTATAAGCAAGTTTGAATCTAGTTGTTGACATATTTACCTGGTTCTGTTATTTTCTACAAAGTTTTCAATTTTTTGTGATTTTCATTTCGATTGTGGCCGTACACTGTATTGGATCTTATCAAGTGACCATTGAACGTTCGATTTTGGTAAGTACGTTATGGATTCGTATAGATTTAATTTACATTTTCACATATTGTTTTATAGTTTTGTATGACACGTATGCGAAGGGACACCACGTTTTTAGCATACGTCATGGTCGGCTCAAATGGGGACATTGACGGTAGTCCAAAACGGGGTCGTCCCCATTTTGGACGCCATGGAGGTAGGATAAATTTGTAATTGTTCTTTCATTTTTAAAGTGTTTTAAATGAGTACAAGTGCTTATTTATGTATGTAATACATATGTGGAAAGGATGAATATGAGACACGAAAATGGCTCATACTTCACCCTGGACGCTACGTGACAATTTACTAGATCTGAAAACTTTTCGGAACTGCATTTTCAAGAGCAGCTACTGTGCAAAATGCTATGAATGGATTTAAAAAAAAACAGGCACATATCCCTTTAACAGAGATTTGTTCCCTGAACATTTATTTGCGCCTTCAGAAACAACTGAAAAACCTGCTTACAACTCTTTAGAGCATCAGTTAGCATCAAGGTGTGAAAATGTCACACCCCAACCTTCCACTTCATCATTTGGAATATCTCCAGATATAGAAACCCATAAATGTTCAGTTTTTAACACTTCGTCTAATAATGCCTCTACCACAAGAAACTGAACGGTTGCAAAAAAAGTGAATGACATGAGGAGAGGTAAAACTGTCATTTTCACTTCATCACCTTACAAAGCAGAATTGAAAGACTGCAGAACAGGAGAAAAATGCAAAGAAGAATAAACAGAAAAGAAAATTGGTTAGTGATGGGCGATTCCGAGATGTTTCAACAATCGAGACAATCGCAGTCGCGAGAAAAAACAATCGAGTCAACCATCGACTCGCTACTAAACTTTTGACTCGGAACAATCGAGTGATAACGTCGATTGTAAAATAGTACCGTTAACGGAAATAATGTATTTTGTATTAACAACGTTTTGGGGTCGGGGGATGTTTGAAGTTTGAAATTTTGCAGAGCCAGGGGGCTTTTGAGATAGGGAGATTGACATATTCAAGGTCAAATGCTTCAATAATGAACGGTATTTTTCAGGAAATAAGCTGAATGTTTTTTATCTCTTTGTCCTAGGTTGTGTGAAATGGTTAGTGTAATATATTTTATCGAATTTTGCAAGACATGCAACGTTGTATAAATTAGAAAGGAAAATATTATCTATGGTCTCTCTCAATTATTATTACTATTACTATTATTATTTTTTTATTTTATTTATTTTATTTATTTATTTTTTTTTTCGTTATAAGTTGCATTAAATTATTATGTAATTTAATAACTGCAGTCTTTACTTTTATTGCCAATTTATAATTTTTATTTATTTATTTTTTCCCTATGAACTTATTTTTTTTATTTAAATCTGATATTTTAGAAAGAATTAAAAAAATAAAATCTGAAAATTTTCAGTTTAATTCTTAAGTGTTGAAATCTTATCTCAATCAGTCAGCATTATAAACTAAAGATTACATAAATTAAAACAACGTGGATTTTTTAAAAAGAGGTTAAGAATTAACAGCTTCTTTAGAATTCATCTGACAAATTATTATCACCAGTAAATTAATTTTTTATTGAAAATAACAACTCTCTTCATAGCGGATAAAATGCCGAAAGTGAAATGCTTTAACTATTTTGATGAAAATTAAGACTATTAGGGTTTGGGTTGGTTGGAGGATTTACGGCCGATTGACTCCGTATGTGTTCTAGGCCTATAGGGGGGGGGGTGCCATCCATGGGGGTCTTTCTAAGGGGTCCTAGCCCGTATTTACGCAAGTTTCGGAGAAAACCACGAAAACTCCGAACGGCTAAGCCGACGAGCGTGACCTGGGATCGAATCCGCCACCTCACGTCTACTAACTTTGAGCGCAGAACCGCTCGGCCGCTGGTGGGTGATTTTTTTACGGTATAACAAAAGAAATAAGACATCATAAAGCCATTATCTGTGTGCAATAAAAGGATTTTTGAAAAACAATTACTGAATCACTATTAGTGATAGTGATGAATATGTACCAAGCATGTGATTAATACACAGTTATACTGATATACCGGCGATAGCTTTCAAGCAAAAATAATTTTTTTTCTTAAAAATGTTAAATAAAATTACTGCAAAGCTCTGTTAACCATGCTGATATTTTATTTTATTGGGGAAAGACCCTACCTATTTTCAATAAATTCAGTTCTCGAAGCTGGTAGACGGGAAGTGCCAGATGCAAATCCCGGTTTTCCTAGCCGACCTAGTCTTTCGATTTTTCCGACAGGTATAATCAAAATTTCTCGTAAATATAGACTAGAATTTCTGAGAAAGACTTTCATGGAAAGCATCCCACCCATGACTATGTATATATTAATCATGAACATTTAAATATTTGAGAAAAACAACAGATTGCTCATAATTTGTTAATTATTAGTTTTCATTTTTAAAGTGAATTTCATCTGCAACAATAAAATTAAATCTGCTACATTACAGTGATATGGAATTTCGTTCTGTAATTTTACTGTAATTATTATTATTATTGTTTAACCAATAAAGACTTTAATATAAAACATTAGGGGGCTCTGCGCCCTGCTCGCTCCACTCACCAACTCCCGAGAGAACCTTTGATTCGCTTCACTAAATAATCCTTGCAGGGCTCTGTCCACCTATTTACTACTTTGCCTTTCACTGAATAGGGATAAAAGAATAGAAAGAAATTTGTAATATATAAACCATTTTGCGTAACAGCTATAGTATATGACACCTTTGGCGACTTTTAATTTCTGACACTATTTGATAAGGAATTTTTTGGTATAACTTTTTTTTTTTATAATTAAGATTTATAGTTTTTTCCTTGCATAGTTTATATTCAGAAAGCATAAAAGAAAACCTGGCTTGCTTTTTTTTTTTTTTTTCCTATTCTGAATGGTACATTTATTTACTTAATTATTCACAAAATTAAATCTGTTTAAAAGCTGTGTAACTTTTGGATAATCAGTCGGAGATATATATTTCTAAGAAGATTTTATTTAAAAAATAAAACTATTGTATGTAAAATTGTTTAAATTTTTCTTCAAATAGATTTTCGACTCTCAACCGTATATCACATTGCAAAGGACTTTCTATTTCTTTAATTTCTACTTTCTGAATTTTTTTTTTTTTTTTTTTTTTTTTTTTTTTCCCCTAATGATTATTGTATTCCTACTGCACACCAAAAAACTAATAGTATTTGGTAAACGAAATTTTTGTAAGCAAACTCAATAAATTGGAAAAATATTCAATAATTATTTCTAGTCGAAAAAAATTAAATACGTCCCCTTTTACCATGGGAAACCAAGTAGGCATGAGTGCAGCATGAAAGCAGTAATTGCAATACTTCTTTCATGTTGCACCCATGCCTACATTTCCTAACTGGTAAACAATCATGAAAATCTATTTCGATCCTAAGTAATTGTTGCTTTTCCCCCTTTTTAACTTATAGAATTTGCTTTCTAAATTTTTATTCATTATTTTTCCACAGCAGCTTTCGGCGCTTTTTTTTTTTTTTCTTTCTTTTTTTTCTTTTTTTTTTTTTTTTTTTTTTTAAACCCAGTGACTTATTTGCGTACTGGGTTGAGTTTAAAAATTGTAATTAAGCGGACCACACTGAACAGAGTCAAAATAATAACAATAATAACAGGCCAGCCCTTTCCATATTAGTCTGAACTAAATCCGGTTCGGTACGTCGGAACAGTCTTTCGATTTTATTTTGAGGCGCAGCAAGATTGAAAATTCATTCGATTATACATTATTGATTTTATTCCGTGGCGCCGCTAACAGCTTGAGGCCTTGCTCAATAAATATCATAATAATAATAATAATAATAATAATAATTGATAAATAAAATAAATAAATAAATAATAAATATTATTGATGCTGTACTTTTTTAAAAACTCACTACCAGCTGTTTCTACTTTATTTTCTTGTAGATTTTTCGTTCAAGAAAAATTAGGATATTAATGTAATGAAATGAGAAAATTAATATGATGAAAATGAGCAAAATTATGCAGCTGATTAAATCGACATATTTATTTTGAATAGCTACTGTTGGTATTACAATATATTAAAATGAATGAATTAAGTATTATGGTTGACATAGTTGCTAATAAAAAAATTTTTACTTGTAAAACATATCCCTTTTCATCCTTTGTCGGGGTCACATCACATGCGCCAAAGTTTTTTATCGCCGCGAATGACTCTATTTTAATTGGGGAAAATGGTTGTTAATATGTAATGTTTAGAAAATTGCAGCAATTCGATAAAATCCCGTTTATTGTTTTTTAAAACTCTAAAATTCAGTTTTCACCTAATATTTTACTTTTATTTTATGTGTATAATAGGTTGTAGATAGCTAAGAATTAAATATACTTAAAAAAAAAATCAAAATGATTATATAATAATAATCTATGGAAAACTTCTGAATTTGGTATTATTCACACGATTTAGTTAAATGAAATAATAATAATAATAAAATCTTTCCTTGTCACCACCCATGAAAAATATTTAGGTATGTTTGAGACATATATCTAAATTATATCTCTATAAAATTCTAAGAGCTCCTAAGGTGTTTCGAAATTGAAATGTGAGTGTGGGTAATTTCTGTTCTAAAAAGTCGTAAGTCTTAATAAGCAATCACGGAAGAAGATTCTCTTTTAATCCGTGTAAGCAATACACATGACAGCTATTGCAATGCTTCAGGATCATTCGTTAACCATTCTAAAGAGAACAAAACTAAAACACTCACAGGCCACAGCTGCTTCGCAGCTAGCCCCCTTCCTTCTTTCCCGCTTCTCATGCACCCTCAGGCCTCATGTGGTCTCACTCTCACATAAGAAAAACCTCAAAATCATCTATCATTGTCATCTGGAATTACTGTACTGGACTCGGTCTCGGACTCGACTCGACGATTTATAATCTCGAGAAAGAAAAATCGTAAAAAAAGAATAGGTCGTTCTCTCGAGAAGAAACCATCGAGTCAACGAATCAACAATCGAGAGGCATCGAGATATTTGAACAATCGAAACAATCGACTAAAACATCTCGCAATCGCGCATCACTAAAATTGGTCAAGAAACCCACCGAACCTAATCCTAGATATCCAAAAGCTAAAAAAGAGAAGAAAATAAAAAAATGTAAGACTCAATATTGTCATCTGATGAGGAACAGACTCGCGAGGACGCTTGCATTTTCTGTAATGAACTTTACATTGACTCGAAAGACAAAGAGGGGTGGCTTCAACGTACCAGCTGTCGAAGTTGGGCACACGAAGTTTGTTCAAGTGTTGAAAAAAGCAATGCCAATCTCATATGAGACGTCTGTGTTTGATTATTTTTTGTGTCATTCTAGTAACTGTTGGAAAAGATAAAAAAATACTTTATCTGCATCGTGATTTTGCTTTAACTTCACCTTTTCTTTGTAATCCAAGTTTTTCTAATAAAATTTCGGATTAGAACTTGAATATACGCTATTTCTTATGAGTACCCCATTTTACCCAACCGGTTGTCCAAAACGGGGACTTTGCACATTTTTCAGAAAAATGTTTTTTCTGCCTATACTAATGATATTTTTTTAAAAATAACTTTGCCATCTGATAGTCCAAGACATGTTCTAATCAGGAAATGCTTTGCCGAATTTTTCTTTTTTGTAGATTTTGTTTTGCGGACAGAGATATGTTAACGTCCCCGTTTTGGACAACTTTCCCCTAAATGAAACACCGAAAAGTTTTCGAGTATGAACGTGAGAGATGTTGAAGATAAATTGAATGCATTGTTTCCGTTTGATGTGACGAAGGTCATTATCATTTTAAATTTCAATAGTGTAAAAAAAAAAAAAAAAAAAAAAAAAAATGCCGATTTTAAATTTTGGAATATAAATAAATAAATAATTCTTTATAAAATAAAACTTACTTTAGGGCATCTTTTTCTTTTTATTTAATGTATATTTATCTATATAAAAACATACGGTAACTGTGTTGCGTTCCTTAGCAACGGTTACTATATTCACTTCTTAGAATGTTTTTACACGTTTACTTTGAACCATAGTTTTATTATATTTGTAACTTGTTGCCAATTATTTTGACAGAATAAATATAATAATTTTTCAATGCTAATTAATGGAAAAAATATCATTTTTCCAGTTTTCTTGCACGTTTTCACTCAATTTTATTTTTAAAATTTATTTTCTATTTTTATTTTATTTCATTATTTTTGTATATTTTTTCTTGTTGCCAAGTCAAAAGAAAAATAAAATAAAATAAAAAATAAAATAAAATGAAATAAAACACTTTCAAGTGTTTTTTTTTTTTTTTCTGGTAGTAATAATGGCCATCTCACATATTAAGTTTGATGCTTATACGCTATAGAAGCTGAGATATAAACTTTCCGTACACGGAGGAAATTACAGTTTAAATGAATCACCTGCCAGACGATCTATACATATTTTGACATACACAGCCTTTCATAAAAGAGCTTTCAAGTATTAAGTTTTGTGAAATTTTATACTGTAGAAACTGTCAAAACTTTTCCGGAAATGGGGGCAATCACATTATGTCAACGCTCATTGTTGGGTGATATAAAAGAAAGTATGATTGTCACTAATTTATGTCAAGATGCAACTAAATATAAATTTTTAAGGTATGTGTTCTTGATCTAGAGCTGCCATAAACTTTTTGTCACTCACACAGATGGACGGCGATTCTTTTTTATTTTATATTATTTATTTATTTATTTTATGGTCAAATCTTGTTTAAGACATTTAAAACCTGTAAAGACGTCGGAAGTCGAAACTTTTACGAATTCAACATATTCATATATGAATATAACTTAAAGTAAAAATTCCTGACAGATTCTCGTATAAATATGTATTTAGCTTGCTAAATTAATAAATAAATAAGTAAAATAAAATAAAATAAATGTTTCAACATTTTTTTTATTCACAATAAAAAGAGCGAGAGGGAGAGAGAGAGAGAGAGATGTTTTTGAACGGTCAGTTTCGTTTATGCCCATATCTATAGATAAATAAATAGACCGATTGAATTTAAGGGAATACACTGTGTTTTCATTGCGGATCATTTCCATACTCAAAAGTTATGCTATGTTTATATTATGTTTGCAGTCAAATTTATAATATCTTGTTGTTTATAAATCTAAATACTCATGCTTATTTTTTTTTTTTTTTTTTTTTTTTTTAAGAAAAGTTACATGCATTTGTTTTTCATTTTTCCTCAGAAATTAAAAATTAGTTGGCATAGGTGGACTCTGCTCAGTTCCCCCTCATATTTATGTTCTCATATAGTGACAGAATAAAATCCCCGCCTAATAGGCTATCCACCGTTAACTTCGATATATATATCTTATTGTAATCTATTAATTTATTTTATCAGGGTCAATTCCGTTGTTTAGCTTTCATGCTATTATTTCCAATGCAATAATCCTCAAAATTCATATTTATATGAAAAATTTACAATTTCGCTTTGTTAATAAATCGTAAATTACGAATGATTTACGAAATTTTCCTATTAGTATATTTATATTCAATCATGTTCAAACAAATATCATAAATGTAATTTTGAAGTTGTCTAATGTATTTATGATCCTCAAAATGGAAATTTATGCTGAATTTTGCCTTATTCTGACATGTTAAGTAAATCGTAAATTCGAAATAACTTACGAATTTTTTAAATTGGAAAAATCATAGTCTATGATATTCATGCCAGTATCCTATATAATATTTCGAAAGTGGTTTGACATCTTTACGATGAAAATATCCCTCAAGATTGACGTTTATGTAAATTTGGCTCTATGCTGCCATGTTAAGAAATTCGTAATTTTCCAATAACTTACGAAATTTTTATATTGGAAAATTCAAAGCCATTAATATTCATGCCAGTGTTCTAAATAATATTTCAAAAGTAGTCTGACATCTTTACGATGAAAATATCTCTCAAAATTGACGTTTACGTGAAATTTTGCCCTATACTGCCATGTTAAGAAATTCGTAAATTTCCAATAACTTGCGAAATTTTCAAAGAAGCACATTTATTGTTCCTAATGTTCATTCCGGCATCAAACCTGATATTTTAAAACTGGTCTGACATTTTTACAGTAAAAAGTTTCCATTTAATGCACGTTTAAGTGAATTTTTTTTTGCTATTCCCCCATGTTAAGAAAATCGTAAATTTCTCAAAACTTACGAAGTTTTTTAATTCCTCGTACAAGAGCTTCCCAGTCTTTTTTTTTTCTTTGAGGTATATTTCGTAGTTAAAATTCCTTTATTCATGTATTTTTTGCCATAGTTTCGAGAATGATTTGGATTTTGGCTTTTTGTGACTCTAAATCTTTTCATTTCACTGGCGTCCATATTAATAAATATACCGGGTGATTCAAAATAGATGTTACAGCGATTATCTCGTAAACTAAGAAAAATAGAAACAAACTTCCAATTACAAAATTGATGCAAATTAAGAGTAGATTTCAGATATGGCATTCTTTTGTACAAGGGGCTGTATACATATTAAATACGAAATTTAATTTTTATACGGTCCCTCCTATCATATGACTTATATTTAGAGAAATACTCTCCTCGCTCTAACAATCAAAATAAAAAAAAAAATCACCTCTCTAAGTCAAAATCTCGCTGAGTTATTGCAATTTGAAAATTCTAGCATTTTTCGCCAAGTCTTAAGGGGTTGTATCAAAAGTGAATTATTATTGCTTTTGTAATAAGGCACACGTTGATCAGCGTTTGAGGGGGGGAGGGGAAGAAAAAGAAATCATTCAGGGAAAGACGGCTATTTTAACCTGTTATGTCTCCTTTTCCCTAGTGAATACACAAGAGAATACTCACTGACAATTTAACAAATAAAATTTATGGATAATTTATGTACTGAAAGGGAATTTTCAAATTCATTTTTCTTTCTTTATACATTCTCTTACTCATATACACGGTGTAGAGAAAGAATTGTTTTTGAGTCAAATTTCCGAAAATTAGCTTTTGTTATATTTGCACGTTTTCAGATGCTCTGAATTCAAAAATCATGTTTTAGTGGTTGGTCTCTCTCTCTCTCTCTCTCTCTCTCTCTCTCTCTCTCTCTCTCTGTGTGTGTGTGTGTGTGTGTGTTATTAGAATATCTCAAGAACAAATAGTAGCAGAAAATCCAATTCGACATTCTAAATCCGTATCATATTGCGGTGCTACACTAAAGTATTCGTTATAATCAGACAATTGTTTGTTTACAGGGTCATCCAAAACAATTCAAATACATTACACGTCTGTGAGCGAAATTTCTCATATGTACAGTGTGACATGTACAGACTGCCTTAAACAAAATGAAAAGAACAAATTTTTTATACGCATAAAAGCATGTTTTATGTAGATTCTGGTATAGCAACCATTCATCATTCATTTACAGGGTTACCCAGAGTATTTCGATATATTGAGCTATACTTGGGAATTGCTGGAAGTGTATTTCATTTTGTGTTACTTGTTTTACATATAACACTAAATTTACGTACACAAAGTCATGTGTATATAGTTTATAGACAATATACAGGGCTACCCAAAATTAAGGTAAACATATTTTTTTATTATTATTAAATGTAATTGGTGTAAGTGTTTGCTGCATTTTTTTTTTTTTTTTTTTTTTTCGAAGAACACTGCTGACACAGAACGCAAAATTAATTTCTCATACCCATACTGTAAGCAAAGTAGCTTTTTGAGAGCGATTTTTTTTCTGTATAATATGACATTTTGAGGCCTCCTGAATACGGAAGGTAAATTTTTATTCGTTGATCTGTATATATATGAATTATCAGCATAATTTAACAACAAATAATCTGGTGTGCCACTCACACGACTTTCTATTACCCTGAAATTTAATATCATAAATACAGGTTGGAAATTAAGAGGTAACATAAAGAGTACTGTTATGTAAACCTACGTTAAAATAATTCAAATTAGGCTTCGGAATTGTTTTAATGATAATTAGTTCTGTGTGAGGGGGATCTCCGGAAATTATTCGTTTCCTGAAATTATTCGACGCAGGCAATAATCAAACATTAAAAAATATGGCTTTGGTAATAAGGAAGCTTTAAAACGTGTAAATACACAAAACACAAGCGATGCATATTTAGCTTAAAAACATACATTATTTATCATATGTCTATGAGGAATTCATTTCCATTCCTGAGCAGCTTTCCTGGACATGGTAAAATATTATAGTAAAGCACTTTCACTAACATTAAAAAAGAATATTATAGCTTAAATATTTGCAACCCTGTATATCTTTAGAAGAATATGTACAAACCACAAAGTGCACCTAAATATAAACCTATAGTAATAATATACGGCACAACCTAAAATGCACTTCCATCAATTTTCAGCTATTGTCGCATTATAATCTAGTTATTTTGTGTAGCCCTGTAAATGAACAGTGAATGATTTCCCTGCCATATTCTACATGAGGCATGTTTTTATGCATATAAAAAATATATATTCATTTCGTTTGGTTTAGTGCAGTCTATAGGTGTTAAACTCTACTTACCTGCAATTTCCCCCATAGACGTAATGTATTTGAATATTCTTGAGTGTCTCTGTACACGAACTATTTGCTTCATCTCAATGAAAAGCTTAGTGTAGCATCCCTATATGATACATATTTAAAATACCAAGTTTGGAATGTCTGCTGCTATTTGTTCTTGAGATAAACTGATAACAGGCAGACACACACACACAGACCAACCGCTAAAAACACGATTTTCATATTCAGGACACCTCAAAACGTCTAAATATAACAAAAACTTACTTTCGAAAATTTGGCTCAAAAGCAATACTTTCTCTACCTTATGGGTACGAGAAAGTAATAAGTACAGGAAATGCGAATTTGGTACTTTGGATTCCATATCTAGTTGCCACTTGAAAAGTTGATGAAGGTTTGCAAGTTTCAAGGAAATTGATAACAGACTTGATTTTTGTTTTGATAAGTATAGGCACTACAATTATACGGGGGTTGAGAAGGGCGGTAACTCCCTGGCATAGAATTATACATCTATACCATATCATATTCTAAACAAATCATTATTTTAGAATATTAATAATAAATATGAATTTCCTTATGATTTTTACAGTACAAATGTAATTCATAAGAATATCTGTCCCAAAATGCAATACATTGGCATGTTTTGTGCGTTCCTGTATATAAACCATTTGTAAAGAATTAATTAATGCCATTTTAAATAGGGAATATCATATAGTAAACCTGAATAACATATATCATTTCTGAAAATTTCTGAAAATATTTACAGACGCTGGGGGCGAGCAGACGGACAGATGGACAGTCAGACCAAAAAAAAAAAAAAAAAAAAATGCAAATTGAAATCTTATTCACAGTTAAAAATTGTTAGAAAATGTTTAATGTAAACGAAAATACAATTCCAGCAAATGTCCAATAATAACCCTTAACGTAACTGAATATTTTTGCGTGTCCTGTAAATCTAATGTTAGTCGTACTTTCTATAGAAAGCATTCTTTTGTGCATATGAATAACATATTTCAATTTCATTAAGATTTATGTAAAGTAATTAAATTTTGGTTTATAGAAATATCTTCACATAGAACGCAATGCTTTGGAATACTTTCGGGTGTCCCTGTATACAAACCAGTGATGGTGTTTACTCCATTTTCTATAGAAAATATCCGATAGAAAACTATAATAACGTATTTCAATTTTATTAATATATGCATAAATTAAAGGTATTAAAATATGGTTTATAAAAATACTTCTTATAGAACACAATGCTTTGGAATACTTTCGGGTGTCCCTGTGCACAAGCTAGCAGATGTATTCACTCCATTTTCAATAAGGAGCATCCGATAGTGACCTGAAATAACATATATCAGTTTCAGGAAATTCTATGAATATTCACGGGAGTTAGAGTGCAGACACACAGAAAGACGGATGGACAGACACACAAATCGAAGTCATTAACACTTTTCAATCTTGCCGGAATTGTTAAAGAGCCGAAGTCATTAAATTTATCAACCATGATGGAAAGTGGTAAAAATAAAGCGCGAAAATTTCACACGGTTTTGCTAGTCTTTTAGTTTTTTCCCTCTCTTAACGTGTTTTAATTTGCAGGTGACCCCCTCAGAAATTTAACTATTAAATTTTTTAAAAATACGAAATAATGTAAATTTGCATTAAATTCTTAAAATTGTTGATTTCACGCGTTTGAACGATTTTAGTTTCTATTTTAAAATAAAGGATCTTTTTTTAATTTTTCTCAACTCATAGATAACCCCCTAAAGTTAGCCCGTTGGCGTCGAAAAATAGATGCCAAAATTGAAAAAAAAGTGGTGTAAGTCATCATTTTCAAATTGCAATAACTCAGCGAGATTTTGACTTAGAGAGATGATTTTTTTTTTATTTTGCTTGCTAGAGCGAGGAGAATATTTTTCTAAATATAAGTCACATGATAGGAGGGACCGTATAAAAATTAAATTTCGTATTTAATATGTATACAGCCCCTTGTACAAAAGAATGCCATATCTGAAATCTACTCTTAATTTGCATCAATTTTGTAATTGGAAGTTTGTTTCTATTTTTTTTAGTTTATGAGATAATTGCTGTAACATCTATTTTGAATCACCCGGTATATCTATAACAAAACAATAAACCGTAAAAACAAATAGTAGTAACAATAGAATAAATAAATTAAAAAAAAAAAAAAAAAGACGGAAAAAATAAGAAACGCAAGCACATGGAACAATGCAAGAATATAGGGGAGAGTTGTCTAAAACGGGGACGGCGGATTAAATGGGGACGTTCAGTTTCTCATAGATTAGTGCTGTCTTCTTTGAATAAAATAGTCTACGATTATTCTAATTCGGCTATAGGCACGTTTGAATCTAGTTGTTGACATATTTACCTGGTTCTGTTATTTTCTACAAAGTTTTCAATTTTTTGTGATTTTCATTTCGATTGTGGCCGTACACTGTATTGGATCTTATCAAGTGACCATTGAACGTTCGATTTTGGTAAGTACGTTATGGATTCGTATAGATTTAATTTACATTTTCACATATTGTTTTATAGTTTTGTATGACACGTATGCGAAGGGACACCACGTTTTTAGCATACGTCATGGTCGGCTCAAATGGGGACATTGACGGTAGTCCAAAACGGGGTCGTCCCCATTTTGGACGCCATGGAGGTAGGATAAATTTGTAATTGTTCTTTCATTTTTAAAGTGTATTAAATGAGTACAAGTGCTTATTTATGTATGTAATACATATGTGGAAAGGATGAATATGAGACACGAAAATGGCTCATACATCACCCTGGACGCTACGTGACAATTTACTAGGTCTGAAAACTTTTCGGAACTGCATTTTCAAGAGCAGCTACTGTGCAAAATGCTATGAATGGATTTTAAAAAAAACAGGCACATATCCCTTTAACAGAGATTTGTTCCCTGAACATTTATTTGCGCCTTCAGAAACAACTGAAAAACCTGCTTACAACTCTTTAGAGCATCAGTTAGCATCAAGGTGTGAAAATGTCACACCCCAACCTTCCACTTAATCATTTGGAATATCTCCAGATATAGAAACCCATAAATGTTCAGTTTTTAACACTTCGTCTAATAATGCCTCTACCACAAGAAACTGAACGGTTGCAAAAAAAGTGAATGACATGAGGAGAGGTAAAACTGTCATTTTCACTTCATCACCTTACAAAGCTGAATTGAAAGACTGCAGAGCAGGAGAAAAATGCAAAGAAGAATAAACAGAAAAGAAAATTGGTCAAGAAACTCACCGAACCTAATCCTAGATATCCAAAAGCTAAAAAAGAGAAGAAAATAAAAAAATGTAAGACTCAATATTGTCATCCGATGAGGAACAGACTCGCGAGGACGCTTGCATTTTTTGTAATGAACTTTACATTGACTCGAAAGACAAAGAGGGGTAGCTTCAACGTACCAGCTGTCGAAGTTGGGCACACGAAGTTTGTTCAAGTGTTGAAAAAAGCAATGCCAATCTCATATGAGACGTCTGTGTTTGATTATTTTTGTGTCATTCTAGTAACTGTTGGAAAAGATAAAAAAATACTTTATCTGCATCGTGATTTTGCTTTAACTTCACCTTCTCTTTGTAATCCAAGTTTTTCTAATAAAATTTCGGATTAGAACTTGAATATACGTTATTTCTTATGAGTACCCCATTTTACCCAACCGGTTGTCCAAAACGGGGACTTTGCACATTTTTCAAAAAAATGTTTTTTCTGCCTATACTAATGATATTTTTTTAAAAATAACTTTGCCATCTGATAGTCCAAGACATGTTCTAATCAGGAAATGCTTTGCCGAATTTTTCTTATTTGTAGCTTTTGTTTTGCGGACAGAGATATGTTAACGTCCCCGTTTTGGACAACTTTCCCCTAAATGAAACACCGAAAAGTTTTCGAGTATGAACGTGAGAGATGTTGAAGATAAATTGAATGCATCGTTTCCGTTTGATGTGACGAAGGTCATTATCATTTTAAATTTCAATAGTGTAAAAAAAAAAAAAAAAAAAAAAAAAAAAAAAATGCCGATTTTAAATTTTGGAATATAAATAAATAAATAATTCTTTATAAAATAAATAATTCTTTATAAAATAAAACTTACTTTAGGGCATCTTTTTCTTTTTATTTAATGTCTATTTATCTATATAAAAACATACGGTAACTGTGTTGCGTTCCTTAGCAACGGTTACTATATTCACTTCTTAGAATGTTTTTACACGTTTACTTTGAACCATAGTTTTATTATATTTGTAACTTGTTGTCAATTATTTTGACAGTATAAATATAATTATTTTTCAATGCTAATTAATGGAAAAAATATCATTTTTCCAGTTTTCTTGCACGTTTTCACTCAATTTTATTTTTAAAATTTATTTTCTATTTTTATTTTATTTCATTATTTTTGTATATTTTTTCTTTTTGCCAAGTCAAAAGAAAAATAAAATAAAACACTTTCAAGTGTTTTTTTTTTTTTTTTCAGGTAGTAATAATGGCCATCTCACATATCAAGTTTGATGCTTATACGCTATAGAAGCTGAGATATAAACTTTCAGTACACGGAGGAAATTACAGTTTAAATGATTCACCTGCCAGACGATCTATACATATTTTGACATACACAGCTTTTCATAAAAGAGCTTTCAAGTATTAAGTTTTGTGAAATTTTATACTGTAGAAACTGTCAAAACTTTTCCGGAAATGGGGGCAATCACATTATGTCAACGCTCATTGTTGGGTGATATAAAAGAAAGTATGATTGTCACTAATTTATGTCAAGATGCAACTAAATATAAATTTTTAAGGTATGTGTTCTTGATCTAGAGCTGCCATAAACTTTTTGTCACTCACACAGATGGACGGCGATTCTTTTTTATTTTATATTATTTATTTATTTATTTTATGGTCAAATCTTGTTTAAGACATTTTAAAACCTGTAAAGACGTCGGAATTCGAAACTTTTACGAATTCAACATATTCATATATGAATATAACTTAAAGTAAAAATTCCTGACAGATAAATATGTATTTAGCTTGCTAAATTAATAAATAAATAAGTAAAATAAAATAAAATAAATGTTTTAACATTTTTTTTATTCACAATAAAAAGAGCGAGAGGGAGAGAGAGAGAGAGATGTTTTTGAACGGTCAGTTTCGTTTATGCCCATATCTATAGATAAATAAATAGACCGATTGAATTTAAGGGAATACACTAAGTTTTCATTGCGGATCATTTCCATACTCAAAAGTTATGCTATGTTTATATTATGTTTGCAGTCAAATTTATAATATCTTGTTGTTTATAAATCTTAATACTCATGCTTATTTTTTTTTTTTTTTTAAGAAAAGTTACATGCATTTGTTTTTCATTTTTCCTCAGAAATTAAAAATTAGTTGGCATAGGTGGACTCTGCTCAGTTCCCCATAATATTTATGTTCTCATAAATTTCTAGTGAGAGACATATTATAATCATGTTAAAAGAAATGAATTTGACCAAATCTTGATATAGTGACAGAATGAAATCCCCGCCTAATAGGCTATCCACCGTTAACTTCGATATATATATCTTATTGTAATCTATTAATTTATTTTATCAGGGTCAATTCCGTTGTTTAGCTTTCATGCTATTATTTCCAATTCAATAATCCTCAAAATTCATATTTATATAAAAAATTTACAATTTCGCTTTGTTAATAAATCGTAAATTACGAATGATTTACGAAATTTTCCTATTAGTATATTTATATTCAATCATTTTCAAACAAATATCATAAATGTACTTTTGAAGTTGTCTAATGTATTTATGATACTCAAAATGGAAATTTATGCTGAATTTTGCCTTATTCTGACATGTTAAGTAAATCGTAAATTCCAAATAACTTACGAATTTTTTAAATTGGAAAAATCATAGTCTATGATATTCATGCCAGTATCCTATATAATATTTCGAAAGTGGTTTGATATCTTTACGATGAAAATATCCCTCAAGATTGACGTTTATGTAAATTTGGCTCTATGCTGCCATGTTAAGAAATTCGTAATTTTCCAATAACTTACGAAATTTTTATATTGGAAAATTCAAAGCCATTAATATTCATGCCAGTGTTCTAAATAATATTTCAAAAGTAGTCTGACATCTTTACGATGAAAATATCTCTCAAAATTGACGTTTATGTGAAATTTTGCCCTATACTGCCATGTTAAGAAATTCGTAAATTTCCAATAACTTGCGAAATTTTCAAAGAAGCACATTTATAGTTACTAATGTTCATTCCGGCATCAAACCTGATATTTTAAAACTGGTTAAAAGTTTCCATTTAATGCACGTTTAAGTGAATTTTTTTTTGCTATTCCCCCATGTTAAGAAAATCGTAAATTTCTCATAACTTACGAAGTTTTTTAATTCGAATGTTGCAAAAGAATTGGGTTCTTGCCAGTATCGAAAGTAATATTTTAAAACTGATCTGACATCTCTGCGATCATTTGTTCGTGAGATATCGTATTAACAGACTGACAAACTAACGGACTAACACACTGACACACTAACGGACTGACACACTAGCAGACACCCTACAGACAGACACCATAAAAATTTTGTCATTTTCGGATTCCTCACACCTAAAAACGTGTAAAAAAGTCAAAAAACCGAGGTCGAAAATTTTCATGAATACCTACGTTCCCCATACCTATAGTATGATGGGGAACTAATAGATCTTAGAAAATTTTAAATTAATAAAGAAATTTAGAAAAATAATTATCAATTTAAATAACAATATATACTGAAAAATCAGATTCATTATTCTGTGTTTGAATTCTAGATGTCAAGTATTTAAAACGTATTTAAGCCTTCTATAAAACAAAATAAAATAAAATTACATATTCCCAGTTAAATTTGTGCCACGTGTTTTACAAGTGCAATTAGAAAGAAAAAAAAATCTCGATATTTCTCATATTCCTATAGGATATCTTTGTTTTATCATAGCAGAAGTAAGGAATACGAACAGCTCACTTCGTAAATAAAGATCTCTTCCACTGAAAGAGAAATGCCAATGCCCATTTTATCGGCAAAACGCAGCATACAGCTCAAGAAAGGTTTCAGATACCGCACCCTCTGAATGAATTTACGGTAGAGTCCTGAGTTTTCAAAGAACAGAATTGTTCAATCTCTCTTAAATGCCGAGGAGACTTACTACCGTTCAGGTGCTCACTCGGTGTATGTATAAACTAGAGCGAAAAGGGACGATGCATCAAAACTTATTTTTTATAGAGAAATGTTTTCAATTATAAATATTGGTATTATATAAATATTTCTTCATTTCTGTTTTCATTTTTTATCTATGTTTACATACTTGCTTTGGACATTTCATTTGATAGATTTTTCCTTTAACTGATATTTGCTCAAAACAAAATCTTACACAAAAATTAGATTGTAAATTCAGTTAAAAAGAAAAAAAATATCGTAATCAAATTTAAGTTTTTTAAGGTTTTCGTGAAGCTCGAATCTCTTAGTCCCAGATAAGAGAAGAAAAAGAAAAAACTCACTGCTTGCGCTAATGTATTTTGTTTTATTATTATATAATTTTAATTTAGAAAACTGGGCGCCATGTATTTATTTCTTATATGTACGACAGAACTAATGCTTTCAATCACTAATTTCGCTTTGTGTTTTGTGCTCTATTTCACCAAAAATGTACCAGGTTGTATACCAATATCTAGTTTTAATATTTTATTTGTTTATTTATGTTATAATATGACCAAATTGTAAAATGTTACACATATTTGAAAGTGAACTGTTAACCATTCGATTGACAGGTAGTAAAAGAATTAATTTAATCAAGTTTTCACTTTTTGAGAAAAAAATTCAAACTATTCAAAAATTAAAATAGTAATAATAATAATAATAATAAATGTTCGAAATAGCCATTCTTCTTTTATGTAAACGTCGCGATTATTACTTCTGGAATCATTTTTTATTAATTGATGCATTTCATTGAATATCCGTTTGAAAAACATGTGGTAAATTATTTGCCTCACGTTCTTGCAGTTAAAGAAATAAAAATTAAATAACTAATTAATCGATTAATTAATATCAGAAATCATGATTCAAATTACTTATATAAAGCTTATAATATGCAAAATAGTGTTTTCGTACTAAATTAAGTCCGAATCTGTCAGATTTTTATTTTATTTTATTTTATTTTTTTATTTATTTATTTTTTTGATTTGGCTTCATATTTCATTTCCGATACTCCTCCCTTTGTAAATTTTTTAATGAAATATTTTCAACCTTCTTTTCTGAAAATAAAAAAATAGGCAGATAAATCAAACTGCGTTAGTGTTCTTTCTTTTTTTAAATTAATTAATTAATTAAAATAAAACAGATAGATAAATATAATAAATAATATAGCATAGCTGCCAATATTTTAATTTATTCCAGAATACATTTTGCTCCGCCTTTAATTCCTACCCTTATTCTTTAAAATTAATTTTTTCTTATTTAATTGAAGTTACATGTTGGAGAAAATTTTTCTCTGTATAAAGTGGTGTGAAATAAAGGCGGGGCTAAATTAAAATATTCGTAGCTTTGATATAGCAATAATAATTTGAATTCGACGTACATTTAGGTTGCGATGCGTTTTATTTCTTCCAATCGTCTGCTAAAAATACGAAAAGGAAGCATGAAACATAACATTATTTTTTTGATAAAAAAATTTGCTGTTGTTTATTAAAATAATGAAAGGATTGTATTTCGCTTAACTCTATGGGAATATTATGCTTATTCCCTATGATACCATAGGTCATACTTGCCAACATCCGTAGTGTTGTCAGTCACGCCCTTTTTTTTCACACCAGTAAATTTTTAAAGTGATGTTCTCCAAATGCAATTATGATTAAATAAGAATAAAAATACTCTAAAAAGATACAGTTGAGAAAAAGAAGGCGGGGCTAACTATACTACAGAATATTAATTAGTATGTTGGCAGGTATGCCATAGGTAGTATTTCAATTTTGTTTTTGTTTGCATTTTTCTTTAAGTAAAACAATGCGATTTCCTTTGTGCAGAAATACTACAATGGTTGCTATTTTATCAAAATAATTAGGAGTTATAAAATAAACCAAAATGATATTTTTGTATACTACATAACATAAATGCAGAAATACCTTCACTGTTCGTTTAAAAAAGAAACGAATGTGAGAGAAAAAATAAATGCAGGAATAGGAGGAGCTTTTTTTAAAGCAGTCTGGTCGTACAGTACATACTTCCCAACACCCTAATAAATATTCCATAGTGTCGTTAGTTCCGCCCTTTTTTTTCACACCAATAAATTTTTCGAGTAATATTCTCCAAAGGCAATAACGATTAAATAAGAAGATATATACTCTAAAAAGATACTGGTGGGAAAAAAAGAAGGCGGGGCTAACAATACTACGGAATATTAATTAGTATGTTGGCAAGTATGGGTAACATAGATATCAACATTTCAGCTTGTTCCGCAGAAGTTTTACTCCGCTTTTATTTTGTATGATTTTTGCTTTTTTTTAATAAAATTTATGGAAATGTTTATTTTGTGCCATCTTAACCAAATTAATTGAAAACGCATGCAAATAGATAGTGTACTGTAAAGAAAATATTTGCGCAATTTTTAGTTGTTGTTTTAGATGGTGGGACACAAAAGATAGAATAATTCATTTAAATAAACACATTTCAGTACATAATATAAATTAATGAAAGTGATATATTTGACTGCGTATTTGAAAATTAAAAGCAATATTTCAATGTGGAAATATACTTTAATAAGCAAAACAAAATAATTGCAGTGGAATTTAAAAAGAAATCATTTAGTGTAACATCACTGCGTTGCTAGGATTTCATATCATTTCTTTTAAAACACATATTGTGATATTATAAGAGATGTGAATGAAAAGGTATCGGTGAGTAAATGTTATATATTATTTTACATTGAAAATAACATTTACAGTGTAAAAATAAATAGAAGAAGAAAGCAAATTCAAATAAGAAAATCTATGTATTTTTGAATTAATAGCAAAGCATCAATGAAAATTTGATATCATTATTTTTAAGACCCTTATTTCTCATTCTTATAGCAGTACAGTGCTGCGTCACAAACTTTTAACCAGTTGAGGGTTTTTTTGTATTGATACATTATAATTATATTCTTTCTAATCAAAGTAGTTGTATCCATAGTATATTTCACTGTAAAAAAGTGAGTATTGGTTATATATTTAAAAAATAAATAGTATACAAATTGTGAAAGAAATGTCCACTGGTAGAGTTACAGATTTTCAAATGGCGCGAATCTACGTCAGCGATCGCGAATGTGATAACTTTAATTTACCATATTCTTCAACATTTTAATTTCTTTTAGATAAAAAGTTATATTAATATGTATACATATATATATATTTATATATATAATTATTACAGATGCTTCTTTCTCTTTTACACCTAGGATGCGCTTTTATTTATCCTTTTGTTAGTCACAGTACTGAAAAATAACTCTGTGGAATTCTTTAATTCTACTGTTTTTCCTTTACATTCATTTGATATTCATTGGTTTCACTTAAAGGCTGTTTCGGTTATGATTGTACAGCTTTAAAAGTGGTGTTTTTTTTTTTTTTTTTTTTTTTTCCTGTACTTTTGTCAATAATCGTATTCAAAAGATTACGAATTAAGAAATATTATAATTTTGTAAGTATCTTTTGCGTCTAGCTGATAAAGCCTTCCTCCATCTTCAGCATTTAATGATCAATTTACAGCAACATGAAATGCTTCATAATTTTATTTTAAACATTTTACATTTTTGACATAAATTTTACTTGTTTCAGAATATGGATTTAAAATTTAAACTATTTGAACACGGAATCGTAAAATAATTTGGTAGAATTGTACTTTATTTTAAGTAAAGTTAAAAGGCAAGATTTACTATGAATATATGAATACAGCGGTCAGAGGTCCACCACTGACAAGACTGTAAAGATAGCTGTTTCTACTTCTTAGTGGTGTTTATTGTTTTGCTGTGCACAATTGCCCAGAGTGTATGCCAGCAAAGACCATTCTCAGTACCTCTAAGTTGGTCTGACTAGAAACGTTATTGAATAACGGCTAAATCTGAGAAATTGTAAAGCAACATTTTGCTCAGTTATAATATTATTATTTTTATTACTGTTATTATAGTGTTTTATTCCAGCTCGACATAAATATGTCGGAGACTGGAGATAAAGAGGAAGAAACCAAGATGGGAGATATCAGTATGGTTTCGGAGGAATCTGATGGGTTTATTGCCAGGGCATTAACCCTTCAAGAAGAATTATTTAGTTTATTTATAAAGAAAGAAATAAGGAAAGAATTGAGTGAAAACCTGAGATCCAAACTGCAAGATCTTGTTAGAATTGTAATAGATCAATCTAACATAATATCCCATATGACGGGTATTATGGGTGAAAAGGACAAGCAGATAGCTAGTAAACAATACAGTGATGCTGTCAAAAAAGCTCCATTACCGTCCAGACTAGAGAGAGCAAGAAGTCGGTCTCGGACTAGGAAGACTTATGCAGTTAAGATTCTTCCTCCGGACAAAACTTCTAAATCAGCGGATACTATTAAAATGATCAAAAAGTCTATTGATCCTTCACAGTTGAAGGTAGGAGTGAATGCTATTAGAAATATCTCTAATGGGGGTGTTATCATTGAGGTGGCCCAGAAGGAGGATATAGATGTTCTTATAAAAGAATTCAAAGAAAAAGATATGTTGAAAAGTTTTGATGCGGTTGAGTTGAAAAAACGTCATCCACAAATTATTATATTTGGTGTTGATGAAGATGTAGAGGAAAAGCAATTATTAGAAGAGATCATGCAGAACAACCAAATCAAGTTTCCAGATGACTTAAAAGTAAAATATAAATATAAAGGTAGAGGTGGGTTAAATTGGGTAATGGCTCTTAACCCAACTGATTATATTGAGATTATGAAGCTTAAGAAAATGAAGCTTTGTTGGCGGAGGATGGACTGCAAAGAACACCTCCGGCCAATGTTATGTTTTAACTGTGGCAAATATGGCCACACGAGTAAATATTGTAGAAATACAAGAATCTGTATGAAATGTGGTGAAAATGACCATGAGATGAAGGACTGTAAAAAGGAAGCCAAGTGTGCTAATTGTTTATTTTCCAATAGAAATTATAAAACAAATTATAATTCGGATCATATCGTTACCGACAAAAATTGTTATATCTGGAATAAGGAAATCGAGAGATTAATTTCTAGAATAGACTATGGAGAATAGTGCTATTAGTAAATTCTGTTTTTGGCATATTAATCTCGGTAATAGTAAAGTGGCTTCGGCCACACTATTTCAAGACCTTAAGTATAATAACGATATCGATCTGGTTAGCATTAATGAAATGTATCTTTATAAAGATAACTTGGTTAGTCTTCCTAAGGAATGTAAAGCATTCTATTGCAAGTCTCAAGCGAAGGCTGCAATTATTATTTGTAACCCAAATTTTACTACCTTTTCTTATTATTGCAGTAGTTCTGTCGTGGCTGTGGAGATCACAGTCAGTGACTTCAAGTTTATGATGGTTTCTGTTTATTCTAAACCTTCTGGTGATATCCGAGATGAGATCAATATCATTCAGCTCCTACTGAATAAATTTTCTACTACTCCCTTCATTATCATGGGGGACTGGAATGCGAAGGCTTATATCTGGGGTCAAAGGCCGTTGGACGAAAGGGGAGATAAAGTAATAGAATTACTTCTTGGTTATGATTTGTTACTTTTGAATCGAGCTGATTCTTTACCTACATTTATTAGGAATGATAGGATGAGTTGGATTGACCTTGTCATGGTGAAAGGTTTTGATCAGAATATAACATATGATTTCGATGTAGTTGATAAGCATTATGGCAGCGACCATAATCTTATTATTACTAATATTTATCTGAATGCGGAGATTTTGATAGTTAACAATCATATCTCGTTAAGAAGAATGGATTGGTGGAGGCTCAAATTAAGTATTAAGAAATTAATAAATCAGTTTTTGATTATTAATACTGAGGAATTTGAAGAATATATAACTGACTTTCAAAACAAATTATTTGATGTTGTTGTTGATTGTGTAAGGAAGCCTTTAGAGAAAAAGAAGAAAAATGCCCCTTGGTGGACCTATGAGTTACAGTGCCTTAGAAGTAAAGTCAGAGCCTTAAGACGAAGATTTCAGAAAGAAACGGAGGAAGATGAAAGAATGGTGAAACTATTAGAGTTTAGAAAACACCAAAGCAAATACAAAAAGCTTATTCTGCAAACTAAAAGAGAAAAGTTTAAAAATTATATAGATAGTATTACAAAGAAATCTATTCATAACAGCTTTTATGCTGTGGCTACTGGAAAGTTGAAAAAGAAAACTGAAATAGAAAAGGTATTTATGGAGGATGGTGATTTGACGGATACGAGGCATGATAGTATTATTACAATACTTGAACATCACTTTGGCTCTGATTTTAATGTTTGGAATAGGAAGTTCCTGACGATGGAAGAGGATTTTCATCCGGTTACGGAGCTTGAAGTTGCCATGATAATGGGGAGTTTAAAAGATAATAAAGCTCCTGGGTTCGACGGGATCCAATACGAAATAATCAAACAAGTTTTCTATGCTGATAGAACCTGGTTTACAAAAGTAATGAATTACTGCATGAGTGAGAGTGTGTTTCCAAAGATTTGGAAGAAAGCGAAGGTTTTGTTGATTCTCAAAAAAGGTCAGGATCCCGCTTATCCAGGAAGCTATCGTCCTATTTGTCTTCTACCCACAATGGGTAAGATACTAGACAAAATTATTACTACTAGGCTTGATTATTATTTGGAATTTAATAATATTATTTCGAAGTATCAGTTTGGTTTTAGAAAAGGCTTCTCTACTTCTTTGGCTTTAAAGAATGTAGTTGACAGTGTTGTTAGAATTAATAACAACAATGAAACTGTCATGCTTCTCTCTATTGATTTTAAGAACGCCTTTAACAGCATATTTTGGGAATCTATACAAAATTCTCTATTGAAATATAAGATTCCGCCCAGTCTCTTCAATATTATTTTGAGTTTTTTAGATCATAGAGAAGTTCTCTATGATGGATTGGCTCTTAAATATAATAGAGGTGTACCTCAAGGGTCGAGTCTTGGACCTAAACTTTGGAATGTTGTTATAAATGATTTGTTGGAGATGCCTGAGGATAAAGGGACCCTACAAGCGTTTGCCGATGATTTGTTGGTCATTGTTAGCGCTTCTGCTCCGTATCGTTTTGTTAACTTAGGTAGTTACTTTTTGGAAAAAATTTATGGCTGGGCTGCTGTTAGAGGTTTGGTAATCAATCAGAACAAATCATGTTATACCATGATTAGGAAAGGTGCCAAATTAATTACCAATACACCTAAGATCTGTTATAAGAATATGAAGATCAAATATTACAAAGCTATCAAATATCTTGGTGTTATGATTGATTACAAGTTTAACTGGACGGAGCATCTAATTTACCTTAAAGAGAAAATCGAGGCGTACTCTCTTAACGTAAGGAGTATTGCCAGAGCCACGTGGGGTTTAGACAAGAGATTGCTTAAGTTATTATACTACACTGTTGTTGAAAAGATTGTTGAATATTGTGCTGAGATCTGGTATTCTGAAAAAAGATATATACATGATAAGCTGAAAAGTATTCAGCGCATATTTTTATTAGTTATTTCTAAGTGCTACTCCACGGTGGCTACGGATGCTCTTTGCGTCATCACTGGCGTCATTCCCCTTAGTATCACCCTAAAATTCTATAAAATGAAGATCAAGTTGTTAGAGTGGAAGGAGGATGTGGTTTATGATTCTCAAGTGTTGAAAGCTGAGGATTATATAAAGGAAAAGTTGAAGATGGTTGTACCTTGGAATCCTGTTAGATGCAATTGGAAATATTATGATGAGTTTTATCTAGATGATTCTTTGAAGGAAGATTACATCTTTACCGATGGATCTAAAATTAATGAAAGAGTTGGATGTGCATTTTTGCATGTTAAAAATAATATTAGTTCTGTTTATTCTTTATTTAGAATCTCCGATCATACAAGTGTATATGATGCGGAGGCCATTGCTATAAAGGAAGCTGTCATGTTTGTTAAAGTTCAAGGGTGGAGTTCTGTCAATATTGTCACTGACTCCAGATCTGTGCTCTCCGCTCTAGATAGCTTTGAAGTTAAAAATGATATTATTGATGATATTCGAAATGAAGTTGAAAATTCGAATTGTTTATTTAAATTTTACTGGATTAAAGCTCACGTGGGACACAAGTGGAATGAAGAGGTTGACAGATTGGCGAAGGAAGCTACAGAGAAAAATACAATAGATGTCAATATAAAAATGAAGAAAAACCACTTAAGAGTGCTGTTTAACAAATATAAGAAATTGGAGTGGCAGAGAGAGTGGGAGAGTTCAGATACTGGACGTCATACATATCAGCTCTTTCCCAGGGTTGATATAAGGAGGAATTTTGGTGATTTTTATTTGAATCAATTGGTTACTGGTCACGGCTGTATGGGGACTTACCAGAATAGGTTTTTTGGGAAGAGTTACCTGTGCAGCTGTAATCAAGGAATTCAAGATATTAATCATATTGTTTACGCTTGTCCTTTAGTTGAAAACATAAGGCTCAGTTACTTTCCTAAAGATTTCAAAAATGTTAATCTTTATATTTTGCTTACCAATAGAAAAACCAAGATAGGTTTATTGGAAATAGTAAAGTACTTCTGTAATATATTATTTGCTGATCTCTAAGTTTGAGGTGAGTGTACTTTAATTTTATTGTGATGTGTGTTGTGATGTGTGTTGTGGAGTTGTGTGTTGTGATTTTCAGGAGTATTATTTCGGTTGTTTTGGTGGAATTCTTGGAGATATGAATCTCTTTGGGTTTGTATCTTTTAATTATTTCATGTGTTGTCCTGTGTTGTGTTGTCTCTATGTGTTTTTGATTATTAACACGATTGAATTGTATATTTATTATTTAAATTATATTCAATGTTATGTTGGCTTTAATTTTGTGATGTTGATTTGTATTATTGGCTTATTTGATAGATTTGTTTTCACTTATATTTTATAAGTTTAGTAGTTGTTTTATTAAGTTGTGTTGTGGTGATGTTTAGTTATGTTGTTGTGTTGTTTTGTTTTATGTTGATGCTTGAGAGTTTCAAGCAACTGATTTTAATAAAAATGAAATAATTTGATGTTTGTCGTCTTTTTTGGGAATTGGGTTATGATTTGTATGTTTGGTGAACAAGTTGTTTCGTGCCTCTGACCTGGCTTCATTATTTCTAGTTTTGCCCATTTTCCCATTCACCCACTACTTGTTTTATATATTGTTTCCTCTCTGAATAACTTTGTTTTACTTTATATGTTTGATTGCCGAGTCTGGCTTTTGTTTGTGACCTTGGGGGTGGTCTTGGTGGGTTGTGGTGTGGTGCTGATCGCTGCGGCGGCGCCTGGGCTTTGCCTTGGCGGTTTGCGGGCGGTGGCGCTTGCGCCTTGCACCTGCTGGGTGGGTGCCGCTCTGTGCGGTCCCTGGCTCCCGTTTGGTGCGTGCGGTTCGTGGTGTGGTGTCTGGGGTGTTGGAGCCTGTGGGGCTCCTGCTGGGGGGATTGCTTTCGTGATGATGAGACATCAGGGTACTCGGATGTCTTCGGACGGGGCGAGTGAAAACTTTCTTACCCTTACGGTAGAGAAATTATATAGGGTCAAATTTTCGAAAGTGAGTTTTTGTTAAATTTACTTATTCTGAGGTCCCCTCAATACGAAAATCATGTTTTTAGCGAATGGTCTGTATGTCTGTCTGTCTGTCTGTGTGTCTGTTATCAGCATATCTCAAGAACAAATAGTAGCAGAAATTCCAAACTCAGTATTCTAAATGTGTATCACATAGGGATGTTACACGAAGCTTTTCGTTGAGATAAAGCAAATGGTTCGTGTAGAGGGACACTCAAATTATTCAAATACATTACGTCTATGGAGGAAATTGCAGGTAAGTAGAGTTCACATCTATCGGCTCCACTAAACCAAATGAAACGAATATATATTTTTTGTAGTAGAGATAGTCAACTGGGAAATTTTATTTTGTGTATGTAGAAGCTTGGCCTCCCCCCCCCCGAGGGGGGCGAAGTCTCGTGAATACCTTTAAAACGAATGGTTGAACCATCGATCTGCAATAATTTAAAATAAAGTTATCGATTTTTTTTCATTTTTTAACAATTTTTTTTTTCTCCGTTAATGTAATATTGAGAATAAATTCAGCTTTTTTTGGATATTTAGTGTTATAATTCTCTTAGAGTAACTTAAAAACGAATAATTTTAGAAGATCCAAATGTTGTATTTTGAAGTTAATATAAGTTTGTTGCTGGAAATGTTGGATAAAAATTGATAAGTTTCAATGAATGTTGCGAGTGAAAATTGTCTGTATAATTTTATTTAAACTTTTAACTTTAATAACAGAATTAAATTCTATATGAATGCTGGTGCAATTAAAAAACGGGGGGTTGAAGAGGGCTGTAGTCCCCCTCACACAGAACTAATTATCATATAAAACTCTTCCGAAGCCTAATTTGAATTTTTTAACAGAGGTTATCTTACCTCTTAATCTCCAACCTACATTTATAGTATTAAATTTCAGGATAAGAGAAAGTCGTGTGAGTAACATACCAGATTATTTAAAATGTTACACACATATTTCACTAAGGGATCAAGTCTCTTATTTTTGCACATTTCTAATTCATTTGACATAATTAAAATGCTTTTGATAAAGCTAAAAATTATATATGTAAATAAATAAAAATAATGAAATTTGTAAATAAAAAATAAAAAATAGAATACAATTTTTTAGAAACACACCTAATTAAAACATATTGATCTAGCCAAATTCAGTGATTCTTTATTTATTTACAGTTCTTTTCGATATAAATATGTACCGGGTGCGCAAAAAGTTCGTGAAAACTTTAAAAATTCTATGGATATTAAAATACTTACTTTTGACCATTGTTTTACTTCTTTAATCGCCCCACCTTCACTGTTTAGCCGACGTACAAGAGCTTCCCAGTCTTTTTTTTTTCTTTGAGGTATATTTCGTAGTTAAAATTCCTTTATTCATGTATTTTTTGCCATAGTTTCGAGAACGATTTGGATTTTGGCTTTTTGTGACTCTAAATCTTTTCATTTCACTGGCGTCCATATTAATATATATATATATCTATAACAAAACAATAAACCGTAAAAACAAATAGTAGTAACAATAGAATAAATAAATTAAAAATTAACAAATGTAAAAAAAAAAAAAAAAAAAAAAAAGAGAGACGGAAAAAATAAGAAACGCAAGCACATGGAACAATGCAAGAATATAGGGGAGAGTTGTCTAAAACGGGGACGGCGGGTTAAATGGGGACGTTCAGTTTCTCATAGATTAGTGCTGTCTTCTTTGAATAAAATAGTCTACGATTATTCTAATTCGGCTATAAGCAAGTTTGAATCTAGTTGTTGACATATTTACCTGGTTCTGTTATTTTCTACAAAGTTTTCAATTTTTTGTGATTTTCATTTCGATTGTGGCCGTACACTGTATTGGATCTTATCAAGTGACCATTGAACGTTCGATTTTGGTAAGTACGTTATGGATTCGTATAGATTTAATTTACATTTTCACATATTGTTTTATAGTTTTGTATGACACGTATGCGAAGGGACACCACGTTTTTAGCATACGTCATGGTCGGCTCAAATGGGGACATTGACGGTCGTCCCCATTTTGGACGCCATGGAGGTAGGATAAATTTGTAATTGTTCTTTCATTTTTAAAGTGTTTTAAATGAGTACAAGTGCTTATTTATATATGTAATACATATGTGGAAAGGATGAATATGAGACACGAAAATGGCTCATACATCACCCTGGACGCTACGTGATAATTTACTAGGTTTGAAAACTTTTCGGAACTGCATTTTCAAGAGCAGCTACTGTGCAAAATGCTATGAATGGATTTAAAAAAAAACAGGCACATATCCCTTTAACAGAGATTTGTTCCCTGAACATTTATTTGCGCCTTCAGAAACAACTGAAAAACCTGCTTACAACTCTTTAGAGCATCAGTTAGCATCAAGGTGTGAAAATGTCACACCCCAACCTTCCACTTCATCATTTGGAATATCTCCAGATATAGAAACCCATAAATGTTCAGTTTTTAACACTTCGTCTAATAATGCCTCTACCACAAGAAACTGAACGGTTGCAAAAAAGTGAATGACATGAGGAGAGGTAAAACTGTCATTTTCACTTCATCACCTTACAAAGCAGAATTGAAAGACTGCAGAACAGGAGAAAAATGCAAAGAAGAATAAACAGAAAAGAAAATTGGTCAAGAAACCCACCGAACCTAATAATAGATATCCAAAAGCTAAAAAAGAGAAGAAAATAAAAAAATGTAAGACTCAATATTGTCATCTGATGAGGAACAGAATCGCGAGGACGCTTGCATTTTCTGTAAAAGACAAAGAGGGGTGGCTTCAACGTACCAGCTGTCGAAGTTGGGCACACGAAGTTTGGTCAAGTGTTGAAAAAAGCAATGCCAATCTCATATGAGACGTCTGTGTTTGATTATTTTTTGTGACATTCTAGTAACTGTTGGAAAAGATAAAAAAAATACTTTATCTGCATCGTGATTTTGCTTTAACTTCACCTTTTCTTTGTAATCCAAGTTTTTCTAATAAAATTTCGGATTAGAACTTGAATATACGCTATTTCTTATGAGTACCCCATTTTACCCAACCGGTTGTCCAAAACGGGGACTTTGCACATTTTTCAGAAAAATGTTTTTTCTGCCTATACTAATGATATTTTTTTAAAAATAACTTTGCCATCTGATAGTCCAAGACATGTTCTAATCAGAAAATGCTTTGCCGAATTTTTCTTATTTGTAGATTTTGTTTTGCGGACAGAGATATGTTAACGTCCCCGTTTTGGACAACTTTCCCCTAAATGAAACACCGAAAAGTTTTCGAGTATGAACGTGAGAGATGTTGAAGATAAATTGAATGCATCGTTTCCGTTTGATGTGACGAAGGTCATTATCATTTTAAATTTCAATAGTGTAAAAAAAAAAAAAAAAAAAAAAAAAATGCTGATTTTAAATTTTGGAATATAAGTAAATAAATAATTCTTTATAAAATAAAACTTACTTTAGGGCATCTTTTTCTTTTTATTTAATGTCTATTTATCTATATAAAAACATACGGTAACTGTTTTGCGTTCCTTAGCAACGGTTACTATATTCACTTCTTAGAATGTTTTTACACGTTTACTTTGAACCATAGTTTTATTATATTTGTAACTTGTTGCCAATTATTTTGACAGTATAAATATAATTATTTTTCAATGCTAATTAATGGAAAAAATATCATTTTTCCAGTTTTCTTGCACGTTTTCACTCAATTTTATTTTAAAAATTTATTTTCTATTTTTATTTTATTTAATTATTTTTGTATATTTTTTCTTGTTGCCAAGATTCCTGACAGATTCTCGTATAAATATGTATTTAGCTTGCTAAATTAATAAATAAATAAGTAAAATAAAATAAAATAAATGTTTTAACATTTTATTTATTCACAATAAAAAGAGCGAGAGAGAGAGAGAGAGAGATGTTTTTGAACGGTCAGTTTCGTTTATGCCCATATCTATAGATAAATAAATAGACCGATTGAATTTAAGGGAATACACTGTGTTTTCATTGCCGATCATTTCCATACTCAAAAGTTATGCTATGTTTATATTATGTTTGCAGTCAAATTTATAATATCTTGTTGTTTATAAATCTTAATACTCATGCTTATTTTATTTATTTATTTATTTTTTTTTTTTAAGAAAAGTTACATGCATTTGTTTTTCATTTTTCCTCAGAAATTAAAAATTAGTTGGCATAGGTGGACTCTGCTCAGTTCCCCATAATATTTATGTTCTCATAAATTTCTAGTGAGAGACATATTATAATCATGTTAAAAGAAATGAATTTAACCAAATCTTGATATAGTGACAGAATGAAATCCCCGCCTAATAGGCTATCCACCGTTAACTTCGATATATATATCTTATTGTAATCTATTAATTTATTTTATCAGGATCAATTCCGTTGTTTAGCTTTCATGCTATTATTTCCAATGCAATAATCCTCAAAATTCATATTTATATGAAAAATTTACAATTTCGCTTTGTTAATAAATCGTAAATTACGAATGATTTACGAAATTTTCCTATTAGTATATTTATATTCAATCATGTTCAAACAAATATCATAAATGTAATTTTGAAGTTGTCTAATGTATTTATGATCCTCAAAATGGAAATTTATGCTGAATTTTGCCTTATTCTGACATGTTAAGTAAATCGTAAATTCCAAATAACTTTCGAATTTTTTAAATTGGAAAAATCATAGTCTATGATATTCATGCCAGTATCCTATATAATATTTCGAAAGTGGTTTGACATCTTTACGAAGAAAATATCCCTCAATATTGACGTTTATGTAAATTTGGCTCTATGCTGCCATGTTAAGAAATTCGTAATTTTCCAATAACTTACGAAATTTTTATATTGGAAAATTCAAAGCCATTAATATTCATGCCAGTGTTCTAAATAATATTTCAAAAGTAGGCTGACATCTTTACGATGAAAATATCTCTAAAATTGACGTTTATGTGAAATTTTGCCCTATACTGCCATGTTAAGAAATTCGTAAATTTCCAATAACTTGCGAAATTTTCAAAAGAAGCACATTTATAGTTACTAATGTCCATTCCGGCATCAAACCTGATATTTTAAAACTGGTCTGACATTTTTACAGTAAAAAGTTTCCATTTAATGCACGTTTAAGTGAATTTTTTTTGCTATTCCCCCATGTTAAGAAAATCGTAAATTTCTCATAACTTATGAAGTTTTTTAATTCGAATGTTGCAAAAGAATTGGGTTCTCGCCAGTATCGAAAGTAATATTTTAAAACTGATCTGACATCTCTGCGATCATTTGTTCGTGAGATATCGTATTAACAGACTGACAAACTAACGGACTAACACACTGACACACTAACGGACTGACACACTGACACACTAGCAGACACCCTACAGACAGACACCATAAAAATTTTGTCATTTTCGGATTCCTCACACTTAAAAACGTGTAAAAAAGTCAAAAAACCGAGGTCGAAAATTTTAATGAATACCTACGTTCCCCATACCTATAGTATGATGGGGAACTAATAGATCTTAGAAAATTTTAAATTAATAAAGAAATTTAGAAAATTAATTATCAATTTAAATAACGATATATACTGAAAAATCAGATTCATTATTCTGTGTTTGAATTCTAGATGTCAAGTATTTAAAACGTATTTAAGCCTTCTATAAAACAAAATAAAATAAAATTACATATTCCCAGTTAAATTTGTGCCACGTGTTTTACAAGTGCAATTAGAAAGAAAAAAAAATCTCGATATTTCTCATATTCCTATAGGATATCTTTGTTTTATCATAGCAGAAGTTAGGAATACGAACAGCTCACTTCGTAAATAAAGATCTCTTCCACTGAAAGAGAAATGCCAATGCCCATTTTATCGGCAAAACGCAGCATACAGCTCAAGAAAGGTTTCAGATACCGCGCCCTCTGAATGAATTTCCGGTAGAGTCCTGAGTTTTCAAAGAACAGAATTGTTCAATCTCTCTTAAATGCCGAGGAGACTTACTACCGTTCAGGTGCTCACTCGGTTTATGTATAAAATAGAGCGAAAAGGGACGATGCATCAAAACTTATTTTTTATAGAGAAATGTTTTCAATTATAAATATTGGTATTATATAAATATTTCTTTATTTCTGTTTTCATTTTTTATCTATGTTTACATACTTGCTTTGGACGTTTCATTTGATAGATTTTTCCTTTAACTGATATTTGCTCAAAACAAAATCTTACACAAAAATTAGATTGTAAATTCAGTTAAAAAGAAAAAAAATATCGTAATCAAATTTAAGTTTTTTAAGGTTTTCGTGAAGCTCGAATCTCTTAGTCCCAGATAAGAGAAGAAAAAGAAAAAACTCACTGCTTGCGCTAATGTATTTTCTTTTATTATTATATAATTTTAATTTAGAAAACTGGGCGCCATGTATTTATTTCTTATATGTACGACAGAACTAATGCTTTCAATCACTAATTTCGCTTTGTGTTTTGTGCTCTATTTCACCAAAAATGTACCAGGTTGTACACCAATATCTAGTTTTAATATTTTATTTGTTTATTTATGTTATAATATGACCAAATTGTAAAATGTTACACATATTTGAAAGTGAACTGTTAACCATTCGATTGACAGGTAGTAAAAGAATTAATTTAATCAAGTTTTCACTTTTTGAGAAAAAAATTCAAACTATTCAAAAATTAAAATAGTAATAATAGTAATAATAATAAATGTTCGAAATAGCCATTCTTCTTTTATGTAAACGTCGCGATTATTACTTCTGGAATCATTTTTTATTAATTGATGCATTTCATTGAATATCCGTTTGAAAAACATGTGGTAAATTATTTGCCTCACTTGCAGTTAAAGAAATAAAAATTAAATAACTAATTAATCGATTAATTAATATCAGAAATCATGATTCAAATTACTTATATAAAGCTTATAATATGCAAAATAGTGTTTTCGTACTAAATTAAATCCGAATCTGTCAGATTTTTATTTTATTTTATTTTATTTATTTATTTATTTATTTTTTTGATTTGGCTTCATATTTCATTTCCGATACTCCTCCCTTAGTAAATTTTTTAATGAAATATTTTCAACCTTCTTTTCTGAAAATAAAAAAATAGGCAGATAAATCAAACTGCGTTAGTGTTCTTTCTTTTTTTAAATTAATTAATTAATTAAAATAAAACAGATAGATAAATATAATAAATAATATAGCATAGCTGCCAATATTTTAATTTATTCCAGAGTACATTTTGCTCCGCCTTAAATTCCTACCCTTATTCTTTAAAATAAATTTTTTCTTATTTAATTGAAGTTACATGTTGGAGAAAATTTTTCTCTGTATAAAGTGGTGTGAAATAAAGGCGGGGCTAAATTAAAATATTGGTAGCTTTGATATAGCAATAATAATTTGAATTCGACGTACATTTAGGTTGCGATGCGTTTTATTTCTTCCAATCGTCTGCTAAAAATACGAAAAGGAAGCATGAAACATAACATTATTTTTTTGATAAAAAAAATTTGCTGTTGTTTATTAAAATAATGAAATGATTGTATTTCGCTTAACTCTATGGGAATATTATGCTTATTCCCTACGATACCATAGGTCATACTTGCCAACATCCGTAGTGTTGTCAGTCACGCCCTTTTTTTTCACACCAGTAAATTTTTAAAGTGATGTTCTCCAAATGCAATTATGATTAAATAAGAATAAAAATACTCTAAAAAGATACAGTTGAGAAAAAGAAGGCGGGGCTAACTATACTACAGAATATTAATTAGTATGTTGGCAGGTATGCCATAGGTAGTATTTCAATTTTGTTTTTGTTTGCATTTTTCTTTAAGTAAAACAATGCGATTTCCTTTGTGCAGAAATACTACAATGGTTGCTATTTTATCAAAATAATTAGGAGTTATAAAATAAACCAAAATGATATTTTTGTATACTACATAATATAAATGCAGAAATACCTTCACTGTTCGTTTAAAAAAGAAACGAATGTGAGAGAAAAAATAAATGCAGGAATAGGAGGAGCTTTTTTTAAAGCAGTCTGGTCGTACAGTACATACTTCCCAACACCCTAATAAATATTCCGTAGTATCGTTAGTTCCGCCCTTTTTTTTCACACCAATAAATTTTTCGAGTAATATTCTCCAAAGGCAATAACGATTAAATAAGAAGAAATATACTCTAAAAAGATACTGGTGGGAAAAAAAGAAGGTGGGGCTAACAATACTACGGAATATTAATTAGTATGTTGGCAAGTATGGTACAGTAACATAGATATCAACATTTCAGTTTTACTCCGCTTTTATTTTGTATGATTTTTGCTTTTTTTTTAATAAAATTTATGGAAATGTTTATTTTGTGCCATCTTAACCAAATTAATTGAAAACGCATGCAAATAGATAGTGTACTGTAAAGAAAATATTTGCGCAATTTTTAGTTGTTGTTTTAGATGGTGGGACACAAAAGATAGAATAATTCATTTAAATAAACACATTTCAGTACATAATATAAATTAATGAAAGTGATATATTTGACTGCGTATTTGAAAATTAAAAGCAATATTTCAATGTGGAAATATACTTTAATAAGCAAAACAAAATAATTGCAGTGGAATTTAAAAAGAAATCATTTAGTGTAACATCACTGCGTTGCTAGGATTTCATATCATTTCTTTTAAAACACATATTGTGATATTATAAGAGATGTGAATGAAAAGGTATCGGTGAGTAAATGTTATATATTATTTTACATTGAAAATAACATTTACAGTGTAAAAATAAATAGAAGAAGAAAGCAAATACAAATAAGAAAGTCTATGTATTTTTGAATTAATAGCAAAGCGTCAATGAAAATTTGATATCATTATTTTTAAGACCCTTATTTCTCATTCTTATAGCAGTACAGTGCTGCGTCACAAACTTTTAACCAGTTGAGGGTTTTTTTGTATTGATACATTATAATTATATTCTTTCTAATCAAAGTAGTTGTATCCATAGTATATTTCACTGTAAAAAAGTGAGTATTGGTTATATATTTAAAAAATAAATAGTATACAAATTGTGAAAGAAATGTCCACTGGTAGAGTTACGGATTTTCAAATGGCGCGAATCTACGTCAGCGATCGCGAATGTGATAACTTTAATTTACCATATTCTTCAACATTTTAATTTCTTTTAGATAAAAAGTTATATTAATATATATACATATATATATATTTATATATATAATTATTACAGATGCTTCTTTCTCTTTTACACCTAGGATGCGCTTTTATTTATCCTTTTGTTAGTCACAGTACTGAAAAATAACTCTGTGGAATTCTTTAATTCTACTGTTTTTCCTTTACATTCATTTGATATTCATTGGTTTCACTTAAAGGCTGTTTCGGTTATGATTGTACAGCCTTAAAAGTGGTGTTTTTTTTTTTTTTTTTTTTTTTTCCTGTACTTTTGTCAATAATCGTATTCAAAAGATTACGAATTAAGAAATATTATAATTTTGTAAGTATCTTTTGCGTCTAGCTGATAAAGCCTTCCTCCATCTTCAGCATTTAATGATCAATTTACAGCAACATGAAATGCTTCATAATTTTATTTTAAACATTTTACATTTTTGACATAAATTTTACTTGTTTCAGAATATGGATTTAAAATTTAAACTATTTGAACACGGAATCGTAAAATAATTTGGTAGAATTGTACTTTATTTTAAGTAAAGTTAAAAGGCAAGATTTACTATGAATATATGAATACAGCCGTATTTACTTTCTCTTACCCTTACGGTAGAGAAATAATTTAGGGTCAAATTTTCGAAAGTGAGTTTTTGTTAAATTTACTTATTCTGAGGTCCCCTCAATACGAAAATCATGTTTTTAGCGAATGGTCTGTATGTCTGTCTGTCTGTCTGTGTGTCTGTTATCAGCATATCTCAAGAACAAATAGTAGCAGAAATTCCAAACTCAGTATTCTAAATGTGTATCACATAGGGATGTTACACGAAGCTTTTCGTTGAGATAAAGCAAATGGTTCGTGTAGAGGGACACTTAAATTATTCAAATACATTACGTCTATGGAGGAAATTGCAGGTAAGTAGAGTTCACATCTATCGGCTCCACTAAACCAAATGAAACGAATATATATTTTTTGTAGTAGAGATAGTCAACTGGGAAATTTTATTTTGTGTATGTAGAAGCTTGGCCTCCCCCCCCCGAGGGGGGCGAAGTCTCGTGAATACCTTTAAAACGAATGGTTGAACCATCGATCTGCAATAATTTAAAATAAAGTTATCGATTTTTTTTCATTTTTTAACAATTTTTTTTTCTCCGTTAACGTAATATTGAGAATAAATTCAGCTTTTTTTGGATATTTAGTGTTATAATTCTCTTAGAGTAACTTAAAAACGAATAATTTTAGAAGATCCAAATGTTGTATTTTGAAGTTAATATAAGTTTGTTGCTGGAAATGTTGGATAAAAATTGATAAGTTTCAATGAATGTTGCGAGTGAAAATTGTCTGTATAATTTTAAGTAAACTTTTAACTTTAATAACAGAATTAAATTCTATATGAATGCTGGTGCAATTATAAAACGGGGGGTTGAAGAGGGCTGTAGTCCCCCTCACACAGAACTAATTATCATATAAAACTCTTCCGAAGCCTAATTTGAATTTTTTAACAGAGGTTATCTTTCCTCTTAATCTCCAACCTACATTTATAGTATTAAATTTCAGGATAAGAGAAAGTCGTGTGAGTAACATACCAGATTATTTAAAATGTTATACACATATTTCACTAAGGGATGGAGTCTCTTATTTTTGCACATTTCTAATTCATTTGACAAAATTAAAATGCTTTTGATAAAGCTAAAAATTATATACGTAAATAAATAAAAATAATGAAATTTGTGAATAAAAAATAAAAAATAAAATACAATTTTTTAGAAACACACCTAATTAAAACATATAGATCTAGCCAAATTCAGTGATTTTTTATTTATTTACAGTTCTTTTCGATATAAATATGTACCGGGTGCGCAAAAAGTTCGTGAAAACTTTAAAAATTCTATGGATATTAAAATACTTACTTTTGACCATTGTTTTACTTCTTTAATCGCCCCACCTTCACTGGTTAGCCAAAGTACAATAGCTTCCCAGTCTTTTTTTTTTTTTTTTTTTTTTTTTTTTCTTTGAGGTATATTTCGTAGTTAAAATTCCTTTATTCATGTATTTTTTGCCATAGTTTCGAGAATGATTTGGATTTTGGCTTTTTGTGACTCTAAATCTTTTTATTTCACTGGCGTCCATATTAATAAATATATATCTATAACAAAACAATAAACCGTAAAAACAAATAGTAGTAACAATAGAATAAATAAATAAAAAATTAACAAATGTAAAAAAAAAAAAAAAAAAAAAAAAAAAAAAAGAGACGGAAAAAATAAGAAACGCAAGCACATGGAACAATGCAAGAATATAGGGGAGAGTTGTCTAAAACGGGGACGGCGGATTAAATGGGGACGTTCAGTTTCTCATAGATTAGTGCTGTCTTCTTTGAATAAAATAGTCTACGATTATTCTAATTCGGCTATAAGCAAGTTTGAATCTAGTTGTTGACATATTTACCTGGTTCTGTTATTTTCTACAAAGTTTTCAATTTTTTGTGATTTTATTTCGATTGTGGCCGTACACTGTATTGGATCTTATCAAGTGACCATTGAACGTTCGATTTTGGTAAGTACGTTATGGATTCGTATAGATTTAATTTACATTTTCACATATTGTTTTATAGTTTTGTATGACACGTATGCGAAGGGACACCACGTTTTTAGCATACGTCATGGTCGGCTCAAATGGGGACATTGACGGTAGTCCAAAACGGGGTCGTCCCCATTTTGGACGCCATGGAGGTAGGATAAATTTTTAATTGTTCTTTCATTTTTAAAGTGTTTTAAATGAGTACAAGTGCTTATTTATGTATGTAATACATATGTGGAAAGGATGAATATGAGACACGAAAATGGCTCATACATCACCCTGGACGCTACGTGACAATTTACTAGGTCTGAAAACTTTTCGGAACTGCATTTTCAAGAGCAGCTACTGTGCAAAATGCTATGAATGGATTTAAAAAAAAACAGGCACATATCCCTTTAACAGAGATTTGTTCCCTGAACATTTATTTGCGCCTTCAGAAACAACTGAAAAACCTGCTTACAAACTCTTTAGAGCATCAGTTAGCATCAAGGTGTGAAAATGTCACACCCCAACCTTCCACTTCATCATTTGGAATATCTCCAGATATAGAAACCCATAAATGTTCAGTTTTTAACACTTCGTCTAATAATGCCTCTACCACAAGAAACTGAACGGTTGCAAAAAAAGTGAATGACATGAGGAGAGGTAAAACTGTCATTTTCACTTCATCACCTTACAAAGCAGAATTGAAAGACTGCAGAACAGGAGAAAAATGCAAAGAAGAATAAACAGAAAAGAAAATTGGTCAAGAAACCCACCGAACCTAATCCTAGATATCCAAAAGCTAAAAAAGAGAAGAAAATAAAAAAATGTAAGACTCAATATTGTCATCTGATGAGGAACAGACTCGCGAGGACGCTTGCATTTTCTGTAATGAACTTTACATTGACTCGAAAGACAAAGAGGGGTGGCTTCAACGTACCAGCTGTTGAAGTTGGGCACACGAAGTTTGTTCAAGTGTTGAAAAAAGCAATGCCAATCTCATATGAGACGTCTGTGTTTGATTATTTTTTGTGTCATTCTAGTAACTGTTGGAAAAGATAAAAAAATACTTTATCTGCATCGTGATTTTGCTTTAACTTCACCTTTTCGTTGTAATCCAAGTTTTTCTAATAAAATTTCGGATTAGAACTTGAATATACGTTATTTCTTATGAGTACCCCATTTTACCCAACCGGTTGTCCAAAACGGGGACTTTGCACATTTTTCAGAAAAATGTTTTTTCTGCCTATACTAATGATATTTTTTTAAAAATAACTTTGCCATCTGATAGTCCAAGACATGTTCTAATCAGAAAATGCTTTGCCGAATTTTTCTTATTTGTAGATTTTGTTTTGCGGACAGAGATATGTTAACGTCCCCGTTTTGGACAACTTTCCCCTAAATGAAACACCGAAAAGTTTTCGAGTATGAACGTGAGAGATGTTGAAGATAAATTGAATGCATCGTTTCCGTTTCATGTGACGAAGGTCATTATCATTTTAAATTTCAATAGTGTAAAAAAAAAAAAAAAAAAAAAAAAAAAATGCTGATTTTAAATTTTGGAATATAAGTAAATAAATAATTCTTTACAAAATAAAACTTACTTTAGGGCATCTTTTTCTTTTTATTTAATGTCTATTTATCTATATAAAAACATACGGTAACTGTTTTGCGTTCCTTAGCAACGGTTACTATATTCACTTCTTAGAATGTTTTTACACGTTTACTTTGAACCATAGTTTTATTATATTTGTAACTTGTTGCCAATTATTTTGACAGTATAAATATAATTATTTTTCAATGCTAATTAATGGAAAAAATATCATTTTTCCAGTTTTCTTGCACGTTTTCACTCAATTTTATTTAAAAATTTATTTTCTATTTTTATTTTATTTAATTATTTTTGTATATTTTTTCTTGTTGCCAAGTCAAAAGAAAAAAAAAATAAAATAAAAAATAAAATAAAACACTTTCATGTTTTTTTTTTTTTTTTTTTTTTTTTTCTGGTAGTAATAATGGCCATCTTACATATCAAGTTTGATGCTTATACGCTATAGAAGCTGAGATATAAACTTTCCGTACACGGAGGAAATTACAGTTTAAATGATTCACCTGCCAGACGATCTATAGATATTTTGACATACACAGCCTTTCATAAAAGAGCTTTCAAGTATTAAGTTTTGTGAAATTTTATACTGTAGAAACTGTCAAAACTTTTCCGGAAATGGGGGCAATCACATTATGTCAACGCTCATTGTTGGGTGATATAAAAGAAAGTATGATTGTCACTAATTTATGTCAAGATGCAACTAAATATAAATTTTTAAGGTATGTGTTCTTGATCTAGAGCTGCCATAAACTTTTTGTCACTCACACAGATGAACGGCGATTCTTTTTTATTTTATATTATTTATTTATTTATTTTATGGTCAAATCTTGTTTAAGACATTTTAAAACCTGTAAAGACGTCGGAAGTCGAAACTTTTACGAATTCAACATATTCATATATGAATATAACTTAAAGTAAAAATTCCTGACAGATTCTCGCATAAATATGTATTTAGCTTGCTAAATTAATAAATAAATAAGTAAAATAAAATAAAATAAATGTTTTAACATTTTTTTTATTCACAATAAAAAGAGCGAGAGAGAGAGAGATGTTTTTGAACGGTCAGTTTCGTTTATGCCCATATCTATAGATAAATAAATAGACCAATTGAATTTAAGGGAATACACTGTGTTTTCATTGCCGATCATTTCCATACTCAAAAGTTATGCTATGTTTATATTATGTTTGCAGTCAAATTTATAATATCTTGTTGTTTATAAATCTTAATACTCATGCTTATTTATTTATTTATTTATTTTTTTTTAAGAAAAGTTACATGCATTTGTTTTTCATTTTTCCTCAGAAATTAAAAATTAGTTGGCATAGGTGGACTCTGCTCAGTTCCCCATAATATTTATGTTCTCATAAATTTCTAGTGAGAGACATATTATAATCATGTTAAAAGAAATGAATTTGACCAAATCTTGATATAGTGACAGAATGAAATCCCCGCCTAATAGGCTATCCACCGTTAACTTCGATATATATATCTTATTGTAATCTATTAATTTGTTTTATCAGGGTCAATTCCGTTGTTTAGCTTTCATGCTATTATTTCCAATGCAATAATCCTCAAAATTCATATTTATATGAAAAATTTACAATTTCGCTTTGTTAATAAATCGTAAATTACGAATGATTTACGAAATTTTCCTATTAGTATATTTATATTCAATCATGTTCAAACAAATATCATAAATGTGATTTTGAAGTTGTCTAATGTATTTATGATCCTCAAAATGGAAATTTATGCTGAATTTTGCCTTATTCTGACATGTTAAGTAAATCGTAAATTCCAAATAACTTACGAATTTTTTAAATTGGAAAAATCATAGTCTACGATATTTATGCCAGTATCCTATATAATATTTCGAAAGTGGTTTGACATATGTACGAGGAAAATATCCCTCAAGATTGACGTTTATGTAAATTTGGCTCTATGCTGCCATGTTAAGAAATTTGTAATTTTCCAATAACTTACGAAATTTTTATATTGGAAAATTCAAAGCCATTAATATTCATGCCAGTGTTCTAAATAATATTTCAAAAGTAGTCTGACATCTTTACGATGAAAATATCTCTCAAAATTGACGTTTATGTGAAATTTTGCCCTATACTGCCATGTTAAGAAATTCGTAAATTTCCAATAACTTGCGAAATTTTCAAAGAAGCACATTTATAGTTACTAATGTCCATTCCGGCATCAAACCTGATATTTTAAAACTGGTCGGACATTTTTACAGTAAAAAGTTTCCATTTAATGCACGTTTAAGTGAATTTTTTTTTGCTATTCCCCCATGTTAAGAAAATCTTAAATTTCTCATAACTTATGAAGTTTTTTAATTCGAATGTTGCAAAAGAATTGGGTTCTCGCCAGTATCGAAAGTAATATTTTAAAACTGATCTGACATCTCTGCGATCATTTGTTCGTGAGATATCGTATTAACAGACTGACAAACTAACGGACTAACACACTGACACACTAACGGACTGACACACTGACACACTAGCAGACACCCTACAGACAGACACCATAATAATTTTGTCATTTTCGGATTCCTCACACCTAAAAACGTGTAAAAAAGTCAAAAAACCGAGGTCGAAAATTTTCATGAATACCTACGTTCCCCATACCTATAGTATGATGGGGAACTAATAGATCTTAGAAAATTTTAAATTAATAAAGAAATTTAGAAAATTAATTATCAATTTAAATAACAATATATACTGAAAAATGAGATTCATTATTCTGTGTTTGAATTCTAGATGTCAAGTATTTAAAACGTATTTAAGCCTTCTATAAAACAAAATAAAATAAAATTACATATTCCCAGTTAAATTTGTGCCACGTGTTTTACAAGTGCAATTAGAAAGAAAAAAAAATCTCGATATTTCTCATATTCCTATAGGATATCTTTGTTTTATCATAGCAGAAGTAAGGAATACGAACAGCTCACTTCGAAAATAAAGATCTCTTCCACTGAAAGAGAAATGCCAATGCCCATTTTATCGGCAAAACGCAGCATACAGCTCAAGAAAGGTTTCAGATACTGCGCACTCTGAATGAATTTCCGGTAGAGGCCTGAGTTTTCAAAGAACAGAATTGTTCAATCTCTCTTAAATGCCGAGGAGACTTACTACCGTTCAGGTGCTCACTCGGTGTATGTATAAACTAGAGCGAAAAGGGACGATGCGTCAAAACTTATTTTTTATAGAGAAATGTTTTCTATTATAAATATTGGTATTATATAAATATTTCTTCATTTCTGTTTTCATTTTTTATGTATGTTTACATACTTGCTTTGGACGTTTCATTTGATAGATTTTTCCTTTAACTGATATTTGCTCAAAACAAAATCTTACACAAAAATTAGATTGTAAATTCAGTTGAAAAGAAAAAAAATATCGTAATCAAATTTAAGTTTTTTAAGGTTTTCGTGAAGCTCGAATCTCTTAGTCCCAGATAAGAGAAGAAAAAGAAAAAACTCACTGCTTGCGCTAATGTATTTTGTTTTATTATTATATAATTTTAATTTAGAAAACTGGGCGCCATGTATTTATTTCTTATATGTACGACAGAACTAATGCTTTCAATCACTAATTTCGCTTTGTGTTTTGTGCTCTATTTCCAAAAATGTACCAGGTTTACACCAATATCTAGTTTTAATATTTTATTTGTTTATTTATGTTATAATATGACCAAATTGTAAAATGTTACACATATTTGAAAGTGAACTGTTAACCATTCGATTGACAGGTAGTAAAAGAATTAATTTAATCAAGGTTTCACTTTTTGAGAAAAAAATTCAAACTATTCAAAAATTAAAATAGTAATAATAATAAATGTTCGAAATAGCCATTCTTCTTTTATGTAAACGTCGCGATTATTACTTCTGGAATCATTTTTTATTAATTGATGCATTTCATTGAATATCCGTTTGAAAAACATGTGGTAAATTATTTGCCTCACGTTCTTGCATTTAAAGAAATAAAAATTAAATAACTAATTAATCGATTAATTAATATCAGAAATCATGATTCAAATTACTTATATAAAGCTTATAATATGCAAAATAGTGTTTTCGTACTAAATTAAGTCCGAATCTGTCAGATTTTTATTTTATTTTATTTTATTTTATTTTATTTTATTTTATTTTTTTATTTATTTATTTGTTTGATTTGGCTTCATATTTCATTTCCGATACTCCTCCCTTTGTAAATTTTTTAATGAAATATTTTCAACCTTCTTTTCTGAAAATAAAAAAATAGGCAGATAAATCAAACTGCGTTAGTGTTCTTTCTTTTTTTAAATTAATTAATTAATTAAAATAAAACAGATAGATAAATATAATAAATAATATAGCATAGCTGCCAATATTTTAATTTATTCCAGAGTACATTTTGCTCCGCCTTTAATTCCTACCCTTATTCTTTAAAATTAATTTTTTCTTATTTAATTGAAGTTACATGTTGGAGAAAATTTTTCTCTGTATAAAGTGGTGTGAAATAAAGGCGGGGCTAAATTAAAATATTGGTAGCTTTGATATAGCAATAATAATTTGAATTCGACGTACATTTAGGTTGCGATGCGTTTTATTTCTTCCAATCGGCTGCTAAAAATACGAAAAGGAAGCATGAAACATAACATTATTTTTTTGATAAAAAAATTTGCTGTTGTTTATTAAAATAATGAAAGGATTGTATTTCGCTTAACTCTATGGGAATATTATGCTTATTCCCTACGATACCATAGGTCATACTTGCCAACATCCGTAGTGTTGTCAGTCACGCCCTTTTTTTTCACACCAGTAAATTTTTAAAGTGATGTTCTCCAAATGCAATTATGATTAAATAAGAATAAAAATACTCTAAAAAGATACAGTTGAGAAAAAGAAGGCGGGGCTAACTATGCTACAGAATATTAATTAGTATGTTGGCAGGTATGCCATAGGTAGTATTTCAATTTTGTTTTTGTTTGCATTTTTCTTTAAGTAAAACAATGCGATTTCCTTTGTGCAGAAATACTACAATGGTTGCTATTTTATCAAAATAATTAGGAGTTATAAAATAAACCAAAATGATATTTTTGTATACTACATAACATAAATGCAGAAATACCTTCACTGTTCGTTTAAAAAAGAAACGAATGTGAGAGAAAAAATAAATGCAGGAATAGGAGGAGCTTTTTTTTAAAGCAGTCTGGTCGTACAGTACATACTTCCCAACACCCTAATAAATATTCCGTAGTGTCGTTAGTTCCGCCCTTTTTTTTCACACCAATAAATTTTTAGAGTTATATTCTCCAAAGGCAATAACGATTAAATAAGAAGAAATATACTCTAAAAAGATACTGGTGGGAAAAAAAGAAGGCGGGGCTAACAATACTACGGAATATTAATTAGTATGTTGGCAAGTATGGTACAGTAACATAGATATCAACATTTCAGCTTGTTCCGCAGAAGTTTTACTCCGCTTTTATTTTGTATGATTTTTGCTTTTTTTTAAAAAAATTTATGGAACTGTTTATTTTGTGCCATCTTAACCAAATTAATTGAAAACGCATGCAAATAGATAGTGTACTGTAAAGAAAATATTTGCGCAATTTTTAGTTGTTGTTTTAGATGGTGGGACACAAAAGATAGAATAATTCATTTAAATAAACACATTTCAGTACATAATATAAATTAATGAAAGTGATATATTTGACTGCGTATTTGAAAATTAAAAGCAATATTTCAATGTGGAAATATACTTTAATAAGCAAAACAAAATAATTGCAGTGGAATTTAAAAAGAAATCATTTAGTGTAACATCAGTGCGTTGCTAGGATTTCATATCATTTCTTTTAAAACACATATTGTGATATTATAAGAGATGTGAATGAAAAGGTATCGGTGAGTAAATGTTATATATTATTTTACATTGAAAATAACATTTACAGTGTAAAAATAAATAGAAGAAGAAAGCAAATTCAAATAAGAAAATCTGTGTATTTTTGAATTAATAGCAAAGCGTCAATGAAAATTTGATATCATTATTTTTAAGACCCTTAGTTCTCATTCTTATAGCAGTACAGTGCTGCGTCACAAACTTTTAACCAGTTGAGGGTTTTTTTGTATTGATACATTATAATTATATTCTTTCTAATCAAAGTAGTTGTATCCATAGTATATTTCACTGTAAAAAAGTGAGTATTGGTTATATATTTAAAAAATAAATAGTATACAAATTGTGAAAGAAATGTCCACTGGTAGAGTTACAGATTTTCAAATGGCGCGAATCTACGTCAGCGATCGCGAATGTGATAACTTTAATTTACCATATTCTTCAACATTTTAATTTCTTTTAGATAAAAAGTTATATTAATATATATACATATATATATATTTCTATATATAATTATTACAGATGCTTCTTTCTCTTTTACACCTAGGATGCGCTTTTATTTATCCTTTTGTTAGTCACAGTACTGAAAAATAACTCTGTGGAATTCTTTAATTCTACTGTTTTTCCTTTACATTCATTTGATATTCATTGGTTTCACTTAAAGGCTGTTTCGGTTATGATTGTACAGCCTTAAAAAAGGTGTGTTTTTTTTTTTTTTTTCCCTGTACTTTTGTCAATAATCGTATTCAAAAGATTACGAATTAAGAAGTATTATAATTTTGTAAGTATCTTTTGCGTCTAGCTGATAAAGCCTTCCTCCATCTTCAGCATTTAATGATCAATTTACAGCAACATGAAATGCTTCATAATTTTATTTTAAACATTTTACATTTTTGACATAAATTTTACTTGTTTCAGAATATGGATTTAAAATTTAAACTATTTGAACACGGAATCGTAAAATAATCTGGTAGAATTGTACTTTATTTTAAGTAAAGTTAAAAGGCAAGATTTACTAATGAATATATGAATACAGCCGTATTTACTTTCTCTTACCCTTACGGTAGAGAAATTATTCAGGGTCAAATTTTCGAAAGTGAGTTTTTGTTAAATTTACTTATTCTGAGGTCCCCTCAATACGAAAATCATGTTTTTAGCGAATGGTCTGTATGTCTGTCTGTCTGTCTGTGTGTCTGTTATCAGCATATCTCAAGAACAAATAGTAGCAGAAATTCCAAACTCAGTATCCTAAATGTGTATCACATAGGGATGTTACACGAAGCTTTTCGTTGAGATAAAGCAAATGGTTCGTGTAGAGGGACACTCAAATTATTCAAATACATTACGTCTGTGGAGGAAATTGCAGGTAAGTAGAGTTCACATCTATCGGCTCCACTAAACCAAATGAAACGAATATATATTTTTTGTAATAGAGATAGTCAACTGGGAAATTTTATTTTGTGTATGTAGAAGCTTGGCCTCCCCCCCCCCGAGGGGGGCGAAGTCTCGTGAATACCTTTAAAACGAATGGTTGAACCATCGATCTGCAATAACTTAAAATAAAGTTATCGATTTTTTTTCATTTTTTAACAATTTTTTTTTTCTCCGTTAATGTAATATTGAGAATAAATTCAGCTTTTTTTGGATATTTAGTGTTATAATTCTCTTAGAGTAACTTAAAAACGAATAATTTTAGAAGATCCAAATGTTGTATTTTGAAGTTAATATAAGTTTGTTGCTGGAAATGTTGGATAAAAATTGATAAGTTTCAATGAATGTTGCGAGTGAAAATTGTCTGTATAATTTTAAGTAAACTTTTAACTTTAATAACAGAATTAAATTCTATATGAATGCAGGTGCAATTATAAAACGGGGGGTTGAAGAGGGCTGTAGTCCCCCTCACACTGAACTTATTATCATATAAAACTCTTCCGAAGCCTAATTTGAATTTTTTAACAGAGGTTATCTCACCTGTCTTACCTCTTAATCTCCAACCTACATTTATAGTATTAAATTTCAGGATAAGAGGAAGTCGTGTGAGTAACATACCAGATTATTTAAAATGTTATACGAGGGTTGCTATTTATATTTCTGGCCTTGGCAAGAGTAAGTGTTGCTAGGCGACCGCAGACGATTTTAATCGAAAGTTTGATATTTTTAAACGTAAATTCAGCAGACGATTTACCATTGTAGCTTTATTTGTGTTGTTGACAGTAAATTGAAAAGTTCTTCTCTTTCAAAAAATGGAATTGAATCGTGAAAATTTTCGTGCGATTATTTTTCATAACTTTCGACGTGGATTGTCAAGACAAGAGTGCTTCGATGAACTTAATTCTTTATACAGCGATAAAGCGCCATCCTACAGCACTGTAAAAAATTGGTATAACGAATTTAATCGTGGTCGATGTTCGATCCAGGACGAATCCCGTGCAGGTCGTCCAAAATCCGCTGTTGTGCCAGAAAAGATCGATGCTGTGCGTGAACTGATAAAGCAAGATCGTCATGTGACATACCGTGAGATTGAGGCGTCTTTGGACATTAGTATGACTAGCATCAATAAAATATTGCATGAACATTTGAGCGTAAAAAAAATTTGTTCGCGTTGGATCCCGCATAATCTGACAAACGCTCAAAAAAAGGCTCGTGTCGATTGGTGCAAGGAAATGTTGGAAAAATACGTTCAAGGTACATCAAAGGCTGTGTATAACATCTACACAGGTGACGAATCATAGATCTATGCATATGAGCCGGAAACAAAACAGCAATCAACTGTATGGGTCTTCCAAGTTGAGGCAAAACCAACAAAAGTTGTTCGAGGAAGAAGCACATCGAAACAAATGATTGCCTGTTTCTTCGGCATTAACGGTCATGTGGCAACAGTGGCGTTAGAGCAACGCAGGACGGTCAATTCTGAATGGTACACGACCATTTGTTTGCCAGAAGTCATCGGAGAAATTCGAAAAAAGCAGAAGAACAGGCGAATCATTCTTCATCATGACAATGCGAGCTCTCACACATCGACTCAAACAAATGCATTTCTGACTGAGCGAAAGATCGAACTGATGGGTCATCCGCCGTACAGCCCTGATTTGGCACCCAATGACTTCTTCTTATTCCCACACATCAAAAATAAATTACGTGGACAACGATTTTCGACCCCCGAAGAAGCGGTTGATGCATTCAAAACGCATGTTTTGGAGTTACCTCAATCGGACTGGAAAAAGTGCTTTGAAAATTAGTTCAAACGCATGCAAAAGTGTATTGATCATCATGGAGAATATTTTGAAAAACAATAAAACCAATTTCGATCCTACATATTTGTTTTTTCATTATTAGGCCAGAAATATAAATAGCAACCCTCGTACACATATTTCACTAAGGGATCAAGTCTCTTATTTTTGCACATTTCTAATTCATTTGACATAATTAAAATGCTTTTGATAAAGCTAAAAATTATATACGTAAATAAATAAAAATAATGAAATTTGTGAATAAAAAATAAAATACAATTTTTTAGAAACACACCTAATTAAAACATATAGATCTAGACAAATTCAGTGATTCTTTATTTATTTACAGTTCTTTTCGATATAAATATGTACCGGGTGCGCAAAAAGTTCGTGAAAACTTTAAAAATTCTATGGATATTAAAATACTTACTTTTGACCATTGTTTTACATCTTTAATCGCCCCACCTTCACTGTTTAGCCGACGTACAAGAGCTTCCCAGTCTTTTTTTTCTTTTTTTTTTTTTTCTTTGAGGTATATTTCGTAGTTAAAATTCCTTTATTCATGTATTTTTTGCCATAGTTTCGAAAATGATTTGGATTTTGGCTTTTTGTGACTCTAAATCTTTTCATTTCACTGGCGTCCATATTAATAAATATATATCTATAACAAAACAATAAACCGTAAAAACAAATAGTAGTAACAATAGAATAAATAAATTAAAAATTAACAAATGTAAAAAAAAAAAAAAAAAAAAAAAAAAGACGGAAAAAATAAGAAACGCAAGCACATGGAACAATGCAAGAATATAGGGGAGAGTTGTCTAAAACGGGGACGGCGGATTAAATGGGGACGTTCAGTTTCTCATAGATTAGTGCTGTCTTCTTTGAATAAAATAGTCTACGATTATTCTAATTCGGCTATAAGCAAGTTTGAATCTAGTTGTTGACATATTTACCTGGTTCTGTTATTTTCTACAAACTTTTCAATTTTTTGTGATTTTATTTCGATTGTGGCCGTACACTGTATTGGATCTTATCAAGTGACCATTGAACGTTCGATTTTGGTAAGTACGTTATGGATTCGTATAGATTTAATTTACATTTTCACATATTGTTTTATAGTTTTGTATGACACGTATGCGAAGGGACACCACGTTTTTAGCATACGTCATGGTCGGCTCAAATGGGGACATTGACGGTAGTCCAAAACGGGGTCGTCCCCATTTTGGACGCCATGGAGGTAGGATAAATTTGTAATTGTTCTTTCATTTTTAAAGTGATTTAAATGAGTACAAGTGCTTATTTATGTATGTAATACATATGTGGAAAGGATGAATATGAGACACGAAAATGGCTCATACATCACCCTGGACGCTACGTGACAATTTACTAGGTCTGAAAACTTTTCGGAACTGCATTTTCAAGAGCAGCTACTGTGCAAAATGCTATGAATGGATTTAAAAAAAAACAGGCACATATCCCTTTAACAGAGATTTGTTCCTTGAACATTTATTTGCGCCTTCAGAAACAACTGAAAAACCTGCTTACAACTCTTTAGAGCATCAGTTAGCATCAAGGTGTGAAAATGTCACACCCCAACCTTCCACTTCATCATTTGGAATATCTCCAGATATAGAAACCCATAAATGTTCAGTTTTTAACACTTCGTCTAATAATGCCTCTACCACAAGAAACTGAACGGTTGCAAAAAAAGTGAATGACATGAGGAGAGGTAAAACTGTCATTTTCACTTCATCACCTTACAAAGCAGAATTGAAAGACTGCAGAACAGGAGAAAAATGCAAAGAAGAATAAACAGAAAAGAAAATTGGTTAGTGATGGGCGATTCCGAGATGTTTCAACAATCGAGACAATCGCAGTCGCGAGAAAAAACAATCGAGTCAACCATCGACTCGCTACTAAACTTTTGACTCGGAACAATCGAGTGATAACGTCGATTGTAAAATAGTACCGTTAACGGAAATAATGTATTTTGTATTAACAACGTTTTGGGGTCGGGGGATGTTTGAAGTTTGAAATTTTGCAGAGCCAGGGGGCTTTTGAGATAGGGAGATTGACATATTCAAGGTCAAATGCTTCAATAATGAACGGTATTTTTCAGGAAATAAGCTGAATGTTTTTTATCTCTTTGTCCTAGGTTGTGTGAAATGGTTAGTGTAATATATTTTATCGAATTTTGCAAGACATGAAACGTTGTATAAATTAGAAAGGAAAATATTATCTATGGTCTCTCTCAATTATTATTATTATTACTATTATTATTTTTTTATTTTATTTATTTTATTTATTTTTTTTTTTTTTCGTTATAAGTTGCATTAAATTATTATGTAATTTAATAACTGCAGTCTTTACTTTTATTGCCAATTTATAATTTTTATTTATTTATTTTTTCCCTATGAACTTATTTTTTTTATTTAAATCTGATATTTTAGAAAGAATTAAAAAAATAAAATCTGAAAATTTTCAGTTTAATTCTTAAGTGTTGAAATCTTATCTCAATCAGTCAGCATTATAAACTAAAGATTACATAAATTAAAACAACGTGGATTTTTTAAAAAGAGGTTAAGAATTAACAGCTTCTTTAGAATTCATCTGACAAATTATTATCACCAGTAAATTTATTTTTTATTGAAAATAACAACTCTCTTCATAGCAGATAAAATGCCGAAAGTGAAATGCTTGAACTATTTTGATGAAAATTAAGACTATTAGGGTTTGGGTTGGTTGGAGGATTTACGGCCGATTGACTCCGTATGTGTTCTAGGCCTATAGGGGGGGTGCCATCCATGGGGGTCTTTCTAAGGGGTCCTAGCCCGTATTTACGCAAGTTTCGGAGAAAACCACGAAAACTCCGAACGGCTAAGCCGACGAGCGTGACCTGGGATCGAATCCGCCACCTCACGTCTACTAACTTTGAGCGCAGAACCGCTCGGCCGCTGGTGGGTGATTTTTTTACGGTATAACAAAAGAAATAAGACATCATAAAGCCATTATCTGTATGCAATAAAAGGATTTTTGAAAAACAATTACTGAATCACTATTAGTGATAGTGATGAATATGTACCAAGCATGTGATTAATACACAGTTATACTGATATACCGGCGATAGCTTTCAAGCAAAAATAATTTTTTTTCTTAAAAATGTTAAATAAAATTACTGCAAAGCTCTGTTAACCATGCTGATATTTTATTTTATTGGGGAAAGACCCTACCTATTTTCAATAAATTCAGTTCTCGAAGCTGGTAGACGGGAAGTGCCAGATGCAAATCCCGGTTTTCCTAGCCGACCTAGTCTTTCGATTTTTCCGACAGGTATAATCAAAATTTCTCGTAAATATAGACTAGAATTTCTGAGAAAGACTTTCATGGAAAGCATCCCACCCATGACTATGTATATATTAATCATGAACATTTAAATATTTGAGAAAAACAACAGATTGCTCATAATTTGTTAATTATTAGTTTTCATTTTTAAAGTGAATTTCATCTGCAACAATAAAATTAAATCTGCTACATTACAGTGATATGGAATTTCGTTCTGTAATTTTACTGTAATTATTATTATTATTGTTTAACCAATAAAGACTTTAATATAAAACATTAGGGGGCTCTGCGCCCTGCTCGCTCCACTCACCAACTCCCGAGAGAACCTTTGATTCGCTTCACTAAATAATCCTTGCAGGGCTCTGTCCACCTATTTACTACTTTGCCTTTCACTGAATAGGGATAAAAGAATAGAAAGAAATTTGTAATATATAAACCATTTTGCGTAACAGCTATAGTATATGACACCTTTGGCGACTTTTAATTTCTGACACTATTTGATAAGGAATTTTTTGGTATAACTTTTTTTTTTTATAATTAAGATTTATAGTTTTTTCCTTGCATAGTTTATATTCAGAAAGCATAAAAGAAAACCTGGCTTGCTTTTTTTTTTTTTTTTTTCCTATTCTGAATGGTACATTTATTTACTTAATTATTCACAAAATTAAATCTGTTTAAATGCTGTGTAACTTTTGGATAATCAGTCGGAGATATATATTTCTAAGAAGATTTTATTTAAAAAATAAAACTATTGTATGTAAAATTGTTTAAATTTTTCTTCAAATAGATTTTCGACTCTCAACCGTATATCACATTGCAAAGGACTTTCTATTTCTTTAATTTCTACTTTCTCAATTTTTTTTTCCCCCTAATGATTATTGTATTCCTACTGCACACCAAAAAACTAATAGTATTTGGTAAACGAAATTTTTGTAAGCAAACTCAATAAATTGGAAAAATATTCAATAATTATTTCTAGTCGAAAAAAATTAAATACGTCCCCTTTTACCATGGGAAACCAAGTAGGCATGAGTGCAGCATGAAAGCAGTAATTGCAATACTTCTTTCATGTTGCACCCATGCCTACATTTCCTAACTGGTAAACAATCATGAAAATCTATTTCGATCCTAAGTAATTGTTGCTTTTCCCCCTTTTTAACTTATAGAATTTGCTTTCTAAATTTTTATTCATTATTTTTCCACAGCAGCTTTCGGCGCTTTTTTTTTTTTTTTTTTTTTTTTTTTTTTTTAACCCAGTGACTTATTTGCGTACTGGGTTGAGTTTAAAAATTGTAATTAAGCGGACCACACTGAACAGAGTCAAAATAATAACAATAATAACAGGCCAGCCCTTTCCATATTAGTCTGAACTAAATCCGGTTCGGTACGTCGGAACAGTCTTTCGATTTTATTTTGAGGCGCAGCAAGATTGAAAATTCATTCGATTATACATTATTGATTTTATTCCGTGGCGCCGCTAACAGCTTGAGGCCTTGCTCAATAAATATAATAATAACAATAATAATAATAATAATAATTGATAAATAAAATAAATAAATAAATAATAAATATTATTGATGCTGTACTTTTTTAAAAACTCACTACCAGCTGTTTCTACTTTATTTTCTTGTAGATTTTTCGTTCAAGAAAAATTAGGATATTAAAGTAATGAAATGAGAAAATTAATATGATGAAAATGAGCAAAATTATGCAGCTGATTAAATCGACATATTTATTTTGAATAGCTACTGTTGGTATTACAATATATTAAAATGAATGAATTAAGTATTATGGTTGACATAGTTACTAATAAAAAAATTTTTACTTGTAAAATATATCCCTTTTCATCCTTTGTCGGGGTCACATCACATGCGCCAAAGTTTTTTATCGCCGCGAATGACTCTATTTTAATTGGGGAAAATGGTTGTTAATATGTAATGTTTAGAAAATTGCAGCAATTCGATAAAATCCCGTTTATTGTTTTTTAAAACTCTAAAATTCAGTTTTCACCTAATATTTTACTTTTATTTTATGTGTATAATAGGTTGTAGATAGCTAAGAACTAAATATACTTAAAAAAAATAAATCAAAATGATTATATAATAATAATCTATGGAAAACTTCTGAATTTGGTATTATTCACACGATTTAGTTAAATGAAATAACAATAATAATAAAATCTTTCCTTGTCACCACCCATGAAAAATATTTAGGTATGTTTGAGACATATATCTAAATTATATCTCTATAAAATTCTAAGAGCTCCTAAGGTGTTTCGAAATTGAAATGTGAGTGTGGGTAATTTCTGTTCTAAAAAGTCGTAAGTCTTAATAAGCAATCACGGAAGAAGATTCTCTTTTAATCCGTGTAAGCAATACACATGACAGCTATTGCAATGGTTCAGGATCATTCGTTAACCATTCTAAAGAGAACAAAACTAAAACACTCACAGGCCACAGCTGCTTCGCAGAAAAACCTCAAAATCATCTATCATTGTCATCTGGAATTACTGTACTGGACTCGGTCTCGGACTCGACTCGACGATTTATAATCTCGAGAAAGAAAAATCGTAAAAAAAGAATAGGTCGTTCTCTCGAGAAGAAACCATCGAGTCAACGAATCAACAATCGAGAGGCATCGAGATATTTGAACAATCGAAACAATCGACTAAAACATCTCGCAATCGCGCATCACTAAAATTGGTCAAGAAACCCACCGAACCTAATCCTAGATATCCAAAAGCTAAAAAAGAGAAGAAAATAAAAAAATGTAAGACTCAATATTGTCATCTGATGAGGAACAGACTCGCGAGGACGCTTGCATTTTCTGTAATGAACTTTACATTGACTCGAAAGACAAAGAGGGGTGGCTTCAACGTACCAGCTGTTGAAGTTGGGCACACGAAGTTTGTTCAAGTGTTGAAAAAAGCAATGCCAATCTCATATGAGACGTCTGTGTTTGATTATTTTTTGTGGCATTCTAGTAACTGTTGGAAAAGATAAAAAAATACTTTATCTGCATCGTGATTTTGCTTTAACTTCACCTTTTCTTTGTAATCCAAGTTTTTCTAATAAAATTTCGGATTAGAACTTGAATATACGTTATTTCTTATGAGTACCCCATTTTACCCAACCGGTTGTCCAAAACGGGGACTTTGCACATTTTTCAGAAAAATGTTTTTTCTGCCTATACTAATGATATTTTTTTAAAAATAACTTTGCCATCTGATAGTCCAAGACATGTTCTAATCAGAAAATGCTTTGCCGAATTTTTCTTATTTGTAGATTTTGTTTTGCGGACAGAGATATGTTAACGTCCCCGTTTTGGACAACTTTCCCCTAAATGAAACACCGAAAAGTTTTCGAGTATGAACGTGAGAGATGTTGAAGATAAATTGAATGCATCGTTTCCGTTTGATGTGACGAAGGTCATTATCATTTTAAATTTCACTAGTGTAAAAAAAAAAAAAAAAAAAAAAAAATGCTGATTTAAATTTTGGAATATAAGTAAATAAATAATTCTTTATAAAATAAAACTTACTTTAGGGCATCTTTTTCTTTTTATTTAATGTCTATTTATCTATATAAAAACATACGGTAACTGTTTTGCGTTCCTTAGCAACGGTTACTATATTCACTTCTTAGAATGTTTTTACACGTTTACTTTGAATCATAGTTTTATTATATTTGTAACTTGTTGCCAATTATTTTGACAGTATAAATATAATTATTTTTCAATGCTAATTAATGGAAAAAATATCATTTTTCCAGTTTTCTTGCACGTTTTCACTTAATTTTATTTTAAAAATTTATTTTCTATTTTTATTTTATTTTATTATTTTTGTATATTTTTTCTTGTTGCCAAGTCAAAAGAAAAAAAATAAAATATAATAAAAAATAAAATAAAACACTTTCATGTGTTTTTTTTTTTTTTTTTTTTTTTTTTTCTGGTAGTAATAATGGCCATCTCACATATCAAGTTTGATGCTTATACGCTATAGAAGCTGAGATATAAACTTTCCGTACACGGAGGAAATTACAGTTTAAATGATTCACCTGCCAGACGATTTATACATATTTTGATATACACAGCCTTTCATAAAAGAGCTTTCAAGTATTAAGTTTTGTGAAATTTTATACTGTAGAAACTGTCAAACTTTTCCGGAAATGGGGGCAATCACATTATGTCAACGCTCATTGTTGGGTGATATAAAAGAAAGTATGATTGTCACTAATTTATGTCAAGATGCAACTAAATATAAATTTTTAAGGTATGTGTTCTTGATCTAGAGCTGCCATAAACTTTTTGTCACTCACACAGATGGACGGCGATTCTTTTTTATTTTATATTATTTATTTATTTATTTTATGGTCAAATCTTGTTTAAGACATTTTAAAACCTGTAAAGACGTCGGAAGTCGAAACTTTTACGAATTCAACATATTCATATATGAATATAACTTAAAGTAAAAATTCCTGACAGATTCTCGTATAAATATGTATTTAGCTTGCTAAATTAATAAATAAATAAGTAAAATAAAATAAAATAAATGTTTTAACATTTTTTTTATTCACAATAAAAAGAGCGAGAGAGAGAGAGAGAGAGAGAGATGTTTTTGAACGGTCAGTTTCGTTTATGCCCATATCTATAGATAAATAAATAGACCGATTGAATTTAAGGGAATACACTGTGTTTTCATTGCCGATCATTTCCATACTCAAAAGTTATGCTATGTTTATATTATGTTTGCAGTCAAATTTATAATATCTTGTTGTTTATAAATCTTAATACTCATGCTTATTTATTTTATTTTTTATTTTTTTTTTAAGAAAAGTTACATGCATTTGTTTTTCATTTTTCCTCAGAAATTAAAAATTAGTTGGCATAGGTGGACTCTGCTCAGTTCCCCATAATATTTATGTTCTCATAAATTTCTAGTGAGAGACATAATATAATCATGTTAAAAGAAATGAATTTGACCAAATCTTGATATAGTGACAGAATGAAATCCCCGCCTAATAGGCTATCCACCGTTAACTTCGATATATATATCTTATTGTAATCTATTAATTTATTTTATCAGGGTCAATTCCGTTGTTTAGCTTTCATGCTATTATTTCCAATGCAATAATCCTCAAAATTCATATTTATATGAAAAATTTACAATTTCGCTTTGTTAATAAATCGTAAATTACGAATGATTTACGAAATTTTCCTATTAGTATATTTATATTCAATCATGTTTAAACAAATATCATAAATGTAATTTTGAAGTTGTCTAATGTATTTAGGATCCTCAAAATGGAAATTTATGCTGAATTTTGCCTTATTCTGACATGTTAAGTAAATCGTAAATTCCAAATAACTTACGAATTTTTTAAATTGGAAAAATCATAGTCTATGATATTCATGCCAGTATCCTATATAATATTTCGAAAGTGGTTTGACATCTTTACGATGAAAATATCCCTCAAGATTGACGTTTATATAAATTTGGCTCTATGCTGCCATGTTAAGAAATTCGTAATTTTCCAATAACGTACGAAATTTTTATATTGGAAAATTCAAAGCCATTAATATTCATGCCAGTGTTCTAAATAATATTTCAAAAGTAGTCTGACATCTTTACGATGAAAATATCTCTCAAAATTGACGTTTATGTGAAATTTTGCCCTATACTGCCATGTTAAGAAATTCGTAAATTTCCAATAACTTGCGAAATTTTCAAAGAAGCACATTTATAGTTACTAATGTCCATTCCGGCATCAAACCTGATATTTTAAAACTGGTCTGACATTTTTACAGTAAAAAGTTTCCATTTAATGCACGTTTAAGTGAATTTTTTTTTGCTATTCCCCCATGTTAAGAAAATCGTAAATTTCTCATAACTTATGAAGTTTTTTAATTCGAATGTTGCAAAAGAATTGGGTTCTCGCCAGTACCGAAAGTAATATTTTAAAACTGATCTGACATCTCTGCGATCATTTGTTCGTGAGATATCGTATTAACAGACTGACAAACTAACGGACTAACACACTGACACACTAACGGACTGACACACTGACACACTAGCAGACACCCTACAGACAGACACCATAAAAATTTTGTCATTTTCGGATTCCTCACACCTAAAAACGTGTAAAAAATTCAAAAAACCGAGGTCGAAAATTTTCATGAATACCTACGTTCCCCATACCTATAGTCTGATGGGGAACTAATAGATCTTAGAAAATTTTAAATTAATAAAGAAATTTAGAAAATTAATTATCAATTTAAATAACAATATATACTGAAAAATCAGATTCATTATTCTGTGTTTGAATTCTAGATGTCAAGTATTTAAAACGTATTTAAGCCTTCTATAAAACAAAATAAAATAAAATTACATATTCCCAGTTAAATTTGTGCCACGTGTTTTACAAGTGCAATTAGAAAGAAAAAAAAATCTCGATATTTCTCATATTCCTATAGGATATCTTTGTTTTATCATAGCAGAAGTAAGAAATACGAACAGCTCACTTCGAAAATAAAGATCTCTTCCACTGAAAGAGAAATGCCAATGCCCATTTTATCGGCAAAACGCAGCATACAGCTCAAGAAAGGTTTCAGATACCGCGCACTCTGAATGAATTTCCGGTAGAGGCCTGAGTTTTCAAAGAACAGAATTGTTCAATCTCTCTTAACTCTCTGAGAACCAAAGCGGCTCAAACGGCTGTACATGCAAAACCCCAAGGCCGCCGGCCGAAAGCAGGAACGCTGCTATCCCCCAGAAAGAGAAGGGTCTCGAAGTATTCAATCACTTCAGCAATTGTTAAGTTGACAGTTGGTTCCTCCTCCCTCTTTCTAAGTGAAAGCTATTAGTCTGCTAGGAAAAATTTCCCTGATTCAGAGCAGAAAAGGGACATTTTATCAGTTTGGTAGAAAAATCATCGCTTATTTGAAAAATCATTTTGAAAGTGAACTATGATGTTTTTTAAACACATTTTATACATAAGTAACAACATATATTTTATGTTTATTTATTTACTGTAAATCAAAACGTATGTGTTATTTTATTAAAAATTTATTAAAAAATGCATATTAAATATAACTATTAATAAAAAAGTTTTGTTTCCAAAAAGATAGACATTATAGAAAATATACTTTGAAAATTTCTGTTATTTTTAATATATATGTGTGTATATATTATATATATATATATATATATGCATAATTAATGTATGTTTTTTCTGTAAGATTTTTAAAATGTGTATTATTTCTTTTAAGGGTTAATTAATTATCTTTTTAATTCGAAGCATTTTGTAAACAATTTCTCAAGTTTTGTATCACAATCCCTACAGTAGAATAGTCATTTTGGATTTTTTTTTTATGTTACATTTTATTATACTGTACATAATTCTTTTTAATTTTGTTACAAAAATGTAAAATTTGGAAAATTAAAATAAATACATAAAAATAAATCTTTATTTATTTATTTTTAAGGAAAGAAAAAAAAAAAAAAAGAAGAAGAAGAACAATAATACGCCGCTATATTTACCTGTGGGATTAAATGACTATCCGAAATTTTATACCAGATTTATAATTGTAAAACTTCTTATGATGAATACAATTTTAAATAATAAAATAGTAAACTACACTTAAATGATAATAATAATAATTAATGCAATTCTGACTTCCTTTTTTTACCCTGCCTGATAACATTGATAAATACAAAGCACGGTAAAAATTACTGTGTATTATTCAATAGTTAAATAATAGCAGTAACTCCGAAAAGCAAAAATAGAACATAAAATTGAGGAAAATATAAATTGTATATTTAATTCAGGTTCCCTTTTCTAGATAAAAATGATTTTAATTTAAAAAATAAAAAATCTCTCTATGTATATATCATTAAATTTTTTCCTTTATTATATAAAATATAATTCGTTATTTTATTTTTATCTATCTGCATGAAAATATCAAATGTTATGTTTGACATTTGGCTGTCACATAAACAGTAATAATATCTCTTATGATTATAATATTCATAGAATTTTTATATGATATTTAAATATTTTGGAGAGAATAATAATCTACAAATTATGGAGCAAATAGAAAATTTTAATACATTTTGATGAGTGGAGAAAAAACACTGCGAAAGTAGAGTTATATAGATTAGATTGGATTTCGGAATAAGGCCGATTTACTGCAGTAGGTCCTAGCTCTGAAGGGGGGTCTTTCTAAGGGGTCCTATCCCATATTTACGCAAGTTTCGGAGAAAACCACGGAGCGTCTAGGCCGACGAGCGCGACCTGGGACCGAACCCAGCACCTCACGTCTACCAACTTTGAGCGCAGAACCGCTCGGCCGCTGGTGGGCCAGAGTTATATAGTTTTTACACAAGTGCGCCGTATGTGCCCTCAATAAAGAGTGTCGTTGATCACTGTTCTCATAACTACAATTATGAATTCTGACAGTTTTATTTAGCATAAAATATCGTTCTATTCCATGCATTTGTCTCTAAATTTTAATATTAGTGTCCAATGTCGTTTTTAAAAAAGCTTCAATTATATAAAGAATATATATATAAAGAAATAAAAATGTATCACGAAGATTTTCTGACTTTTGTATTTGATGCGTTCAAGATTATTTTTTCTCTTATGCAAGCTTATTTAATTACCTTTTCGATACAAATACAATAGCATATTTCTTTTTTAGATGCGCCGAAATTCGATTTATCCCCCCTCGTCTCGGGCATTTTTATAAATGTTGTTTTTCTTAAATTACAATGCTTACAAATTTTTATTTATTTATTGTGTTCTGAAAATGACGTTTATACATTCTTTATATAAAGATATTTTCTCAAAATCACACAATGAGCGCCTTAAAAAAAAAAAAAAAAAAAAAAAAAAAAGAAAGAAAGAAAGAAAAAAGCAAGCGCCACAGAACTGGCATTTTAAAGTAATAAGTACAAAACTTTGATTAAATTCCAGAAAATTTGATTTAAAAAACCAGAAAACGGAAAAAATAAGTAAAAATTAATTTCGATTATTTTTTACATACCAATGGTTTTATCTCTACTATCTTATCTCTTTATTTATATTAAATCATTAAATTAATCGTTTAGTATTAAAAATATTTATTTTATTCTATCTAAATGGTAAAGCAAAGAAATTGCTTCTTTTTAACGCATGCAAGAACCATGAAAAAGACTTCTGTGTGATTTTTGTTCCCATGGGACAGCGCTCATTAATTCATCAATGAAAGAAGAAAAGGGCTTTAGGCAATTGCTTTCATGTACCTGAATGACCATGGCCGCACAAGAAGTCTCCCGTAATTTACGTATGCAGACAAATTGGCGTATAGCACAGTCACAATGCCACGGAAGAAGATTGTACTCTTTTAATCCGTGCACAATACGCTGGATACGGTTTCGTTTCCAGAAAAATGTTAAAAACATCTTCCTGACTAAAAAGAATGAAAAGTAGATTCCCTCGTATTTTAAATATAGGTGATAATAAGTATTTAAAAGAATGGAGAAAAATACTTTATTAACAAAGCGCAGCTAAATATTTGCATAGTTATAAATTTTATTTGTTTATTTAAGAAATATTAATTGAAATATATGAAAGCCAGAAATTTTTGATAGCGGTTTTATGTTAGAAAGTGCCAAAGACTAAAATTAGAGTTTTGCAAAAAGGGTGATTAGTCAATTAAACCTTGTCTCAAATATTTCAAAAAGTTCGATATATTATATAGTTATAATTTCTCTTAATTAAAAATTCACTGAATCCATATCAAATATTTTCGAAACTGCAAATATTTATAAAACGAAAGAAAGTGGCATACCATAAAATATAGATAATTTATTGATATCTTGTGAAGTATGAATTTTAAGAATTTTTCACCACTCCTGGATTTCAAGAGTTACACAAAGCTCTAAATGTAATTAAATATCACTAACTTACACTGAAAATTAAGGTATGTGCAAATGCTTTCAAAACTGGTAGACTGGTAGTGCTGAAATCGATTGTTCCCAGTTCGTTCTTGTAAAACTAGCTGTTAAGAGATTTCTTAGTTTTTTTTTTTTTTTTTTTTTAGGTACGACAGGTTCAGTTCGGGATCCTTCGATTATTATATAAGTAAAAAGTGTAGGCATTCGAAAAAATAGATATCTAAAAAAAAAAAAAAAAAAAAAATGATAATAATAACAAGCAATTATACCAGAAAAGTTCATCGCCAAATAGTGACAAAAATATTTAATTCGTTAAGGGGGTCATATACTAAAGATGTAACGTAAAATGATTTAGCTATTACGAATTTTTCTTCTATCCTAAAAAAGTTTTATTTGTATTATGTATTTTAATTTGACATTTAATTTGGACATTTACATAGAATTGTTCTGATTTTGCCTTGTGTTATGAGCTATTAATATTCGTATTCACTGAGAGACAAAACAGCGAATAGTCGGATAGAGCCCCGCTGGGTTTAATAAGCGAAGGTTAGATCCCCCTAACAATTAACATTACTTTACGACATAAATTTGATTATTTAAAATTTACTGAAACTATAAAAACTATATATTGAAATATTCAATGATTCATGAGCTATCTCTGTCTCTCGCATAATTTTAAAACTATTCAATAAAAACTCAAATAGAAGATACCTAGATGAAGGTAATATCATATTGAAAAGATAGGCACCATGCCCTGGAATGGTGTTCACCAAATTGCGTGACTACAGCTGCTCATAATTAAAGAGTTAAAGAACAATCAAACAACAGTTGAAAGAAAACATAGAATACTTGCAGAAAACTTGATTGCTAAATATATTTAAATATATTTCTTTTTTATGTAGGAAAAAAAAAAAAGAAATGTGCAAACATTTCTTAAAAATAATTTAAATAAAACTCAGGAAAAAAAAAAAGTACTAAAGAAATGTAACAACTACATTATAGAATCCCTCGGCGCAATTTGAAATTTGGCACCGAAGTAGCTCGGATGTTTCTCACCAAGATTTTTACTTATGGAATTGCGATAACCATTTCAGTTCATCGCCAACCATGTCTTTATATGGAAAAATAGATTAAAATATTTTGTAATAGAATAATAGATTGATCCTGTCGTACTAAATTAAAATATGTTTAGTGTGAATTGTACATTACTTAGAAAACAAAATTAGGCCTTTTTTTTTCGTAACGCAGTTAAGTACGGGCTAAGCATCCTCAAATAAGAACCACACATCAGCAAGGTTACCCTACTGACTACTGTCGTTAATATTTTTGAAACTGCAAATATCTGTTAAAGAAAAGAAAATAACATCCCATGAAATAACAATAATTTATGAGCATTTCGGAAAATATATAAATTAAGAATTTTTCGCCATATCCTTTTTATGTAAATTATAAAAGATTCCAATATAATAAAATATCACTATAAACTCAAACTCAAACAACAAATTAACACAAACGCAAATGTTATCGATGCTGAAATATGGGAAGCGCCGGGTTCGAGGACGAAGTTGTCGATTCAGCCTTTCGAAGTTTTTTGTGTTTTTTTCTATAACGTGCTATACATCCACAGAAAGGAAGACATACGATCTTGGCCTAGGATCCTCCAGTCGTCAATATTTTTTTAACTGAAATATTTATAAAAAAAAAGAAAATGTCATCCCATGAAATCCACAAATAATTTTTGGATGTTTTGTGAAATATATAAAGAATTTAAAGAACGTGAATAAATGCAGGATGATCACTTGCAAGGCAGGCACAATTAAATTGCGCTTGAAAATATTGATCAAGAAGGTAAGTAAATTTCAATGAGTGATAAAGGTGAATGTTTCTTGAATAATTTTGAATAAAGTGTTAACGTTATTAACAGCTTAAAAAAAAATTATGAGTATATGTTAAGTATTTAAGCGGGGGTTTAAGGAATGGAGTATCCCCACGGCACAGGAAGTCTGACCAAATAAAAGAGTCTCAAAAAAAAAAAAAAAATCGGTCCCAAAATTGGAGAGCAGTACTGTTTCTCAAACCTGGTAGACGGGAAGTGTCGGGTTCGATCTCTTACCGTGTTCGTCGACCTATCTGTTCGGAGTTTTTCATGTTTTTTTCCCCCTTAAATTCGCGTAAATACGGGCGTGGACCACTTGGAAAGACCCCCACGGAGGGCATTCTCCTATGTAGGCCTGGGACCTTTGCGTAGTCAATCGGCCTTTAAACCTACAACCAACCAACCAACCTATTACTTTAGAATATAAAGTAATAAGATGAAGCATTATATTTTTAAATTAGAAAAACATAAATATATATATATATATATATATATATTGTTAAATTATGCCTTTTAAAAAATGTTATAATACCTAAAAATAAGTCAAAATGTCACATCCGCGAAGATGTAAATCTTAAAATATATATAATGAAAAAGGAAAGGAAATATAGACAGATATAAAAGCGAAGTTTTACTTTCTGTGATGCACACACTACACAATCTGAGATGTGTAACATATTCTCCCACGATATGGTGAGAAATTCTGGGTAATGGGTAATTCTGGGAGGAATGCTCCTAATTATTCTTATTCTTTATCGAAGACATCTTTTGAAATGGCCGATACCCTGCGGCGTGTGCCACACAGGAAGTGGCTGCTTAGTTTTCCCTACAGTATCTTTACGAAAAACATTTATATAGTTAAAAAAAATAAATAGGCAGACAGAAAAATCGATGTTATGCACTTTTTTACTAGAATCGAGAGTATAAAAAATACATTACACATTTCTTTTTAAAAAAATTGATACAATTAGTCAATAATTAAATATTATTTTTCAAGCAGTTATGGGAATATTTATAGTTCATAACTAATATCTGTTTAAATATGGCTGTGATTCGTATATATTAAATGAATAATAACATTTTATTCGTAATGTAAAATGAGTGTATGCATTTTTTTTTAAATAAAAGTTTTATTTTTCTGTATTTAAAATTAAATTAATAAATTTTACTCTCGCATATAGAAGTATAAAATCTACTCCTAATTTATTACTATTTGTTCCATTTCAAGAAATCGCACACCTGTCACAAAAAAAAAAAAAAAAAAAAAAAAAAAAAAACAGTTTCAGAAAAATAAATAGAATAGTTCTGCCATTGCTTTTGAATATAGTTTTGGAGACTAAGGTGTTATTTAAAGTGATAAAAAACTATATTATTTAATTTTCTGAAATTAATTTCTAAAATTTTGTGACATATGTGCGATTTCATAGAAGAGTCCAAAAATCCTCAGGATTTTCTTATCCACTGGAATATACTTGAATTATTTTTGTGTGCCCCTGTACTCGATCCACGACGTTAAATTAACTTATATACATCATTTAAAAAAAAAAAAAAAAAAATGCTTTGTTGAACTTAAATAAGAAACATAGATTTCAAACCATTCTGAAAATACTTATTGAATTAAAAGCGTAAATAGGTAGACGGATAAATGATTAGTAAAAATCTTTGACATAAACTTTATTAGTTTTCTTATTGTCGAATTTAATAGATATACATTAATTGGGCTTCTTACGATAAACCACCAGATATTTTAATACACTATTATAAAAATAACCTTGCATAAATATATTAAATGTAACAATTTAATCATTCGACATAAGTCTAATATGCGATCTACTACACAGATAGATCTTCTCAGGTTGAATCACTGCAATTCTAGTTAATTTTCTTTCTAAAATAACTCTATTTTAGAGTTTTATATTTTGCATGCGTTTAAAATGGAAATATTTCTATACGTTTATCCTAATTGTCATCATATACTTTTGAAACAATATAAAATGTGTTACAAATATATACCAAAAATGCATTCAAAGAAAAAAAAAATAATTTTTAGAAAAAATTAGTATTTCTGAGAGTGAATTATTCAAAATTCAAACTTATTTTGATAAATTTATGTAAACGTATTCTAAAAAAAAAATTTGCATGGTAATATTAATTGAGTCTTTCAAATATTAAATCTTTTCAAATTTTAGGAGCTAACAATCAAACCATGTTTTCTCCTTCGAATACGATTTTTATGTATTTTATGCTGAATTTTATTATGTATTTTATGTTGAATTTCATTATGTATTTTATGTTGAATTCAAAGAAAAATAACTAACTTTTTTTTTTTTTCTTTTTTTGAGAAATCACAGTTCGAATGTTTATTCCTCATTTTGGAGAAATAGTACCACTTACTTTCCTTATAGAAATAAGTAAAACTGAAATTTCGGAGAAATATTAGATGTGGTTATTATGAATATTTTCAATATCAAACTTGTTAAGCAGTTATATTATAACAATAATATGGTTGATTTATTGCCAGGGTTTTCAAAAAGTGAAATTTGAATACCAATATTTTTTTAAACATATTTTTTAAACTATATATATATAGAGAGAGAGAGAGTGAGAGAGAGATACTAAACTTTACTAATCGTTGATGCCCTTTGATATCTATATTTAAAAAATTACTATATAAAAATTCTGGCATTTAAATTTCTCTTTGGGAAATCTTTGTTTGTTACACAGATGATTTATAGATGGTAATAAACAATATATCCGTGTAATAAATCATCGACATTTATTTAATAAATAAGTAAATTATAACGACTCATAGGAATAATTTAGAAAGGGAAAAAAAAAAAAAAAAGGACTTACAAATACTATAATGAAAATTGAATATTTCCAAATTTTACAAAAGAAATCCTAAATCCACTCGTTAACATTTTTTGATTAAAAAAATTTCAAAGTATTAATTATGTTTAATCAACACTTTAAAAAATTCTTATAAAGTCATCAAGATCTAAAAAAGAGATATTTTCTTTTTGCATGCCCTAACAATTTTAAAATACCCATTTAAAAATATGAAGACAATCAAGAATAAATAATAGTAACCATCCAATTATTCATTTAAAAAACGTAAGAATGTTGAGTAAATTTCCAAATATTTCATCATTTTGTAAATTTTTGCGTGAAACTTAAATGTTTTCTTGAGTACTAATATGCATTGTACTAGCTAAAATACCTATGATTGTCTTCTCATGTTTCTTCTTTTCTAACAAAAAAAGTCTGATTTTCCACTCTAAAGGTCTATGTTTTCTTATTTTTCCCTTTTAGCATTTTCCCCATTAAAAGAAATCCCTTTTTATTTTCCCTCAAAGAGCGATCGGTATCTTGAAAGTAGTGATTACAATCTCAGGGTTTACGCCTACCGCCTAAAGTGGGGGTGAAAATCTTTCCAGGAGGATGGGAAACAGCGGTCTTTTGACGTCTATGCGAAAATCTACTCACGGTTCGCAAAGAGTTAAATGCCGAGGAGACTTACTACCGTTCAGGTGCTCACTCGGTGTATGTATAAACTAGAGCGAAAAGGGACGATGCGTCAAAACTTATTTTTTATAGAGAAATGTTTTCAATTATAAATATTGGTATTATATAAATATTTCTTCATTTCTGTTTTCATTTTTTATCTATGTTTACATACTTGCTTTGGACGTTTCATTTGATAGATTTTTCCTTTAACTGATATTTGCTCAAAACAAAATCTTACACAAAAATTAGATTGTAAATTCAGTTAAAAAGAAAAAAAATATCGTAATCAAATTTAAGTTTTTTAAGGTTTTCGTGAAGCTCGAATCTCTTAGTCCCAGATAAGAGAAGAAAAAGAAAAAACTCACTGCTTGCGCTAATGTATTTTGTTTTATTATTATATAATTTTAATTTAGAAAACTGGGCGCCATGTATTTATTTCTTATATGTACGACAGAACTAATGCTTTCAATCACTAATTTCGCTTTGTGTTTTGTGCTCTATTTCACCAAAAATGTACCAGGTTTACACCAATATCTAGTTTTAATATTTTATTTGTTTATTTATGTTATAATATGACCAAATTGTAAAATGTTACACATATTTGAAAGTGAACTGTTAACCATTCGATTGACAGGTAGTAAAAGAATTAATTTAATCAAGTTTTCACTTTTTGAGAAAAAAATTCAAACTATTCAAAAATTAAAATAGTAATAATAATAATAATAATAAATGTTCGAAATAGCCATTCTTCTTTTATGTAAACGTCGCGATTATTACTTCTGGAATCATTTTTTATTAATTGATGCATTTCATTGAATATCCGTTTGAAAAACATGTGGTAAATTATTTGCCTCACGTTCTTGCAGTTAAAGAAATAAAAATTAAATAACTAATTAATCGATTAATTAATATCAGAAATCATGATTCAAATTATTTATATAAAGCTTATAATATGCAAAATAGTGTTTTCGTACTAAATTAAGTCCGAATCTGTCAGATTTTTATTTTATTTTATTTTATTTTACTTTCTTTTTTTATTTTTTTATTTTTTTGATTTGTCTTCATATTTCATTTCCGATACTCCTCCCTTTGTAAATTTTTTAATGAAATATTTTCAACCTTCTTTTCTGAAAATAAAAAAATAGGCAGATAAATCAAACTGCGTTAGTGTTCTTTCTTTTTTTAAATTAATTAATTAATTAAAATAAAACAGATAGATAAATATAATAAATAATATAGCATAGCTGCCAATATTTTAATTTATTCCAGAGTACATTTTGCTCCGCCTTTAATTCCTACCCTTATTCTTTAAAATTAATTTTTTCTTATTTAATTGAAGTTACATGTTGGAGAAAATTTTTCTCTGTATAAAGTGGTGTGAAATAAAGGCGGGGCTATATTAAAATATTGGTAGCTTTGATATAGCAATAATAATTTGAATTCGACGTACATTTAGGTTGCGATGCGTTTTATTTCTTCCAATCGGCTGCTAAAAATACGAAAAGGAAGCATGAAACATAACATTATTTTTTTGATAAAAAAATTTGCTGTTGTTTATTAAAATAATGAAAGGATTGTATTTCGCTTAACTCTATGGGAATATTATGCTTATTCCCTACGATACCATAGGTCATACTTGCCAACATCCGTAGTGTTGTCAGTCACGCCCTTTTTTTTCACACCAGTAAATTTTTAAAGTGATGTTCTCCAAATGCAATTATGATTAAATAAGAATAAAAATACTCTAAAAAGATACAGTTGAGAAAAAGAAGGCGGGGCTAACTATGCTACAGAATATTAATTAGTATGTTGGCAGGTATGCCATAGGTAGTATTTCAATTTTGTTTTTGTTTGCATTTTTCTTTAAGTAAAACAATGCGATTTCCTTTGTGCAGAAATACTACAATGGTTGCTATTTTATCAAAATAATTAGGAGTTATAAAATAAACCAAAATGATATTTTTGTATACTACATAACATAAATGCAGAAATACCTTCACTGTTCGTTTAAAAAAGAAACGAATGTGAGAGAAAAAATAAATGCAGGAATAGGAGGAGCTTTTTTTTAAAGCAGTCTGGTCGTACAGTACATACTTCCCAACACCCTAATAAATATTCCGTAGTGTCGTTAGTTCCGCCCTTTTTTTTCACACCAATAAATTTTTAGAGTTATATTCTCCAAAGGCAATAACGAATAAATAAGAAGAAATATACTCTAAAAAGATACTGGTGGGAAAAAAAGAAGGCGGGGCTATCAATACTACGGAATATTAATTAGTATGTTGGCAAGTATGGTACAGTAACATAGATATCAACATTTCAGCTTGTTCCGCAGAAGTTTTACTCCGCTTTTATTTTGTATGATTTTTGCTTTTTTTTAATAAAATTTATGGAAATGTTTATTTTGTGCCATCTTAACCAAATTAATTGAAAACGCATGCAAATAGATAGTGTACTGTAAAGAAAATATTTGCGCAATTTTTAGTTGTTGTTTTAGATGGTGGGACACAAAAGATAGAATAATTCATTTAAATAAACACATTTCAGTACATAATATAAATTAATGAAAGTGATATATTTGACTGCGTATTTAAAAATTAAAAGCAATATTTCAATGTGGAAATATACTTTAATAAGCAAAACAAAATAATTGCAGTGGAATTTAAAAAGAAATCATTTAGTGTAACATCAGTGCGTTGCTAGGATTTCATATCATTTCTTTTAAAACACATATTGTGATATTATAAGAGATGTGAATGAAAAGGTATCGGTGAGTAAATGTTATATATTATTTTACATTGAAAATAACATTTGCAGTGTAAAAATAAATAGAAGAAGAAAGCAAATTCAAATAAGAAAATCTATGTATTTTTGAATTAATAGCAAAGCGTCAATGAAAATTTGATATCATTATTTTTAAGACCCTTAGTTCTCATTCTTATAGCAGTACAGTGCTGCGTCAAGAACTTTTAACCAGTTGAGGGTTTTTTTGTATTGATACATTATAATTATATTCTTTCTAATCAAAGTAGTTGTATCCATAGTATATTTCACTGTAAAAAAGTGAGTATTGGTTATATATTTAAAAAATAAATAGTATACAAATTGTGAAAGAAATGTCCACTGGTAGAGTTACAGATTTTCAAATGGCGCGAATCTACGTCAGCGATCGCGAATGTGATAACTTTAATTTACCATATTCTTCAACATTTTAATTTCTTTTAGATAAAAAGTTATATTAATATATATACATATATATATATTTCTATATATAATTATTACAGATGCTTCTTTCTCTTTTACACCTAGGATGCGCTTTTATTTATCCTTTTGTTAGTCACAGTACTGAAAAATAACTCTGTGGAATTCTTTAATTCTACTGTTTTTCCTTTACATTCATTTGATATTCATTGGTTTCACTTAAAGGCTGTTTCGGTTATGATTGTACAGCCTTAAAAGTGGTGTTTTTTTTTTTTTTTTTTTTTTTTCCCTGTACTTTTGCCAATAATCGTATTCAAAAGATTGCGAATTAAGAAATATTATAATTTTGTAAGTATCTTTTGCGTCTAGCTGATAAAGCCTTCCTCCATCTTCAGCATTTAATGATCAATTTACAGCAACATGAAATGCTTCATAATTTTATTTTAAACATTTTACATTTTTGACATAAATTTTACTTGTTTCAGAATATGGATTTAAAATTTAAACTATTTGAACACGGAATCGTAAAATAATTTGGTAGAATTGTACTTTATTTTAAGTAAAGTTAAAAGGCAAGATTTACTAATGAATATATGAATACAGCCGTATTTACTTTCTCTTACCCTTACGGTAGAGAAATTATTTAGGGTCAAATTTTCGAAAGTGAGTTTTTGTTAAATTTACTTATTCTGAGGTCCCCTAAATACGAAAATCATGTTTTTAGCGAATGGTCTGTATGTCTGTCTGTCTGTCTGTGTGTCTGTTATCAGCATATCTCAAGAACAAATAGTAGCAGAAATTCCAAACTCAGTATTCTAAATGTGTATCACATAAGGATGTTACACGAAGCTTTTCGTTGAGATAAAGCAAATGGTTCGTGTAGAGGGACATTCAAATTATTCAAATACATTACGTCTATGGAGGAAATTGCAGGTAAGTAGAGTTCACATCTATCGGCTCCACTAAACCAAATGAAACGAATATATATTTTTTGTAATAGAGATAGTCAACTGGGAAATTTTATTTTGTGTATGTAGAAGCTTGGCCTCCCCCCCCCGAGGGGGGCGAAGTCTCGTGAATACCTTTAAAACGAATGGTTGAACCATCGATCTGCAATAACTTAAAATAAAGTTATCGATTTTTTTTCATTTTTTAACAATTTTTTTTTTCTCCGTTAATGTAATAGTGAGAATAAATTCAGCTTTTTTTGGATATTTAGTGTTATAATTCTCTTAGAGTAACTTAAAAACGAATAATTTTAGAAGATCCAAATGTTGTATTTTGAAGTTAATATAAGTTTGTTGCTGGAAATGTTGGATAAAAATTGATAAGTTTCAATGAATGTTGCGAGTGAAAATTGTCTGTATAATTTTAAGTAAACTTTTAACTTTAATAACAGAATTAAATTCTATATGAATGCTGGTGCAATTATAAAACGGGGGGTTGAAGAGGGCTGTAGTCCCCCTCACACAGAACTAATTATCATATAAAACTCTTCCGAAGCCTAATTTGAATTTTTTAACAGAGGTTATCTTACCTCTTAATCTCCAACCTACATTTATAGTATTAAATTTCAGGATAAGAGAAGGTCGTGTGAGTAACATACCAGATTATTTAAAATGTTATACACATATTTCACTAAGGGATCAAGTCTCCTATTTTTGCACATTTCTAATTCATTTGACATAATTAAAATGCTTTTGATAAAGCTAAAAATTATATACGTAAATAAATAAAAATAATGAAATTTGTGAATAAAAAATAAAATACAATTTTTTAGAAACACACCTAATTAAAACATATAGATCTAGACAAATTCAGTGATTCTTTATTTATTTACAGTTCTTTTCGATATAAATATGTACCGGGTGCGCAAAAAGTTCGTGAAAACTTTAAAAATTCTATGGATATTAAAATACTTACTTTTGACCATTGTTTTACATCTTTAATCGCCCCACCTTCACTGTTTAGCCGACGTACAAGAGCTTCCCAGTCTTTTTTTTTCTTTTTTTTTTCTTTGAGGTATATTTCGTAGTTAAAATTCCTTTATTCATGTATTTTTTGCCATAGCTTCGAGAATGATTTGGATTTTGGCTTTTTGTGACTCTAAATCTTTTCATTTCACTGGCGTCCATATTAATAAATATATATCTATAACAAAACAATAAACCGTAAAAACAAATAGTAGTAACAATAGAATAAATAAATTAAAAATTAACAAATGTAAAAAAAAAAAAAGAGAGAGAGAGACGGAAAAATTAAGAAACGCAAGCACATGGAACAATGCAAGAATATAGGGGAGAGTTGTCTAAAACGGGGACGGCGGATTAAATGGGGACGTTCAGTTTCTCATAGATTAGTGCTGTCTTCTTTGAATAAAATAGTCTACGATTATTCTAATTCGGCTATAAGCAAGTTTGAATCTAGTTGTTGACATATTTACCTGGTTCTGTTATTTTCTACAAAGTTTTCAATTTTTTGTGATTTTCATTTCGATTGTGGCCGTACACTGTATTGGATCTTATCAAGTGACCATTGAACGTTCGATTTTGGTAAGTACGTTATGGATTCGTATAGATTTAATTTACATTTTCACATATTGTTTTATAGTTTTGTATGACACGTATGCGAAGGGACACCACGTTTTTAGCATACGTCATGGTCGGCTCAAATGGGGACATTGACGGTAGTCCAAAACGGGGTCGTCCCCATTTTGGACGCCATGGAGGTAGGATAAATTTGTAATTGTTCTTTCATTTTTAAAGTGTTTTAAATGAGTACAAGTGCTTATTTATGTATGTAATACATATGTGGAAAGGATGAATATGAGACACGAAAATGGCTCATACATCACCGTGGACGCTACGTGACAATTTACTAGATCTGAAAACTTTTCGGAACTGCATTTTCAAGAGCAGCTACTGTGCAAAATGCTATGAATGGATTTAAAAAAAAAACAGGCACATATCCCTTTAACAGAGATTTGTTCCCTGAACATTTATTTGCGCCTTCAGAAACAACTGAAAAACCTGCTTACAACTCTTTAGAGCATCAGTTAGCATCAAGGTGTGAAAATGTCACACCCGAACCTTCCACTTCATCATTTGGAATATCTCCAGATATAGAAACCCATAAATGTTCAGTTTTTAACACTTCGTCTAATAATGCCTCTACCACAAGAAACTGAACGGTTGCAAAAAAAGTGAATGACATGAGGAGAGGTAAAACTGTCATTTTCACTTCATCACCTTACAAAGCAGAATTGAAAGACTGCAGAACAGGAGAAAAATGCAAAGAAGAATAAACAGAAAAGAAAATTGGAATTGGTCAAGAAACCCACCGAACCTAATCCTAGATATCCAAAAGCTAAAAAAGAGAAGAAAATAAAAAAATGTAAGACTCAATATTGTCATCTGATGAGGAACAGACTCGCGAGGACGCTTGCATTTTCTGTAATGAACTTTACATTGACTCGAAAGACAAAGAGGGGTGGCTTCAACGTACCAGCTGTCGAAGTTGGGCACACGAAGTTTGTTCAAGTGTTGAAAAAAGCAATGCCAATCTCATATGAGACGTCTGTGTTTGATTATTTTTTGTGTCATTCTAGTAACTGTTGGAAAAGATAAAAAAATACTTTATCTGCATCGTGATTTTGCTTTAACTTCACCTTTTCTTTGTAATCCAAGTTTTTCTAATAAAATTTCGGATTAGAACTTGAATATACGTTATTTCTTATGAGTACCCCATTTTACCCAACCGGTTGTCCAAAACGGGGACTTTGCACATTTTTCAGAAAAATGTTTTTTCTGCCTATACTAATGATATTTTTTTAAAAATAACTTTGCCATCTGATAGTCCAAGACATGTTCTAATCAGGAAATGCTTTTCCGAATTTTTCTTATTTGTAGATTTTGTTTTGCGGACAGAGATATGTTAACGTCCCCGTTTTGGACAACTTTCCCCTAAATGAAACACCGAAAAGTTTTCGAGTATGAACGTGAGAGATGTTGAAGATAAATTGAATGCATCGTTTCCGTTTGATGTGACGAAGGTCATTATCATTTTAAATTTCAATAGTGTAAAAAAAAAAAAAAAAAAAAAAAAAAAAAAGAAAAAATGCCGATTTTAAATTTTGGAATATAAAAAAATAAATAATTCTTTATAAAATAAAACTTACTTTAGAGCATCTTTTTCTTTTTATTTAATGTATATTTATCTATATAAAAACATACGGTAACTGTGTTGCGTTCCTTAGCAACGGTTACTATATTCACTTCTTAGAATGTTTTTACACGTTTACTTTGAACCATAGTTTTATTATGTTTGTAACTTGTTGCCAATTATTTTGACAGAATAAATATAATTATTTTTCAATGCTAATTAATGGAAAAAATATCATTTTTCCAGTTTTCTTGCACGTTTTCACTCAATTTTATTTTTAAAATTTATTTTCTATTTTTATTTTATTTCATTATTTTGGTATATTTTTTCTTGTTGCCAAGTCAAAAGAAAAATAAAATAAAATAAAAAATAAAATAAAATAAAATAAAACACTTTCAAGTGTTTTTTTTTTTTTTTTTTCTGGTAGTAATAATGGCCATCTCACATATCAAGTTTGATGCTTATACGCTATAGAAGCTGAGATATAAACTTTCCGTACACGGAGGAAATTACAGTTTAAATGAATCACCTGCCAGACGATCTATACATATTTTGACATACACAGCCTTTCATAAAAGAGCTTTCAAGTATTAAGTTTTGTGAAATTTTATACTGTAGAAACTGTCAAAACTTTTCCGGAAATGGGGGCAATCACATTATGTCAACGCTCATTGTTGGGTGATATAAAAGAAAGTATGATTGTCACTAATTTATGTCAAGATGCAACTAAATATAAATTTTTAAGGTATGTGTTCTTGATCTAGAGCTGCCATAAACTTTTTGTCACTCACACAGATGGACGGCGATTCTTTTTTATTTTATATTATTTATTTATTTATTTTATGGTCAAATCTTGTTTAAGACATTTAAAACCTGTAAAGACGTCGGAAGTCGAAACTTTTACGAATTCAACATATTCATATATGAATATAACTTAAAGTAAAAATTCCTGACAGATTCTCGTATAAATATGTATTTAGCTTGCTAAATTAATAAATAAATAAGTAAAATAAAATAAAATAAATGTTTCAACATTTTTTTTATTCACAATAAAAAGAGCGAGAGGGAGAGAGAGAGAGAGAGATGTTTTTGAACGGTCAGTTTCGTTTATGCCCATATCTATAGATAAATAAATAGACCGATTGAATTTAAGGGAATACACTGTGTTTTCATTGCGGATCATTTCCGTACTCAAAAGTTTTGCTATGTTTATATTATGTTTGCAGTCAAATTTATAATATCTTGTTGTTTATAAATCTTAATACTCATGCTTATTTTTTTTTTTTTTTTTAAGAAAAGTTACATGCATTTGTTTTTCATTTTTCCTCAGAAATTAAAAATTAGTTGGCATAGGTGGACTCTGCTCAGTTCCCCATAATATTTATGTTCTCATAAATTTCTAGTGAGAGACATATTATAATCATGTTAAAAGAAATGAATTTGACCAAATCTTGATATAGTGACAGAATGAAATCCCCGCCTAATAGGCTATCCACCGTTAACTTCGATATATATATCTTATTGTAATCTATTAATTTATTTTATCAGGGTCAATTCCGTTGTTTAGCTTTCATGCTATTATTTCCAATGCAATAATCCTCAAAATTCATATTTATATGAAAAATTTACAATTTCGCTTTGTTAATAAATCGTAAATTACGAATGATTTACGAAATTTTCCTATTAGTATATTTATATTCAATCATGTTCAAACAAATATCATAAATGTAATTTTGAAGTTGTCTAATGTATTTATGATCCTCAAAATGGAAATTTATGCTGAATTTTGCCTTATTCTGACATGTTAAGTAAATCGTAAATTCCAAATAACTTACGAATTTTTTAAATTGGAAAAATCATAGTCTATGATATTCATGCCAGTATCCTATATAATATTTCGAAAGTGGTTTGACATCTTTACGATGAAAATATCCCTCAAGATTGACGTTTATGTAAATTTGGCTCTATGCTGCCATGTTAAGAAATTCGTAATTTTCCAATAACTTACGAAATTTTTATATTGGAAAATTCAAAGCCATTAATATTCATGCCAGTGTTCTAAATAATATTTCAAAAGTAGTCTGACATCTTTACGATGAAAATATCTCTCAAAATTGACGTTTATGTGAAATTTTGCCCTATACTGCCATGTTAAGAAATTCGTAAATTTCCAATAACTTGCGAAATTTTCAAAGAAGCACATTTATAGTTCCTAATGTTCATTCCGGCATCAAACCTGATATTTTAAAACTGGTCTGACATTTTTACAGTAAAAAGTTTCCATTTAATGCACGTTTAAGTGAATTTTTTTTTGCTATTCCCCCATGTTAAGAAAATCGTAAATTTCTCATAACTTACGAAGTTTTTTAATTCGAATGTTGCAAAAGAATTGGGTTCTTGCCAGTATCGAAAGTAATATTTTAAAACTGATCTGACATCTCTGCGATCATTTGTTCGTGAGATATCGTATTAACAGACTGACAAACTAACGGACTAACACACTGACACACTAACGGACTGACACACTGACACACTAGCAGACACCCTACAGACAGACACCATAAAAATTTTGTCATTTTCGGATTCTTCACACCTAAAAACGTGTAAAAAAGTCAAAAAACCGAGGTCGAAAATTTTCATGAATACCTACGTTCCCCATACCTATAGTATGATGGGGAACTAATAGATCTTAGAAAATTTTAAATTAATAAAGAAATTTAGAAAATTAATTATCAATTTAAATAACAATATATACTGAAAAATCAGATTCATTATTCTGTGTTTGAATTCTAGATGTCAAGTATTTAAAACGTATTTAAGCCTTCTATAAAACAAAATAAAATAAAATTACATATTCCCAGTTAAATTTGTGCCACGTGTTTTACAAGTGCAATTAGAAAGAAAAAAAAATCTCGATATTTCTGATATTCCTATAGGATATCTTAGTTTTATCATAGCAGAAGTAAGGAATACGAAAAGCTCACTTCGAAAATAAAGATCTCTTCCACTGAAAGAGAAATGCCAATGCGCATTTTATCGGCAAAACGCAGCATACAGCTCAAGAAAGGTTTCAGATACCGCGCACTCTGAATGAATTTCCGGTAGAGTTCTGAGTTTTCAAAGAGCAGAATTGTTCAATCTCGCTTAAATGCCGAGGAGACTTACTACCGTTCAGGTGCTCACTCGGTGTATGTATAAACTAGCGCGGAAAGGGACGATGCGCCAAAACTTATTTTTTACAGAGAAATGTTTTCAATTATAAATATTGATATTATATAAATATTTCTTCATTTCTGTTTTCATTTTTTATCTATGTTTACATACTTGCTTTGGACATTTCATTTGATAGATTTTTCCTTTAACTGATATTTGCTCAAAACAAAATCTTACACAAAAATTAGATTGTAAATTCAGTTAAAAAGAAAAAAAATATCGTAATCAAATTTAAGTTTTTTAAGGTTTTCGTGAAGCTCGAATCTCTTAGTCCCAGATAACAGAAAAAAAAGAAAAAACTCACTGCTTGCGCTAATGTATTTTGTTTTATTATTATATAATTTTAATTTAGAAAACTGGGCGCCATGTATTTATTTCTTATATGTACGACAGAACTAATGCTTTCAATCACTAATTTCGCTTTGTGTTTTGTGCTCTATTTCACCAAAAATGTACCAGGTTGTACACCAATATCTAGTTTTAATATTTTATTTGTTTATTTATGTTATAATATGACCAAATTGTAAAATGTTACACATATTTGAAAGTGAACTGTTAACCAGGTAGTAAAAGAATTGACAGGTAGTAAAAGAATTAATTTAATCAAGTTTTCACTTTTTGAGAAAAAAATTCTAACTATTCAAAAATTAAAATAGTAATAATAATAATAATAATAAATGTTCGAAATAGCCATTCTTCTTTTATGTAAACGTCGCGATTATTACTTCTGGAATCATTTTTTATTAATTGATGAATTTCATTGAATATCCGTTTGAAAAACATGTGGTAAATTATTTGCCTCACGTTCTTGCAGTTAAAGAAATAAAAATTAAATAACTAATTAATCGATTAATTAATATCAGAAATCATGATTCAAATTACTTATATAAAGCTTATAATATGCAAAATAGTGTTTTCGTACTAAATTAAGTCCGAATCTGTCAGATTTTTATTTTATTTTATTTTATTTTACTTTATTTTTTTATTTATTTATTTTTTTGATTTGGCTTCATATTTCATTTCCGATACTCCTCCCTTTGTAAATTTTTTAATGAAATATTTTCAACCTTCTTTTCTGAAAATAAAAAAATAGGCAGATAAATCAAACTGCGTTAGTGTTCTTTCTTTTTTTAAATTAATTAATTAATTAAAATAAAACAGATAGATAAATATAATAAATAATATAGCATAGCTGCCAATATTTTAATTTATTCCAGAGTACATTTTGCTCCGCCTTTAATTCCTACCCTTATTCTTTAAAATTAATTTTTTCTTATTCAATTGAAGTTACATGTTGGAGAAAATTTTTCTCTGTATAAAGTGGTGTGAAATAAAGGCGGGGCTAAATTAAAATATTGGTAGCTTTGATATAGCAATAATAATTTGAATTCGACGTACATTTAGGTTGCGATGCGTTTTATTTCTTCCAATCGGCTGCTAAAAATACGAAAAGGAAGCATGAAACATAACATTATTTTTTTGATAAAAAAATTTGCTGTTGTTTATTAAAATAATGAAAGGATTGTATTTCGCTTAACTCTATGGGAATATTATGCTTATTCCCTACGATACCATAGGTCATACTTGCCAACATCCGTAGTGTTGTCAGTCACGCCCTTTTTTTTCACACCAGTAAATTTTTAAAGTGATGTTCTCCAAATGCAATTATGATTAAATAAGAATAAAAATACTCTTAAAAGATACAGTTGAGAAAAAGAAGGCGGGGCTAACTATGCTACAGAATATTAATTAGTATGTTGGCAGGTATGCCATAGGTAGTATTTCAATTTTGTTTTTGTTTGCATTTTTCTTTAAGTAAAACAATGCGATTTCCTTTGTGCAGAAATACTACAATGGTTGCTATTTTATCAAAATAATTAGGAGTTATAAAATAAACCAAAATGATATTTTTGTATACTACATAACATAAATGCAGAAATACCTTCACTGTTCGTTTAAAAAAGAAACGAATGTGAGAGAAAAAATAAATGCAGGAATAGGAGGAGCTTTTTTTTTAAAGCAGTCTGGTCGTACAGTACATACTTCCCAACACCCTAGTAAATATTCCGTAGTGACGTTAGTTCCGCCCTTTTTTTTCACACCAATAAATTTTTCGAGTAATATTCTCCAAAGGCAATAACGATTAAATAAGAAGAAATATACTCTAAAAAGATACTGGTGGGAAAAAAAGAAGGCGGGGCTAACAATACTACGGAATATTAATTAGTATGTTGGCAAGTATGGTACAGTAACATAGATATCAACATTTCAGCTTGTTCCGTAGAAGTTTTACTCCGCTTTTATTTTGTATGATTTTTGCTTTTTTTTAATAAAATTTATGGAAATGTTTATTTTGTGCCATCTTAACCAAATTAATTGAAAACGCATGCAAATAGATAGTGTACTGTAAAGAAAATATTTGCGCAATTTTTAGTTGTTGTTTTAGATGGTGGGACACAAAAGATAGAATAATTCATTTAAATAAACACATTTCAGTACATAATATAAATTAATGAAAGTGATATATTTGACTGCGTATTTGAAAATTAAAAGCAATATTTCAATGTGGAAATATACTTTAATAAGCAAAACAAAATAATTGCAGTGGAATTTAAAAAGAAATCATTTAGTGTAACATCACTGCGTTGCTAGGATTTCATATCATTTCTTTTAAAACACATATTGTGATATTATAAGAGATGTGAATGAAAAGGTATCGGTGAGTAAATGTTATATATTATTTTACATTGAAAATAACATTTACAGTGTAAAAATAAATAGAAGAAGAAAGCAAATTCAAATAAGAAAATCTATGTATTTTTGAATTAATAGCAAAGCGTCAATGAAAATTTGATATCATTATTTTTAAGACCCTTATTTCTCATTCTTATAGCAGTACAGTGCTGCGTCACAAACTTTTAACCAGTTGAGGGTTTTTTTGTATTGATACATTATAATTATATTCTTTCTAATCAAAGTAGTTGTATCCATAGTATATTTCACTGTAAAAAAGTGAGTATTGGTTATATATTTAAAAAATAAATAGTATACAAATTGTGAAAGAAATGTCCACTGGTAGAGTTACAGATTTTCAAATGGCGCGAATCTACGTCAGCGATCGCGAATGTGATAACTTTAATTTACCATATTCTTCAACATTTTAATTTCTTTTAGATAAAAAGTTATATTAATATATATACATATATATATATTTATATATATAATTATTACAGATGCTTCTTTCTCTTTTACACCTAGGATGCGCTTTTATTTATCCTTTTGTTAGTCACAGTACTGAAAAATAACTCTGTGGAATTCTTTAATTCTACTGTTTTTTCCTTTACATTCATTTGATATTCATTGCTTTCACTTAAAGGCTGTTTCGGTTATGATTGTACAGCCTTAAAAGTGGTGTTTTTTTTTTTTTTTTTTTTTTTTTTTTTTCCTGTACTTTTGTCAATAATCGTATTCAAAAGATTACGAATTAAGAAATATTATAATTTTGTAAGTATCTTTTGCGTCTAGCTGATAAAGCCTTCCTCCATCTTCAGCATTTAATGATCAATTTACAGCAACATGAAATGCTTCATAATTTTATTTTAAACATTTTACATTTTTGACATAAATTTTACTTGTTTCAGAATATGGATTTAAAATTTAAACTATTTGAACACGGAATCGTAAAATAATTTGGTAGAATTGTACTTTATTTTAAGTAAAGTTAAAAGGCAAGATTTACTATGAATATATGAATACAGCCGTATTTACTTTCTCTTACCCTTACGGTAGAGAAATTATTTAGGGTCAAATTTTCGAAAGTGAGTTTTTGTTAAATTTACTTATTCTGAGGTCCCCTGAATACGAAAATCACGTTTTTAGCGAATGGTCTGTATGTCTGTCTGTCTGTCTGTGTGTCTGTTATCAGCATATCTCAAGAACAAATAGTAGCAGAAATTCCAAACTCAGTATTCTAAATGTGTATCACATAGGGATGTTACACGAAGCTTTTCGTTGAGATAAAGCAAATGGTTCGTGTAGAGGGACACTCAAATTATTCAAATACATTACGTCTATGGAGGAAATTGCAGGTAAGTAGAGTTCACATCTATCGGCTCCACTAAACCAAATGAAACGAATATATATTTTTTGTAGTAGAGATAGTCAACTGGGAAATTTTATTTTGTGTATGTAGAAGCTTGGCCTCCCCCCCCCCCCCCCCCCGAGGGGAGCGAAGTCTCGTGAATACCTTTAAAACGAATGGTTGAACCATCGATCTGCAATAATTTAAAATAAAGTTATCGATTTTTTTTTCATTTTTTAACAATTTTTTTTTTCTCCGTTAATGTAATATTGAGAATAAATTCAGCTTTTTTTGGATATTTAGTGTTATAATTCTCTTAGAGTAACTTAAAAACGAGTAATTTTAGAAGATCCAAATGTTGTATTTTGAAGTTAATATAAGTTTGTTGCTGGAATTGTTGCTGGAAAAGTTTCAATGAATGTTGCGAGTGAAAATTGTCTGTATAATTTTAAGTAAACTTTCAACTTTAATAACAGAATTAAATTCTATATGAATGCAGGTGCAATTATAAAACGGGGGGTTGAAGAGGGCTGTAGTCCCCCTCACACAGAACTAATTATCATATAAAACTCTTCCGAAGCCTAATTTGAATTTTTTAACAGAGGTTATCTTACCTCTTAATCTCCAACCTACATTTATAGTATTAAATTTCAGGATAAGAGAAAGTCGTGTGAGTAACATACCAGATTATTTAAAATGTTATACACATATTTCACAAAGGGATCAAGTCTCTTATTTTTGCACATTTCTAATTCATTTGACATAATTAAAATGCTTTTGATAAAGCTAAAAATTATATACGTAAATAAATAAAAATAATGAAATTTGTGAATAAAAAATAAAATACAATTTTTTAGAAACACACCTAATTAAAACATATAGATCTAGCCAAATTCAGTGATTCTTTATTTATTTACAGTTCTTTTCGATATAAATATGTACCGGGTGCGCAAAAAGTTCGTGAAAACTTTAAAAATTCTATGGATATTAAAATACTTACTTTTGACCATTGTTTTACATCTTTAATCGCCCCACCTTCACTGTTTAGCCGACGTACAAGAGCTTCCCAGTCTTTTTTTTTTCTTTTTTTTTTCTTTGAGGTATATTTCGTAGTTAAAATTCCTTTATTCATGTATTTTTTGCCATAGTTTCGAGAATGATTTGGATTTTGGCTTTTTGTGACTCTAAATGTTTTCATTTCACTGGCGTCCATATTAATAAATATATATCTATAACAAAACAATAAACCGTAAAAATAAATAGTAGTAACAATAGAATAAATAAATTAAAAATTAACAAATGTAAAAAAAAAAAAAAAAAAAAAAAAAGAGAGACGGAAAAATTAAGAAACGCAAGCACATGGAACAATGCAAGAATATAGGGGAGAGTTGTCTAAAACGGGGACGGCGGGTTAAATGGGGACGTTCAGTTTCTCATAGATTAGTGCTGTCTTCTTTGAATAAAATAGTCTACGATTATTCTAATTCGGCTATAAGCAAGTTTGAATCTAGTTGTTGACATATTTACCTGGTTCTGTTATTTTCTACAATGTTTTCAATTTTTTGTGATTTTCATTTCGATTGTGACCGTACACTGTATTGGATCTTATCAAGTGACCATTGAACGTTCGATTTTGGTAAGTACGTTATGGATTCGTATAGATTTAATTTACATTTTCACATATTGTTTCATAGTTTTGTATGACACGTATGCGAAGGGACACCACGTTTTTAGCATACGTCATGGTCGGCTCAAATGGGGCATTGACGGTAGTCCAAAACGGGGTCGTCCCCATTTTGGACGCCATGGAGGTAGGATAAATTTGTAATTGTTCTTTCATTTTTAAAGTGTTTTAAATGAGTACAAGTGGTTATTTATGTATGTAATACATATGTGGAAAGGATGAATATGAGACACGAAAATGGCTCATACATCACCCTGGACGCTACGTGACAATTTACTAGGTCTGAAAACTTTTCGGAACTGCATTTTCAAGAGCAGCTACTGTGCAAAATGCTATGAATGGATTAAAAAAAAAAAAAACAGGCACATATCCCTTTAACAGAGATTTGTTCCCTGAACATTTATTTGCGCCTTCAGAAACAACTGAAAAACCTGCTTACAGCTCTTTAGAGCATCAGTTAGCATCAAGGTGTGAAAATGTCACACCCCAACCTTCCACTTCATCATTTGGAATATCTCCAGATATAGAAACCCATAAATGTTCAGTTTTTAACACTTCGTCTAATAATGCCTCTACCACAAGAAACTGAACGGTTGCAAAAAAAGTGAATGACATGAGGAGAGGTAAAACTGTCATTTTCACTTCATCACCTTACAAAGCAGAATTGAAAGACTGCAGAACAGGAGGAAAATGCAAAGAAGAATAAACAGAAAAGAAAATTGGTCAAGAAACCCACCGAACCTAATCCTAGATATCCAAAAGCTAAAAAAGAGAAGAAAATAAAAAAATGTAAGACTCAATATTGTCATCTGATGAGGAACAGACTCGCGAGGACGCTTGCATTTTTTGTAATGAACTTTACATTGACTCGAAAGACAAAGAGGGGTGGCTTCAACGTACCAGCTGTCGAAGTTGGGCACACGAAGTTTGTTCAAGTGTTGAAAAAAGCAATGCCAATCTCATATGAGACGTCTGTGTTTGATTATTTTTTGTGTCATTCTAGTAACTGTTGGAAAAGATAAAAAAAATACTTTATCTGCATCGTGATTTGACTTTAACTTCACCTTTTCTTTGTAATCCAAGTTTTTCTAATAAAATTTCGGATTAGAACTTGAATATACGTTATTTCTTATGAGTACCCCATTTTACCCAACCGGTTGTCCAAAACGGGGACTTTGCACATTTTTCAGAAAAATGTTTTTTCTGCCTATACTAATGATATTTTTTTAAAAATAACTTTGCCATCTGATAGTCCAAGACATGTTCTAATCAGGAAATGCTTTTCCGAATTTTTCTTATTTGTAGATTTTGTTTTGCGGACAGAGATATGTTAACGTCCCCGTTTTGGACAACTTTCCCCTAAATGAAACACCGAAAAGTTTTCGAGTATGAATGTGAGAGATGTTGAAGATAAATTGAATGCATCGTTTCCGTTTGATGTGACGAAGGTCATTATCATTTTAAATTTCAATAGTGTAAATAGTGTAAAAAAAAAAAAAAATTCGCCGATTTTAAATTTTGGAATATAAATAAATAAATAATTCTTTATAAAATAAAACTTACTTTAGGGCATCTTTTTCTTTTTATTTAATGTCTATTTACCTATATAAAAACATACGGTAACTGTGTTGCGTTCCTTAGCAACGGTTACTATATTCACTTCTTAGAATGTTTTTACACGTTTACTTTGAACCATAGTTTTATTATATTTGTTACTTGTTGCCAATTATTTTGACAGTATAAATATAATTATTTTTCAATGCTAATTAATGGAAAAAATATCATTTTTCCAGTTTTCTTGCACGTTTTCACTCAGTTTTATTTTTTAAATTTATTTTCTATTTTTATTTTATTTCATTATTTTTGTATATTTTTTCTTGTTGCCAAGTCAAAAGAAAAAAGAAAAAATAAAATAAAACACTTTCAAGTGGTTTTTTTTTTTTTTTTTTTTTTTCTGGTAGTAATAATGGCCATCTCACATATCAAGTTTGATGCTTATACGCTATAGAAGCTGAGATATAAACTTTCCGTACACGGAGGAAATTACAGTTTAAATGATTCACCTGCCAGACGATCTATACATATTTTGACATACACAGCCTTTCATAAAAGAGCTTTCAAGTATTAAGTTTTGTGAAATTTTATACTGTAGAAACTGTCAAAACTTTTCCGGAAATGGGGGCAATCACATTATGTCAACGCTCATTGTTGGGTGATATAAAAGAAAGTATGATTGTCACTAATTTATGTCAAGATGCAACTAAATATAAATTTTTAAGGTATGTGTTCTTGATCTAGAGCTGCCATAAACTTTTTACCACTCACACAGATGGACGGAGATTCTTTTTTATTTTATATTATTTATTTATTTATTTTATGGTCAAATCGTGTTTAGGACATTTTAAAACCTGTAAAGACGTCGGAAGTCGGAACTTTTACGAATTCAACACATTATTATATGAATATAACTTAAAGTAAAAATTCCTGACAGACTCTCGTATAAATATGTATTTAGCTTGCTAAATTAAAAAATAAACAAATAAAATAAAATAAATGTTTTAACGTTTTATTTAATCACAATAAAACAGAGAGAGAGAGAGAGATGTTTTTGAACGGTCAGTTTCGTTTATGCCCATATCTATAGATAAATAGATAGACCGATTGAATTTAAGGGAATACACTGTGTTTTCATTGCGGATCATTTCCATACTCAAAAGTTATGCTATGTTTATATTATGTTTACAGTCAAGTTTATAATAGCTTGTTGTTTATTAATCTTAATGCACATGCTTATTTATTTTTTTTTAAAGAAAAGTTACATGCATTTGTTTTTCATTTTTCCTCAGAAATTAAAAACTAGTTGGCATAGGTGGACTCTGCTCAGTTCCCCCTCATATTTATGTTCTCATAAATTTCTAGTGCGAGACGTAATATATTCATGTTAAAAGAAATGAATTTGATCAAAGCTTGATATAGTGACAGAATGAAATCCCCGCCTAATAGGCTATCCACCGTTAACTTCGATATATATATCTTATTGTAATCTATTAATTTATTTTATCAGGGTCAATTCCGTTGTTTAGTTTTCATGCTACTATTTCCAATGCAATAATCCTCAAAATTCATATTTATATGAAAAATTTACAATTTCGCTATGTTGATAAAATCGTAAATTACGAATTATTTACGAAATTTTCCTATTAGAATATTTATATTCTATCGTGTTCAAACAAATATTATAAATGTAATTTTGAAGTTGTCTAATGTATTTATGATCCTCAAAATGGAAATGTATGCTCAATTTTGCCTTATTCTGACATGTTAAGTAAAACGTAAATTCCAAATAACTTACGAATTTTTTAAATTGAAAAAATCATAGTCTATGATATTCATGCCAGTATCCTATATAATATTTCGAAAGTGGTTTGACATCTTTACGATGAAAATATCCCTCAAGATTGACGTTTATGTGAAATTTGGATCTATGCTGCCATGTTATGAAATTCGTAATTTTCCAATAACTTACGAAATTTTTATATTGGAAAATTCATAGTTATTAATATTCAAGCCAGTGTTCTAAATAATATTTCAAAAGTAGTCTGACATCTTTACGATGAAAATATCTCTCAAAATTGACGTTTATGTGAAATTTTGCCCTATACTGCCATGTTAAGAAATTCATAGATTTCCAATAACTTGCGAAATTTTCAAATTAGCACATTTATAGTTACTAATGTTCATTCCGGCATTAAACCTGATATTTTAAAACTGGTCTGACATTTTTACAGTAAAAAGTTTCCAGCTAATGTACGTTTAAGTGAATTTTTTTTCTTATTCTCCCATATTTAGAAAATCGTAAATTTCTCATAACTAACGCAGTTTTTTAATTCGAATGTTGCAAAAGAATAGGGTTCTTGCCAGTGTCGAAAGTAATATTTTAAAACTGATCTGACCTCTCTGCGACAATTTCTTCTTGAGATATCGTGTACACAGTCTAACAAACTAACGGATTAACACACTAACAGACTAACCCACTGACAGACACCCTACAGACAGACACCATAGAAATTTTGTCATTTTCGGATTACTCACACCTGAAAACGTGTAAAAAAGTCAAAAAACCGAGGTCGAAAATTTTCCCAATTACCTAAGTTCCCCATACCTATAGTATGATGAGGAACTAATAGAGTTTAGAAAATTTTAAATTTATAAAGAAATTTAGAAAATTAATTTACAATTTCAATAACAATATATACTGAAAAATCAATTTCCTTATTCTGTGTTTGAATTCTAGATGTCAAGTATTTAAAACGTATATAAGCCTTAATTATAATCCTTATAAGCCTTATAATAAAATTACATATTCCCAATTAAATTTGTACCACGTGTTTTACAAGTGCAATTAGAAAGAAAAAAAAAATCTCGATATTTCTCATATTCCTATAGGATATCTTTGTTTTATCATAGCAGAAGTAAAGAATACGAACAGCTTACTTCGAAAATAAAGATCTCTTCCACTGAAAGAGAAATGCCAATGCGCATTTTATCGGCAGAACGCAGCATACAGCTCAGGAAGGGTTCCAGATACCATGCATTCTAAATGAATTTCCGGTAGGGGTTTTTTATTTGCCCCGTTCCGGCAGAATTCTGAGTTTTCAAGGAACAGAATTGTTCAATCTCTCTTAAATGCGGAAGAGACTTAATACCGTTCAGGTGCTCACTCGGTGTATGGATAAACTAGAGCGAAAAGGGACGATGCACAAAAACTTATTTTTTATAAAGAAATGTTGTCAATTATAAATATTGGTATTATATAAATATTTCTTCATTATTGTTTTCATTGTTTATCTATGTTTACATACTTGCTTTGGACGTTTCATTTGATAGATTTTTCCTTTAACTGATATTTGCTCAAAACAAAATCTTACACAAAAATTAGATTGTAAATTCAGTTAAAAAGAAAAAAAATATCGTAATCAAATTTAAGTTTTTTAAGGTTTTCGTGAAGATCGAATCTCTTAGTCCCAGATAAGAGAAGAAAAAGAAAAAACTCACTGCTTGCGCTAATGTATTTTGTTTTATTATTATATAATTTTAATTTAGAAAACTTGGCGCCATGTACTTATTTGTTATATGTACAACAGAACTAATGCTTTCAATCACTAATTTTGCTTTGTGATTTGTGCTCTATTTCACCAAAAATATACCAGGTTGTACATTAATATCTAGTTTTAATATTTTATTTGTATATTTATGTTTTAATATGACCAAATTGTAAAATGTTACACATATTTGAAAGTGAACTGTTAACCATTCGATTGACAAGTAGTAAAAGAATTAATTTAATCAAGTTTTCACTTTTTGAGAAAAAAATTCAAACTATTCAAAAATTAAAATAATAATAATAAAATAATAAATGTTCGAAATAGCTATTCTTCTTTTATGCAAACGTCGCGATTATTACTTCTTGAATCATTTTTTATTAATTGATGCGCGTCATTGAATATCCGTTTGAAAAACATGTGGTAAATTATTTGTCTCACGTTCTTGCAGTTAAAGAAATAAAAATTAAATAACTAATTAATCGATTAATTAATATCAGAAATCATGATTCAAAGGACTTATATAAAGCTTGTAATATGCAAAATAGTGTTTTCGTACTAAATTAAGTCCGTATCTGTCAGATTTTTATTTATTTATTTATTTATTTATTTTTTGATTTGGCTTCATATTTCATTTCCGATACTCCTCCCTTTGTAAATTTTTTAATGAAATATTTTCAACCTTCTTTTCTGAAAATAAAAAAATAGGCAGATAAATCAAACTACGTTAGTGTTCTTTCTTTTTTTTTAAATTAAATAATTAATTAAAATAAAACAGATAGATAAATATAATAAATAATATAGCATAGCTGCCAATATTTTAATTTATTCCGGAGTACATTTTGCTCCGCCTTTAATTAATACCACTTATTCTTTAAAATTAATTTTTTCTTATTTTATTGAAGTTACATGCGGGACTGCCAACTATCTCATTAATAAGCATAGACTTGTTAACGCCCCTTGAAAATACGCCCCTTTTCTCACACCAATTTATATTTAGAGCAATTCTCTCCAAATAGTGTTACGATTAAATAAGAATGAAATTACTCTAAAAAATGACTGGTGTACAGAAGAAGGCGGTGACTAAAAGTACTACGCTTCATAATGAGATGGTTGGCAAGCATGTAGATGTTGGAGAAAATTTTTCTCTGTATAAAGTGGTGTGAAAGAAAGGCGGGGCTAAATTAAAATCTTGGTAGCTATGACAGACCTGCCAACCTAATCCGGCAAATTGTTAACGCCTACTGAAATAGGCCCCTTTTTCTACACCAATTAATTTTTAGAGCAATTCTCTTCAAATGTATCTATGATGAATTAAGTAGAAAAATACTCTAAAAATTAAGTGGTGTAGAAAAAGGGGCGGTACTAACAATTTGCCGGATTAGGTTGGCAGCTCTGCTATGATATAGCAATAATAATTTGAATTCGACGTACATTTAGGTTGCGATGCGTTTTTTTTCTTCCAATCGTCTGCTAAAAATACGAAAAGGAAGCATGAAACATAACATTATTTTTTAGATAAAAAAATTTGGATTCGTAAAGCATCTTATACCAAAGTTTGCAAGTGGATTCTAAACTCCTGGAATAAAATTCCGAAAGATATGGTAAAGAGTCTTTCTAAATGCAGAATTATCGATTTTTTCCAAATTAGCACCGATGGGGTTCCCACAAGTCCTAGTGTGTCTTTTGATGTGACAATTATGATGTTAATGAAACTTTACCATTTGAACACTTAGAAATTTTCCATACTGATACAGAGGATGAGAACTTTAGCAGATTTTCTGATGTAGAAAATTAGTCTGTAGAGTATCTATATTATTAAAATCCATGCTCATCTGTGTGTGTGTGTGTGTCTATCTGCAAAGACGTAACGTGTTTGTCTCCTGCTCAGTAACTGTATCTCAGTAACTACTGCACAAAATTACATATAATTTTATATGTAGATGCACCTTGACTTAAGTTAGCGCCTATCAACAGTTGGTGTCAATCGATCAACAGGTAGCGATTTCCATAATTTAAGGGATCAATTAAATCAACTATAAATAATTAAAATAGTAAATTATGCTAGATTTATTTATGAAGTCTGGATTTCGTAAACTGTACTGTAGTTAATTTTTTTTTTTTTTTTTAATTAAAAAAATTTTTGTGTCATTCTCAAACTTTCATAAAACTATAGGTTTATAATAATAATTAAAAAAAAAATATATATCTTAAGGGTTCTATAATGAATCTATTTTTTCTTTAGCAAGATTTTTCTCAATTTTATTTTGAAAATTAAAAAATATATAACTCAATTAAAAAATATATAAGTCGGAAAAAAAGGGTAAGTTTTAAAAACTAGGAGAAAAAGGAAAAGTGGGAGCTCGGCTCTACGTCAAAACATCGCCCTTCAAAAGGTCACCATTACAATAACATCACCGCAAAAAACATAGCGAAGCAAAAAATTTTATACTGATTTGACTTGACATTGAAATAGAATTTTCTAGACTCTTTTTCTTTCTTTTTTTTTTTTTTTTTTTTTTTTTTTTTTTATTTTAACATTGATCTAAAGGTGGGAGTTTGCGTCTACGTCAAAACATCGCCGGGAAATACATCGCCCGTCAAAACGTCACCATTACAATAACATTGCCGCAAAAAACATAGCGAAGCAAAAATTTTTGTACTGATTTGACTTGACATTGGAATAGAATTTTCTAATTTTTTTTTTTTTTTTTTTTTTTTTTTTTTTTTTTCCAACATGTATCTAAAGGTTGAAAATTAATGTGTGATGATTTGATGTCATGCCAAAACTATTTGTAACATATTTTTAAATAGTTTCTTAAGTACGCTAAAAAAGAAAATACTGGATTTGTGAAAATTTTCGATGTTCATTTTTCAATGGATTTATACGTTTTTAGATATCCTGAACATGTTTTGACCATTTTAAAAAATGCATATGTTCCTGTGTGTGTGTTACCAAAATTTTATAGACGCTGTATCGCACGAACTAATAGACGGAATTTAAGTAAACTTGATAGTTATTAAAACCATTGTCTTAAATTGACGCTGATTAGCCTTTAGGGTATATCGCCCAAAAGGTGGCGCTATTAAGTTATATCCTTACTTTAAAAAACGTATAATTCAGCTTATATAGCATATAAATGTATTAAATTTGACATGTGGGATGGATGTTGTGTAAAACTATACAAAATAAATTTGAATACATATTGGCCGATACGTGGCGCTTCTATGTTCTAACTTAATATATTTTACGAGAAGGCAGTATCTAAACATCTATGATACATAAATGCACTTAACTTGGTATGTGAGATTGTATATGCAAAACTGAATTTGGGTGCACATCGGTCGTCAGATGGCGCTGACATGCTGCATTATTTTCCATTCAATTATATTTTATGTTATATAAAAGGACAAAACTTGGTATGTTTATACTATTAATTTTAAATCATAAACAGAAAATAAAATTTTAAATTTTGACTTTCTTTACACTTTAATTCTACTTGTTACTGCTGTATGAAGGAATGTTTATTGTCATGCACATTACATTTATTTACATTTATAAAACCTTTTAGTTTAAATGTTATTTCAACAAAAGGCAGTAAAAGGAAGCAGTTAGTTCAGATTAGGGCCAAGAAAGGTGCCAATTTTTTGGATTTGGGAGAAGAAGGGTGCTTATTTTTTAGTCATAGAGCCAGCAGTGGCCTAACACTGTCCTGAAACTGTCTATGAGAAACTATACGTATAAAACATGTGCGCAGATTTAAATTTTTTACTTCATTCTGAATTCTTAAATTTCATCACTTGGCTCATTAGTTTTTATAATTATCTATGAAAACTTTTATAAATGTATAATACATTTTAAAATTTTATTATTATTAATGTAAATAACATTTAAAAATATATGTGTGCAGGCACTGGACAAATAAAAAAAAAAAAAAAAAAAAAAAAAGACAGACAAATTATCAATGGAGTTGTTTTTTTTCCCTTACAAGTTCTAATATACAGTTTAATGTTATCAGTTAAGAGCTAAATTGCAAGCTTTACAATTAATTTGAGAATTTTTTTATATTAGAAAAAAGTAAAACGAAGCCTAACAGACGAAGATATGTGCGTATTTTGTTGAATTCAAAGAAAATCTTAAAATTAAGGCACGTGGTGAAAATTAAACAATAAAATTGACAAATATTACACAAAATATTTATAAAGCATCTAAAAATATTATCATAGTCTATGGATATTAAAATACTTACTTTTGACCATTGTTTTAGATCTTTCATCGCTCCACCTTCGCAGTTTAGCCGATGTACAAGAACTTCAAAGTCTTATTTTTTTTTCTTTGAGGTATATTTCGTAGTTAAAATTCCTTTATTTATGTATTTTTTGCCATAGTTTCGACAATGATTTGGATTTTCGCTTTTTCTGACTCTAACTCTTTTCATTTCAATGGCGTCCATATTAATAAATATATATATATAACAAAACAATAAACCGTAAAAACAAATAGTAGTAACAATACAATAAATAAATTAAAAATTAACAAATGTAAAAAAAAAAAAAAAAAAAAAAAAAAAGACGGAAAAATGAAGAAACACAAGCACATGGAACAATGCAGCAATATAAATAAAACACCGAAAAGTTTTCGAGTATGAAGGTGAGATTTTACTTCACTGTGATTCGTTAATGCTATCCGAATTCGAATGAATCTCAAACTCACCATTTATCTCTCGATAAGTGCTTACGATCAGTTCATTGTAGGGCCAAAAAGTGATTGTCGTAAACATTTTGGTGAGATCTTCCAACTCGGCATCGTTAAGTTCTCACGTCGTGAGCTTTAGGAAGTGTTCTTTGTAGGCCCCCAAATCTTCAGCTCAGTGGTTTAGAAAGGTTACCAGGTAATCTGCATTTATTAGTATTAACTATGGAGTTCTATATATATATATATAAAAAGAATATAGCTTGATTGGAGAGACAGCGATAGAAAATCTGTTCATTTAAAAATGATGCAGAAACCAGTCTAGTTTGCGGAACAAGTCGGAACAGGGAACTGTTTTTGAACAGGAGAGCAGATGAACAGACCGCAGATGATCCAGAGCAACTCAGAACTGTCGGGACCTCGGAAAGGTGGAATTGTTGGGAGCAGGTGAACAGTTCTGAACAGAAAAAGATTGGGGATATGGATATGATATATACATATGGTGACGAAACGTCCTCGAATTTCGACCTATATCCTCAGCAATTTGAAAATCATTTGAGGAAATATATCCTCGAATTTATAAATTTGTTTTCAAATTAAAGCATAATTTAGCTCTGTCCTCGAATGGCCCTTCAATTTGAGGACGTTTCGATGATTTGTTTTCAAATTGGTTTCCAAAAATTTGATCGCCTTATATATACATGAGGATAATATTTTCTTCTTGAGGGGTAGAACGAGAACGCGGCGAAGAGTCGCGTCGGTAATTAAAGGAATATTTTTGCACTTATTTGCTCGATAATCAAAGCACATGAGTTTCAATATATAATGGTTTACTTTTGTATTATGCGGTGGATTATTTATTTGTTTTGGGAAATTGTTTTCAAATTCTGTGTAGGAAAAACGTACCATGAGAAAAGGGATAACATATCAATGAAATAAGATTTAAAATATCGTAATCATGATATTAAATAAATATCAATATTTTACGATATATTAATATTTAATCCAGTCCTAATATACAGCCCTTTTCTGGAAAATAAATTTTTAACTGCATAGGTTTGGAGGGGAATATTATTTTGTTATTTGTTTTCTTTTGCATAAAAATTGAAATCCTATTTTGGTTTGAAGCTCCAATTTTATTTTATTTTATTTCACATTCTTGTGTCGGGCAGTGGACTGAAATAAATATATATATATTTTCATTTAATTTAGAGATTTTCATTTTTCTACATTAAAAGAAATTTAATGTATAAATTATTATACAAATTACATTAATATTATTATTGTCATAAACAAAAAGTTATCTGAACAAACATATTTATTCTAGTGAAAATAGATTCAATTCATTGTTTACAATATAATTTGATGTGATTAAAATATTTCAAAACGCATTGTTCGTTTAACTTTAAATGAAGAAGTTATATTTACTGTATCGAAACGCTCTTTATTTTATTTTATTTTAATATGATGAAGACAGTTTTTAAGCAACGAAACGCGTTTCAATTTAGTTTTTTTCTGATGATGTCAGATTTATTATATTGAAACGTATTTCAATTTCATTCGGTGATGGTACGTGAGTCTATAGTTTTAGGTCTATTTGATAAATACAGGTTGAATTGTTTTAATTTTATCTGGAGAGAGAGAAAAAAAATAATAATGGTAATGCGTTTCAGCTTGATCAGATTATAATAGATTGAGTCTATTGTAATAATTTTATCTGTCGATATATCGTTGTAATTTTATAATCGATTTTATGTATCGCTTATCTGATGAAGATAGTTTTAATACTCTGAAACGCGTTTCATTTCATGTTAAGTTGAGGGGAGGATATCTTATTGCAGCGGAACATGTTTCAATTTTATTTGATTAAAATGTTGAATCTATCGTTTTAATTTTTCTATGTTGAAGATAAATTTAATGCATCGTTTCCGTTTGATGTGACGAAGGTCATTATCATTTTAAATTTCGATAGTGTGAAAAAAAAAAAAATAAATAAATGCCGATTTTAAATTTTGGAATATGAATAAATAAATAATTCTTTATAAAATAAAACTTAATTTAGGGCATCTTTATCTTTTTCTTTAATGTCTATTGATCTATATAACAACATACGGTAACTGTGTTGCGTTCCTTAGCAACGGTTACTATATTCACTTCTTAGAATGTTTTTGCACGTTTACTTTGAACCATAGTTTTATTATATTTTTAACTCGTGCCAATTATTTTGACAATATAAATATAATTATTTTTCAATGTTAATAATGGAAATAATATCATTTTTCCAGTTTTCTTGCACGTTTTCACTCAATTTTATTTTTAAAATTTATTTTCTATTTTCATTTTATTTTATTATTTTTGTATATTTTTTTCTTGTTACCAAGTCAAAAGAAAAAAAAAATAATAAAACACTTTCAAGTAGTTTTTTTTTTTTTTTTTTTTTATCTGGTAGTAATTATGGCCATCTCACACATCAAGTTTTATGCTTATATGCTATAGAAGCTGAAATATAAACTTTCCGTACACGGAGGCTGTAGAAACTGACAAAACTTTTCCGGAAATGGGGGCAATCACATTATGTCAACGCTCATTGATGGGTGGTATAAAAGAAAGTATGATTCTCACTAATTTATGTCAAGATGCAACTAAATATAAATTTTTACGATATGTGTTCTTGATCTAGAGCTGCCATAAACTTTTTGTCACTCACACAGATGGACGGAGATTCTTTTTTATTTTATATTATTTATTTATTTATTTTATGGTCAAATCGTGTTTAAGACATTTTAAAACCTGTAAAGACGTCGGAAGTGGAAACTTTTACGAATTCAACACATTCATATATGAATATAACTTAAAGTAAAAATTCCTGACAGATTCTCGTATAAATATGTATTTAGCTTGCTAAATTAATAAATAAATAAATAAAATAAAATAAAATAAATGTTTTAACGTTTTATTTAATCACAATTAAAAAAAGAGAGAGAGAGAGAGATGTTTTTGAACGGTCAGTTTCGCTTATGCCCATATCTATATGGGCTATGTTTATATTATGTTTACAGTCAAGTTTATAATATCTTGTTGTTTATAAATCTTAATGCACATGCTTATTTATTTTTTTTTTAAATAAAAGTTACATGCAATTGTTTTTCTTATTTCCTCAGAAATTAAAAACTAGTTGGCATAGGTGTACTCTGCTCAGTTCCCCATCATATTTATGTTCTCATAAATTTCTAGTGCGAGACATATTATAATCATGTTAAAAGAAATGAATTTGACCAAAGCTTGATATAGTGACAGAATGAAATCCCCGCCTAATAGGCTATCCACCGTTAACTTCGATATATATATCTTATTGTAATCTATTAATTTATTTTATCAGGGTCAATTCCGTTTTTTAGTTTTCACGCTACTATTTCCAATGCAATAATCCTCAAAATTCATATTTATATGAAAAATTTACAATTTCGCTATGTTGATAAAATCGTAAATTACGAATGATTTACGAAATTTTCCTATTAGAATATTTATAGTCAATCATGTTCAAACAAATATCATGAATGTAATTTTGAAGTTGTCTAATGTATTTATAATCCTCAAAATGGAAATTTATGCTCAATTTTGCCTTATTCTGACATGCTAAGTAAATCGTAAATTCCAAATAACTTACGAATTTTTTAAATCGGAAAAATTATAGTCTATGATATTCATGCCAGTATCCTATATAATATTTCGAAAGTGGTTTGACATCTTTACGATGAAAATATCCCTCAAGATTGACGTTTATGTGAAATTTAGCTCTATGCTGCCATGTTAAGAAATTCGTAATTTTCCAATATCTTACGAAATTTTTTTTATTGGAAAATTCATAGTCATTAATATTCATGCCAGTATTCTAAATAATATTTCAAAAGTAGTCTGACATCTTTACTATGAAAATATCTCTCGAAATTGACGTTTATGTGAAATTTTGCCCTATACTGCCATGTTAAGAAATTCGTAAATTTCCAATAACTTGCGAAATTTTCAAAGTAGCACATTTATAGTTACTAATGTTCATTCCGGCATCAAACCTGATATTTTAAAACTGGTCTGACATTTTGACAGTAAAAAGTTTCCATTTAATGCACGTTTAAGTGAATTTTTTTCCTATTCTCCCATGTTAAGAAAATCGTAAATTTCTCATAACTTACAAAGTTTTTTAATTCGAATGTTGCAAAAGAATAGGGTTCTTGCCAGTATCGAAAGTAATATTTTAAAACTGATCTGACCTCTCTGCGATCATTTGTTCGTGAGATATCGTGTTAACAGACTAACAAACTAACGGACTAACACACTGACACACTAACGGACTGACACACTGACACATTAACAGACACCATACAAATTTTGTCATTTTCGAATTTCTCACACCTAAAAACGTGTAAAAAAGTCAAAAAACGAAGGTCGAACATTTTCACGATTACCTAAGTTCCCCATACCTATAGTATGATGAGGAACTAATAGATTTTAGAAAATTTTAAATTAATATAGAAATTTAGAAAAATAATTATCAATTTAAATAACAATATATACTGAAAAATCAATTTCCTTATTCTGTGTTTGAATTCTAGATGTCAAGTATTTAAAACGTATTTAAGCCTTCTATAAAACAAAATAAAATAAAATTACATATTCCCAGTTAAATTTGTACCACTTGTTTTAGAAGTGTAATTAGAAAGAAAAAAAAATCTCGATATTTCTCATATTCCTAAAAGATATCTTTGTTTTATCATAGCAGAAGTAAGGAATACGAACAGCTCACTTCGAAAATACAGATCTCTTCCACTGAAAGAGAAATGCCAATGCGCATTTTATCGGCAGAACGCAGCATACAGCTCAGGAAGGGTTCCTGATAACGTGCATTCTGAATGAATTTCCGGTAGGGGTTTTTTATTTACCCCGTTCCGGTACAGTTCTGAGTTTCCAAAGAACAAACTTGTACAATCTCTCTTAAATGCCGAGGAGACTTAATACCGTTCAGGCGCTCACTCGGTGTATGTATAAACTAGAGCGAAAAGGGACGATGCACAAAAACTTATTTTTTATAAAGAAATTTTGTCAATTATAAATATTGGTATTATATAAATATTTCTTCATTATTGTTTTCATTGTTTATCTATGTTTACATACTTGCTTTGGACGTTTCATTTGATAGATTTTTCCTTTAACTGATATTTGCTCAAAACAAAATCTTACACAAAAATTAGATTGTAAATTCAGTTAAAAAGAAAAAAAAATATCGTAATCAAATTTAAGTTTTTTAAGGTTTTCGTGAAGCTCGAATCTCTTAGTCCCAGATAAGAGAAGAAAAAGAAAAAACTCACTGCTTGCGCTAATGTATTTTGTTTTATTATTATATAATTTTAATTTAGAAAACTTGGCGCCATGTACTTATTTGTTATATGTACGACAGAACTAATGCTTTCAATCACTAATTTCGCTTTGTGATTTGTGCTCTATTTCATCAAAAATATACCAGGTTGTACACCAATATCTAGTTTTAATATATTATTTGTTTATTTATGTTATAATATGACCAAATTGTATAATGTTATGCATATTTGAAAGTGAACTGTTAACCATTCGATTGACAAGTAGTAAAAGAATTAATTTAATCAAGTTTTCACTTTTGAGAAAAAAATTCAAACTATTCAAAAATTAAAATAATAATAATAATAATAATAATAAATGTTCGAAATAGCTATTCTTCTTTCATGCAAACTTCGAGATTATTACTTCTGGAATAATTTTTTATTAATTGATGCATTTCATTGAATATCGTTTGAAAAACATGTGGTAAGTTATTTGTCTCACGTTCGTGCAGTTAAAGAAATAAAAATTAAATAACTAATTAATCGATTAATTAATATCAGAAATCATGATTCAAAGGACTTATATAAAGCTTGTAATATGCAAAATAGTGTTTTCGTACTAAATTAAGTCCGAATCTGTCAGATTTTTATTTTTTATTTTATTTATTTATTTTTTTGTTTTGGCTTCATATTTCATTTCCGATATTTTGTAAATTTTTTAATGAAATATTTTCAACCTTCTTTTCTGAAAATAAAAAAATAGGCAGATAAATCAAACTACGTTAGTGTTCTTTCTTTTTTTAAATTAATTAATTAATTAAAATAAAACAGATAGATAAATATAATAAATAATATAGCATAGCTGCGAATATTTTAATTTATTCCGGAGTACATTTTGCTCCGCCTTTAATTCCTACCACTTATTCTTTAAAATTAATTTTTTCTTATTTTATTTTAGTTACTGTTGGAGAAAATTTTTCTCTGTATAAAGTGGTGTGAAATAAAGGCGGGGCTAAATTAAAACATTGGTAGCTATGATATAGCAATAATAATTTGAATTCGACGTACATTTAGGTTGCGATGCGTTTTTTGCTCCATGCGTTTTTCGCCCCATGCATCAGTGGCAGACCTAGAACACTCGAGGCCCGATGCGGAAGTCGCTGTGGGCCTCCTAAATGGAGTCCCCACTACATTGACCCCCACCCCCTTGCACTTCTTTACGAATTTATTACAATAAAAAAGCAATGAAGTTAATTAGTTTTAATATTTATTCAGAAGCCAAACCATTTCGAACCCACAGGCCAACCCACAGGCCGTCACTGTGGGCCTCCTAAATGGAGTCCCCACTACATTGACCCCCACCCCCTTGCACTTCTTTACGAATTTATTACAATAAAAAAGCAATGAAGTTAATTAGTTTTAATATTTATTCAGAAGCCAAACCATTTCGAATACCACGGGCATTGGTCAGGCTTGGCATAAATGACTTTGTCTCTGTAGTTGTCACTTTACGGTCACATTTTGTATATAAAGGCTCATTAGACGACAGGAACCTACGGTTTAGAGGGGAATTTCATGGAATGTTTCAGATTAAAATAATGGCACGATAGACAACACAATCACATTAAAATAATGTTGAATTCACCAGATAAATATACTTGAAGATTAAGTTCCCTCAGAGGCCCGGGGCAGACCGCCCCACCCTTTGGTGCGGCAGTGAAATGCACTGAATTAAAATCAGCTCTACACAATTTTTAAAATTTAATGGCATATTCTGAATTCTTATATTCATGCGAATATAATGAAGCAGAACCGTGTTAATCATAAGTTAAAATGAAGAAAATAATAGGCAGTCGAATAAACAAAAATGAAATTTCATTTTACACTAATGCCAAAAGTCACTCCCTCTCAGCAAAATGCCTCATTGTAATTGGCTGGATTTTTCTCCATATTCAATTTCCAGAATGGTTTGTAAAAAAGCTTCCTGGACCATGAATACCCCTGACTATCTCCCGTTAAAATTAAATTGTGACATGTAATTCTGAAATTTTGTTAAATTTCGACATAGTATGTTTATTTCTGCTTCTTTTAAGTTTCTCATTAACTTAGTTTATAGAACATTGTAAATATGTAATAGTAATAGCAGAAAAGAAGTTTGTTACATAATTAGTTTTTTTTTTCATCATTGTTTAACTATTTTATTTATTAAATTTAAGATTATAGGATTGGTGGGAGGGAAAGGGTGTGTCCAAGTATATTACCTCTTGCTTTAAATTAAACGTTTATTTCTTCGAAGACTTATAATATACATATTCATAAGGAAAAATTCGTGTAAATAAATTAAAAATCTGTGAAATTCGCTGAATCCATATGTTTTAATTACGAGTGTTTCTAAATATTCGTACTTTCTTTTTTTCATAAATTTCATTATTTTCATTCATTTATGTATATTCTTTTTAGCCTTATCAAGAGCGTTTAATTTATTTATTTAAAAGACACAACTTTTTATAATTGCAGGTAGATTAACTTTATAATTATGTTGTACTATGTTTTCTTCATTCATAATAAAATTATGAAATGTTATATATCTAAACTTTATTTTACCATATTCTTCACCATTTTAATTTCTTTCAAACAAAAATTTATAATTTTTTTTATTAAAAAGAAAGAAAAAAAAAATTACAGAGGTTCTTCTCTCTTTTATACTTAGGGTGCGTTTTTATTTAGATATATAACATTTCATACAACATATATAACATATCCCTTTTCTTAGTCACACTACTGAAAAATACTCAGTGGAATTCTTCAATTGTACTGTTTTCTTTTACTTTCATTTGATATTCACTGAATTAAATTATAAAGCAGCAAATAAAACACAAAGAGAGAGAGATAAGAACAAATAAAATTCACAAATATTAAGTATAAGTTCAGTGCATCAGACTTAATACTGACAATCAGATGAGACATTTTAATTTTTAGTTACTCTGAAAAAAAGTATGAGTATAAAAGTAAAACTAAAACACGAATAAACTACGACGCCAGAAACGCCAAAAGAAAAATATTTAGGATGCATACAGCTGTTTCGGTAGCCTTAAGCGTACCTTCTTCAGTGCATAAAGAATTCTGAATCTGGAGAAGTGTTCATATATATAGTAGAGGGACCGAATTTAGTTCAACCAATAGGATTACGGGAAAGGTGGAGAGTGTGGCCAATAGGAATTTAGGAATGTTAGCTGCGTAAACAGTAGAAAAATTAAGAAAATGTGGACTGAATGTAAAATTTCCAACAATCGGACAAATAGGGAACAGCGAAATCACAATTTACAAGTTTTAGAAAATTTTTATAAATATGAAAAGCTTCAAAGAAATCGAGTTCATGAATGGATTTAGGTCTGCAAATTATTTTAGCTGAATTAAATTTAAAATTATGATTTTCCTCCCAGCAATGTTTAGAAATAGCCGATTTATTGGTTTCTTGTTTGCGGACGTAATTCATATGTTCTTTTAGACGAAATTTAAGATTGTTTTTAGTTTGGCCAATATATGATAAACCACACTGACAGGAAATACTATAAATGCCGCAAGAATTATGCATGTCAATGGGATCTTTTAACTGAGAAAAAGTGAGTTTATCGGAAGGCGAAAATATTATTTTAAAATCATATTGTTTGAGAATTTTAGCTATTATTTGACTGGATTTAGAAAAATAGGGTAAAACAATACTGAAATTAGAAGAGACTGATTTAGTAGACGAAATACGAGGGACCTGTAATTTTTGGATGGCTTTGTCTATAATGGAAGGGTCATAATCTCTGACAATTGCAATGGCTTTCAGGTATTTAATTTCAGGTTTTAATAATATAGGGTTTGAACAAACATTAAGGGCACGGTTTACAAAAGTATAGAAAGCAGCCATTTTTTGGTTAGGTGGGTGACATGAACGCGCATGGGGAGGAAAGGAAACAGCAAAATTTTTACTATAGACAGTAGTTGAAAATCCATTTACAGTGCGAGAGACGAGGGTATCAGGAAATGGAAGGGAGCTATTATTTTCTATTTCATATGTAAACTGGATATTACTGTCAATTGAATTTAAAGTTTCTAAGACATGGTCAATATTGTGACGAGATATGTCGATAAGCGTGAAAGTGTCGTCAACGTAACGAGTCCAAAAAAAAAAAAGGAAAAGATATTTTCTTAAAAAGCTTGTTTTCGAAATAATGCATGTAAATATCTGCGAGAATTGGGGAGAGAGGTTAACCATGGCTAAACCTTCAGACTGATGATTGAATTTATTTTGGAAAGAAAAAGTGGTTTGTGATAAACAAATGCGTGTAAGAGAAATTAATTCTTGTATTTCAAAAGATGTGAAATGAAACTCTTTTAATCTATTTTCGAGAAAGCAGAGGGCGCCACTTATTGGAACATTAGTGGAAAGAGATTTTACATCAAGAGAAACCATAGTGAGATTAGTGTAAGGGCAGTTTTGAATATTTTTTGCAAATTTTATGGAATTCTTAACAGTATAACTATTAGCAGCCTCTCCTATATATACGAGCACTACTCCAGATTCAGAATTCTTTATGCACTGAAGAAGATACGCTTAAGGCTACCGAAACAGCTGTATGCATCGGAAATATTTTTCTTTTGGCGTTTCTGACGTAGTAATTAATTCGTGTTTCAATATTCCAACGCCAAGTCTCCTGTTATTATTTATTAAAAGAAAAACTGTTAAAAATTTCCATCATTTAATAATGGTCTCACTTAGAAGCTGTTTTGGTTATAAAAATACAACCAAAACAGTATATATATTTTTCTGTATACTGTTATCAATGATCGCGTTCAAAAGAACACGAATTATTAAATAATTATTATCATTTTGAAGGTATTTTCTTCGTCTAGCTGATATAGTCTTTGCACCTTCTTCAGCATTTAACTCCATTATGGTGGCATATTTTTCAAAGACACGCCCATAAAGTCCACATTTTTATCTAATTAAAAAAAAATGAGGTTGAAAATAAATAAATGAATAATATATATATATATATATATTTAGTCTGTACATATTTTCTAATACATTATGTACAGTTTCGTTCTGGCTGGTGCTTTCATGTACCCTAAATTGTTAAAAGAAAAATACACGTGGGGCGTGGTCACTGCCCGTGAATATCACGGGAGCGAGAATGAAGGGGTTATTGATTGATTTACAGCAAGATGAAATACTTCAAAATTTAATTTAATAATTTGACATTTTTAAAATAAATTTTACTTCTTTGAAAATATGGATTTAAAATTTAAACAAGTAATCGTAAAATAATTTGTTAGAATTGTATTTTAAGTAAAGTCAAAAAGGTGATACTTACTAATGAATTTATGAAAACAGCCGTTCTTTAACATGTTAAATATACACATATTTTACTATGGGATGAAATCACTTATTTCGACATTCCTGTTTCATAAAACATAATTAAAATGCTTTTGATAAGGCTGAAAATTTTTGTGTAATTAAAAAAAATGAGACTGAAAAGAAATAAATGAATAATATATACATATTTATTCTGTACATATTTTCAAATACATTATATACAGTTTGGATCTGGCAGGTGCTTTCATGTACCCTAAAATATTAAATGAAAAATACACGTGGGGCGTGGTCACTGCCCGTGAATATCACGGGAGCAAGAGGAAAGGGGTTAATGATTGATTTTCAGCAAGATGAAATGCTTCAAAATTTTATTTTAATAATTTGACATTTTTAAAATAAATTATTTAACATGTTAAATATACACATATTTTACAATATAAATCTTTAACATGTTAAATATACACATATTTTACTATGGGATGAAATCACTTATTTCGACAATTCTGTTTCAGATACCATAAATAAAATGCTCTTGATAAGGCTAAAAATAATATACATAATTAAATAAAAATAATGAAATTTATGAAAAAAAAAAAAAGTACGAATTTTTAGAAACACTCGTACTTAAAACATATGGATTAGGCCAATTTCAGGGATTTTTAATTTATTTACAAATTTATTCCATATGAATATGTATATTATATGTCTTCGAAGAAATAAACGTTTAATTTAAAGCAAGAGGTAACATTCTTGGACACACCTTTTCCCTCCCACCAATCCTATAGTCTTAAAATTAATAAATAAAATAGTTAAACAATGATGAAAAAAAAAAAAAAAAAAAAAAAAAAAAACTAATTATGTAACAAACTTTATTTCTGCTATTACAATTACATATTTACAATGTTCTATAAACTATGCGAAACTTGGAAGAAACAGAAACAAGCAATGTTTGTCGAAATTTAAAACCATTTTTATCTGTTTTTTCTTACGGTAAAAATTTGGATTTTAATTACAGTGTTCCTTCTATGATGTTAATGACAATAAACAACTGGAATTAGTTCCAAGTTTATCTATATCCATTAAAGTATGTAATATAAAAAAATTTCTGGAATGAAAATCACAAAGGGAACTCGAAGGTATAGTAATTTTAGCAAGTCAGGATTTTGTCATAACTAATTTTTGAATAATCAAAATTGAAAGAAGTCAGTAGTTAAGCCGATTTCGTACGAATCTAAGCTGAACGGCTCTATAAAAAAATGTTAATGAATCCATCAACCTCAAAAAGTAGATTTTTTTTTTTTTTTTTTCTGATGGTAATAATGGCCGTCTCACATATCAAGTTTGATGCTTATACGCTATAGAAGCTGTGATATAAACTTTCCGTACTTGGAGGAAATTACAGTTTAAATTTTTTTCCTGCCAGCCGATATATACCTATTTTGACATACATAGTCTTTCATAAGAGAACTTTCAAGTATTAAGTTTCGTGAAATTTTATACTGTAGAAGCTGACAAAACTTTTACGGAAATGGGGGAAATCACATTATATCAACGCTGCTTGTTGGGTGATATAAAAGAAAGTATGATTGTCACTAATTTATGCCATGATGCAACAAAATATAAATTTTTACGATATGTGTTCTTGATCTAGAGCTGCCATAAACTTTTTGTCACTCACACAGACGGACGGAGATTCTTTTTTTATTTTTTATTTTATTTTTTATTTTATTTATTTATTTATTTTATGGTCAAATCGTATTTAATGCATTTTAAAACGTGTAAATACGTGGGAAGTCAAATTTTTTTACGAATCCAACACATTCATATATGAATATAACTGAAAGTAAAAATTCCTGGCAGACTCTCCTATAAATGTGTATATATGTACAGCTTGCTAAATAAAAAAATAAAATAAAATAAGTGTTTTAACGGTTTATTTAATTACGATAAAAAAGTAAAATAAAAATAAAAATAAAAAAAGAGAGAGAGAGAAATTTTCGAACGGTCATTTTTGTTTATGCCCATATCTATTGATAAATAGATAGACCGATTGAATTTAAAGGAATACATTGTGTTTTCATGACGGATCATTTCCATACTCAAAAGTTATGCTATGTTTATACTATGTTTACAGTCAAGTTTATAATATCTTGTTGTTTATAAATCTTAATGCACATGCTTATTTATTTTTTTAAACAAAAGTTACATGCGTTTGTTCTCCACTTTTCCTCAGAAATTAATAATAGATTTTAGAAAATTTTAAATTAACAAAGAAATTTAGAAAATTAATTATCAATTAAAATAAAAATATATACTGAAAAATCAGTTTCCTTACTCTGTGTTTGAATTCTAGATGTCAAGTGTTTAAAATGTATTTTAGCCTTCTATAAAACGAAATAAAATAAAATCTACATATTCCCAGTTAAATTTGAAGCACGTGTTTTACAAGCGCAATTATAAAGGAAAAAAAAAAAAAAAAAAAATCTCGATGTTTCACATATTCCTTAAGGACATCTGTGTTTTATCATAGCAGAAGTACTGAAGTAAGAAATACGAACAGCTCATTTCGAAAAGAACGATCTCTTCCACTGACTGAAAGACAAATGCCAATGCCTTTTATCGGCAGAACGCAGCGTAGATCTCAGGGAGGGTTCCGGATCCGTTCATTCTGAATGAATTTCCGGTTAGTTTTTAGGCACTCATAGTTTTTTCTATTTAACCCGTTCCGGAACAATATAGCATCTAGCCAGCGACGAGCAACTAGCACTCTTTCCTGCAGATTCCGCGCATGCGTCATATGCCGGCTCTGAAATCTGTTTATGTTTATTTTGAAGATTCGCTGTTGTTTTTGTGCCTCACTTCGAGTTCTGTTTATGTTTTCTGCTATGCATGTAGCAAAACGGCCCTTTTCAGGGCCAATAGTTTCTTTTTCAACCATTGACGACCTGAACCGGAGCAATGGATAACGATTTTCAAAACGAAATGGAACTATAAATATAATTCTAGAATCACTAATATTAACGATCTGGACCGACCACTGGATAATGATTTTCAAAACGATAACACAAAAAGAAATATATCCACTTATTTATTTTTGTCATCAATATATATATCTTTCTTTTAAATAATTTTAAAGTTAAAATGAAGTCTTTCCTCAATATTTTTTTAATCAATTATCCGATTGAACTAAAAAGCATTACTTACATTTTGTCCTTATTAATAAATGTAGCAATTTTTGATAATATCTAATAATTCTGGACAGATGCATTAACAAACTTTCAGCTTTATATATTTTAAATAAAAATGTTCGCACATTCATTTAGTAATCCAATAAATGGTGACAACGCAAAATTGCTATCTGAAAGAAATTGTGTGATCTGTCGTACTAGCAGTGAAAAATATTTATATGAAGAGACTTAAGAAAAAAATTATACTTTAGGATTATGTAATGGAATATTACAATTCAGAGTATAATTTTTAATTAAGTACAATTAATTACAGAATTTATATTAATATTTTAAATAATATTACAAGTTTTATAGCTTTTTCCAAACTAAACTTGCTGCAAAATTTTAATCGTACAACCCCATAAAAAGAAAGCACACTCTCACTATTAGAATTATTTCAACATTTTTCAGTATTCGGATATTAAAATTTTTAATTTCTTGATTTTATAAACATTCTAGCCCTTTTGCACTTTAATAAATTAATTCACAATCCTTCAATGGAGGGAACATTTCAAAATCAGGAAATCTGGCTTTTGGATTTAGTATATAGATAAGAAGATGGGCTGTTATAAATTTTAATTACCATGTTATAGCACGTGTCTAGTTTTTAAAGATCACTTAGTTCAGTTTTGAAAAAAACTAAAAAAATAAGAGCAACGTTTTCAGTTATACAATTTTTACCCTGCATTAATTTCTCTGAAATAAATTGTCTTCCCATTATTCTTATTATTTTTACTGCAAACTTTTCCGCTTATTGCATAAGAAATAGTTTTTCTATTCTAATTTAGCCCTCCCCTCTCCCCTCCTTAAATAATAGCATGGTAAGTTTTAAACAGGATTGCCACGCTATCTGGAAAAGTCAGGGAATTTGAAAATTGACTATAAAAGTCAGGGAATATGAATATTTTATCCAGAATCTGAAAAATTCAGCAAATTTCATATGATAATTACCATTAAAAAAAAAAAAAATCTGCCAACGTAGGGTCATTTTTCCTTTTTTAGCTTCTGCCATTTGTTTTAAACACTCCCATCCTTTTTTTCCGCTCATGAAAGAAATTTCTTATCTCGCTTATAAGCAACAGATGCTATCACTATATGCAACTTTTATCATATGTAACTTTTGTTTTTCCAAGTGGTACCATACTGATTTTGCAATCGACACAGATAATGCCCAATATATGGTTAGATTGGAATTTTTTTAGAATATTTCTGGAAAAGTCAGGGAATTTTATTCTCCTGTTTGAGTGGCAACCCTGTTTAAAAAATCTACTTTTAATATTTTGTCTTTATCATAAAATATCGGCTGTCATTTTTTAATTTTTCCCAAGGAGGAGCATTAAAAAAACTTGCCATTAATAATATAAAAAGTGAGAAAGTACCCCCCCCCTCCCTCCCCTTTGCTCCTCATTATGTGTGTTTGACAGAAAACATTCTGCGTTTAGAAAATGTCCGTTGTTGATTTCAAATGCCCCACGTAAAATGATATGTTAGAAGTTTTGAATAAGATATTTATTCTATTACAAAATGTCTCCTATTCTGCGATATATAAATTATTTAATTAACGTGTAATTTAATATATAAATAATAACTATATTTTCCCTATGGCTAATCTAAATGCTACTTGTTTTCTATTGATTGTGCATCATGGCGATTCGAGTGTTAATTAGATAATCAATTTTGAAATTGAAAATAATTCAGTGGTGCGGCCCTTATAAAAGTTTTACTAAAAAAAAAAAAAAGATTTTTTAAGATTAAAAAAATTTATTACCTGAAACCTTAAACAGATATAATAACAATGTTTTTATAATCATTTTTATATGTTAAGGAGAATAAATACTGTAATTCTTGTTGAAATCTAAAATGGCCAGGATGAATAATTAGTTTATTTAACATGGAAGGATCCAAAAATCATTCCATTAAAAAAAGAAAAAAAAATGTTGTTGCTGTTCTTTTTTTAATATCATAACTATTATAATACCATTACAATACTTCCTTATACTTTGCATAAGGAAGTAAAAAGGATAACAATGAGATCAGGAGTTATAGTAAAAAGCTTATTTCAACTATTAAAAAATAATGGAATTTTTGCAGTAATCCATTGTATTCCACTCTACAACTTTTCAAATGTGTAGTTAATGATAAAAGACATTTTTGAAATAACAAACAGCCCTCTGTGTCTGATAGAACTTGTTAAATTTAAGTCTACACAAACCAAACAATAATGTTATTATTATTATTTTTTAATTAAAAAATTAATTACACGAATACCCAACGAGATGTAAAAATTATAACGTTATAATGATTTTATAACGTTAATGAGACTGATTCCCAGAATTCCTGTTGAAAGCTTAGAAGGTTGAAAATTTAAAATCTTGTTTGATTTCATATGGAAAATAATTCAAATAGTTATATTGACCATCAGATGGCAGCTCTACCAAAGAAGGTCTTGGAAGAAAATGGGAAATAAACGCATCGGATAAACATAAATAAAATTCATCACCGACATACGACGCATGCGCGAAACCTAATTAAAGTGTGAGAGTTGCTCGTCGCCGACTAGACGCTAGTCCGGAACAATTTTGTAAAACCGTTCTGACTGTTCAATTTCGTATTCTGAAAACAACGGGAATGCCCATTTCTATAATCCCGAGGAGACTTAAAACCGTCCAGGCGCTCACTCGGTGTATGTACGATCGGAAAGAATAATTGAAGATGCAGAAAAAGTTATTTATATAAAAAATGTTTTCAATTATAAATATTGGTATAAGGTGAATATATCTTCATTACTATTTTCATAATTAAATATATTTTTACATGCTTTGGACGTTTCATTTGATAGATTTTCCTTTAACTGGTATTTGCTAAAAACAAAATCTTACACAAAAATCAGATTTCAAATTCAGTTTAAAAAAAATCTTAATCAAATTTAAGTTTTTTAAGGTTTTCGTGAAGCTCGAATCTCTTAGTTACAGATAGAGAAGAAGAAGAAAAAAAAAAAAAAAAAAAAAAAACCCTCACTGCTTGCGCTAATGTATTTTGTTTTATTATTATATAATTTTAATTTAGAAAACTGCACGCCATGTATTTATTTCTTATATGTATGACAGAAGTAATGCTTTCAATCGCTTATTTCGCGTTGTTATTTGTGTTCTATTTCACCAAAATAATACTTGGTTGTACACCAATATCTAGTTTTAACATTTATTTGTTTACTTATGTAATAATAAGTCCAGATTGTAAAATCTTACACATATTTGAAAGTCAACTGTTAACCATTCGACTGACAAGTACTAAAAGAATTAATTTAATGAAGTTTTCACTTTTTGAGAAAAAAAATTCAAGCTATTCAAAAATTAATAATAATAATAATAATAATAAATGTTCGCAATAGGTATTGTTCTTTCATGCAAGCGTCGCGATTATTACTTCTGGCGTCATTTTTTATTAATTGATGCATTTCATTGAATATCCGTTTGAAAAATATGTGGTAAATTATTAGTTCCACGTTCGTGCAGTTAAAGAAATAAAAATTAAATAAGTAATTAATCGATTAATTAATATCAGAAATCATGATTCAAAGGACTTATATAAAGCTTGTAATATATAAAATTGTGTTTTCGTACAAAATTAAGTCTGAATCTGACAGATTTTTATTTTTACTTTTTGATTTGTCTTCATATTTCATTTCCGATTCTAATTTCTTTGAAAATTTTTTCAACCTTCTTTTCTGAAAATAAATAAATAGGCAGATAAATCAAACTACTTTAGTGTTCTTTCTTTTTTTTGAACGAATTAATTAATTAAAAGGAAATAGATAGCTAAATATAGACGTACATTTAAGTTGCGATGTTCTTTTTTTTTTTTCTTTTTCTTTTTTCTCCCCTTCCAATCGTCTGCTAAAAATACGAAAAAGAAACATAAAACATAGCAGTATTTTTTAGATGTAAAACCTTTGCTGATGTTTTTATTAAAATAATGTAAGGACTGTATTTCGCTTAACACTTTGGGAATATTATACTTTTTCCCTTACCATACCGTAGGTCATACTTGCCAACATCCTAATTAATATTTCATAGTATTGTGAGTCTCACCCTTTTTTTCACACCAGTAAATTTTTAAAGTGATGTTTTCCAAATGCAATTACGCTATAATAAGACAAAAAAAAAAAAAAAAAAAAAAAAAAAAAAAAACTTAAAAAAGATACAGGTGTGAAAAAGAAGGCGGAGCTAACAATATTGCGGAATATTAATTAGTATGTTGGCAGGTATGCCATAAGTAGTATTTCAATATTGATTTTCTTTGCATTTTTCTTTAAGTAAAGCAATGCCATTTCTTTTGTGCAGAAATATTACAATGGTTGCTATTTTATCAAAAATACATTAGGAGGTATAAACCAAAATGATATTTCCGTATACTATATAACATAAATATAGAAATATCTTCATTGTTCGTTTAAAAAAGAAATGAATGTGAGGGAAAAAAAAAATGCAGGAATAGGAGGAGCTTAATTTTAAAGCATTCCGGGTGTACAATAACAGAGTTGCCAATATTTCAATTTATTTTGCAGAAGTTTTACTCCGCCGTTATTTCATATGAATTTTCTTTCTTTCTTTTTCTTTTTTTTTTTTTTTTCCCCAAGAGAAATTTTTTTTTATTATAGTATTGCATTTCTATATCGGAAAAAAGCATTCTATAAATGAAGTGGAGCGAAATAAAGCCTGAGATAAAATGCACTTGAATAAATTAAAATCTAGAATACTGTGCACTAATATTCGATTAAAGTATTCAAAATAGTACAAGGGAGAAGTAAAGTACTACTAAACTACTCTATTGTAATAACTTCCTACTGTTTATAAAAGAATTAGAATTTTTTATAAAAAAGGTACTGCGAAAAATCTCGAGTCTACAACACTTTCAGCGGTGGCGGAACATAGGAAGAACATGTATTAAGTAATAAAAAACTATTTTCCCTTGTTTTGTAAGAATAAAACATAATTTAATTGTAAAGGACATCTATCTTTACCACAGTTGCCAACTTTTTAGTTTATTTTGGAACATTTTTAGCCCGCCTTTATAACGTACTACTTTTTTTTTTTTTTTTTTTAAATAAATAAATAAATTTATATTTAAGTGTATTTTTTGTTCTCTTATTTTATCGCGCTATATTTTGGAGGAAAACATTCTATGCATAAGGTGGTGCAAAATAAAGGCAAAGCTAAAAATTTTCCGGAACAAATTGAAATCTAGGGAAGCATGCGTTACTGCAGTATTGACCACGGATTAAGACTCTTCTCCCGTGGTATTGACAAACGTAAATCTGAAATATCCTTACAAAAAAAAAAAAAGAGATAAAGAGTATCTACCCAAATCCCATCGCCAAAATGTAGTTTGACAGACGCTTATTTTTAATTTATCGCTATAAAAGACACAAGTCTTTATTATTGTAGGGTGATTAATTTTATAATTATGCTGTTGTATGTTTTTTTTATTCATAATAAAATTATGAATTGTCATATATCTGAGCTTTATATTACCATAATCTTCACCATTTTTGTTTCTTTCAGATAAAAAGTTACTATATTAAAAAAAAAATAAAAAAAAAAAAAAAAATTATACTTATTACAGAGGCTTCTTTCTGTTTTGCACTTAAGGTGCGTTTTTATTTATCCTTTTGTTAGTCACACAACTGAAAAATAACTCAATGGAAATCTTTAATTGTACTGTTTTTACTTTACTTTCATTTGATATTCATTGAATTAAATTATAAAGCAGCAAATAAAACGCAAAGGGAGTGAGTGAGAGAGAGAGAGAGAGAGAGAGAGAGAGATAAGAACAGATAAAACTCACAAATATTAAATATAAGTTCAGTGCATCAGTCTCAATACTGAAAATCAGATAAGACATTTTAATTTTAATTTAATCTTAATCAAAATATGAGTATACAAAAAAAAAAAAAAATTGTTAAAATTTACATCATTTAACAATGGTTTGATTTAGAGGCTGTTTTGATTATGATAGTACAGTCTAAAAAATTATTATTTTTTTTTTTCTGTACTCTTGCCGCCATAATTCGTGTTCACAAGAATACGATTTATGAAATACTTATTATTGTAATTTTGTAAATAGTTTTTGCGTCTAGCTGATATAGTCCTTCCTACATCTTCAGCATTTATTGATCAGCTTAGAGCAAGATGAAATACTTCATAATTTTATTTTAATTATTTCACATTTTTTACATAAATTCTACTTCTTTCAGAACATAGATTTAAAATTTAAATGCTTTAAACACGTAATCGTAAAATAATTTGTTAGAATTTTATTTTATTTTAAGTAAACTGAAGAAGGTAAGACTTTCTAATGAATATAAGAAAAAGCCATTCTTTCAAATGTTAAATAAACACATGTTTCAATATGGGATCAAATCACTTATTTCTACATTTCTATTTCATATGGAATAATTAAAATGCTCTTGATAAGGCTAAAAATAATATACATAAATAAATAAAAATAATGAAATTTATGAAAAAAAAAAGTACGAATTTTTAAAAACACTCCTAGTTAAAACATATGGATTTAGCCGAATTCAGTGATTCTTTATTTATTTACAAATTTTCCCCATATGAATATATACATTATAGCATAGATGCCAAAACATTTTAATTTGTTCTGGAGTATTTTTAGCTCCGCCTTTATTTCACACCTTTTTTGTTTAAGTGATTTGTTTCTTATTTTATCGAAATTATATTTTGGAGAAAACTTTTCTATAAATAAATTAGTGTGTAATAAAGGCGGGGCTAAGAATACTTTAGAAATAATTAAAATGTTATCTGTCATCTATATTATAGTCATTGAAGAAATAAATTTTTAAATAAAAGCAATATAGGTAACATACTTGGACACACCCTTTCCCTCCCACCAATCGTATAATCTTAAAGTAATTAAATAAAATAGTTAAACAATGAGGGAAAAAACGAATTATGTAACTAACTTAATTTCTGCTATTACTATTGCAAATTTACAATGTTCTATAAACTAAGTTAATGAGAAACTTAAAAGAAACAGAAATAACCAAACTTTGTCGAAATTTAAAACCAATTTTATCTCTTTTTTCTTAAGATAAAACTTTGTATTTCAATTACATTGTTCCTTCCATGCAGGGGTCGTACTCCCCGCCCTTTTTTCAGGGCACTCTCTGGAATGAAATTTTTTTAAATTTATTGCTTTCACTATTTTTATGAAATTATCTCTACCGTGTAGAATTATGACACATTACTACAAATATTTCCAGATTTTATCTGCTTAAAATTGGTGGTGGAAAGAAAGGTGGAAATTTCTTATCTTTGAGAGTGTCCTGAAAAAAGGGCGGAGAGTACGACCCCTGTTCCATAATGATAAACAACTGGAATTAGTTCCAAGTTTATCTATATCCATTAAAGTATGTAACATAAAAAATGTCTGCAATGGAAAATCACAAAAGGAACTCGAAGGTATTGTAGTTTTAGTAAGTGAGGATTTCGTCATAACTAATTCTGGAAGAATCAAAATTTAAAGGAGAAGTCAGTAGCTACGCCAGTTTTGTGCGAATCTAAGCAAAACGGCTTTATAAATAAATTTTGATGAATCCACCAAGCAGGTCTGGACTGGCTATGTTGGCTTACTACTTTATAATTAGTTATATCGGAGTAATTTGAGTATTTATTTTCCTATAACTTTGTGGATTTACAATCAATTTTGACTCATCGTGTGTTGTGCAGTGCTCGGGCCTCTTTTTAGATAATGATTTTTAGAAAATTTATTTCTTGGAGAACAACAGAAGAAAGAGAACGCTCGTATGGGGACCTTTTCGCCACCAGATGGCAATACTAGACCCGGTATATAAACTGTTTTCGAGTTGGTTTTTCTCGGGTGGCTGAAATGGTTTAATTTTAAGTGTGTTAATCATAATCGGGTTTAAGTAACTCATTAAACTAAATCTATGTTATATTCATTATTCGAATCTTTTATAATGTTTTATTTCGGGCTAAAGTTGAATGCCCATAGTCTACATTTATAATCTATTTGTGTAACAATGTGTCAAGTAAAGAACTGAAAATATAAAATGCCTACATTTCGATTGTGTGGATATTTAAATTCATCTCTGTTCCCGAATGCTGAATTCCGGAGAATGGGTAAGTTCCCATTAATTATCAATATCCAATTTAATGCTGAATTCTATTTTTAATAGTGTGCGCATTCTTTAATGAAAGTTTTAAAAACTAATCTTTAATAGTCAGAATCGGGTTTGGATTCTAGCTACGATTCTTAATTCTATAATTTAAATCTTTTAGGCTATTAGCCATTTCTTATTCAAATTTTCTCAAACTCAGTTTCACTAAAGATTAAGAATTCCCGTTTCTGTTAAAATTTATTCCAACTCAGTATAATGTGTAAAATTTAACTTTAATAAAAATATTTAAAAATTTTACAGTGTTACAAGCTGCCTTGCTAGGCGGGGCAGCTTGGAACACTGACAATAAAACTTTAATGCATAAAAAATACTGAGAATAATGGATTATTTGTAGACTTAGAACCTAATAAATGACACTGTAAAGTATATTTGTATATCACAGTAACAAATATTGATTTTATATTTGAAAATTACTCTCGGCTAAATACTAAAGAAAAAACAATTTTCATAATAATAATACCCCCCCCCCTTTTTTTTTTCAATTTTAACATATTTAAAGTCTCAATAAATTTATATATACATCCAAATATTGCTTTCTTTGTATTGCGTACTGATGGGGCAGGTTGAAAGAGTGTCTCAACCTGCCCCACTTGCATAATTTTCATAATGTAATTCTCAAAAAGTTAGTCGTAGCTGTACATGTATTTATTTATTTTTTAACATTAAAATTTTTATGAAAGTTCATATTTTAATTCCCATGTGTTCAGATTTAAATTATTTCATTCCTTGCAGAAGAAATTCGTTTATGAAATCACCCATTAATGTACCTTTGACTCTTTCAAAACAAAGAAAATTGGATTTATCTTTACCTGCTAATGTGAGAAATTCCAACAGAATTTAATTTAGTACGACAGAACTTTTTTTAAAAATCTGTTTTTCCATAACAAAGCATCCAGTAATTGTTTCGTTCCTTATCAACGTTATTATATTAGTTTCTTAAAAAAAAATCGGTACAGCTTTAGTGTAAGGCCCCCTTTGGCGACTTTTAAACATTCGTTGTCATTTTGGCGATGAATTAAAGAGGCTGTACAGTCGCTAAGAAAAGTGTCCGAACACTAGCAAAAATTCCTATGTAAAAAAAGTAGAGTTAATACTGCTTTGTTAAATAAATCCTTGTTGAATCATGTTCTTAGTCAGCCCAAATTACTTTATGATTATGAAACAGCACAAGAAGAGACTAGACTCGTGTACAAAAAAGAAAAAATGTATGTCGATTTTCGAATTCTGGATTTTAAAGGGGAGGAGAAGAATTTCGCAAAATCCGGATTTTCCAGTAAAACTCTATGAAAAATGGCACGTAGAACGTGGAAGTTGAAAACAACTGTGTCTTCTGGAGCATATTCACAAAAACCCATTTCGGGTGTCTTGCGATTTTTGATTTGGGAGAAGGGGGTTTACAGGGAAGGGCAAATTTGAGATCCGCCTTTTTGCATTAAAATTTTCCTGGGGAATCTACGGAAGCTACGTTCACGAATTTTGTTGTGTGTTGAATTTTTTCATCAAACATTAAATATGACGGGATTTTGTCAAATTTCACCATGGGACTGGCGAGGGAAAAAAAAATTGCAAGGGTAATTCTGTTCTAAGTTATCTCAGGACGACAATATTTTGGTATGTGGGATTGCTATGTGTACACAACACTCATTTTAAAGGGATTTTACGAACAGTTTCCTTTGGATCGGGAAAGCAAAAGCACGTTTCAAGTTGTAACCCTCATCTAAAGTATCTCAGAGAGGAAATTTCTGGGTGTATGGATTGCTTATGTGTGCCTAAAGCACTCTAAAAATGCATTCTGCGAAATATTCCCTTTCCCCTTTCGGCGGAGGTTGGCAGCACAAAACACATACCCAAGCGTAATTCTATTCCAAATTATCTCAGAAAGGTGATTTTTTTTTGTGTGTGTAACTAACAGACACTACAAAGGAATTATCTTAGGAAATATATATTTTGGTGTGTGGGTTTGTTCTGTGAGTGTAACACACACTATAAAAGAATTTAAATAATGACATATTGCGAAATTTTATTATTTATTTTAGGAACAATAATGCTTTCTAAATTAATGAAATTTTGAATTTTTGGCGTAGAGGATCCTAGAATTTTATTATTCTTCTAAACTTAAAGATAAAACAAGTATGGTTTATGATGTATAATAAAGTAGACGATATTTAGGCTAGATTCATATTTTAAGCACTTTTCAATTTTTCAAAATGTTTATAACTTCGGTTTGTTTGTTTGTCCATCTGTTTGTGTTTTAACTGTTGTAAATATTTATGGAATTGCTTAAAGGTGATTCATATATTGCATAAGCTTAAAACGGAATGCTGTATACAGAAAATGGTGTAAGTACCACCATTGTTTTATGTAAAGAAACACCCAAAATAATTGTAATGCGTTGCATTTTATGAGAGTACTTACATAAAGTATATTTCAAAAACTTTCACACTGCAAAAAGCGTAATAAAACTGACATTTATTATTCTAACGCACAAAATCCTATTTTTTACAGAATATCGTATGATTGCATCAGTGTTTACAGGCTACACAAAATATGCACATACAATTGGGGTTGCAATTGAAAATTGCTAGAAATGCTTTTTTTGTTGTGTTAAGCGTTTTGAAACTCTAATATCGTTACGAATATTTAAATAATTCTCAATTATTTTTATGTAAATTCATTAAAACAGACTTTGGTGATAAAATGTTGACTTTCAGCATTTTAAACTTGTTTTCGCATTAAAGTAGCCCATTTCCCGTTAAAAACTCGTTAAAAAGCCTCATTAAGGCAAGTAATAATGACTTTGGCGCCAAATTTGGCGACTTTTTAGCAACCTTGGCGAGAAAATCCTTATTATCGGTATACAAAATATGGAAGCTCTAAACTGAATAGCTTCGAAGTTTCTGGAATTTTTCGCATGTTTCTGCGCGGATATTTAAGGAATTGCTTTGCGCCAAATGTGTGAGCCTCAGTCAGTTTCTTGCCAACTGCCTTACGATAAAAAGCTCTGAGTCTCTTTGATTGTAGTCGATTGCTGTATGTTAATGTTCTGATATAATTTGTACTGGGAATTATCTGTTGACTGCTATTATTTAAGCTGTGTTTTTTGGTGAAAGTGTAGTTGATACTTGGTTTATAGACCTGTAACCTTCTCGAATTTTCTGCAAATAAAGTTTCCAGCCTCTGTAAGATTCGCCTTTTATTCCTTGACAACTTACGAACCCCAAAGTATGTAACAATTCTGACGTCAGGAGTGGGGTTGTCTGTGAATGCTGATAATTAGAGGTATGAAGCAAGAAATGAAGAAACTTCTAGAAAGGTTAGCTGTCCAGATAAGTGAAATGAAAACAGGACAGTGAAAGATGGTAACCGGATTAATGGAAAGAATGAAAGAAGAGCACAAAGAGATAAAAGATAGTTTGAGTGAAAAAATAAAAGAGAAAGGACAGTTTGAATGAAGAAATTAAATCTAACCAAGACGAGTTGAAGAGAGAGTTTATCGACAGTGAAAGAAGTAATAGAGGGTAAATTACCAGTGATGGAAAACAGAATATATGAAATTGAAAAGAAAGTTGTGAAGATAGAAGAAAAATTTGCGGAGAAAGTTATGAAGATTGAAGAGAATTTTGAAGCGAAAGTTAAAGAAAATATTGATTAAAAGCTGAAAGGAAAATTTTCAGAGATAGAAAACAAATAAAAAAGAATAGAGAAAGACTTAGAAAGAAAAATGGAAGAAAAATGCTTGAGGGAACAGATAGTAAAATTTGAGAAGAAATTCGAAGAAAGATTGGGAAATGGATTGTAGAAGAAGATCCGGAGTCTGGAAGAAAAGTTAACATCGATGACTCAGGAAAGTGAAAGAAAAGATGAAAGAATACCGAATAGAGAAGCAATAAAGATTCCCACATATGACGCCGGGTCATTCTGGCGAGCATTCAAGACACAGTTTTCTGTCGTAGCTCATGCTAACAGGTGGGACTCTACTGCCATAACAGCTCATTTGGTAGCATCGTTACGGAGCGACGCAGCTGATACCTTGGTAACTCTTCCGAAGGAACAGCGAAATGGCTTCGAGGCTTTGACCAGAGCACTGGCGATATGTTTTGGAGTAAAATAGTCTAAAGGATACAGCCGACTCCAGTTAAAGTCATGTCATCAGGAACAAGGGAAAGTTTGCAAGAACTGGCATCAAATATTCAGACGCTATAACACTTAGTTTTATCGGACTGTCACCCTGAAACTCGTAATGACTTGGCCTTCGATTCCGTGCGAGATCCAGAGTTTCAGAAATCACTTAGACTTTCCAACGTCAAAGATGTGGAATCAGCTTTTGTGTATTCCCTGAAGAATGAAGCAGTCCAACAAGCCTCCCGTAAAGACCGCCAGAGCAGCACAACAGTCACTATGACTCTCAAGAGGACATTCAGGAGATAAAGTAAAATCTGCTACATTTTCCCAGGGAATTGCATAGTCTTGAGAGTAAGAAAGAAGCGAAGAATCCAACGACTAAATGCTGGGGTTGTGGAAGAGATGGGCATGTAAACGAAGCTGCCCATTAAGACAATCTGAAGAAACTTTCTAGAAGGCCTTTGAAATACGCCATAAGGAAGGAGTTCTACAGGAAAATTCAGATGCCTTGTTACGAAAGCCTCCCTTTGAAGATCGCAAGTACTGCTCTGAGGCCGAAAAAAATATTAGCTGATAAAGACAATTGCTCGCCAAGCTACAATCTCAGTGCCATTGAAAAAATATCCGTGGAGTGATGAGGAAGTTAGATAAGTCCAGTTGGAATATCTTGACTTAAAGTCAAAACTTCAATTCAAGGAGTTGACCAGAACGGAACTACCTGTCAGGGTATCTCCACATTTAGTCTCATCACGAAATGTTAACAGGCACTCTAGGACTCTCTGCATGTGAGAAATGGCGTATTGTACAGACAATGGGAATCTGATGATGGACGGAACTTCAGATGGCAGATCTTGTTACCAAGATCGAAGATTTCGGATGCTCTATAGCAGCTGCACGTAGCTCTACCGGAGGAAATTTTGGAGTGAAGAAAACTCTCCAGAGAGTTCCGGAACGCTTCTACTGGTGCAAGGCAAGAGAGGACGTGGTGAAAGGATGCAAATCCTGTGATGCTTGTGTGGTACGTAAAGGCTCGAAAAAACGAAGCCGAGGAAGACTACACCGGTATAACGTAGGAGCATCATTTAAAGGGTTCTCACTCGACATCTTGGGACCTTTGACACGGACGTCACGAGGAATTAAGTGCATCCTTGTTGTAATTGACTCTTTCACCAAGTGGCTTGTGGCATATCCCATTCCCGATCAATAGGCATGCACAGTTCCAGAGGTTCTAGTGCAGCAATGAGTGTCAAGGTATGGCACACCCAACAACGTCATACCGATCAAGCTACGAACTTCACCTCTGTTGTTTTCAAAGGACTGTGTTAGCTACTCGGCATAGACAAAACCCAGACAACACCCCTACATCCCCACTCGGACGGTATGGTCGAGAGGTTTAACCACACCATCCTATATAACATCTCTCTTCGAGTCTCAAGGAACCAGCAAGATTGGGACTTGAAGTTCTCGTTGTTCCTGCTGGTTTATCGAAGTGCTGTTCATGAAACCACAGGCTATTCTCCAGCTCAGATGCTGTTTTGAAGCGAACTTTGTCTCCCATGTGATCTCCTGTTTGGTTGTCCACCAGATGCGCCTTCATCGCCCGAGGTGTACATCCAAGATCTCCAAGCATGATTTGAAGACGTACACAATTTTGCTCGGGAGCAAATTCACGTGGCACCGGAAAAAATGAAGACAAGGTATGATCTAAAGGCTGCACAACATGAATTCAAGGAAGGAAGAAATGTTTGGTTGTGGAAACCGGTTCGACCCAAAGGACTCTCCCCCAAGCTACAGTGTAATTGAGACGGTCCCTACACAGTCTTAAAAAGACTGTATGACGTCGTTATACGAATTACTAAAACACCTTTATCAAAACTGAAGGTAATTCATTGTTATTGATTAGCCACACAACACAGTTAACGGTAATGTTTAAATTTGAAATGTGAATAATTGTTAAATTTGTATATGTGTATTGTAAATATTTGTATATAAATATTTGTACTTATTTGCAAATTTTGTAAATATTTCTCACTTAATTTTGCAACCTATAATGTTATCTTGTTGTTATATATAACTTAGTTTTTGTATTTTACATTGTATAGTTTGTTTATCTTTGCCTCCAGACCAAGGGTTGTACTGCCCGGGACTTGCAGTCCTTGGGATGGGCAGTGTTATGAATGTGTGAATAATTCGTTGTTATTTTTATGTAAATTCATTTAAAGAGACTTATTCAGGTGAGAAAATGTTAACTTTAAGCATTTTTAGTTTGCTTTCGCATTAAAATAGCTCAATTCCCGTTAAAAACACGTTAAAAGCCTCATTAAGGCAGGTAATGGCTTTGGCGAATTTTTCTCTCCTTGGCAAATTTTTGGTGACATTGGCGAAAAAATCTTTATTATCGATATACAAATTATGGAATCTCTAACTTGATTATTTGCGAAGTTTCTAGAATTTTTCACATTTTTCTACGCGGGTATTTAAGGAATATCTTTGTGCCAAATGAGTGAGTCTCTGTTAGTTTCTCGCCAACTGCTTTACGATAAAGAGCTCTGGGCCTCTTTGGATTGCAGTCGATTGCTGTATATTAATGATCTGATACAGTTTGTACTCTGAATTTGCTGTTGACAGCTATTATTTAAATTGTGTTTACTGGTGAAAGCGAAGTTGATACTTATTTATAGACATGTAACCTTCTCGAATTTTCTGTGAATAAAATTTCCAGCCTCTGTAAGATTCGCCTTTCATTCTCGGACAACTTACGAACCCCCAAATACGTGACAATATTGTTTAAGAGTAATTATGAGTTCGGTTGTCAAAAGCGATGTGTCCATTTGTCCGTCTGTCTGTGCTCTAACTCCTATAAATATTCACAAAAATCCTTAAAACTGATTTAGGTTATTGAAGTTTACTATGACATATTCTCTGGACAAAGAATGGCCTAAATAAAGTAAATGATTTGTGTACAGGACTTCCAAAGGGACTCCACCGTATTTCACTGTACGAGAGTTATTTCTATAAAACATATTTTAATACTTTTGCACAAGACAATACATAATGGATTAGACATTTAATATTCATATGGATTAAAGTATAATTTATGTGGACTATGATAATAATCGCATTAAGTTTTACAGGGCCACATAAAAATATTCATATATTTAAGGGGCTATAATTAGGAAATTCCAAATTGGTATTCTGAGTTGTGTTAAGCATCCAACTCTTTAAAATATTGTTTAGGGGTTATTAGGACTTTAGTTAGTCTACCTATTACCTTTTCCGTCCGTCCGTCTACGCTGTAATTTTCGTTAATATTTAAAGAACACCAGAGCGCAAAAAATATTTCCGATGCTTTTAAATATGCGAGAAACTATTCGATCAAAACATATTTTAATATCTTTATGCTGGACACTTATAATAATAAAATTATTATATTTATATACATGAAATTCTTTTTTCCTGTAGTATAAAAAGTTATTAGCATAGTTTATTGATTTACTGGTCACCTTTGGTTTACAGGATTTGTTTAGTCTGAGAATATATATACATACAGGGTATCTCAAAAAGATTGAAACGCGGTTTAATTCTTTACCTGTTAGAGATGAGAGGGTAATGTAAATTGCAAAAGTATACAAAATAAGATAGGAAATAAACTATGCTAATAAAAATATCTTTCCGTTAATTTTCAAAAAATAACATTTTTTAAATTTTTATACGATCCCTCTAGACAAATTTGGTCAATTAGAAAGTTTTTATTTTCAATGCAACAACATCATTGCAAAAAACTGCATTCTTGTATCTTTAAAACTGAATGAATTATACTTAATTGAAAACTGAACTCTGATTATAGGGACCATATACCAAAATAGAAATGTAAATTTGTGACATATTATAAAAAGATTAAATGTATCAAAGCATTTGCATTAAAAATTTTCTTGAGTATGCTGGATTGTTTCGCGAACAAGTCACGTAATCTAAAAATTTTATGTATTTAAACTGACCTTTATTTTTATTTTAAAATAAATAACTAAATAAATAAACAATATTCGCATCTACGCAATTTGTCTTCAAATTTGTAATTTTTTCTTTTTTCAAAACTACACTAAGCGACAAAGAAAAAAAAAAAAAAAAAAAAAAGCCACACTTGGATATTTTTCTTTTCATCTTCTACAACCGCCAATTTTATTATTTAAAAAGCAAATTTTCGAACAAATTTTATTATGTTGCCCTCCATATCCACTTTAGCATTGAGTCCAGTATTAAAAACAAAATGCAATTGTCAGGAAAACTGTAATTTTAGAAATTATTTCAAAAATGGTAAGAATAAGGCAGTTAACGATGCCACAAAAAGAATTAATTTTTGAATGAAAAAAAAAAAAAATATTTTAATACGTGAGATGGCAAAATAATTAAATGTTAACGAAAGATTAGTAAAATGGTTTTTAGAAAGATATAAAATTTCTTGGCCGTTAAACTGGAAATTTGGCTTTAGGCGGCCATGTTGCTCATCCAAGCGAAATGGTCGTAAGTTAAAAAGCCATTGCTTATAAAATCAGTTTGTATTACATTTAGAATATAAAAGAAATTCAGAAAAGGTGTTTAGCAGCATGATTTTTTAAACTACAGTGCAGCAACTATTAAACAAAGCGGGTTGAAATGACAGAAAATTGGAAAAAATTCCATTCTTAGTGAAGAGAATTACGAAAGCAAGAACTCAGACGGCTAAAAAAATTAAAAAATGATTAGTTAATTATTGGTCTGAACTGATTCTCTCTGATGCAAGTGTAACTTATTTCGAGGTAAAGAAAATAAACAGATCTGACAACGAATATATGACCGACTTAATGAAATTCGCACTTTTAAAACAGTGACACATTCTCCGTATATTATGGTACGGAGGTGCATAACTTTTCAAACAGTCGGGCAAATTTTTATGCTCAAGGGATCAATTAACTAGAAATAAAACACAGTCTTTATAAAAGTGGTGCCTGACCGACTATTTTGGATATATCTTGGACATTTCCACAAACAGCATTTCAAGATGAAAATGCACCTTACTATGCGGCATCTGTGGTCAGTTTATTCACTGCAAATTGTCAAAATTTACTATCCATTCCCACGAGAACCTATAATTTTGTAAGTAATCTTTTTCACTTTAAGTTAAATCCCACAAAAGATATAGTAGAATTTCTTCTTTACCAGACATGGAAATAGTCCTAATCGCCATCCCCTCGAAAATGTTTCTTCTATAAAAAAACGGGGGAGAGGGAGAGGATTCGAAATTTGCAGCCTACAGCTCTGCCAGAACTAGAGAAAATTATTTGTGACATTTGGCACATTGAAATTTCTGAGATTTATATCAAAGCACTGTATAATACTATGCCATTGTGCATTAAAGCAGTAATTCCATATAAAGGTGGAACTAACCCAATACAGATTACATATTTTTAATAAAAAACTGCTTAGATCTAATAAATAAATAGTTTTATTGCATATATTAAATTATAACTTATTTATTTCATATAATAAACCATATTAGAATACGAAGTGTAAAGTTATTGCATTATGTTTAAAACGAAAGTTTTATGCAGATTCTTATAAAGTACTTCGTAGAGTGTAATAAAACGAATTATTATATCGAAAATGTACATAGGTATCATTTCATCCCTTTGGTATTATGCAAATAAGGCAGTTTTATTTGTTTCAACCCGTAATTTTAAAGTTATTACAAATAAAAAAAGTATAAGTAATTTTTTCTGCAGTGCGGCTTTTTTTTTTTTTTTTTTTTTTTTTTTTTTTGTCTCTTAGTGTATGTTCTAATAAATGCGTACTCATACACAGACGACTTTTTTTTCTTTCATTTAATTATAATATTCTTTCATTTAATTATAATTTTAAAAATTTTCACCCCCCTTTGTGAAATCTGCGTTCATTTATTATTATTATAATTATTATTATTTTCAACTTGAAATAAAATTGTCGTGCTAAAATGTTTCAAAATAGTTATTAACCCGTTAGTAGTCGCTAGTTGGTCGATTTGCCGCCCATCCTTAGAGTTTTACCAGATTTTTTTATTCAAAGGCCACCAAAAATTTTTAGAAGTAGCACTTGATATACATAAAACGCGAATAAAATCGAAGGAACGTCGATCACATAACTCCTTAAAATTATTGGTGAGAGTTAAATATAAAGTGCGCAATCCGTAATAGGTGGCGCTGTCTATAGCGACTACTAACGGGTTATGGGAGTGTTAACCTTTAAACCTTCAAAATATCGAATTTTCAGTTTCTGCATATTCATAATATTTGAAGTTTTCTGAATCGTTTAAACCAAACCGCATCAAAATATATCAATTAGAACCGCTGCAACCAGGAAATAATAATAATAATAATAAAAAAAGCCCATCTGTGGAGATCAGCTGACTCGGATATTTAAATCACCCGTCCGTTGTTTACATTGTGGGGACGATACCTCGAATACCCGTGGACATACCTCTTTCAGAGCTGCCAACCTAATCCGGCAAATTGTTAACGCCTATTGAAAAACGCCCCTTTTTCTACACCACTTAATTTTTAGAGTATTTGTTTTCTTCATTCATCGTAAATATATTTGAAGAGAATTACTCTAACAATTTAGTGGTGTAGAAAAAGGGGCGGTACTAACAAATTGCCGGATTTGGTTGGCAGCTCTGCTCTTTAATTGAAGTATGTACTGTCATATGATCGACGTTTGGGAAAGTGTTGATACTGAGGTACAGTGCTGCCATTGTCGAGGCTGTACATCTTGGAAAGGTATCCGCTCTGGAAAAAAATATGAGGAGTGGAGCATTGAACACTGTAAAACATGCCAAAAGAATCACAGTGGTTCTTCTGCTATGATGGAAGACGTAGGCATGCAGAGAATTGAATGTTCGATTCTGCTTTACAATGTTCGTTACGCGCAGTACATTGGTGATGGTGACTGTAAGCCATTTCTTGCTATTGAGAAATCAAAACCGTATGGAGATAATCTTGTCGTGTCAAAAATTGAGTGTGTTGGCCACATGCAAAAAAGAATGGGCTCAAGACTGAGGAAGCGAAAACAGGAAAGGAAAGGAAAGAAATTAGGAGATGGTAAAATGATAAGTGGTAAAGGTCGGCTTACATATGATGTAATTAATAAATTAACATTATATGGTGGAAATGCTATCAGAAAACATTCAGACAGTGTTATAGATATGAAGCGTGCTATTTGGGACATATTTTTTCACAAAAGGTCCACAGATTTGGAACCAACACATCACTTTTGCCCAGAAGGAATTGATTCTTGGTGCACCTACCAAAAGTTACTAGCAAAGGGTAAGAATCCAGCAAATTATAAATACAAAAATGTGATTTCACCATTTGTCATGGATGAGGTAAAAGATATATTTAAAGATCTGAGCATGCCTTCATTATTGAAAAATTGTTTGGGAGGGCATACCCAAAATGCAAAAGAATCTTTAAATTCTGTCATCTGGAAATTATGCTCTCTAAAATTTCTGGAGTAAGAATCTCTCTCCTTAAAAAAGTGACCCCTATTTTGACACCAATTAAGGTGAGAAAACAATATTATCACTCTGGAAAATGTGACACTTCTCACTTTTTGTGAAAGAGTGACGTATAGTCACTCTGTCACAAAGAGTGAGGTCGTCATCTATTGCAAGATGAAACTTTTGTAGAGTGAGAAATTGCTGGCGCCATCTGGTTATCATATTTCGAACGAAATATGAAGGACTATTTCCGAACGATCTCATGTATCTATTTGTTTAACAGAACGTATTGAAGATTTTTGAAGAATAAAAATAGAAAATAATGTTAAAAGATAGTTTGGTAAATTATTTTTTCTATACGATTGACAAAATCGAAGTAATATTATTAATGGAGAATCGAAAATCCCAAGAAACATAACGAAATTAGTCTTAGAAAGTAAATAGTTTTATTTAGAAATATATAAGGTATAAAAGAAAATATCAATGCAAATATTTAATGCACAACGCCTTAAAATCTGTAACAGTTTATATTTTTATTATATTTATTGACAGCTAACACATGTGAAATATTCAAAAATTTGGCTATAATATTTTACTAATATTTAAAATCAACAGCTGGTTTTATACTTTTGAACAGGCGACTTATTCAGGAAACTCTGTAGATTTGTATGCGAACAGTTATTTTTTTTTATTTTTTATTTATTTATTTTTAAACATGTACACTTGAGTAACCTCTTTTCCGCATAAGCTACTTTAAATGACTGCTTGTCATTAAGATTTTTTTTCAAGTATACAGCTTTTAAAATAATTCTAATTTTAGCAATTTCAAAATAATTTAAATTTTAAAATATCCTTTAGAATTCTTTAATTTTATATTGTTGATAAATGAAGTAAAAATTTAAAAATATGATTGATCACGTATGAGAATGACTTAATAATGTAAATTAAGCAACTTGTATATGTGCTCTGTGGTTCAGTGGATAAGATACTCGCTTGCTACGGAAACGGCCTGGGTTCGATTCCCGACAGATCCAAATTGCATTCTTTGCACCGTTGAATTGGAGTCGATTCGCCAGGTGAAATGAAGCAACATCGTCTTGTGTACACAATTTTTTAAGGAAAAATAAACTGTCATATTCTTTAAATTGTTCTGAATAATCTCACTCTTAATAAAGAGTGAGAAATCTCACTCTTTCGAAAAGAGACTTTTCACTCTTTAGAGGTTGGCTCCATTTTGGCATGTTCAAAGAGTGACATGCCACTCTTTGAGAGTGAGATCTCACTCTTTATATTTTAGAGAGTGCACAAACGAAAATATCTGGTTCTGATCCTGATGTAGTGCAGCTAGCTGTAAATGAAGCTGTAGTTTTATTTAATAAAGGGCAAATAGGGCGAATAAATACAATGCAGCAGTTGGGATACAGAATTGGGGAAAATGCGAGAGGTTTTTCTTTAGAGAGTGACAATCGTCGGATTCTCAGCTGAGATTAAAGCTGAGATATCAACGCTAGAAGCCAGAAGAGCTAGGAAAAGAGCCAAAATTGCTGAAATAGAAGCTATTGAAGAACATGAAGGAGTAATATATGCAGCAGGGGAATTTTGAAGTAGCCAGTGATAATTAAATAATGTTACAAGTAAAATTTTTGCTTTTAAGTCATTTTTCTCAAAACTGTATTTTTCTGGATGGCGCTCAGTGTATGCAAAAATATTTTGAACATATCATTTTTAAATTTTCAGAGTAAGTATATAATGTTATTACCTACAAATTCCACCTAATTTTACATAAGAAGCTAATTTATAAATTTTGCATACAGTGTTTGAAAGGAATTTTTTTTGTGTGATATTTCCTAATATTTAAACTTATAGTAGTTTCTAGAAAATACATATTAATGTATGGTGGTAAAAGTAATAAGTGTAGATGCATATATGATGTATTTATATTCCCAAAATGCAAAAATTTTAACTAAATATTAATTTTTATGCTTGTAAGGCTGCGCGGAGTAATTCAATAGAAATTTGATATTTCCAAAAAGGTGTATTACATTCACTAACTGAAAATAAAGTTTTTCTTTTTTGATAATAAAATAAATTTATAGACACAATACAAAAACTAAGACAATTGAACTCTGAAAATTTGGCTTAAAATGGATAATATTTAAAGAAACTGTAGCAAATCGAAATCAGGGTAAAATATGCTGGATTTTAGTACCTCAAAGGTGAACACTCCCCTTAAACAAGTTGCTAAATTCGAAACACATTTTAAAATTCGAAGGATTAATTTAAATGCATTTGAAAATTTTTCGACACATTATGTTTTTGATCTAAACATTTCCGTTATCAATTTGCAAATGATCCCTATTTTTACCGAAAAGTCAGCCTTTTAAATGACACGGGAAAATGGCACAAGTCACTTTTTTTTACTGTATCATAATTCGGTTGGTTTTAAAGATATAGTTATGCGTTTTTTTCTATTGGTCTTTCTGAATGAAAAATAAAACCTTTGTAATTGACAAAATTTGCGTGGAGGGACTGTATAAAATTTTTAAAAAAATGTAACTTTTTAAAAGTTAATGGGAGGTTTTTTTTTTTTCTTAATACAGTCGTCTTTCCTGCCTTAATTTGGATGTTTTTTGAATTTACATTGCCCATTTACCTATAACGGGTAAAGAAATAAAGCGCGTTTTAACCTTTTTGGGGCACCCTGTATATATATATTGCTTTAATCTGGAATGAATGAGGAGTCATTTTCTGAATTTCTAAACGAGAGATACAGATTTACGAGCTGTGTGTATAATGTAAAAAAATAACCTGGATAGACGAAATGATCAAGAATTTCTAATCTACACTTTTCTAGATGGTGAAACAATATTATGAATATTTTTTTATTGTGAGAAATTCTCGCTTGATTTCTTAAAATTGGGTCATAAACCAGATTATAGTTACTAAAACTCGCCTGTAGAGTTCGCATTTGTATGAAGAAGTTTTTAAATAAATTTGACCACGATAGTATCCCTAACAGCACATCTTCTCAAAATGACATCCTAAAGATGTCCTGTGTACGAAAATGACGTCTATGGTCATCCTATGGACAGCTTTAGAATATATTATGGACAAGTGTACTGTTAGGGATAGGAAAACCGTTTTAGAATTATACTAGGGCTTTTTAGAACTTGCTAGCAAAGGGAATTAGAATTTATCAGGATGACAGGGGAACTATTTTTAGTGGAGCCACAATTTAGTTCCTAGATGTCAGTCACATAATTTTTTTAAGCTCTTTATGTACATTATGCGATATAACATTTTCGTGTTATTTGGATTTTTTTTTTCGTACATTATATGGTAGCTAAGTAAGTTTTAGAGGCTATGCAAATTTTACACGAGTTTTCTTCAGACACACAGTATTCTCACAAAACTACATTGCATAAAAAAAGTAGACGGACACTTACTTGTAATAATTTAAAGCCGTTTATTTCTTTAATTAGAGATATGAGGTTAATTTCTCTAATATAATTATATTCTTGAGACATCATATATTATTATTTTTTGGATATAGATTCAATCCTTTTGAATTATGTAGTGGAAAAATTCAGGAAACAAAAATGGTGCATATTTGCACTGTAATTTTTCTTAAAAAAAGTAGACGGACACATCTTGTATCTCTAAAATAAAACGTTTTTAATAAGGTCTTTAATAAGTTCGTATACTCTGTTAGGCATCGAAACAATGAGATTCTGAATCTTTTTTTGACAGAAAATTTCCCAAATGTTTGTAAGAGCTTCTTTGAGCTGGTGAATTGATTCATACTGGCGTCCACCCTCATAAATTTTATAAACAAGTATAACCCAAATGTTTTCTACAGGATTCATATCCGGACTCTTGGCTGGCCAGGGTAAAACATTGAAGTTGTTCTCATGAAACCATTTTTTAACATTGTTAGCGATGTGTATTGACGCTCCATCTTGTTAGCAAATCCAGTTTTCTCCTCCAAGATCACACGCAAATGGCAAAAGCTCACTGCTTAGTGTTTCAATATAATCAGCAACAACTTGCCGAGTAAAGTACACTTCGTCTTCTTTCTCCAAACTGTGCCAATAATATTGATATCCATCTGGGTAGTCTAAATTAAATTTTTTCTCATTTGAAAAAACTGCAGATATCCATTCTGTAGTTCAAGACGTATGCTTTTGAGCCCACTTTAGGCGTTCTGTCACGTGGTGATCCTTCCAGCATGGATGATGTTTTCTCTTATATTGAAAGAGCTCTGAGTGCTTAATGTAGTTATAAATTGTCTGAGAAGTTACGTTAGTAATTCCTGTGCTTATTCGAACGATGGTAATTGATGCTCCAGTTATTTTTTTTACCTCAGTACAAATTTTTCTTTGATCTCTAAGCGAAAGTTTCTTTGGCCGGCCACTATTTTTCTTTACACCATGGGCTTCAGGAGCACGTAGAAAATCACTGATGCTACTTTTGCTTATTAGAAGTAGCCTACTAATTTCTGTGACTCCTTTATTAACATTTTTCAGTGCTATAATCTGTCCTTTCTGGTAATCAGTCAGAGGAATTCCTCGTGGCATGGCGCATTCATCTCCAAGAAATTTAACTACGTAAGACCATCTTGTTAAGCACGTTAGCAATTGGCAAAATTGCAAATGTACATGTACATGCAAAACTGGTATTCCGCAAGAAAAACCCACTTAGATAATTGCAGTTTTTGACCAGTGTCCGTCTACTTAAAAAAAAAAAATGTATTGTGCAAATGTATATCTTTTCTCTTTTCTGCATTTCCCTACATTAAAATTGTAAATAATTGAATATTTTTATTTGTCATTCAAAAATATGAAGATTGATAAGTATAAACATGTTAAAGAATTTTAATTGACATTTCCTATTAAACAAAGACGGGGTTTTAAAAAATTGTAAAGAAATATCCGTCTACTTTTTTTATGCACTGTATATGGTTTTGTGAAATTCTTTTCTTGTCAATCTATATAATATTTCTCTAACGGGGACGAGTTTCAATTATTTTTTGTCGAAACGATACGATACGCGAGGATAAAAAAATAATATTTATACATGGACAATATTTAAGAACGCGGACTTAGGTCAATGGACTAATAAGAAAAAATGACGACATTTGTCTGATGAGATTAATTTAGGAAAAAATGTATTTTTAACAGTTGTTTCTTCAGAACCTTTGCAAGCGTCATTTTAAACCTAGCAGTATTTTAAAGATATATACTGAATATGAACTTTGGTGTCATAAATTGACTAAAAAATACAATCATAAAAAATATAATCAAAATAGGAATTCGTTTATTCTTCTCTTAAAGAAGAACTCAATTATTTAAAGTCCGTTGCTATTAAAAGAGGTTTTAGACCTTCTATTATTGATAAAGCTATCAAAAAGTTCAGTAGGCCAACTTATAATTCTACTCTTTCCATTGATGATAAAATTAAACCTGATCTGTCTTGCCTTTTTATCCCCCCCCCTTATGTTTTAAATTAGCCAAAGTTTTGAAACGTTTCAATTTTTACGTTATTTTTAAACCTGTCAATAAATTCCAATTCCCTTCAACTAAATCCCCTGTTCCCGAGCTTCATAAGTGGGGTATCTATAATGTCCCTTGTAATAATTGTAATTTATCTTATATTGGTTAAACAAAAAGAAATCTTGAATGCCGTTTACGTGAACATTCTCGGTATGTTGTTAATCAAGAAATTTCTAAATCTTCTATTGCGAAGCACAGTTGGGAATTTGATCGTAGTTTTAATTTTAAGAGTGCCAAAATTATCTTTCATGCAAACACGTTTCCGAACTGGATTTTTTGGAAAATTTAGCTATTTACCTTAATTGTGATAAAATTGTCAATGAAGGAGAAAAATTTGTTTAATTCAATTAAATAATTTCTTTCATTATGCTTATAACATAATAATAGTTATAATTAAATAATTCTAATTAAATAAATAATAATAATAATAATAATAATAAATTTTATTAAATTTACTTATTAGTATAATATTAATTAAAAAATTAAAAAATAAATAAAAATAAATAAAAATAAAAATAAATAAATAAAAAAATAAAAAAATAAATAAAAAATAAATAAATAAAATTAATTGTTTATTCCTTCCATCCCTCCTTTTGTTTTTATGTGTGCATGTGTGTTCCTCTCTGATTGGTTCTGCATGATACTTCCTATTGGTTGTTTGTGTTGCTCCTCCCCCCTCTGGATTTTGCCCTGCTTTCAGTCTTGCTTTTACCACCAAGGCAGTAGCACGTGTTTTTTTGCACCTGATGAAGGAAGGCTACGTCCTTTCGAAACCGGTTGTGCTGGCTTAAAATTTACGGTATGTGAAGAAGTCTTATTGTCTTTTTATTGCGTGTTAGTAGTTTTCTTTCTCGGTCTCCGTAAAAAAAAGTTGATTAATATTCAAAACATTTAGTTAAATTTAGGAAAACTCAAAAAGTAGTTAAAATAATTATAATAAATAAGTAATTTAGTAATATTAAAAATAATATAATGAACTGAGTAAAAATATAATGTAAAACAACGTTAAATAATTTAAATTCGTTTGAGAGTCAAACAGAAAAAAACATTCATTTGAACATATCGACCGCTTGGTGGGCGAAGGACCGGATAGTATAATTATTATATTAATTTTAAGAAAAATTTATGATGTAGTGATAGCTTTAAAATTTATAAAAGAACTGATTACAGTATTTCTCTGGTCGTAAATCAATTTTAACTAATGTTTTGTGTTCCAAAAACTTTATTATATAACCTTTATAGTCCGAATTTTTATTTATAAATTTATGCATTCTAAAATTTATTTGAAAATGATAAATATGTAAAACGCCATTTACAATTTATTTATTTTTCCGATGTTATATGTCAACTTTAATCTAAAAAATTTTAAAGCTAAATGAAAAGACATTATTTATGGCCTAGAAAATCGATATTAAGATCTGTCATATTAATGCCATTTTATTTAAAGATCGTTCTTTTTAATGGTTTTAGTTGTCATAAAAAAAAAAAAGTAATATTAACGGTTAAAAAAAAAGAAAGTAATAAAGAAAAAAGAAAGAAAGAAAAAAAAAAAGATGATTTTATGTCAAAGAAAACGTTGATAACAATAGGTATGCATTTAATCAACAATAAAGAATTATATTAAATATATAGCATAGAAATATGAGTATTATTTTAAAGAATTTCTCAAAGGCAGATTTATTAATGTAATGACGTTTGTAGAAAACGAAATTTTTTTACTTTCTCTTACCCATAGGGTCGAGAAAGTATTGTTTTAGGGCAAATTTTTGAACAAGAGTTTTTGTTATATTTACATGCTCTGAGGTCCCCTGAATACGAAAATCATGTTTTTAGCGAACGGTCTGTGTGGCTGTCTCTGTGTGTGTTATCAGCATATCTCAAGAACAAATAGTAGCAGAAATTTCAAACTCAGTATGCTAAATGTGTATCATATAGGGATGCTACATTAAGCTTTGCGTTGAGATGAAGCAAATAGTTCGTATACAGGGACACTCAAAAGTGTTCAAATGCATTACGTCTACGGGGGAAATTGCAGGTAAGTAGAGCTTAACTCCTATAGACTGCACTAAACAAAATGAAACGAATATATATTTTTTGGAATAGAGGTAGACAACTGGGAAAATTGTTTTGTGTATGTAGAAGCCTCACCTCACCCCCCTGGGGGGAAGTTCCCCCTCGAGGGGAGTAAATTTTCATGAAGGGTAAAAGAAAAGAGCTCGCCAATACCTTTAAAACGAATGGTTGAACCATCGATCTGAGATTATTTCAAACAAAGTTATCGATTTTTTTTTTCATTTTTAACAACAACAACAACAAAAAAAAAAATAAAAAAAAAATAAATAAAATAAAATAAAATAAATAAATAAATAAAAAATAAATTAATTAATTAATGTAATGTTGAGAATAAATTCAACTTTTTTTAGATATTCAGTGTTATACTACTTTTCTAATATGGAAATCGTCTGCATTATCATTTAGATAATTTTTTTTAAATAATAATTTTAATAAATTTTACAATATCCAGGAAAGCTGTTCGGGAATTGAAATAAATTCCTCATAGAGATATGGTAAATAATGTATGTTTTAAGCTAAATATTTATCGCTTGTTTTTTGTATATTTACGCGTTTTGAGGCTTCATGATTACCGTAGTCAAGTTTTTAACGTTTGATCTTTGTCCGTGTCTCTTAGAGTGACTTAAAAACGGATAATTTTAGGAGATTCAAATATTGCATTTTGAAGTTAATATAAGTTTGTTGCTGGAAAAGTTTGATCAAGATTGATAAGTTTCAATGAATGTTGCGTGTGAAAATTGTCTGTATAATTTTAAGTAAATTTTTAATTTTAACAACAGAATTAAATTCTATATAAATGTAAGTGCATTAATGAAACGTGGCGTTGAGGGGGCCGGTAACCCCCCTCGCGCAGAACTAATTATCATATAAAACTCTTCCGAAGCCTACTTTGAATTGTTTAACATAGGTTTACATAACAGTACTTGTTATCTTACCTCTTAATCTCCAATCTGTATTTATTGTATTAAATTTCAGGGTAAGAGAAAGTCGTGTGAGTGACACACCAGATTATTATTAGTATAATAAATTAAAGTTTAATTAATGTAAAAAAAAAATTATATATATATTTGCATAAAATACATTTGGTGATATATACACTTTTTATGAAACGTTATGGAATATGAAAGGTAAAAGCAGATTTAATGAAATATTTGATTTGAAAATTACTTTTAACACAAGGATTCATCTTATTATAATTATTTTTAAGTAAACTTATCTATTATATTGATCATTAATAATTCCTTATTTTCCAACAAATTTGAAATTTTTAACGATTTCGCTTCGTTTCTCTATCTCTCTGTCTATTTTTTCGTGCTCATAGTGCGAATAATTATAGAATATATTCTAATTTATATATGACATTAACGTTTACTTTATCATGTTTTGTATTAAAATTGGCAAAAATTGAAATACTATTCATGGTACAGGAACTCATAGAAATTATTCATTATTAATCAGTATTAATTATTGTTTATTATTAAAATTATTCTAATTTATATATGACATTAACGTTTACTTTATCATGTTTTGTATTAAAATTAGCAAAAATTGAAATACTATTCATGGTACAGGAACTCATAGAAATGTTTGTAAACTACACTTGATTACAGGTATCTATTTTAAATATATTTCAATATCTTCATAAAGCACAAAATATAAAGAAAATAACATGTACTATGTATATCTGCAATAGCAAGTTTCCTATAGAATATGATATAATTAGCATTAAATATTGGAAAACAAGGGTTACACAAATGCGACCTGTTTTATGATTGTTCTTCAAAAGTAAAGTGATTAAGAGTTTTTTTTTTAAAGATTTCTTCGTTTATAATTAGAAACATGATTTATTTTAAAGAGTCAACACGGAAGAAAATTATAATAAAACTTAATTAATGTAATAAGCTTATTCACTTGGAAAGTGTCTTAATTAACGCAAACCACGAGATTTTTCTTTCTTGTTTTATTGTCTGTGATATAAATTTTCCTTCCAATCATTATTTTATTCTCTATATTCCGATATATCTTATTTATATCACAAATCTATTGCTATTGATCGATTAAATGGCTGGATTGGTATTTTCAGACTCTTTTCTTCAAACCATTTCCTCTTACAATAAATACTAAACTTTGAATAAACACCATATACTATTTACGTTTTTCATTTACAGTTTTGTATTTATTACTTTAAAATGCCAGTTCTGTGGTGCTTTCTTATTATATTTCCTCTACAGTTTTTAATTTATGTTTTTTTTTCAACTGTTGCTTTTAGAAATTTATATTTCTTTCGCAACAATTAGTTCATCGAAAAACATTGGTTTTTCAATATCTCAAGGGTACATTTAAAAATATTCTCTTCAACAATGACTAAATTCAGAATGTAAATATCATACAGAAATAATATCATATAGAATTAATACGGAAAATCAATGTAGAAACATCCAACGCTTTTGTTCCTTTTAAATAGGCGCCACCCACACTGAGAAAAAATTCTGTAACTGACATCTAGAATCTAAATTGTGGCTCTAGAAAAAATAGTTCCATGTTAGCCTTATAAATTCTAGTCCCCTTTAGAAGCCCCTATTAGAATTCTAGAGCTTTTGCCTATATTCTAGAGGGCAAAGTTATTTAAAAATCTCTGCAAATAAATGAGACTACAAGAGGCGGGTTTCTGCAACTATAATCTTGGTTTATTACGAAATTCTAGAAAATCAAGCGAGAATTTCTCGCAATATAAATGATTCAGAATATTTAGAGTATTCAGACTGTTGTTTCACCATCTAGAAATGTGTACACTAAAAATTCTCGATAATTTCGTCTATTCAGTTTATTGGCGTGCCTTATGCGCATAGCTCGAAAATCTATATTTCTAGTTAAGGGATTCAGAAAATGGCCATTTATTCATTCTAGAGGAAGGCGGTATATTTTTTTTTCTCAGTGCAGTATCCAGGTTCTATTCTCAAAAGGCGGGAGGTTCAGGGTTCGAAAGTAATTCGAGTTCGTTGGCTTTACCGTTAGGAATTTCTCGTAGACTCGAGAAGTTTCGGAAACTCGCGTAAATATGGGCTAGGACACTTTAGTAAGCCCTTAACGAATGCATTTCACTTAGACCTTATATCCTAACTTTGTCAATCGGCCCACGCAATCATAACAGCATCCTTTTAAATAGAAATTTAGTAAAAATATTAATTAATTATATAACGATTAATTAATGCTATTAATAAAATATATTAATTAATGTATTGTCTAAAATTACGGACAGCTTACTGAATGCTTTTTAAACACTGTAGCTACTTCTTCTGCTAAACGAATATTAGTGTACATATTTAAACATAACAATCGTTCAAGGATGAATGTATAAGCACTTGAAATGTGTAATTTCCCAATACCTGCATTATTCCTATAAGTTTTAGAAGTTTTCTGTTTTTTTTTTCTTCCGAAAATTGCATAAAAACAGGCCAAGAATTCTTAAAAAGACCTCCTTGGAGGTCCTTCCATCCAGGTCTAGAACTTGAGTGCAGTTTATCATCATCACAACCACCTATTATGTAATTAGCCTAATTTGATTAGCGCTTAATCTGAATGATGATATACAAATTAGGAAAGGAATATTTTGAAACTAGAATATCTGTTAGAGAAATTTCAGTTTCTTAAATCATGTAATTCATAAATGTCCCGTTATGAGTTATAAGCAAATACTGAAAAAATAAAAAAAATATGCATGGTTGAAAATTTTTCAATCCAGGCTATACAGAAGAAAATAATTATTTAACTGCTATGTTAAGCAATAGGATAGGTGCTCAAGTGGTTGGAATGCTCCAGTAATTGACATCTATCCCGAAATAATTAATAAATAAGAAAAATAATAAAATCATATATTTGACATATAAGAATTTTTACATTTTATGTTAAACGCTGGAGCATAGGGGGCTAATAACTGGTAAAATGTATAACTAGAAGTGTCAAACACTGGAGCATAGGGTGCCAATTACTGAAAAAATGAAAAACTGGCAGTGTCAGTTACTGGAACATTGAGTGGGTGTCAAATAAAAATTAATAAAAAAAATAATTGTTATCAAATGTATATATTTTAACATATATGTGGTTCTGAATGCCTTTCATGCCATATGTATTAACTTAAGATTTCTAAAAATATTTTCTGATGACTAGAACATTAAAAACATCAGAGATTGCTCTAAAAGTGTCAATCACTGGTGCACTTACCCTATATCTCTGTAATAAACCTGTTAAGATAAGTAGCTATTACTTTTAGGAGAAAATAAATTTATACTTTTGAAGATTGCAATCATTAGAAAATTTCACTTTCTCATTTTTGTGATAAATTTTAAAGTATTTAAAGTCGTTTATATGTCGATAATTTATCACGAAAATAAACTATTTGAAACAATTAATGAATAATTTACATAATAATAATAAGTTTTATTTCGAACGGATCAATTAAATGAATTTAGCGAAAAATAGTTTTGGATTTCCTGGCAAATATATTAATATTTTCGTGTAATTATTTCTCCGATTTTAATTAAAGCGATTTCATACGATTTGTCCCAATAATACCGAAATTAATAAAAAGATATATTGCTTTTCCTGATTTAATGTAAATTACTAATCGCAAATGGGAATAATAAGTACCAGATAGTATTACAAGTGCCCTAAGGTAGAAAGTAAATACTAATAACAGCTCTTAAAGTATTAAGAGCTAGAACAATATTACTTCGTCACTCACGGTTGAGTAAGATTCCAAAAAGCTTTTACTTTCGCGTACAGAAAGGCTCTTCGATTTTATTTTTTATTTTTTAATGTCTTTTAAAGATTAGTTAACAGTAATAGATGTTTTAGGAGCTTTTGATAGTTATTTGTTTTTTTCTCTATATGGTACTTTGATTGTGATAATATTTGTTTAATTTGTTATGGCCGAAAATAAAGCTTTTGTCATTTCACTTGTTTTTCATAGGCTGAAAAGAAAGATCATTATCAATTCACTTTTGCGAAATACTAATATACCATATAACTAAAGTATTGCAAATTAGAATAATTTATTTAAGTACAGAGTACTATAAAAGGAATATCGATTTATTTGTGGTACATGTTAATCTCCAAAATAAAAAAAAAAAAAAAAAAAAAAAAAAAACTAGAAAGAAAAATCTTGTAGTATGCGTAAATTATATAATATTTATTAATTGTATATATTCTAAGAAATCTCCCCGCTAGATTACGGTCAGCGACTTCAAAAAGGTGCTTCAATAGCACACCGTAAAAGGTAAAATTATGGTAGTAAAGCTATGATGATTTTTTCCCTCGAATTAAGAAAGTGGTCCTTTAATAAACGATCAACAATCTGATTCTTTTTTACTTCCTTATACAATGTAAAAGGAAGTATAGTAATCCCGATTTGCGAAATGGATTTTGTATTTAGCATAGCTCAAAAATGAATGATCGTAGAATGCTGGAAATGTATGTGTAGGGCTCTCATGATGTCTAGTTGTACACCTGCAAATTTGGTTTTAATACGAGTTCCCGTTTCAGAGATATCAAAGACTTTACACGAATTTTCGTGACGTCTGTACGTAAGTATGTATGTGTGTGTATCTCACATAACTCAAAAACGGCTGAATGTAGAACGTCGCAAATTGGTATATAGGTTTGTTATGATATCTAGTTGTGCAAGCCCCTTTTTGGACTTTCTGTGATTTTCCATTTTGTAGATATTTAGGAAAATTATATTCATAATGATCAAAATAGAAAGATTTTGGCCATTATCAGTGTTAGAAATAAGAATTTTGAAACTAGGCGTCAAAATAACGCCTGGATTAAATTTTTTGGGCGTCCAAATTAAAAATTTAGGTGCCATCTATAATTAAATATGTATATATAAAAAAAAAATCTGGAGTGACTCCACTTGACTTTCCGAACATTGAGTAATTAACAGTTTTGTAGATAAAGTAAAGAAAGAGGAGTTGTTAAGCAAACAAAAGAGAGAAAACCATAATAGAGTGTTTGAGTATTTTTCTCCATATATTACACGATGTTTTATTTAAAGCTACTGAACTTTGAGCCCATAGATCATAATGATAAAGAATTTTTCGTTGTGTCCCTGTAAAAACCTATAAATGCTAGATTCTCAAAAATGCTTATAGTTAGTGCAACAGTGATAAATTTTCAGCTCAATTGAGTAAGGCGTTTAGATGCTATCGCACTTTTAAAAATTTGGTACCATAGGCCATAATGATAAAGAATTTTTCTTTGTGTCCCTGTAAAAAAACTACAAGTGCTAGATTCATCAAAATCAATAGGGTTCGTGCTACGGTGACTTGCAACATGCGTACCAACTTACAGCTCATTCGAGCAAAGCGTTTAGACGCTAGCGTGTTCACTCACACACACACACACACATACACACACACATACATACATACATACATGCACACATACATACATCATCGTAAAAATAGTGAGGATGGACTCAGGGGACCTCGAAACGTATAGAAGCATCAAAATCTCAAATTCGGATTTTTGACATGATTGCAATACTTTCCTCACTATAGTGTTCGGAAAGTAAAAATAATAATAAAGCATCAATTTGTAAATAACATTATATAAAAAGATTATATAAAAAATATTTATGTAATGAATGTAATTACATTGACAATATTAAACGTACATATTCAAAATCACACATTCATTCTTCGCCCAGAAGATACATCAATCCACCACAATTTAATAGCATTTTCTGGGCAGAAATCTTCAAATTTAGGGCTGTTTAATTTAATCGTTAACAAATCGTCAACTACTTTCATAGAGAAATGATTTCTTAAATCAGTTTTTATTACATTCAAATTAGGTTTTTATTAGATTAGATGAAATAGACTTGTTTACTGTCTGATGGGATTAGGAAAATTTTTAGATATGATGAGGAAAAAATTCAGGCATCAAATATGGCACCTATGATTAGAATTCTAGGTGTCAAAATGAAAAAACTGGTCGCAAAATACGACTAACGACCGCTTATTTCTAACCCTGGCCAACCATCTTAGAGATCTTAAAAGAAGCTAATGATAGAGCCAGTAATGATATTGTAATAAAAATTGCAGACTTTTTCTGTGTAGAAAGATATGCTTAAAGATATAAGCAGGTTCTAGTCGACGAATGCATTTTATTTAATGAATATTCAGATCGTAGATAGAGACCGTAATGGATATTGTTATGAAAGTTGTCAACATTTTTACATATAGAAAGTAATTCTTAACGGCATAAGCAGGTTCTAGTCGACGAATGCACTTCATTTAATAAATATTCAGCACGTAGATAGAGTTTGTAATGATAATGATAAAAAAAAAAAAATTGTCGACATGTTAGCAAGTAGAATGTAGTAATTCTTAAAGACAAAAAATGGTTCTAGTCGACGAATTCAGTTTATTTAATAAATATTCAGCGCTGAGATAGAGCCCGTAATGATAATGTTATGAAAGTTATTGACGTTTATGTGTGCAGAAAGTAGTTCTTAAAGACATATTCAGGTTCTAGTCCCCAAATGCACTTCATTTAATGAATATTCAGCCCATAGATAGAGCCTGTAATGATATTGAAAAAAAAAACGTTGTCGACATTTTAGCGTGTAGGCAATTTCTTAAACTATGTTAATATGTTACATTGTTTTATATTCAATACTAGCAGGCTTTGCCCGCTTTGATGGTCACTATATTTAAATGATTTATTTTTAATTGAATAATTGAAACGTTTAACTAAATATATTTCGATTGGCGACTATTTTCATCACAGCTTGGCGATATTAAATATTTTTTGAACTTTTCAAATCTGTTCAACAAAATTCGTATTAAAACGAATATTCTCGAAAACATTCCAATAGTAGAGTTAATTCTTAGAATACTCTGGAAACAGTTGAAGCTGTTACTCGTACAGCAAAAGCCACTATTCGATGAATGTTCTGGAACAGTCTAAAAAACAGTCACTTGTTTCATAGGAGTAAAGCAAATAAAATCAAATACTCCAGAGCAGAAATCTTCGCTATCTCACGAAAAATGTTCAGTCCGCTATGTTCAGTCATGTATTGTGTCACTATTGCAACCCATGAGGTGTTAAATTACAGAGGGAATAAAAAAATCATCACTCAAAAATTATATTTCTATCTTTGCTTGACAATAGATTTTTTTTTTTTTTTTTTTTTTGTAGCTTTGTATATTGTCTGAAGGCAGAAAGGGTACACAAATGTATCTAAACAACTTTATGTGACTGGTTAAATCAATTAATGATACTAATCATAACATACAAATGTGCAAACATAGTTTATTTGTTTAATAATGATATTTTTTAATTTTATTTCTTTATGTTCAGTATACATACCAAAATATATTTATAGACCGTTATATAGCGGAATACTTTTGTGAGTCCCCGGGTACAGAGGAAAAAGATTATTTAAACCATTTTCGATATGAAAGCGTGCCAAGAAAATATCTAAATAGCATATATCAGCTACAAATAATACTAAAAATTATTTACAGCAATTAGAGAACGGACTGAAAGCACAGACAGGCGGCCTGTAGACACAAATACTTTTCAATTTTGTTGGAAAGTGTTAAAAAATTATCATCTTTACGTAGAGATTAAGGATAAAAAGGGACTGAAGTTCGACTTTAATTAGGAATAGAAATTCTATTTTAATGTGTTAAACTAATGAAGTTCAAATGTATAGATATTTTTTCAGTTAAAACAAAATTTTCAGCTTTTGGAGAAATTATTGAATATGCCCTAAAATACACACAAAAATTCAGTAAGTAAATTTCCGTAAAATGTTTATTTCTAAAACAATACGAACGAAAGAATAAATAAAGTTGAATTTCAACTAAATAAGACAACAGGAGAGATTTTATATTTTCTAATATTGTCTTTTTTTTTTTTAAATATATGAGGCTTTACCAATGATATGCATTACCTGGATGTATAATAAATTTGTATTCATTATGTTAATTTTCTCTGATCCATATATTTCTATCTTTATTTTGAAGTAACAACATGCGAAAAATAATTCTCTATCCATTCATGAAATTTCATTATTGAATAAATTTCCCGCAAGCTAAGTACGGTTTCCTTTTGCTTTTACCGTCTCTTTTCTGTAAACAGAAGTTACTCTCTTAGTGTTTGCTCTTGTTGTCTGTAGATTCAGTTGCAAATACGATGTCTCAAGACGACATTGGTCTAATAGCAGTCAGCAGAAATCGATTATGAAAACCGCACTTCAAGTATACTTTTCAGTGAAGATAAAAATTCTAAAGTAAATGTGGATTTAAATCTTATTTTTAAAGTGGAATAAGGTGCGATGGAAGTTAAAAGTTTTAAAACATTCTATTTGAAAACGATTTACGTTGTATAAGCTAAAGCTGAAGCATTATTGCTTTTAGATAGGGAAATAATAATAATAATAAAAAAATGCTAGAATTATAAATAAAAATATTGATTAACGAGAGATTTAAGAATCTATCAAAATGGCACAGTAAAAAATTTCTGTAAAAATTAAGCACTTTTTTCTAACATAAATACAGCATAGGCTGCTGTATATTTCTACAGCTAGTTCTGTAAAAATAATTGAAGATTGGTTACTTCACATTGTACTATAAATCGCTATCAAAATTATCCAGAAGTCTTTTGGTGTGTATGACATGATTTATCAACCAATCAGTGCTGATGTTGACCTTATCTGTGTTTGTAATGAATAGTCATTGTGAGCCCCGCGGCGCGACTGACAAAGTGTTGGCCTCTAGAACAGGAGATTTTGAGTTCGGGATATCCAAGACCGTTTGCTCCGCATAAAAAAATAGGTGTAGTAAATTATTTGTATAAATAAGTTGCTTAGTGTTGTGGATTACTCCTTGCTCACATGTGTAATAATTGCAGGAAACATTTTTAAAGCATATTGTGAAAATTACAGCACACATGAGTAAAAATAGCAGCACATTTATTTTACTACACATTGTAAAAATACAGCACAGTGAGTGGGCAACATTTTTACGAGTACACTGTGGTGTACTCTACTACAGAAAATTTGTACAGTGTGGGTGAAGGTAGAACTATAATAAAATATAAATGTGATTAATTAATTTTAAATTTTCTATAAACAAAAGTTATCTTTTCAGAGTACGATCATGTACTTTGCAGATTTAGTCACAAATACGATTTTCCAAATGATAGCAGAAATTGATTATGAAAACCGTACTTGAAGTATACTTTATAGAGAAAATAAAAATAAAAATTAAAATAATAATTTGAATCTTATTATAAATGGAATTTGAAGAAAAGAAAGATTAACGTGCTGACACATATCATTTAAAAACATTTTATTTTGCTGAAAGAAAAGCACTATTGCTTTTAAATACTTACTGCTTTTAGACGCTGTTCCGTAAGTTCCTTATCTGATACTAGTTAGGAGAAATCAATTACGTAAACAACACTCGAAATTTACTTTAAAGTGACACATGAATAAAAGTGTATTAAAATATTATTCCAGACAGAAATCAGGGGTAAGTAAGATTAACGTTTCAATAAAAACAATTTTTAAATGATTTATATTGTATAAATTGAAGCCTAATTGCTTTCAAATACGACTGGATAAAAATATCAATTAGCAAAGGATTTAAAAATCTATCAAAATTGGTGAGGATAGAAATATTATTAATTAATTAATTAAAAAAACTTTTGTAAACAGAAATTACTCTCTTAGCGAATTACTCTCTTAGCGATTGATCTTTTTGTCTGCAGATTCAGTTGCAGATGTCCCAGAAAACTTTCGTCTGATAAGCAGTTCGTAGAATTGGAAAACTGGCACTAGAAACTTCATAGTGAAGATTATAATTGTATATAAATCTTATTTGAAATGGGAAATGGAATGAAGGAAAATTAAAGTTTTAATGCACATAAAAAAAAAAAAAAAGAAAAAAAAAAGAAAAAAGAAAGAATAAATCAAAGCACTATTATAAATTATCTCTAAAAAATGAGTTAAATTGAATACGCGTCATTTGTTAATTATATTAAAAACACTTTAAACACACGTAAAATTAAATTTTATTTAAAAGATGTAAAAAAAAAAAAAAAAAAAAAAAAATATCCGAAGCTTTTCGCTTTAATAGTAAAGCATCATCAGGGATTTTTATTACTCGTTTCCAATGAATTCTTTGCTGATATTTACGTTATTAAATGACTTAACTGTTGACTGTGAAAAGAAAAATATTTAAAAACTGCTCATTGGAAACGAATAATAAAAATCCCTGATGATGCTTTACTATTAAAGCGAAAAGCTTCGGATAATTTTTTTTTAAATCTTTTAAATAAAATTTAATTTTATGTGTGTTTAAAGTGTTTTTAATGTAATAAAGCACTATTAGTTTCAGTTAGGGATTTTTTTTTTTTTTTTTTTTTTTTTAATATTAATGGATTAAGATATCAGATAGCGACAGATTTAAAAATCTATAAAATATCAATAAGGATAAAACTCTAATAAAGTATTTATAATGTGATTAAGTAATTTAAATTTTCTTTAAACATAAGTCACTTGATATTTGTTCTTGTTATCTGTAAGATTCAGTGTGAAGGTTGCTAACGAGACGTAGGGTTGTCACTGGCGACTATTTTTATATTTATTTTGTATTCTACTATTTCCAAGCAGTAAAATTTCTGATATATTTTGGCCGATAAAATTACACTTTACCTGCATAAGTATATTATTATTATTATTATTATTATTATTATTATTATCTATATTAATCTATATTAATAAAATCAGACTTTTGTCTGTAAATTTGTCGGAATCGAAAAATTTTGCGATATCTTCACGTTTCACACCCCATGAAAGCCGAAAATGGCTTCAGAAAATTTTGCCTGTGTGTGTGTGTGTGTGTGTGTGTGTCTGTGTGTGTGTCATCGTGTCCGAATGTCGCTTTTTTTTGTCCGGGCATCACTCGAGAACGGCTGGGCGGAATTCAACGGCGCTTGGCAGGAATTTAGGTCTTCACCCAACTTAAAATTATATCTATCAACTTTTCAAAAATTCCCCCCCCCCGTTCCCCCCTAGGGGGTAAAAGACTAAAACACGTTTGTCCGGGCATCACTCGAGAACGGCTGGACGGAATTCAACGGCGCTTGGCAGGAATTTAGGTCTTCACCCAACTTAAAATTATATCTATCAACTTTTCAGAAATTCCCCCCCGTTCCCCCCTAGGGGGTAAAAGACTAAAACACGTTTGTCCGGGCATCACTCGAGAACGGCTGGGCGGAAGTCAACGGCGCTTGGCAGGAATTTAGGTTTCACCCAACTTAAAATTATATCTATCAACTTTTCAGAAATTCCCCCCCGTTCCCCCCTAGGGGGTAAAAGACTAAAACACGTTTGTCCGGGCATCACTCGAGAACGGCTGGACGGAATTTAACGGCGCTTGGCAGAAACTTAGGTCTTCACCCAACTTAAAATTATATCTATAGAAATTTTCAAAATTATGATTAGTGTTTAAATTGTGGGTAAAAAACGCCTGCGCATGCGCCATAAATATTTTTTCACTAAAATGCTTTGAATGGAAAAATAAAATATACAAATAAATTTTTAAGTTAAAGACTTTTGTATTCGCGTGATTCGCACTGCAAATTATGAAAAGATTGAAATGAAGTGTTGCCATCTAAGTTTCATATTTTAGTTAATTTAAAAAAATTTAATTGTCGTATCGAAAAACTGTTTACACCCCAGGATTCAGAAAAATCACCTCTTTCATTTGGTACTGAGTTTGTAACGATAGGTCTGATATTTCTAATTTATTTTTCTCTTTTTCCGTTTTTCCGTTGCCACTTAAATTTCATACTTTAGTTATTTTTTAAAAATCTAATTATCGCATCGAAAAACTGTTAGCACCCCTGGATTTAGCAATATCTCCCCTTTCATTAGGTATCAAATTTATAAAAATAGGTCTGATATTTCTAATTTATTTTACCCTTTTTCCGTTTTCAACCCAGATTCGGTATGGAACAGCTTTAGTATTGGATCCCTTTGGCAAAATTTGAAATTCGGCACCGACGTACCTCGGGCGTTTCTCGCCAAGATCTTTAATTGCACAATTGAGATAGCAAATTCAGTTCATCGTAAAAATGGCTTAAAATATTTGAGGAGCAAACATTCAAACCGTGTTTTCTCCAAAAATAAAAAAAAATGAGTTAGCGATTTTTCTGTGAACTCAACATTAAATAGCACAAAATTATACTATTATTTTAAACCAAAATAATTTTTATCACATTATAAATGCGCTTAGAAAGTTAGGGTTTCAATCAAACAGTGTTTCCTCCAGATCCTGTTTTCAGTCAAACTGTGATTTCTCCAGCCAACCAGTCAGTACTGCTCTTTCTGGTCGCGTGACTCGTACATGTACCAGCTTTTTATGTTTGTTTTTTCGTTAGTTCTATCTTGTTTTCTTCATTTTAGAGGAGTGTACTTTATTATTATTATTATTTATTATTTATTTTCAAATGGAAGAATTAATAAATGAGGAAGAATTAATAATTAGTGAGTACTTCTAATTATGGAACTAGAAAAATACAGAGAATTGGTGGAAAAAGAAAAGAAGCGAAAAAGAAACGATATTCAGCACCTTTAGATAACAACATTTATGCTCCATGCAAACATTCTATTAATAAATACTTTTTCATGCACTGATGTTAGACCTAATGACGTTAAGAAGTTTCGGGATAGACTTTACGAAATTCCGGACAAACAGCGACAAGATTGTATTATAGCCTCATTGGTTGTTACAAAAAATGTAACTCGACGTAGACCTAATAACCCCCCCCCCCCCAAAAAAAAAAAAAAAAAAAAATCGCAATCATCTGGCTTACAGCATGCATTTTCTGCTTCTTATTTTATTACTAGTAGCAGTGGTAGGAGAATTCCTGTGTGTAAAAACAATTTCATGGCTATAACTAAAATAGGTCGTACAATGCTAGCCAATATTGTTACTAAGGTACATGCTGGTGAACCTATTGAGGAAAAGAGAGCAGGGGATAGAAAAAGCCACTTAAGCATTAATAAAAAAAAACAAGGTAAGAGAATTCATCTTAAACTTAAAGGCATCAGAATGACATAGACAAACTTTTACAATTGATGTATGGTGAAGAGTGAAAAAATCAGCCTGTTTTTAAATGGTATAAAGATATCATTACTAATAACTTTCATGTAGAATATGAAGAAACAGAGGAAGCATGAAATTGCTTAAGTGAAGATATTGGTTAAAAAATTTAAATTTTAAATTGGCTTAAAAATTTTAGTTCTTCCCTACAATTTCCATGATGATTTTTCACGCGTAAATATTTAATTTAACTTTATAATTACATAACAAAATCTGTTCTGTTAATTACATTAAGAATGTTATTTCATCAATATTCGAGCTACATACTTTTTCATTCAAAAAATGTTTTGTCCACATTGGAAACATTCGAAACATGTTTTCTCCTCTGTGTTTCGGTCAAAACATGCTTTCTCCACATTGGAAACATTCAAAACATGTTTTCTCCTCTGTGTTTCGGTCAAAACATGCTTTCTCCGAATTTCAAATACATTTTTCTAATTAACTCTAAGTTTATTAGGTAAAGTAGGCCTACAGATCTTCCTAGTAACCAATAATACAACTAAACAAATGATAATTAGGGTCTAAGAAGGGTTATTTTTTAATTTACCAGTTTTTTGTGTTTTCTGAAAAATTGCATTTGAAGGAGAAAACACGGTTTGAATGTTTGCTCCTCATTTAAAGTCACCAAAGGGTGCTCATACTTAAGGTGTGCTTTTTGTATTTATTTATTTATAATATTGTCTATTAAAGACTTCTTTGGTCACAAAATTTGGTGCGTAAATTGTTTGTATGCATCCGGCACTTATTGTAACTGGATTTCACGAAATTCGAATTCTAAATTCCCCCCCCCCCCCCCCCCATTCCCTTCTCGGAGTCGGAGGGCAATAAACGGACGAGGGTCAGTTGCACCCCTCTCTTAACATGTCAATCAAATGACGGGCGAATTGCACCCGACCTCCTTCCTTTGTTCTTCTAATCTCGGGCGAGTTGCACCGCTTGGGATTTTTCAGACGAGGGTCAATTGCACCCACGACGGGCGAATTGTAACGATTTACTGATAAGTCATTAGGGGAAAAGATTTCTAGAATGTCAACTTAATTCCATCATAAAATCTTCCTTATAAAAGCGCCGCATTTAAATTTAGACGAAGAATATTAAAATTGTAGATTACAAAATAACTGATATATTTTATAGAGTTTATTTATATTGTAAAAGCGCCGCATTAGTGTTCAGCATATGTTGTTGTTAAAAAGGGAAGACACCATTATACCGCTTTCCTTCTCTTTCCATCAGCCAGTAAAGGTCCGAGAGTTGCCCGACAGGGTTTTGCATGTGCTGCGCGCGTCCACATAGTCATTAGTCCACGTAGTGTGCTGTCGTAAGGAGCGTTTAAGTTCGTTAGTAATAATGAAATTCATGTTGAGCGAAAAAGGACGTAGGCTTATGGTTTACGGTAACTACAAATTTTACAAGCAGCATGAAACCGGAGAAGGACTTAAATGGAGATGCGTCAAAAGAAACTGTTTAGCAAAGATTTATACGGATGGAAATGCTACAGTTATTATAAAATTTGATGTGAACCATAATCATGGCCTTGATAAAAACTTGAAAAGACAAGCCATCTCGAATAGTGTCAAAAGGAAAGCTTTAGACGAAGTAAACGAACGCCCACAAAAATTACTTAGAAGAGAAATAAGTGGTGCACCTTCAAGTTTTACAGAAGAATTCAATGTAAAAGATATGGAATATATAAGAAAAAAATTGAGTAGAGCACGGCGTGCAGTATTACCACCCCTTCCCAAAAACGCAAAGCTCTAGCTTCACTGGATATTAAAACATATCAGGGGGAAGAAATGCTTCAAGTTAACAATGAAGAAAAAGGTATCGTTTGCTTTTCAAGCGCCTCTAATCTGCAATTTTTGTGTAAAAGTGATACGATATTCATCGATGGAACATTCAAACATTGTCCAAAGTTTTTTTATCAGATGTTTTCGTTGCACATCAATGAAAATGGCCACTACATGCCACTTGCTCACTTTCTCTTGCCTAACAAAAGTACAAATACTTATGAAGATATGTTTGTATAGCTGACAGAGTGTTGTGAAAAATTAGAATTGAAATTCGAGCCCAAGAATATTGCCGCTGATTTTGAAATCGGAATTCATTCGGCAATTAAAAGAATATGGCCTACAAGCAATATCAGAGGATGTCGTTTCCATGCATCTCAATCATGGTGGAGAAAAATTCAAGAACTTGGTTTATCAAAAGAATATAAAGAAAAGAATTCTGATATTGGCAAGGGGCTACGTTGGTCATTCGGACTGGTCATACGTTGGTCATTCATTCGGAAAAATTATTCGCAATTTTTTTAAACACGCCATGGATTTATAGCCCATGACAGTCCTAAGCCTGTGAAAAGTGTGAAGGGAAAATTATGCGATTATGTATAAAAAAAATTATGTGATAATATCTTGGAGGATGCAACTCGCCCCTTTGTAGAAATGGCTAAGCGGTGCAACTCACCCCTTGGCTCGAGGTGGTAAACGGTGCAACTCACACCTTGGTTCAGAGAGTAAGCGGTGCAACTCGCCCGTTTAGGCATTCTCCGGGTGCAACTAACCTACTCCCCAATAAACATGTGTAAAAACATGTTTTCCGTTTCAATTCGCTTTGAATTATCTTAGAATGGCGAATTTTGGTGTGTGGATATTGATTAAGTGTACGCATTATGTACATTAGTGGGATTTTGCAAAACTTCGAACTCACCCGCTGAGGGTGGGAAGTAAGAAGTGGGTAAGTTGTGCTGAAGACAGTGGGGACCCAGACTCCTCACATTGGGAGCTAGAAAACCTCTACCAATCACAGCGAGAACTTAGGTTATTAATAAAGATATGGCATTTGACAACTCATTCAAGTTTAATGTCCAGCGAAGCGGGCAAAGCCTGCTAGTTTACAAATAAATGTAGGAACAAAATATAAAAGAAGTATATATATAATGTAAATATTTATAATGTGGTTAAGTAATTTAAATTTTCTTTAAACAGATGTCACTTGATATTTGTTCTTGTTATCTGTAGATTCAGTGTGAGGGCTGCTAACGAGACGTAGGGTTGTCACTGGTGGCTATTTTTATATTTATTTTGTATTCCACTATTTCTAAGCAGTAAAATTTCTGATATATTTTGGCTGATAAATTTACACTTTACCTGCATAAGTATATTAAAAATTTTGATTTTTTACAAATAAATGCAGGAAAAAAATATAAAAGGAGTCACTAGTGGCAGCCTGGAGACGTCACTCGTTTGACAGTAGACAATTATGTAATTTACACCATCAAATTTACTTTAAAGTCGATATTAAAAAATAATAACATGATTAGACATGATTTAAAGTCTTATTTTAAATAGAAATTTGAGAAAAAATAGATTAAAATTTTAATGCATTTAACATGAAAAGGATTTATTTTGTATAAACCAAAGCATTATTAATAGACTAATTAAGCTACGCCCGCCTAGCGCTCGATTCTTATACATGCATTTCCGAATTTATTTCTCCTTGACAATTCAAATTAGTAAATATTGAATTATATGACCTTTAAAACAAATGTATTCATCTTTTACCAGACGACTACTAAGAAAGTAATTGGTCTACGTCCGCCTAGCGCTCGATTTTTATTCATGTACTAGCAGGCTACGCCCGCTTCGCTGGTCGCTATTTTTAAATGAATCAGTAAAATTAATAAATTCTCAAAATTGCATTAATTTTTATCATGTGAAAAAAAGAGAAAAAAAAATCTGATCGGGAAAAATGCCGCACCGAGTTCCCACTGCCTTTGGCTGCGAAGGCCATTGTGTACTGCGCGTGCGCATTTAAGTTCGACACAAATATCCGCAATCGTTTTCTGGGGCTTTTAAGCCTAATAATTTCAATTTCCAACGTTCTATCTGAATTTCTTTAATTTTGTAGAATCGCTTCTTAGTGGATGTCTACGTAATAGAAGGAAGGTTGTCACAAAATTTCAGGGGTTTGGGCTGGGCGATGACGAATCCCTCACTCACGCACTCACCCAGGACAAACGATTTTTTATATGTAGATTCAGAAACATATTTTTTCTTGCTTGTTCAAATTAGTAAATATTGGTTTACATGACATTTAAAACAAATGGATTCACCTTTTACATCATGGATATTTATATGTTTTGACGTCCAAACGTCTCCAAGAAATTAAAAATGACATCATAATTCTTTAACGTTTCTAACTGCACGTTTATTTATTTATTTATATTATTAATTACTCGTTACGTAGTTGAATTCTATATATTTAATTTATTATTATTATTCCCTGACGTATTAAATTTCCACATAGCAATGAAAAAGGTTTATTCTAAAAACAGAAATTGTTTTGTTTTATGTATTAAAAATCAATGAACGAAACTTCCAAAATCATACAAAATAATGATAAATATTTTTTTTATCTCAATACATTGTTCCAATTATAATGTATGCTTTTTCCTTAAATCAACTTTTTTCATTGTCTTTATCAGTTGAAATGCACGCATGAAAACCATGGATAAAATTTTTAATTTCCTTATTGTAGTACATTTGTTTAGCTATGACATCATTTTCAAAGTTGGTTTCGGAAAACATGACGTTTATTATTAAGTAAATAAAAGAGTTAATAAATAAAAATAAATTGTTAATTAATGACTAAGAAAACAGGACGTTAAACTTACGATCCACTAGTTTATTTATCTTTTGGAACAAACTTAGAAGTTTTTAGACTAGAAAAGATTAAATGACACGGATTTTTTTTAATCACACGCCGTGTTTATTTATACAAATGGAATAGAAATATATCTCTTTTGAGCTGATGAGTGATGGCACCACGCAAGAGTTATTCCGTTAGGTGAGAAAAGATTGTGAGGGAAAAAAAATTAACCCTTGGAAGATTGCCCGAAAACGTCAGAAATAACTGGTTGTTACAGAAAAGTATTCAGTCAACAAAATGTTCTCCGTTTTTCTAGGAATTACACACTTAGAATGTAAACTTACATTTATACTGCTTTAGTATATTTTCATGAAAATTGAGCTTTATTTCACGCTATATTTTGAATTTAGACGAATGTATTATTTGTCTAAATTCAAACTATACCTCTACAAGAGTAATATTTGGTGAGTATGTATTTACCAAAAGATGATGAAGGAGTGACTTTATATTTTCTTGTATCGTTAAAAAAAAAAAAAAAAAAAAAAAAGAAAAAAGAAAGAAAGAAAAAAAAAATGTACCAAAAATCAAATCTCTGGTGAATTTTTTTTCAACGTATTACTTATTATATTACAGTAAAACCTCTCTAAGTTGGACACCTACGGTTCCAGGAAAAAGTGTCCAACTTAGAGAGGTGTCCAACTTATAGGGGTTAGACATAATGTTAATGGATACATTCCGTTCCGAGAAAAAGCGTCCAACTTAGAGGGGTGTCGAACTTGAGAGGTTTCACTGTATTATTTATTTTAATAGATACGGATTTAAAAGTAAAAAAAAAAAAAAAAAAATAATAATAATGAATGTCCGAAAAATAAATGAAATATCGGAGCTGATATTACCTTTTTTTTTGCAAAAAACTTTATACAAATGTAATGATATTTTCTTCAGCTGTTTAAAAGAAAAGGACATGTTTAGCATTTTACTTAGTAACCTAAACAAGTACATTTCTTGTTTTATTTATATGATTTTTTTCTATATACAACACGAGAAGCTAGCAATTATTCAATTATGCGTATATTTAAATGCATAATATAGTACTTAATTTTAAAATAAATTTAAACAAGTCATTCGTAATTTCGAAGACAGCATTAAAAAAAAAAAAAAAAAAAAGACGTTTTTCTTTGTTTTCTAACTGAAAGATATAAAATTCTGTATAATGTTGAATTTAATTTGCACGACAAGACATTTTTTAAACCTATTTTTCCATATAAAGACATCTGGTAACTGTGTTGCGTTCCTTCGCAATGATTATTATATTCATTTCTTAAAATTTCTTTCGTGCAGCATTAGTATCGGACCTTCTTGGCGACTTTTAAATTTTTGTTGCCATTTTGGGAACAATTAAAATAATTATCGTAGTTGCGTAAGTAAGGACATTGGCGAGAAACGTCCGAGCTACTTCGGTGCCCAATCTCAAATTTCGCTATGGAAATCCTATACTAAATCTGTTCCATTTCTTTAATGTGATTTTTCCGAATTTTATTTTAAATATATTTTTTAACTTGATGCATGAGTGAAATTGTTTTTTGGCTGAATGTACAAAAAGCGTAATAATAAGTAAATAAAAATAAAATAAGTTTATACCTTAAAATATGAAGTTGCATTCCATAACAACGGTTACTATATTCATTTCTTAAAATTTCTTTTCAGTTTCCATATCAAAGTTAGTTTATTATTTTGATTTTATCATGATGCCAAATGGAAAAATATCCTAGCATATTCAAACTGAAACACAGAAAATTTGACAAAACGAAATGTCTCTGACAAAATGCAATAGTCTTCTTGTACTAATTAACGGAAAAAAAGAAAGAAGAATTAATCGAAGTGGTGTTACTGAGAAGTGAGAAATTTTGGTAAATTCAGCAATAGCTAGAAATCAGTATTTAATGAAATACCACCCAGAATGTAAAATAAAGTGACATTTTTTTTATTCAATTATTCATTTTTAAGTTACTAAATATATGTGCATATAATTTAACAGCTATTTTGTTTTCTCTGTCTATGCAAATATAATTTAGCTTTAGAATATACCTATGTTCATTAACCCTTTGCAGGTCCTAATTTCACTACTCTGGTTAGTATTGCGAAATTTAGGGACTTTTTTATTCAATATCACTGATACCAATATCAATAAATTTTAACTATAACGGTTGTCTAATAACTTAGAAGGTTATTCGTCTATTATGTGTATCAGATATCGCTACCCCAAATTGAGTTGAATGAAAGAGTGCCTAAATATGGCAACACTGTCCTGAACGCTTTAGAGCTTTAAGGACGGCAAAGGGTTAAATGATTTCTGCGGAATTCGATGTGTATTAGTAGTTTACAGTATATTGCTGTTATCACGATAACAGTTTTGCCGTCTGCGGCCTGTGTTATCATGAACTGACATATGAAATGTGATTTGTGTTTAAGATTAAATAATGTATCCACGAAACGTAAGATGATATTTGTGTTATCGAGTATTCTACCTAATGAGTAAGCGTCTAATTCACATATGATTAATGGTGCTCTAATAAAATATCTTAATCTATACTAATAATAAATTTAAATAGAAATTTAGATTGATTTGATTTGATTTTTTCACGAGAAACCAATAAAAATATTTATTATGTTCAGAATAGCCAGAGATTTTGCTTAGAAAAGTGTTGAGGAAGCACGTTGAATAAAACACATGTAACACGTTAATAAGAAAAAAAAAAGATTTAAATATATAAATAAATTTATTGTTATAAATCCTTATTTTTAACTAACGATACACAATAAACTCGGGATTTTGCACCGAAAATTATTTTATTAAAAGGATGGATGGTTGGATGGTTGAGCTTTAAGTCCCACTAGTGCTGCGCTGATGGGCAATTGGCGACTGTCTGGGACACATCCCTAGAGATGGTTCGGAGACATGCCATCTCAATTTTGATCTTCCACGGAAGGGATGGCTCTCCAACTTTGGTGGCTACCAGACGTATAATTTTTGATGAGAACATGAGGGACATCGTGGCTACGACAAATTTTACGTGCATCAGCCACCTTTTATTAAAAGGAAAAAAAAAAAAAAAAAAACATAAAAACATAAATATTAGTGCTGAAGATTCTGATTCACGATTTTAAAAGACATTTCGTGACATCTGCAAGTACAGTCCGTAACAAAAGTATCCGAACATTAACAAAAATTCCTATAAAAAAAAAAAGTAGAGTTAATACTGTTTTGTTAAATAAATCCTTGTCGAATCCTGTTCTTAGTCAGTCTAAGAAGATGATTCGACAAGGATTTATTTAACAAAACAGTATTAACTCTACTTTTTTTTATAGGAATTTTTTGCTAGTGTTCGGATACATTTGTTACCGACTGTACATGCATGTATACAGGCACGGTGGGGGACATAGAATAGTCGAGTAAAATGGAATACCGTTATACCTCGCATGTACGATGCTACAACCCATCGGTAGAACATCAAATGTTTTCACCGGGTCTCAAATATGGAAGGTAAGTTCACATTGTGTCACTGAGAAGAGCAGTTTTTGTGTCATACAACTTCTTTAGTTTGTAAATATTCAGATTTTTTTGGAGGTAAGTATTACGAATTCTATAATCTATCTACGAAGATGTAAAATAAGTGAAAATCTAATGTCATTTGTGGAAAGAGAGTTGAAATATTTAGCAGTCTGATTCTGGTGAACTTATTTGTACCAACATGTGATTGAGGTTGATTTATTCTCCAAGATGACGTTACGGGTAATATGCAATACCAAATATTCAATATTATTTGCAATTTTTGTAAAACTGTAATTTTGATAATTGTTTCAATACTGTTTATATTGTGCATATATATATATATATATATATATATATACACTGATGGAAAAAAAAAAAATCCCAACACCAGGAAGGAGCTGTGCTAGATAAACGAAATTTGTTAGGCGTGTTTATACATCTGAAAGATGACGTCGATTCAAATTTCGAGCTACGCGCATAAGTGTGGCGCTAGTAGCGACACTATGAACATGCAAATGAGGTTTGCTTTAAATAAGCGCTGTAAGGTTCGTGATCGTTATTTACAGTTGAGATTTTACGTAGTGGGTTAATGTTAGTCAAGGATGCCTCTAAGAAGACGAAGAAGCCATTATCAACAGCTCACTGAGTTTGAACGAGGTCGTGTAGTAGGGCTACGAGAAGGTGGATTTTCTTTCCGTGATATTGCAGAAAGACTTGGCAGGAATGTATCCACTGTGCATGAGTGTTGGCAGCAGTGGTCAAGGGAAGGTACTGCCTCAAGAAGACCAGGTTCCGGGCGGCCACGTGGCACTACTGAGAGGGAAGACCGCCGTGTTCGGCGTATGGCTGTGGCTAATCGTACTGCGTCTGCAGCTGAAATTCGAGCTGCAGTTGGCACCACAGTGACACAACGAACTGTTACAAATCGGTTACTTCAAGGACAGCTCAGAGCCAGACGCCCTGTAGCATGCATTCCACTGACTCCAAACCACTGCCGTTTGCGACGTGAGTGGTGTCAAGCTAGAGCTCATTGGAGGACGGAGTGGAGATCTGTTGTGTTTTCTGATGAAAGCCGGTTCTACCTTGGTCGCAGTGATAGCCGTGTGTTGGTTAGACGGAGGCCAGGTGAACGCCTGCTAGCGACCTGTCTGCGGCCTAGACACACAGGGCCTACTCCTGGAGTTATGGTTTGGGGAGCAATTTCGTATGACAGCAGGAGCACTCTCGTGGTTATCCCACGCACCCTGACTGCAAATTTGTACGTCAGTCTAGTGATACAACCTGTTGTGCTGCCATTCATGAACAGCATTCAAGGGGTGTTTTCCAACAGGATAACGCTCGCCCTCATACCGCTGTTGTAACCCAACATGCTCTACAGTGTGTCGACATGTTGCCTTGGCCTGCTAGATCACCAGATCTTTCTCCAATCGAGCACGTATGAGACATCATTGGACGACAACTCTAGCGTCATCCACAACCAGCATTAACCGTCCCTGCATTGACAGCCCAAGTGCAACAGGCATGGAACTCCATTCCACAAACTGATATCCGACACCTGTACGACACAATGAATGCACGTTTGCATGCTTGCATTCAAAATTCTAGAGGTTACACAGGTTACTAATGTACCAACATTTCACATTTGAAATGGCTCTTCTCGCCAATGGCTCTACCTGTGATCTTGAAACTTTAATAAATTAAATATGTTACCTAGACAAATGTATTGCTGAAATTTCATTACTGTACAATAATTTTTTCTTGGTGTTGGGATTTTTTTTCCATCAGTGTATATGCATATATATATATACACAATATATATATCTATATATATATATATATATATATATACACAATATATATATATATATATATATATATATGCATATTTAAAACCTTTTCAAACATTGCAGTAGATGGAAGTAAGTATCACATAAAGAACTAGAAAAAACACATAAATAAAGATTATTAAAAAACTGAGCATAAAACTTTATTAAAACATGCAGCATCATTACTTTTTTAAGGGCATAGAATGAATCTTGAACGCAAATTAGGTGGTATTTCTGTTGTGCTGTATACAAATTGCTAAAAATTTACAGCACGCTATACCCAATATTACCCATAAAACATGCAAATAATTTAAGTTGCAAAGAGAAAAACAAAACCATGTGAAAAACAAACTTTTATATCTACAATCACCAACATTGCTTGATAGATTTAATCCTAGGATTAAATTAAAAAAAAAAAGTATTACTCACTCTACAACTTAAAAACACGCCAAAAACAGCTCAACCACACCACAACAGCCATGAGGCTGAATATAGTTAAATTTACAGTTAATTAGAGAATCGTATTTATCTACTGAACAATTAAGTAAAATTAATTTTAATTGTTTCTGCTAATGTACATCTAAATATTTTCAATAAATGGGGGTCTTTCCCTGCTGATGTTGCATGGCTCGTTCCCCCATATGGTTTGAAGATCCACTGACGGACCTCGGTTTTCCACCAGCTAAGGCATCACTTGGGAGAGTCAGAACGGTTTTATAAATTTTTGCTGTCGTATGAAATAATTCTAATTATAAATTTTGTAAAATCCGTCACGGGCTTCAGTACGTTACACGGCGAGCCACATGTGGCCCGAGAGCTGTGGGTTGGCCACCCTTGTAGCGCAGTCTCTCAGAGACTACAATTTCACTCAAACAAAAATTGTACTCATCGAAAGTTGTTCTTGAATAAGCGATCCTCCACAGTGGCTTTGGAGCCCCTCTCTAAAGGTTAAAAAAGCTCAAAACCGCTGCATAGTGGTGAGCGGCCTCCTTCCGTCTTAGAATCTTAGAATCGTGATCTGTGGTGTACATAATGATAGTACCGTGACTTTTGTAGTTCGAATGTTATTTTTACTGGCTTGTTTAGGATATAATCATGGAATAAACTATATTCATAGACTGAAACCTGCCAGTTTATTAAAAATCCCTTACGACGCATGACAGAAGCAATGTTTTCGTAATAATATATATATTTCAATGAATAATAATGAAGTCATGTTCTATCAGATTTCTCTTATCAAGATTTAGTTAAAATATAAAATAAAATGTCTAGATTTTTTTTTTTTTTTTTTTTATGTGTAGATATACATGCAACCATTCATTCTCCATCATGTTGAATTACAGAGAGATAAAAAGGTAATAAATTGAATACACGTTGAAAATGTGAATAGTGGTTAAAAAGAAGCATTTTACTTAATTTATTTTGACTTATATTTACACTGAGAGAAAATTCTGTGACTGATATCTTGAATCTAAATTCTGGTTCTAGTAGAAATAGTTCTATGTCAACCTTATAAATCCTAGTTCCTTTGGTTGCGAGTTCTAAAAACACCTATTAGAATTCTAGATTGTTTTCCCAGATTCTTGTGATTAATCTCATCTAAAAATCTCTGAAAATAAATTCGAACTCAAGAGGTGAGTTTTAGTAACTATAAATCTTGGTTTGTGACCCAATTCTAGGAAATCAAGCAAGAATTTCTTGTAATAGAAATAATTCATAATATTCATACTATTGTTTCACCATCTAGAAAAGTATAGACTAGAAATTCTTTGGCTGTTATTCACCAATAACCTCAACTCCCGGTTGAAGATGAAAATTTGAAAAGCGTATAAAGGCAGGGTGCAAATTTTCAGCAAATTTTGCCGTGTTGTTTCTGCCATCTAGCGGTATAGTTATTTTCAGATTTTTTATGTGAAAATAACCAATCAAAGATTATATGAAATCCTCGACGCTAGGTGGCAGAAACAGAGTGCCAAATTTTGCTGGAAAACTGTACCCTGCCTTTAGACGCTTTTCAAGTTCTTGCGTTGAAGCGGGAGTTGAAGTTAATGATGAATACAGTCATTAATCATTTCGTCTATCCAGGTTATTTGTTTACCTTAAGCGCATAACTCGAAAATCTATAATTCTAGTTTAGAAATTCAGAAAATGACTACTTATTCGTTCTAGATGAAGGTAGTATATTTTTTTCTTAGTGTATGCTAAAAAACAATAAACAATTATTCATGGCAGATTTTTGTACAAGTACGACAGGGCTATTTTCAGTTCGACATTTTACTTCCTCATCATGCTGTGTTCCAAATTGGATATGCCAGGATGTTTTTCCTTCGGTAACAAGTTAAAGAAATATTAAATTAAAATTGAGATAAAACCTGTTTAAAAAAAAAAAAAAAAAAGAGGTTAAGAAATGAATATAGGAATTGTCGATAAGGGACGGAACTTCATTTTTAAGGTGAAAAATCAGTTATTTTATAAATTTACGTTTTACGTTTATTTAGACCAATTATGTTTTGCCTATTTTCCTTCTCGTATAAACTTTAAAAAATATATATTTAAAATAAAATTGAGAGAAATCGTGTAAAAGAAATGGAACACCTTTAGTATCGGGCACCCTTGATGAAAAATCGAAATTTGGACAAGAAAGTCTGGAAAGTTTCTTGCCAAGGTCTTTCCTTACGCAATTGCGATAGCCATTTTAATTCATCCACAAAGTGGCAACAAAAATTTAAAGTCGCCAAGGGAGGTCCTATACTACAGCTGTACCAAAGAAATTTTAAGAAATAATTATAGTAATCGTTGCTAAGAAGCGCAGTAGAGTTACCCTATGCATTTATATAGAAGAATAGACTAAAATAAAGTCTTGAATTAAATTCTTCTTTTAATACAGAATTTTATAGCTGTTCCTTAAAAAACAAAAATAGTTTTTTTTTTTTTTTTTTTTTTTTTTTAAATGTGACTATATGTTAATTGTTTCCGATATCTTAAATGTTTGATTGATATTGATATCATTTATTTTTCTTTTATGAAGCAGCTAATATATAGTTTGTAGTAAGGTATTTATTTTTAATTTACATAGATAAATGTTTGTAATGTTTTTGTTAAAGTAAACTTAGAACTATTAGACCATGTGTGTCACAAGAACCTTAACATTTTGCTTTTTTCTATTAAATTTCTTTTATGAAGCAGTTATTATATAGTTTGTAGTAAGGCATTTATTCTTAATTTACATATACATCTCGAATATAAAATGTTTCATTTCAGGAAAGGGGATGCATTATTCATCACGAAGACAAAATTCTTAGACACTTTAAAATGTCCAGGAACTTACGAGTTAGATAAGAATTGCCATTCCAAAACAGAAAAATTCGATAGAAAAGAAGAAATTATGCTGTGAAGCATTTTTAGGAATGCGAAAGGTACGAAATTTTAAGTTTAAATTTAGATCGTAAAGTGCAAAAATATGTAGAATCGAAATATTACTTTTATTTTTTTGAAAATTATTTTGTCATTTTGAAGTACTTTTTCTGTGTTATAAAATGAATTCAATTAAAGAAATATTATTATTATTATTATTATTATTATTACAAAATAAACTTTTATCCGGGATGCTAAAAGTCTATTGTTTTCTAGAAAAAATCAGAAAAATACTTTAATTAAAAATTCAGTTTTTTTAACTTTATGAATATCTCATCGGAGGTATCTTTTTCTTTGCCATGCATACGTTGTAAAATCTGAGCGCTTGCCTCGGCTATCTCAGACCCCATTTTAAACTTGAACTTAACTTAATAAATGAATTTAAGAGACTATTTAGATTAAAATAAAATGAATAACTTGAGGAAAGACTCGTGGGAAAAAACTCAGTACTTAATCAGATAAATAAATTAAAGTAATAGAAAAAATACAGCTCACCACTTGCGATTAACTTGTAAAAAGCAGGTTCTCAGGTTCGGTTGTAAAAAGCAGGTAATTAATTGTAAGTCCCGTTAATAAGAAGAAGCTCACATCCGCTAGGCTATTTAATACACTTCACAATAATAACGCATCACTAGATTCGCTCAGAATACTATCTTGTAATCACTACTCCTCTATACGCCATCAACAACAACACTACCTAGTAATATCTACGTCACCAACACAACAACGTATCTTTCCACTCTTCACTTATTTAACTATCCTGAACCGACAACCTCCATCACTTCAATTCACCAACTTCCATACTAATCATATTCACACATCTTACGCAAACTGCGTGAGTCTTATTTTCTTTTTAGTGGCTCCAGGCCGGCGTAAACTCATCCCAACTCCAATCTATTGCGTCATCGACTGTGCTGGGCCCAGACTTCGTGTTTTCCGCCTCCGATCAACATTCCTTCACAACTGGCTACATCCGTTTAACCTAACTCGACGCCACAATCTTACTTTCCTGCGGCGACATTCTTTTGACTCATCCTGTTTTACCTTCCAACGTTTTTCAAAATTAATATTTAATAGTCAATCAAATTAATTTCTAAACATATATAAAAGCATAATGCTAGTAATAGCGTAACTTACGTGGAAAAAAGAATAAAACTATTATTTTTAGTTATTCATGAACATTTAGTAATCATATACTTATGCAATTATCGCATGTACGGAGAAACATGTGTCGTTATTCAGAAAAATAACACAATCCAGAGCTCAATATATTTTATATTCTTGGTAGTTATATGATTATGAATAACTGTTTTAACACCCCTCCTCCTCCCCCAAATTTAACTTCTTGGCTTTCAACGCGAAACTGCTTGTAACACTGGTCGGTGAAATCCTTTATGTAAAAGCTATGTTAGTTGAAAGTATTTTTTATAATTTGATCCAGAATCAAAAGTGTTTCTATGTTCTATGGAAAGGAACTATAGAATTTAATGAAAATTTGTTATAGAAGTCATTCGTAGCTTAAACTTTTGATAGTGTGATTTATAATACTTTTTTCAATAGATTATAAAATCAGAAGATAATTTAATAAGTTTATTTAATAAAGCTAATCGAAATTCTTTAAGGGAAACAACTCATTTACTCGTGTTTAATAATAATAATAATAATAATAAAACAGTGGAAAACTACTATAATTATTATTTTTATACTCCCCCCCAAAAAACTTTTGATGTCATATTGGATCATAAAATACTTATATTTCTATATCAACAGCGATTAATTCGTAAACGTAGCTCGGCCCCTTTTAATACAACAAATGGAGTAACGTTGATGAAATGTAGTATTCAGTCATTTAATTCAAATCAGTCGAAGAGTGAAGTTTTAAAACTATGCACAATAAATAGTGTAGATTTTTGAAAAACATGAGTATGCTTATAAATTTTGAATTTGAATTTATATATATATACACACACACATATATATTTATATATTTTCTCTCTTAAATAAATAATAGCTTCGAAAAAATAACCACTCAGTTTTACGTATGTAAAAAAATGAACGGGTGTGATGAAAACCGAATCTAATGCAACATTTGAAAAAGAAAAGTTTTTATTCTTTGAAAATGAGGAAAAAATCGAGAGTATCGAGGTCGTTTAAATAAAAACTATTCAAAAGTGGCGTACCCCAAAAATAGAAAAAAAAAAAACAAAACAAAAAAAAAAAAAAACATATGAAATGTGAAAAGAATATCGTAATAATTGAAAATATCTAATTATAAACACATCTAATGTGACAATTTTTAAAAACAAAATAAAATTTTCTCCACGTCCGCTTTCTCTAATGTGGTGGTGGCTTTCTCTAATGTGGTATAATCTTTCTCCACTTTCTCTAGAGTCTTTTTTACTCCATCTGACTGTCACTTTATTTATGGATTTTACTTTATTTATTATGCTTATGAATTAAAAGTGGTTTTAAAGATACGAAATCGATTTAAAGTAATTTTATTATATTTAAATTTTTAAATAAAGAAATATGTAAATATATTAAGGATTTTCATTAATATATTTCTTTAATTAAAATTTATGTAAACGGAAAATAGTTGAAAATAAATAAAATGTTTTTTTCATTCTTTAGTAAAATGCTTTAATCTTAAATCATTCTTTTAAAAATAATTTTGAATATTTTCCAAATAATAGGAAATATAAATTAATGAATAAAAATTCCATTACCGAGCCCTATTTTACAAATACGAAACGCAATTGCATTAAATTTTAATAGCTTAAAGATAAATTCATTACATACAAATATTGGGGAAATTGTTTCAGCTAGTTAACCATGTCAATGTTTCATTCAGCTATAAATTGCTTTACTTAAACTTAGTTCTGACAACAACTAATAAAAAGAGGTTTTCTTGGGGAAAAAAATGAATGTCGTTGTATTTTAATTAAAAGTGCATTTATGGAATGTTTTATCGGAAGAAGTCCAATTAAGGCGGCGTCATTAAGTTGGATAAGTAAGATAGATATAGCTATTTCTTCAAGAATTACTTTAAAAAAATACTGATAAATGTGTCCGAGGAAATTTAACTTTGTAGATAATATATTTATTATTAAATAAATAAATAAATAAGTTACGTTTGTGACATATAAACTAAGTTTTAGATATTTTTGATTGAAGCATTCAACATTACTAAAGATAAAAATATTAATAAATTATGTATTTATGTTTTAAATAGGGTGTAGTAGGGTATTAGTATTGCAACATTTTGGCATAATTCGAATTTTTAGATATTTCTGACAGAAGTCTTATAAATAAGTTACGTTTGTGACATATAAACTAAGTTTTAGATATTTTTGATTGAAGCATTAAACATTACTAAAGATAAAAATATTAATAAATTATGTATTTATGTTTTAAATAGGGTGAAGTAGGATATAAGTAATGCAACATTTTGGCATAATTCGAAATTTTAGATATTTCTGACAGAAGTCTGAAACACTATTGAAAATAGAAATATTAATACATTATGTATTTATGTTTTAATCTTTTACAGGCTACTGTTCCCAAATGGGAACATGAAATTAAAATTTATTTAAAAAATTAAAATTCACCAATATTGACTGGAAAAATCTAGAAGACATATTTTAAAAGACGACTTGATTTTTTAGAACAAAAACAACATTCCTATCATTAGTTGGTAACTGTACAAAAAATCTTTAAAATGATCATTTTCATATTTTCTTTTCACAGAGTACAACTAAAAGAAATGCATAAAAGTTTTGAAGTATTCGATGCTTCTGAAAATCAGTTGGTATACTTCAAACAACTCTTATTGGACATCATATTTGATAGTAATAAACGGATTATATTAATAATCTATAATATTAATCGTAATAATCTAATAATATAAAAAATTATTATTAATGATAATTAATATTTATGCATACATTTTTTCCCCATTTAAATGATTAATATCCCTTAACTAAAGCACTATAATGTAAAATATGCAAAAAATAATAAAAAATATACCTGGATCTGATTGGTTTAAGGCAGCATTTATGAGGCCAGTAACAAATTCAGAAAAATCAATAACTTTTGGTATCATCCTGTATCGTTAAATAAACGAAATGATTTGTAGCTTTAGAAATATGTTAATATAGATCCCGTATAATTTTTGGATCAATTTGTGTGACGATAGCATGTTAAATAATGGAGATATAAGCATTTATTTTAAAACTCAAGAAAAAAAATACAATACACAGAGTTTTAAACGAAAATTATTTCCACTTTCAGATTAACAACAAAAAAAAAAAAAAAAAAAAAAAAAAAAAACACTTTTGAAACAATATACTGCAATCAGAGTACAAATATCTTAAATATCTCATGAAATATGAACATTTTTATGAAAAGCGGTGTCACTGCGCATGAGCGAAGGATAAGAAAAAAAAAAATATTACATACATTGAAAGCTAGATATATTGTCAACTTCTGTCAAAAGTTCATTTGAATATAGTAAAAATTTAACAAATTGTCGGCAAAAGAATGAGCTAGATTTTAGGAATTTTCCAAGAGTTAAAATTTCATGAGGGGTTATTCACAAGCAGCGGGATTAATCTGAAGATCCAATTATTCACAAAAAATAACTTTTGTAAAATGGTTGAAATAATTGAATATTCAAATTAATTACGTGGTATGTGAAAATCCCTTATGAAATTTCAACTCTTGAAAAATACTTAAAATCAAGCTCGTTCTTTTGACGACAATTTGCTTAATTTTTACTCTATTTAAATGAACTTTTGACAAAAGTTGTCCAGTGGGTCGTTCATTGTAAAAGTGAATTATCTCTTTGTAAATGGATTTTGAAATAACGAGGTTTTTTCAAGTTTATGTATAGGGGAAAAAATCAAGTTTCAGTAATTGTTAACGATTTTTAGTGTTTAATAAAAATCAGATACATAAGATTTATAAATTATAAGAAATATAATTTGAGGTAACTAAGAAACTTCATTTTTATAATGGATATTTAGAAGTTTTAGTTTTCTGAAAAAAAAAAAAAAAAAAAAAAAAACAAGCAATTCCATTTATGGAACTTTAATGTACTTACACTGCGTTGCAAGAAAGAAAAAAAAAAAGAAAAGAGGCCTGATACCATTTCTGCTGATTCTTATGTAAAATGACCTCTTGAATCCAAATATGACTACCATTTTGCCGAGTAACCCACCGTTTTCTCGAGACACCTTGCCCTCCCACAATTTTTATCACTGTTCAGTAATTTTATGGCCATGAATTTAATTTGGAGAATGAAAAATAATTAATTTAACACTTAAAAACAAAAAAATTTATAATGTTTGACAAATAACATTAATAACAGATTAAAACTAGTATGTTGTGGCCACCACAAGACTTTCTTCTATATTTTCCTATACAAATTCACGCAGTAAAAATATTAAAAAAAAAAAAAAAAAAAAAAAACGATTTTTTTTCTTTTTTTTTTTTTTTTTCGTTAAAAGTAAAAAAAAAAAAAAAATCAATAACTTTGTTTTAAATTACCACATATTTATAGTTCAACCATTCGTTTTAAAGGTATTCACGAGACCTTTCGAAAGATAACGATCTTGAAAATTTACACCCCCCCCCCAGGGGGGGGGAAGCGATGCCCCAAATTTTTTCCCTAATTAACTACTACTATTATCAATAATTCATATTAATTTCACAATCACAGGTTAAGAATAACTCTCATTATGTACATTTATACGAAATTTTTTCCTATACTGCCATGTTAAAAATTTAGAAAAAATACGATCACAGCGCCACCTGTTGAGCGATTGATCCCCAAATCTAATCAGCCTAAGTTTATGTCATGGGCCAACTAAATACCAAGTCTGGTTAAATTTCGTTAAAAAAAAATAAATAAAAAAAAATAAACGATTTTTTTCTAAGTTTTTTTTCGTTAAAAGTAAAAAAAATCGATAACTTTGTTTTAAATTATCACAGATTTATAGTTCAACCATTCGTTTTAAAGGTATTGACGAGACCTTTCGAAAGATACCCATCTTGAAAATTTACTCCCCTCGAGGGGGGACTTCCCCCCCACGGGGGGTGGCGAGGCTCCTACGCATACAAAATTTTTTTCCCAGTTGACTATCTCTATTTTAAATAATTCTTGTAAATTTCATAATGATTACTAATAAATAATTCTCTTTATGCACATTTATACAAAATTTGGTCCTATATCACCATGTTAAAAATTTAGAAAAAGCGGGATGGCAACACAACCTGTAAGACAATTTTTACCAAAAGTTGATAGGCACTAATTTATGTCAAGGTACAACTACATACCAATTTGTATGAAATTCTGTGCAGTAGTTCTTGAGATACAGTTGCCACAAAATTTTGTCACACACACACACACAGACAGACAGACAGACATTTTCTAAAAATGGTCAAATCGTGTTCTACAGCTCTCAAAACGTGTAAATTCATCAAGAACCCGAGGTCGAAAATTTTTACGAATCCAATACTTTCTCTATATTACATATAGAAGAAAGTAAAAAATATAAGAAATGTAATACATAATTTCAGTGGGAAACCCCCCCCCCCTCTCCCATCCTAAATTTCCTCCTTACCGCAAATGTTGATGTTTTAGAATTTTCCAACTCTGTAGCCCCTCAGAAGATATTTAACAGTTAAAATATTCCCCCCCCCCTCTAAAAATCAAATTTATAGCCATAAAATTACCGAAAAATGATAAAAAATAAGGGGCCATCCCTGAAAAACGGTGGGTGATAGGACAAAATGGACGTCATATTTGGATTCAAGAGGTTATTTTACATAAGAATTTGCTAAAATGGTGTTGGAGGGCAATTTTCATGCCGAGCAGTGTTATTGGAGTTTCTTCACTTTTATGATGAAAGATGTAGGATTAAATGTGATACAATTAAGCAAAAATATACATATTTAAAAAATATGGAGTTACACCATTTTTACAATGAACCGTCCGTATCTAGCTTTCAACCAATGTAATATATATATATACATACATACATATTTTCCTTTCGCGCATGCTCAGTGACACCGTTTTTCATTAAAATGTTCATATTTCATGAGATATGTGAATATTTGTATTGCGATTACAGTATAATGTTTCAAAAGTTTTTATTTATTGTTATTTTTTTTTTAATAATTTATCTGCGAACGGGAATAATTTTCTTTTAAAACTCTGTATATTATAAATAAAAAACATGCTGACTTTTTTTTCTTGAGTTTTAAACTAAATACATATATCTCTGTTATTTAATATGTTATCGTCACACAAATTTATTCACAAATTGTGCTGGGTCTATATTAACATAGTCATCCTTTCGTTCATGTAGTGATACAGGGTGATCACAAATATTATTGATTTTGCTCAAATTGTTTCTGGCCCCTTAACTGCTGTGTTCAACCAATCTTCACTTTAAAACATGAGGAAAACCCAGTTTTTTACATATCCAGTGTTTGAAAACCTTTAATCGAAAAATACGTTTTTAAATTGGAAAAAAAAAAAAAAAAATTATATCATTTGCAAATCTTACTGAACTTTTGAGCAGGAGTGTATTATATTTACACTTCCGCGACTTTTTAGGCATAAAATAAACAAATTGGCTTAAAAAAAATATGAGCTTTTTATTATTTAAAAATTTGTCATAAAAAAAAAAAAAAAGATAAAATTGTTGTGTTTTATGGTTTCACTTGTCCCATGGTGTAGGGAAAGTGTAACCTCGGCCTACTTTAACCATACAGTGCAGTGAATTAAGAGATATTTATGTCGAGTGCCCAGATAATGAAAAGCAGAAATCTGAGACATTTTCAATTTTTTAAATATCTCAAGTTGTTGCAGAGTTGCGAATTTTTCCTTACGCATCCAATTAGCTCTTCACAACATAAACTTTTAAAGACTACAATAAAAAAATCCTTTAAAAAGTTCAGGATTGAAATTTTATTGACGTTTAAACGATAAAACTGAGAAAGCAGAATAAAAAAATCTGGTGTGAAACAACCACATGACTTCCATTACCCACTATGACACGCATTATATGCCCTTTTTGAAGATCATGTGATCAGAAAACGTAAAATTGACATAATAAATTACTATCATGACACCTAAAAACTTTCCGGTAAGACAAAGCTGATACACGAGTAAAAATATATAAAACATATTTACATAGCAAGTTAAATAATACTAAAAAAAAAAAAAAAAATCGGTAGAGCCATTTTTTGAATCACTAATTTCCGAGATCTAAAACTGATCTACGTAATCAGGATGAACGTTAATTTTCTGTAATAACTAAGTTACACATAAGAGAAAATATCTAAAATGGGGTTATGTAAATAATTTAAAAAAACTCGACAGAGTCGTATTTGAGATAACAACTTTTATCAAAACCTGGCATACTCAATTGTTGACTGGAAAATAACAATTACATACAAAATGATATCTGAAAAGGATTAATATGGCAAGCTTGAAAAAAATCCGTAAAGTCGTTTTTAAAGGAACGCACTTGAGAGACCTGAAATTGAGCTATTTATACAGGACGCCTGTCAATTTTTCTGAACTAACCAACTAATACATACGAAAGGACATCTAATAGAGTGTTTATATAGCAAATTTGAAGAAAATCGTTTGAGCCATTTTTGAGATACGGGCTTATAGCCCCACTTCCGGTTCTCGAAATCCCACTTACGATTTTACTATTTTCAGCAAAAGTTGAAAAAATCATCTGTTACACTAGACCTGTCTCAGTTCAGAAGTTTCCTAGTTCTATCTTTATTAGTTTCGGAGATATGATAATCAGAAGATTCCCCACATGCATACATACACACACACATAGTGACCAATTGCCAAAAACTACTTTTTTGGACTCAGGGGACCTTAAAACGTGTAAATCAGGTGAAATCTCGATATCGAATTTTTGGACCGAATACAATACTTCTATTAATTACGGTAGTCGGGTAATGGAAGTGAAAATATAAGTGATACGGTTTAGTTACAAGTATAAAACTTTGAATAAACACCATAAAACGAAAGATCTCGCGATTTTTCCTGTACTTTTAACAGTTTTTCTTTCTTTCTTTCTTTCTTTCTTTTTTTTTTTTTTTTTTTTTTTTTTGCAGTGTACCTCTCTTTTAAATATTTTAATTAAAAAAGATAGTAACATTTATAACTAAAAACATGAAATTCGTAGAAACCAGTTGCAATGCCTTCCGTAAAAATATTATAATTTATGGTAAGGAATTTTCTATGTATCAAAAGTATTTTTTAATTTTTAGAGATTGCTTATAAACCTATTTTAAATTACTTTTCCGCATGATATATATATATATATATATGCGAAACACCTTTCCAAACATTTCTTAGAAAGAAAAATGAAATCCCACGAATAAATCGAAGATTTAATTAGCAAAATCAAAAAATGAAAGCATACTTTAAACGGTACTTCTTCAGGGGCGGTAACTGAATAATGTATATAAATATTAGATGCATTTCTTTATATCTGCAAGCCGAAAGAAAAAAAAAAATACAGGCAACACCACCCAATTTACCTAAACTAGACGTAATCAATGAAACATGAAAGCAAGATGAATTTAATATATAAGTTAAATGGAGGGTAAAGAGAAACTAGAAAAAATACTTACCAGCTTACATAAAAAAAAATAATTACAATCAGAATAAATTTGTTCAAGATGAGCGTCAGCAGAAGTTGAAGTAACTTTATGGTTCGTAGAAAAAACAAAAGTATTAATAAAGTAACATAAAAAGACCAATTAATAAATGCTTATAAGGTAATATATATATCCATATATAAATAAATATTGTTATATTTTAATTAAAAGTGCAGCTTTGGAAAGTTTTATCAGAAGGAGTCTAATTAGGACAGCATCAGTAAGTTGTCTAAGTAAAATAGATGTGTGCTATTTCTTCGAGGAATAATTTCAAAATCACTGATAAGCTGTATAAAAATAGAAGTAGCTATTTCTTCGAGGAACACTTTCAAAATCACTGATAAGTTGTATAAGTAAAATAGAAGTAACTATTGGGAGTAGAAATTAATTCGGTCCGTTTTCAATAGATGGCTCTGGCTGATTTGTTTACTGAATAATGATAGATGTTTTTGGCATTGTTAGAAAGGTTTGACCTTTGTCAACCATATTCAGTCAACGAAGCTTCGAGTTTTATACAACAACATTGGTTTTTTGAGCATTCAATATGTCGAGTTTTGTGCTAAAGAAACAACATTTGCGGGAAGTTTTGATTTTCTTTTTTAATTGGAAGAAAAGTGCCGCTGAAGCGCATCGATCGCTTGTGGAAGTTTATGGTGAATCTGCGCCATCTGATAAATCATGTAGAGAGTGGTTTCGACGCTTCAAAAATGGTGATTTTAGTGTCGAAGACAATGAGCGCCCGGGCCAGCCGAAAAAGTTCGAAGACGCCGAATTGGAGGAATTGCTCGATCAAGATCCGTGCCAAACGCAACAAGAGCTTGCAGGATCGTTGGGAGTCACTCAGCAAGCAATTTCCGTGCGCTTAAAAAAAATGGGAATGGTTCAAAAGCAAGGAAATTGGGTCCCATACGAGTTGAAACCGCGCGACGTTGAAAAGCGATGTGGCAATTGTCGTTAAAAATTACTTGGAAACGTTGAAATGGGAGGTCCTACCCCACCCGCCGTATTCGCCAGACCTTGCTCCTTCTGATTATTGGTTGTTCCGACGGATGCATCACGATTTGGCTGGACACCGCTTCACTTCTTTCGAAGAAATTCAAGAATGGCTCGATTCAGGGTTTGCGTCCAGAGAGGACTCATTTTTCAGAGATGGAATCCGAAAATTGCCAGAAAGGTGGACAAAAGTTGTGGCTACCGATGGACAATACTTTGAATAACATGTTTTTTCATTTTGATAATAAAAAAAATGTTTTTTTAACGAAAAAAAACGGACCGAATTAATTTGTACTCCCAATATTTCTTCGAGGAACACTTTCAAAATCCCTGAAAAGTTGTCTCCTAAATTATTTAATTTGTGTATAATGTATTTCACATTTAATCTTTTAAAAAGGACATTTATATATGAACTTATTTATAGGCTTTTCTGACAGAAATTTTCGATATTGTTTTTGCTAGAAATAGTATTAATTAATGTATTTCTGTTCTAATACATTAATTAATAAGACGAAAAAATATCAATTTTGTAGAAAATTAGTTAAAATGCATTCCGTTCAAAATTCATAAAGTATGATACGGAATTTTCAAAGTATTAAATTCATTTTTAATCTTTAGGCAATAATCTATAAACTTTATAAAAATATTTCGCTGTATGAAAGATATTTATTAATGATTTGGTACTTACTAAATGGTTTTAGTTGAAATTAGTTTTGACATCAATTAATTAAAAACGGCTTTCTGAAAAAAGTAAAAGCGTTGTATTTATGGAATGGTTTAACGGGAGAACTCTAATTAGGGCATTGTCATTAAGTTGAATAATTAAGACGAATATAGCTATTTCTCCAAGAATTACTTTTAAAAATAACGATAGAATAACTTCAAGGAAATTAAACATTGTGGGAAACATATTTTTTATTTTAAGTTTTGAAACTAAGTTTGAGATACATAATTTTATTTTTAGATATCTCTGACAGAAATTTAAAATATCACTCGAGTTTGACAATTTTTTTTTACTCTTATATTTCCGTTTTAAATACTTTAACCAATAAATTTATAACTAAAAACATAAATTTTGTAGAAAAGCTGTTATAAGTATTTTCGGTAGAAATTTTATAATTTTTAGTATCGAATTTTTAAAATATTAAAACTATTTTTAAACCCCTGGCGTTATCTATATTTTAAACACTTTATTGCATGATAATTTTTTTACTAATTTATGTTATTTAGTGAATTATTGTATTTAAATTTAGTTCTGGTATCAAATAAAGAAAAATGACTTTCGTAGACAAAAGTATAAGTCGTTGTATTTGGTATAAACCTATTTAAATCTTCTATTACAGTAAAAAAAAAAAAAAAAAAAAAAAAAAAAAAATCTAAAAATATTCAAAGAAAAAAAGTGTTGTGAAAGATAAATCACTAATATTTATGTCTTTTGCGTTTACGTTTACAATTTTATTGGGCGATTAATTTGATTAGGAAAGAACAATAAATATTACTGAATAATTAAAAAAAAAATGTTTCAGTAAAAACTCATATTCAGAATCATTTATTTCTCATTAAAAATGCTAAAACAGGGGATAGACAAAAAGTTTTGCTATAAACACGCACCTATAATTAATATATATACTGATCCTCATCTGTCATGAACGAATCCGGTTAGTACCGCTTCAAAACAGAAACTTTTGGCAGCCATTTTTTTTTTTTTCCGTTTGTTCAACTCACTGAGCTGGTTCAACTTACGGAAACATACATATAATATGTTTTGTATCGCACGTATTCTTATTTATTTTCACTAAAACCTTGAAAAACTATTCAATTGTAATGTTTAAAGATCTAAACTAAATATAATGAATCACTGGCTATTATAAACATGAATCTAAAGATTTAATTAGCAAAATCAAAAAATGAAAGCATACTTTAAACGGTACTTCTTCAGGGGCGGTAACTGAATAATGTATGTAAATATTAGATGCATTTCTTTATATCTGCAAGCCGAAAGAAAAAAAAATACAGGCAACACCACCCAATTTACCTAAACTAGACGTAATCAATGAAACATGAAAGCAAGATGAATTTAATATATAAGTTAAATGGAGGGTAAAGAGAAACTAGAAAAAATACTTACCAGCTTACATAAAAAAAATAATTACAATCAGAATAAATTTGTTCAAGATGAGCGTCAGCAGAAGTTGAAGTAACTTTATGGTTCGTAGAAAAAACAAAAGTATTAATAAAGTAATATAAAAAGACCAATTAATAAATGCTTATAAGGTAATATATATATCCATATATAAATAAATATTGTTATATTTTAATTAAAAGTGCAGCTTTGGAAAGTTTTATCAGAAGGAGTCTAATTAGGACAGCATCAGTAAGTTGTCTAAGTAAAATAGATGTGTGCTATTTCTTCGAGGAATAATTTCAAAATCACTGATAAGCTGTATAAAAATAGAAGTAGCTATTTCTTCGAGGAACACTTTCAAAATCACTGATAAGTTGTATAAGTAAAATAGAAGTAACTATTTCTTCGAGGAACACTTTCAAAATCCCTGAAAAGTTGTCTCCTAAATTATTTAATTTGTGTATAATGTATTTCACATTTAATCTTTTAAAAAGGACATTTATATATGAACTTATTTATAGGCTTTTCTGACAGAAATTTTCGATATTGTTTTTGCTAGAAATAGTATTAATTAATGTATTTCTGTTCTAATACATTAATTAATAAGACGAAAAAATATCAATTTTGTAGAAAATTAGTTAAAATGCATTCCGTTCAAAATTCATAATGTATGATACGGAATTTTCAAAGTATTAAATTCATTTTTAATCTTTAGGCAATAATCTACAAACTTTATAAAAATATTTCGCTGTATGAAAGATATTTATTAATGATTTGGTACTTACTAAATGGTTTTAGTTGAAATTAGTTTTGACATCAATTAATTAAAAACGGCTTTCTGAAAAAAGTAAAAGCGTTGTATTTATGGAATGGTTTAACGGGAGAACTCTAATTAGGGCATTGTCATTAAGTTGAATAATTAAGACGAATATAGCTATTTCTCCAAGAATTACTTTTAAAAATAACGATAGAATAACTTCAAGGAAATTAAACATTGTGGGAAACATATTTTTTATTTTAAGTTTTGAAACTAAGTTTGAGATACATAATTTTATTTTTAGATATCTCTGACAGAAATTTAAAATATCACTCGAGTTAGACAATTTTTTTTTACTCTTATATTTCCGTTTTAAATACTTTAACCAATAAATTTATAATTAAAAACATAAATTTTGTAGAAAAGCTGTTATAAGTATTTTCGGTAGAAATTTTATAATTTTTAGTATCGAATTTTTAAAATATTAAAACTATTTTTAAACCCCTGGCGTTATCTATATTTTAAACACTTTATTGCATGATAATTTTTTTACTAATTTATGTTATTTAGTGAATTATTGTATTTAAATTTAGTTCTGGTATCAAATAAAGAAAAATGACTTTCGTAGACAAAAGTATAAGTCGTTGTATTTGGTATAAACCTATTTAAATCTTCTATTACAGTAAAAAAAAAAAAAAAATTCTAAAAATATTCAAAGAAAAAAAGTGTAGTGAAAGATAAATCACTAATATTTATGTCTTTTGCGTTTACGTTTACAATTTTATTGGGCGATTAATTTGATTAGGAAAGAACAATAAATATTACTGAATAATTAAAAAAAAATGTTTCAGTAAAAACTCATATTCAGAATCATTTATTTCTCATTAAAAATGCTAAAACAGGGGATAGACAAAATGTTTTGCTATAAACACGCACCTATAATTAATATATATAATGATCCTCATCTGTCATGAACGAATCCGGTTAGTACCGCTTCAAAACAGAAACTTTTGGCAGCCATTTTTTTTTTTCCGTTTGTTCAACTCACTGAGCTGGTTCAACTTACGGAAACATACATATAATATGTTTTGTATCGCACGTATTCTTATTTATTTTCACTAAAACCTTGAAAAACTATTCAATTGTAATGTTTAAAGATCTAAACTAAATATAATGAATCACTGGCTATTATAAACATGAATCTAAAGATTTAATTAGCAAAATCAAAAAATGAAAGCATACTTTAAACGGTACTTCTTCAGGGGCGGTAACTGAATAATGTATGTAAATATTAGATGCATTTCTTTATATCTGCAAGCCGAAAGAAAAAAAAAAAATACAGGCAACACCACCCAATTTACCTAAACTAGACGTAATCAATGAAACATGAAAGCAAGATGAATTTAATATATAAGTTAAATGGAGGGTAAAGAGAAACTAGAAAAAATACTTACCAGCTTACATAAAAAAAATAATTACAATCAGAATAAATTTGTTCAAGATGAGCGTCAGCAGAAGTTGAAGTAACTTTATGGTTCGTAGAAAAAACAAAAGTATTAATAAAGTAATATAAAAAGACCAATTAATAAATGCTTATAAGGTAATATATATATCCATATATAAATAAATATTGTTATATTTTAATTAAAAGTGCAGCTTTGGAAAGTTTTATCAGAAGGAGTCTAATTAGGACAGCATCAGTAAGTTGTCTAAGTAAAATAGATGTGTGCTATTTCTTCGAGGAATAATTTCAAAATCACTGATAAGCTGTATAAAAATAGAAGTAGCTATTTCTTCGAGGAACACTTTCAAAATCACTGATAAGTTGTATAAGTAAAATAGAAGTAACTATTTCTTCGAGGAACACTTTCAAAATCCCTGAAAAGTTGTCTCCTAAATTATTTAATTTGTGTATAATGTATTTCACATTTAATCTTTTAAAAAGGACATTTATATATGAACTTATTTATAGGCTTTTCTGACAGAAATTTTCGATATTGTTTTTGCTAGAAATAGTATTAATTAATGTATTTCTGTTCTAATACATTAATTAATAAGACGAAAAAATATCAATTTTGTAGAAAATTAGTTAAAATGCATTCCGTTCAAAATTCATAAAGTATGATACGGAATTTTCAAAGTATTAAATTCATTTTTAATCTTTAGGCAATAATCTATAAACTTTATAAAAATATTTCGCTGTATGAAAGATATTTATTAATGATTTGGTACTTACTAAATGGTTTTAGTTGAAATTAGTTTTGACATCAATTAATTAAAAACGGCTTTCTGAAAAAAGTAAAAGCGTTGTATTTATGGAATGGTTTAACGGGAGAACTCTAATTAGGGCATTGTCATTAAGTTGAATAATTAAGACGAATATAGCTATTTCTCCAAGAATTACTTTTAAAAATAACGATAGAATAACTTCAAGGAAATTAAACATTGTGGGAAACATATTTTTTATTTTAAGTTTTGAAACTAAGTTTGAGATACATAATTTTATTTTTAGATATCTCTGACAGAAATTTAAAATATCACTCGAGTTAGACAATTTTTTTTACTCTTATATTTCCGTTTTAAGTACTTTAACCAATAAATTTATAACTAAAAACATAAATTTTGTAGAAAAGCTGTTATAAGTATTTTCGGTAGAAATTTTATAATTTTTAGTATCGAATTTTTAAAATATTAAAACTATTTTTAAACCCCTGGCGTTATCTATATTTTAAACACTTTATTGCATGATAATTTTTTTACTAATTTATGTTATTTAGTGAATTATTGTATTTAAATTTAGTTCTGGTATCAAATAAAGAAAAATGACTTTCGTAGACAAAAGTATAAGTCGTTGTATTTGGTATAAACCTATTTAAATCTTCTATTACAGTAAAAAAAAAAAAAAAAAATTCTAAAAATATTCAAAGAAAAAAGTGTAGTGAAAGATAAATCACTAATATTTATGTCTTTTGCGTTTACGTTTACAATTTTATTGGGCGATTAATTTGATTAGGAAAGAACAATAAATATTACTGAATAATAAAAAAAAAAAATGTTTCAGTAAAAACTCATATTCAGAATCATTTATTTCTCATTAAAAATGCTAAAACAGGGGATAGACAAAAAGTTTTGCTATAAACACGCACCTATAATTAATATATATAATGATTCTCATCTGTCATGAACGAATCCGGTTAGTACCGCTTCAAAACAGAAACTTTTGGCAGCTGGTTCAACTTACGGAAACATACATATAATATGTTTTGTATCGCACGTATTCTTATTTATTTTCACTAAAACCTTGAAAAACTACTCAATTGTAATGTTTAAAGATCTAAACTAAATATAATGAATCACTGGCTATTATAAACATGAATCTATAAATAGAATTATGTAACTTCATGATTCATGATTGTAAGCAACGGAATACCAAATAAAAACAAACCAAAACTGTTGCCATTCAGAAAATAAAAATTCCAAATGGATTCCGAATGAACGACTCTTTGACTGTTTCTACGAAAAAAAAAAAAAAAAAAAAAAAACGCTTAAAGTATTTCTAAAACATATTAAAGCCTTAAAACTCTTAAAATATTTGTAAGAGCATATTAAAGTCTTTAAATATTTTTATCAAGCTTCATTGTTTGTTTACATTGTAAGGTATGATTGGCTTCGAGTTCAGTACGTAAATGACGCCAGTTGATTTTAGTTTTGAAATTAGTGTAAATTAAATTTATAGTTGGGATAGAATGTTTGGTTGGGCAAGTAAAGGTCACCAGTTGAAATGAGTATTGAAAGTAGAGTAGTCTAAGGTGATAATGTCGAGTTAAGATAAAATGTTCGGTTGAGAATGAGAAAGTCCCTATCTGGATCCCGGATATTTTGGCGATGTTGCGGGTGAGATAGCTGGTTGGAAGTATCGAGTAGAGTTGAATTTGGGTTAGCATGGAGTGTCTGTAATTATTGGATAGTTAATTAGAAAATACGCAAGCAAAGTGATGACGTCACTGGCCGTCAGTGGATGCAAAAAAAAAAAAAAAAAAAAAAAAGATTTCCTATGTTAATCGCCCATTGGATTTTTTTGTAAAAAATTATTAAAAATTGAGGCAAATTATTTCTCGATTTCAATCCCCATATTTCGGTATAGATATGTTTTAGTTATCGCCTGCATGCGTTAGATTAATTTGTTTTTGTTGTAAAATTGATAAAATTTAAATTTCAAATTTCAAAACTCCAGAAAAAAAAATGGCAAACTTCCATATTCGATTCAAAACATAAACATTTCATTTCAAAGGATGATATTTACACAATAAATGTCCAACTAATATACTAATTAAAAGGAAAATGATAAATATTCTATCATAATTTGAAGTCAAATTTGTTTTCAAATGCCTAAATAAAGAGTCTGATATAAGATACTCATATGTTGCAGCGGAATAGATTTAATATATCTGTCATTCTTGGCGGAAAAAAAATATCGCCAAATTATTTTGGCGAACATATTTAATTCCTTTCAAAAATCATGGTTATTTTAACAACTTATATTAAGAGAGCGATGAATTATATGAAACAATATTTCGTACAATCCATATTACGAAAATAAACATCTGTCATGTATATTTTCGTATTATGTTTTTAATCGCCAAATACAAAAAACGCCAAAGATGACACAGTTTTGAAACTTAAAATTTTGTCAATTTGACAGCAAAATAACTCAATCTAACACATGGATACGATAGCATATCTATACCCAAATACAGGTATTAAAATCGGTAAATAATTTTTCTCGATTTTTAATAATTTTTTACAAAAAATCCAATGGACGATTAACATAGGGAATCTTTTTCTTGCATCCACGGAAGGTCAGTGACGTCACACTTCGCTTGCGTATTTGAAAACAGGATCTTCGATAGTCTTAAAAAAAAGTATTTTGGTAAAATGAAGTGAAAAGTTTTTTACTTTCTCTTACCCATAGGGTCGAGAAAGTATTGTTTTAGGGTCAAATTTTCAAACGTGGTTTTTTGTTATACTTACATGTTCTGAGGTCCCCTGAATACGAAAATCATGTTTTTAGCGAATGGTCTGTGTGTGTGTGTGTGTCTGTCTGTCTGTGTGTCTGGATGTCTGTGTGTCTGTTATCAGCATATCTCAAGAACAAATAGTAGCAGAAATTCCAAACTCGGTATTCTAAATGTGTATCATATAGGGATGCTACAGTAAGATTTCGTTGAGATGAAGCAAATGGTTCGTGTACAGGGGCATTCAAAAGTATTTAAATACATTACGTCTATGGGGGAAATTGCAGGTAAGTAGAATTTAACATCTATAGACTGCGCTAGACCAAATAAAACGAATATATATTTTTTGTAATAGAGATAGTCAACTGGGAAATATTTTTTTGTGTATGTAGGAGCCTCGCCCCCCCCCCCCCCCTCGAGGGGAGTAAATTTTCATGAGAGCTCGACAATACGTTTAAAACGAATGGTTGAACCATCGATCTGCGATAATTTAAAATAAAGTTATTGATTCTTTTCAATTTTAACAAAAAAAAAAAAAAAAAAAAAAAATTTTTTTTTTTTTTTTTTTTTTTTTTTTATTCAGTGTTATACTACTTCTCTAATATGGAAATCGTCTGTATTATCATACAAGATAACTTTTTTAAATAATAATTTTAATAAATAATTTTTTAAAAACAGAATTATTTTTTAATAACCGAATTAAATTCTGTATAAATGTAGGTGCATTAATGAAACGAGGGGTTGAGGAGGGCCAGAACTAATTATCATATAAAACTCTTCCGAAGCCAAATTTGAATTGTTCAACATAGGTTTACATAACAGTACTCGTTATCTTACCTTTTAATCTCCAACCTGTACTTATAGTATTAAATTTCAGGGTAAGAGAAAATCGTGTGAGTGACACACCAGATTATTCTTATTATGATGACTTTAAATAGAGCACTTAACGGAACACTGGGATGTATTGTTGCTGTTGTGGTTGTCGGGCCTATACTTTTTGTCAGCGAGCAGTTTTTTTATTGTCATTCATATTTATTGATCGGGTAGAATTTTTTTAATTTCAGAACGAAAATTATAAAATATCAAAACACATTTGATTTATAAACAAAAATTGAAAATACATTTAAATGATCACGTGGTAATCTTCATGTTCTAAACATTGTTTTCAAGATTTATTGTTCACATTCCGTCATTTTTGACGGGGTTATATACTAGTTTAATAATAATAATAATAATATAATTATTAATAATAATAATGACCACCTTCTGTCAGGAACGATTTCGGTTTAGACCGCTTCAAAACAGAGACTTTTGGTAGCTGTTTTTTTTTTTTCCCTTAGAAATGCTATGTATTTTTATTTTTATTTATTTATTTATTTATTTATTAATCTGCATAAATGTTACATCATTAGAAAGATCTTTCAAAACTGAACATTTTTTGTGCTTGCACTTTTCCCTTAATCTCAATATGTAAAAAGATTTCAACGAAAGTTTATAACTACCATTGCAATTCTAAAATACCCATGGAGGATAAAATTAAAATGTAATATAAAATTCAAACATAAAAATTATGGGCTAATAGTTAATACATCATTTTCTTGCAATCATGATAATGTACTTATCTGATTTAAACAAACAGTTGATTGTGACGTCATATTTATCAAATTAGTTAAAATAAATAAGGTTACAAATAAGGTACCTAACGTTACTTCGTTATAAATAAGGAACCTTTCATTTGGTACCTTATTTGTAACGAAGTTTTGATTAGATATTTTAGAATTAATTAAAATATGAAAATAATTTCAAAATTGGACATTTAAATTTACGATTGTTGCCAAAAAAATTTACCAGTTATTATATATATACATATATATATTGAAAGGGGGGGGGTATAAGATGAAATAATGTTTTCACGCGAAAAATTAAAAATTAAAAAATATTATATTTGACCATGCATATAAAAAATACTTATTAATATTATTAATATTATTGTCGCGTATAGTACGAGAACTAGCAACGTCGAAAACACAAGAATTTTAAGAAAGCTGGTTCTTTAATATATCTTTCCCTATGCTCTCTCGAACAGCATGCGGACTACCTGGCTGCCAGTAAACGTTGCGTTTATTAGTGCGCATCACACCTTTACAGGTAAAAATATTGATTTTTAAATCATTTTAAGAAGAATGTTTTCTTTTTCACTAACTTCTAAACACTATTAGAAACATGAATTTATTATTGCCAGACATTTTTGTTATTGACAATAATGTGCAAGGTGCCATCTTTTATAAACAAAAAATAATAAATTTCAAACCATTTTAGTATGTCTGTAATTTTAATATTATTTTATTTATATATAAATAAGTACAAAATTAATTTGCCAGACATTAATTCGGTTGTTTACTCAACAGCCAGACCGATTTATTGCTGTAAAAAAAGTATGCATGTAGAAGAGTTTAGCTATTAGTAGTTGATCGCTGTCTCTGTGAGAAAGATAGCAACAATGCGCAAGCGAAGTGATGACGCCACTGGCCGTTCGTGGATGCAAGAAAAAAATTTCCTATGTTAATCGCCTATTGGATTTTTTGTAAAAAAATATTAAAAATCGAGGGAAATTATTTCTCGATTTTAATCCCCATATTTGGGTATAGATATGTATTAGTTATCGTGTTCATGAGTTAGATTAAGTAGTTTTTGCTGTAAAATTGATAAAATTTCCATTTTAAATTTCAAAACTCTAGAAAAAAAAAAGTGGCAAACTTCCACATTCGATTGAAAACATAAACATTTCATTTCAAAGGATGATATTTACACAATAAATATCCACCTGATATACTAATTAAAAGGAAAATGATAAATATTCTATCATAATTTGAAGTCAAATTTGTTTTCAAATGCCTAAATAAAGTATCTGATATAAGATACTAATATGTTGCAGCGGAATAGATTTGATATTTGTCATCCTTGGCAGAAAAAAAATATCGCCAAATTATTTGGCGAAAATAATTTAATTCCTTTCAAAATTCATAGTTATTTTAACAACTTATATTAAAAGAGTAATGAATAATATGAAACAATATTTCGTACAATACATATTATGAAAATATACATCTGGCATGTATATTTTCGTATTACGTTTTTGATCACCAAATACAATAAGCGCCAAGAACGACTGAGTTTTGAAATTTAAAAATTAAAATTTTGTCAATTTGACAGCAAAATAACTCAATCTAACACATGCACATGATAACTAATACATATATATACCCAAATATGGGGATTAAAATCGGGAAATACTTTTTCTCGATTTTTAATAATTTTTTACAAAAAATCCAATGGGCGATTAACATAGGAAATCATTTTCTTGCATCCACGGACGGTCAGTGACGTCAAACTTCGCTTACGTATAGGATTTTTTTTATTTTGTTACAGAACTTACACTACTAGACAACGAAAACACTACGCAAGATAATGATGATGATAATTATAATAATGAGAGCAGTGACGATAATGACGACTATGGAAATGCATCACAATTATGGACTGAAAATACTTAATTCAGTTAAAAATAGATTGTAATTATTCAAATACAATATTTATAAATAAAAATAAGAATTTTGATACTACATTAATGCCATTATTTCCTGCTTTTTTCATGAAATTATTTAATTTAGTTACAATTTGATTTTTTTGATTTAAATATGATCCATAAACAATCAAATTTTGATACTTAAAAAACGTAATTTTCCCCTGTGTTTTAAAAATAAGTTGTTTAGCTAGTTTTTATTATTTTGATAAGAATTTTAATAAAAATGTTTTATTATTCTTACAATCGAACAATTTTAAAGTTATTAGGAGATTTTTTATTCTCCAACCAAAAAAAAAAAAAAAAAGTATGCTGTTCTATCTGTTTGTTTGTGTGTATGTTGCATCTGAAGCACTGTAGCTTCAAAATGTATAGACTGATTTCAACGATTTATTTAGAACGCTAAATTTATTGAGATGGTTCTTAGCTATGTTTGCTGAAAATCGGTTTGATAACTAAAATGGGATTCTTTTGTGTTGTTGTTTTCAAAATTTGGAGCTGGGAATATTCAAGTTAGTATTATATGAAAATATACATCGTATTTTGATTGAAATTTAAGAACCCTCTTTTTTTAAAACACAAGGTTTAAATAATTTTTGTCAAAGTTTAAATATTGGCTAACATTAATGATTTTAAGTTTACAGTTCAAAAAGCTCTGATTTGGTTAAAATTTGAAAGAAAAATAACATTTAATTAAGTTCATGGCCAGTTCTGAGTTTCTGTTTTATAATTTTCTTAGATAGCGCTCTTTCAACGGAAAGTTACTGATTTTATAGAATAATAATATTTAATTAAGTTCAAGATTGTATATATAATTTTAGTTTTATGCTTATTAATTAATAGTTTTCAAACCAATTGAAAAATTAATGTTAAGTATTCAATTCGGATTCCTTAAGTCATCTATATATTAGTTCTCTAACGTGGACAAGTTACGATAAAATTTTGTAGAAACGATACAATAGTGGCGTAAGATGTTATCTGATTGACAACCAAAGCACAAATTGGTCTGCTACAGACAAAGCGATTATAAGATCTTTGGCTAGAGATTTCTGCTACAAAAATTAAATTTAATACACATGAGGAAATAGAATTAGAAAATTTATCAACTTTTTGTGCTGAAATATATGCTCAAAATCTTATATTTAAAAGTATATTTGAAATGATTCAACGCCAGTTAGGACTTGCATTTAATGATGGCTATTCAGCCGGACGGTAGTGGTTCCATCTATTAGATTTTTCTTGCTTTTTCCCTTCATCGTAGTTAATAAGAAAGGTATTACTTTTTATTTATTTACTAGCAGGCTTTTCCCGCTTCGCTGGACACAATACAGAAATGAGTTGTCAAAATCCCATATCATTATTAATTAACCTGATTTAAAGTTCCCGTTGTGCTCGGTAGAGATTTTTCTTGCTCGCAACGTGAGGAGTCCGTGTTCCCACTACCTTCGACAGCAACTTAGCCGATTCTTACTCTCCCTTCCCCAGTGGCTAAGTTCGAAGTTTTGCGAAATTTCGACAAAGTACATAATGCGTGCACCTAATCAACATCCACAGACCAAAGTTCACAAATTTAAGATAATTTAAGGCAAATTCAAACGGGAAAACGTGTTTTCACCATAGATATAGTAATAAGACATAGACTGATCAGCGAGAGGGAAAAAGTGATACCTTTTTTTTTCGGGAAAAGTCACTCTAATGGCTACCTTTCCCCGAGTAAATCACACACAGGAATACACACGGATAATTAGGTAAATAAAATTTATGAATAATTTATTTACTAAAGGTGAATGTAAAACTCCAAATACAGTTTCAAATTCATTTTTCTTTTTATTCTTTTTTTCAGTACTCTCTAATGGCTGATTTTAGAACTTTTTTTCGGCATCAAAATTTTTTGCTCGATAACACGGGGATGATAGATCTATATATATTACTATATCTATGGTTTTCACGCGTGTTTATAGCCCTCTCGACACCAAGGGGGTAAGGGAGAGGGATTTGGTAAAATCCCGTTACAATAAGAGTCTTATACATATAAACAAATTACGCACCAAATTTTGTGACCGCAGATCCCATAGCTTTCTCAGGTCAAATTTAGCACTAAAAGATAAGTCTCGAGTTTGCCCCCTCGTAACAACCCCCCCCCCCAAAAAAAAAAAAAAAAAAAAAAAAAAAAAACCGCTACCCCCTCAAAAAACAAAATTGTGATTTTGGAAATATCCTAACGAAGTCGCATAGCCTTTTCTCAATATATTTGTTCCATTTTTGGTAGAGGTCTACACAAAAGAATTTCTAAGATGAAGAATTTCTAAAAAGTTTGTAGATATAATTTTAAGTTGAGTAAAGACCTAAATTACTGCGAAGTGCCGTTGAATTCTGTCCAGCCGTTCTCAAGTGATACCAGGACAAACGTGTTTTTGTCTTTTGCACCCCACGGGGGAAAGTGGAGGAGTTTCTGAAAAGTTGATAGATATAATTTTAAGTTGAGTAAAGACCTAAATTCTTGCGAAGCGCCGTTGAATTCCGCCCAGCTGTTCTCAAGTAATACCCGGATAAACGTGTTTTTGTCTTTTGCTCTCCAGGGAAGGGGGAACGTGGGGGAATTTCTGAAAAGTTGATAGATATAATTTTAAGTTGGGTAAAGACCTAAATTCCTGCGAAGCGCCGTTGAATTCTGTCCTGCCGTTCTCCAGTGATACCCGGACAAACGTGTTTTTGTCTTTTGCCCCCAGGGAAAAACGTAGGGGAATTTCTGAGAAATTGATAAATATAATTTTAAGTTATGTAAAGATCTAAGTTTCTGCCAAGCACCGTTGTATTCCGTCCAGCCGTTCTCAAGTGAAGCCCGGACAAAAAAAGTGACATACAGACACGATGACACACACACACACACACACACACACACACACACAGAGGCAAAATTTTCTGAATTCATTTTCGGCTTTCATGGCGTGTGAAACGTAAAGATATCGCAAAATTTTCCGATTCCGACAAATTTACAGACAAAAGTCTGATTTTATTAATATAGATTTATTTTGTAGATACATTTATTAACTATGGAATTTATGTTATGTATAGTGATATAGTAATTTAATTCCGTCAAATTTTAGGAAATAATTGATTTTGAATGCAACAATAAATTAATTTACTTCTAAGAATTTTTAACTTTGCAGCGTAATTTTTTGCTAAAATTGAAATTATAATGCCATCGCCAAAAATTTACATCTCTTTTATTAATTAAAAAAATAAATAAATGATGAAAAAAAAGCTGAAAATTTCCAATGATATTATTTATGAAATTTTTCTGAAAATAAGATTCAGTATGCAGGTATTATTACGTAGATGTTCAGAGCAGGAAAGACTAGTTTCATACATTTCGGTATTTTTGATAGCTTTATATGTGTAGCGGTTCGGGAGGATATAATCCTCGCATAGATAATACATATATTCGGATTTTATAAGTGTAGATTAAAAAAAAAAGAAAAGAAAGAAAAAACATGTAAGTATAAGATATTTTATTTTACAGTCTCCGGGGTTCGAATTCTACTACTTTCGTAAACCCTTGTTTAGAAATAATAAGCTCAATTGCTTTAAGTTAGTTGCTTAATAATATATATCATTATTACACGACTATACATCCGATTCTTCCTTAAGCTATATATCTGTCTATGAGGAATGTAAGGTAAAAGATTAGTCAGGATAATTTGATCCAGACTTATCGGTTTGCGTTCCAGAAAAACTCTTTTTTTACTTTAATTAAAGTAAGCCTCATTTTTTCTCCATCATTAAGGTGATTTACGGAGGAATTTAATAGAAATGGTCTTAAAATAAGGTTCAATATAATTTAGTGGCTAGTAAGAGATTAATTAAATAAAAATATATTATTTGGTATTCTAGTTAGTTTAATTATTAATTTAAAAATTCGAAAATTATTTTCGTTTGTATGTTTTTACAAGTTGAATTAACGGGGAGTAACTCACATATGATGATATTATTCTGTATATTTAAGTAGCAGTCTGTTGGGTGAGTGCGAAAGTTCTACCTGTTTTTATATGTGCAAATTTGCAATGGAATTGACTTCACATATGACATTGTAATGACGCAAATCGTCGGCCAATCAAACGTGTGGATGCCTCACATATAAATGCATCGTGTCTCAGAAAGTTAATCACTTAAAAAAAAAAAAAAAAAAAATCAGTCTTTGGGGACTGCCGATAGAAGTGAAAACTAAGTAACTTGTGAATTGTATCGTCGAGCTATTAGATTATTATTTTCGAATTATTTTTGGTTTGTAAAGAAGTGTTTATGATCTGTATTATATGTTTCGGCACAATATTTGTAGCTACCCATATTAAATGAACTAAGCCTCATACTAGGTAAAAATATTGATTACTTATGAAATTATTTTAATTAGTAGCTGAGATATAAAAGAAAACCGATCCAGGACACCTCAAAACGTGTAAATCAGGTGAAATCTCGTATTCCCCTTTCGATAATATAAAAGAACTTTAAAATATCTTTCGAATGATGCATTAAAAATAATTTAATCATAATTAAAATTTGAAATATTGAAATTTTAAAATATTACAGCGTCATCTGGCGGTAGAAATTTCTGTAATCTACTATTCGATTCCAAATCAACAAAGCTTTCTAATGATGTATTACTTATGAAATTATTTTAATTAGTAGCTGAGATACAAAAGAAAACCGATTCAGGACACCTCATAAAACGTGTAAATCAGCTGACATCTCGAATTCCACTTTCGATAATATAAAAGTACTTTAAAATATCTTTCGAATGATGTATTAAAAATAATTTAATCATAATTATAATTTGAAATACGCATATTAGAATAAAATTTAATTTCCAATTAAAATGTAAATTTTTTCCAAAATCAATGAAATTTGAACTGCAACTATCCCCTGTGCTGTTAATGACGCACAGAAAGTTTGAAAGAGTTTAGAAGAAAATTCAAGCATTTTGAAATTTGCAATTTTTATTCCTAGTAGAAACACCCCGTGATGTCAATTGGTAAAAAATATGTTTCTTCTCATGGAAAGCCTTTGCTGACGATGACGGGAGTTTCATGATTTTTGTTCACCCAAAAGTGCTCAACGCGCCTAAAGAAGTTTTCACTTCAAATGGAAAACCTTCGCTGACGATGACGCGAGTTTCATGATTTTTGTTCACCCAAAAGTGCTCAACGCGCCTAAAGGAGTTTTCACTTCAAAAATATCAGAGGGTGTAACATGGAAAGCGAGAAGAACTTATAAGACATTGTTTGTCATACGAGTTCGATAAAAAGAGTACGGCAGCCGCCGCATGTAACAGTGATTGTCAAGTTTATGGGGAGGATGCAATATAGGAAAACAGATGTCGTCGATGGTTTTGTAAATTTAGGGAAGGAGACAGAAGCTGTCAAGGTCAGGCTAGGAGTGGACGGCCATCACACGCTGGAAACGAATATATTGACCAAGCCATAAGGAACAAACCGAACCCAACCATGCAAGAATTAGCGGAGACCTTCAACGTACAGCGGACAACGATCGAGAAGTTAGATCGTTGGGTTCCACATAACCTGACAGCTAATTAACGGGATGACCGAATCGCGACCTGTATTTCCTTGCTTTTCCAGTACAAAAATAATTCATTCTTGACACGAATTGTGACAAGAGATGAAATGTGGGTTATGTACCGTAACGTAAAGCGTCGTAGGAGTGTGTGTTGTCCTTCTGGTCCGTCTGCATCGATTTCGAAAGCTGAACTTCATTCCAAGAAGGTGTTATTAAATGTGTGGTGGGATGTGCAGGGAATAATTCACTGGGAGGACCTGTCACTCATCCAAACCATCAATGTTGCCTTCTACTGTCTACAGTTAGACAGGCTGCATTCAAATTTGGTAGCAAAGTGGCCAGGTCTCATCAATCGTCACGGTGTTATCCTTCATCACGATAACGCCAGGCCCCATGCTCGCAAAAAGTTACTGGTCAAATCACTCGCCAATAGCTACTGATATATAGTTGGGAGGTTTCACCCCAATTCCCTATTCTTCTGACTTGGCACAAACTGATTATCACCTGTTTCGGGCTTCATCCATCCTGCTCAACCTGCATAAATTTACTTTCCTTTTTGTTACTCCACGCCGATCTACAATCATCCCAACTTCAATCTATTGCATCATAGACTGTGCTGGGCCCAGCTCGCGTTTTCCCTCTCCGATTGACATTTTACTTCTACAGTCTTTTATCCCGACTCGACTTTACAATCTTACTTTCTATACCGCTTACCTGCGGCGACGTCCTTTTGACTAAACCTATTTTATCTCAGATGGTCAGTGGTTGATGCGATGTGCATTTCTGAGCAAGGACAACTTATTGCTTCAATTGACGGTCATATATTAGCCATTCATAGACCTGGAATTTTGTGATATTTGAAAAAAAGGAAATGTTGAAATGGAAAAGTCATTTATACAAACAGAAAAAAAAAATGTTATTCCTGAATAATTTATATACTATTATTACAATTTTAGTGTAAGAACTAACACATTTTTTAGATGTAATAGATGGAATTCTGCCACGTTTTCAAGGTTTACTTACTAAGAAAGTACTTAGATTATAATTTCTAGATTTTACCAAGAGTGGTATCGTTAAAAAGCACTTGTTGTAGGGATTTAATAATAATAATAATAGTAATAATAATAATAAATAATAATAATAATATATCGTAAGTTTAAAATTTAATAAAAGTGCAACTATTGAAAAGCACTTGCTGTAAAACCAAATAACCAACGGAAGTACCAGTTCTGGAAATCAATCGTCCGAGAGTTATTAGTCAATTTTTTCAATTATTTAATACAAATAAATAAATAACTGAGAATAAAGCCATGTTCATTGAGATAATTCCTGACTTATGAAACATATCATTCGTGCTTATCCGATTTTTCCAAAAGAACCCAACCCCTCGTTTTGTCTTACGGATTGAAAGAAGGAAAAGGAATGAACTTCTCCAAGAAAGCCTTAGGTGTCCAATCATGCAGAAATATAGCAATACCTGTGACTCTTATTTTAGACACACTGTTTCTGGTGACGGCACGCAGCCCCGTGATACGTATCAGAAGCAATGATAAAGGTGCCATCGTGAATGTTATGATTGAAATGCTATCACTGAAAAAGCTAAAATAAAAAAAATATATCAATATACTAATGTTGCACTCTGGTGAAGCGAAGGCAACAGAAACCGACGCTTCACAAAGAAATCATCAGCATACTACATCAACATAATAAAAGGTATGATTAAAAATGAATGTTTTTAATTAGACCGATATTGTAACCGAAAGACTGGTAGAATCACACCACAACACGAATTTAAATACCGACGAGGAACGAGCAACTTGCAAAGAAATTTAAATAAGAATAAGTAAATATGACAGCAATGAAAAAAGCTATTCAGACAATCCAAAAACAATAATTTGACATCTGTAAAACGCTGTCATACGAATGCAACTTAGCCCGTAATTATCATAAGTTGGAAATATAAATAAAAATCTCCCAGGAAACCCCAATTCTTAAATAAGGTTAATGGCTTGAATTTACTCGTTACCTTCAAGAATAGAAACCAATTATGCATCATCGAAATCTTCAAAAGGATGAGCACCAATATAGCAAATGAGCTGAACATACCGGACATCAAAGGAAGCTCTACATTTATAAACAGATTTCAATAAGAACATGGAATGACAAACTGTAAATTGTTAATAAAATACAATCTCTTTCCATAAGTACATTTGCATCCTATTATATACAGTTTCAAAGAATTAACCCTGAAATTTAAGTGCACATGATACGTTTGCACGTGCATTTTTCAACACTGATCAAAATAACTTTCAATACGATATGCTGTTGAAAAATATCTTTTTGTGAAGGGTACTAGAGACGTTGAGTTACTTCTCATTAGTAAGAACAAGATGACACACATGTATACTAGTCAAATTATTAATGTACATGGTAAGTATGTAGGCTATTGACTGGTTGTTTTGCAAGAATAAAAAAAAGTTTGGACCCCGAGTTTGCAGCATATGCGGTGACTGAATAACTATGAGAATATGATTATTGCATGTTACAAGTCAGGGAAAAGCAAAAAAGAAACAAGTCCTTCCAGCTCATTCGGAAAGGTAGGTTGATTTATTTTTTTCTTATCAAGTACCCACCATTTTGTTTCAAAAGGACGGCTGCAAATTATTAATGGGCTTGATAGAAATATTGATGTTGATTATGTACATATGGAGTTTTAACCCCTTAACGCGCGCTGTCCTTGCTGCGATGACGCAAAATTTAAGATCCAGCTGCAAAAGTTCATCCCGGAAAAATTTTAGCAAAAATTCACATTTATAACATTTCAGAAAAGGCCGGTTTTTTAAACCTTAAAATTTAAAATTTCTTTTCGCTTAATTTATTTCATGAATTCCGGTGGCAGTATAATTTAAACGTTTCAAATTGTCTTGCGCCGCAAAGGGTTAAGCAAGTCGGTTCAGAAATACCATTTTATGTGAATTTGAAATTTTCAAGTGGCCAGCACTTGAAAACAAGATGGCGGGCCAAGTTGACAAACAAATATATCAAATGAATTTGTGAGATAAGTCTACTGTACAAATTTAGTTAGAATTAATTCAGAATTTCAAAAGTTATTATGTTGAAAAACTAAGTGTCCGCCACTTGGATCAAAATGGCTCAGCAAGTTGCTCAGTGAACTAATCTAAGATATTTAGAAATTTTTTATTAATGAATTCATCAACCGTGAATATTTATTTAAATCAAATTGGAGTGTAAAGGTTGATATTTTTATTTATTACCAACTATGCGAAAAATACCAGAGCCGGGAATCGAACCCGGACACCTCCGCTTAACGCACGGATGCTCTACCACTGAGCTATCCTGGCTGACAACCAGCGAGCCACTTCTCGCATAATATTCGTTGGCAAAGTCACCGAGTCTACAAACGCAAATATATCAGGTGAGACAATAATAATCGTAGCACAACTCCATAGACCACGAAATTTCATGCGAGAAGTGCCTAGCTGGTTGTCAGCCAGGGTAGCTCAGTGGTAGAGCATCCGTGCGTTAAGCGGAGGTGCCCGGGTTCGATTCCCGGCTCTGGTATTTTTCGCATAGTTGGTAATAAATAAAAATATCAATCTTTACACTCCAATTTGATTTAAATAAATATTCACGGTTGATGAATTCATTAATAAAAAATTTCTAAATTGAAATTTCGTGGTCTATGGAGTGGTATATGGTCTACTCAATATTTTTCGCATAGTTGGTAATAAATAAAAATATCAACCTTTACACTCCAATTTGATTTAAATAAATATTCACGGTTGATGAATTCATTAATAAAAAATTTCTAAATTGAAATTTCGTGGTCTATGGAGTCGTGCTACGATTATTATTGTCTCACCTGATATATCTGCGTTTGCAGACTCGGTGACTTTGCCAACGAATATTATGCGAGAAGTGCCTAGCTGGTTGTCAACCAGGGTAGCGCAGTGGTAGAGCATCCGTGCGTTAAGCGGAGGTGCCCGGGTTCGATTCCCGGCTCTGGTACTTTTCGCATAGTTGGTAATAAATAAAAATATCAACCTTTACACTCCAATTTGATTTTTGTAAGATATTTGTAAGATAAGTCCACTGTCCAACTTTGGTTCGAATAAATTCACTATTTCAAAAGTTATCGCGATAAAAAATTCTCAAGTGGAAGCGTTCATGTGGCCACAACTTCGAAACAAAATTGCGGAGAAACTTGCCCACCTAAATCATAGATATTTGAATGATAAATCCACTAAATAAGTATTTCTAAAGGTATCGTGCTAATAAATTTTCAAGTGGCCGCAATATGACGGAGAACAATATGACGGAGCAAGGTGCCCAGCAAGCTCATCCAAGATATTTGAAGCAAGCACTGTCCAACTTTGGTTCGAATCAGTGCAATGCTTCAAAAGTTACTGTTATGACATATTTTCAAGTGGCAGTCTAAGTGGCTGCAACTTGGAAGCAAAATGACAGAGGAAATTGCCCAGTGAAGTCATCCAAGATATTTGTATAAGTTCACTGTCCAACTTTAGTTCAAACTAATTCAGTATTTCAAAAATCATCATAAAAAGAAATTTTCAAGTGGCACCGTGATTTCAAGTGGCTATCACTTGAAAATAAAAAATCTAAGTGAGATGCCCAGTGAACTTATCTGAGATATTTGAATGATAAACCCACTACCCAAATTTGATACGAATTGATTCAATATTACAAAAGTTATCATAATGAAATGGCGGAGCAAGTTACCAAGCGAACTTATCCAAGATATTTGAACCATAAGTTCACTATCCAACTTCTGTTTGAATCAGCTTAGTATTTTAAAAGTTACCGTGATGGCACATTTTCCAGTGGCAGCCTGATTTCAAGTGGCGACAACTTAGAAACAAAATGTCGGAACAAGTTGCCCAGGGAACTCATCCAAGATATTTATATGATAACTTCACTGACCAACATTGGTTCTAATTGAATTAGAATTAAAAAACTTATCATGATTATAAATTTTAAAGTGGTAGAATGATTTTAAGTTGTCTCGCTTTGTTTATAACATCAGCACTTTCTTAAAAATGGCGGATAAAGTTCATAAATAAACTTGGTTGTGAACCTTATATGGTCTATGTATACATCAAAATTCAAACAAATCTGGTCTTAAATACTCTTTTTACAAATGGATTTTGAAATTTTCAAGTGGCCTCCACTTTAAAATAAAATGGCGGAGCATCTTGGTTAACAAATATGATATTTAAGATTTAAGATATTTATAAAATAAATTCGCTGTCCAAATTTGGTTCGAAATGGAGTGTTATTTCGGAAGTTATAATAATTATAATTTCTCAAGTAGTAGCCTGATTTCAAGTTGCTCCATTTAGTTTAACATATCCGACACTGTTAAAAATGCATGATAAAGTTCATTAATAATCTTCATTGAGACCCTTTTGTGGTCTATACATTAAAATTCAAACAAATTCGGAATACCCTTTCTACAACGGGAATTTGAAATTTTCAAGTAGTCTCAACTTGAAAACAAAATAACGAAGCAACTTGGTGGACAAACTCATCCAAGATAATTATAAAATAAGTTCACTGTCAATATTTGGTTCGATTTGGAGTAATATTTCGGAAGTTATCGTGATGTGAAATTTTCAAGTTATAACCTGATTTTAAGTGGCTTAATTTAAGATATCCGCCACTTTGTTAAAAATGGCGGATGAAGTTCATTAATAAATTTCTCTGAGACTTTTATGTAGTCCAGATTTACATCCAAATTCATGCAAATCCAGCCTTAAATACGCTTTTTGCAATGTTTATTTGAAAATTTCAAGTGGCCACCACTTGAAAACAAAAAGGAGGAGCAACTTGGTTAACGAATTCATGTAAGATATTTATAAGATAAGTCCGTGTCCAAATTTGGTTCAATTTGGAGTATTATTTCGGGAGTTACCGTGATGACAAAATTTTTATTATAGATAGACAGACAGATAGATAGATAAATGAAGTGATAGCAATAGGTCAATTTCTAAAGAAATCATCCGAATATTCTGTGGAATGTACTTTGAAAAAATAAAGAAGTCCTTTTACCGACAAAGAATTCTTCCCTTTTTTATACTCCTGAACTGGCCAAAAAGATGAAGATTTTGTTTTCCCAATTCCGAACAATACCGAATTTTTATTGGAACGAAAAAATATTTGCAACTATTAAATGTATAATTTTTCTAGGGCATAACACTTGGTGAAAAGCGTAGTTCAATACTCAGAGCTTCATAACACCGTCTGTGTTATGGTGAATTTATCCACGAGAGATGTCATTCTATATCTGCATTATTTAGTGCACATTCAGTTCTTTTCCTTGATTTTCAATAATATTCGCTGATATGCTTTTTAGAAATCCTTAACAGAAGAAAGTAGCCTTTTTTTCGTGCAGTAAAACAACGATACTTTTCCATACGAAACAGTACTTACGATAACTGCCTAAAAATCCCATTTATTTTGTGTGAATTATGTTTATTAACCTTTATGCTTCCTGCTTCACATTAAGCCCTTTAATCTCGAACAAACATTGCCACAGTTAATTTAAAACTAATTATATTTATGTTTCATGGAATTGTTCCATTCAATTATGCACCACTTACATATAATCCACTTTTTTGTTCAAACTTATTTTCATTCATTGATTATTTTGCGTTAAGTATGGGAAGAAACTGAAAACGGCCATATAGTCGAAATGATTGGTTTTTGATTGGCAATTTCATATGCTTTTATGTTCCGTAGAGGAGGTAATTTTCAACGGATAATTTTTTCTATAAAATTTGGAACTTACGGAAAATAAAGAAATACTTTATTTTTATTTTTATTTATTTATTTTTTTTTTTAAGTGCAAGTCGAGGAAAGTCCTTCAAAATCTACAAGGGACCTTAATGACTCTGTGACCTACACTGCCAAAGAAAAAAAAAAAAAAAAAGTCCTGTTTGCTGCAGTTTGCTGCCAGAAATTTTCTGTAATTCAGAAAAATACGTTCTATAAACGGAAAAATTACGTTGATAGAACGTATTTTTCTGAATTACGGAAAATTTCTGGCAGCAAACAGGACTTTTTTTTGATAGTGTAGGAGTCAATTAGCGTCCTATAAATGTTTTATTGGATTACAATAAATTTTCCAAAAAAATATAAATAAATTGATATTAATCACTTTTAATAATTTTGATCAAGTAATTTGTCCTGAAATACCGTACACAAAATGTATAAACATGTAAAAATATACATGTTACGCGTATGCAGAGCGAGCAGCTACACTATTGTTGTTCTTACATAAAAATAGTTTAGTGCAAAAGTAGCTTTCGCAATTTAAACTTAGGAAAAAATAACGCTTAAGAAAATGGAAGATAATTTTACCTTTTATTTGAAATATTTTGATTTTTGCATTATACCATGTTTTTAATTTGGAATCTTTTCAATTATCAGAATTTATAGGCATACAAAGATATTGCCCTTCTTTATATTTCTTGTAGACAGTTAAAATATAACATTCCACAGTTTCTTTTAGATGTGGAATACATACAGAACATAATGGTTACAAAAGAAAAAATCTTATCTCAAAATACTTATTACAAAATTTATGATTATTTTGATTAAAAAAATAATTCTTCTTTTTGAAATTTCTTTCTATCTTTTCCATCTTTCACATTATCTTAACAATTTGTTTTAAAATGCTCTTCATAAATCTACGAAAACTTTTCTCATTAGAGGAAAGTACTTTGTAGTTTGTTTTGCACACGCACACACACACACACACACACACAAAAAAAAAAAAAAAAAAAAAAAGAAAAGAAAAGAAAAGTGTTTTTATTTGCATAGGGAAATAATTTTTTACTTATTCAGAATGAAGAAATAATTCAATTATGTTTGGTATAATTAAATAAAGTGCTACGGATGTATAAAACGTTTTATCAAATAAGAAAGAAAAAAAAAATATTATATTTATAATGCATTTGAAGAAACGTTATTTATTAATAATCTTGAACAACCAGCTATCGTTTTTAATAGTTTCAAAAATATAAATTATATAGTAATAAGTATTTAATCATTTGATAATAATTATATTTATTACAAATATAATTTTTATTATATTTTCAATACACATAATTTACATTTTTTGGAGAAAATTTGAGTTTTGTTTATGTTCAATATACGCAACGTTTTAATTTGATATTTGATTTTTGTAATGTTAAAAAAAAATGTATATATATAATTTTATTCAATTTTATTCTCCAATTTAAAATAATTATATGAAATAACAATCGATAAAGTAAATAGATATTGCTTTTTTAAATCAGTATACATACCTGCTTAAACAGAAAATTTTTGGATCATATATAATTTTTGTAAAATATAAGTGACTCTATTCAAAGAAGTATATCTCAACCTCTGTTCAATATATAACCATAAATTATTACATCAGCCGGTAATACATTATATAGAGAAATTTATATGCTTAAAAATTAGTTAAAGTTTTGACTTTTGATCTAACACCGCTTTGAAAGTTAAATACATGTTTGATTTCTTAAACTATAAAGAATTTAATCAACTGTACAAGTAAATATTGTGATTTTAAACCAGTTACGTGTTTTGCTTTGCGTGCTTTGTATAAACTATGATTCCATGTCACATGAATAGTAAGAATCATATTTCATTAATAAAAATCTTGACTAATTTTTAAAACATACCATTTTCTTATCACATTTTAGTGAAGTATTGATCAGCCATAGTATTTTGCGCAGAGGTTTGGTTACATATAATTTTAATTAAATATAATTTTACTTGAGTAAATATGTAATGTATCTGAATAAGTAAGAGGGATGGGTTTAACCATCAAGGTGAACAAAATTTACTACTCAAACTGGGGGCCGTTTCACTCAGAAACATACCTGCCAACATCCTAATTAATATTCTGTAATATTAGTAGTTCCACCCCTTTTTTCACACCAGTAAACTGAAAGAGTAATATTCTTTAAATTGAATTACGATTAAATAAGAAAAACAATCACAAAACTAAATTCAAAACTCGCGTAAACTCAATATTTAAACTTTAAAATATCTTCACACACCATAAAATTGAAGACATCACAACCGGTTTTGAAAAGCCTTTCTTCTCCAGGTTCCTCTTGCTTTTGCCTCCAAGGCGGTAGCACGTGTTTTATGCACCTAGAGAAGAAAGGCCACGTCCTTTTGTGTCTTCAATTTTATGGTGTGTGAAGAAGCTTTAAAGTTTAACTATTAAGAATAAAAATAAATAAATAAATAAAAAATTACTAATGTTTTTAAAAAAAAAAATCAAGCGGGGTCAACAATAATACGGAATATTAATTAATGTTGGCAGGTATGCTTACAAAAGGAGATGCCAGAAAAGACAGATCTCGGAACATGGCCAACAATATTCAGTCTGGAAATTTTCTTAAGAAGACGTAGCATTGATAGTTGCAGCAAATTGCTTAATCAAGATTATTAAGATAATAGTAAAGGTTATCTTTGTTCTTTAAATACAGTAGAGCACCGATTATCCGACTACGTCGGGACAGGCCCTAGTTCGGATAAGCAAAAGTTCGGATAATTGGACAGACAATTTAAGGGATATTGTGTTAGTAAAAAAAACCTTCATACTTTATCCAGGCTTAGGACTGGCAGCACCAATTTGTGCTAGCGGCTTTAAAAATTAAAAATTATTGAAATAAATATCAAATATAATAACTTAAATAAACACCATAAATATTATTTTGAAGTTGTCTGATATATTTATGATCCTCAAAATGGACGTTTATATTCAATTTTACCTTATTCTGCCATGTTAAGTAAATCGTAAATTCCAAATAACTTACGAAATTTTTAAATTAAAAAATTCATAGTCAGGAATGTTTATGCCACTATCTTATATAATATTTTAAAATATTATTATTATTATTTCGAACTCTAGAGTATAATTTAATTATAAATTAAGCTAAAAAGTATTTGATTGCTGCTTGCTTCAAAGAAGACATTCTTTTCAATGCTGCCATATCTCAAATTCTTTTTAGACATGTTAATTGATTAGGATCTGAGTCGTTCTTCCATTCGAGCCATTTCATAGCTGTTTCCAAACATTCAAAGGGGAGAAATAGGCTGTTCGGATAATTGAAAGTTCGGATAAAAAAAATAAATAGAGAAAAAATCTGTTCGAATAATTGGAAATTCGGTTAATTGGAGTTCGGATAACTGGCGCTCTACTGTAATGCACATCTTTATAATGTTAGAATAATCCCTCAAATGGTAGTGTTTAATTCGATACACCGGGAAAGAAAATTGTATGAATCATCATTAATTAAGTTGGTGACACTTTCAACATAGTATATTTTATCAAAATTACAATTTGTCCTTTCTTATGAGCTTTAGTAATAATGAACGAAAATCAAAGAAAATATAATCGTCGACGGAGGAAATCTTATAAAAGTCAAGACTTCTTATACACATTAAAATAAATCTGTGTATGTATTTCAGTGTTGGTCTACCTGAAATACGTATGAAACTTCAGCATTCAAGCATAAAAAAATGTTTCTTAAAAATTTAACTTTTTAATGAATTTACAAAGTAATGCAGAAACATCTTCAGAATGTGTTACTAAATTTTAATAATGTAATAATAATAATAATAATAATACAACGCATGAAAAATAATAATAAAAAGAAATATACACACAGAAAAATGGAAAATCGAAACTTGTCAAGAAACGTGTTATCTTTGTCATAGTACACGTTTTCCTAGTATATTGACAAATTTGCACAAAATTACGCAACATTTTAAACAATCAAACCACTACCTGACAATCCCATTTAGTCATGAGACACAAAAGTCGTTTTATTTTACCATGTATCTTTAATGTGTTTCGTCTGATGATCCGTTTTGCCTCTAAAACTTGTCAGATGACTAATTTCCCAGGTACAGTTTTCATTTTCCTCAAATTTGACCGGTTAGTCAGATGAGAGAATAAAAATAAATTGTTCCTGTTTTGTCAATTGACTAAGAAAAATTTGTTTGGCTAGTCCAAAAGCTCAGCATTATTATTTTTTTATTTTTTATTTTTTTGTTTATTTTGTTTTATTTTTTTTGTCTCCTTCTGACAACTTGAGTTAGTCAACCGAAATCGAATAATTTAACCTATCAAATTTGGCGGGATAATGCAATCGCAGAATTCGAAATCGAAATCCAAATACTTAGAAGTCTGAAATCGTGGATCCGTTGATGTTGTTTCGGTTCCATTTCCATATTTGTGATAATTTTCATTTTAGAAATAGACCGAGAGATTTTAATTATCTGCGAATCGAGTTTACGGTCAAAAGTAAGTGCTAAATACTTTATTTATTGTGTGTATATATATATATATATTTATTGTAAAGTTTTGTTAGAATAGTAAATTGTAAAATTCTAAGCTTTAGCAATCTTCTAACAATATCAATGGTATTTAGAATTTGTTTTAATTTATAAAGTTGTTTAAAACGTATAAATTTTAAAATACGTTATTATAAATCTTAGTTTTGCGTATCGTTGTATTATAAAAATAAGTATTTTAATTTGTCTGAACTATAGTTTTTTACATATATTTTTAACATTAAGCTCATATTTATATTTTTTATATACAGAATAGTAACGCTTTATTTTCCCTTAAAGGTGGTTCAGAAGGTATTTGGATTCCAAGAGATAAAAATTCAAAAAAGATATGGAAAAATGCTATTTATAAGGATTTTGAGTAACTCCGAATTCTAAGGTATGTTTTTAAATTATCTTTTGCTGCATTTTATCTATCTTATCTCCGAACAAGAATAATATTCATACTTTTTTATATTTAAAATTTTTAATGAGATGAATTAAAAAAATTAAAAGGTTCCTCGTTTACCTGTTATTTGTTCTATTTTTTATTTATTTTTTTTTTTTTTTTCCAGTTCTAAATAAATAAATATATCTTTATAATTTAAATATTTTTGGGAAATGGTTGATAATTGCATGTAATAAAAAATGTCTTCATTTATTATTAAATGTTTGATAACAATTTTTTCAGAACAAATTTGAGCAAAAATGATATGAATTTAATATCACATACTATATTCTTTTCTCAATTTTTAAATTGTTCTTGTGTACAATATTAATTATTAGCGATAAATAATAGATGTCTTAGTTAAAATTAAATAGATTTAACTTCATGTTACTTGTTTCATTCAAATGATTGATGATTGTTTTTTAAAGGTTGATATTTTTAGTTATTAAAATTTTGATATCATATATATATATATTTTCCTTTAGAATAAATTTAATCAAAAATAATATGAGTTTAAATTATTAGATACTATTAAGTATTCGTTATAAACAAAGGTATGTTGTTAAAAATATGTACTTAATTTCATGTTATTTGTTTCACTGAACAAACTGAAAAAATATAAGTTATATGCTATAAAAATGAGACAAATTACTATAAAGATGCAAAATGATTTTAACCTTCGACAAAACGAGTCATATAGTCTGAGAAAATAGTGCTCAAAAGCTGAATGACAGAATCAGCAGCTATCAGACATTTGTTGATATGTATCATTACAAAAAAAAAAAAAAAGTATAAGAGTTACAAACCTGCCTTTTTTCTCCCGGGGAGAAAAAAAGAAGAAAAAAAAAAATGTCATGTTGATGCCACCACAAAACTAACTTTCTTCTACCTTTTCCTATATAAAATCATGCAATGGAAATAATTTTTTATTTGTATTTTTATCTATTATTAATGCAGACGATTTTCATATCACAGAGGTAGTCTAAAGGTTCAACTGAAGTAAATTTTTACCGTACAGATGATCACGGGGAAAATTGCAGTATAATATATATCGCCACATATCGCCTATATACACCCAATTTAATAAACATTACGTCTCTTAATGGCCTTTTTATACATTAAATATTGTTCAATTATACGCATTAGAACCTGAGATATAACCCTTAAATTGTAAAAATAGCTGTATAGCAGCTTCACCTGTTGAGCGATTAGCACTAAAAGTTGACATAAACTAATAATTTATGTTAAGGTGCATCTACATATAATTTTATATGCAATTCTGTGCAGTAGTTCCTGAGATAGAGCCTTCCCTGAAATTGCAGAAATCGATGTATAACAATGCCACCTGTCGTGCAATTGGCACCAGAAGTTGGTAGACACTAACTTATGACAAGGCGCATCTGCGTATAAATTAATATGCAATTCCGTGCATTAGTTTCTAAGATATAGTCTTTTCTGAAATTGCTGTAGAGCAGCGTCATCTGTTGAGCGATTGGCACCAAAAGTTGATAGACACTAATTTATGTCAAGGTGCATCCGTATATTAATTTATATGCAATTCTGTGCAGTAGTTCCTGAGATACAGTCGCCACAAAACTTTTTGTCACATACAAACATTTTCTATTGTCAAAACATGTTCTCGAGCTCTCAAAACGCGTAAATCCATCAAAAACCGAAAATCGAAAATGTTTACGAATCCAATGCTTTCTTCTATTGAATACAAAAAAAAAAAAAAAAAAAAAAAAAAAAAAAAAAACTAAAGAATAGTATGTGTCTAACTGTAATGCAAAATAATTTTAAATTGAAAAAATAATATAAAAAAGATTAAGCATAAATTTAGATTAATAACAATTAATATGAAATGATTGGGCTTCTATAAACATCCATAAAAGAACAACAGAAGTTTTAACTAAGTGTTAAAATTCTTATGTGAAAACTAAAATTTAAGAAACAAAAAGAACCAACTCATTCAAAAATTTATGTTTTATCACTCACAGCTAACTGCTCAAGTGCTTTTTCTTTCTTTCTTCTGTTTTATTTATTATTCTTAATATTATTATTATTTTTTGTGTGTGTACGCGCGGAATTTGGGTGCGAGGAAGGAGGGGGGGCGGGGAAATTGATTACACAATCGAAACTGAATCAGACTCAAAACTATGAAAAAAAAAAAAAAAATGTTTTTCCTATTTCTATCTTCCCTTCCCTCCCCCCCCCCTCGGCTAAATTAAACAAATACGTAATTTTTCCCATCCGCGGTCATTAAAGTGTTTGTTTATTTATGTGAACTGGATTATTATTCTTGTAGCATTTTAGTCAATTAAAACAAAAAAAAAAAAGAGTTGGAGATTTGGTATTTTCTCTAGCTTGAATGAATTACTAAATATATATCACCGAACTTCAAATACTTAACTTTAGGGGTGGGGTGGGGGGGGCAGGGGATGTAAGTAATAGGTATTTCAAAAAAAAAAAAAAAAAAAAAAATACACTTGTAACAGAAGAAAACAGCTGCCAATTTGTTGTTTAATATTAGAAATTTTGTTTTTTCAGTATATTTTTACTCCATTACCCGACCGCCGTAGGTAATGGGAGTATTGTATTCGGTCCAAAAAATCGATATCAAGATTTCACCTGATTTACATGCTTTAAGGTCCCCTGAGTCCAAAAATGTGTTTTTTGGCGATGTCCTCTGACTATGATATTTCCTAAACTAATAAAAATAGAATCACGAAACTTCAGAATTGAGACAGGTCTGGTGAACATATGAATTTTTTAAGTTTTGGTGAAAATTAGAAAAATAGGAAGTGGGATATCCGAAACCGGAAGTGAGTTCGTAAACCCGTATCTCAAAAACGGCTCCAACGATTTTCTTCAAATTTACTGTATAAACACTCTATTAGATGTCCTTTCGAATGATATAGTTGGTTAGTTCAGGACAATTGATAGGCGTCCTGTATGAATAGCTCAATTTCAGGTTTCGCAAGTGCGTTCCTTCCAAAACGACTGTATGTATTTTTTTCAAAGTTGCAATATTAACCCTCTTTTAAATATACTTTTGTATGTAATTGTTGTTTTCCGGTCAACAATTGAACATGCCAAGTCACTATCTCAAAAATGGCTCTAACGATTTTCTTGAAAATTGTTACATAAACCCATTTTAGGTATCCTTTCTCATGCTTTACGTGGTTATTACAGGACAATTAATAGTCATCCTGATCAGTTAGATCTGTTTTAGATCTTGGAAACTCGTGTTTCAAAAAGTAAAATAATAATTAAAAAAAACTACCCCCCACCTTTTTTCTTCTTCTTTTTTTAAACTCGCTATGTAAACTCTTTTTTATATGTCTTTATGCTGTATTAACTTTCTCTTACTGGAAAATTTTTAGTTGTCTATTTCATTAGGTCAATTCTATGTCTTCTGATCACATTAACACCAAAAAGTGCATATAACACGTGTAATAGTGGATAATGGAAGTCGTGTGGTTGTTTCACACCAAATTTTTTTTATTTACGTTTTCATTTTTATTTTAAGAAAATAAATATTCAAAATTTCCCCCGAACATCGTTCGCGCGTTCGGACATATTCTGCACCCCTGGAAATATGTTAAAAGGCACTTTAAAGAAATTCCTTCCATAGACTGTACTGTATTATACGTTTCGTATTTGTTTGAACATACATAAATTATATAAATAGCATCTATAATACGGTTGTCAGCTTCCAAATATGTTTAACAATAGTGTACTAACAGCAATATATTCATTTAAAAAAAAATCTATAAAACCAGATCGATTAAAAAAAAAAAAAGCTTGTGCGTGCGAAATCAAGTAGTAAGTAATCATACGAATACGAATCATACCCAAAGTAATCATACGAATTATAAAGTAAGTGAAATATGACAATATATATATGTATCATCATTATCAATTTCAGCCTTTATCAATCCACTGCAGGATGAAGGCCTCTCCTAGGTGATTCCAAAGTGCCCTGTTTTCACATAAAAATTTATAAACGAGTATATAATAATTTATGCATAGATTAAGAAAGGTTTTGATATATGCAACTTCCTAACTAAATGCAACCTATGCAATGAGGTGAAATTTACACCTCATATAACGTACTTCTTAGCGACATCCTAATGACCCTTTTTTTTTTTTTTCATTTTAAGGTTTGCGAGCTCCATTTTAAACCTGGTGAAATTATACAAACAGTAACATATTTTAATGAAAAAGAAGAAAAGTTATATCAAGTTCCAAGAAATAAACCAATTGTTAAAGATGGTGCTATTCCTACGATTTTCAGTGATTTGCCATCATATCTATCAAAGCCAAGTACATGAAGACAAAGTCCTGTGGAAATATTTCGTTTTTGTTTAAGAGCTATTTATATTTGTAAATAATTAAGTTGGAAAAAGTTACCAAATAATAACTAAAAAAAATTGAGAAGTATTGCAAAAGCCAAGGCAAAAAAATTACGTTTTATTACCTAATGATATTTGTGCTTTTATATTATTATTATGATTAATTTTTATGCAAATGATAGAAAAATCTTCTTTATGTACATGAAACATATTTATAATTTTCAATAAAATTATTTTTTTCTTGATTTTTGTCTTTTATGTCTTATTTTAATTACTTAGTTTCTTATTTAAATAAGCAAATAAATCTATTTAAAATCTTGAGATTTAAAATCTTATTTAAAATGTTGGTATAAAGAATGTTGAAAGTATGTTATCAGGTAAATGAGAGTTATTTTGGATGATCAAATACTTGTAAATTATTGCTATATATTAAAATTTATCTGTGCATAAAATCTACAGAGATGATTAAAGGAAAAAAAAATTCTTATTATATACGGTAAAAGGTGTTTTTAATGCAAATTCTATGTCCACCCTCACCTTAAAAAAAAAAAAAAAAAAAAAAAAAAAAGGTGTATCATTAATATTTATGATTTTAAAACTTTAAATAACCAGAAATTTGGAGTTTGATGTTATTTATAATTTAGTACATTGTAACTTCTATACCTTATATATCGTTAATATTGTCTATATCAATACATTGTATCGTCGTACCTGTTTATAATTTTAATTTGGTGAAAAAATCCATTATTTAAAAAATATATGCATATATTCAGGTGGCTTAACCCTTTGTATCCCACGGGGTCTTTAAAGTCCAACCAAAAAAATTCCTCAATATAGCCTAAATTTACTACAGGCTTTCATTGGAACTTCAAAGTCCCTATAATTTAAACTTTATCTATTGTTAAGCAAAAGTAAGCTAAATTTAATATGAGATGTTTCTCTTTCAGAAAAGAAATATAATAAAAAAGTTTCAAACTATTTTTCCAAAAATAAGGTGATTTGGTATGTAAAGGGTTAAGTAAATTAAGTGTTTGAAACATTTTTTATTTTATTTTTTAATGTTTATAATTTGTATTTTAACTAATTACAACATGTATGTTTCCCAAAATTTTCATATTTTTATTTATTGAAAAGTTGTGATTATTAATGGCATCAGTGGTTATATTAAACATAAATAAACACCGCTCAGTTGCTTTATTAGCTATATTAATTCGTACTCTGCTATTACTCCTATTTAATATATATATATATATATATATATATATATTACCTTTGAAATAAATTTATGACTAAATATAAGATTTATTGTTTTATGGAGGGAAAAAATTGGGAATGAAATGGGTAATATTAAAAAAAGGAACTTAAAAAAAAAAAGGTTTATATTTATTTTTGTAACCACAGCGTATAAAACGAAAGCACCGAGGAGAAAAAAAAATAAATTCTAAATATAATAAATTCTAAAAATAATTCTAAATCCATATATGAGGATGTGCATAAAAAATGGACTAAATCATGTGGCGCCACAATCCATTTGGAAGGTCTTGATAAGAAGGTGTTGGATAAATGCTTGCGTTAATAATAAATAAATGTAGGGAAGAATGTTTAAACTAGCGAATTCTTTGTTTCAGTGGTTTGTTAAATTTCCAGTATTCATAGCTGCTAACTTTTTTAATTGATTCCGGAATGTTGTTAGTAATGCCCTTTTTTCAAATCATATTCTTTGAGGAGTAATTTTCTTCATATTTAATTGTAATTACATGCTAAAGAAGATTATTCTAGAAAGAATATGGTATGAAGAAAAGGGCGAATGTTAACAACATTCCGGAATAATTTGAAGAAGTTGGCAGCTATGAGTATTTTTTTTTTTTTTTTAATTGATAGACAAGTAATATTTTCCAGAAAAGTTCTTTAAAAGTATTTTCAAGGTTGAACACCTTAAAGGGGAGAAAAGATTAAACAATTACAAAAGTAAAGAGGTTAAGACTAATAACAATGCTTTTACAAAAACCCCTGCAAACAAGCACGAATCTCTTATTCTTCATAAAATATGAAGGATTTTAACCAATTAAAATTTTGATTAATCTGCTCACTTGCCAACTCCACTGTTTTTACCAGTAGACTACCGTTTTTTTTTTAGCTATTTCTACTGGTCTGCTGTTTTTAGGAACTTACAAGAAAATTGTAAAATTGAGCAATTTTACTGGAAAATATACAGAGAATACATATAATAATGAAATGAGGCTTATTAAATGTATGTGTAAAAATTACAATATTGATTTTAATTAACTCAAAACAAACTTAAATTTTTGGATTTTTTACTTCCATCACCCTACTACCGTGTAAGTAATGGAAGAACAGAGCTGACAACCAAATCCGGCAAATGGTTAGTACCGCCCCTTTTTCTACACCAGTCATTTCTTAGAGTTTTTTCTTCTTAATTCATCGTAAATACATTTGAAGAAAATTGCTTTAAAAATTAAGTGGTGTAGAAAAAGGGGCGGTACTAACAATTTGCCGGATTAGGTTGGCAGCTCTGGAAGTATTGTATTCGGTCCAAAAATTCGATATCGAGATTTCACCTGATTTACACGTTTTAAGGTCCCCTGAGTCCAAAAAAGTGGTTTTGGCAATTGGTAAGTGTGTGTGTGTGTGTGGAATCTCCAGGCTATCATATCTCCGAAACTAATAAAGATAGAACTACAAAACTTCAGAATTAAGACAGGTCTGGTGTACAGATGCATTTTCCAAATGTTGATAAAAATTGAAAAACCGGAAGTGGGACATCAGAAACCAGAAGTGGGACCGTAAGTCCGTATCTCAAAACCGGCTCTAACGATTTTCTTCAAATTTGCTATATAAACATTCTATTAGAAGTCCTTTCGAATGATATAGTTGGTTAGTTCAGGAAAATCAATAGGCGTCCTGTATAAATAACTCAATTTCAGGTCTCGCAAGCGCGTTCCTTTAAAAACATCTTTACGGATTTTTTTCAAACTCGCCATTTTAACTCAATTTTCTCAAAAAAAAAAAAGTCTGGTGTGAAACAACCACACGGCTTCCATTGCCCACTATTACACGTATTATATGCATTTTTTAGAAATAATGTGGTCAGCGAACACGTAAAATTGACCTAACGAAGTAGACACCAAACAAATTTCCTATAATGAAAGCTAATATATATATGTGTGCGTGTATGTGTGTGTGCATGCATGTATGTGTAAATATATATATATATATATATATATATATATATATATATATATATACATATGTAAACATGTAAAACAGAATTTATATAGCGAGTTAAAAAATAAGGGGGGGGGGAATGATTTATTTTTTCAAGCACCAATTTCCGAGATCTAAAACTGACCTACCTAATCAGGATGACTGTTATTTTTCCTGTAACAACCACTTAATTCATGAGAAAGGATATCTAAAATGGATTTATGCAACAATTTTCAAGAAAATCGTTAGAGCCGTTTTTGAGATACCAACTTTTACCAAGACTTGGCGTACTCAATTATTGAACGGAAAACAATAATTACATACAAAAGCATATTTAAAAGTGAGTTACTATAGCGAGTTAGAAAATAATCCGTACAGCCGTTTTTAAAGGCACGACTTGCGAGACCTGAAATTAAGCTATTTATACAGGGCGCCTGTACACCAGAATTTCATCTGTACACCAGACCTGCCTCAATGCTGAAGTTTCGTAGTTTTATCTCTATTAGTTTAGGAGATATCATAACCAGAAGATTTCGTTCGTACATACATACATACACACACATACACACTATTGCCAAAAACTACTGATTTGGACTCAGGAGACCTTAAAACGTGTAAATCAAGCGAAAACTCGACATTGAATTTTTGGACCGAATACAATACTTCCATTACCTACGGTAGTGGGGTAATGAAAGTAAAAATGCATATAATTCGTGAAATAGTGGGTAATGGAAGTCGTGTGGTTTTTCACACCAGATTTGTAAATAATGCTTTGTAATTAAATAGTATATTTACATAGTCATTGTGAGTGTATTTTCAGTCAGATAAGATAATTAAAAACTGAATTTTGATCCTCGTTATCTTATAAAAATCTGGAGAACATTTTAATTTCTAAATGCAGTGAAAATTTAGTTTAGCAATTCTATGAATAACAATTTAATTGTTATTTTCTTAATGAAGCAAAATCTACTATAAATGTAAAAATTTGTGTTTAAGTAAATATCATAGACAATATTTTTTTTTCCTAATTTTTAGGATTTGAAATTAATTTTTTAATACACATAATCTCAATATTTTATTTGTTTTCGTTTGAAAGATGAGTGATTTTTATTTAAAGAAAATTTTTATTTATGGAAAATATTTTGTAAATATTCATATATTTTTCTTTTTGTCTACTATATATTTATATAAATTCAGTCTCTATCGTTAAAAATGTCAATTTAAAAATCTCTACTGTTTTTTTTTTTTTTTTCCCGATAAAATCTACTGATTTTTAAAACTGATATGTTGGCAAGTATGAATCTATCTCAAATATTATGAGACATGCTAGTCATTGTTTTTTTTTTTTTTTTCCTAACTAATCTTCCTCCACAAATATTATGAGGCAGCTTAATCAAATAGAGACTCGTTTTCCTCTTCAGATATTACCAGACAGGTTAGTCAGGCAAATAATCTTGACTATCCTGCCTCTTCAAATATTCTTTGAAAATTGACTACCTTTCTTAGTCAGATACCTGAGATCTGTTGACTAACTTTCTTAATCAAGTGTAGATTCTGACTAACATGCCTTGTCTTTGAAACTGCGGTTGTTGACTAACCTTCCTGGTCAGATAATTATGATTGTCGACTAGCCTTCTTTGTCTGATAATATTAACCTTCCTAGTCTGGAGTAGTGTTTTGGTGACTAGTTCAGCAAGTACACTTTTTAGTTTTGGAGACTAGTTCAGCAAGTACACTTTTCAGTTTTGGTGACTAGTTCAGCAAGTACACTTTTCAGTTTTGGAGACTAGTTCAGCGAGTACACTTTTTGGCTAGTCAGCTATTTTGGTTAGTCAATTCTGTATTGTCAGTTGAGCATTTTGCCAGGTCACTGTGACCAATTTATTTTTCTGTGTGTATAGAATATTTTGCATTTTATTTTTTTAAATTTAGTTTCAAATTAATTTTAATATCCTTAATATTGTTACATTTCAAGGAATTTATCTGGAAATATTAAAAAGAAGGAGAGGTCATGACATGGAAAATTCAGTTCAGGACGATATTGCACAGAATTGTAGTATGCTATGAAGGTAACACGATAAAGTAGTAGCACGCACTAGCCAAATAATTTTGAGAAAGAAGCCTTAATAGTTTCAGTAATTGCTTAAGCCCACGCTATTTTGGAAATGAACCAATACTTTATTCGTATAATCTAGATTAGGCCCAAAAGTAGGAAGCCGATCTCGATAAGGTCCAAAAAGCATTTTTAGGAAAAAAAAAAAAAACGATTTTAGATTATTTCAACCCCGCTAAATAGGGTAGATGCTCCAGTCATTGACATGCTCCATAAAATGAATAACTAGCAGTGTCAAACACTGAGACATAGGGTGCTAGTTAGTGGTAAAATGAAAAACTGTCAATGTCAATTACTAGAACATTGAGCGGGTGTAAAATAAAAATTCATAAAAAATAATAATAATTATCAAATGTATATATTTTTGTATGTATGTGGTTCTGAATGCCTTTCATGCCATATGAATGTGTTTCATGCCATTAAGATTTCTAAAAATATTTTCTGATGACTAGAACATTAAAAACACCAGAGATTGCTCTAAAAGTGTCAATCACTGAAGCACTTACCCTACCAATCTGCTTTTTGCCAAAACGAAATTTTGACTTGAAGTCCAATATCCAAGATGGCGGCAAAAACTCTGTTGCCCTTGTCCGTACGATCAAAATAATTATTTAAATGTCTACTTAGGGGTTTTATAGAATGCCAAACACATTGGTATACTCAAATGTACTTATCTTAAGCTAGGAGTGCATGGATTCTAAGATGCCCGCCGAAACTTTGCTGTGTTTACGATTTTAGTAAGCTCTAAATAATTTAATCAACTGTATACCTAAGTATTGTGATTTTAATCCAGTTATGTGTTTCGCTGTGCGTGCTTTGTATAAACTAAAATTCTATGTAGCATGAATAAAAAGATTTATATTTCATTAGTCAAAATCTTTACTATTTTATAATTTTTACCACTGTCTTTTGATATTTCATTGAAATATAGGCCAGCCGTAGTATTTTGCGAGTTTTGGTTACATCTAACTTTAATTACATATAAATTTGCTTGCGTAAATATGTAATGTATCTGATTAAATAAGAGGAATGGATTTAACTATCAAGGTGAACAAAGTTTAGAACTCAAACTAGGTACCCTTTTCACCGAGTAACATATTTGCCAACATACTAATTAATATTCTGTAGTATTGTTAGTCCCTCCTTTTTTTTCACACCAGTAAATTTATTTAAATTCAATTACGATTAAATTAGAATAAAAATATTCCCTATTTTTGAAATTTGTTGTTAAAAGATGTATTATATTCGTTACAGGTTTCATAATTATACAATGTTTTATAAAAATACTATCAACTAATTTCAAAATTGAAAAATAATAAAGTAATAAATTGTATTGAATAAAGAATGTTTTCGTGTATTTCGAATATTTGTTTGCCCCAAAAGGCCGGTATAATATAACTGCATCGGAATTTTGAACGAGAATTTCTCAAGAAGCTATATCCATTAGAAAAAAGTTTATTTAATTTGTTTGGATAGTAATTATATGTCTGTATATGGAGTTATAATTATTATATCTTTATAGTATTTTTAATTTACTATAATTAAAAATAAATAAATAAATAAATAAAGGTGTTTTATAGATAAAATAAAATAAAAGAGGGGGAAAAAAAGAGAAGCATTTAGGTAAATAACAAATTTAGAAGAAAAGTAAAAATAAAAGAGCCGCCCTTTATTAGCATCGAACTGAAGACCTCCAGATTGCACTCGCGGATCCATCCAACTACACCATTAGAGCGTTGATACTTCTGTAAAAAAAACTTGAACTTTGAAAGTATGTTTCTCAAAATCTGGCTAGGGCGTGCTACTGATATGTTGTTAAATTCCTAGTATACTACAATTCTGCGCGATTTCGTCCCGACCAGAATTTTCCATGTCGCGACCTTTCTTTGCAAGTCAGTAAACTGAAAATAGCTTAATAATGTGCAACATCCACTTAAGGGGATGGTGGGCTTTGAAAATCGTAAAAATCAACGGAAAACATCAATTTTTCGTTTTGTTATATTTATTGTCTATAACTAATTCTGAACAATATGCAATAAACCGCATGCTTCTAAGTTAATATTTTCAACAATTACAAGGGTTTCAAAAAAATAATGATCTGATTAAATGCCCTTTAAAATGTAAAAAAAAAAAAAAAAAAAAAAAAAGAGGTACAATCGGCGGAGATTGATCATATATATTTTTAACTTTTAAAATACTTTAATTTTGTTAAAAAAAATAGTAAAAAACATACAGTTTAAAATATATAGCCTTCTAAAAAGTTTGAATGATAAATAATGATAATTGGTGAAATTCAATTTAAATGCTGTTTTCTCTTAATGTGTTTTTTTAACGATTTTCCCTTCTTTCAAATGTCTCTCGTGTCACAATTTTGGCTTAAAATTGATAAAAATTGCTTCAAGATGTTTTATGTTGCATTTCAGTGAAATCTGAGTATCCGTTTTAAGTTTCGCCTATATTTAGATTTTTAAGACTCTGTTTTATTATGCGCGAGATTGAAATTGTCATAAAAAAATCAGTATATTTCACAAAAATTATTCTTAAAACTAAACTTCTGAAAGAATAGAAAATCCGATACCCAAATTTATTTAAAATATATAAATGAATAATAATCAAACAAAATAATAACAAAACATGAAAAATATAAACGCGAGAGACATTTTTAATATTTTTAATATTTTTTTTAATTAAAAAAAAAAAAATAATAATTTTTATTTTTATTTTTTTTATTAATATTGTAATACTTCAGTGCATATACATACAAAGAATTAAAACTTTTGCTGTAAAATTAAAAATATTTATTTATAATGTCCACCGTCCCCTTAAAACGTTAAAAAGTATAAAAAGGACTAATATATAAAAAATATTAATGCTTTAAAACTTGTTATTGAAAAGAATAAAATTTTACACAGATAATCTTTTTTGAGTCATCAGCAATCACCTACGAACTTTTTAGGTCTTCGAATTTATATAACCGATTATAGAAATTGCTATAGAGGCAAGTAACTTAATTCAACGATATTTATATTCAGTAGGATCTATAAATCCTTAAATCTTATTTTAGATGAAAAACATCTAAAGCAAAGATAAAATAAAGCTTATGGACATATGAGATCGTCTAGAAACATGTGGGATACATTTTTAGTTTGAAGAAGATTTTGGTGCAGTAATAACTGTCATACTTTCATGTTTGTTTAAAAAATACAAGACTAATCACTCTGCTATAAAAATATTTCTAGTAGTAGTTTGGATGGGATTAAGAAATAAAAATTTTTTAGATATTACTTTAGATAGAAACTTCCTATAACTTTGGACAGATATTTCGTATAGTTTTAAAGTTTTCTCTATTACATCGAAACTTGATATATATATAAATATATCATTAATATGTACTTGCTTGCTTAGCTTAGAAAGTTGAAAATGTACTGTTGGGAATAAAACTTTAAAAGTATACCTCTGTGTTTTTAGAAACTATTTTCTGTCTGATCAAAAAAGAGGATGATCTCATGAATAAAATATCAAGGTAATAATGGTCTTGCAATCTTAATATAATGTAAAATGAAAGACACAGAATTATTTCAAATATTACGAAGGAGGGGAAAAAAAAGGAACAAATTCAGTACAAACTAATTAATAAATATTTCCCTAAAAAATAATAAAGCAAGTAATAGAAGTGTAAGTAAAAAATTAAAATCGATGCGAATAATGTAATAATAAATTATTCTTATTGCTTGAAACAAATTTAGAAATATAAAAGAGGTTTTGGTTTATTGTAGGTATTAATGTATGATATATTTATTAAAATTGTCTATATATCGGACGTACGTCTGAGTGGAATACACCCGTGGGTTTCATTCTAATGAATTCTAGGCTATATTCAATTGAGTTTCGGAGAAAACCCCGGAAAAACTCGAATAGCTAGTTGACAAGCACAACCGTGATTTGAAATCGGAAATTTCCATCTTTCAGATTTGATAGCTAAAACGCACATCTAAGTGCTTGGGTTTCGAATATATTTTTATAGTTAGTTTGCAATGGTGATATTATTGGAAAATATTTAGTTTAGTTTAGATAGTTTAAAATGTATTGAATTAACTTTTCAGATTTTTTCAAATGAAACCCTCGAATATATATATATATATATTGCCATGGACCAGCCATAGCTGCGGTAGTACATTCGTACGTCGTGCCTCTTTCGATTAGTTTTCAAAAAATGACTGAAAGGTGAGGCTCTTGTTATTATGTTCTTTTGCGAAAACTATTTGAATTTGTGCGTATGTCGCTTCTGGAGGTTATTAGAGCGGGGTAGCCATCCCTTCCGAAAGGATCAAAAGTGTAACAGTACGTCTCTCAACCACCCTTAGGGGGTGAATCTCAGATTGTCGTCAATTGTCCACTGAGTAGTCCACCAACGTATCTTACCATGTTAAACTGCGTAGCTCACCATGTTAAATACACTCATTTCAGTTCAATGTGCGTTATTCGTCGGGATAAAAAAGCGGGAAAACCATTCCCACCAAAGAGGGTCAACATTGTAAATGTATGTATGTCAAATGAACTCCCATAGTGCCTCTGCTCATTAAGCTTGTAGACAGGTAGTGCGGTGCCTGAAACCACGTGCCTCGCGTTGTACAAGCCGTTTCGAGGTTTTGTTTTCTTTTCTTCTTGAATATGCACGGGCATCATTTTGACGGTCACTCTACGGAAAGAAATCTTCCCCTCGGTCTAAATATTTACAGTAGACAACCAACCTTAGTCGATACATCAACACAAACACTTATACTCTCGAAACCTGTTGGTTCTTATTATTGGTTCTTATTATTGAACTAAAAATATTCCGCATGTACGTGTGTATTTTAAGATGAACGTAATTTAAATATTTTGTATGTATATTCATTTTTTGTATATTGTAAGATGCATCCTAATACTTAAAATTCGTGCATAGAAATTGACTGCAAGCTTGATTGTAGAAATCTTAATTGTAAGACTATAAGTTTGTGTGCGGGAACATAAATGGTTGTAATATAATGCTGCAGTATAATTTTATGAATGTAATAAATCCATAAAAGTAAATTGTAAGAATGTTAAATTGTGTTTATAAGGAGGAAAAAAAAAAAAAAAAAACAGAGATTACGAAAGAAATTTGATGTGTTACCTTATATGACAGCTTTTGTAACTTTTACTTATTTATTTATTTATCCTTTTGAGGCGTTATTGAAAAAATGGACTAAGAAAAAATCTACATGATTGTGGAATATTTTAAAAGTAAAATTCTGTGTTTCGTACAGAATCATTGTTAATTGTTATATTTGTAAATACATAAAATTGTTTCGTAAATTTTCTACTATGCTGATTATGTTCAAAGATTTGAATTCTAAAAAATAAATAAATAAAATAAAAAGAAAAATACATAAAAGTGTTATAAAGTGTACTTTGATTGCGTAATAAATTGTATTTAATTACAAATGAAGAAAAAGAAATATTTTTTTTAACTTTCAAACTGGCGAAGATTTTAATTTAACAAACTTATTTCTTTGGATATAATCATGTGAAAATAATAAGAAATCACCACAGAACTGTGGTGCTATTCAATATATAATATTCATGTGTATTATTCAAATTACTTGTATGAACAGAATTTCTCATGAAGCGATAATTGTTATCAGTTAGCAATCTCACTGTAAATTATCTGAAAATATTGAGCAAGCACTTCACAACAGCCTGAAATTATCCAACGAAGAATCTTAATATATATTGACTATTTGCTGAGGTATATGGACTATATTTTCAAAGGTTCACATTTTCAAATTTACATTCATTAAAGAAAACAAGGTATTTATAAAACTTTGCATCATTTGTTTTTGTTAATCAGAATATTAGAAAAATGTTTATGGAAGCTCTATGCTGAATACTTGAAAATGCATATACTATTTTTGTTGTTAGTTATTATCTGTTCACTTTATTTAAAGAATTTTCATAAACTTTCATTAAAAAATGTATGAATAATAATAATGAAAATGTGTTTGCTTAAGCTCGCCAGACGGTAATGAAAATTTAGAGTTTTGTTGCGTAAATAAACGGGAAGCTAAACGTATATTATTCTGTCCCACTTAGCGTCTTGAAAAAAAAAAGGACAAAATTGCATTATTTTCCTTGCAATTTCTTTACAATGTATTAAATCATTTGTTATACCAGTTTTAAACATTTAAAGATAAACCTCATGATTATTATAAGGGATCTCCATATTAGATAAAAAAAAAAAGCAAGCTAAGAATCTATAATTATGCACTTTTGAATTATAAGTGTGTTATAAAGAAAATAACTGAACGAAAAAACCCTTATCAGTCACTCAGAGGGTTTTAAGAAATTATCAGATGTGTTCACTTCAACCAAAAATAATGTGCAAGGTAAGAATAAAAAAATCTAATAAAAAAAAAAAAAAAATAAGTTAGAAGATGAAATAATCCAATTAATACACTAACCCTATTCTCTTAGGAAAAACAAAACAAGATTTTTTTTTTTTTTTGTTTCTACTGTTTAAATTTGTATCTGTGGATGAAATGCTTAAATAACTATTTAAAGACAAGCAAAATATCGATAAATCGAAGGAAAATTAAAAAAAAAAAAAATTCCTAAAAGAGTAACAAAATTTTCTGAGTTAGAAGATAAAAATCGACAAAAGTACACAGATGTAAAAAAAAAAAAAAAAAAAAAAAAATAGAGAAAAGAAAGGAAAAGAAAAGAAAACAAAACAAAAAGAAAAAGAGAAAGGCAAATAATACTTCTTACCAAAAACAATTAGATATATCTGAAAAAAAGAATGTGAGGAAAGAATTGAGAAAGTTCAAACATAATTAAATGATTTTTCCTGTGGATAAAGAAATTTAGCATATAATCATTCAAATTAAATTGTACTAATTAATTAAAGTCTTATTTAATTATTTAAAAGGTGAAATAATGATGACCTAAACCTTTTGAACAATCAGCATAATTCGGTGCATTCAAGTCATTTAAAAAATTTAAAGAATTTTAATGTTTACGTAGCGATTAAATGAGTTTTAAAAAATCCGAGAAGAAACAAATTATACATGTAAGGACTAAGTTTGCTAAGTGCACAAGGGGAAAAAAATTAAAACTTGTAAGAAATGATTAAGTGAAATAATTGTAAATAAAAATAAAAATCAATAAAACAGGGTTATTAAAAAAGTTCGAATGAAAACTGAGACAGATAGAAGTAATGCATGTGATGCGAAGCATTCTTTCACAGAAATTAGTAAAAACAAATTTAAAAATATAAACTTTAAAGAATTCTCTTAACTGATAATAATTCTCTTAACTGATGATGTGTCTAAAATAACAGTTCAAACACAAAAATATCTAAAACATGCAAATATGCGAAATTTCAGGCAGCAAACGCGTCTTAATTTTCAGACAATTGTATTCCTTAGCAAATTTTTCATGTAGAATCTCCTTTAAACAACATGCATATCCTGTTCAAACTTCTTTCAATATTCAAATAATATAATATTATTTTATATAATAAGTAGTTAAAAAGTAGTATAAGTAGTACATGTAGTAAAATTAGTTAATAAATAGTATAAACTATGTTAGCTAAATGAAATTCAGTTATCAAGGAATAATACTAGAGCTATGTATCACATTTGCATGGAATTATGTTTGATATAATTCATAAACCAACATATTTAGACGTGAAACATATTTGATTAAAAAAAAGAAAACTTTGTAATAAAGATCTCTTATATTAACGGAAAAAATATTGAGATGAACGAAGCAAGTAACTTGCAGTTAATAAAGTGAATTTTTAAATGACGAATCTTAAATATTTTGTGTATCACTGCTTTTTATTTTTTCATTCAAAAATTGTTTTTTGCCATATGTTTACCTGCATCTAAATGTAAAAGAACAATTTTTCTGGTATTCATGTTCATAGTTTATTTTCTTTTAAACATCGGTTAAAGGAAAGAAATAGTTATCCAAACAACATAGGCTGCGATTTTTGTTTATTTAAAATGTATTTTACAAAATTCTAAACCACTACATATGAAATTAAAGATAATAATATATATTAAATTTTAGATATATTATTGATAGTATTATTGCAAAAAATATGGATTAAAACATAAAACTTTTTGTTTCACGTATACTGGAGTATATATTATCATACAAACAAGCTTTGCTGTGTGCCGTGATGGCATGATTGATAAGACAGTCGACTCTGATACCGATATTCTGATACCGGTTTCCAGGTCCGGAAAGTGGAAATTAATATATATATATATATATATATATATATATATATATATATTGGTATTTTATTTACGCTTTTAACAGTAAAGCAGAATTACACGCCACCTTTATTTATTTCTTTATAAAAAGCCACAAAAATGAATGACGATGTTTTAAGTTATTTCAAATTTTTTAATTTCAGATGCAAAAAGGAATTTTAAAAATCCAACTTTTTTTTTTTTTTTTTTTTTTTTTTTTGGGGGGGGGGGGGGTTGAATTATGACCATCCAATTAAAACACCTTTAAAATGAATTTAATACGTTTTCGTTTACAGTGTTAATGAAACTGAAAAAAGTAAATTTCATTTATATTTGATTAATGGTTCTATATTACAGTATTTGATCATGGTTTTGATTTGCTGAAAATAGTCGCCAATTGAAATATATTTATTTAAACGTTTAAGTTATTCAATTTCAATTCAAAATTCATTTAAATATAGTGACTAGCGAAGCGGGCAAAAACTACTAGTTATAAATAAAATGATGAATAGATAGAAATATAATATCTAAGTTTGTAAAACCTTTCCATTCTCTGTTAAATCATTGTACACTTTTATTTTATTTGTTTGTATTCTGTAAGTGTAAGTTTGTAAATTTTCAATAGCATGTCATGAATTATTTATGTAAAAATTTAAATTGACCATGAGTATTTACAATAGGAATTTTCAACCTTTCCTCACAAAAATGTTTACATTGAGAAATAGAATTTCCGGTTTTTCAAACATACCGCTTTCTTATTCAAAAGTTTTATTTTCGTGTCAACTTTAGAACATAAAATTTCCTACAGTGTCAACATTTTCATGGATTTTATGCAATTTACTCTCAGAATGATACGTTTTACGAGTTATTTACATTGGCCGTAAACCAGATTCTAGAGGGAATAGAATAAATAATCCCGAAGGAGAATTTTCTGCTTTTTCCATGGTTGTTTATCACTTTCGAAATAGTCACAAATTAAGAATGTATGATAATTTAAGGATTTCTAATTTTACACTTAGTGAAACTGCATCCCCCTCCCCCCCCCCTTATAAATACAATAATGCTTGTATGATAGTATTGAAAAATATTTATTTATTTTTTACTTTTTACTTTTTATTTATTTAAAATGCCATGAAGCAAACACGTCAAAAATTAAAGTTTCAAAATTTCTATTGCAATTAAATTATAACGACAGAATCTCGTTTAAAAAGGGAAATGCTGTAAAATAAATTAATATAAAACATTATATCTCACATAAAATTGGAACATGACATTGGAAATTTTAAAAAATGAAATTAATTTCAAAAAGTTCTTGATAAAGAATACGTAAGTATGTAAAAAGTTACGAATGTCCAAATATACTGAGTGCAACATAAATATGGGACCAGATAAAAAACTCATGAATTATTGCTCGAATTAAAAAATAAAAACATCGTAATATTTTCCAAAAAAATCTATCAATTAATATCTAAAACTAACAATCTCCTATTTTCACAGGAAGGTGCAAAGAGTAACTTTGAAATATCATATGGACATACCTATTTTTTATTGAAGGTTCGATTTCCCGCATAAAAATCATTAACCTGTTTTTTTTTTTTTTTTTTTTTTTTTTTTTTCTTTTTTAACAAACGGCGAGGAGATTGATAGAGAGGTTTGCAAGAGGTTGCTGGAGATTATAAAAAAAAAACACCACAGAACCGGCGTTTAAAAGTATAAAGTACAAAACACTGAATAAACACCATACATGACAATAACGCGCAACAATTGTTTCGGGTTGAAAGAAGACACGACCCCTCGTCAGGAGAACAAAGTAGGCACGAGTGATGCGTTGCCACTTTGTTTGCAGCACTCGTGCCTACCTTTTTCCTCTGACGAAGGGTCGTGCCTTCTTTCGACCCTATACAATTGTTGCGCGTTCATGTCATTTATGGTGTTTATTAAAAGTTTTGTACTTGTTGGAGATTCTGCATTCCTCTTTCTTATCACATAATTATCTCATACACTTGATTCTCTGGGACGACCGCTTTTCTGAAGATATATAATTTTTTTTCGAAATTTTCAAGTTACTGATAGTTTAACCCTTAAATGCTTGATTAATTTTAAATTAATTTAAAAAATATTTTTATTCTTTCCTCTATTAAATAAATCACGGGAAAAATACTTTAAAAAAAATCATACTTTATTTTAACAATGGTTTACAGCTAAAAAGCAATTTGTTGTCAATCGGCAAACATGAAGCATTAGAGCTTCAATATTATTCTAATAATACTTTAGAAGACTAAATTGGGTAGGTTGCCGAAAGGCAACACTCAGCATTTAACGGTTAAGAAAAACAACCATTTTTCTCACATTTACCCTCAAATCTCGAAATTTCGCTTTTAAAAATCTCCAAAATAATTTTAATATTTTAATATTTATGAAAATTGAATGCTTTGAGATCTAGAAATATATTTGTGATATTCTCTTTGGAAAAAGTAAGATTTCTATAAAAGTATTTTTATCAAGGAATCTCTTAAACGATTTAATATTATGTTTTTTAGAAAAAAGTAATCCCCTGCCGATCATAATTGCTCTGTATCGTGAAAAGCAAATCTAAGACAGAAATTCATTCGATCAACGAAATGTATCGGTTACTTAGGATTTGTACTAACCAACACTAGAGCCCCTTAAATAAAACAAATAGGCCGACGCATCATCGCCATTTTGTTGCCTCGGATGAGGGCAGCATTCCGCTTGGCGTTCTTATCGCTTAACTAGCGATTTTAAGAAATAGGTACGATCGATCAAGACGGCCAAGAACAATAGAAACAAGTAATACCCCTAACAACACATTTATACACAGTACATTCTTGGTATGTTTTTTCATCCTCAGGATATTGTGTGGATGTATTGGGGATAAGATGTGTTGTTACTAGTATTTCTGTCTGTTTCAAATACAAATCATAAGTTTTTGAAAAAATAAAAATAAAAAAAGAGCTTAGTCTTTAAAAGTGGAAAATATTTATTTATTTACTTACTTTTCTGCTATTTCTAGCATATATTTATTCATTTAAAAAGACGACCCCCCCCCCCCCCGAAAAAAAAAAAAAAAAACGCACAGTAATAAAAGGGCATCTTTAATTAATTTACGATTATCAACATAAAAACTATGATTAAAATAGCACATTCTTTTATTTTTACATTTGAACATGTGAAAAACACAGAAAAAAATATAAGTAAATAAAAGTTATATTATTTTATTTTTCTTAAATTATCTTAAGGAAATCTGAATATTTTATGTTCTTTTCTTGAGTTATTATAGCAATTTATCACTAAGCAATCTCCCATATGATAATTTACCGAGTTAAAATTATGAAAATGATTAAAAGAGTAACTCCAAAGTAATACAAGACGATAGAAATAATGGCTGTCGTTTGTTTATGTACGGAAAACGCTGGGTACATGTGGCAACCCTAAGGTAACAAAATGGCTGATGCGCCAGCTCGTATATATAGGAGCCTTAACCAACACGACTCACGACAACTGTTAATCCCCTTCTTGCAATATGTTAATCCCCTTCCATGTTTTCTTTGCTTCCAAATATTTCTGTAATGGCATTTTAACTCACTGTGCTACTACATATTGATAACATTTAAAAGAAAATTTGAAGTGCCCGTTGTGAGATTTTTTTTTCTTTACTGCTTTCCAAATAAATATGCGTATTGTTTTATACTTCTGTTTTCCTTTCCGATATAATGTATTTTAAAGTTAGGTATTTTTTTTTTAATGAAACACACTACACAGAGTTTAGTAGTTTTTGGTAAAAGTTAAAACGTAAAATTGCATTCTTAAATAAAATTAAAATTTAGTGAGAGTTCGATACAGAAGAAAAAATTCAATTGTTGAGAATCAGTTCCAGTCATTTTTAATTAATGTAAATAATACCTTGATATTTTAGTTAAACTTTAATTACTTTTATTATTAGTATTACAAAATAATTTATTATTTTATTTACTAGCTGTTATTTAGGCTCAATCTTTAATTTCATAGAAATTTTACATAAAAAAAAAATAATAATAATACAACTTTCCTTTAGATTAAATTCAAACGTAAGACACGTTACAACTTCAAAGTTATTAGTTAGTAGATCGTACTTTGAAAAATTGAAAACTTTCTGTATATATACAAATGTATTTTTTGACTGGAGAAAAATATCTGATAACTCTTTCCTCGTAGTGCATCAAGAATCTCCGAAATATTTCTAGTCCTTCGGTAAAATGTGAAAAAATGATCATATTTCTAAATTGTAATACTCATTTCCCGAAATTTCCCGCTAGAAATTAAACTTCGAAGAAAAAAAGTCAAAAATATCATATTTTGTATGAAATATATTTTAAATATCATATTTCTGAATTTATTTCAAAATATGTCGTAAGGGGAAAAAAAAAAAAAAAAAAGTGTTGAAATAATTGAAAATGTTTAAAATTTACAAGCAATATAAATATGAAGAAATTATAGATATAAATATATAAATTTAAAAAAAAGAGTGATAGTTAAAAATATTTGTTTCCATTTTCCAGAATTTTGTTGGGGAAAAAAAAAAAAAAAAAAAAAAAAAAAAGAAGAAAGAATCTCCTTGAATTTTATTTTATTTTATTTATTTTTATTTATTTATTTATTATTATTATTATTTTTTAAGGTCTAGAAGGATTATTAGTTTCAGTCTGGGTAAATACGTAGTCGCCAGTTTTTATAGGCCAGTTTTGTGTAACATACACACACACACACACAAAAGAAATATCAGTCTTATCGTTACAAATTCGGTAGCAAATGAAAGGGTTGATTTTTCTGAATCCAGGAGTTTAAAAAAAAATGTTAACACGACAGTTAGATTTTTTTTTTTTTTTTTTTTTTTTAATTAACTAAAGTATGAAATTTAAGTGGCAACATTTCACTTTAATTCATTTCAGTCATTTTATCACGGAGTAATATTAATAGGAGTTGAAGGTCCAATGGGAGAAAGCTACGAAACTGTGATGTAAATTTTTGGTAAATATTGAGGTCGCCACTTGTCATTACTTCCTACCTGGGCGCGGATATAGTGTTGTTTTCAATAGAATTTTGCTGGAGTACATTTTAAATTTTTTATTTTAAGCAATTTAATTTTGTTGTAAGTTCTTAAAACTGCATAATTCAGATGTTTCAAATAAATGCTTCGTTCTTAGTTGTAAAACAGGCTATGATAGTGATAAGAAAAGAAAAAAAAGCCCCAGGAGAGAAATAATGTCCGAGTTCGTGTTTTCTGCACCAAAAGTAAGTTTATTTTTTTTCTTTACAAAATTTCATCCATTCTCCTTCTTCCCAATTGTTTGTTTTAGCTAGCTTCGGTTCATAAGGATCGTCATTTTTTAAAAGCTCTCTTTCAAAGTAAAATTAGTATAAAATGGCTCTTAAAAATAACATGTTGGTTAGAATACTCTATTTAATGAAATCTGCTTTCAATCGAACTTTTTTCAGCTTGATATTATTTTTAAAAAAATACTTAAAATGAGACATTTCCCCATTGAATAACATTGCGGAAGCTGGAGAGAAGGAGGTATTGTACGCTGGCGCCATCTGTAAACATTATAAAACAACATCACAAAATTTCAGCGTTACCTTCTTCTCCTGTCCTTATCTCTGTACATTTTATAAAAGTACGTGGCCCACTTTTACGGTCAAAAAATGAGATAAAAAATAAATTAAAAATTAAAATTAAAAATTTACAGATTGAAATTAATAGTCCTCCGTACTAAATTAAATTCTGTCTTTAACAGATTTTTTTTTTTTTCTTTAATGTATGGGGAAACATGGAATTTTTCTTCATATTTGGGTTTGTGAATATGCTTACATTTGGTGCTATTAGTGTTATGAAAAATGAACGATAGTGAAAAGAGAAAGTTGATTCATAAAATGTTAAGGCACTTGATGAAAATCTATATTTAGTTGATTACAAGAAAATTTTTAAAAATTTCCAGTTTTTACATCAGTAGTAGATGGTAGGTTGGTTGTGTTTTACGTCGCACTAGTGCTGCGCAATGAGTAATTGCATGAGTAGTAGAAACATTAATAATTATTATTATAAACTATCATTACTATCACTATAATTATTTTAAATATAATCATTTTAATTAATAATTGTATACCAATCATAAATTATAAGGACATTCTCGGCTATTTTGTTGTGTTCTATTCTCAACATTAACGTATTCGATATCTCAATTAAATTTTATTGTACTTGACTGCATTGCAAATTTATGTTGATTAAAGCATTTTTATGTCCAAAAAAAAAAAAAAAACATATTTTTCAGGAGGAATTAAAATTTATCAATAGCGGACATTTTTCTATTCACCTAATGAATATCTTTCAATTTCTTGCAAGAAATGCGAAATAAAATGCAAACGTACCGTAAATGTATATCAGGGGATCCAAAAGCCACAATAAAAATATATAAATAAATAAATGTTATTCAATAAGTATTAACCGTAGTATTATGCGGTGTTAACTGAAATGCACAGAAAAGCAAATATATATATATATATATATATAATAATAATAATAATAAGATTTGTTGCTAAATTAGTCTAATTTTTCTGCATCAGGTGGCACTTTATCTGTAAAACTATTTTTTAGAATGGTGCAGTGCATTTAACAACGCAAATATGACGCATTCGGAATTCTCACAATAAAGCTTAAATTAAGTAATAATGCTTTATCTATTAACAATATCATGTTTTTCATTTTAGAACGATTAACAGCAGTAATAAGCAATACATTTTTAATTTAAATATTGGATAACATCTTAAAACATATCCAACACGATTAATCAGTATTCGCAATATGGCATCATTTGAGAAGGCAGATCTGTTTAAAATGTGAGAAGCAACTACAAACACAATTGCACTAGTTGCCGGGAAATGTAATTCATATTTTTTCTTATATATGAAAAATAATTTCATGTATTTCTGATCATTTCAGAGAAAAGCGCATAGTGTTAGGGTCAATACATTTTAAAGAATATATATTTTATTTCTTCTGTGACTTTTGAATCATCCGGTAATTAATTAATAAAATGTATTTTCCATTGCATTAATGCGTCAAAAGATCAAATATATATCTTTATATATATATTTCTTTTGTGCGTGTGTATGTCACTGAACTCCTCCTAAACGGCTGGACCGAGTTTAATGAAATTTTTTGTGTGTCTTCAGGTGGATTCGAGAATGGTTTAGATTTACAATTCAGTCCAATTTAAATTGTTTATTTAATTAATTTATCACTTATAAATTGTTGTTGATTTTGGAATGTTTCACATTGGATCCGGCAGACTGCGCTATGATCGTATAAGACGCAAGCGAAGTGATGACGTCACTGGCCGTCCGTGGATGCAAGAAAAATATTTCCTATGTTAATCACCCATTGGAGTTTTTGTAAAAAATTACTAAAAATCGAGGAAAATTATTTCCCGATTTTAATCCCCATATTTGGGTATAGATATGTATTAGTTATCATGTGCATGCGTTAGATTGAGTTGTTTTTGCTGTAAAATTGATAAAATTTGAATTTTTAATCTCAAAACTCTGTCATCCTTGGCGGAAAAAAAATATCGCCATATCATCTGGCGAACATAATTTCTTTCAAAAATAATGGTTATTTCAATAACTTATATTAAGAGAGTAATGAATAATATGAAACAATTTCGTACTATACATATTACGAAAATATACATCTGGCATGTATATTTTCGTATTACGTTTTTGATCGCCAAATACAAAAAACGCCAAGGAAGACAGAGTTTTGAAATTTAAAATTAAAATTTTGTCAATTTGAGAGCAAAATAACTCAATCTAACACATGCATACGATAACTAATACATATCTATACCCAAATACGGGGATTAAAATCGAGAAATAATTTTCCTCGATTTTTAATAATTTTTTTATAAAAAATCCAACTGGAGATTGACATAGGAAATCTTTTTCTTGCATCCACTGACGGTCAGTGACGTCACACTTCGCTTGCATATATTCTATTGTAATTCCAGTTTGTCCCGACAGTTGGTGCTGCGATCAAATTCAGGAAAATATTTTGTAACTTCGTGTTATTATTGTTATACAAAAAATTGTGTCCTAATTGAAATATTACATCAAGATGTAATTAGTGTTTGAAGAGTTTTGAAGTGTGCATAAAAAGCTATACATTTTGCAAATTTAGTGCGGAATTGGAGTGGGTATTTTATATAATTTTCTATCAAATTTACACGCGCGTTGATTAATAACCACCCTAACCTACAAATTTATTATATTTTATTTATTTTTTGAATGGAACACCTTTAGTATCAGATCCCTTTGGCAAAATTTGAAATTTGGCACCGAGGTAACTCGGACGCTTCTCGCCAAGATTTTTAGTTCCACAATTGAGATAGCCATTTCAATTCATCGCAAAAATGGCTTAAAATATTTAAAGTCACCAAAGGGGTCCCATGCTTTTGAGCGTGTGTATGTCACTGATTTTTTTTTTTTTTTTTTTTTTTTTTTGTATGGAACACCTTTAGTATCGGAGCCCTTTGGCAAAATTTGAAATTTGACACCTAGCTCGGACGCTTCTCGTCAAGATCTTTAGTTCCACAATTGAGATAGCCATTTCGATTCATCGCAAAAATGGCTTAAAATATTTAAAGTCACCAAAGGGGTCCCATGCTTTTGAGCGTGTGTATGTCACTGATATTTTATTTATTTATTTTTTGTACGGAACACCTTTAGTATCGGAGCCCTTTGGTAAAATTTGAAATTTGGCACCGAAGTAGCTCGGACGCTGCTCGCCAAGATCTTTAGTTCCACAATTGAGATAACCATTTCAATTCATCGCAAAAATGGCTTAAAATATTTAAAGTCACCAAAGGGGTCCCATACTTTTGTGTGTGTGTATGTCACTGAAATTTTTTTTTTTTTTGTATGGAACACCTTTAGTATCGGATCCCTTTGGCAAAATTTGAAATTTGGCACCGAAGTAGTGGATTCGAGAATGGTTTAGATTTACAATTCAGTCCATTTAAATTGTTTATTTAATTATTTTATATAATTTTCTATCAAATTTACACGCCTTGCACACATCCTTACAAATTCACATCCTTAAAAATTCACGCCTTACACGCCTTACAAATTCACATCCTTACACACTTACAATAAGTTAGTTATTTTTTTCTAGCAAAATATTCTCTAGAAATAATTTATATGACAAAACAACGTTTGTCGGGTCAGCTAGTATATATATATATATATATATATATATATATATATATGAGAGAGAGAGAGAGAGAGTAAACTTGCATAATAAATAGAAAAAAAAAATAATAATAATATTTTCACTATTACACTTCATATCCAATACTTCAATCATTATTTATTTATTTTATTTTTTTCAAATTGAGTCTTAATTTGCAATTAATATTTTGTCATCTTCTTGTATTATAATCTTTTCCCATTCTATACACCAAAGCTTTAATATATGAGCTTATTACCTAGAAAAATTGAAAATGTGTTCTAAAAATTTGAAAAATTAAATCTCAAGTTATTTTATCGAAAAGGTTTTAACTGATTTTGAGAGAAATTAATTCACACTTTGTACGACATTACGAACTTAAAATACGGCCTTTTGTGCCTTACTTGCTCCCCCCTGAAAATCAACTGGAAAAGTTGTGGACAGGGCTGTCCACAACTGGCAAGGATGAAATTGTGATACTAGTGTTGGACTATCATAAAAATATTTTATGATAGGGTAAGTACACCAGTGATTGACACTTTTAGAGCAATCTCTGATGTTTTTAATGTTCTAGTCATCAGGAAATATTTTTAGAAATCTTAAGCTAGTACATATGGTATGAAAGACATTCAGAACAACATACATGTTAAAATATATACATTTGATAACAATTATTTTTTTTAATGTATTTTTATGTGACACCCACTCAATGTTCCAGTAATTGACACTGCCAGTTTTTTATTTTATCAGTAATTGGTACATATATTCCAGTGTCTGACTCTGCTAGTTATTTATTTTATCAGTTATTAGCACCCTATGCTCCAGTGTTTGACATAAAATGTTAAAATTCTTATATGTAAAATATATGATTTTATTATTTTTCTCATTTATTAATTATTTCTGGATAGATATCAATTACTGGAGCATGCCAATCACTGGAGCACCTACGCTATAACAAAATATAAATTTTAATGCTTTAAATGAATTCTGAATTCTGCATATTTCTTATAGTCATATAAATGCAAAAGCGTTAAGAAATCACTTAAAAGTAAGATCAATATAACAAACAATATAACAAACAATCAATATAACAAACAATCTTTACTGATTTAAAATTATGCGAAATAACAGTAAGATTGAAAAAAAAATGTTTTACTTAAATTTATCATTTTATAGAACTGATAACTTGAAATCTTCACACTTAATACATTTATGACACTGTTGTAACGCCATCTGTGAATGAAAGATGAACCTATACGGGAATTAGAAAGCTTATTTGCAGAGTTTATATTTAAAAGTATATATTACTGGTAAAGTTTCCAATACTCGTACATTTATACATTTACCTTAATTATAAACAATTTTTTAACAGCACCGAAGGCTTAATTACTAGTCGAGAGGATCTGCTCTATAAGCTATTAGACAAAAAATGCCAGTTCGATCTCAGGTCATGTTTTTTTACTTAGCCAGTCAGAATTTACCGTGAACTTGAGGGAATAGAGACCTAGACTATTTGTATGGTCTTCCATGAGAGACATTACGCGCATTAGGATCCATTTGCAGCCAATCGGTACGTATGCCATTACACACTAACAGCAACGTTGGGAAAAACGTAAATCTTTTTCCAGAGAAAGGAAAAAAAAAAAAGATTTAGTTTTTGAGAGATTTAACACAGAATGCCAGCACTGGACCTTGTTCATGCGATATTTTACGTTATATATAGTTAAAAAGGTTTTCCACAGTGTATTACAAATATTTCTTTGCTTAACAGAATTAAACGTTAAAATGTATTTTAATGGTTGGAATAATTTTAGTATATCCATATGCAAATTTGTTTTACATCACATTACTTACTTTCTCTCTTTTTTTCTTTTTGTGCACGGGGAAAACTTTAAAAATGTAAAAATTACATAAAGTTAAAATCACTGAAGTAATAAAGTAATTTTTGACAGTTTAATTCAACCAAATGCTTTAAATATAAGTCATGAATATTTTAAATAATTCCAATTGATTGTAAAAAAATTAACCACCATTATTTACATAGCACGCTTATAATTTATTCCAACTGGTGTTGGGATCAGCAGGTAGTGGTCTTCCAATGTTTGTCTCAAGCAAACGTATTACTCCAACTTTCCATCCCGTATTTACATTTGTTCCGTCACATCCGATAACTGATAGGTTCTGCAAACTTATGTTATTCTTTCTTGTAAATTCTATAATACCTTCGGTTATTCCTTTTGCACTTTCACCAGCAGTTAACGATATATGACCCATATATTTGCTATCTGGTTCCTCTATTAATGCTACATGCGCTTCTGATGTTAATTTTCGATGACCATGTATTTGTTGAATAGTTTCATCTTTGCGCCCATCAAAATACAAACTCTTAATAGGTTTTTCTTCAAATAGCCTTAAATAATTTTCCCTTACTTTTTTTCTTTTCTTCTCTATTTCTCTTCTCACTTTGTTTTTATCAACTATATATGTTTGTTGCTCAGGCGAAACTAAATTGAAATCAGCCAAAACTGCAGTAGTAATTTTGGCCACTGCTCTACTTGAGTCACCAGTTAAGTCTGCAGCCAATGCTGTATGAGGCATAGAAATTCTCATTTGATCTGACGATCTTGATGGCGTTTCAGTTTGTTTATGTTTTCTTAAAAGAGGATAAGACCACTTGAAATCTTGATCTGCATTTTTTGTATCCATTTCTGACTCAACCTCTAATTCATTATCTTTCAAAATGTTATGAGATTCTTTATTTTGAAATCCACTGGTACTGGGCACTGACATTTTATTCTTGTTTGGACAGTCGGATATTTCCATTTTTTGACGTGCACGTTTTTGTAGTTGGTGGGTTGTTACTATATCCAGATTTCCAATAGCCATTTTTCTAACTGTCCTTTGATCAATTAAAAATTCTTTTTCTCTCTCAGGAAGTTTTAGTTTTTTTTTCGCAATTGTACGAATATATAAATCTTGGCATTTACAAGCACAAATGTCGAACAGTTTTGCGGCATCTGCTTTAAATTTCTTCAATTTCGATTGTAAAAACAGCGTATTCCTAGATTTAGCAGGTTTCATAACGTTCTTATATTTACAGTTGTAAGATAAAACCATGGCAGTAACTCGATTTAATGATACAACAGGAATCGAAGCACGTTTCCATATATCAATAATTTTTTTTGCTACCGCTGCGGCCACAGTTCTTGAAGAAGGTTCTTGACTTTTGTCTCCCTTTATTTGCAATCTGATACTCTGATAACATCTTATTATGTCCTCATAAGTTGGGAGATAAACAGCATCAGAAGGGAATATATCTTTCCCTGTTCCAAACAACGGACTACATGAGTTTACTCGCGTCACTTTTTTAATTACACGTTTCACCATAACAACCGTTTCATTTGACAAACAAACGTAGAATGAAACGAAACCCAATATTTTAACTTATCTATTAGTTAAATTGACCTTGGAAGCAATGGGAGCAGTAAAACGCCATGTATCGTTTGAAATCTGAACGAAAAGAAATAAAAACGACAGTAGGGTATAAGATAAGCTTCAATTTCTTATGTGCATATGTATGCTTATTATTTTTAAATAAGCGAATAAAAATAGAGTAAAATTATTTGAATTTTATTTGGATTGGTTCGTAGTAACGTATTATGTAATATTTTAGTTATATAGTATAACTAGTTTCAATTTTTTAAAAATATACTTTTTTCAAAAAACCCGGTTTTTCATCTTTTTCTCAATATTTTATGTCAGAGGGGCGCGGCTAAATATTTGGCAAAATTGATGAAAGTTTTTGAGGGTTCTAACTGATTCATTAGGTAACATTTCTGCAATATACCAAAACTAAATTCAAGATTAATTTTTAAAATTAAATTTTTTGAAAAAAACTAATTTTTTTCTTTTTTTCAGTTTTTCAGTGCCAAAGGGGCGCGGTTAAATATTAAACAAAACTGATAAAATTTTTAGAGGTTTCTTACAGATCCATTACACAACTTTTTCGCACTATACCAAAATCAATTTCAAAAAATAATTTTTTCGGCCCACCCTACGGGTGGGCCGAAAAAGGCCGAAAAAAAATTTTTTTCGAAATTTATTTTGGTATAGAATGAAAAAGTTGTGCAATGGACCAATTAGAACTCACAAGAATTTTTATCAAAATTAATCAATATTTAGCCGCGCCCCTCTGACATTGAAAAACGGAAAAAAAGAAAGGAAAAAAGCTTTTTTTGGAAAAAGGCCGAAAAAATTTTTTTTTCGAAATTGATTATGGTATAGAATGAAAAAGTTGTGTAATGGACCAATTAGAACTCACAAGAATTTTTATCAAAATTAATCAATATTTAGCCGCGCCCCTCTGACATTGAAAAACGGAAAAAAAGAACGGAAAAAGCTTTTTTTGGAAAAAAATATATTTTGAAAAAATATCCAAAATTTTTAAAGACATTCATTAAAAATGTTACATAATATGCCAATTAGAACCCATAAAAATTTGTATAATTTTTTTTCAATATTTAACCGTGCCCCTCTGACATCAAAATTTGGAGAAAAATGAAAGAAATATCGGATTTTCTGAAAACCTGTACTATGATAAACTATTCATTATTTTTCTAAATTAGTATTGACATAACTGATTAATTAATTAGTATTATAAATAAAAATTCTACAACTATAACTATTACTTTATTATTTTTTTTACTTGGTTAATTATTATAAACATATTTTTTCTTGTATATAAGCATATTTTCTCTTACGTAGTAACAAAATAAAGATTAAAGTAAAAATATACAAATTTATGTTGGATTTAATAATACCTGTTGCTTATTGAATATTAGGTACTCGAATAATATTGTCCTTTATTGTCAAACGTTGGGAGTTCTTTTCTTGCTTGAAGTTTGCTACGAATATAGCCATCCCTTGCAATCTCACCGCAAACTTTCATTGCAGCTTCAGATACTAATTTAACACATCGTTCAACACATTGCGTATGACATGGTAATTTTTCGAATGTCATTAATTGATTCTCTTCTTTTTTGCACATTTCTTTCAAGTCTTTATCATTATCCTTTAAATGCATTATAACAGGTGGCTCTGTTACAACACAGTTTGACCAATCAATTAAATCAATGTAGTCGTCTGCTTCGAAATTAACTTGAGGAGGCTTGAAAACTCGTAAACCATTTAAGTTCTTCATTTTTATTTGTCGAGCGCCTAGAATGCGCCTACCTGCTAGTTCCCGGATGTGTCTCCTGGAATCATGCAACATTGCTACCAATAAATTTTCGGGATGCGCATAATATGCATTGTTTGACAAAACTTTAAAAATAATTTTCTTAGCTTTGTCTGGAAGCTGCTTTGAAAGGGATATCATTTTCCAAAAATGTTGGGAACCATACTGGCAATGCGATTTCATTTTTATTTCAAACCACATTGGAGCATAAACCAGCATTACATATTTCACAAGTATTATAAGATTCTCTGATGGGCTTGGTGTGCTAATGTATAACCGTAACAAACGGTTTGCGGTAGTCAGCCATCGTGCATGACTAAGTTTACCTGGATTATTGTCAGTCAACATAGGAGAACTAGTACCATCTTTTATGGCTTGACAGATGCGATACAAATATTTTTGATCTGTACTTAGCTTTCTAATATCTTGCGGATCCAAATGCTGAAGTGTAGAGTCCATTTTATCAAATTTAACCACTGGATGTTTCTCACAGTCATTTAAAAGCAATCCAATATGTCCAGAATATGAATATGGTCCCCTTGTGCAACCGTCTATTTCTTGAATAAGGTATCTTAGTGGCAACTCATTGGTATGAAGCAAACATACATTCCATTGTAGTAATCAGCACACTTCTTACTTATTCCAACTGACGCCTATTACTTATACCAACATCCATAGCACACTTATTTCTTATTCCAATCGGTTTTGATGTTGGGATTACGACCAATTGATCACACGAGTGTCCTCGTTATGGGTGCAGTGTCCTCAGTTGGGTGGTCTTTCTAACGAGATGCATCTCGCGAAATTGAGTGAAAACAGCGGAAAATAGCGAAAGGCTAGGCGAACAGGAGTGCAGTCTCGATTCGAAAAACGAATATTCTAAAATTTTAAATTTATTACATTCCCCATCTTTTTTTTTTTTTTTTTTTTTTTTTTAAATGAACACTGTGAACATTTTACAAAAATTCTGCTATATTTTAAATTATACATTTTCGTTTTTCAAACATTTTGCTCCCTAAATGATAAATTTGGTTTTCATTCCTATAATCATGTGTTTAAATTTAGTAAATAGTCACCTATTTAAATATGACTTTAACTTTGTGAAATTTATATTTACACAGAGAAAAATTTCTTTGACTGACATCTAGAAAATAAATTGTGTTTAGTTAATGTACAGGGTGATCAAAAAATGAGTACAAATTTGAAAAATTGATAATTCACGGAATAATGTAGACAGAGAAGTAAAAATTGACATACATGCTTGGAATGACATGGGTTTTGTTGCAATCTCAAAAAAGAAAAAGTTAATAAAATGGCCAACAGATGGCGCTGGACAGCAAAATGTCAGTGACGCTGCATGAGAAATGTGTATAAAAGGAGATGTAATGAGAGAGGGAATCAGATGCACCAGCAATCGCAGTATGTTGACGTTACCGGAAAAGGCACTGTTAGTGAAGCTTTACTATCAGAATGGGGAATCTTCTACTGCAGATTTACGATCCTATCGCCTTAGGAAGGGAATTCGAACGGGTAAAGGTTCTAGGACAGGTTCAGATGTGAAGATAATGATTTCGAAGTTCGAAGCCACGAGTTGTTTAGACGATGGGCCCCGTAATGGCCGATCGAGCACAAGTGATAATGTTGCTCAGGCAGTTCAGGAATAAATATAGATTTAACATATGATTTAACAGGGAGCAGCCCCCGCTCATCGCTATTAGAGCGATGTTGAGCGATTCAATGTCGAGACAAATGGGACTACTCCGAGATTTATTGAAAAAAAAAAATACAAAGTTTCGCCAGGCTTGTATCCCAAGACCGACAAAGGGCGAGAGAGGTTAAAATAATAATTGAGAGAAAAGTTCTTGGTTTGAATTGATTCTGGTCGATAAAGTTCATTTAGAGTTCATGAGGTAAACAGCTGAAACATATTAATATACAGTCGGCTGCAAAATTATTCGAGCACTAGCAATAATCCTTGCCAAAAAAAAGTACACTTAATACAGCTTTGTTAAATATATCCTTGTCGAGTCATGTTCTTAATCAGTCTAAGAACATGATTCGACAAGGATTTACTTAGCAAAACAGTCTTAAGTGTACTTTTAAAATATAGGAATTATTGGCTAGTGCTCGAATAATTTTGCAGCCGACTGTACAGTCGGTAACAAAAGTGTCCGAACACTAGCAAAATTTCCTATATAAAAAAAGTACACTTAATACAGTTTTGTTAAACAAATCCTTGTCGAATTCTGTTCTTAGACTGACTAAGAACTGGATTCGACAAGGATTTGTTTAACAAAACACTATTAAGTGTACTTTTTTTACATAGGAATTTTTGCTAGTGTTCGGACACTTTTGTTACCGACTGTAAGTTCTGTGGTGCAATCACCTGTTGCCGGGCGTGCGCTTCTCGCGACAAGGGGCAACAGGTTAGTGATCGTTGAGTCCATTTCTACAGCAGAGCATGTGCATGATACTTTTGTATACGAGGTTCCTGTCTGAGCCAGTAGGCAGTGTTATTGATAACAACATTAATCAGTGGCATTTTATATATCCATTAATAGGGAGGAAATCTTATTGAATTTGTTAATTAGATTTGGTCTAGTAATGTTGTCCAGCCAGTTTACTGGTCTGGGGGAGGAAATTCTGGTATGGTGGGCAGACGTGAGGACACAGTTAAAGTAATAATGTAATGCATTTCTCTCCTCGCCACAGGGGCACAGGGGTGAGCGTCGGCGATGAAATCTGTGGAGATAGCTTGGGAATGGGCCATGGCCCGTCAGGAAGACTGTTATAGTAGGCGTAAGTTTCCAGTCATTGGTTGTGGCTATGGGTATCAGGTTGTGCGTGTGCCTACCTTTTTCTGAGGCATCTTACAGAGATTGCCAATTTTGAATCAGTTGAAGTTTTAATTTTTGTTTGACGAATAAGGGATTGGCGGGCAAAGAATATTGTATAAGGCTATTTTCAGTGGCATTTTTTGCCAGAATATCAGCCAATTCATTTCAGACGACACCCTTGTGGGAAGAAACGTGTGTCAGGGTTACATTAGATTTTAAGTTGTACAGTTTAGTTTTAATTTCAAGTATGATTGGAAGCCTACTCCTGTGGCAGGCAATGGCCTGCAGGTCCGAGAGACTGTCACTGTAGATGTTTATGAAGAAATGTATGTGGAGGTTTCACTCTACCCATTCGATAGCCTTTAGAATTCCAAAAAGCTCTGCCTGGAATACAGAATTGAAGTCTTCGAGCCTGCAAGACTTCTGGTGGATAGATTCATTGTTGATTAGCACACAGAATGCGGCCGCTACACCATAATCAGTTTTGGAACCATCTGTGTAGATTGTCACAAGAGCAGAGAAAGAATAGCTATTAATGTTGCAATTAATTAATTCTGATGCAGCATCCTTTTCTGGATGAATTTCCCAGGTTTTGGAAAAGGTTTGAATCGAAATATTTGGAAAAAGGGAGCTTGCTAAGTTTGAGTTATCGAGTTGAAGGATATTAGTTTTTTGAAAATTATATTGAAGTTGCAAGTCTGCAAGCGGGATTCCCGTGATGACAGTCAATGCGTCAGTTGAAATTGTTTTGTAGCCTCTGGACATCTGCAAGAGGAATGGCCTCTGTACAGAGTTATGGTGTAGCTGATTATGGTGTAGCGGCCGCATTCTGCGTGCTAATCAACAACGAATCTATCCACCAGTAGTCTTGCAGGCTCGAAGACTTCAATTCTGTATTCCAGGCAGAGCTTTTTGGAATTCTAAAGGCTATCGAATGGGTACAGAGTACTTAGTCTTGGCAGTCGTCGTCAGGTGACCGCCCCAGATGCCCGCATCATATGTAATATTTTTGACAATTATGGTATTATACCATATTTTCAGGAAAGAGGTTGAGATGCCCTACCTCTTTCCTACCATTTTGGCTGCATTGTGGTAATGGGATGTTGTTTTTAGTTTTAGGTGATTGATGTGGGCAATCCAGTTGAGCCTCCTGTCGACTGTCACACCAAGAAGTTTTACGTGGTGAACGTGTTTGACACTGACGCCATTGATCCTCAACACTGGAGACCTTTGGAGAGCTTTGGGGTATGCGAAAATTAAGGCTTGGGTTTTTGATGAAGATAAGGAAAGGTCTAGTGCTGTTAAAATATTGCTAAAAAGGGAGAGGGCCCCCTTGGCCTGGTCCTCCAGATCTTTCCTCCGTTTCTCAGAGAGAATAACGGAGAAGTCATCAGCGTAGGGACAGGTTTCATAGCCCTCAGAGTTCATTTTGATCAGAATGTTATTGGCTATGATATTCCATAGGAATGGTCCCAGACAGGAACCCTGAGGGCAGCCTTTCGTTTGGGGCATTTCAGTTGATCCATTGACCCAGTTAACATAGATTTTTCTATTTGATAGATATGAACTGATGACTCCCGCGAGATTCCTTAAGCAGTTTAGTTGCTGTAACGACTGTAGTATGTGTGGCCATTCTACATTGTCGAAGGCTCCCTTAATATCCAGAGACACAAGAGTGGTATATTTTCCTGCCAAAAAGTTAAGGGCGCAGGAGCTTTTAATGTGGTGCAATGCTAATTCGCAGGATCTGCCCTCTCTGAACCCGTATTGATTAGATTGTAGAAGAATTTTTGATACTAAGTGATAATTAAGCCTGGCAACAATAAGTTTTTCCAGGAGTTTGCCTAATGTTGGTAAGAGGCAGATTAATCTGTACGAAGATGGTTCAGAGGGAAGCTTCCCTTGTTTCAGAAAATACACCACTTCCCCCTTTCGTAAGGTCTCCGGAAAGTATATTCAAGTTTCAGGCACATGTTGGTCCATTTGTGAATTATGTGTGAGATTGTGTAATAAGTATGTCTTAGAATTTTAAAATCTATGTGGTCTGGACCAGGAGCTTTGTTGACATTGAAGCTATGTAAAATGGCTCTGACTTCGGCTTCCGTGAAGGGATCATCCAAGGAAGACGAGAATGTTGTGGACCAACAAAATCCATTTCACAATCTGAGGGTCAGTCAACTCCCACAACTTCCGAATTTGGGCTACCGAAAATCCAAGAACTGTCATACAAACTCCATTTCACGAGGAGACAGTCACGGTGTGGTGCGGATTTACCACATCTACCGTTATCGGGCCCTTTTTCTTCTAGGAAATGCGTGATTTGAGAGGTACCACGATATTTTACAGAGTCGCATCATTCCTAGCCTGGCTGATAAACACCTGCTGGAATGTACAATTTTGAAGCATGATTATATTGCTAGACGTGTGAAAGATCTCTTGCACACGTCGTTTGGTAATGATAGCGTGCTGTGCCGTCACTTTCGCCATGCTTGGTCTTCCAGGTCCCCAGATCTCACTCCGTGTGATTATTGGCTCTGGGGTTACCTGAAGTCGGAAGTCTACCGCGATCGACCGACATCAATAGGGATGCTAAAAGACACCATCCGACGCATGTGTCTCACCATAACTACAGATATGCTCTACAGTGCTGTTCAGGACATTGTCCCTCGGCTACAGCTATTGTTGAGGAATGGCGGTCGTCATGTTGAGCATTTGTTCTGAAGAACATCGTCTTTGCTTTGCCATAATTTGTTATGCTAATTATTACTTTTCTTATCACATGAAGCGACATCTGTTGGTTATTTTTGAACTTTTATTTTTTGTTTTTGCAATAAAACCCCATGTCATTTCAAGCATGTGTATCAATTTTTACCTTTCTACCTACATTGTTTCGCGAATTATTAATTTTTCAGATGTATACTCATTTTCTGATCGTTCTGTAGTTCTATGTTATCTTTATAAATTCTAGTTCCCTTTGCTAAACCACTATTCGAACCACTATTCGAAAATAGCAGGGTTACCTACATGTTTTTTTCTGTTGAATGTAATTGATGAAAGTGCTTTGCCACATTTTACTATGTCGGAGAACATTGCTCATGAAGGAAAATAAATTTTTAATTTATATATACTACAAACAAAGTATTTTTTGAAATTCTATTGTCAACTTTGTATTTTTTGTATAATATCATGTTTTGAGGTTTCTTGAATATGAAAGTCCAATTTTTAGCGGTTGATCTGTATGTATATTGGTTATCCGCATAAATTAAAAACAAATAAATGCAGGAAATTCCAACTTGGTATTTTGAAGTTCGTTTTAGGTTTCCACCTGAAAAGTTTGATAGCGTTTGGCAAGTTTGAAGGCAAATTAATAAAAGCCCTGAATTTATTTTTTTAAATAAAGGTAGGCATTATAGTTTAACGGGGGTTAAAGAGAGTGGTAGCCCTCCTCATACAGAATAATACGTCAAATAAAACTGTTCATAGACCTATTTTAGTTTATTTTAAAAGTATAATGTATTTTATTTTCTTACCTTATTGATATTACGACCAATAAGGTAAATTGATCTTCAATCTATTTTTATAGCAATGAAATGAAGGGTAAGAGAAAGTCGTGTGATCGACACACCAGATCATTTCTTTTATAATTAATTATTGATCTCTGAATCTCTAAATATCAATTTTTTTTAAATTTCTATTCTTTACCAAATCATTTAAATATGAATTTTAACTCCTTAAATTCTTATGCAAATGAATTCCTTAAATACGCATTTTTCTATAAAATAAAGGTTATAATATTTATTAAATACATCTATTTTTTAAAGTAAAATTATTGTATTTAATATTGTTGGTATAAATGGGTCCACAGAGTGAAAAGCAGAGTCTTTTAAACAATCACAACATTTAATAATATAGAAAAGTAGAATAACATAATGCGGGCATTTCTTGCCGCACGCTTAGCAAAGCTTTCTCGTACAGACTCATATAAAACTCTCTTTCTCAGAGAAGCGAAGATGCGCTGTTGATTACGTAATACAGTTACGTCACATCTGACGTCATGACAGGTGTGAGCTGGTTAACAGATGATATGAGGAAACATGCATTGAAATCCTTCATTTCCCCCTTATTCAATAAATGTTTCGAAAATAAAACATATTTATGCATTATAATAGCATATTAAAAATTACAGAAAATTATTTTTATGCAAGAGTTACTTAAAATAAGAAAAGTGTTAGTAAAGAAACAGAATTATAAGCAAATAATTATAGTTAATATAATAAAATAAAATACGTAAAATATAAACAGTTAATTTCTTAATGAAAACACAGTTTAAATATATATGTATATATTTTTAAGTTCTTCAGTCCAGAGTATTAAGTCCTATCATACCACAACATTTTTCATGTTTATATGCATTTAAACTTTTTGTTAAAATATCTGCAGGTTGTTCATCTGATGAAATATATTTAATGTCAATTAGTTTATTATTGTAAACTTCTCGCACAAAATGATGACGAATGTCAATGTGCTTAGATCGATTGTGATAAACAGGATTTTTTACTAATCTCAGTGCAGATTGATTGTCGCACATGATTGCAGTAGGACTTGATACAATTTCAGGATCCAATTCTTTTAAGAAATTTCTAACATGAATTGTCTCTTTTGCGGATTCAGACAGAGACATATATTCAGATTCTGTTGTGGATAGAGCAACGGTTCGCTGCTTTCTAGATTCCCAAGAAATAGGTCCACCGGCATATTTAAATACGTATCCTGTATATGATTTTCTATCATTTATATCCGATGCCCAATCGGCATCAACAAATGCTGTCAATGGTTTATCGTCTCTGTAATACACAATTCCTAAATTTCTAGTGCCATTGAGATACCTTAGTATTCTTTTAGCAGCTATCCAGTGAGGTTTTCCTGGATTGTTATTAAACTGACTTAAATAATTTACAGCATGGGTGATATCTGGTCTGGTAGCAACCGACAGATACATAAGAGAACCAATTAATTGTCTATAAGGAATTTTTGACATGTATGATTTCTTTTCTTCTGTATTTGGACACATTTGTTTAGTTAATTTTACACTGCTATCTAAAGGTGTATTCACCACTCTAGAATCTTCCATATTAAATTTATTTAGTAAATCTTCAATGTATTTCTTTTGTGTTATAGTGATGCTGTCCCTATCTTGATTAAATTCAATGCCTAAGCAATAATGCAGAAGGCCCATATCTTTCATTTTGAAAGATTCTGCTAATTTATTTCTTATATCAAAATAGTGCTCTTCACTTTTAGTGAGACAAATTAAATCGTCGACATAGACGATTATAATAGCATCAAAAGGATATTTTGAGTAATAGACACATTTGTCGGAATTCAAAGGGTTAAATTTCATTTTTCTCAATTTCTCATCTAATTTCTTAAACCACTGTCTTCCTGACTGAAGTCCATACAAAGACTTCTTTAATAAACACACTTTATTTTCGTGTATATCATTTTCAAAAAATTCAGGAAGCTCCATATAAATTTCTTCATGTAACATTCCATTAACATATGCCATAATGAAATCTAACTGGTATGCTGTGAAACCATTCTGGATAGCATACGCAATTGCAGTTCTTATAGAACTTAATCTAGCTACTGGTGAAAAATTTTCCTCAAAATCTATACCTTGTTTCTGTGAACACCCTTTGGCAACCAATCTGGCCTTAAATTTTTCAATTTGACCATCTGGTTTGAATTTTGTTTTTAAAACCCATTTACACCCAATTACTTTTTTATCTTTTGGTCTATCTACAATTTCCCAAGCGTTTTGCTTAACTAAAGAATCATATTCTAATTTCATCGCGTTTTCCCAATTTTTAGCATAATCTCCATTTAACGCGTCGATCACGCTGGGATTAATTTCATTAAATGAGTTATCAGCTAATTGAGAAGTTTCATCTTTATATTTTGTATCTGTTATACACTCCTTATGAGAGTTTTGAAAGTTCCAACTTTTACTTTTTTTAGGTCTTCCGGGACCACGTTTAAAAATAGGATTGTTTTTATTAATCCTTTCCTCTTGTTTACATATATCGCCAGCACTCTCCTCCCCTCCACTCACATCTTCTACGTTCCCCCCTTCAGAAAGCGAGCCTTCCCCCCCCTTTCCAAAAAGAGAAACTTTCTCCGTTGCATTCAGGGGGATAGGAAATCGATCCGCTGTTTTCCCCCCTTTGATTGCTGCGGATGTCTGCGGTTTGAGTAGGGATAGGCGTTTCATTTTTAATATTACAATCATTGCATTTATTCTCAGACGGAAAAATTAATTCTAATTGATCAGTAGTGGCTGAATCATTTATTTCAAATTCGTCTATAAATCGAACATCACGACTTATGACAATTTTTCTGGTATCCTTATTCCATAATCTGTAAGCGCGTGATTCATTTGAATAGCCAACGAATATATGTTCGTGTGACCTAGCTTCAAACTTCCCTTTTGATTTTTTATTTAGAACAAAACATTTCTGTCCGAAAATTTTAAAATAGTTAACAGTTGGTTTATAACCGAAAAACAATTCGAAAGGGGTTTTATTTTCTTTAATTCCTTTAGTGGGACACCTGTTTCTAATATATGCAGCGCAATTTACTGCTTCAGCCCAGAATGTATTTGGAAGGTTTGATTGCATTAATAAACACCTCGCCATTTCGCATAATGTACGATTTTGTCTTTCAATTCTAGAATTTTGCTGAGGCGTCATTGGTGATGAATATTCGCGTTTAATACCGCATTCTTCAATATATTTATTGAATTCTTCGCCACAATATTCCAAACCATTATCAGTATGCAGTATTTTAATTTTTTTTCCTAATCGATTTTCGACTGCTGCTTTATATCTCCGGAACGCGTTCTTAGCTTCATCTTTTGTTTTTAGAAAATTTACTTCAATGTAACGAGATTTATCATCCAAAAAAGTAATAAAGTAACGTGATCCGCCATGGGATTTAACATTTATAGGGCCACATAAATCAGAATAAACTACTTCTAATAATTCCTTACTATGAAATTTGTTTTCTTTACAAAATGGTTTCACAGTTTGTTTAGACTGAATGCATACTTTACAATCTTTTAAAGAATCTTTTTCATTAAAATTTAAATCTCTTAACATATTTTCAGATTTTAATAATTTTAAATCTTTTTCATTTAAATGTCCTAATTTTAAATGCCATTTATGAAAGTTGCTTACCTGAGTTGTTGCAGCGATATCCACCTGCGGCTGAAAAAAATATAAATCACCTTTTCTCGTAGCACTTATAATTAGAGAGCCGTCCTGCTCCGTAATTTTTGCACATTTTTCGGTAAATACAACTCGGCAGTTGTTTGCAGTAGCTTTTGATATAGACATTAAATTGCATTTCAATTTTGGAACGCACAAAACATTTGTTAACTTTAAATTGGTTACACCGTGATTACCGGGAACTTTTAATTTGACTGTTCCAACACCTGTGATCTCCGCTGTTTCATCTACAGCTAATTTTATAAATGATCCAATTCTAGGTTCGAAATCTATAAACAAATTCTTGTCATGAGCCATATGTGATGTCGTACCGCTATCGAGATACCACTCGGAATGTTCTTGGAAAGAGTTACTGGCTGCCATCGTGAACTCTGTACTATCTTCAACCATGAAAGATCTATCTTTGAATTTATTCGATGAAGTGAATTTTCTGTCTGAGATCTTCTTTCTGCATTCTGAGGCTTTATGCCCTACTTTTGAACAGTAATTGCATTTGAAGATTGCATAATTTCTTTCGCCATACGTGTTTTTGTTCTGCACAGGCTTTAAGATTTCTCTTTTGTTCTTTTCAGGAAGATTTTTCTTGTGAGTTGTAAAATACGCATTTGATGATTCTTGATGCTTTTTATTTTTTCTTGACTCATATTCTTCCATCATTTTAATTTTCAGAGCTTCAGGCTGCGGCAATTCATCTCTTGCTTCAATAGCGCAACGAAAATTTTCGTAGCTGTCAGGAATACTGTATAAGAGCAAAATTGATAATAAATCTTCGGCTACATGAATGTCCATTTCTTTTAGCTTGTCCACTATATCAAAGAAAATATTGAGGTGATCGGACATATTTTCACTATCAGACATTTTCTTAAAGAGTAGCTGCTTCAACAGGGTGGCTTTCTTTGCCGGTCCTCTCGATTCGTAAACTTCTTTTAATTTATTCCATACTTCATTTGAGGTGGTACAATGTTTAATATGACACAACTCACTTGGGGTAATTGCTAGGATTAAATCGGCTCTAGCTTTAAGGTCATTTTCGAACCATTTTTCTTCACCTTCGGCGCCTTCATCGGGCTTAATTTTCGTTCCGTTAGCATAACTCCAGTGATCATTCTTGATTAAAACAGCTTCTATCTGCAGCTTCCAGGTGTCAAAATTATTTTTGGATAACTTTTCTATATTTAATACTTGCGACATATTTAATCAGCTATAGTAGCTTCTTTATAAAAATAGAATCAAAAATACTTTCGATTTCAGCCCTTAGGCTTAACTGTAAGTCGCACTTTCGTTTTAGCGAATGTTAATTTAAATTTTTAAAAAGTCCGCAGTAAGATGCGTGTCTCTGGGCCCATAACCATTGTTGGTATAAATGGGTCCACAGAGTGAAAAGCAGAGTCTTTTAAACAATTACAACATTTAATAATATAGAAAAGTAGAATAACATAATGCGGGCATTTCTTGCCGCACGCTTAGCAAAGCTTTCTCGTACAGACTCATATAAAACTCTCTTTCTCAGAGAAGCGAAGATGCGCTGTTGATTACGTAATACAGTTACGTCACATCTGACGTCATGACAGGTGTGAGCTGGTTAACAGATGATATGAGGAAACATGCATTGAAATCCTTCAAATATCTTAAATAGGAATGTTTTATGAGGTTTAATGTTATATTTTAATTTTATTTCAAGAAACACTTTAGCAATATAGAAAAAAAAAAAAAAAAAAAAAAAAAAAAAAAACTGAAATCCGTTTTAATATATTTGAGATATTTAATAATAACTGATATATTGAATATTCTGCTATTATTAGGTTAAAAACTAAAGGTAATTTATTATCATTAGAATCTTACATTATGCATCCAGATATTTGTTTTTAACCTGCTTTCATCATAATTAATGCACTTTTTCGATTTTGAATTAAAAAAAAAAAAAAAAAAAATCTACACCACCATTTTAATACAATTAATCATAGTCTTCTTTTTTTTTTTTTTTTTGATAGCTATCCGTTAAATGCATCATTTAATGGATAGCTATAAGTAAGTATGCAGAACAACGAAAAAAAAAAAAAAAGATATAAAAAATTATCTTTTTAATAAAGAAAGACAAGAAGAAAAAATATATATACATGACAAACGAAAGAAAGCTTTTTAGTATGATGCATTTCAGGGTAAAGTTGGGTTTAATTTACTGTTTTCTTATAAGTGAAATGCATTTCTGTCACGTTAAAGTACTTAATAAAAATGAGAAAAATTGAAAAGGAACCCTAATGGTTTTCATTTTCTATCACAGACAAGAAAATAGATATTCTTGTACTACATATTTTTAATGTTTAAAAGAGCGAACATTAAAATCAATCATATTGTATTCAAGTGGCAGATATTTTTAATTATACCAAGTGGTTAATTAAATTTGAAATTAAAGTTTAAAATTAACATTGAAAAAAAATGTCATATTAATTTTTATTTTCTGTAATAGAGGGAAAAATTAATATTTTTAATACTCAAATGTCGTGCATTATCCTATATATTAAAATAAGGCTGTTTTTTAAGATCAAAATGAGGTCACTTGAGCGTTTGCAAAAATATTTCAGCCAATCTTTCAACCATTATTATAGACGAATGGGCAATAAAAACTAATTACTTTACACAATAAATAAATAAATAAAAATAAAAATAAAAAAGATGGGACGATTTTTTTTTTCGTTTATGAATAGTCAGATTGAATATTTTAATAATTATATCATTAATTAGGTCGTATTTCGTACACTTTATGGTACCTTTACCTTTTTGATTCGTCATATTTGCGCGGTCAGAAAATACAAAAGTTCGAAATTTGATTTTCCTTTTTATTCTCAAGGAAATATATATACATATGTATATGTATGTATGTGCGTCTGTACGAGGTGTGGCTATTAAATAACGAGACTATTGCTGCTGCAGATGAACTACCTATGCCCCAAATCTGAACGACCGACAGCTGTGCAGCGTAAAGCCCTCTCTTTCGATTGCAGCTACTCCCGTGTTTGTAGAGAAATCAGTCTGGCCGTAACCTTCGTTTGTGTAAGAGGTGTTTGTTTCGTTTTGCCGAAAACGTGATAAGTGTAAAAGTAGAGCAACGAATGTGTTGTGAAGTTTCACGTGAAACTTGGTAAAACCGCTAGTGAAACTTATCTTTTATTAAAACAAGTTTATGGCGATGAATGTTTATCACGTGTGCGAGTTTATGAGTGGCTCAACCGTTTCTAAGATGGATGAGAAGACTTTGGAGATGATGACCGAAATTCAAAGCGATGATGATCCTTTTTTTTCGACATTCATGGTATTGTGTACCTTCACTGGGTTCCTGAATGTCAAACTATTAATCAACATTACTATCTTGAGGTGCTTGCTCAACTCCGTGAAGGGGTAAGATAAAAACGACCCGAATTGTGGAAGAACAAGTCATGGGTTCTCCATAAAGACAACGCGCCGGCTCACGCGTCATTGTCTGCCAAGACGTTTCTAGCCAAATACAACATCCCAGTTTTAGACCATCCGCCTTATTCGCCTGACCTGGCCCAGTGTAACTTTTATCCGTTCCCCAAAGTTAAATCTGCATTAAAAGGAACAAGATTTGAGTCAGTTAAAGCTGTGAAAGAAAAAGCGGCACGCCTCATGCAGGAGCTCACAGGACAAGACTTCCAGCACTGTTTCGAACAATGGAAAATTCGCATGGAGCGTTGTAGGGATATAGGAGGGGTGTATGTTGAAGGTGATAATAACTAAATATATATAAATTTAAAATAAAATGTTTTACAGCAATAGTCTCGTTCTTTAATAGCCACACCTCGTATGTTTATTTTTCGATTGTCGCATCGGATGAAATTTTTGTCATTAATATGTGCGAAATGCGCTAAGAGACGCTTGAAATATCGAAGTTGCAAATTTTTTTGCAAATGTGGACTAAAGAATTTTCAAAGTGTGGAAAGATAATGCTTGCAAATCAAGGAAGGTTTCAATCAGGAATGTAAATATTTAAGCCAATTAACTGAAATTTAAACTTTGAAAATAAATTTGACTAGCAGGACATTTCGTTCCACAGAGGAACAAAATCGTGATAGCTTCAACCTTAAATAATTTTAAACACGAAATCTGCATTAAATATTTTAGATTTTCCGCCCTCTTGAAAAAAAAAAAAAAAAAGGAATTGTAGCCGTGCACGTATGTCTGTAGAAGCTTTGTAATATTTATTGTGTTTGCTTAAAAATCTTTACTTTCATCACTTTGAAAACTATTATTAAAGGAAGCGTCCCCTACATTTTTATTTGACATGTTAAAAGGGACCACCCAGATAGACTGACGAAATAAGAGCAGTAAATAAACATGATGTATTCCTAAAGGGTATAATATGAACTGTACAGGTGTTCGAAAGTTAAAATTTGCTGTAAATATCATCCTGCAACTAAAACAGGGGAACAAGTTGCCATTAAATATCGTATGAAGACGATTAATGAAAAGCGTTCAAGGAATTAAAAAAGTAGTTCATAAAAAAATAAAGCAAGTGGCTATTTGGATGGGAAATCGCAATTCGATTCATGAAAAGTGTTCAAGGAATTAAAAAAGTAGTTCATAAAAAAATAAAGCAAGTGGCTATTTGGATGGGAAAATGGCAATTTGGCAAAACGAACGACTCATGCTGGATTAACCTTTTACGCTCATTGGTTTCACAGCGAAAACAAACATTTGATATCATTCACCATAACAGCAAAGTTATACATACTATTTGCTAAGGATGTGAATGGGATGTACTTTCATCTGCAGGATGTTCTGAGGATATCCTAGGGATACGATTAGCTGTTTGGGCAATATCTTTTATGCAGCAATATTTTAATAACCTTTCCTTGTCTTAATGTACTTTCAAACATTTGTTCCTTCTCTGTTTGGTAGATAGCAACATTACTCCAAAACTGAACAAATGTTTCAGAGGAAACTAAATGCATAATTCATTCGAAATTCCTCAGTAAGCACAAGTGAGCCTTGCTAGTCAGAGGATGCACACGTGCAGGGATGGAACACGGGCGCAGAATTCATACCGGAATGTTTTTAAGAAATTTCTCTGCCTATAATATCGTCGATTTAAGAGGTAGAAAATTTTCTTACATTGATAGTGGTATGAATTCTGCGCCCGTGTTCCATCCCTGCACGTGTCTAGTTTTTTCACTTGATTTGAAACACTTTTTGTGAGTTTTTGTAGCTTATAACATTTACTTACAATGTTTTTTTATTTATTAAATTAAGTATTATTTGAATTTAATCAGCTTTACATATAACATTCTCAAAAATGAAGAATGCTTTTTTTTTGTCGTTCTTATATATTTATATGTCTTTTATTTTTATGTCGTTCTTATATACATTTCAACTAGGTGTCTAATAGCCATTTTTGACATTAGTTTATCAATCATAAAAAAAAAGTAGTAAACGTTAAAGGTTAAAGACTAACCAATATATATGCAAACTGCTTATGCATTCCTTTTAAGTTAATGGCTTTCGTATAGTTTCCTTCTTACATTTAAAGAACCGCATAGTAGGTTAAGTGCACCAGTGATTGAAACTTTTAGAGCAATCGCTGATGTTTTTAACGTTCTAGTTATCAGAAAATATTTTTAGAAATCTAAGTTAGTACATATGGCATGAAAGACATTCAGAACCACATATGAATGTTAAAATATATACATTTGGTAACAAATATATATATATATTTTGAATTTTTATTTGACACACACTCAATGTTCCAGTAATTGACACTGCTGTTTTTTCACTCAGTAATTGGCCCCCTATGTTCCAGTGTTTGACACTGCTAGTTATTCATTTTACCAGTTATTAGCACCCTATACTCCAGTGTTTCACATAAAATGTTAAAATTCTTATATGTAAAATATGTGATATTATTATTTTTCTTATTTATTAATTATTTCGGGATAGATGTCAATTATTGGAGCATGCCAATAACTGGAGCACTTATCCTAGATACTTTTTCTTTTCTTTTTTAGTTTGTGGACCGCACCTCATCAATCCCCACGTGCCAAATTTCGTGGTAATTTCGTCATCCACTTTTGATGCAGTATATTATTTACAGCGGAAGTAATTAAAACTACCCCATATAAACAATTTTACATAAGCATTAAAAATGTTTTATGAAATAATCAGAAATTTCTCTAAATCCTATATTATAAAGGCGTTACATTCGTAATTACAACATTTTTCCTTGCTATATTTTTAAAAATCTCCTTCTAAAATTTTGCAAATCTAATTGTTAAAATGATATCTCTATAGAATTTTTGTCTATTATTTTCTTATATAAATATAAAGAGAAAGTATTTTATTCGTAAAAGTTTATGTACGGATTTACACGTTTTGAGATGTCCTGAATTCGATTTGATTATTTTTTGTAAATCGATATATGTGTGCCTCTGCCTTACAAAAAAACTTTTTAACACTTTGTCTTACGAACCAATGAACAAAATTCAACACAATATTATATTTGGTTGAGCCTTGATATTAACTCGCTGATTATATTTTTAGATATATCGCCAATGCTTCTATATTGAAATTTCTCTCATTTAAGGAACGGCTAAATCTCAGCTTTTATCTTGCATATAGTATAAAAAATGTGATAAGTATGAGGAACATGATAATAAAATATATTAATTCTATTCGGGTACATATCGACAGATGTGTAGTGATACCATGCTGGAAATTAATCCTGTTTACAGAAAGGCACTATCTCAGGCTCTATGGCATATAAATGCACCAAATTTGGCATGTCAGATAGATATGATTAACGGTTGCGTTGATTTAATTTGAGTGTATATCAGACGACAGGTGGCACAAGTATGCTGCAATATTTCCAGTTTATGGGAAGTCAATATCTCAGATTCTACGATATATATAAATACATGAAATTTGGTATGCGTTATATATAATGAAGTTACGCTAATTCAATTTAAGTGTACACTGTAAAAAATATGTCCTATTTGCTGCCAGAAATTCTCAGTAATTTGAGAAAATACACGTAATTTACGAAAAAATTACGGTGTCAGAACATATTTTTTGTAATTACAGAAAATTTCTGGCAGCAAATAGGACATATTTTTTACAGTCTATACTGATCAACTGATCGTGTTGTTATTACTTTCTTCGATTTTTCAGATGTCTGTATCTGAGGATATATTGTTAAAAGTTGTACTTAACTGCATATGTAAAATTTTTATTGAGAGAAGCTATGTTGATTAAATTTTTATGCGTGTTAACCAGTAAGTAGCCCTGCTATATCGAATGACATGGAGGAAAGTTTCTTGACGGTTACTCCTTTTTATTTTAATGCTTACATTGATTAAAAAAAGTAACTGCTAATCTTATACTTTAATAATCTATGTTGGTGCAGTTAGGCTCATATTTATTCTAAACGCATAGAATTAGAAAGTATTCAAAATAGTTGTTTCCATAATAATCTTATTTAAAATAAGATATTATAAGTCTTTAGAAAATTACAAGTATTAATAAATTATAAATGTTCAATAAGCTGGTAATATTTCTTCTATTTTGTCTTAAATATTTTTAAAACAAACACTTGAAATAAATACATTTAAAACATTATAAAAATAAAACAAAAGATAAATATAAGAATATTTTTTTTTCTTAAAAACTATTTTTCTTTAGTTCATAAATATTATTTGCTGGTCCTAATTAAAAATTTGGACATATACCAGCAATATATACCTTACTTTTATGCTTCGAAATTGCAGCACTTTTTCGTTTATAAAACATTGCATCGATTAAACGTATAAAAGGCGATAAAAGAGACGATAATTTCTGTTTTTACGAGGTCTCTTTTATGTAACAGTAAATTTATTCTCTTTACATTATTTAATCAATAACTTTCATAGACTAAAATAGGAAATTGCACGAAATAAATGGTGTACTAACTACTGTGTTAATAGATACTTTTTCATCCGCGATGTGCACCTAATTAGATTTCTGAGAACACTCCTAATTAATGTAAATTCATTGAAATGCTTAATTAGATTTAAGGTTGTTCGCTTTTGCTTGAAGTTTTGAGTCTTGATTTAATTTGTAACTTTAAAATAGTACACATGGCTCCTATAGACAGAGCATCGCAGCAATTTTAAGTTGTAACTGATTGTAACTTTATAGAAATATAGATAAATACTTTTATAAATATAGTATTTCTTTTTCTTTATATAATTGTAAAATTAGAATGTTAAAAATGTACTGATTAAATTGTTCTTTTGTTTATGATATATGATTATTCGTTACTAGAAAACACCCAAACTAGTCTAAAATATGAAGAACGTATTAAATAATAATAAGTTAAAAACTTTGAATAAATACCTTAAAATGCAAGAACTAGCACCAATTGTTTCGTGTCAAACGATGTCACGACCCCTAAAGCGAACAAAGTAGGCACGAGTCCTGCAAACAAAGTGCCGCTTTGTTTCTAGCACTCGTGCCTATTTTGTTCGCCTGACGAAAAGTCGTGTCTTCGCATAAGCTTGTATTCACGCATGTTTCACATAAGCTTGCTTTATAGTGAACCTTTTTTCACTTTCTTGCATAACTTAACTCTTATTTATAACAACAGACAACCAAATTTTAAAGTTTTGCATGTTCAGCGACATCAGTAAAGCGTCCTAATCATTTGAATTAGCTAACAATTCTGGATAAGATATTTCAGGTCTAAGTAACATGTTTATCTCGTAGGAAAAAAGTAACCAGGAGAAAATTATAATAATATTGTTCGGATGCTCTATGTGAATCCTAAGCAGGCAGATTTCGGAACAACCTGAAGAATTAATTTATTACGAAATGCTTACAAGTAGTAACTGATAGTGTTTTACTAATGAAGTTATCTACAATGGGGCTAAAAACGTTCTGTGAAGTTGAAAAAGGATTTATAAATATTTTATATACAAGGTGATTATAATTAAAGTAGCGATTTCTAAACGGTATAATTTTAAAACTACACATCAAAGCGATTTGATATTTTACCAGAGCAATCGTGAGGCAATGAAATTTTGTTTGGCAAAAGAAAACAAAATATTTCCAAAATGTGCCTTTAATTCTCCGCAAAGTATTTGTTTCATGAAGCTCCACTTTTTCTCTTTTCACTATGACTGTTTCCGCTGTAAACACGTATTCTTGTCTTTTTTCTAAGAAAATTGTAGTAAACCCTTGAAGACTATTGTTTCCTACTATTCCATTGTGTTGCTAACAACATTCCTGTGTTTAATGAGTCCATTTAGACGTTTCCCCTGACATTATCTTGACAGCGCCCTCTATAGGAACATATTCGAATTACTTTTTTCCTCCCCCAATCAAAATTTCATTGCCTCACGATTTATCTGGTAAAATATCAAATCGCTCAAATGGGTAGTTTTAAAATTATAGCGTTTTGAAATCGTAACTTTAATTATAATCACACTGTATTAATACTATATAAACAAATAAATATATACGATTAAATGAATAGATCAATACCAAAAACACTATGCAAAGAAAACCACAACAAATTTTTGACACGGCGTCATTTACCCCCAACACATGACTTCACTTTCGATAACTGCTGACAACGGTCTCGTATTTATTTATTTATTTTTTTTTTTTACCATAATCCGTGTTATTGTGGATTATAGACGCATTGGAGGACTCTTGTACGCTAGAGTAGCATGTTTTAAAAATTTTTTGCTGCATGATAATTACTGGTATAATTACTGGCATGATAATTACTGGATATGAAATACGGAGTCGTTAAACGTCCTTGCCTCAAAAACCGGGAAAGAGCTCTTCAGTCAAAGATTGTTGATTTTGGGCAATGCGCCAGAACCCAGTCCGGTTGAAACCAGAGCCTGATTAAGGGGGAAGCACACTGATTTATACTTACAAGCAAGATTTATACTTACACTGTTATTTTTTAACAAATACTTTCCTCCTATAATAAACACAAAATTCTCATTAAAAATTATTTTAAAAGAATTCTGGTGTCTAATAACGGTGAGTAAATTGGAATGTTTTACACCATTCATTTTTTATAAAAAATATTTCCTCGTCAAAGCGTGGAATTTCTATGACATGAAGTAAAAAATAATTGTAAAAATATTCCGGTGGGAGCGGAGATAATGTGTGCTTTCCCCTTAATCAGGCTCTGGTTGAAACGTGTCACCTTCGCGGACGAAGTAGTGCGAAGTCCAAGGCGTCAGAGCATCTCGAACAGTCCGCCACTGATATCTGTCTGCATTCACTTTAAAGTTATTAAAGAATAGTTAAGTCTTTCCAGTTGCACAGATTCCAGCTGAAACTAACACTAAGACCGAAAAAGGGCTGCGGATGAGGTTTTTTTCGGAGCAACTGTCTTTTGTTTTCCCATTTTAACAGAATTTTCAACCGGCGAAACGGTAAAATTCTTCTCATCAGAGAATAACACTTTTTTCTAGCCGCCAATGCGGACAAGCGAAGTATTTTGTAGCATTTCTGTAGCTGTTCTTCATCGCGTCATTGAGGAATTGAAAGCTGGCGATATTTGTAGCTGCGCAGTTTCAACTTCTTTTGACAGTATAAGAAAATTCTGATAATTTTGAGTTCTTTAGCAGATTGCGGATGAAAACATTTGAATTACGGTGGCGGCGAAAGATGTAGTCGCGGTAACTGGACGATAGCTTCTGTAGGTGTTCCTATGACTGAAACAAACCGTAGTAACAATGTCAATCGTCTTTATTCTGGATTTTTGAGTTTTGACGATGGGGATTCGTACAATTTTATGAGCCGTAACGTAAACATACGTGAAAATAAAAAAATAAGTGATATATATTCTAGACCCAAACTTCATGTTGAATTCAACGAAGTCATCAAAATTAGCAATAAATTACATTGACAGTATCAAATATGAAAATAACAGAGAACAAAAACGAAATAAGTGTCTTTAGGTGTTTCCCTGAAATAATGCATTATTAAGAAATATAATAGGATCCTGTTTTATTCGTTAAGTGATGTATGTTTATCTGTCTATCTATCTAACTTTCCCTATACATATGATAAGAGTATTTAATGCATCGATTGCTATGAATAAAATTTAAATGATTTTTACATGTATACGTATTTTTTTTTTTTTTTTTGTTAAATACAGTAATGTTTTAAAGGAACACCAAAAGGTGAGCTTTTCATTTTAATATATGTAAACATTACGACCGCAAAGGATTAATACGGAATTTTGAATGGCTAAATCTGAAAGTTAAAAGATAATTTATTAAATTAAAAGTTATTTGAAGAAACTATTTTTAATGACTAAGTTTAATAAAGACGTATAAAAATATCTAATAGAAAAGTATTAGCCATTATAATATTAGAGCTATTTGTAAAAGTGGGGTATTAGAATAAAACGTTGTGCCTAAATGCGATAACCCATAAATGCGACAAAGTTCTTCTACTGAAAATCTAAATGCTTAAATCCCAAACTTATAAATCATAATGGAACATACACATTTCAAGAATGGTTCGCGAAACTTTTCATTAAATTTTAAAAGTTTTTTCTAGTAGAATTTACTTTTGCTATAAACATTGTCATTATGGCTTTCCCCCATCTTTTCCTAATTGCGATGAAATATTTTCAAATAGTAACTGTAATTTTATCCTTTCATCTTTCAAGGTCAAATAACCACTGTTACGTCATGTGCTTGAATACCCTTTATACCTACCAGAAGAAAATAAAAAAAATACTACATTTTTTTAAAAAGAGGGGTTTAAAATTTTTATCGCATTTAAGGGTCTGTTTACGCCATTTTCCTAAATGCGATAAATTTTATCCCTTAAATGCGGCAATTTTTACAGTTGATATATTAAGGGAAGTTTAAGCATTTTTTCCTTTTTAACACTTTCCAACAAGGTTTAAAAGTGACATAGGCTTATCTGTCCCTCTGTCCGTCTGTCTGTCTGTCTGTCCGCGCTCTAATTCCAGTAGGGACACCCGAAAGTATTCCAAAGCACTGTGTTCTATGAGAGGTATTGCTGTAAACCATATTTAATACCTCAACTGTATGCAAATCTTAGTGAAATTGAATCATGTTATTCAAGTTCACTATCGGATGTTTCATATATAAAATGGAATAAATACCACCACTAGTTTGTACACAGGGACTCTCGAAAGTACTCCAAAGCAATGCGTTCTATGAGAGGTATTTCTATAAACCAAATTTTAACAACTTTACTTTCCACAAAGTTTATTGAAATTGAAATATGTTATTCATATGCACAAAAGAATGCTTTGCATAGAATATAGCATGATTAGCATTAGATTTACAGGGTCACATAAAAATATTCAGTTACATTAAGAGCTGTTCATAAAAAATTGCTATAATTTCAATTTCGTTTTCATTAAGCGTTTTTAACATTGTCTAACAATTTTCATCTGTGAATATAATTTCAATTTAAGTATCTGTCTGTTCGTCTGTCCGCGCTCTAGCTCCAGTAAATATTTATGTAATTTCTTGAAACTGATATATGTTATTTAAGTTCACTATCGGATGTTCCCTATTGAAAAAGGAGTTAATATCTCTACTGGTTTGTGTACAGAGGCACCCAAACCTTTTACAAAGCATTGTGTTCTATGAGAGATATTTCTATAAACCATATTTTAATACCTTTACTGTACACAAACCTTAATGAAATTGAGAAATGTCATTCAAGTTCACTATCGGATGTTTTATATATTAAATGGAGTAAATACCACCACTGGTTTGGGCACAGAGACACTTGAAAGCATACCAAAGCATTGCGTTATATGAGAAGCATTTCTATAAACCAAATTTTGATAACTTTACTTTCCACAAAGCTTAATGAAACTGAAATGTGTTATTCATATGCACAAAAGACTGCTTTCTATAGAATATAGTATGTTTAGTATTAGTTTTATAGAGCAACAAAAAAATATTCAGATACATAAAGAGCTATTAAGAAAAGTTTGCTGGAATTGCACTTTCGTTTACATTAAGCGTTTTTAACATTTTCTAACAATTTTTAAGTGTGAATATAATTTCAATTTGTGTATCTGTGTATCTGTTTGTCTGCCCATCTGTCTGTCTTTCGGCGCTCTAACTCCGGTAAATATTTATGGAATATCTTGAAACTAATATATGTTTTTCAAGTTCACTATCGGATGTCCCCTATTAAAAATGGAGTGAATACCTCTACTGGTTTGTGTACAGGGGCATCGGAAAGTACTGCAAACTATTTTTTTTTCTATGAGAGGCATTTCTATAAACCATATTTTAATACCGTTACTTTACACAAATCTTAATGAAATTGAAATATGTTATTCAAGTTCGCTATCGGATGTTTCCTATGTGAAATGGAGAAAATATTACCGCTGTTTTGTGTACAGGGAGACTTACAAGTATTGCGTTGTATGAGAGGTATTTCTGCAAACTAAATTTTAATAACTTTACTTTGCACAAATCTTAATGAAATTGAAAATTGTTATTCATATGCAAAAAGGAATGCTCTTTTATAAATACAGTATGATTAGTATTAATCTTACAGGGCCACATAAAAATATTAAGTTACATTATGAGCTATTAATAAAAATTTGCTGTAATTGCATTTTCTTTTACAATAAGCATTTTTAACACTTTCTAACAATTTTTAAGCACGAATATGATTTTAATTTGGTTATCTTTCTGTCCGATTGTCTGTCTTTCTATCTGGCTCTCGTCCCGAGAGTTCTTAAATATTTTCAGAATTTTGAAAAATGGATATATGTTATTAAAGTTCACTATGGAATGTTTCCTATTTAAAATGCCATTAATATGTCCTACACAACGTGTTTGTATACAGGGAACTTTCAATGCTTTGCGTTTTAGGACAGACATTTTTATAAATCACATCTAAATAACTTTCTACTGTAAAAATTATAAATAAATTGAAATGTATTTTAATATTCTAAAATAATGTTTTGTATAGAATATGAGATGATCAACCTTCAGATTTACAGGTATATTATATTAAACTAAAATATTCAAATACATTAAGGGAAGCAATTATAATCTAACGGCTGGATTTTCTTTTGCATTAAGCCTTTTTAACGTTCTTCAACGATGTCTGAGAGCGGTTTTAAATTGAATTAGTCAATCTGTATATTTTTCTGTGCTTCTCTCCGTTGTTTGATAATGCAGGCAAAGAGTATTAAAAGTTATACGATACAACAAGCACGTACAATTGGATAGTATAATAACCAGTGCGTACTGCATGATTTTTCGTTCTTTTTTTAACACTTTCCAGCAAGGTTGAAAAGTGTCAATGACTTCGGTTTGTCTGTCTGTCCGCAGTCGAACTCCTGTAAATTTTCATGGAATTTCTTGAAGCTGATATGTCGTATTCAAGTTCACTATCGGATGTTCCCTATTGAAAATGGAGGGAATTCCTCTTCTGATTTGTCTACAGGGACATCCAAAATTTTCCAAAGCACTGTGTTCCATGATAGATATTTCTATAAACCGTATTTTGATACGTTTACTTTAAACAAATTTTAATGAAATTGAAATATATCATTTAAGTCCATTTCCGGATATTCCCCATGTAAATTGAAGTAAATACCATCACTGGTTTGTATACAGGGACATCCGAAAGTATTTAAAAGCATTGCGTTCTATGGAAGGTATTTCTAAGCACCAAATTTTAATGATTTTACTTTGCACAAGTCGTAAATATATATATATATATATATATATATATATATATATTATTCATATGCACAAAAGAATGCCTTCCATAAAATACAATATTATTAGCATTATATTTACAGGGCCACACAAAAATATTCAGATACATTAAGAGGTGTTGTTGGAAAATTGCTTGAATTGCATTTTCGTTTACAATAAGCCTTTTTATCACTTTCTAAATGTTTTTAATACTTTCCAATAAAGTTGAAAAGTGTTAATGACTTAGGTTTGTCTGTCTGTCTGTCCGTGCTCTATCTCCCGTAAATATTCATGGAATCAGAGTTACAGATACACTACTCAGGAAAGAATAGTTAAACACGGAGTTACACACTCTGTTATAAAAAGGCAAAGTTGCACACACAATTATACACAAACTGTTAATAAAAATGCAGAGTTACACACACAATTACACACAAACTGTTAATAAAAATGCATAGTTACACACACACTGTTAGCAAAAAATTAGCGTTACACACAGCGTTACACACATTGTGAAAAAAAAAAAAAGAGATTTACATACGGAGTTACACACACTGTTAATAAAAAGGCGGAAATATACACAGCAAAAAATCAGTGATACACGCAAAGTTACACACATTGTTCAAAAAAAAAAAAAAAAAAAAAAAAAAAGAATTGAACATTGAATTATACACACTGCTAATAAAAAGGCAGGATTATACACAGAGTTACATGCACTGTTAATAAAAAGGCGCTGTTAATAAAGAGTTACACACAGAGTTACACACACAGAGTTAATAAGAAGGCAGAGTTGCACACACACTTTTAATTACGTACAGGGTTACACACACTGTTAGTTACACATAAGTAAAATTACACACGTTGTTTGCTAAAAATCAGCGATACACACAGTGTTACACACACAATGTTAAAAAAAACTGTTAATAAAAAACAAAATTACACATGGAGTTACACACACTGTTAATAAGAAAGAAGAGCTACACACGCTGTTAATTGTATACAGGGTTGCACACACAGTGACAGTTTCACATAGCGTTACGTACACTTTTAGAAAAGTTCAGCAATACACACAGAATTACACACACACTGTTAAAAAAAAAAGAAGAGTTACACACTGTTAACAAACAGCAGATTTAGACACAAAGTTCCACACACTGTTAATAAAAAGAAAGAGTTACACACACTGTTAAAGGCAGAGTTGCACATAGAGTTACACAACATTTTATCTTGAAATAGTTATGTGGTATTAAGTATTTTATAAATTATAAAAAATGGACGAAAAATCATGCATTACGCAATGATTATTACACTTTCCAACTGCATGTAATTGTTGTATCTTATAACTATGAAAGTTCTGTACCTACGTTATCACACAACAAACAAACAGTAGTTCTGAAAGGCATATAGACAGACTAATTGAATTCCTAATCATTCTTAAACACTGTTTGAAAGTGTTAAAAATGCTTAACACAAAAGAAACCGTCGCCCTTCGATTGTAATTCCAGCCCTTAATCTATCTGAAAATTTCAGTGTAGCCCTGTAAATTTGAAGGTTATCAAAATCATATTTTATACAAAACATTATTTTAGCAAATTAACAATAAATGTCAATTTCTTTATGATTTTACAGTTGAAAGTACAGTATGAAAGTTCTTTAAATGTAAATTATAAAAATGTATGTCCTAAAATGCAACGCATTGGCATTTTTTGCGCGTTCCTGTACATAAACATGTTGTACAGTACCTATTAATGCCCTTTTTATTTGGGAACATTCAATAGTGAATATGAACAACATATATATATTTTTTAAAAATTCAGAAAATATTTCCGGACGCTAAGTGCGGTACACGGACAGATAGACAAATGGAGATTCGGGCACATAGATACAGAAATTGAAAACACGTTAAGACTTAAACAAGAAAGAAAAATCATGCAGTACCCATTGATTAGTAACACCTTCCAACTGTACGTAATTGTTGTATCGAATAACTTTTAATGTTCTTTGCCTACGTTGTGAGGTTGAGACGTCAGAACGTCACCACAGTTGTTTTACATAAGCTGGATCCAGCAAAGTAGAAAGTGGGGACGGTTAAAATCGCTTCGTAGCCAGTGACTCGGCGAAAGTTGAGGTCGAGTTAGCTTTGTGTCGGCAGGGTGCTGCAATGAAAGACTTAGATTTTGAATGTTAGATAAATTAGAAGTGATTTTAAAAGGACGGATTGAAATGAAGAGAGAGGAGGATGTAGGAAAGAAGTATAAAATGGCGATGGTTTTAGTAGATGGGAGTGGATGTTGGAGGATATTATAGTGGATGTTGGAGGATATTATAGTGGATGTTGGAGGATATTATAGTGGATGTCGGAGCATATATTATAGTGTGGATATTGGAGTATTATAGTAGATTGTTGAAAGTCTTACTTTGGCGAATATTGAGTAGTAGAAATTTAGAGGAGTGAGGAATAAGTCATGATGAGTGTTAGCACGAGTATTTGCTAGCGCTCGTGAAAGTGAATTTCGATCTGTAGGGAATCCTCTGATTGAAAGTGAAGTCGCAGCAGTGGAGTTACGAGTGCAACCGTCGCTACACCTTCAATTGCTTGCTGGGGTGAGATATTTAAGATAATCTAATTTAATTGTTGATATATATATTTTGATTGAGTAATACACTGACTGAGCTAGTTTAATTGCCAGGCCACCCTCCCCATTAATCTGCTCAAATAAACTTTAGTTATTGTTAATTCAAGTCTTGTGTTCTCTTACTTATCCATTTAGTGATCTAATTAAGTTAAGATGGAGTTTGCGTCAACGCAAACTTTACAACGTCATCACACAACAGACAGAAGGACTGAAAAATATACAGATAGACTAATTGATTTTAAAATTACTCTTAGGCATTTTGGAAAGAGTTAAAAAGGCTTAACGCAAAAAAAAATGCAGCCATTAAATTATAATTACAGCTTTTGATCTCTCTGAATATTTTAGTGTAGCCCTTTAAATCAAAAAGTTAATCATACCATATTCTATACAAAACTTTATTTTAGAATATTAACAATACATTTCAATATTTTTATGATTTTTGCAGTAGAAAGACTTACCTTTCAAAAAATTCTGACCTAAACCGTAATGCATTGGCTTTTTGTTGTTGTTGTTGTTGTTGTTGTGGTTGTCCCTGTAAACAAACTAGTTGTACAGGACCTATTAATGTCGTTTTGAATGGGGAACATTCTATAGGGATAATGTTTATAAAAATAACACTCATAAAACACAATGCTTTCGAATGCTTTTGGGTGTCCCTGTACACACACCAGAAGAGATATTCACTCCATTTTCAATATGGAACATCCGATAGTGAACATCAATAAAATATATCAGTTTCGAGAAATTCCATAAATATTTACAGGAGTTAGAGCGCGGGCAGACAGACGGACAGACAGATGGACAGATACACAAACTGAAATCATATTCACACTTAAAAATGCTAGAAAGTGTTAAAAACGCTTAATGTAAACGAAAGTGCAATTCTAGAATTGTTTTATCAGTAGCTCTTAATATAAATGAATATTTTTGTGTCACCCTGTAAACCTAATGCTAATCATGCTATATTCTATGCAAAGCATTTTTTTCTGCATATAAATAACATATTTCAATTTCTTAAAACTTCGTGGAAAGTAAAGTTATTAAAATTTGATTTATAGAAATATCTCTCATAGAACGCAATGCTTTGGAATACTTTTAACTGTCCCTGTAGATAAATCGGTGGTGGTATTTCTGCCATTTTATACAAGAAACATCCAGTAGTGAACTTGAATAACATATTTCAATTTAATTGAGATATGTCTACAGTAAAACCAATAGAAATACCTCTCATAGAACACAATGCTTTGAAATGCTTCCGGGTGTCCGTGTACACAAACCAGTATAGGTATAAACTCCATTTTAAATAGGGAACATCCGATAGTGAACATGAATAACATATATCACTTCGAAGAAATTCCATAAATATTTATGAGATTTAGAGCTCGGACAGACAGACAGGCAGACAAGCAGGCGTACAGGCAGATACACAAAACTGAAATCATATTCACCCTTAAAAAATGTTAGAATGTGTTAAAAACGCTTAACGTAAACAAAAGTACAATTCTAGCCATTTTTTTTTTTTTTTTTTTTTTTTATAGCTCTTAATGTAACTGGATATTTTTGTGCCACTCTGTAAATCTAATGCTAATCATGCTATATTCTGTGCAAAGCATTCTTTTGTGCATATAAATACCATATTTAAATTTCCAAAATCTTCGTGGAAAGTAAAGTTATTAAAATTTGATTTATAGAAATATCTCTAATAGAACGCAATGCTTTGGAATACTTTTGAGTGTCCCTGTATATAAATCAGGTGGTGGCATTTCCTCCATTTTATACAGGAAACATCCAATAGGGAATTTCAATAACATATTTCAATTTCATTAAGATATGTCTACAGTAAATGTATGAAAATATGGTTTATAGAAATACCTCTCATAGAACACAATGCTTTCGAATGCTTTTGGGTGTCCTGTGCACAAACCAGTAGAGGTATAAACTCCATTTTCAATAGGGAACGCCCGATAGTGATCTTGAATAACATATTTCAATTTCATTAAAATATGTCTACAGTAAAGGTATGAAAATATGGTTTATAGAAATACCTCTCTTAGAACACAATGCTTTGAAATACTTTCGGGTGTCCCTGTACACAAACCAGTAGAGGTATCATATTCATCCTTAAAAAATGTTAGAATGTGTTAAAAACGTTTAACGTAAACGAAAGTACAATTCTAGCGATTTTTTTTAATAGCTGTTAATGGAACTGGATAATTTTGTGCCACGTTGTAAATCTAATGCTAATCATGCTATATTCTGTGCAAAGCATTCTTTTGTGCATATAAATACCATATTTAAATTTCGAAAAACTTCGTGGAAAGTAAAGTTATTAAAATTTGATTTATAGAAATATCTCTCATAGAACGCGATGCTTTGGAATACTTTTGAGTGCCCCTCTATATAAATCGGTGGTGGTATTTCCTCCATTTTAAACAGGAAACATCCAATAGGGAATTTGAATAACATATTTCAATTTCATTAAGATATGTCTACAGTAAAGGTATGAAAATATGGTTTATAGAAATACCTCTCATAGAACACAATGCTTTCGAATGCTTTTGGGTGTCCTGTGCACAAACCAGTAGAGGTATAAACTCCATTTTCAATAGGGAACGCCCGATAGTGATCTTGAATAACATATTTCAATTTCATTGAAATATGTCTACAATAAAGGTATGAAAATATGGTTTATAGAAATACCTCTCATAGAACACAATGCTTTGAAATACTTTTGGGTGTCCCTGAACACAAACCAGTAGAGGTATCATATTCACCCTTAAAAAATGTTAGAATGTGTTAAAAACGCTGAACGTAAACGAAAGTACAATTCTAGCCAACTCCATTTTCAATAGGGAACGTCCAATAGTAATCTTGAATAACATATATCAGTTTCAAGAAATTCCATAAATATTTACGGGAGTTAGAGCACGGACAGACAGACGGACGGACAGACAGACAAACCGAAGTCATAAACACTTTTCAACCTTGTTGGAAAGTGTTAATAACAGTTTTCAACCTTCTTTGGAAAGTTTTAATAACATTAAAGTAGCTCCCATGTAATCAATGCATTATCGCATTTAGGGAGATTGAACACCGCATTCAGGATATAGTACCTTAAATGCTACAAAAATTTCCTAAATGCGACGCTGGTATATATTTTCATAAATTACTGATATTTTTTTAATTTCTTGAAAAAAAAAAAAAATGACACAAAACACTAGTTTAGAACTATGAGTATAATATTCAACCATTTTTTCTTTCTTTTCATAATTATTTGTTTACTAAAATATCATAAGTTTCCTAAATGCGATAAACTTACCAAAAATCACGTCGCATTTAGGCACAATGACCTTACATGATAATTTTTATTAAAGTATTGCATTATAATATTATTCAAAACTATGTTTTTTGACAGACTAATCATCACATGAGATTGTTTTGATAATATTATTAAATTTTATTACTAATATTAGTAACAAAAAAAAAAATCTGTTAGTAAAACAGGGAGATTTATAACATGTCTGGGAACTATTTAATAAGGAAGCGTGTTTGATAACCTAATAAAGTAATATATATATATATATATATTTATTTATTTATATTAATTCAACGTATTAATTTTGTTATATGTTAAAATTATTGCGATTTATTGCGAGAACAAACAAACAAACAAAAAAAGTTTTGCAAAAATTTGAAATATACATAATCTGAAAAGTATTTTTTAATACTTTATACAAAGTAAATCAAAATTCGAAAATCTATAATTTTATTTATGTCTGATAATCTGAAATTTAAACCAATTTAGTGCACTAGTAAAATACAAGTTTAGTGGATTTTTACTTTGTGTGTAGCTGTTAATTTATGTCAAGTTATTATATTATATTATTTTTATCGATTTTTGTGTAAAACCGCATATGCAGATAATATGCAGATGATTTTAATGTAGTTTCTGGAAATGTGGTTATTGTTATACTCAGCGTTAATATATGTATAAACGCAACTTTGTATTTTTTGGTTTGTATGTACTTTTTCCGAATTTAGTTAAATTTATTTCCCAAAATGTGATACTTGTTCAGATAGAGTGATATTTTAACTGTATGTTTATTTATCCTTGACTAATTAAATATCAGTCTGTAGTTTTCCACGAAAATTTAAAAGGCACAAAAAGAAAATAATTATAAGATAAAAACAACTTTTTATGTACCATGTTTTAAATTTTCTGATGAATCATAGAGCTCTTATCAATGTGCATAAAATTTTTTAAATGATAATGACGTTTACTTTTGTCAGACGTATAATTTAACTTTTTATAATTTTTTAACGTTCACGTTTAATTAAATGTATTTATTTTTATGTCGAAAAAAAAATGAACGCGTAATTTTTTTTTGGCAATAATTAAATTATAGCTAATATTTTAATGGCTATTTTAAAGCTATCAGGATGTTATTATTTTCATATTTTAATTAATTATAAGAAAACTAATCAAAAATTCGAAAATCGGACTTCGAAGTATGGTGTGGTCACCGGGTTCTGAGCTACTGTGAAAGTTTCAAATGTTTAGCTAATAGGGAAGGTAGTTAAAATTCGATTGTAAGATTTGTACCGGACAAACAAACAAACAAGAATAAAAATTAATTAAAACATGGTAATAATAAGTGAATAAATCGTGTGTTGAGAGTATTAATATATATATTAATTAACAGTTAACCTTAAAAATATATTTTGCAGTATTAATGTAATATTAACACTTGCACGAGAAAGAGATCTTTTTAAATAATCCTTAAAACATTAATTTATTTATACAAATATAACACTTACATTACCGACAATTTCCTTCCTCTAATTACCATAGAAAAATCGTATTACTAACTATTAATTATTTTAATGCAATCTACCGTGACAGAAGAACATTTCAAGGAATAAAATACCAGTTAAGTAAATCATGAAAAGTCAATAGTGTGTAACTTATATCTAGAATATTTTTTGACTATCATTTATCGTTTCTTTGGCACTCAGAGCGATAAAATCTATTTATAAGACATTATTAGAAATAAATTGTTAAGTATTTGGAATATAAAGAATGTTACAAAGTTAAAATTTAACCGGATTTATTTCTTGCAACATCTGAGTTTGTTCTTAAGGGTTTAACCAGTTTAACCCGTTTAATAAGTGAGGTGAATATTCACAAAAGCTTCATATCAAGAAAAATCCTTTAAATATTTAGATATAAAAAATGATAATGAATTGATCATTTTGTTTAAGTAATTTTGCGTGTTTTTAAAACCTTCTGTCATTTAATTTTGAAACGTGTCAAAAAGTTAGGATAACGTGAAACTTTTACTTTGAAACTTAAAATGTGGTTTATTTTATAGTTTAAATAGTATAAAAAATTATTTTACAATTTATATTGCAAATTTTTGTTTTATTTTTTTTTAAGTTCAATTATGTGAAATTCGTTGCAATTGTTTTTAAGTCATCGATGGTTCACTGGGAAGTGAAAGCCATTGCTCTTGCAAGAGCCTGAAGAGAAGGAATGGCAGCAGTAACATATTTACCTAAAGCATTCCAAATACGCTCGCTGGGATTCAAATCCTGTAATAGATTCTATGCGACGATTTTTTTTTTGCTTAAAATATTTTTCTACTATCCAAGCCCAGTGTGATCTTGTGTTGTTCTCCAGTAGTAGAAAATCATTAACTATTGCTTCAGCATAAGAGCGCACACAAACACCAATGATTCATCTCTATAGAAATGGGCATTAAATTGATCACAGGGAAAGACGTGGAATTTTACGCGCCAGCTGAAATAGTTACTACAACAAACAAAGACATCCGTATGGTACAAATCCATACAAATCCATATGACTCTTTTTCAGATCTCATGTTCTCTTCAAATAATCTAGGTCTAGTATCACTTTAAAAACTAACTCCCGACTCGTCCGTGAAGAAAACAGGCCCCTGTTATTAAGCCGTACTGTAAGTATGTTGGCGTGCTCTCTCCAAACGTTCCTTTCTGTTACGTGAAGCGAGCGGCATGCAAATGGCTGGTTGTCTTGGGTAAAGACCACTTTCGTACAACATATGTTGAAACCAACCTTTTGGTGGCTCCAGCGACGCAGGCTCATTAAAGAGTTAGGGCGGCGATTCTTTTACTTGGTGCACATAACCGCAAATATTGCTTGTTGTACTGTTTAGTCGTTATTGGATTAACCTTCTGTATACCAAACCAGTGTTTTGAAATTTTTTCATACATTATAAACCATAGAATCTTAACAATTAGCCATTTGGCACTCTCTCTCTTAATTTGACTTAACTTTGTATCCCAAGGGTTCTCCATCGCAGTTTTTCAAGCAAATGGTACCTTAAGGTTATTGTAATGAATTGGATATTCCAGATTTATTATCTCACTGACAGAGCGATTTTTGCAGCCTTATATCTAACAGCCTTACTCTCTAACAATTTTATAGTCCTCAAAGGTGGCAAATTCCATCTGTAGTGCCAAAATGTCCATACTGCAGTTTTATTCAGCACATTTATTTAACAACATATTCAAATTTAATACGGATTGGGTTCTTTTTAAAAGAAATATCGCTATTTTTGTGACTTTTTCTTAACTTTTTGAAAACAATATATCTATTCGGAATTTCGAGAAAATAGTTATAAAAAATTATAAACATATCGTAGTTTTGCATGATTTTGCATATTATAGTTTGTTATAAGGATGAAAATTAATGCTAATAATTAAAAAAAATTTCTATTATTTCTTCCAAAATTAGATAAAACATTTACTTCGTTCAATAAAAAATATATTTTTTAAAATTAAAATTAGAAATCTTTAATGTTTTATCATTCTGTGTTGTTTAAATTATTATTATTTATAAATTAAATGCATTAGCATAATCTGAAGGTTTGTGATCAACTATATCTATAAAAATTAACATTACGATAAATCAGAATAAAGAATTATTGTCTAAGGATTATTATAAATTTTCTGTAATATTCTATGGCGTTTCTAATTATGTTCTTTTAATAATAAAGCACAATAATGTTTTAATAATTTCTTTGAATAAGCTAATTATGTTCTCTTTCTATTTTCAGAAAATCTTTTTTAAAATCGAATAATTTTAAAGGCTTTAATGCTATGGTAAGTGTACCAGTGATTGTCACTATACCACTAGTGGCCCCTTTAAAAATTAACTCTAAAACTAATTTTGTAAATTGTGTAACTATTCCCCTCGCATTCAGATTTGGTATTACAACCCTTAATTATTAATGTATTTAAATATGAAGATATCTAGTTCTAGAATTCCGTGAATTTAAATGGCGTAATTTAAAATTTTTGTCACCTTAACATTATTTCTTATGGTTTTGTATAAGATAAGCGAAATATAATTTACACTGAATGTGCTTATTTCAAGGCCAGTTTTTGTATCATTTGATTTAATATGGCTAAAATAATTATGCAGAAGACATTTATAGCGTTAAATTTGATTTTTTTTTGTAATAGTATGTAACTTTTTACGAAAGTCTATTACTGGCTGTCCACCATCACTGATAAAAACGGACACTTTAATCACTTTTGGATCATTTGAATTTTAAAATGAAATCAGTAGGGAAAAATGACCGTGTTTTTCAAAATTCAGATTAACGAACAGAATGTGAACCCGTCTCACTCAAAATAAGATTAAATTAATGGTATTATTATTATTAAATAAAATAAAATATACAAATTTCAAAAGGCGCTTAATTAATACTGCACGTCTTCGGTATTACGATTCCTGAAATATGTAAATTTAGGAAATTTCCATTACCTTACTATAATGTTACTATTTTCCTCCCTGTCCTTTGGAAAATCCTTACGACTACCGCAAACTCCATCCCGTAGGTACCTTTGTTGTCTCTCTCTTAGGAGAGATATGAGCAACCTGTCCGCTTCTCGTAAAAATCCTGACTGTACAAAGTTCCGTTTGATGATATCTTCAAACTGGTGCTTTGTAGTGCTTTACTAAACACCAGGGTCGTCTATTACTCTCATACACACACACACACACACACACACACATATATATATATATATATAAGTAGTGAAGATAAACTATTTATTATAGGTATAGTTTCAGTTTTTTTTCTTTGTCTAAAAAAGAAGAAAAATATCAACGTAAATAAATAAATCCCAAGTAAAAAAATCAGGAAAAACCTGTAAAGGTAACCTTCAGAAAAACTGCAAGAATCTTGCAGGTGTTCTGAACAAACCGGTATGAAACTAAAATAATAATAATAATAATAATAATAATAAAAGAATATTTCCTCTAAGAAACCTGTAATTTATATTATTCTTCAAAACGCCTTAGGAAACTTTAAAATACCAGCAAAGTGTTACAGGAAGTTCAAAATACCAACAGTAGTTTTTGGTAATTCTGAAGTTTTTGGCAATTTTTGTAAACATAACGATTATTTCACAATACATTTTTTACGTGCAAATATAAATTGCCTCTTAATTATGACGTCATTTACTACAGATTTTTCAAGATCTGGTATAAAAAATGACGCCAGTTTCACAAAATGTTTTTTTCCCACGTTTAATTTCCTCTTAATAATGACGTCATTTCCCATAGATTTTTTTAAAACAAAATAACTCTAAAGCAGTATGGAAAAATCTGGTTTCGTATAAGACCATGTCTTATAAAAATACACCTGTGTAAGAAATTGTATGAATGTAGATTTAGCTTTTCTACTCGTATGCAAGAAAAGGGTGATAAACACATTCACATACAAAGATGGAAAAAAATTTAAGACCACATGTGAAATTGAAAAAAAAAAATTTTTTTTACTTAGAAAAAAGAATATCAAATAGTATAAACTGAATAAAAACTAATAAATCTTTACGGCGTTTTAAAAGAGAGTTATTGTAACTACATATTATATACAAGTGATTTTATTTTCACAACATAAAAGGTTGGAAAAAACTTTAAGACCACAAAGTTAAACATTAACTAAAAGTATGAATTCTAATTTTTAGTACTTCATGTGTTTCGCTTTTACATGAATTACTTCTAAAAGACGATATTGGAAGGATTTTGCTAGGTTTGCATGTTAGAAACGATATTTTATCCCATGCTTTTGGAAATGCAGATTTGAGCTCAGAAAAAGAATGGTATTGTTTACCATTTTCATTTACTTTGCGTGCAACGATACTCCACATGTTTTCCACGTGATACTCCACAACGATACTCCACATGGTGTTAAAGTCTGGACTTTTGGCCAGAAATTCCATAAAACTTACGTTATTGTCAGTTAACCAAGAAATGGTTGAATCAGATTTGTGCACAGAGACGCATTATTTTGCTGCAAAAGCAAATTTTGATCCATAATCTTTTTTGTAATGGAACAAAATTGCTAGCTAGTGTATCTTGATAGTCAAAAGAGTTTATATTGCTTTTAGTGAACATAATATTAATCTTACCTCGAGCACAGAAACCTACCCAAATCATGACAGATCCCCCTCTTTGCATTCGCTTTGAGAAATACGTAAGGATCCTCTCTTAAACCATGCCAATGGTTTCGTAAAACGTCATGTTCATCTAAGTTAAATTTCTTTTCTTCTGTGAACACTTTTTTTCGCCAAAAGTTGGGTTTGAAAACATCACATACTGCGAATTTCAATCTTACTTCAATATGCCATTTTTTAAACTTAGGTTTGCTTTTAAATTTTGAATAATGGATTTTGTGCACGATTCAGAACATTTCTATCAGCTCTAGCTGTCACTTGAAGCTTAAGAGCCGATTTTATTCCTGAAGAATATGCATTGTCTTTAACAGCCATTTTTATAACACTTCTTTTCACTCTGGGCGATAGATTTGAAGGCCTTCCTCCTCTATTTTTTGTAGCATATCTACATGGATCTGCAAGAAACTGATGAACTACAGTTTTAAACCTCTTGATTTTGCTCGCGATTTGCCTTTCACTCATTACACTTTCTCGAAATGCCAAGATTTTCCCTGTTTCAATTTCACTCAGTAATTTTCCTCTACCCATAATCTAAGTTGCTTCAACATTCAGCTAAATAATTAAAAAAGTTTCTTTTCATTCTAACAACTGTCCCACACAAAACCGGGCAAATATGAAGTCATCTCATTATGCAAGCAATCATTTTTAAAACTGGTCTTAAAGTTTTTTCCATTTGATTATATTACACATTTTTATATTTATTCATTTTTATATTTATATCACATATTTATATCGTTTTTATATTTATTCATACATTTTTATATTTCATTCTTTATTTCGAAAATAAAGGTATTTTAAATTCTAAATTCATATTTTTTAATTTCTTACATTTTATATATTAAATATAAGGATAACTTTCAAAGATATTTTCATTATTTTTGAATTAAAACAAAAAATATCGGTGGTGGTCTTAAAGTTTTTTCCACTATTCTACACACGCTCAATTTTATTATAGGTAGATATTCAGGATTACATTTAATCACAGCATATATAGAATACATGAAAAAAAGAAGTGATAGAGTAATATTTTTTAAATAATTTATATATTTTTAATATTATGTAATTATATCAAATCGAAAGTAGCATATTTATCAAATTTGCAATGGCATGTAACTGATTCACGTGCAGATAAATTAAAAACTGATTCAGTAAAGTTCCAAACCTGTGTTCTTTTCTTTCCTCCAAGAAAAAAAAAAAAGAAAAAAAAAATTCAATATCGTCTTGGAAATAGATTTGCTGTTGACGGTAGCAACGGGCATATTTTGAGAGTTCCTAAATGAAGCGCTCGATGAGTTTTGAGAAAAACAATTTTTTGTTTACAAAATACTCGTTTTTAGAAAACTTTGCTTTTGAAAAACTGATGTCTGAAAAGAAATGGAAGACAGTACTAGAATTTCAATATATTTCAAGTCAGAGGGAAATTTAAATGATTTCTTTTTTATTTAAAAATATTCATTTTCTGAGGATTTGTTTTTAAAAAAGCTGAACTTCCATAGAAATTGAAAGAATCTTTTTTTTTTTTCAGATTTTTAGTTATAGTAGAATGTAATTCTTATCTTTAATGAAAAATATTGTAATTGCAATAAAATTCGAAATAAAAGTGATTGAGAAATGGAATTATACACTATAAAGGTACGCTACTAAAAATAAGCAAATATAATAAATGGATGTAATTTAAATTTTAGAAGATATTTAACTTATTCTGACTAAATATTTTATGAAACATATGTTGATAAAAAAAAAAAAAAAACTTTAAATGGTTTTATGTATTTACCTACAAATTTAGAAACGTAAAATTGAATTTTTTTTTTTAATTTAAATTCCATAAAAAAATAAACTAATCTTCTACCCATCCCCACCCCTAGAAATATATTTTTAAATTTAGTCGAACATTTATTGGGTATATGTAGAGTATTTTGAACTAAGGTTTTCTTTAAAATTCGTTTTAATCAAACTATTACGTAATATATTTCGTGTCTTAAAAAAGAAAAACACAATTACAGATGTTTAACTTACAAAGGAAGGGAGGGTTAAGAAAAAAAGAAAAAAAAAAGTTTCAAATAAACCTTGCATGTGGCATATAGTCAGCAGGCCTATATGTTAAAGATTTTGATAATTTTATGTTTGCTATAAAATCCATTTTATAGCAGTTTTAAAAAATATAAAAAAAAATATATATAAAAATGGAGAGTTAAACTTCATACTGTAAATAAATAGTCAGTTAAACGCCAAATTGCAAATTTTGCCATAAACGATTGTGCATAAAAAGAAACGCATTTTTTAAATAAAACGTTTCATATTTAAATTATGTGTTGTAATTTTATTTACTTATTTATTTTATTTTTTAAAGTGTATCTGTCTATTTGAATTAAATTTTTCATCTTTATTGAATCTTTAACTACTTTAAGCACTTTGAGAATTCTGGTAAGGTAATAACTTTTAACAACCATCCACATTTTAATAATCAATAAAAACAAGAGTGATTCGAGTTAAAAATAAGCGTTTGGGTAATCCTTATGCAAAAACTACTGGCTGAATCATAGCTTTTTTTTTTTTTTTTGTCCACGTAGTATGTTGTTTTATTATTTGAAAAAATATAGTTAACGTTTTCGTCGATATGAGAGAAAACTAGAAGTGCAAAAAAGCCATAAAAATTAAATTATATCCATGCCAAGACCACCCAGAATTTAACGGGAAAAGCCGTATCTTTGATTTTTCAAAGAAAAAATGGAGATGAAAATTCCATACAAGGGAGAGGAAATTTCCAGATTTTCTCCTTTTTGAGGAAAGAGTGAATTATTAATAAGCTGACCAATAATAATAATAATGTCAGAATAGTGATCAGGCCAATGGTCAAGATAAATTAGCTAAAAGAATTTCCACTGGTCAAGGGGTGGCGAATGACATTCCCCTTTAGTATGACAGTCTTCAGAAGAGAAAAAAAAAATAAGAAGATTATACAGAGCATAATGTACGAATATGATAGTAAAAATTTCTTTTCCACTCAGAGATATTAGAGATATTTCTAATGAACTACTGTTATCAACGGTTAAAAAAAAAAAAAAAAAAAAAAAGAGGGAGAGAGATAGTCATTAATTATGGCAATGATGATGAAATCTAATCGAAGGAAAATAAAATGGAATTGCATCCGTAAGAATAAGTTTTTATCCAGAGAAGTACTAAAAACAATGGTGAATAAAAATTGGCTAGAAGTCCGGATGCATTTGGAGTGTAAAAGAAATTACTAACATGGAATAAATATAAATTTCTGAATTTATTAAGATTCAAAAGAAAGGAATATTCGGCTGTTAAGAAACCTTATAAGAAAATGAAATATAATTTGTTTTTAAAGTTACGAATCAATTATTATCCAGAAGAATAATGTAATCGATGGTGAAGAAAATTTTGTAAAAATTCAAAATCAATAGATTAGTAGTTTGAAAAAAATATTGTTAAAGATAAAAAAAAAAAAAGAAAAAAAAAAAAAAGGAAAAAGATAGAAATTAACGATAAATTACGATTTTAATGGACTTATTTTGTATGGACTGTTATGTATTATTAATAATCGATAGAATATATAAACCTGAACATTATAATAACCCATTTTTGCTCCTTTTTACAGACGATTTGCGATTACCGTTCAATTTATTTTAAATAAAGGGCCGAGAATGTGTGAATAGTTATATGAGGAATAATAAACTGTAAGCTAAAAAAATATGAAGCATTCATCAACCAAATTTTGTGCCTTTATGGACAATTTATGAGTAACCTGCTTATTGGTTACTCATGATCAGAGTGACTGTGGTGGTAAGTGGCATATTTAATTATTTGTTATGTTGCAATAATGATAAGATTATATTAAAAATTTTCCCTCTAATAAAGTTTTGAAAATAATGAAAAAAAAGTAAGTGTAATATGTCTTAGTGTTTAATTTTAGTAATAAAGATTTTTAAATAAATGTTGTTTGATTATTTCTTTTATCATTGATTTTTAGAATTTTATGTTTACAGATAAAGGAATAACATTTAAAAAGAAAAGATTTAAAAAATAAATAGGTTATTGTTGTTATTTTAGAATAAAATTTTGCGCAATTTCGTATTGCACTGTTATGTGGTTGAAAAAATAAATTTTAGATTCTGCTACGTATTTCTTTATCACAGGCTATAAGGAAGCAATAACACCACTTTTCCAACTACGCCTTAATAATTTTTTACGTGATGCTAAAGATGTTGCAACGATGTAAAAATGCTGAATATGTCGCAAAGATAATTTTGTCAAAAAATTTAACACAATTGCTTTACGATTTACGAATTCTGGCCTTTTTCTTTATAATTGCTTCCTCGAATTCCGTAAGATAAGGATAGTAAACATCTCTGTTGATCATTTGGCAACTCGAAACACACAACATGTTTGTAATCTTACCAAATTGGTAGTAATTTAAAATAATCTCAAAAGATGATCGTTTTCTGATTCAATTTAGCTTTCAAAATGGATTGTACTGGTTTATCACGCATGGACCATGAGCTTTTCTAGATATATATTATTGTAGGCGACACATGTTTTTATTGTCTTGATAATTCATTTTTAAAAAGCGCAAATTGCCTTATGTTTCAAATACAGGGCGAAGCGTGGTTCAGAAATTCTTGGAAGCGCTTAAGAGACACGCTTCCAAAGGCGGAGGGAGAATCAGTTCAGCATTTCGCCATCGTGATATTGGATCTGATAGACGAGAAACTGAAAATACTATTTCACTTTTCCTATCTAAAATAATGAAATCATTGTTATCGCTTCCATGGACGCTTCGCCACTGTTCAAATACATATAGCAAATTTTGATTCACTGAGTTAATTTATTTCAATTCAAACGGAATCTAACAATCAGGCTTTTTAAGGAGTTAAAAACATCGTATGTGATTTTTGATTGATGTATGTGTTACATTAAAGATTTTTTCAACTTCTTGCACAGACTATTTTGACACAAGACTAACGAAACTGTCATAATGCTGTTTCTTTGTGGAAATCGCAATTACTTTTTGTGCAGACTGAAATTACTTTTTGTGGAAACCATAATTACTTTTTTGCCGATTCAATAACATGTTAAAAAATAACTTACTCTTTTTTCGAAAATAGCTAGATAATCTCGGAAAAAAAAATGTCTAAAAAAGACAAAATGTCTGGAAATTTAAGGCACATGCGCATGTTGAAAATGTCATGTGAGCGTAATATAATTTTAATCCGTTGTAAAAACTGTTTAGTTATTTTAAAAGTCATAATATTTACTTACTTTGTGGGTATTATAAGCATTTGAGATGAAAAGCAAATTTCACAAAATTGATATAAAGACAATGCTCTTTTGCAAATTCGAAAGAGTAAACTATAATATTTTGACAATAACGATTAACATAATTAAAAACATTAACATTAAAAAAAAAAGTCTCGAGTAATTGCTTAATGCCACATCATTGTCTTGAGTAATTACTTAATTCCACTTAATTTTTCTACAATTCATTTTCACAAATGTCCATAACATAATTCTTTCTTATTTTATTATTTTCAACGAAACAGAATACTGCTAACATAAATAATTAGAATTTCCGATTTGAGAATAATTCTATTCAAAATAGAACATTCATGTTTTCTGTTTATGAACGTATTAGGAAAAGACGATGATGGGAAAAAAATGTAATTGCATTTTCGAATCGCTGTGAAAAGAATAATTATATTGGTAACTTTTACTTACTCATTTCATTACCTATAATAAAAATAATGTATGCTTGGTAATATTGAAATCTGAAAATATAATGGAATAATGAAAGTTAGCTTTGCGTTTGTGATTCCATTATGGATGCCTTTCTTTCTTTGCTTTTCTATTTACACTAGTGTCGATTTCAATAAAAACGAAATAATAGGTATCTGGGTTATTGTATAATACGATATATCTATTTTTTTTTATTATTGCAGGGAACGATGCTTCAATAGATATAAAAATGTGAATTCAATAATTATTCAAATATCGCATCTAATTTTTGTTTATCCGTGAAAGTAACTTTTGTTTCTGATGTATTGACGCCTTTGTAGTTTTTCTTATACAAAATATTTTTTATATTTTACAGTAACATTTTATAGACAAAATTCTGATTTAAAATTCTGTATTACCATTAAAAATGATGAATGTTATTTAATTTTGTTCGTGGATTTGTAATAAAGGCATATTCGGAATAATTATATTACTTCATTTTTAAAAAAATATTGAATTGCTATTGAATTCTATTTATAAAATTATTGAATAATAATAATAATACTAACTTGATTTTATTTTATTTTATAAGAAGAAAGTATTGTGTTCGTTAAATCTTTCTGTTTTTATCACTTTTATGTGTTTTAAATGCTCATCAGAACGTTTCCGTCCAATTTCGAATGGTGTTTATCTGTAAACATAAATTTGAGCGTTTACGTGCGTGTGACAAGAATTTTGAAGTTCCTTTAAATATAGAACTAATGCACATAATTTCACGATTTCTGATATTTATTTGTACATTTACATAAATTGTTGACTACCAACTTTTGATAAATGTGGCTCAACAGGAGGCGTTGCTTCTTTGCATGATCTTCCCTTAATGTAAGGCCTGTATCTTAGCTATTCTATGAAGTATAAGTGCACCAAAGATGGTATATAAGATAGTTAGTATGAAAGATTTTACTGATTCAATATGGGTGCATATCGGTTTATGGGTATTAATGGTTTCATATAATTTTCTGACTAATCATTTTATTATAATGGTATGGAAGAAAGCTTTGTAGTGGCCACAGCATACTTGTTTTTGCAATAAAGTTTTTTAAAATATTGTTACAAAATTGTAAATAATTGTGTTTATTTTTGCATAAAATCTTTCAAAGAGGCTTAGTAAGTTGATAAAGTGCTAATTTTGTGCATTTCTAGTCTTTTAGCGTTGAAATAGTCTTATTTTCCCTTAAAAACGCATTAAAAAGCCCCAATAAGGCAGGTAATGGATTTGGCTCCAAATTTGGCGACTTTTTCCCACCTTGGCGATTTTTTTGGCGACCTTGGCGAGAAAATCCTTATTAGGGATATACCAAATATGGAAGCTGTAAGTTGATTGGTTGACGACTTTCTAGAGTTTTCTCGAAAAATCTGGGTTCCATGGAACAGTATGGACAATATTCCTGTGACGTCACAGTGGGTAAAATCGCTGAACACGTGGCCGATATTTTGTAAACAAATTAGATTCAAGATGCCATTCTATTGTTACGCATAACATTTTCCTAAATATTTCTCCAGTGAAACTTAATAATCATATATCTGTACAAACAAGAACAAAAGAGAAATGCAAACAACTGAATCGAACGATAAAGTTAAGACTATTCCATATCGTAAAATTGCAGAATAATTTATGTATATAATGACATATATGTATATAATTTATGTATATAATGACACATATGTATATAATGAATAAAAGATTAATAAGAACATTTTATACACACACACATATATATAGACAACAAAGCTTAAATAATTAGAATTTCAATCACTTTAATAAAGGAATTTATTAAATGGAACATCCATTTAAATTTGTTAACATCGCCATATAGACCGTGGGCCATATGCTAAAAATGTCATTTAAAAACAAGTTCGTTTCAAATTTTTGGGGGCAATCTGAAAATTTTGCTAATATATTCTTTTTAAGATAGGTAATGAAAATATCAAATGTTCTGGAAATAAACTTTGCACATAAATTTGGAAAATTGATTCCTATTTGAAGGAACTGAGTTTACATTTACGATGCTGGATTACGGCTGAAAGCAATATATTTCTGTTAATATTGTGATTCGATGAATAAATTTTAAATTAATTTGCACACAAGTGCTAAAATCATATTCCTGAAAAAAGTGCTAAAAAAAAGTAAAATATTAATAACTAGTTGATCTGCAGATCAGAAGCCTCAACGTCCAATTTTCATCACTCATTATTCAATAGATCATTGATAATATTTATTTACTCCATATTATATATATCATTATTATCATCAATTTCAATCTTTATCAGTTCACTGCAGGATGAAGGTCTCTTCTAAGTGATTCCAATCTACCCTGTTTTCTGCAATTCTTCTCCATTCTGCTCTTCCAAACTTTACAAATTTATCTCTCCAACGACACATTGGTGTCTTTCTCGGTCTTTTGTTGCATCGCGGTATCCAAAATAGGACTGGTGGTTCATCTATCATCATTTCTTCTGGAAAAATGCCCAGCCCAGCTCCATTTTAACTTACTTCTAGAAATGACATCAGTAACATTGGATTTATCCCTCATCTAATTCAAGTGTTTCGCTTTCTTTCTCTTCGGCTGAGCCCTAACATGCATCTCTCTCACTTTATATATATATATATATATATATATATATATACATATATGACGACTTGCTACATAAACAGATACATTTCTAATGAGGGCTACCGGCCCCTCTTCAACTTTCCGCTGTATATCTCTGTCTATACCTATCTCTCTACATATATATAGTATATATATTTATATTTTCCTAATAACAGCCTTCTATTAATTACTTATAAATAGAAGGCTATTAGATTATTTGATACATAATCTTGTACCAAACTATGATTTGGTACAAGTGTTTAAACCATAAATACATGTACCAAATTTCATGCAAAAAGATTACCCTGTGTAACCCAGTAAACTAATTATTAATTCTATGCCCACAATTTTCCACAGAAAAACATGCTTTTAAACATTCTAATAACATTTTATAATATTTAATGTAACCATGTTAAAATACATTTTTAATACATACTGTCTATAGACCATAATGGTACGATATTCTTTTGTGTGTCCCTGAAAAGGAGCCACCGTTCTTATATACGCTAGTAAAAATAGTATACGTAATTAATTATAACTCACTTATATTTCAACGTAATTTGACCTCATTTAATGATTACAGAATGTCATCGGAATTCTTTTGTATGATCCTGTAAATAAAATTAGCTTATACATACCTCCTTTTTTTTTTTTTTTTTTTTTTTTGAGAGAGAGAGAGAGAGAGATAATACATGTTTTTAAGTATGATTATAATATGTGTTAATTCCACTGAGTGCAGCATAAACGCGTTAAAATGCGCTTAAATAAAAATTTCCTCATAAGTTCTAATGTTATGAAATTCTTTTGCTTTCCTCTGTAAAAGGACACTAGTAAAAACATTTGAACTTATTCTATGTTTTTCAAAAATAATTGTTCGAAATTTGACAAAATTTGGATGATTACATGACATTGTAGGAATACTTTTGTAAAGTCCTGTACATTGGTTGCCTAAGCACACATATTTAATTTCTATGGAAAGCATCAGTTTAAGCATATCAATAATGTACGCTAATTTCATTTCGTTGAATGCGGAGTAACGAAGTTAAAATTCGCTTAAACGAAATTCACCCCATAGACCGTAATGATAAGAAAAAAATTGTTGTGTCTCTGTACACGATCCATAAATAATCTAGACATAAAAAATTACACAGCTCTTTCTATACAGAGCCTGCACATGTATACGAATTCGCAAGTCAATAGGGAGATTTTTGCGGCCGCTATCGTGGTACATACAAATTCTGTCCGTTGGCCGTAATGATAAGAAAAACTTTGGTGTGGCCCTGTACACGAACTACAAATGGAATACACATCTAAAACTATACGGCTAATTCTGTGTGGTTCATAAACATGTGTACCAAATTATAAGTCAATAGCATGATTTTTGCGGCCGTTATCACGAAATAGACAGACACACAAACAGAACAGAAAATCTTTTTTAATCTCAACATGGAGGCCTCGACTAACGTTTCGCCAATAATTTAACTACATTTCAAAGTAAAACTTACTGTATAACACTTTCTATGGTAATCTATGCTGTTGTCTAAAAGCAGTTTGAACAGTTCATTAATTGGAAGAAGAAAAAAATGGGTAGCTATTTTTCTTTCATGAATATTTAAAACTTTCCATTGATCAACACACAGTCTCACTTTAGCTCAGTTTATTTGAGAAAAACACTTTACCTCTGAATGTATCTCATCGCCGATGTGCAAACAAAAAGTAATTTCTTCTAATATTATATTATCTGTAATAATTCTACTTAAAAATATAGAAAAAAAATTATAACAGAATTCGATCAAAATGTTAATAATACGCAGGATAATGATGTCGGGAGAAACTTTACATCTTATTTAAGAAAAATATTACATTTTTTAATGTATTTAATTCCCGATATGCAAACACTGAGCAATTTTTTTTCTCACATTCTATTAAATGTAAATAATACTTAAAAATACATGAAAAGAAAACAATAGTAGAATTGTATGAAAATGTCAATGAATATTGACTCAAGATAATGTCAACATAAACAAAACATATCAAATGCAAGCGGGGCGCTAGCGCGCGTACTAACACCAGCCGTCATTGGATCAAAATGCCAGAAGAAAATAAACTACCGGTTTTGATTGGATAATAAGAAAAGAAACGAGAAGAGAATCTTGCTATCTCTAAAAGTAAGTAAAATGGAAGGACCGCAGAAACGTCAAATTTGTAGAATTTATTTAATCAATTTTAAAATAATGTGCACATCTTCAGACCAGAACATTGCGAATTTGGAGATAACTGAATATTCTTTTAATTTTAACATTAAATTCAAATTGCCCCTCGATGATTGAAACGGACTTGAACGATATCCAGCTATGGCCCACGGCCTAATAGTTCACATGGCAACTTTTAATAATACATATGTTGATTAATATTAAAGTATATTACTAAAACTGGATTAAAAACAAAACAAAGGTATCACTCTATCACTCTTACTTCAATTTCATATAATCTGTAACTCTTATAAATAATATTGCAAGATAAAAATTTGTAGGCTACAATGCTTTGCTATGGTAGAGTTCAGGATTGTTTTCCGAAATCAGCTGATTTTTTATAGTCTCGAACCCAAAGGAGGAATACGGTCCATACAAGGAGCGCTTCTCGCCAAGGCAGTGAGTCAGTTCAGTTCAGTCTGTGATCAGAGTCGGTCAGCTTGCATTGAGCCTCTTCGAAAGAGACTTGCTTCAAGTGTTATTGCTATAGGGCAGTTCCTTGTTTGTAAACAAACATCTCAACTTTTATGAGTGGTTGGCAAAAAGGCTTGGGAAAAGCATAGCGATGGCGGATTACCAACGGAAAATCAATGGTGGGCGGGGCGCGGGAAAGTCGAGCGCGCTTTTTTGCCAACCACCAGACGTCACGAGGAAATGCTCTATAAAGTTTGTACTGTGGATTTGCTATTGACAGCTGTTGTTTAAGCTGTGTTTACTGTTTGAATTGAAGCTGATACTTGGTTTATAGACCTGTATTTTTCTGGAACTTTCTGTGAATAAATTACTGAATTTTTGTAAGTTTTGCCTTTCATTCTCGGACAACTCACGAACCCTCAAGTACGCAACATTTCTGGTGTCAGAAGCGGGATTGTCTGTGAATGGTGATAACGAGAGCTATGGAGCAAGAAATGAAGAAGCTTCTGGAAGGTCTAACTGCCCAGATGAATGAGTTAAAATCTGGATTGATAGAGAAAATAGAAACCGGACAAAAAGAATTAAAAGACGGCTTGACTGAAGAGATGAATGAAATGAAAGCAGGACAGGAAAAGATGGAAACCGGATTGATCGAAAGAATGAAAGAAGGACAGAGAGAGATGAAAGACAGCCTGAGTCAAGAGATGAAGGAAATGAAAGACACTATGGGTGAAGTTCAAGAAGAAATTAAATCTAATCAAGATGAGATGAAGAGAGAGCTTTCAACTTTGAAAGACTCAATCGAGGGTAAATTAACGGTGATGGAAAATAGAATGGATGGAATAGAAAAGAAAGTTATAAAGATAGAAGAAAATTTTGAAGAAAAAGTTTTGAAAATAGAAGAAAGTTTTGAAGAGAAAGCTATGAAGATAGAAGGAAATGTTATGAAGGTTGAAGAGAAAGCTATGAAGATAGAAGAAAATGTTATGAAAGTTGAAGAGAGTGTTACGAGGATAGAACGGAGTGTAGAGGAGAAATTTAAAGAAAACTTTGATCAAGAGCTGAAAGGAAGGTTTTCAGAGATAGAAAGCAAGTTTAAGAGAATGGAGGAAGATCTTAAAAGAAAAATGAAAGAAGAGTGGAACAGAGAAGTAATAGGGAATGAACTGCAGAGCAAGATTCGGAATCTCGAAGAAAAGTTAGAATCCATGCCTCAGGAAACTGAAAAGAGAGATAAAAGAATCCAGAATCAGGAATTTATTAAGCTATCCACCTACGACGGCAGTTCCTCCTGGCATGTATATAAGACGCAGTTTTCCATAGCTGAAGCTAACGGCTGGGACTCTGTTGCAAAGACGGCTCATCTGGTAGGGTCGTTGCGGGGCGACGCCGCAGATATTCTGGAGACCCTTTCGAAGGAACAGCGATATGACTTCGAAGCTTTAACCAGAGCACTGGAGCTACGTTTTGGAGCGAAATGGTCCAAAGAATATAGTCGACTCCAGCTAAGGTCCCGTCGTCAGAGACCAGGGGAAAGCTTACAAGAACTGGCATCAAACATCCAGAGGCTTTCACATTTGGCTTTCTCAGACTGTCATCCTGAAACACGCAATGATCTGGCTCTAGAATATTTCATTGATGCTGTCGGAGATCCAGATATTCAAAAAGCCCTCAGACTCTCCGGCGTGAAGGATGTGGAGGCAGCCTTGGTGTATGCCCTAAAGCTCGAGACTGCCCATCAAGCCTCCTGTAAACATCGCCAGAACAGCACAGCACACAAAGTGAACGGATCTCAAGATGATCTTAAAGAGATTCAGGAAATGATTGCAGAAATTAATAGAAGACTACGCATTCTTGAGAGTAAGAAAGAAGGGAAGACTCCAACAACTAAATGCTGGGGCTGTGGAAAAGACGGGCATATCAAACGAAGCTGCCCAGTAAGAACACCTAGAGACGCAACCAAGAATGTCTCTGCAGTATGCCACCCAGGAGGAGCTCTTCGGGAAAATCCAGATGCCTTCTTGCGGAAGCCTCCATCCGATGATCATAAATACATCTCTAAAGCCGAGGATAAACACCAAAGAATAAAGCCAGTTGTTCGCCAAGTTACTGTCGCAACACCATCAGAACAAGATCCCGACCCATGGAGTGACGAAGAATTTAGAAAAGCTCAGATGGAAGATCCTGACGTAAAGCCTATATTACAACTGAAGGAGACGACCAGCAACAGACCTACCTGGCAGGACATTTCCAGATTTAGTCCCATTACGAAAAGTTATTGGGCACTTTGGGACTCTCTTCATATCAGAAACGGCGTACTATACAGAAAGTGGGAATCTGATGATGGGAAAAGCTTCAGATGACAGATTTTATTACCAAGATAAAAAATTCCAGCTGTTTTAGAAGAACTGCATAGTAGCTCTACCGGAGGCCATTTTGGGGTAATGAAGACTCTGCAGAAAGTTCGGGAACGCTTCTACTGGTGCAAGGCAAAGGAGGATGTGTAGAAATGGTGTAAATCCTGTGATGCTTGTGCGGCACGTAAAGGCCCGCAGAAACGAAGTCGAGGAAGACTGCAACGGTATAACGTAGGAGCACCATTTGAACGGATTGCAATCGACATCTTGGGTCCTTTGCCACGGACCTCCAGTGGAAATAAATACATCCTCGTCGTGATGGACTATTTTACCAAGTGGCCTGAGGCATATCCCATTCCCAATAAGAGGCATGCACAGTCGCAGAGGTCCTAGTGCAGCAATGAGTGTCAAGGTACGGCACGCCCCTACAACTTCATACCGACCAAGGTAGGAACTTTACCTCTGATGTTTTCAAAGGACTGTGTCAACTACTCGGTATAGACAAAATCCGGACAACACCCTCACATCCCCAGTCGGACGGCATGGTCGAGAGGTTCAATCGTACCATCCTGAATAACCTCTCTCTTCTAGTATCAAGGAACCAGCAAGATTGGGACTTGAAGTTGCCATTGTTCCTGCTGGCTTATCGAAGTGCTGTCCATGAAACCACCGGCTATACTCCAGCCCAGTTGCTGTTTGGACGTGAACTTCGTCTCCCTTGTGATCTCCTGTTTGGTTGTCCACCCGATGCGCCTTCATCGCCCGATGAGTACATCCAAGATCTCCAGGCACGATTTGAGGACGTACACAACTTTGCTTGGGAGCGGATTAACATGGCAACGGAGAAAATGAAGACAAAGTACGATCTAAAGGCTACACAACATGAGTTCCAGGAAGGAGAAAAGGTCTGGTTGTGGAATCCTGTTCGACGCAAAGGACTCTCTCCCAAGTTACAGTGCAACTGGGACGGACCATACACAGTCTTAAAAAGGCTGAACGATGTAGTGGTGCGGATCACTAAAACACCTTCATCAAAACCGAAGGTGGTGCACTATAATAGGCTAGCCAAGTACCACAAGTAACGGTAATATTAAAATTAAAAATATAAATGCTGGTAAAATTTGCGCATGCGTAATGTAAATATTTGTATATAGATACTTGTACATATTTGTGAATTTTGTAAATATTTCTCACTTGATTTTTGTTTCTATTTTGTCGTTATATGCAACTTAGTTTTGTATTTGAGATTGTGTAAATTTGGTTAGTTTCGCCTCTTAACCAAGGGTTGCACTGCCCGGGACGTGCAGTCCTTGGGAGGGGGGCAGTGTTACAAAATTGTAAATAATTGTGTTTATTTTTGCATAAAATCTTTCAAAGAGGCTTAGTAAGTTGATAAAGTGCTAATTTTGTGCATTTCTAGTCGTTTTAGCGTTGAAATAGCCTTATTTTCCCTTAAAAACACATTAAAAAGCCCCAATAAGGCAGGTAATGGATTTGGCGCCAAATTTGGCGACTTTTTCCCATCTTGGCGATTTTTTTTGGCGACCTTGGCGAGAAAATCCTTATTAGGGATATACCAAATATGGAAGCTGTAAGTTGATTGGTTGACCACTCTCTAGAGTTTTCTCGAAAAATCTGGGTTCCATGGAACAGTATATAAGGAGCGCTTCTCGCCAAGGCAGTGAGTCAGTTCAGTTCAGTCTGTGATCAGAGTCGGTCAGCTTGCATTGAGCCTCTTCGAAAGAGACTTGCTTCAAGTGTTATTGCTATACAGTTTGTACTGTGGATTTGCTATTGACAGCTGTTGTTTAAGCTGTGTTTACTCTTTGAATTGAAGCTGATACTTGGTTTATAGACCTGTATTTTTCAGGAACTTTCTGTGAATAAATTACGGAATTTTTGTAAGTTTTGCCTTTCATTCTCGGACAACTCACGAACCCCCAAGTACGCAACAATATAAAAAGTACTTTTTTAAAGTAATAGTTCACAGTTTCACACACACACACAAAAAAAAGGTGCACAATTAATTATTTTTAGCTGCAACTAATATTTTGGTTCTAATAATAGTGTAATAGTTCACAGTTTCACTCACACACACACACACACACAAAGAAAAAAAAAAAAAAAGGTACTAATTAATTATTTTTAGCTGCAGTCAATATTTTGGTTCTAAATTTCGCCGTTTCGTTTTTCCTAACTACTGAAACGGTACCCCGGAAATGTTCGACATTACACAAAAATATTAGTTGTAGTTAACTGGAATCTATTTTCTGGTTAAATGTATGCTTTTATTTTTAACAGTTTACTTGTTATATATTGCATTGTGTTGATGTCGGAAACTTGTACGTCATATGTGGTAGCCCTATGTGTGGATGTTTAGAGTGATTCTATCAATTATCGCAACACTGTGAAAGTTAGTTCTGTTAATAATACAGATGTTCCAAATTTCTTATTAACTAGAGTTATGGGAAGGCAGAATTCCCAATTCAGATAGTGTAATATATATATATATATAATTTAAAAATTTGAAGGACTAATTTATTCTACAATTATACTATTTTCTATGATAGATTTCTAACTACCACGTTATTGTTTAGTATGATAATTACTAATTGTGATTTGTTATGAATCAAATTTTATATACAACTTTGCTTTAAAACACATCCCAAAAAAGCTCTTTTCAGAATTTGTTTACATATCCCCACACAAAACTTAAATAATCAATTTCGACTAAATATTACGTTATTATATATATATATATAATTTCATATTCACATTAAACCTCATTAAATGCTCAAATTGTATGGCGGTCAGTGATCCGAGAGTGCCTAAGCGTGACATAATAAAATTTTTAATTTTGTGAGAGCACAGAAAGCGCTAGATTTTGTATACGCAGAATCCGTCTTTCGTTGTTTTCGCAATTCACACTTTCTGGGACCATTCCATATAAAAAATACCCAAAGGGGAAAACGTGAGTTCAAATTATTACTGCTGATATTGTAATATTTGAAATTATTGCATTTGATAACTTTTGCGCATTCTTGTAAAATCCCTATAAATGCAAGGAATGCAATTTTCAATCGGAAATGTAGTGTCGTGATCTTTAATCCATTAAATGCTGTCTTCCATTTGGGAAACTTTGTTGAAGAATTTTTTTTCTCTACAAGTAATTGGGATAATTATATATATATATATATTTCATTGAATATGGAAGTGACTCGCTTCGTTGGTAATTTTTTAAAAATTTGTAACCCAAATTTTACTTTTTAAAAAATTATTTGGATACAATTGCCTGTATTTACTGCATAAAGAGGAAAAAAATCAGCAAAAACAACTCGTTCGAGTGTAGAGGTTTAGAAACATTGAATATGAAAGAAAACAGCTCTTATTTGAAATTATAACAAACAGGAAGCAAGAAAACTAATTTAAAAGGGCTTTGCAGTCTATGCTATCCCCATCAGGTGCCATATCTCCAATTTTGAAACCATAACATATCTTCTAACAAAATAAAAAAAAATTTCGTAATACCCAAAACTACATCTCCTAGCTCAGATCATCTTCTGAGGTTGTTTTCCCAGCGAAGGCCAATGACGAAACGCTTACGTAGAAGCATTCGTTATCAAAACCGACGTGATGTGGCACCCAATGAGATTTAGTAATAAACTTTGTCAGTCTGTAGCAGTCTCTCTTTCAGAAAGGATCGCGGAGTTTCGTCTGCGTGTTTATTATTTGAAATGTTCTAAACTATAAAATGTAGCGCCGCTCTGTAGCGCCGCTATTCATGCTATTATTTAAAATATGACCCATCTACTCGGTACATATTGTGTTTGTTAAATTATGTCATGTCCTACAGTCGTAGGAGAATTATTGTGTCCTATTCTTCCCTGTCGTGATTTAAAATTGGTTTTACGAGAAAACAAAATGGTAAATCTTTTGTTTATTTTACGTGCTTTACCAAGCTAAAATAGCTTTCAGCAACATAATTTTAATTATTTAAGCTACATATGATTATAGATGCATATTTAAACACAAAACATATGAAAATTCAAACAGTTTCGGTAGGATTCATACAGCGGCGTCTAAGGAGTTGAAAACACATGTACATTTCATAGAATTTCATAGAAATTCAGAAAAGAATGTAAAGTTTAGTCTTCGATTTGAGAAACAATCTGACTGAACTTATACACACTTTTGAACTGCTTTAAGAAGATATAACAAAGTATTTTGAGTTTGGAAATTATTCATGTTTGAATTAAATAAAATAAGTAATACGGCTTAAAAATTATATTAAACAATTCTGTGTTTATTCTGTAGTTTTTTTCATCGAGAGGCTGCGGAGAAATTAGAATAAAAATGGCAGAAGAGAAGTGGTGAACGAATGTTTGAAAGGACTTGGCTTCAAAAGCCAATCGAAATGTTAATTTCAGAATGTGTATATATTTATATGTGATAATGTGTGTATGTGTAAATATCTTTGTGCAGTTTCGTATTAAATTTACAAGTTGAAAGTTTCTGCAGAGTCATCTTTCTGAAATGTGTTCCACCCTTTTTTGGATCTAGTCGGCATATGATAATCATCGGTCACGACGACGGATCTTTTCTAGCGTAGTCAGCAGGATGAGAGATTTTAAATACTTTTTGCATGCTGCATGCTCCCCATGCTATTAACATACTATATTTGATAGTACAGCCACCCTGGCGTACTAGAAATTTAAAACCGTCCTGGTTTAAAAAGTTAATGAAGCCATCCCGGCAATTATTATTATTATTATTATTATTATTATTATTATTTTGTTGCTGTAAATTCAGCAATACTTGATGATTAATAGTAAAATGCCACCCAGACTCTATTTGTTTTACAAAGCCATCTGTGCTCATAAAACTGTATAGCACAACAGTGCATTTTTCTTTTTCTTTGTATAGCTTCAATAGCTAATTTTTTAGTTGAAAGAGTCATTTTTATAACTTTTTGAAAAAGTATTTATGCTTGGAATTTTAAATAATATTTATATTATTGCGTTTTGTAAATGTAGCATCAGTATTTAATGAATATTAGTGTTATTTGTACATTCATATATGTATATACTTATTTATTTCCATTATATTGATTATATATATATAATATTAGTTTTATTTTTTGGGGGAGATGTTGCATTTTTGGGAAGATGTTGTAACCTTGGCGCACTAGAAATTTAAAACTATCCTGGTTTAAAAAGTTAATGAAGCCATCCTGGGAATCAGTTTTTTTTTTTTTTTTTTTTTATTGCTGTAAGTTCAGCAATCCTTGCTGATTAATAGTAAAATGCCACCCAGACTCTATTTGTTTGACAAAGCCATCCGTGCTCATAAACGTGTCTCTGTATAGCACAACAGTGCATTTTTATTCTTCTTTGTATAGCTTCAATAGCTAATTTTTTAGTTGAAAGAGTCATTTTTATAACTTTTTGAAAAAGTATTTATTCTTGAAATTTTAAATAATATTTATATTATTGCGTTTTGTAAATATATTTTCAATATTTAATGAATATTAGTGTAATTTGCACATTCATATATGTATATACCTATTTGTTTCCATTATATTGATTATATATATATACATATATAATCAATTTATATTAGTTTTATTTTTTGGGGAGATGTTGCATTTTTACTTTAAGAGCTCTAATCGAACCTATCGAGTGGAGTATACATTTATATGTTGTATTTTGTTTTGAGTGTTTTTCTTTTGAGATTTAGCTGCATCGTCCCTCCAGCGACGGATGAGCTTCCATGGGGGGGGGGGGGGGTAAAGATCATATTCGAACTTTATTCGAATCGTTTTCGAACTTTTAGTTTTTCTCAAGTGGCATTGAGAGGCTGCGGAGAAATTAGAATAAAAACGGTAAAGGGAAGTGGTGAACGAATGTTTGGAAGGAGCTGGCTTCAAAAGCCAATTGAAATATTAATTTTAGAATGTTTATATATTTGTATGAGATAATGTGTGTATTTGTAAATATTTTTGTGCAGTTTCGTATTAAATTTACAAGTTGATAAGTTTCTGCAGAGTCATCTTTTTGAAATGTGTTCCACCCTTTTTTGGATTTAGTCGGCATATGATAATCATCGGTCAAGACGACGAATTGTTACTCTGGGTTAATGAAAATTCACATAAAGCTGAATAAAAACACATTTATGTTACATTTTATTTATGCTTCCATTGAGTATATATTAAAAATTAAAAAAAAAAAAAATATTTTCTTTTTCTGTAAAAATCGTTATGAAAATATTTCTCATACTTATTAATGAGAATACCTGCAATAAATATATTATTATTCATGTCTTAATCTTTAAAAGTTTTTAATTATTTATATTGAAACTTTTTTGACATATGACAAATGCAAAAGAACATTTAACTTTAATAATTCTCTCGTGCGTAAATTTTATGTTCTTTCTTTTCCAAAACTTCAGAAATGTTCTTCCAGATATAAATAAATGTTTATGACTTGAATTTGACGTTTTGAAATATCTTAATTAACTAAAGTTTGAGAACAACACCAGATTTTTAAATTAATTAATTAATTAATTATGAACTTATATACTAATTTTTTGTTAAAGTTATTTAAAAAAAAAAAAAGGTTTTGATTCAAACATCTGTTTGTGTTTAAACTTTGCTTTAATAGATTGTCAATCTTTCGAAATAAAATAATTTATTTTTCGTGTAAAAACTTGTGAATTATGTTTAGAATGAAAATAGATGCAGGCCTCGTAACGTTCCTTAAATTTTACTCTCATTTAATTATATTGTTACCACTATTGTTAATAGGATTTTTTTTTTTATAGTTTAATTTAAAAATATTGTATAAAAAATATTGTTTTAAAAAAGTGGCGGTGATATAATCAAATGAGCGTAGAATTTTAAGAAGACTTGTAGATGTATATAATGAATTTTTGTGTAATATTGTATTTTTAGAAGGCTGTTGGATATTTGAAATGTCTTTTAAGTTTTACCAAAAAAAAAAAAAAAAAAAAAAAAAAACCCTCTTGACATACTTTTAAATTAAATTTAAAAAGTATTGTAGAGAGGAACAATAAATAAATCAATTTCAAGATTTTTACTATTAATAAACGAAGGATATTATGCTATCCAATATGCGTGGTAAATAACGTAGAAATTTGAAGATTTCGAAGTTTTTCAGAATTAGACTGATATTAAATATTTGTATTTGGCAGAATATTGAACTGAAGTTTCAATAAATAGTGTTTGGGCAAATTTATTGAGTATTGAGTTGATTTACGGAAGAAATGCTTTCAGAAAGTAAATTTGAAAAGGTGTTCTGTAAATGTAACGACTGTAATGTAAAGGCGCGGTTTCAGGCGAAGTTTTGTTGAGAAATTAGATTTCAGATTATTTTTGTGTACTTTGTGAAGGTAAGGTGAAATAAAAAATAAAATGGTATACTGATTATCCAACATAGAAGGAGCAACTGATTTGGAAGGGCAGCTGTTAGAAAGATTAAAATTACTAAAGCTTTTTAAGTACCGTTGAGGTAATACAGTTTACAAAATTAAAAAACTGGTGTACAAACAATATTTAAATTTGAAAAAATTTCTTACACCATGAAATTTATGAAAGCGCTAATAGTTTCGAAAGGACGGGGCTTTTCTTCACTAGTCTTGTTTTTGCCTCCAAGCACGTATTTTGCACCTGATTAAAAAAGCCACGTCTTTCGAAACCGGTAGTGCTTAATTTTATGGTGTGTAAAGGAGTTTCTTCAAATTTAAATTACATATATTTTGCTTATATACCTCTTTGTCGTGGGTTCCGTATAGTGCATAATCATTTTAAAATATATCTAAACATTAAAATAATTTCACCAGTATGAAGCTAACCCGTTATTTAAATTAAAATAAATATTTGATTTTTATCTACGTCTATTGGGTTCCACTTTTTAATTTAGGTATAAACATTTATTTAGCTGTGGGTATCAAAATACGCAGTACCTAACACGTTATTGTAAAATTAGTTTGATTGTGATTAGATTCAACTAAATAAAAATCGGTATAATTTTTAAACGATAGTGTAAAACAAATGTTGGTATTTTCTTTGCAGCATTTCTTAATTAGAAATTGAATTATAATATTTCTCATATTAAAAATCAATTTTCTTTTTGCTATAGAATATTGGTCAATAAAAATATTCCGTTACATATATCATTGTAATGAAACAGTATACTTGTGAATTTAATAATTAAAATATACACTTGCTAAAATTCTCTTAGAAAAAATCCTCATGAAAGGCATTCAAACCATGGCTAGGACTCTTAGAATATATAATTGACATCAAATCATACAATTTATCATATTACATACACATAATTTTTTTATGATAATTCTTATTTAAAGTTAACAGTAAATGTATCTCCTGTTTTAAAAGTTTAGACATTGCTTTTTTGTAACTTGCTTTTTTTGTAGCTGATTAAAAACATTAAACACATAATAAGAAATTTGTATACATTTACTTTATTTTACGTTATACTAAGCATCAAGCAGAAAATTTGAACTGCATACTTTAAAATTTGCAGGAACAACAATAACAACAAAAAAATATTTCAAATAGTACTGCTTCAGGAAGTTGGATACTATGTCGAGTTTTTGAATTAGCAGTGAAAAATATACAAATTTAATTATTATTAACATTAACATTAATATTAATTTATTATTAAAATTAAAAATAATAATAGTAATAATTTCAAATGTGTACTAGCTCATCGTAATATGTTCAACATTTTCTTTTTGTTGTTTCAGTTAACAATAACTAAATTTTAAGTGTTTAAACTTTTGTATCGAGATGTATTTTTAAAATCATCTTTATTTTTGCTAAAAATGTTTAAGTTAGAAAACTGTTAATTTTTTAACTTTAACATGAAAGCATATTTTCTTAAATAATGTGTAAAGAAATTTAAGAGACAACTTTGGATACTTCAGTGAAAAGGGAGACACACCATTTATTTGTTTAAATTTATATAATGTAATATTAAAACACATATATTTCAAGTATGCTTAATTTATATTATTTTATTTTCAGATAAATTTTATCCTGAACCAGGTAGGTGAAAAGCCAACTCCTAAAAGATAAAGATTCGATTTAGAGAGAAGCTATGGAGATTTTCATCACCTGAAGCATACAAAATTTGTGGAGGCTCCAGAGCTAATTGAGAAAGATCACAAATTTACAGAGTTTATATTCAGAAAAATATGTTCTTCAGAAAAAAAATATTCTTTTAGAAAAATCTCATGAGATATTACTTTTAGCATCGTTTAGTTTTTTTGTAATTGAAAAGATGAATGATAAATGGAAAAAATATGACAAAGTTCCAGTATAAATGTTTTTATATTAGTACCACGGAAATAAATAATTTAAGCATCTTATATACAACCATATCATCCGTTTTAAAAAAAGTAGCGTAAAAAAATTTTCCGACTAATAATTCAAAATCCTTATCATTAATTGTGTAAATTGTAGATCATGTATCAAACCAAGCATGTAATTTTCATAACTGAACAATTACTTAAAAATGATTAAATAGAGAAACTGAATGAAATCTTCAAAGTGTTAGATTAAAACGTGCAAACGTAATCTTAAAATTGCTGTTTTGAGACAGGTGCAATTAAAACGTATTAATCATGCATAATAAATTATAAACGAAGATATTTTAACCGAATTACATAAGAATAATTATGAAGGCCCAGTCATTGCTATGATTAATTTTATGTAAGAGTTTTACGCTAGCCTCAAGTCAAAATTGCATTATTACAATAACTCATTTTACGGTTAAGAATTTTAATATGTACGAATGTTTTACTTTATCTTTTTGAAATATATTAATCCTTGAGTAAAAGATCAAGATATTTCAATTAAAATTTACTCTCGTAGCATTTATAAATTGTACCTGCAGGCATCGCTCTCTTCGTTGGTCCCCATATTTAAATGAATTTTCAGAAAATTTTAATCACTAAATTTGGAATATTGCTTACATTTCCACTCTCGAACAGAGAATCCCCCCTGAAAATTCGAAGATTTGCCTTTTTCTTCTGTAATTGTAATGTAAACGCCACAGTTTTTGGTATGTAGAATTTGAATATAAATTCCAATTTAGTTTGTTATATAAGGTTTTTGGTTTGTCACACGTGGTTTTACTCAACCCAAAAATTGTATACGTCTGGGAAGTAACTAGAATATTGTCTCATGCTACTTACACTGAGAAAAAATTCTGTAACTTACATCTAGAATCTAAATTGTGGCTATAGAAAAAATAGTTCCAAGTCATCCTTATAAATTCCATTCCCCTTTGAAAGCGAGTTCTAGAAACCTCTATTAGAACTCTAGAGCGTTTGCCTATATTCTAGAGGGCAAAGTTATTCAAAAATCTCTGCAAATAAATGCGAATACAAGAGGTTTCAGCAACTATAATTTTAGTTTATTGTCCAACTATTGAAAAACAAGCTAGAATTTCTCGCAATACAAAATATTCAGAAAATTCAGAGTATTGTTTCACCATCTAGAAATGTGTATACTAGAAACTTTCGATCATTTCGTCTATTCAGTTTAGTGGCGTACCTTATGCGCATAGATCGGAAATCTATATTTCTAGTTAAGGGATTTAGAAAATGACAACTTATTCATTCTAGATGAAGGCGGTATATTCTTTTTCTCAGTGTAACTGAACTATTTATTTATTTATTTATTTATTTTAACTTTGCTAATTAATTAAAAATAGGGTGTACTAGTTAAAGGTACTCGGAAAAGTTCGTAACTTTTTTAACGAGATGAAATATTTAAAAAAATATAAAAAAAATTCCTTATTCATTAAAGTTTTTTATTATCTATTAACACGGCTTTCATACCTCTTAATGTATTGCATATGATTATAATAGTCCGAAGTTACACTTGACATAAAGTATGGAGCAAGTGTAAGAAAGAAACACAAATTTTCATTTTTTTTTTTTTTTCAAGTGTCACACTGTTAAATTATAAAAAGCTTATATTTTTAAAAAGTCAATAGTTGTATTTTATGCCTAAAAATTTTCAGAAGTGTAAGTGTAAGAGCAATTGAGCAAAATGAGCTCAAAGTCGATCTATGCCAAATAGTTCTTACACTTACCCCACTTCGTCCTATATTTAAATGAATTTTCAGAAAAATTAATTGAATCATTATTTTTTACAGAAAAAAAAAAAAAAAAAAAAAAACCAATGAAATTGCTCGTTTCGGGAATTAGATGTGATTTTGGACTTTGGAGGATTTCCCTAACGTGTCCCGTTACTGCTCATTGTATTTTGTCTCTCAACCGCTTCAGGATGTTTGCGCTGCTGTAGACGAGTATACGTAGTACGTTGTGCTGCTTATCCTGCACTCAATTGGGAGTTTAAGTTGATAGCTATTTAATTAATTTCAATGGTCAACTCGGAATTTTGGGGGTATTTCGCATCTTTTAGCACGTTTTACGTCTTTCTGTGTTCAGCGATTCGTAAGAGGTAATCAGACTTACATACAATTAGATTTTATAGTATGATGTTTAAATAAAATATATTTTTACGAAATTAGAGCGCATAAATTTGATTTAACGTATTAGCTATTAAAAAAAAGAAGTATTTCTCAGAAAGAGCGTTTAAACTGTATTTCACTAACCAAGATAATGCTGAAATGAAGGAAGTAAATTTTTGGTTATTTATAGTTATGTAAAAAGCGATACACAGTAAATAGAAAGTAATTTCTTTAATTTAAATTGATATAAAATAATAATCACGTCTTTCTGATTTCAGAGGTTCATGAGGAGGCAAACGGACATACATACAATCAGATTTTAACAGTATGATGTTCAAATGAAACACGTTTTTAAGCAATTAGAGCGTAGAAATTTTAAATGAATAGTGAGATTTTTCAATATGAAGTTTTTTCAGAAAGAATGTTTAAACTGTATTTCACTAACCAAGCTAACAAAAGGTGTTGAAGTGAATAAATTAATTAGTGGTTATTTATATTTACGTAAAGACAATACACAGACGTAAAAATCTTTTAACTCAAAGATAGAGTAATTTGTTCTATTTAAATTGATATAAAATAATAATCATGTCTTTCTGCATTCTTTTCTTTTTAAATTTATTTTCCTTTTTAAATTTATTTTTCTTTTTATTTTTAGGCAAACGGCTAATTACAGAGCTACAGAATTTTGCAGAGGGTGGGGTCTGTTTTGATTTTTCCTGATGGGCCTTGAAGCCTGATTTTCGAATTTTTGATTATTATTATTATTATTATTATTATTAGTAGTAGTAGTAGTATTTTAATCATTTGAACTTTGCAGCAGGGAAGATTGTTTGGTGCTGCCATCTCTTTTCATAGACTGAAAATGATAATTTGTCCGCAAAACACAGTTCTTAAATAATAGCAGCGCCACAGATCGTTTAGTTAGCGTTTATATTGAAATTGTCCGTTTAAGGCGCAATTGCAAATAGAGGGGACTGGTAACCAATATAGTATAAGCGGGAAAGATACTTTCAAAGTCAGTGGGGACTGGAAGCGAGGTTTTAAGCACGATTACAATCCAATTTTTTAATCTTTCATTTATAAAGTGATTTATAATATATTGATTAATGTTTTTGAAAATTCCTTTAAATATAATGACTAGCGAAGAAGGCAAAGCCTGCTAAGTATATTATAAGATTTGCTCGCCTCTGTCACTTAATAAAATCATCAATACACTGAGTAAATGTAAATACGTATTTAATAGATAGATTATTTTTATTTAAAAAGAATCAGCAGTATATATATTTCCAGGATTTCTCAATGTAAAAAGTTAATATTTAAACGCCCCCCCCCAAAAAAAAAAAAAAAATAAATAAAATAAATAAATAAATAAATAAATAAATAAAGTAAAATAAATAATAAATAATAAAATAAAATAAATTATAAAAATAAATAAATAAGTAAAAAATAAAATAAAATTGTGGATTATTAATGAAAAGTATTTTCTGTTCAACGCATTTTAAACATTACGATAAATTAATAACAAAAAATAAATAAATAAACTGAATTATTTAATAAATTTTATTCTCAAAATTACAATTCAATTTGACTATGGACTATAATGGCTTTATATGTAATCCAGAAAATGTTATCACTTATTCCATGTATCACATTTATAGATGGATAGCAATTCCTTGATTATATACATATTACTATCCTACATTTAGGATGTTTTATATCAAATATGAAGCATAGATTTCCTCTCTTTGAATATGTTAACACTTTCTCACTAATGTTATAGTTTTCTGAAACTAAAAGAATGAAGAAAACAGAAAACAGTAAATTTTCGTTGTATTGAATATTTAGTTTATGTTTTAATTTGCGTGAATTGCGGGAATTGCCAAATAGATCAAAAATATATTATGATATATTTTCACTCATGAGTGAGAAAGAATTAAGGTTTGCATGTATGAAATAATCTCTAATTATTAACTCATAAACATTATGAACATAGACTAAACGTACAACATAATGAAAAAATATAAAAATATAGTTTAAGATTAATATTTTATCTATCTTGAGAGGAGAGAGAGAGAGAGACAGAGAGAGAGAGAGAGAGAGAGAGAGAGAGAGAGATTGTTAATATTATCTTGCAATCTGGTAAATAAATAAACCATGTTCAGTCTAGTTCAAACCATGTTCAGTACCAATCCCATACATGTTTAGGTATAATTAATTTTCAAAGGTTAAATCTTAAATTGTTAAAATCTAAACAGAATATATATATATATATATATATATATATATATATATATATATATATATATAATTTTTAGAAAAAAAATTCTTATTTACATGAAATAATAATTAAAGTCAAGAATTTTAGTTTGATTAAATGTTTCCCGATAAGATGGCTATTATGTTTATGTCAGTTTTTCTTTTAACAATGAATTAGAAAATACATTTTAATCAAATACTAATATAGTTTTAAGTTAAAAAACAATATGAAAAATCTAGTTAGTATACGAAATGATTTAAATTATTTTTTTAAGTATTCATTTTTTAATAATAATAATAATAATAATAAAATATTTATAAAAATACCCAAAGGATTATTTCATACAAAACTTTAAATTTATAGTGAAGTGAAATAACACTAAATTTCATTTCGTTTCAAAATACTACATAATAAAATTAAAAATAGCGACTGATTAAAAAGAAAAACCTGAATTAGAAAATGATTAAAAGAAATGGATCCTTTTAAAGATAATTAGTATATATATATATTTTTAATACGCGGTAGAGCAGAAAATTAATTTCGAATAAAGTGGAAAAGTGGCTTCAATTTTTGCCAATTAATCGGTTGCATTTGAATTAGAGTAATTACTGATTTAATTTTGTATTATGTTCCAATGGGAAATAATTTATTGTTAAGTATCTTAAATTTAAAATTTTTTTAAACACACGTTGTGTTTTTAAATTAATATTTTGATGTTCATAAAGAGAAAAGTTTGATGAAAAAGTAGATTTTCTTTTGCAAATGAGTAAAGCGTAAAGAAGATACAAAGTAAACAAGCAAACAAACAAAAATGTCGAATTAGCATGCATTTTTTATAATTACATTCTTTTTCATTATTCAATTACTTTGATAAAAAAATAACAATTTTCTATTTTGTAAAATTTCATGGTTAATTTTCAAGTTTACTCTTGTATTTTCAAACTTTCTAATTATATTTCAGATAGTTATACAGTAATAGTGAACATGCAATTTATCGCACGTTTTTATCCTAATCTTAACAAGAGGAAAGTCTTAAAAGTTCTTTTGCTCGAAAGGTATGGTTAATGTGGCTTGCAGAAATAAGAAATGTTTATCATACGTGGCCAAAAAGGCATACAAAAATACCTATATTTTCATACACTTTTTATTTTTTACGCGCATTTTTTTGCTTTTAAAATCTCCATAGAAGAAATTTGTTAAATGTGAACGAGCAAATTTTTTAAATTCAATTCAACGGTTCGTGATTTAGTTTATTTTCTGAGCATTTTTCATTCTTTATATTTTATTTGTCTAGAAACAGAAACTTAAAAAAAAACTTTTTTTTTTTTTTTTTTTTTTTTTTTTACATTTGACATATTGTTTCGATATAGACAGTACTGTTCTTGGCTACTGAAATTGAAAGTCCAGAAGAATTTTGATCGGTCGGATTGACAGGCAAATCGATAGAGAAGGACATATGTATCACCTTTCAAAAAAAGATGATAGTGATTTTCTTTGACGGGTAGAGTAATTTACTAAGAACATAGTTTACACAGAAAATTTCAATTTCTATATTTATTATTTAAATGCCTACTTAAACACTAGTATGCTGTGGCCACCACAAGACTTTCTTCTATATTTTCCTATACAAATTCACTCAGTAACAATATTAAAAAAAAAAAAAAAAAAAAAAAAAAAAATTACCAAAAGAAAAAAAAAAATAATGATAAATTTGTTTTAAATTATCACAGATGTATAGTTCTACCATTTCTTTTAAAAGTACTGACGAGACCTTTTGCAAGATACCCATCTTGAAAATTTACCCCCCCCCCCCCCTCCCAGTGGGGGAACCGATGCCCCCACATGCACAAAATTTTTTTCCTAGTTAACTACTACTATTATCAATAATTCATATTAATTTTACAATCACAAGTTTAAAATAACTCTCATTATGCACATTTATACGAAATTTTGTCCTATACTGCCATGTTAAAAGTTTAGAAGAAAATGCGATCACAGCGCCACCTGTTGAGCGATTGATCAATAAATCTAATTAGCACCAGTTTATATCAGGGTGCAACTAAATACCAAGTTTGGTTAAATTTAATTCATTGGTTCGTGAGATACAGTGTCCACAAAAATCGTGATACACACATACAGACACACAGACAAGGCAGACATTTTCTGAAAACTATCAATTCGTGTTCAGGACATCCCAAAACGTGTAAATCCATCAAAAAACGGAGGTCGAAAATTTTCACGATTCCAATACTTTCTCTAAATTACATATAAAAGAAAGTAAAAAGCTACTCGAATTTCGATCTCTTGCGTTTCTAGTTCGACAACACATTCACAATTTTTTGTTATTGCGAAATTTACATGTTTAGTGTGATGGAAACAAAGTATTAAGTTTTTAACCCAGGATGTGAAATATCATGTATATTTTAAAGACGTGTTTCTTTCTGCAAGGTATTTTAAATAATTTGTTTTTCTTTTTGTATATTACGATATTTTTAAATGTAATTATTCGTAAATCACTGAGTTCTCTGCCATGTAATTTATATTTTTGTTTGTTTTTAGGCTTAAATTTCAACAAAACACATTCTTACAGATATTAATGATCAACCTGTTGAAAGTAAATAAAGGTAAAAGAATATCTAATTAAAGTTATTAATCTAATTACATATTCAACAGTTTTAGATATGGATCATGTATATATTTCCTGAAAACTAAAATAACTATTGTGTCAACACAAAGACGTCATTTTTTTCATATGCATGCGCAAATTTAATATATTATATATATTTTTTTTATTTTTCGCGTGAACGCATATTTCATTTCATGTGTATTTTATTTTATTTTATTTTATTTTATTTTTTTTTTTTTTTTGCAGAAATTTAAAATTTAAATATCTAATTTTAAGCTATTACCAGGTCATTATTTCCTTACTTTAGCAAATTTCAAAAAATCTAACTATCCGATCGATAAGCTTTTTACTCCGTCGGATTCAGAAAAATCGCCCTTTTCATTTGGTACCTTATTTATAACGATACGACTTATATTTATAATTCCGTTGTTTGGATTGGTTTTCTCGGTGCGTCCACACACCGAAAAACAGAGTAAAATGAAATCTCTTAGCAGATTATATATATAGATTCAAATATCATTTGAATTGTTTATCGTATGATTTTACGTGCAAAAATATGGGCAAGTTCATGTCTACAATTTCAATTTTGTTTCATTTGACTATACAACAATCAATAAGCCAATAAACATAAAAAACCTTTTTATGTTTCAATCAGGTTATATTTTGATGAATTTTCGAAATGTAAAGAACTCATGTAGGAAAAAAGGAGATACATTTTAAATGTGAAATATCATTGAAAAAAATGAAATAATATAATATACTTCATAAAATAAATGTGTTATAAATAGAAATTAAAATGACCTTATATATATATATATATATATATATATATATATATATATATACTATATCGTATGTATGGTATCAATGAACTCGTAATGATAACATAATCCAAGAAATAATACACCACGAAGAAACGTAAATGCAGCTAATATCCTAGTGAATAATTCAGTAAAATATGTTGAAGAGCCAATATGTATACATAAACTATAATGAGATATTTATGAGAATAGATAAGGTATTACTAATGAGATTTTTAGAATTCCAAGAAATAATACAACATAAAGAAGTGCAAATGCAGCTAATATCCTAGTGAAAATATCAGTGAAAGATGTTAAAGAATGAATATATAGTATATTTAAGCTAATACGTTTTTTGTAAGAATAAATAATAAATTACTAATGAGATTGTTAGAATTCCAAGAAATAATACAACATGAAGAAGTGCAAATGTTGCTAATATCCTAGTGCATAAATCAGTGAAAGATGTTAAAGAATCAATATATAGTATATTTAAACTAATACGATTTTTGCAAGAATAAATAAGATATTAGTAATGATATTTTTAGAATTCCAAGAAATAATACAACATGAAGAAGTGCAAATGCAGCTAATATATTAGTGCATAAATCAGTGAAAGATATTACAGAATCAATATATAGTATATATAAACTAATACGATTTTTGTAAGAGTAAATAAGATATTACTAATGAGATTTTTAGAATTCCAAGAAATAATATAACACGAAGAAGTGCAAATGCAGCTAATATCCTAGCGCATAAATCAGTGAAAGATGTTACAGAATCAATTGTATAAACTAATACGATTTTTGTAAGAGTAAATAATATATTACTAATGAGATTTTTAGAATTCCAAGAAATAATGCAACATGAAGAAGTGCAAATGCAGCTAATATTCTAGCGCATAAATCAGTGAAAGATGTTACAGAATCAATTGTATAAACTATTACGATTTTTGTAAGAATAAATAAGATATTACTAATGAGATTTTTAGAATTCCAAGAAATAATGCAACATGAAGAAGTGCAAATGCAGCTAATATCCTAATACATAATTCAGTGAGAGATGTTGAAGAGCCAATATTTATACATAAACTAATAAGATTTTTGATGATTAAAAAAATGAATAGATATTGTATACATCTTTAGAGAAATAAGAGTCATTGCATGTATGTATGTAGGTAGGTATAAATGTTTTACATCTTTTCCCAAACCACTTAGCCGATTTAATCAGAGTTTGACACAATTACTGTAAGTGTTACTACAAATATTACTACAATTACTTCAAATGTTAATTTGGACACAGTGTTGAAGTACTGCGGGTGTTCAGTGAACCAAGCAAAACCACCTAGTATACAAACAAATCTATATACGCATATATTATATCAATAATTTATTTATATAATGTTTACACACTCCTAATTTTATTAGATCATCTCCTTAAATTAAAATTTACACGCACACACACACACACACACACACACACACACACACACACACATATATATATATATATATACATAGAAATTTAAGACAAATAATTTAATTATTTCATCTTAAACACAAAATGTTTTTGTTTAAAAATGCACATTTATTTATTTATTATTTTTAGATTTTATCGCGAATATTTTTAAACTGTTTTTTTTTTAATTTCTATAACAATAAAAATTTATAATAAAAAAAAAATGTAGTCACACACACACAAATAATAACAATAATAATTTAAAATCTAAAAGGACTGTTTTTCTTACATGTCTATCTCAGTGAAGTTACATTTTTTAATATCAACAACAACTGCATTCACAGTGTCAGATGTTTTTGTTCATATCACATCTGTTTTTTAAACTGAAGTTATTGACAGGCAAAATGACGAACGCATTTGACATTAGATCGGAAATAAGAATTTTTATTTATTCTTCTTATTAAAAAATATGCTGTGATCTAATACTTGGAATAAAATTCTAAGGTTTCGAGATATAAAAACAAAATATTAATATTAGAATGTTTTATTATTATTATTTTTTTTATAATGGTATTTCATATTTCATATTTCATATTTCATATTGCATTTAAAATTTTATATAATACTTTTCAATAATAGTATTGATTTTATATCTTAAAAACTTACTAAATTACAACAAAAACTATTCTTATAAATATTTCTTATATTAAGAAATTTCGTTCTATGTTAAATATAAACTTTATAGACATAGAATTACTATTTGCAAAGTGTATATATATATATATATATATATATATAATATAAGTATCTATAATTATTATTTTTTTCTTTTTTTTTTAATAAAAAAATAAAAGTCATGCTATTGTTATCATGTTATTGTTATTTTTACATATTTCTGCAAGATTTCACTAGAAAGATAAAAAAAAAAAAAAAAAAAGTAATTTAAAAAAATACATACGGATAAATTACGTACAAGCAAAAAAGTATATAATGTAATATAAATATTTCATTCTTTAATCTTAAAATAAATAAAGTCTTATTGTTGGCTCTAATTATTGGCATTACATAAACTCAATATGGAGTAAGCTATTGAACCCCAATCTGTTTCACGTAAAAAGTCCTTTTTATTCTATAAATAAGGTTCACGTACACACACACACAAAAAAAAATATATAATATCCTGTATACTTATTTTGTGAAGTTAACGAAGTTTATATATATATATAATCCGGATGAAGTTCTGTAAATCATCCATAAAAAATGATGAAAATGCCTATTATCTGTTATTTATCGCGTATTGGCAAGACAATGAAATTTTTCGAAAATATTTTTTTCCCTACAAACTCTTTAAGGAGAAGTTTTTTCTATGAACTTTATACTAATTTAGTTTTTAAGTAAATTTATGTTAATTAAGTGTACTTTTATAATTACAATTTTGTCAAACGTATTTATAAAGATTAATATCGTAACTTATAGATTGTATAAACTTATAGAACTTTCAGTTTAACGCTAGACACTTTAACTAAGCTAATTGTTTAATTAAAATTTCATTAAATATTTTATCATATAACAATTTGCAAATGTATTAAAATTACTTGCATTTAGGTAGAAGAAGTTTGATCGTGTGAAATAGCGTGGTGTCTTATTCCTTTGATTCAAATACTGGGAAACATTTTATATTTTAGAGTTTTTCTGATGGATTTCAGCTGATAAATTTGATGGTTATTGTATTAATAAGTGTGTAAGTCTGTGTAAGTAGTGTGACTAGATTTTTTTTTAGAATATTATGAGAGGATAATTTAAGGACACATTGCATAATAATACCAGAATTTACCATAGGGAGATTTACAACAGGAAGAACGAACAGCCATTCCTATTAAAATGCAGATTGTAAATTTATTTATATTACTGTTTTTGGGACTTTTTCGCACATTTAAAATTTACGTAATAAAGAAATTTTTCATAAATATGAAATTACTCATAAAATGTTCCCTTCAAACTAGAATATCTTTGTTCGAAGGCTTTTATTTATAAATATAATGTTATATGATCGAAATGCACTTAAGACAACAATATGATTGATTGTATGGATTTATGGGAATAAAATGTTAGCAAGAGGTCCGTTGTTGCTTCGCTTAGAATTTATCACATCCTGAACATGCCTTAAAAACGTAATATAATTTAATATATGCTGTCAGAATTTGAAAAAAAAAAAAAAAAAAAAAAAAAAAGTAAATTCAAGCATATCCCTTTCCGACCGGAAACATTTTTACCTGAAAACCTTACATTATACTGTTTTTCAAACTGAAAGAAAAATATGCATTATAACCGACATTTGTTGACTGAAAATTGTGCTTTACATTTTCTGCTAATTAGCTCGATCGTTCATTTCCTGATTTTATTACATGCGATTGTTCCAGATGCAAAAATGTAAGTGGATGTCTAACTCGCAGATCGTACGGCCTGGGTGGGAAAGGGATATAATGGTTTACTCATTTCGTTACACATAAAAATAAAAACATTTTAACTGTAAGTAAACGAAGCAATAATTATTATTGTCACAAAATAATAATGTTACCAAACTTACAATAAATTATATTTATTTTATATTTGTCTAATAATTCTTCATTGTTAAAAAAAAAAAAAAAAAATTATAATACAAAAATTGTCTGGTAGTAAACTTGCTAGAAAATATCCTAATGCTCTGAAAAGAGCATGTTGGAACTAATTTTCCATAGCAGAACAATACAAAATTTATTCGTACACAGCAAACTTTCTGCATAGGGCACACTGTAAGAAAAAATAATCACATAGATAAAAAATATTCTCCAGTTCAACCTACCAGGATCGAACCACATAGCAGGGTGCATAGCAGACGGCGATTTTACCTCTCAACCAAGGAATAACGTTTTTGGCTGTTACTTTCAGTCATTCTTGAATAAGAAACACACTAGATAAAATCTGTATAAATGACAACAAATTTTATTTACTTACAAATGTTTCTTTTGACACCTCACAACCGGGGTTCGAATCCCGGCTCTGGTATGGACGTTTGTGGTATCCTTTATGTGTAAAATACATAATAAATTATGAATTGTTATTGTGAAACTATGTGATATGGTTCAATTCAGACAAAAGTCATTTTAACTATAGGTCTCAAAGCTGTGAAATATATACCCAAATATCCAAATGTATTTGTTGACAAATTGTGATGTACCTTTAAAGTAAATTATTGCGCTTTTAGAAAAGAGAAATTTCTTGAAGGAAAATTAGAGAAATTTCCTGTTATTATTATTTTTTTAACAATGTTTTATAAAAACTCGATAAGGTGTTTTTCAAATATTTTTATGGTATGGCTATCTTGATGATAAAAATTAAATATTTGTGTTTGCCGTTGACAAGGAAGTGATGTAAAGAACTGAAGAAATAGCAAAACTTGTTTTAGTTGAATAAATTGATTCTATACTTTATAACTACCATATTGTATGTTTTCGGTCTAATTTTTTGTACATTTCTTACGCTTCTCACACAGCGCGTGTTTAACTATTATTGTTTTCAACCACTGAATGTAAAATTTATTTTTGGTAAAAAATTTCAAATTATATTAAATTTCTTTATGGTAATCAAAATGTTTAAGGTATTGTACAGTCGGCGAAAAAAAAAAAAAAAAAAAAAAAAAAAAAACGCAACACCCGCTGTAATTTCGTTAATAATTGACGCAGGAACATCTAATAGACATAATTCAACAGGAAATTAAATGCCCTCTCTGAAAATGTCATCGAATTTTTAATTAGGGGTCATCTACATATTGAAATGAGCGCCAACTTTTTTTAATAGCAACACTCAATTTTGACTTCATATTCGAATTTCTGAGAGTCGGGCAATGCGGAAAAGTATACAGTTTGTATACTTTATCTTTATCTTTAGTATTTATAGAGTTATAATGAAAAATGTGTTAGGGGGTTATCTCTAAATGTAGAAAAATAAAATTAAGATCCTATAAGAAATAGACAAAATTTTAATTTTTCACACCGGAAATCTTTCAGAAAAAAAAAAAAAAAAAAAAAAATATATATATAAAAATTTCTAAAAATATTGACTTATTTTCCAGTTTCTTAATTATTCTGAATTCAGTTTTTTAGATTTGTATATACTTCAGTACTTTTTTATAAAATTTTAGGTCTATTTATACATTACACTTGCGATTGATCCAGACAGTACTCTTTGAAAAAAGTGCAATATTTTTCAAGTAAAAGTGTCTGTTATGGCTGTACTGATCACCAATAAAGCTTAAATTTTCTTCGTAGGTATAACATAATATACGAAATGAAATAATGTGGATATATATATATACAACAAAGCCTAAACTAAATCTATTCGGATAAATTATTGTAAAGGTTCATGAAGTAAATATCAAACAATTTTAATCGCACTTACCATTTTTTGGTAAATTGAACTCTTTGGAACTGTACGATTCGTTTTATAATTTCTGTAAAAATATAATTTCTTAATTAACCCTTTCGCGACTGCTGACGTAGATTCACGTCATTTGAAAATCTGTAACTCTGTCAGTGGGCGTTTCTTTCGTAATTTGTGTGTTACATATTTCTTAAGTGTGTACCCAGTGTTCATATTTTTGCAATAAAATATACTATGGATAGAAATGTATTAATTAGAAAGAATATAATTATAATGTATATCCATTTGTAATATAATTGTGAATACAGAAAATTTGTTCTACAATATTTTATTTTAAGAGAATAACGTCCGCAGGTTGATCTTACTGTCAAAAAGACAAAATCCTACGGTCGCAAAAAGTGATAAAATATATTTATAAAAGTTAAAGTATATTTTAAAAAATATATAAGGTTAAAATATATTAATAAAATTTTAAAGACTAAAGTATCCTTAAAATAATAATCCTCTCCCCTACAAAATAAGTAATTAAATAAATAAATAAAAATAAAGCAATATATGAAGCAAATGATTGAGCCTTTAACTATGACGGTAGTTAAGAAACGATTTTACACGTCTGTCTTGGATTCCAATTCCATTCATTTTTTTTAATTGACAATTTTACATTAAACTATTTTTCAGTTTAAAACAGTAAACCCTGCCTATTTAGGTTAGTTTTTTCTTCTAGTGTTCGTCTAAAAGATTCAAAATTTATCAACAGTAATTGATGAAGTAAATACCACTTGTGCATATTTTGGTCAACATAAAATAAGCGGTTTAACACGAATTCATCCCTCAATGTCACATTTGCTTTTCTTTTCTGTATTGTTTTGTTTTGAAGAACGATGAAGGCGGGGCTTGTCTTCTTTAGAAAACAGGAATTCTTGATGCTTACACTAATGTCTAAAAATCATAATTTTTGTTTCATTTCTTTGCGTTTGACGTTGTTGTTATACAGTTTGACCCGTAAATAAAAACTAAAAAATATAAATATTTTGTTTAATTTTCCTAATTATTTTTTAAGATTTGATTCGTTATTTCATGCAAAACTTTATGAGAGACGGCCCCCTAAACCACTCCAAAAGAAAGATTTATTTATACCTCGAAAACTAATAATTGGAATGAGCTGCAAATTTGCACACCCATATTTTTCGACATTAGGATTCCTTTTATGTAAAAATTAACATAGGTCCTAAATCATAATTTTTATGAATATGAATTTATTAATATTTTTCAGAATTAAAAATATTTTTCAGGATTAAAAGTAATGATGGATTATGTTTGGGTTTCTTCGCTGTATCTCGTAAAAAAAAAAAAAATATATATATATATCGATCAAGTTATTTTTTAGGAAGATATTAATAAAAGTTTGAAATATTAATTTAACATTAGCACCTTCAAACTTTGAACGCTTATAACTCTAATAAGTAAAATAAACAACCAATATACTTTTTTGCGTTGTCGCGATCCCAAGAATTCAAATATAAAATAAAAATGGGGCATTACCATTGGAAAAATCAAAATTGGTGCGCGTTTTCATATGTAGACGACCCCCAATTCAAAATTTCAGTTCATTTTCTGAAACTAGTCTCAATTCCCCGTCGAATGATACCTTTTACATCTTTCTACATCGATTAGCAACGAAGTTACGTTGAGTGTTGCGTTTTTTTTTTTTTTTTTTTTTTTTTTTTTTTTCCGACTGTACAATAATGAATAAATCACTTTTTTTTTTTAAATTAAGAAAGTTGACAAGGAGTTTTTCAATATTTAGAGGTTATGGCTATCCTGATGATAAAAATTAAATATTTGTGTTTGGTGTTGACAAAGAAGTAATGTAAAGAACTGGAGAAATAGCAAAACTTGTTTCAGTTGAATGACTTGACAGTAAATTTTATATTTACCATACATGTTTTCAACCTAAAATTTTGTACGCTTCTTACGCTACCCATACAGTGTGTGTGTAAATCTTATTGTTTTCTGTAACTGAATGTCAAATTTATTTTTGGTAAAAAATGCCAAATTTCATTAAATTTCTTCATGTTAATCGAATTGTTTACAGTTTATACAATTATGAATATATCACTTATTCAAGATGCTCTAAATAATTCTCAAGAACTGTTGAAATCTCTAAATTTTAACATTATTGAAGCAATATTTAAGTCAGTTCGAACGGTGACCCAAAAGATTAAATTTGCAATAATAATAATAATAATAATAATAAAAATTCTAAACAAATTTTTCTAACTTGAAAACTTATAGGTGTATATATATAAAATATATATATACATAAAATATTAAATAGAGAATATGTAATTTTTGATGAAACAAATATGGCATTTGCTATGTCATGTGTACCTTTTGCCACTTATTTCAGTTTTGCTTATTTAAGTTTTCTTAAGTAACTTTTTTATTTAAAGTGTTATTTGAACGAGATAGTCTGTAGTTGTAATTGTTGTAAAGTTCTATTTGTTGACCATATTTTATAAGCAAAAGAAATAAACAATTTCAGTTTATAATCTTAAAATTTGCTCATAATTATCATTTTCATGTTTTATAAATAAAGCAAATAAATATAGCAAAATATGCGTGTAGTCAAAATTTTAATTCAAACATAAATACATCAAGAATAAAACTATAGATGTATCGTTAAAAAAGTGTTATAGTTTTATAAATAACATAAAGTAGTTAATAAATAATAATAATAATAATAATAATAATAATAATAATAATAATAAATTATTAAAAATGGCACAAACATTTAGATTATTAATTTGTTTTTTCATATTACACAAATCAAAGTTGGTTTTAAACTTTGCTTTTAATTTAAAACATTTTGTGTCATTTTTCATTAAATGAGAAATGTATATCTTCTTCATTAGTAGCTGGCCATAATAGGAATATTATAAAATGTTGTTTCATTTTATTAACATGAATATCAAATTTCTGAAAGATCTTCGGTCTCCTTTTATAATCAGAAATTTTCTACTTATTAAACTTATACAAAATGAGTAATAATTTTATGCTATGCTATAGAATTTTTTTTTTTTTTTTTTTTTTTTGTATAGAGATCGAAGAAAATTTGATTTTTTTTTTTTTTTTAATAACTTACCAAGTAAAAAATTAGAACCAAAACAACTTTTACTTACATTTATTGCTATCTTTTAAATATGATTTTGTAATAATTCCTTTTTACCTATGAAGAAAATAGTAATGCATTATATAAAACATATTATTTCTTTCTTTATTTATTTTGCTATAAATATTTTAAATAAATTACGCAAATTATTTTTTTAAGATCTTAATATATATATACATATATTAAGATTTAAATCACTTTTCCCAATAATTATTTTCATATAATTTATATATATATTCAAATATTTATTATACTATTGAATAATAATAATTAAAAAAAAATTCTCTCTGTATTATTTTTACAAAAGACGTATCTATTTCTTAATTGTTTCAGTGTTATTTATTTTAATTGTTTCACAGTAATTTTACTATTTTATTTAAATTAATATTTAAATCTGACAACAGCTTTAAAAAGTTTTAGTTTTTGTTCATTTTTTTTAAGCAAAAGAAAGAAATAATCTTAATTCATAATCTCAAAATTCGTTCATAACCATCATGCTTATAAAATAACTCTATTAATTAAAATAAAGTATGCGTGTTGCTAAAATCACAAATTCAAACTTGAATATCAAGAATAAAAATTCCGATGCGCATTTGATATATTATAAGTTATATATCTGAAAAATAATGTCGGTGATTCTATTACATTTTACAGAGTAAAGTGCCAATGAAAATATAAATATGGTTCATTTATCTGATGTTCTTTTAATTTATAACAAAATGTTAGTTTGAAAATAATTACTTAAAAGCGTTATTATCTCAATAATAATTATCCCAGTAGTATTAAAAAAATATTATTGAAAAATAACCATAATTTTCAGAAAGTGTTTCAAATATCCCAAACTTAATGAATAATAACAAATTTTAATAAACTAATAATAAGTTGATTTTGAATACTCAAAAACTCAGGTTTTATGAAGGTTGAATTTATAAAACCAAATTTGTTTTTAAGATATATTACTGATATATATTATTTTGACAAGATATCTTTTTCTCTATAGAAGCGTGAACATTTTTCATATTTCAAGCTCTCAATAAATAATATGAAGTTATTTTACACAAAAATAATAGTTAAACTAAATTGTAATGTTTCACGTCAATACATTGATAATAGCATTCAATCATATTTATTAGTATGACAAAAGAAGTATAGAGCATAGTTGTTATAAAAGGAAACGGTATAGATCTATCGAGTAATGATCAATTTCTTTCTTTCTTTTCTTTTCTTTTTTTTTCTCATACATCTGATACTTCCAAATGTCACATTTTTAAATTGAAAAAATAAATCACAGGCTTTTGCTTTTCTTTTTTATATAAAATTCTTTTTAGTGAAAGTGGTGTCTTTGAAACATTCAAAAAATATTATGATCGTTTAACACACACACAAAAAAAAAAAAAAAAAAAAAAAAAATTGAAACGTAATTGAATATCTACTTTTTTTAAAGCTTATCTTTAAATGCATTAACAATAACAAAAATATCTTTTAACTACATAAAAGAAGTATTTAATTTAAAAGGAAAGTACAGACAAAGAAAATATTAGAATAATTGTGATTTTTTTTATTTACTCTGTATACATGTCTCATTTTACGACAAATAAGCTGACTATACATGAGGAAAAGAAGAAATTCTTTATCTTAAATCAATGTAATGTAAAAGAGTAAATATTTTACACTTTTAGACTTGTTATTATTTATTTATATATTTGGTTTGAATACAAGAATATATATATATATATATATATATATATATATATACATATATATATATACATTTATATTAAATAAAGTGAGTAGAAAACCTTTTAAACAAATACCATAAATTGAAAAAAAAAATCACAACAGTTGTTTCATTTAAAAATAATAGCCCGACCATTCATCAAATGAAAAATCGATCCCGAGCGTAGCTTAACTGTAGCACAGGTTTGTACGCCTTTTTGTTATTTAGACACGAAACAGTTGTTGTGAACTATTGCAATTATTTTATTTATACGAGGGTAACTCTGGAATATCCGAGACAATGTCAGACGGTAAGCGCTAAAAATGAATTATGGTTAAAAACCCGTTAATTAACCCGTTAGCACCCAGTGTCCTCATTTGAGGACAGCTAATAAAACAGCTCGTATATTTTTTTGTGGTTTCTTGGAATGATTTCTGCTTTTTAGTGACAGTTTATAGCGTCACTTTAAATGATCCCTGAAAGTTTTATGTGCCTACTATTAATTATTTCATAATTTGAATAGTCCTTTTATGATTTTTTTTCGTCGCACATGTATATGCTTTTTGCGCAGGTATACTAACTTAAATCAAGTCGAGTAATAATATATATTATGATACTTTACTGCTGAGATCTTTGCAACATATAATAGGAAATTAATCTGTTATCTCAAAGTTTTTCTATCTCGAAATTTTCTCGCTAGAATACTAAACGTCTATAAATGAGGATAGGCTTTAAGTTTAAAACTATCAGAAGAATTGTTTAAGTTAATATATTTTACCGTCAGTTGTCTCTATTAATTTAGAAGTGAAATAATCAGCTAATAATATTTGAAAAATTAATTCTAGCGTTAACGCGTTAAGTAAATATTAATTCTTTTGTGATAGCAGAATGTAATTTGTGGCAACAATTACAATTTAGTTGCCATTGAAGGAATTTCGAATGAAAGGAAAATGTTTTTGATGTGACAGCATTATCGATTTGTGATTTTTTATGATTTTAAAAGAGGCTTAGATCAATAAAAAAAATCTTTTTTGACATTCAAGCACTTGAAAAATGGACAATGATCTCAAACCAACAATGTTGAAAAAACAACGAGCAACTAAAATATAATGTATGCCTGTGGGAAAGATATACATTCCACAACATTTCTTCAATACATAAACTTGTGAATACTAACTCAAAGACTGTAACAACAATACCTTTAAACTCAGAATTACATTATATATTAAACAATCATTTTATAATAAAGAATACATGAACCCCTTGTAATATGTAACCCCATGCAATCTCTTGTATCATTTAAAATTTTCGTTATTGGCTCTTCCTATCAATTTTACAGAATCTAGCAGTTTTAGCCACTTAAAAAAAAAAAAAAAAAAAAAAAAAAAAAAAAAAATAGCGGCATAAACACATAAAAAAAATTCTTAGAATACGCCACATACAGCCTGAGAAAGTACAGCCCCTCATGTTCCAAGAAAAAAGGAAAAGAAGAAGGAAGGGGACTCTATGCAAATTTCTAGCAAAGCAATAATTTAAGCCGCTGCCCGTTCAAGAATAAAGTAAAAACCGCATAAATAAAAAATCCATCCAGTTACGAAAAATACACGCCCCAGCTACGAAGGGAAGTAATCCTCCCCCCTCCCGGAGTGTGGACAAAAGAAGAGGATATACTGGGATGATGTATTTTAAGGAAATAGCTAAGAGATGATGCTGCTGAGGTGAAAGACTGTCTGCCGGTGAACTCCGAACCTGATTAACTGAGTGCTCCGTACTTCACAGATCCCGACCGGTGTCTGCTGAAATGCTTTTTACCTATTCCAGAGAACTCTGAACCTAGCTGAGTGGCCCCCGTGCTCCATAGAACCCAACTGATTCCCGCTAAGATGCTCTACGCTACATCTCCAACAGTCTGATTAAGAACGCCTAGAAAATTGACCTAAGCTACTTTTCTAGGTGAGATTTGATTAGATCCTATATGGGGCCATCTTTTTACTTCTCTCTTTCTACTTTACGAGCATAAATAAAAATAGCTAGCATACTGAAATGAGGAGAACACGTTAGGAGAGCCAATATTTTAAATTTGTATTAGCATGATACGATGAAGGATGAAATTTGTATTAAAATACCTATTATCATATCTTGAATAATAAAAAAAAAAAAACTATTACAAATGAGTTTAAATCTTTGATTTTATATTTTCTTTTTAATTACTAGTTTAAGAGAGGTAAATAAAATAAGAAAATATCTATATAATTTGGCATAATTTTAGATTTATTAGAATTATTAGTACTATTATTTAGACTTATTATTTAGACTTATTAGTAATATTTAGACTTATTAGTATAACCTCAGTTTAAACTTAAATATAATTGCCACAGTTGTCACTATCCACATTTGGTATTATTTTAATTACACAGAGAAATCCTTGTATAGAAATGGAAGTTAGATACGGGTTATTGCATAACTTCGTTGATCACGTCCTAATGATAATGGAAGTTTACATTCTCTGTATTATAAAAAGATCATTTAATCACCTCTAATCATTTAGATTAATGAACAAACTTCAACCCACTAGAAAATCAATATAATGCCGTTTTCTTCAGAAATGCAGGACTGGTAAAAGTCATCAAGCTTGAGGTACATAAGAGAATTACAACTAACTCATACACTACGAAGTGTCTTTCAGAAAAATTTCAATAAGTGAACGTAATGGAAGTCATGTTTAACTGTGATAATGCATCTTTTTATACGGCAAGATTGACAATCAATTTTTTTTAAAACAAAAACACGTTAAAGTTATAGAACATTCACATATTCCCCTGATGTGTGACTTTTAACTATTTTTTTTCAAACCTAAAGACATATCTTTGGATGGCTGGATGGTTGGGTTTTACATCGCACTAGTGCTGCGCAGATGGGCAATTGGCGATGGTCTGGGACACCCCCTAGAGGTGGTCCGGAGATATGCCATCACAATTTTGATCCTCTATGGAAGGGATGGCTCTCCCACTTCGGTGACCCCCAGAGGTATAATTTTTGATGGGAACATGGAGGACATTGCGGCCACGACAGATTTTACGTGCACCAGCCACCATTAGGGTACACGAAGGTCTTTGGCCGGCTCAAGTACCGAACCCGCAATCTTCCAATTACGAGGCCGGCGCTCTACCGACTGGGCTACCGCGGCCCCCAGAAATATCTTTGGGTGGTCGTCGTTTTCATTCCGAAGATGAGACTATACAAGCATATTTTTCAGCGATTTCAAGAAACGGATGGCTTGAAGTATGTAATGTTTGAAAAGTTTGCCTATAAAAGTGCATTGGTGTTGTAAGGGTCTATTTTGAATCTTTCTAAGATTTGGTAAGTTTAACTTCTACCATTTAGTTGTATCTAAAACATTTCTGAACGACCCTCGTATAGAATTTTCTTTTATTATTTATGTTTTAATGGCAGATTCTCAATGCATTTTCTTGTAAATTATTTAGTGCATTTAATAATTAACGACCAGATTCTTATTTCGAGACAATCAATAAAATCGCACTTACAATGTTTGTGGTTTCATGGAACGACTTTTCTTTTTAGTGACAGATAACATTAAAAAGTGGATATTACGTTATATGTGGAGGGATCAATCAACAGGCATCTTAATAAATATGTAAAACAACAGCACTATAAATAAAAAGACATATTAACTACATAAAATTCGTTTAATGTAGTATGTCTGGAGAAGCAGCGCGTCTTACAGTGGTAACATCTCGTCCAACATTAATCCTGACATCTCATGCAGAACCAAGTGCCGCTGCCAACAGTTTAAGTTACAGTTAAAATATAAATACAGTTAAATATCCAGATTAATGATATATTAAGTTAATAGTCAAATATCTACAATATTATTACATCACATAAACAATCTTATAATTTTTTATGTGCCTGCTTATTTATATAATGAAATTATAATTTCCTTATTATGAAATTATAATTTCATAATATGGATCGCCATTTTATAGTTTTTCAATCCAGGCAAACGTATTTTCTCTTCGTGAATATATACAAAAAAAAGTCAAGGTGAATAATAATTTCAATTATAACGATTTACTTTATACATATGAAATAAGATGTTATACGACATTTCCCGTTATAAAAAAAAAAAAAAAAAAAGAAAGAAAAACACGAATACAGGGGTACCCTTAAGATTAACACATGTATTGTCTGAATTTCTTATACTTTTCTCTAAGTACTTCAAATAAGTTTATATTTGAATTATTTATCAAAATATATTTAGCAAGATTAATCTGGTACTTAATAAAAGTGAAAGACAATTCAATTTGATATGAAATTTATTATTCTGAATGTATTTAAAGTATTTAATAAAATAAATCAAATAAAACATTACATTATAAAAATATCAAAAATATAATAAAAGTTTTGTTTTCAATAGAGGCAGATTTTCATGAAAACCAAATAGATATGTTTAGAACATATGTGTATTTTTAAAATAACAGGCTATCATATGTCAAGATGCACTCAGATTTGTTTTTGGAAGATTATTTGGAAAAGCTTTTGCATCAATAAAATAAATGTTTTAAATCTAAAAGTTAAGTGTCAAAAAAAAAAAAAAAAAAAAAAAAAAAAGGACAGATTTTTTTTTATTTTAATAATATAAGGAAAATATTTGTTTCCGCAATGCTAGATTGAAAAAATAACTTTTGTAAAGAAAATAAATAATGTTTCAAGACTTTGGTTTATTTTATAAATGTGTTTTATGCTATAGAAAATATTTATATTTGTCTTCAACATTTTATATATATATATATACTTGAATGCAAAAATTTCCAAAAGAGATTTTAGTGCATAAGATATTAAAATACATACATCAAATCATGTCCTCCAAAGCATGCTTGAAAAAGAAAAACCTTTTTTATTCATGTATTTATTTACTTTAGAGAATATTTATCTGAGATTTAAATCGTAAAAGTGGGTACGAATGTTGTTATAGAATATAAAATACCATCTGACGTTTTCTCAGAAGAAAGCATGTAAAATATAAATGGTAAGTGTATTTGTAAAAACGGATATTCTTTTTCGTATGTACAGATTGTTTAAAATATTATATATTTAATTAATAATAAATAAATTTAAATAATAAATAAATTTAATTAATAATAATTTGTAATATTATATATAACATTAAAATTTAAGTAAATGATCGAATTTGCATGAACTTCTTCAACTGTTCTAAGAAATGATGTCAAGCATTTTTAAAAATGTATCTGACATATATTTATATATGAAAAAAAATCACCAACAAAGTCATTTAATATTTTGCAGTACTGAAAGACAGTATATGGATGGTTTTGAATATAATTTTTTTTCTTATGTTTACTACAAAAATGTGAAAACAAAAATTTGTGCTGTAAAAATATTCAAAAGACAATTTTTCCAAATGTGTTTTTTTTTTTTTTTTTTAAATATCTGTATCAAAGATTTAGTGAAACACTGCATCAAAATTGCATGAACAATTATACATAGCAGCAAGAAAACATAAACTAAAATAGAATAAAATAAAATAAAATAAAATAAAATACCTATAATAGTAGGGGAAAATGTAGTACAAGGTAAATGTATCGAATTTCAGTTAGTAACAATTCTCGTATGATTTTTATTGATTAAATTTCATTGTTATTAAAAATAATGCTACAGTCGGTAACAAAAGTATCCGAACACTAGCAAAAATTCCTATTTAAAAGAAGCACACTTAACACTGTTTTGTTAAATAAATTCTTGTCGAATCGTGTTCTGAGACTGACTAAGAACAGGATTCAACAAGGATTTATTATACAAAACAGTATTAACTCTACTTTTTTTATATAGGAATTTTTGCTAGTGTTCGGATACTTTTGTTATCGACTGTACATTGAAAATAGAACAATAATTTTTATGCTACACTTGACTGAACTATTGAAAACGCTCATTGTAATCTTTATTGTTTTGAGCACGACGCACGAAGGATATTGAGTGCAAAGCAGGCTATAATGGGTCAGTAAATGAAATATATTTTAAAGAAAAATTAACTCTTTCAAATTTAGGCAAATTGCTACTAATATTTTCTTTAGTTTGTTTCAGTTGTTAAAATTTTAAAATAAAATAGCTGTAGTCTGGATGAAGTCAAGAAATTATCCATAAAAAATGTCTCTTAGATAAATTGACACTATTTCCATTTATCATTAAAACTTACACAGCGAAAAACATACAGATTAAATTTTTCCCTACAGTAACTTAAATCACCAAATGCAATATTTTCAAAAACATGTTACGAATTTCAAACGTTTAAAAGTTAAGTAAAATTCTAATATTAAAATAATAATAATAATAATAATAAATTTTGATAAATAAAAAATGCAAATATATATGTTCAAGTAGTGCCACCAAAATCATCCTAACTATGCACGGTCAGATTCCTTAATATTAATACGTAAAAAAACAAGTGATCTATGAATCTATGCTTCCTATGTTGTATGGAAAATGCAATAAATAAATTAAATAAATAAACAAAAACTAATAAATGCTGTCATATCTGCTCAAAGGAAGAAAAAAAAAAAGCATTATTGGAAACACAAATTTACATTTGTTTCGATAGGAAGATGTTCAAATGTTCACCATGCACATGATGCATGGTGAATGCATGATCGCTAATTTAAATAATTTTTCTTAAAATAATAATAATAATAATAACACTCTGTTTCTAATTTTATCAGTTTATGTCGTGTTTAAAGAAAACTTATTCTACACTAAATTTTAAATTAAAATGAGTGTATTAGGTTAAAAGAAAAAAAGTGATAATATGCATTAGGATATCGTGAGATGTACGACTGCAAACGTTTAGCAATGTCTTGTCCACTAAAGTACACGCAGCATGACATCGAGAAACTATGTCCCTCTCTGTAGTAACCAGGTCTCGATGGCGATCCTGATAACCATACAGTTGGACACCCCTCCCCCCCCCCGGTCACATACCGTAAACATTCCATATCCAGTATGTGTGTGTTTACATTTGAGAATTTAAGTGTGTGTAGCAAAAATCATAAAATTGATCACAATAAAAAAAATATCATGTTTAATATGAAATATGTAATTGCTTAATTTTCGCATATTGTTTACAATCCATGCCATATATACTCTCCCTATTTAGAAATAAAAAATTAGCGCAAATGATACCAATGTGATTACTGATGATAGTGATCACTAATGTATAAACATTGCGATATGTCGAAATATTGCTTACTGATGGCCAAAAGTAAATCCTTCAGACAAGTACGAACTTAGTTTCTCTCTAATTTAAATCATTTTTCCTAAAAAAAAAAAAAAAAAAAACTGTGTTTCAAGTTTTAATCAGTTCATGACATGTTTAATCAACATTTATTCCACACAAAATTGTAAATTAAAGTGAGTGTATTTGGTTAAAAAATGCGATAATATCTTATTAAACTAAAACTTATTGGATATTAATCTTTTCAAGACATTTATCTAAAAGGTCATCTAATATACATATATATGTATAAATTGCTTGTCATTGTAAGTTCAAATGATTACTATAGACATATTATTACAATTTCAAGTGTAATGAACAAGAGATTGCATATAAAAATTTCTAGTGCGTTTTAATCAAGAAATGAAAAGGGCTTTAAATTTTTTTATATTCGATAAAAAGAAAAAAAAAAAAAGAAAATTCTGTGAACCCCCTCTCTCAGCTTCCCGATTTAGATTTGTTGCCACATTCATAAAACACTTAGAGCTTTTATTAAATTTTAAAATTCATTCAAAGTTATTAAGAGAACCATTCTCTCAAAATTATTGGACTAATTTTTGCTAGCACAGTATATTATCTATAAATTATGTATATATCAAACAATGTACTTGAACATAGCATAGTACATAAAAAATGCCTGATGTAACTTGATATGTACTTCAAACCATTTCCAAACATGGGGCATTATATCAGAAATATTTTTCGTTGCCCTATAAACAAAGAATGAACATTTTGTATACTATATTTTATGTGAAACTTGCTTTTATTCTTATGAAGAATCTCCCATAGCCACTTACATCTATAAGACATTTATAAAAGTTTAAAAATGATCCATTAAACTTCTATAAACATCCTGCAGTTATTACATCCTACTATTAGCAGGACAAATGTCACTTATTTTTACATCCATTGGATGTAAAAATATCCAATAAATATCCGATAAATCTCCAAATTTCCAATAAATGTACTTTTTACATGTAATAGTTATTGAAAATATCTAAATCTTATTTTGATCTAACATGTTACATCTATTAGACATTAAAAAACGCACATCTAAATTTCATCTGCATTTAAACATCTAATAGATATTTGTAATTTGTACAGGGTATTCAGTGCTTTTAATGGATATTCTTAAGATATTTTGTACCTTTTATGGATCATTAGATGTAATTTAGATGTCTAATATATATCAGTGGCTGTGATATATCAATTTCATTTCGTTTAGTGCAGTCTAAATATGTACTACTGTACCTAATTTAGAGCAGAGAAATAAAGTGTTTTAATAATTTTGTATGTCCCTGTACAAGAATAATATGCAAAAAGTTTTAAGTAGCATCTTTAATATAAAATATATAATTGCTCAATTTTTACGTATTCTTTACAAATGCCTACATTCTTTAAGATAGCTATACAATGCCTATACTCTTTATATTACAATACGTAAACTCTTTACAAATGCCTAAATTTCTAACGTAAAGTTACAAATTTAGAATGCCAAGTTTTGGTTTCCTGTTGGTAATTATTCTTGATTTATAAACAGAAATGATCCTTTATTTACACAGATATCAACCGCTATAATCTGAATATGAGGAGGTCTCAGAAGTGTAAATGAAGCAAAATCTCAATTTCGAATATGAGAGCCAAAAACAATACTTTTATATAGGGGAAAGGTTGTAAAAAAATAAAAAATAAAATAAAAATAAATAAATAAATAAAAAATGAAAAATAAAATAAAAATAAATAAATAAATAAAAAATGAAAAATAAAATAAAAATAAATAAAAAAATAAAAAATAAAAATAAAAATAAAAATAAAAAATGAAAAAAAAAAAATAAAAATAAAAATAAAAAAAAATAAAAAATAAAAATAAAAATAAAAATAAAAATAAAAAATGAAAAATAAAATAAAAATAAATAAATAAATAAATAAATAATAATACGAGCCATTAAGTTGAGATTTTATTAAACCAAATAACCTTCTAATCATGCATTTTTGCTAAAACCAGATACTCGAGGTGAATCGGGAAAAGCCTTTTCAGCTCATTTTGAATAGATGAAAAACAATGCGCAGACAATTTTTCTTTCATTGCACTTGCATAAGATCAATCTTGTTTTTAAAACTCTGTTTCTGATTTATAAAATTTATGCAATTTCCATAACGAATTTCTTTTTTCTTTTTTATGAAATGTTTTTATTACAGAAATAGTCATGTTTATATTTCAAATTATGTATCTATAAACTTTAACGTTTCTATTTTCTAACGAAGAAAGCTTCTTAAAGTATTATTTGCCTATCTTATATGCAATAGTTTTTTTTCAAACAAGCCATAAGAAAAATATTTCCTGAAATATACTGACATTTATTAATATTTTGAAAATGTTATTTAACAGACATAGTATTTCAGAAACAAATTACTTTGTTTATGATAATTCTACATTGCATACTCTAAAAGACCAAATAAATATATCTAATAACATAAAATCTATGCGAAAGTCTTAACTAATACCTAAAATATCCAACTTAAGTTATTGGAATATTTTAATATTTAAGCTATTTTGTAATAGCAAACTATTTAAATTTTAAAGCTACTGAATATCCCAGAAAATTATTCATTTTTTTTTTTTTTTTTTTTTTTTTAAATATAAAATGTCAACTTAAATAAACACCAACAAATTAACACATAAAATTGAAGGATTATAGTTGTTAAAGACAGTATTTTACTCTTCATTAAAATAGCATCATTAGCTTTTGAACTTTATCTGGAATTGAGTCGGTTCTGTACATAATTTAAAATTTAAATACAGTTCAAGGAAATAAGTGATTATTTCACCTAAATAAGATGTTTATTTTGAACAGGAAATAGATAAGTGTAACTAATCTATCATTATTCTACTATTATAATTGTAAGTAAATATTGTACAATCTCTTGCATGCAGAATGTTCATTATTCCTTTGTACCCTTTAAAACTATATATATATATATATATATATATATATATATATATATATATATATATACTAGCAGGATTTGCCCGCTTTGCTGAGCACTATACCTAAATGAGTTGTCAAAATTCCATTACATTATTAATAATCTAAGTTAAAGTTTCCTCTGTATTCCGTAGAGGTTTTTCAAGCTCTCAACGTGAGGATTCCGCGTCCACACTGCCTTAGGCAGCAACTTACCCGCTTCTTACTTCCGCTTCTAAACAATTGTTTCAGGTCAAGTTAATAACTCGGCTTTTCATCAAGGGAAAAAAACTAGGCACGAGTGCATCATAAAAGCAGAAAGGAGCACACACGTCCATTTAAAAATTTCAAGCGACTCCTGCTTCCTCTGAAACATCATTTGCTAATTTCGAAGTAGTTGTGCTATTTACGGAATAGAGGAATAACAAAAATTACAAAATCGCTTTAAACATGAAAATATGGAAAAATGGGAGATGTTTGTTTGCAGTACGAAACCAATGATCGTTAAAGGGTTAAATGTTTATTTCTGATATTTAAAACTGATATTATTTCTTGCATGTTAAAGGTTTTCACAGTTGTTCACTATTAAAATGATTCAATCCAGTTATTTATCACCCATTAAAACATTGGTAGGTTTCCCTCATAGTAGAAACTGGAAAAAGACTCAGATTCAGTCACACCTACCACTATGCCTATAGCATAGTGGTACTATGCCTATACCATTATGCCTATTCCATTATGCCTATACCATTATGCCACCACTATGCCTATACCATTAGTCACACCTACCTCCTATCGTTTCGAAGAAACGATAAGTTCATGTAAACGTCCTTAATTTGGTTCAACATACTTATAAAACATCCGTACTTATAAAACATCCGCTCAGACATTTTGAGGGAGAAGTCCACGGGTGAAATACGTAGAGAGGGCTTACAACATTCCTGAAATTTTATCCACAATTCATTAAATTGTCTCCAATATTTGACAACAGCTCTTTTTTTAAATAATATTATAGCATTAGAACCTCCAAGGAAAATTTCTTTTAAAATAAAGTGGTGACACTATAATAGAAAGTGCGTAAAACTTTAGAAACGCTGTGAGTTCTGTGTTGTGCACGAAAAGGGGCTAAAACATCTGGTATTGTTTAACCACGTTTCTTGCGGTAATGGAAGCCTCTGCGCATGTGCTAATTCAACGAGTCTAGTATTAAAATAAATATGGTAACCCTTAAAGTTGAGAGAAAATAAGCAATAAGAGAACGTCGAATGACTGGATGTTTACCAAATCCCAACCTGACAGTCAATTTGGCACCCCTCCAAGCTTTTAGAATCGTCCTCAGGTCTAGGCACAGGAAACGAGGTTGCATTATATACATTTTATATAATGTAAACAAATTTCATATGTTTTAAATTACTGAAAAAATTTCAATACAAAGATCTAATAAGTAAGAAAATTTCTGTAAGTAATCACATCTCGTGTGTTTTAATTTATTAAAAATGTTCAATAAACATGAATTTACTCCATCGAATAAATTGGGTGGATAAAAAATAACAGTACGTTTTATTATAGAACCATTGATATGGATTTTTAAAATTTTCAAAATATATAGGCACTAACATTTAAGAATTTTCAAGATATATTTTCTTTAGAAATGTAAATATGTTTTGACTCAAACTGAATGCATTTAATATACAATTATCATAAAATCTAGACAGCACTGAAATGTACAGTTAGAATGATTTACAAAAACCTTCTTTTGAATATTTTTTGGTCATTCCATTTTGAAAAGCCACAATATGCTTTTTTGCTTTCTCAAAAGAATTCATGTTGATATACAGTCGGTAACAAAAGTGTCCGAACACTAGCAAAAATTCCTATGTAAAAAAAGTACACTTCATACGGTTTTGTTAAATAAATCCTTGCCGAATCCTGTTCTTAGTCAGTGTAAGAATATGATTCGATAAGGATTTAATTAACAAAACCGTATGAAGGGTACTTTTTTTACATAGGAATTTTTGCTAGTGTTCGGACACTTCTGTTACCGACTGTACTTTTTCCGTTTTCTTATCCCCCCCCCCCCTCTCAATCGGTTTGTTGAATGTATTACATGAAATGCTATTGAATAAGAAAAGAAACATGCATTCATATGGTTATTTAGATTCAGATTTACTTTTAAAAGAAATAAAATACGGTTTTGTAAATGAAATAATTATTCTTATCGTTTAAAAAATCAAAAATAACTCTTAAAAAATATTTTTTTATTCGGTATAATATTGCTATTTTAAATTTAGCTTTATATTTTGAGAGTTCAGATTATTTCATATTTTATATAATTTGAAAATAATCATGTATTCATATTTTTTGTAAATTGTTTCATGAGAATGTTTAAATATTTAAATATATTTTTATACTTTGTAAAACATCAAATATCTAAAATGTTAGTTTTATCAAATACTCTGTTACAAATACAGTTCTTAATTTCATTAAATAATTTCATTTACTGCACTTTCAATATATATATATATATACAGAGATGACAAGAAAAAAAAAATATTATGAGTAATTTACTTTTTATTTACGGTTGGCTTTTATAATTACTCGAAAATTAACATCCGAGAATTATATAAATTTATTACATTTCAACATGAAATAAACGCCGAATTTAAAAAACACCAGCAAATTCAATGAAACTCATATATTCTGAAAGGAAAGTCGTTTGAAAAAATCCGCTTTTTACACAATTTTTAACAGAATCTTTAATTTTACCTTCTACGCATTATTAAAAGAAACCTTACTATTACATATTCTTGGACTAGACATACTTTTTTAGAAATTTCATATTGATTAAACATGAATTCAAGAACTTATATATGAAGTTAATTATACTCGCATTCGCAGCATTCTCTAAGCTATACGCACCTTCTGAGTCGTTCTAAATGCGAGACGGTTTTGCAGCCTTTGTCTTGTACAACCTATATCAAAGATGCAGTACTGAATAGAAACTTTCTTTAGCGCTAAACAAAGTTTCTGTGCTGTGGAAATAGGAATGTTGGAATGTAGGTAATTCACAGTTGTATCCCTCCTGAGATGTGGATGCATGTATACGAAGTGTGGCTATAAAATAACAAGACGATTGCTTCGAAACATTTTATTTTTATATTTATGCATTTTCAGTTATTATAACTTTTAGCACACCTTATTCTTATTTTAGAAGAAGGGTTAATACACCCCTTCTCTATCCTGACAAAGGTTTTATGCGTATATTCGCTTTTTCAAAACAGTGCTGGAAGTCTTATTCGGTAAGCTCCTTTATGATGCGCATCGCTTTTTTTTTTTTTTTTTTTTTTTCACAGCTTCAACGGACTGAAATCTTGCTCGTTTAATTTAGATTTATTATTGGGGAACATGTGAAAGTAACATTCTACAAGATAAGGTGAATAAGGCAAATGGATCACTAGATTGTTATGCTTGGCTAGAAACATCTTGACAGATAACGCAGAATAAGCTAGTGAGTTTTCTTGATGGAGAACCCAAGATTCGTTCTTCTGCAATTCAGGAAGTTGTCAATTCCTACAGTTTCAGCAATCGCAGGAATAATTAATCAACCGTTACATAAAGTCAAACTATCGATTTTTTCAATATTTTTAAACGTTTTGGGGGTGGAATTAAGACCCGAACGTGAATCATCTTCAACTTCTTCTAGGCCATCTTGGAAAAACTTAAACCACTTAAGACCTAGCACACGTTATAAACATTTATTGCCCTTTACATCTTAAAAAAAGCTTCAGTAGCACTTTTTCCAAGTTTTTTGTGAAATTTTACGACGATTCATTGTTCTGTTCTAACATTTACCATTTTTAAGGCAAAATAAAACAACAACTTTTATAAATACAAAGGTCACCAACAGGCTAATTTCTTTATAGATACTGGCGGTGCCGCATTCAAAAGAGAAGACTTTACGATTCACAGATGTCGGTCGTTAGCATTTGATACATGCATACTTCTATTGTGGAACTACCAGTCTCATTATGTATCTCGTATACAGATGGATCAAAGCTAATGGTGGGGAAAAAGTAATTCCTTATTTTTAATATTCTCTCCCAAAAATATATTAGGCAGGAACTCAAGTTTTTGAACAGATGTATTGTATTATATACTATTATTTTTGAAAAAGTTGCAACTCAATGTATGCTGCAGTATTTTCTAGACACTGTCTGAAGCAAACAGGTACGTTTGCTACGTATTTCCTCAAGAACTCAGCAATAACAGCACTAGAACTACAAGCTCTTGGCGAACTTCAGAATGAGATCCGTAAGGTCATAAGTAGTGTAAGTACCTGTTGATTTAGGAAAGTTTCTAAAAAATATTTGAACTGACATTATGTTATATCTTTTGGAAAAAATAATGGTATATAATTAACTAAATGCGTGTAAAAAATTGAATTATAATATCTAATACATACACACACACATATATGTATATATATACATATACATATATTTTTTTGTGAAGGAGGAAATTAAAAATAGGGAGTTACTTTCCGCGATAAAGCGGGAGGCGGTATCTATTCAAATTATTTTTCCCACTTCTTTTCTCTGGAAACTGAAAACCACATTCGACAGTAAGGTCGAAGCAATACAAGTCACTCTACAACACACACTTGCTAGACCGTCGCTTTTTGACAAGGCCGTAGTTTTCTCTCATTCCCAGGCAGCGATTTGGCTATTATTAATTGCTGTCAAGCCCTTGTTTCTGCGTCTGTGATTATGTTCCTTTTTTGAGACCTCTACGAAAAGCAAAAATCAGTTGTCTTGCAGTGGATCCCTTGTCACTGAGGTGTCCCTGGAAATAGGAATGCTGATAAGTGAGCTAAAAAAGAGTATGCTGTACTATAAATCCTATTGAAGAATCTGCTATAGATTCGTTGTTTCTAGACAATTTGGTTAGAGAAAACTTATAAATATTTAAGCTAAAAGAAAAATCAAGAAAGAAGCCCTGGAATGAAACTACCAATAATCTCCCGGATTATCCTACGTATCTTGAGTTCGCAGCTTTTCATATGGCGACCATGTATGTATGCCTGTCTCTATGCTCAACTTTATTGAATTGGGATCGTTAACTGCCCCTTTTGTGGTGACAATCTTATGACTGCAGACCATTTCCTCCTTTGCCCAGCCCTGAGGGAAAGATCTATCAACTCCCGTTATTAGGAGACGATTGATGCAGTTTGCTTTATATATTTGTTTGCACTTTGCTTTTCTTTTTAACTTTATTATTCCGCGTATTTTGGCGGAAGAATTGTGCTCATTTTTGCCTGTTGTATTGGAATAATAATAATAAAAATTTTTACTATCTATATAGTACAAATTCCGAATTTGTGTTTTCAGTTTGCGATCACACACAACTTTTGTGTTTTTAATTTGCGATCCCACACAACTTTTTGAAATAATTACATATTGTAGTATGCATTACTGAACGCTCTTTATTACACTTAAATACAAGAACTACAAAATAATTTGTTATGCAAATTTTAAAGCTAATAAAAGTATTTGAAACTCAAAATATATTTGAATTTTATATGGGTCTTTCGAGTATAAGAAGCATTTCCGTTAAAGTATCTGCTAGAAATAAGCTACTTCAATATGAATATTACTGAAGCTATGTTAAAAAAAATAATAAAAATTAAATAAATAAATGAAAATGACTAAAATATAAAAGCTAAATTTAAATGGATGGATTTAGAAATAACGTTGGTTAATAATAAATTATATTTTGATGCATTTATTAAAATAAATAAATTGAGTTGGCTAGTAAATATGCTGTAAGTAAAACTTTTCTTCTATCTCATATATATGCTACGTATTTTGTTTATTATTATTTTTATTAGTTAATAAGTTACTAACTATAAAAATTTGAAAGAATTTATAGAAAATTACTTTCAATATACTTCATGTTATTACATATTGCCAGAAGTAAACTATTTCCGTATTTATATTTTCGGTTCTAGAAATGAAAGAAAAAACTATCATCTTGACATTTTTGATAATATTTACTGTAAAAATTACGTTTATATTTTATTAGTAATAGTATATATGTTATAGATGTATACATATATATATATATATATATATATATTATTTATGTAAAAAAATTTTTACCTGTAAATGTTTTATAAACGCTCTTTCTCTAACTAATTTTGCCTAGAACTGTTATTGTTATAATTATTTTCAAAGATTTTAATACTTGTCTTTTTTCCTGCAAAAGTATGTAACATTTGAAAAAAAAAAGAAATGCATATTTTTTAAGAATATTTATTTATTTTTAATGTAAGAGGTTTTTCATTAACTAAAAAAATGTACAGCACGCACACACACAAAAGAAAAAAAAAGTGCTTGTGTTGGCAATATAAACAAATGGTGTAGAAAGGCTCTGAACAAAAACAACAACAAAAAAATGTAGATAAATATGTCGCAGAATTTGCAATATCGCTCTCTTGGTTTTATTACAGCTATTACTTTAAATTTTAGCATAACAACAAAGTAGTAATGGAAATGCATAGCAAACGAATGAATTCAAAATTGTTCAGCAATAGTTTAGCAAAAAAATTATATTTCGATATTATTCAGATATTATTCAGTTTCAAATGTGCGCAAACTTTCCTAGCTTTACATTACATATATACAAATATATATATATATATATATATACATATATATACTAAAAAACCAAAAATACTGGACCATCTGTCTAATATCGTGAAAGGCCCCCGCGAGCATGCAAAAGGTAATTCTGCAGGGCAATCCACAAATCCATAAGAGTGTGAAGGGTTGAGATCTCTTCTGAACAACATGTTGTAATGCATCCCAGATATGATCAATATTGTTAATACTTCAGGATTTAGGTAGCCGACGGACGTTTCTAAAGTTAGAAGAGTGGAGACTTTTGGTATTAACTTTCGACGTGTAGAGTGCCGCACTGTCCTACTGGAACTTTCGAAGTTTGTCGGAATGCGAAATTGGCATGAATGGATAACCCCAGTTCAAAGTTGCTTAAATCTTAATAACCTGTCATCATAGCAGTAAGAATCGACCTTGTAGCTTTGACAAACACCTTTCGTTTTACATAGGCACTACTGACGACTACCTCGCGTTAATCTGATTGGTTCTATACGTCTGTTAATTCCATGCGTTAATTCTTAGGTTATATATATATAATTTTAATTTCTGAAACTTTTGCACCATATAGACTAAGAAAGGAAACTCTGAATTTTACGTTTTTAATAAGAGCGTATACATAAGAACTGAGTAAATATACTATTTTATTTACACTTTCCAACGAGGTCGAAAAGTGTTAATGACCTCGGTTTGTTTGTCTGTCTGAGCTCTAACTTCCGTAAATATTCATGAAATTTCTTGAAACTGATATATGGTATTCGAGTTCGCTGTCAGATGTTCCCTATTAAAACTAGTGGGAATACCTTAACTGGTTAGTATAAAGGGGCACCTGAAAATATTGAAAAGCATTGTATTATATGAGAGGTATTTCTATACACCATACTTTAATACCTTTATTTTGCACAAATCTTAATGAAATTGAAATATGTTACTCAAATGCACTATCGAACTTTTTTATTTTTTTTTTATTTTTTTTTAATAGAGTAAATACCACCACTGTTTTGTGTAAAGGTACACCCGAAAGTATTCGAAAGCATTACATTCTATGAGAGGTATTTCTATAAACTAAATTTTAACAACTTTACTTTGCACAAATCTTAATGAAATTGAAATATGTTACTCATATGCGCAGATGAATGTTTTGTATAGAATATAATATGATTAGCATTAAATTTATAGGGCCATACAAAAATATTCAGTTACATTGTAGGCTATTATTAAAAATTTGCTGGAATTTCATACCCGTTCACATTAATATTAAGGGTTTTTAACAATTTCTAACAATTTTTAAATGTGAATATGATTTAAATTTGTGTATCTGTCTGCCCGACTGTCCATCTGTCTATATGTTCTGCAACGTTCATAAATATTTTCACATTTTTTTAAAAATCGTTTATAGTATTAAAGTTCTCCATGGAATGTTCTCTATTTAAAATATAATTAACATGTTCTGTTTGTGTAAAAAAAAAAAAAAAATGAAAAAAAGAAAGAAAGAAAGAATGCATTACGTTTTAGAAGAAACATTTTTATAAGTCTTTATATAACTTTCTACTGCAAAATGCATATAGAAATTGACATTTATTGCGTTAAGCATTTTAAACACTTTTGTAAAATGTGTAAGAATGATTAAGAATTCAGGTAGTCTATTTGTATGCCTTTCAGTCCTTTTGAATTTCTGTTATATGATAACGCTTCCAAAAAAATATTGAAAGTTGTACGATAGAACAAGTATGTACAGTTGGAAACAGTGGCGGATCCAGAACTTGACTTTTGGGGGGGGGCTAAGATTTTTCAAAGTGTTATTTTGGACCAATAAAAAATTTACAATTGCAATATTCAATTGTGAATGTCAGTGTTTTGGGGGGGGGGGCTTCAGCCCCCTAGCCCCCCCTTAAATCCGCCACTGGTTGGAAAGTATTAATAGTTAATGCGTACCACATGATTTTTTGTTCTTGTTTTTTATCTTTCTCCCCTTTAATGGAATTTCCTTCATTTATCGTAGTACTAGCATTTCACTTGATTTCACGTGATGACGTTTGAAGTATTTGTATGCAAAATATGAAATACTAGTGTATTTAATTATTAAAAGAATATACACTGCATGATTTTATTTTATTTTTAAATATGCACCTTTAATTAATATTTACATTATTAAAAGCATTCATAATCACACGATTTCCATATTTTCATGTATATAAGGCTATTTTAACTTAGAGACTGACTTGTGTTTTGTTTAATTTCAGCAGATGTTAAGATCTATTTAATTCATCTTATTATAAATTCTACTCTTGATAAACCCTTTCTTGGTACGTATTATCTAAAGCAACAGTGTTCTAATTCTATTCTAAAGATATACAAATGAGGAATACAGAATGTCTTTCTGTATTCCCTAATTTCAATGTGATCGCTTAATAATACTATCTCTATCCACTTATTTGATCGTGTGCGTGTTATGTCATAAATTATTTAATGTATCAGCAAAAATGTTTTTACTCGCGTCATTTAAAAAAAAACTTAATAAGCATTATTCTATGAGTTTTATTTTATACTGATGATTACGATTAGAGATTTTATAAATTATTCTTTATCCTTATTCTTTTTAATATTAATGTATTGCTCTTTAGATATAATAAGTTATGGTGTGTGGTTTAGGATAAAATTTCTATCAGATGAACCTAGGTAGGGTAGCTTGCTCTCCACGGACGTCTTTCAAAGACGGTCATATTCCCTATTCACTCGAATTTCGGAGAAAACAAACGCAAAGACCAAAACGATGAGAAAATTCAAATAGAATTTATATTCTGTTTGAAAATGTTAATGCATCTAAAAGTTATAGCAAACTTCAAATGCAGTACATCTTTAACAAATTATTATTATTTTTTACTTTTATTTATTTATTTATTTTGTCGTTTTAGAATTTGATTAAAAATCTATAATTGATGGGCTGTATAAAATTTTAATAAAATGTACTGTACATTTTTTATAAATCTGTTTTTCTTTTTACTTTCATTACCGGACTACCGTAGGTAATGGAAGTATTGTTTGCGGTCACAAAATCCGATATCGAGTTTTCACCTGATTTACATGTTTTAAGGTGTCCTCAGTCCAAAAATAAATTTTTGGCAATTGGTCAGTGTATGTGTGTGTGTGTATGTATGCATGCATGTGGGGAATCTTCCAGCTATCATATCTCCGAAACTAATAAAAATAGAACTACGAAACTTCAGAATTGAGATAGGTCTGGTGTACAGATGAATGTTCCAAATTTTGGTGAAACGGACATCGGAAACCGGTGGGGACCATAAGTCCATATCTCGAAAACGGCTTAACGATTTTCTTCAAAGTTGCTATATAAACACTCTATTAGATGTCTTTTCGAATGATATAGTTGGTTAGTTCAGGAAAATTGATAGGCGTCCTGGATAAATAGCTTAATTTCAGGTCTCGCAAGTGAGTTCTTTTAAAAACGGATGTACAGATTTTTTCCAAACTCGCCATCTTAACTCTCTTTTAAATATCCTTTGTATGTAATTATTGTTTTCCGGTCAATAATTGAATATGCCAGATTTTCGTAAAAGTTGGTATCTCAAATACGGCTCTAATGATTTTCTTGAAAATCGTTACATAAAGCTATTTTAAATATCCTTTCTCGTATATTACGTGGTTATTACAGGAAAATTAACAATAATCCTGATTATGTACGCTAGATTCAGATTTTGGAAATTGGTGTTTCCAAAAATAACTCTACTTTTTTTTTTTTTTTAACTCGCTATGTAAACTCAATTTATATGTCTTTACATGTGTATAAAGTTTCTTGTACCGGAAAATTTTTAGAGGACCACTTCGTCAGGTCTATTTATGTCCTCTGATCACATTATCTCCAAGGATTGCATATAATACAGTGCGTTGCATGAATATAAACGCACCTTTTCCAATAACCAGAAATAGAATTTTTTAAATTTTAAAGGAAGGAATGTGACTTACAGTTATTGCATATGACTAACAACTGAATAAGGTGCTTTCAGCACGTACGCTTAGGCTCATACAAGCTTATGTAAATGAGTGTCTAAGCATTTTATTATTTTCACTGTTTTTCGTTTGTTGCGCGAAATTAAACGCACTCTGTATTTTGCGCTTAAAATTTAACAGAGCCACCGGAATTAAATTAAAACATACATTAGTCGTGTTGCTAAAGTTCTCTAAAAATAGTTTTAATGCCTGAGTGCAAAATTTACGGAGTTTGTTTAGGATGGCAAGAGGGAAAACTTTGGCAGTAGACGAGAGGATAAAAATCGACTTCGTGCGTGGTAAAGGCTTTAGCAATCATGAAATTGGGCGCCGAATAGGAAGAAGTGAGAGGGTTGTGCGAAGTTATATAAAGAAATGAGCAAATTATGGGAAAATAGCGTATAAGAAGCGAACAGGAAAGCTCACCAGTTACGCCAAACATCGAATATGCAACGCTGCAAAGAATAAGAATATTTCCTGTGTGAAGATAAAGGCTCGATACAAGCTGGGTGTTCATCGGACAACCATATGGAGAACAATCAAAGTTGCAACATTGATTAAATTTAAGAAAATGAAGGCGAAAGCACCCCTCACTCAGAAGCACAAAGATATGCGGTTGGAATGGGGAAGAAAATGGATTCTAGATCGACTAAATTGGAAAAAAGTCATCTTCTAAGATGAAAAAAGTTTAATCTTGATGGCGCGGACAGATTTCATAGCTACTGGCACGATTTGAGAACCGAAGAAATGTACTGTTCAAAATGTCAATCTGGAGGTGGGTCTGTCAGGGTGTGGGCAGCCATAGGTTTTAAAGGGACTTTCAAATTAGAGTTCGTGGAGAACACTATGAACTCTGTAGATTATGTCCAGATACTCACAAGGATCCTCCGCCGTCCAGCAGTCAAGAAAGTTGGAAGAAATTATATTTTTCAGCAAGACTGTGTATCTGTACATACAGCACATATCGTGAAAAAATGATTCCGTGACAATAAAATTAAAGTTCTGGATTGGCCCTTAAAAAGCCCCGATTTAAACATAATAGAGAACGTATGGGGTATTCTGGTTCGCCGTGTTTACGTAAACGGAAGGCAGTTTAACACGAAAAATTAACTAAAATCGGCCATTTAATTAGCTTGGTAGACAATCAGCTGGGATTACCTCATGCCACTATATCAGTCAATGCCAAGGCATTTAGACCTGTTCTAGAAGCCCATGGTAGCTTTACAAAGTATTAGATGCAGTATTTGTTACTCAATTATCTATTTTTTACATGTGCGTTTAAATTCATGCAACATGTACTTTTGTCATAAATTCAATGAAATTGTTTTCTAAAAAAGAATATTGGTCTTTCATTGTTTTGACTCGTATTTTCATTTCTTGAATCATACACATACAATTTGCATCAAGTGTCATCCATTCATATTTTTTTATTACACTTCTATACCATTCTAATTCTTAAAGCTAAGGTGCGTTTATATTCATGCAACGCACTGTACGTGTGATAGTAGATAATGGAAGTCGTGTGTTTGCTACACACCAGATTTTTTTTTTTTTTTTTTTTTTTTTTTTTTTTTACCAACTGACAAGTTTTATGAATACTTACATACTTTATTTTAAATATTGCTTATTTATTTATTTAATTTCTTAGGATCGTACGATGATGAAGACAACCATGATGAAAATGCATCTTAAAAATTACTTGCATCGTCCAGTGTTTGAAATGCCGCCAATTATTTTAAGTAAGTATTTAAATATTAAATTTAGAAATTCAAAGTTTCCATGTAAATATTATTCTTAGTAAATATTCCATAAAAAAAAGAGCTGTCAGCATCTTTATTTACACGTCGAGGTATATTTCTGTGAACTTTTCTATCTTATTACCTCTCAATCCGATCCGTCAAAGTTTTTCTTCTGGTCATTTCAATAGCTTATGACACTGTCGATATCAAAATGATAATGCCAACGGTTTGAAAAAAAAAAATACTCACCTTTGTTGCCAGACAAATGATAAAAGATCCTCAAAAATATAAAAATATAATATAAACAAAATATACTCACTTTTGCTGCCACAAGACTAACGATAAAAGAATATTAGAATAAAAGAAAAAGCCATTCTTCTACGCAGCGTTCTGTTTGATGTTAAAAAAATTAAACATTCAAAAATAAATCTAGAATATATAATAAATTACGAGCCGGTGTATTGAATTTTTAAAAATCGCACATGCAGAATTAACAACCGGAATTTTAAATACTAAAGATTACGTGTATAAAGTGAAAAAGTACATAAAAAATGAAGGTATTTTTGTATTTCTTCTTGGCATCATATGATAATAACTTCTTTTTTAACAGACATCAGCCATACTTTTCAAACGATACTACTCTTAATTTCCCCTTTTATTAAAAATAGACTAAAAATGTACGACAAATTTCATGTTTGCATATTAATATATAAAATGTGAAAAATATCCCGAATCTTGTGTTAATGAACATGCATAATACATTAGTAAGATATGAAACGAGATTTATTTTATTCATAGTAAGGTAATGTTAGTAAAATATTGCGGGAAAAGTGAACTTTTGTAAGTAATGCTCCTATTACACACAACGGTTTATCGCACAACTTTTAAGTCAATTGTTAATTTGAGCCAATTTTGTTGGTTCATATCACCTCAACTTTCGTTGAGGTGATGGAATTCCAGTGTAATAACGAACAATACGAACAATACGAATAAATACGAACAATTTTTTTTTCTGGCTAGTCATAAAAAGTTGTTCGTACGAGCAATTTCTCCTACTGTGATAAGGCAATGAAGAGAAAGCTCTTTATACTCGCCGGGAAAAGACAGCGCCGGTAGGAATTCATTCCTCATTGTTCTCTTCGCTCTCCCATTGAGACTTCACATCCTCCCCGTTAAAAGAGCAATAAATAGGTGCTCCTTGACATGCACTGTACACCGTACAAACCAGTTTTTCGAACAATTTTTGACTCAACTATTTCAACCCTCTTTCGGATTTCGGCTACCAGAAATTGGGGCAAAAATTGGTACAAATGAAAGTTGCGTGAAACATCGTTGTGTGTAATAGGATCATAGAAGAAGGAAAAATGGAAAACAAAAATCAAAATATAAGCTCAAATGAGCCCTTTAGCTGCCAAGTGCACTGCCAAAAAAAGTCCTGTTTATTGCAATTTGCTGCCAGAAATTTTCTGTAATTCAGAAAAATACGTTCAATCAACGTAATTTTTCCGTTGATAGAACGCATTTTTCTGAATTACAAAAAAATTCTGGCAGCAAACAGGACTTTTTTCTGACTGCGTGGTGTAAGTCCAAAAGTACCATTTTGAGAAAAAAAAGTTTTTGTTTTCATGCTCACAGTTAATTCTAATATACCACAGTTATTTTTAATTGCTCTCAGTGGCATAAATATAAACTAGGACTTACACCACTTGACAAATGAATAGAGGACCCCTCGAGGAACTTTATTATGCCTCTAAATCAATTTCGTAAATTTTGGACTTGCACCACTTGGCAGCTAAGGGGTTCAAATGGCTAGATATGTTTGAAATCTAAATGAAGTATCACATACGCATTAAAATTTTGTATTTGACATAATATGTTATAAAACAGATCTATTTATTTTTACTTAAAATGTTCCTCATCAGCTCCACTGGTAAGTTGTATGCATATTAACACTTTCGTAACCGTATGTTTTTGCCTTTTTGACGGTAAGCTCCCCCTGTGGGTGTTATTCTTTTACATCACATTATTTTAAAACAATGTTTACTGTATTCATATTTATAATATAAATAAATATACGTTACAATTATACTCTTCCTAATCAAAGTATTTGTATCCATAGCGCATTGAATGAACAAATGTGTATATTGGGTATATTGTTAAGAAATAATGTAACCTTTGTAACCTAGAAAAACACCTACTGGCGGAATTACAGATTTTCAAATGACGTGAATTCACGTCAGCGGTCACAAATGTGTTAATATAGCCTTTTAAAAACACTTGGGTACCGTATCAGAGATTAATGGGTAAGTTCGTAATTTCCTGTAGCAAAATTATACTGAATGATTCTGTATTAGCGAAAACGAAATATTTCTTTCATTTCGTATTTAATACATATTTTTACAATTTAAGAATCGTCCCTCAGTCATGCGCGATAAAAGTCAAAATTTTTCAAAAGAAAAAAAATAATAAGTTTATTTATGCACATTTTGGTAAATGACATTTGTTGGTAATTTTTGGATAATGACTTTTCAAGTATAAAACTAATTTTTTTATGGTTTGAATTTTATATAAACAGGATCATTACACAAAACTCCTTTTCTTCTTTTTTATTATATATGCGACTCTTTATAAATTACATGCCATGGAAAAAATATCTTTTCATTTGGAAAAGTTTATAATTGGAAATATAATATTAATGCTAGCACTGCATATCAAATTTCAAAATTTTTCTGTCTTTTATATGAAACTATATGACAACAAAAAAGGCTTCATTCTTAAGGTACGTGAGCCAAAGGTGGCATAGTTAAACTTTGTGAATTTTTTATAATTTTCTGGCTAAATGTATGTGGCTGTATTTTGTTTTGTAAAATGCTACACTTATCTGTTACACATATCAACTATAATTTTATTTGTAAAATGTAATTTAGTTACTTTTATAATACAATTTCAAAAGTGTAGCTTGTGGGCCACCTTTGGCACATAGTGTTCCAAAAATGGCGCATATTTTAAAAACAGTTTTGAAATGTGAAAAAAAAAATACACGGCAAACTACTTTTGCATCCAGACGTATTGAATTGAAAGGAAATTACAAGGAAAAAAAATCATAATAAACATTTGCCGAATAATACCTTTTTAATCGGATTCAATGCAAAAGGTGCAGATTAAATTATTATTTTTTTAGTAAGTCCACGACACTCTTCATGCACATATCGCAAGCATTGATTTCACAATTGCATATTCCCTATTTTGTCCTCTTTCATAAAGGGAAAAAATAGCTTGGTTTTGTCTGTTCTCAAGGCAACCCGACATCTTGGCCACTTTAACACTTTCCGACCGAAAGCGTACAATCTCACGGGTTAAACATCCACTCACATTTTTGCATCTAGAACAATCGTATGTAATAAAATCAGGAAAAAAAATGATCGAGATAATTAGCAGAAAGTGTAAAGTATAATTTTCAATCAAGAAATGTTGGTTATAGTCCATATTATTATTTTAGTTTGCAAAAACAGCAGAATGTAATGCTTTAAGGTAAAAATGCTTCCTGTCGGAATGGGCTATGGACAAGCATATGGTCGCAATTTGTACTATATTAAGCTTTTAATCTGATACATTTATTAGAAATGAAGTTAATGTGGTTAAACAGGAAGAAAAAGCTTTTAGAAAATATATCATAACTTTAAGTTTCAAGAATTTAAACACATGTAGATTAAATTTTCTTCTTACTTGGAAATTAGAACGTTTACTCCTCTAAAGTGAAATCCTTGCATACAATAGTGGTCAACCAATATCATCGCTTCAAATTCAGTCATACACCCTGGAGATACATGATTTACAATGCAATAGCGCCATTTTGGGATTGAAAATTAAATTAACCTTACATCAAAACCATAATGGTCCATCACGTATTGATTTTGCAGGAGAAATACTTCTCAATATTCATACAAATTGGTTACAGATAGATGTAACAGAAGCTTGATTACAGAAAACACAAAACACTAAACTATTTTTTTGGCTATTTCCTCTTGTAGGCATCTGCTGGTGTGTCCTTGATAACAGAGCAGCAATACTCAACTACCATAAGTTCATTTCATCGTCCCTTGAAACGCTTTTCAAACATAGAGATGCCCTGGTGAAAACTTTTCTCATGTCCATCATTAATTGCGCCAAGGTTTTCAGGAAAGAAGTTCAGATTTGAGTCAGAAAGAGTGTAGTTATAAAGACATATTGCAAATTATGACACGAAAACATTTCATCATGTCAACAACAAGATCGTCATAGTTTAGATTTTCTAAAGTGTGAATTTTTGGTAAAATGGTGTGAAAAAAAAATAAATAAATATGATAAATAAATAAATAAATAAAAACACATATTTTTGTCTAAAGGATATTTTTTATGCTGTATAGTGTAATAGTTTAAAAGGTGAAACAAAATCATAATACAGGTTTTTATTTGTTTATTTTCTTTTTAAAATAAAGTCATCATCTGTTTTAACCTTCAGCTTATAATTAATTTAAAAAAATCATAATGTTAATAAAAATCTAAAGGAAAAATTTTCTCCAACTCTTGAAGAAGCGAAAAAATAAAAAAGAGGTAAAATTATTATGACAATGAAACATTTACTTCTGAGAAATCATTATAATATTTGAAACTTGAAAATTTTCAAATATTTTTAAAATCATACATAATATTTTAGTATATCCGTATCTAGGTGTTTTATAAATTTAGATCCTTTAAATAAATATATATATATATTTAAATTTAATCACAGGCTATTTATTTTGACTATCCAGAATAATAATAATAATAATAATAACAAACGGATATAAAGCTAAAAGGTATATTTATCTGGATATTAATTAATACAAATTATTTTCTGCTTCTTATAAAGAAGAACATAAACATAAAACGATGCTTGCTTTTTTTTTTTTTTTTTTTTTTTTTTTTTTTTTTTTTTTAATTTATGAGATAACAAGGAATATTACACATAAATATATTTTTCAAAATTTATTTAATATGTCTAGAGTAAAAGAAGCATTTATGCAAGATTGTTTTCACATTTGTTAAAAAACTTGTTACTGTCTAGAAATCTATAAATGAACAACTTTGTTTTATATCTTAAAACATTAAAATACAATTATTTTAGATTACTCTCTACATAAATTAAATTCATTAAAGCCTTTTTTTGTTGAAATTAAATATCAACAGTATCTGAGGTTTCGATATCACTATCTATAGTTATGATACTTGAATTTAAAAAGGAAAAAAAAAAAAAAAACATAATTTTTACCTATTTCTTAACGTTACATATCTACGTACTGTAAATGATCTTTTTGTCATTTGAGCCCTGTTTCACCCTTTTTTTCATTTAAAAATATAAATATCAGAACCCATATGATTTATACCTCGTTGTAAACTCTAGGCATAAAACTGTAAGCTACAGTGCTATACATTTTTTTTTTTTGAAGTATTTGAGTTTTCTTTAAAAAGAAATTTTTTGCAATAAATCATTTTTTGTGGACCATAAAAAGTGGACTTAAAATGATAACAATGATGCAAGATCTTGTTACATAAAATAAATGAACTTTAGAACATGTTAAATAGCTTTTTCATGCACGAACGTGGAAAAGAGATACTTTATAATGGTTTTAACTAGAATATTTTGAGATAATATGTTTCAGATAACACGGAAAAAAGAACTTCTGAAAGACTTTTTTTTGGTTATATACGCAAGCAGTAAAAAATATGTAATTTTTTTCTTTCGTATCATTTTATGGAGAAATTAAATAATGGATTAAACAAATTTAAAATCTGACAAATAAAATATTAGCATAAAACTTAAAATCTTGCAGTACATATATTTTTTATAAACTGTGTGAAAAAAAAAAGTCCAAATTCATGTATGTGTGTTAATTTGAGAAAAATTGAAAAATAGTAATATATTCAGTACTATTATTCATATCAACAAGAGAAAAATTTGCATATCTGTATTTTTAAACATTACTTAAGGAAAATAAAGTCAAAACTTGATATGTTAATTAAGATAATTTTTAAAAATATGAAAAAAATTATTTTAAATAAATATTTCACTTAAATCATATTGTTTTTTGAAAATAGAAAGTTATATCTAAAGTTCAGGTAAATGGCCACAGTATAAGATATTTTAGTTATGGAAGGAAGATGAATTATTAAAGCAAAACAAAGGTTAATTTTTTTATATTTGGTATGTGACCTTTAATGGAATTGTTACAAAATTATTGGTGTGGTTTATTTAACACAATTTTTCAACCTCCATTAATGGGTTAGTTTGAAAATTCTTATTAAAGTCCGAGAAAATGTGAAAAAAGTCACAACCCCCAACTTTGCAACTAAATATCTTGTTCAATTTTGGGCGGGCAGAAGTGAAACGTTTTGTGTTACATTTGTTTGGATGAGTGTCAACTTTTACATGTTATGAATATAGGGACCTGGGGACTGTATAAAAAGTTAGTTTTTGCAATTTTAAAAAAATTGCGTTTTTAAATTTTTAAACATGCCTTATCACAAATGCTTACATTAAAAAAAAAAAGTGCGTATATATTTGCGATATCAATGGTTGTGGTAAGAAAAGTCTCCTCGCAACTTAGTTTTGCTCCCTGAATACTGAAGTGTCTCTCTAAATTACAAAAATGTTACTGCAGCAGTTCAACCTTCTTGAACCATATTTGTATGCTTATTGTACAGTGTCATAAAAAAAAGATTGCGTACATTTTGGAAACTCATAATTCTAAAAGAAATTCAGCAAATGCAATAACATTCTTTTTAAGCAATTTGGAATGTGTCCAAAATTTTAAAATGTAATTGGTACGCAACCTTGACTCTGATCATTGCACAGAAGCGATGCACGGTTCAATTCGTTCAGCATGTTTCTGATAAGGTATCTTCGTTCAGCTTACGGTCAATGCAATAGTAACCGTTCAGGGAAGAAAGAAATCTAAGAAATTACCACTTTCCTGCTTTTTCTGGGGTCATGTCAGGAATATTGTTTGCAGTGTAAAAATACAGGACTTGACCCATTTATGGGTGTAAATCCTGAGATCTCGTGCGATATGTCTTTGATAAATTGGCGGGTTTGAGAAAGTAAGTTGACAGACCCACTTTTTGGTTTTCATGAAAATTGCTAGCATGACCTAGATCAGAGGTCGGCAACCTCATTTTTAAACAAAGCCAAATATCAACAATACAACGATTAAAATATCTTTTGGGAGCCAAAATTTTTAAACCTAATTTATACTTGCCCCTTCATTCTTATTAACATAATTAGAGTATTTCTAAGTCGACATTTGCTAAAATCTCAAGGGGCGAAAAATCTGCGTGTGGTTCGGGAGCGGCAGGTTGCCGACCAATGACCTAGACCATGAAATCGCTTTGTGCTTTTACCACGTTATTCTTGTTTGTCAGGTACAAATATTGTAATCGATTTTTAACTAAATTCCCAACGAGCTAGACATTTGAAACTTTCAGAATAGCTTGGAACCTGATGACAACATAATACTTCGAAATCCGATTTTCAAAATTTTGATTAGTTTTCTTCATTAAAATTTGAAAATAATAACCTACTAATAGCTTTAAAAATAGTCATTAAAATATTAGCTATAATTTAATTGTTGTCAAAAAGAATTTACGTGTTAATTTTCTTTCGACATAAAAATAAATACATTTAATTAAACGTAAACGTTAAAAAATTTTAAAAGTTTAAATTATGCATCTCACAAAAATTGACGTTATTATCACTTTAAAAATTTTATACACATTGATAAAGGAAATAGTTTGAAGGTGAATGTTGTGTCTTGTAACAATTTCAATTTGAAAAATTCAAGACTATTTACGGGACGATAACCTTTTCTCATTAGTGGGAATTTTTCCGTTATAAAAATACAAAATATTAGACAATTTAAAATCATGCTTACTAAATAAGAAATTTTAATAAATTAGAAAGCTAAAATACACGACTATCAACTTCTTCTCCTTCTTCTTTTTTTAAAATATTTATTTATTTATTTTTTTAATACCAAAATTTTTAATAGGAATATTAAAAAACTTTTTTCCCCTATAATTAAATAAGGGGAAAAATTTTACTTCGAAAATGTGGTGTTAAAAAATGTGTAAAATGGCAGCTATGAATATTGTTATATATAGAAAATGTTGCTTGCCAATAGGATGATGTGGTTATCCTGTTTAGTAGAAAGCCTATTTAAGAAAACTACAACTGCAACATGCTCATTGTGTAGTTAAGTACATGAAGTAAACTACCGGCATGAATTATTCTATTACATGTAATAATTTTTAACCCTATAAAACTAGGAGTAGCCTATGTTAATCTAGAAAATAAAAATGAGTTTATAAAACATTTACAATCAGCCTACGATATGATGGAATCTTGTCTTCAAGGATTTTACTATGCTATAAGTTAATAAACTAGTAATTGATATGGATGGTGAGGGGATACGCCTTATATAATAAGGAACTAGGCTCAACTTGTTATCTGGTATAGGTTTTCAGTTTCTTTAAAGGAATATTCTAAGGTTGCGTGATTGTCTTCCGTGATATGTTATGGTAAATCAATATTATCGGTTATTTATAGGCGCTATCATTATTGAAAGAACTGAAAATGTATAATACTTTAAACGGTAACCTTATCAATAGTTTTTTTGGTCTTTTTTCAACATATTAAATTAAAAAAGAAATGTTTGTTATACATTATTTAAGGGCATTTAACTACATATAAAATATACTAGATGAAGAAACTTAAAAGGCAATTTTAATGATTTCATAAATGAAAACTTTTTAAAATACACGAGATTAAAATAATACATTCATGGTAAGCCAATTATGAAAATGTGTTTTTTAACAATATATATTCATATAATTGTCCTCATTGAAGTAATAATTGTAGTAAAATTAGGATTAGATTGACTATTATGCGAGTTCTTTATTTTAAAAAAAATAGAACTTTCTTTCTTTGTTTAAAGAAAAATTGTACCTATTTAATTTTAAAAGTATTTTAATTAATGAAAATAACTGAGATACTGTTAAAAACAATATTTATATTATCGTAATTCATCCTTTTTATACAGATAAATATATAAATAAACTTAATAGTGCATTTGATTCGTTCTTAAAACGGTACGTAATTTAACTGAATTTAACCATTCAGACATAATAGAAATTGAGACATAGGTGAAGTGTTCATTTCAAAAAGAATAGTACAGCTGTTGATTGATCAGGAAACCATCGATGCATCGTAATTTTTCTTTAATAATAAGCATTTTTAAAAAATCTGTTTGTCAGCCGTAGATTCTGAGACCACAAAATGGAAAAAAAAAAAAAAAAAAAAAAAAAAAAACGGAATACTGAATCCACCTGCTAGCGACAGAAGAAAAAAAAGAAATTTGATTTAGCGCAGTTTTTGTTTTAAATGAATTTGTTATTTAGTTTTCTGCAATTCACATAAGCTACGTTTAAATACACACAACTTGAAAATTCATCTCACATTCAGCGACGATTATTTAGGAATATTCTTAGGTTTCATATACTTTTATGTAGTATTTTTAGGCATCAAAATATGTGTTAGAGCATGTAAGGTCGAGACTATAGAACGTCTCCATAGTCCGTTTGAATTTCAGCTGAATCCAGCAATCTAAAGTTGGGACGGTTAAATTACTTCGTCGCCAGTAACTCGACGACAGTTGAGGTCGAGAGAGTTTTATGTCGGCATAGTGCTGCTGTGAAATAATTAGGATCTGAATGTTTGATGAATGGGAAGTGATTGTAAGTTTTAACTGAAATGAAAGGAAACAAAGTTGTTGAAGGTAGTATAAATTGGAGATTGTTTTGATAGTGGGAATGTGGATTGGAGTGGCTAGCGGTAATGGAATGTGATGAGTTGGTAGCTGATAAGTGTGCAGTGAGGGTAGAGAGGTGTAGTAGTATGGCCTAAGTTAAAAGGATCAATCGTGATTTCGGGAATCCGGCCGATATCCTGGTGTGAGAAGAGTAGTGATAACAGAGAGCTACCATCGACAAGATCGGTATTGGTGAGACACTTTTAAGTTATGCTTTGTTAAAGTTATTTTCTGGGGTTTATTAAAAATTATAATAGAGTTAGCTCAACGCCCTCCTTACTATAGATTGCTAAATAAACTTTGTGTATTTATTTGTTAACTTTATCTCGAGCTCTCCTCATTACGTAATTAAGTTAATCTTTAAGATCTAAGGAGTTAAGATCTAAAATAGAGAATCATGGCCCACTCTGATTCTCTACAAGCATACTGGAATGCAAAATTATGCATGTACTGTAAAATGTCTTCGCCGTCTCTCGTAAAAATAATACAAGCTTCTTCTTCTTCTTTTTCTTTTATTTGGTATTATTATTATTATTATTACTAGTAAACCCATGCGAAATATTTGCATTTTATTTCTCTCTTATTCACCTTTAAAATTTGAAACTTATAAATATTATATGAATTTCACCACTTAATTAAAATTTTAATTCACAAGTCGCCAAATTATAACTCAAACCGAATTAATATCGTGCAATAGTGAAGCTAAAATCATACAAAGAAAGACTTCGAAATAAAATTCATAATTGACGACCCAGTTTTTATACTCACTTCCGCAACGCAGTACTGTTTTAGTATAGGACCCCCAGGAACGAATTTTAAATTTTTGTCGCCATGTTGGCGATGACTTTTTATTTATTTATTTTGGTATAATTAGAAAAAAAAAATGAAAGAAAAGAAAAAGAAAAACTAATTCCTATTTTGATTATACTTTTTATGATCTGTTTTTTTTTTTTTTTTTTTTTTTTTTGTCAATTTAAGATAATAATTCGTTATCTGTATATATCTTTAAAGTATTGCTAGATTTAAAATGACGCTTGCAAAGGTTCTTAAGATTCAACTTTTAAGAATAGATTAGTTATAAAATATTCTTATCAGACAAATGTTGTCCTTTTTCTTATTAGATTATTGAGCTGAATCCGCGTGCATAAATATTGTCCATTTATAAATATTATTTTTTATCCTAGCGTATTATTAATTACATCACTATCATATCGTTTAGACAAAACTTAATCGTAACTGAACCACGTTACAGAAATATCATATAGATTATTATTTATTCAGGAAATGAATTTTTGAAAATACGCAAAGGAATATCTGTCTAAATTACAATAAACATTTGAGGTGAGTGAGTGAGTGAATATGTTTAAAGCCGCACTGGTGCTATGCTACCACTAAACATTCGAAAGGAAGATAAAAATTTTTCCTGAAGAAATTCAAACGAGCCTCGTAGTGAAAATTGTACTGTTAAAAATGAAGTTAAACTTATCTACAAAAAAAAAAAAAAAAAAAAAAAAGGTGCCAATTTAAGATTATTTGTCTTCAATATTCTTTTTTGAAATTTAGTACTACATTTTTAGTAACACTATTTTAATAGTAAATGCAAATAAAATAATGAAAACTGGTACCAACTTTCCTAGAATATTGTTTTGCGGCAAAATTACCTTAGACCGGCAGCGTCGTTTGGTGAACAGTTGACTTTCATCTTTAACAGTGTAGATAATGTACAAATAAATTGATCGCTTACACTTTATGAATCATTTACAAATAAATTGGTACACTTTTAAAAAGTAAAAAAAAAAAAATGAATAAATAAATATAGGTAATTTAAAAAAAGAGTTTTCATTATAATTTGGCACTCGAGAAGCACAAACTATTCAAAAATATGATACTATAGGTTGTCACATGATGCAATAACCCCACATGAGTTACATAATGTTAACTTAATGTTTCTAGGTGTTTTATATTTTTTAAGAAAATATTTCAGTGCTTTAAAATAAATCATTTATTCATTATAGGGTTATCATTATAGATACCATCTTCTTTTTAACTTATTTATTTATTTATTTATTTTTTTTTTTTTTCATATCATACTAATGAAATGTAATTTCTGGCTCCTCCATTTACTCTGATTTCTTTTATAAATAGATCTTTATATAGAAAATGAAATTTACCGAACCTATTAATCAGTTACACAAATTTGAATGTATTAATTTTTTATTAGTTTAATTAGCTGAAATCTGGAATGTCTGGGAAATTCAAAAATATACGGTAAAAAAAAAAAAAAAAAAAAAAAAAGCAGAATCGTAATTAAATTAAATGTTAATTTGATTTCTTATATGAATGAATTCATTTACATCTAATTTCATTTCTGTAAATGCAAATGTTTTCTGAAAGAACCGACAGAGATAACTACTTTAAAAAGGGCAGACAATTTTGTGCAATTAATTATCTTTGATGCTTTTTTTTTTTTAAGCGAGTAATATCATTTAGTATTTTTTGAAACTGCATTGAAAAAGAAAGAAAAAAAAGTATTTTGTAGTAAATTTTCAATTAGTATTAAAAATACATATATATATAGGAAACTTTTGAAACGAATATATATATATGAAGTAAAATAAAAGTTTAAAGATTAGAAAAACCAACAGGGGAATTACAAACCAATGCGCCCAACCGCTGCAAAAGGAAATGCAAAACTTAAATATATGGCTTAAAATTGCTTTGAAATGTCTTATTGGATTATATGATAAAAGGGAATATTTTAATTTTAAAGTAAACAGTCTCACTAATTGGTTTTCAAAGATAAGTAGAAAAGTTCTGAAGAATCGTCTTGTATAACAAAATTTATTAATTAAATAAAAACACAAATTTAAAAGAAAGTATATGTACTGTATTCTATTTCATATTAATCTATCATATTATTAAAATTATGCATATCCTCCTTTTTTTCAATGATTATAATATGAATAAAGATTTTCTTTCATTAAATAATAATAATAATAATAGCAAAATATCTGATATTGCATTCATATATATTAATATCTTTCTTGTTTGATAATACGTATAAGTGTTTATCCCTGAAAATCCAAAGTTAATTCTCCCACACCACAAGATATTCACCGGTTAGCGATGGATATTTACTTCCTTACCCCAGCACAAAAAACTTTTTATAAAACTATGACCCATTTCCTTTATCCTTCTGTATATAAACCTCTATATATTTGGCTAGTTAAATTATATGTTTCGGTGCATACCTTTGTACTGCGGCAGGCTTAGTCTATTGTCTGTCTCTCTCAGTCTCCCCCAGCTACACGTGCACATTTTTGAAAATTCCTCCTAGTGCGTTCTCTGTGCGATCCAGTTTTTTTTTTTTTTGGCTATCATAAAGGTGTCGGATTTGTTGGAAAATCATATTTACCCCAAAAGTTCAAAGAAGCTACAGTTACTCAGAAATACACTTCCCAAGAAACCTAAACGAAGTCACCAGGATACAATTCATTTTGTTGGGACACTTAGGTGTTTTGTAAAGTAGAGGGTCACTATATGGTGATCTGGTCGTTGTTTGCCTTTGTGCAAGATAAAAAACCTGTAGACTTGCCTTTGCCAGGTAGGTAGGGATTGTCAGAGGTTTCATGTTCCAAGTATAATTGTTTGACCAAATTATGCAAGAAAATTAGAAGTTATTAAATAATGCTTTCCTTAGATTTTGCAGTGTATTAGCAAGGCTGTACATTACTCAGATTCCCACTTTCTTTCTCCGACTTTTAGGGATTTTTGTTGCTACGATTTATAAGGATATCTCATTTGAAAATGAAATTTTTTGAATTCTGTTTTTGAACATTACTCTATGTCGCCGTTTAGCTTAGTGAGCAATTAAATAATAATAATAATAGTAATAATAATAATAATTTAAATATTTTACTTTAATAAGTAAGTTTCGGACTCTAAGTTTGGATCTCAAAACGAAGTATTTAAATTTACTTTCTTAAAAAAATTACCCACTAAGGTTAAAGGTGATATATTGAACGAGAAATATAAAAAAAACAGAATTCAACAAGTTTTGAATGAGGTGTTCTCTTAAAAGGAGCAACGAAAATCCCATTAGATAACATGAGGTGAATGAAAGAAGTAATTTGACAGATGTACAGCCTTAAAGAAAAATATAACTTTTTTTTTTTTTTTTTTTTTTTTAGGAAAGAGACGTATAAATCCTTAAGTGAGTTTTTAACGACTCATACATCAATCTTAATCTGCTCTATCATTTCTTAAACCACAGATATTAATGTTAGATTCTTTATGTGTACATAAAAAAAGAAAGGAAGAAAGAAAAGTTTGTTGAGAAAACAATATTTTTCATCGACTGATTTTGTAGCTTTATTTTGTTATTTTAACATTAATTTCACACAGCTGACCAAACCAACATGCTTTGATTAACCAAAAGAATATGATTGAACGAAGAGTCACTGCACTGAGAAAAAAATATATACCGCTTTCCTCTAGAATGAATAAGTGGCCATTTTCTAAATCCCTTAACTAGAAATATAGATTTCCGAGCTATGCGCATTAGGCACGCCAATGAACTGAATAAATGAAATGATCGAGAATTTCTAGTTTACATATTTCTAGATGGTGAAACAATATTCTGAATCTTTTGTATTGCGAGAAAGTTTCGATTAATTTTTCTAGAATTGGGTGATAAACTACGATTATAGCTGCTGAAACTCGCCTCTTGTAGCCTCATTTATTTGCAGAGATTTTTAAATAACTTTGCCCTTGATGATATAGGCAAACGCTCTAGAATTCTAATAGGAGCTTCTAGAACTCGCTTTCCAAGGGGACTAAAATTTAAAAGGATGACATGGAATTATTTTTTCTAGAGCCACAATTTAGATTCTAGATGTCAGTTACAGAATTTTTTCTCAGTGTGCCAATGAATAATCCGATAAGCTATGTCATCTCTGTGTAATGCTAGCAATGAATTTTAATTCTTATTATTACTTTATTGGACATTTTACCGAACATGATAATAGGACCCTTTTAAATAACATGAAAGTTTTTACCTTTCCAACAAAACTGATAAGTGTTCATAACTTCTGTTTTGTCTGTCTGTTTGTACGCCTGCCTATCCGCTCTCTAATGTATGTAAATATTTTCAAAATTCCTTCAAAGTGATATATCTTATTTATGTTTACTATTGAAAATTATATAAATAGCACGACTTGTCTGTGTACAAGAATACTCAAAAGTATACCAATGCATTGCGTTCTGAGGTATTTTTATAAATCATATTTAAAAACCTTTGTACTGGCCAAAACATAATAAAATCGATATTTTTTATTCATATGCACAAAAACTTAAATATATTTTTTAGTTGAATATGGTGCAATTACCGTTTAATTTTAGAAGGTCATATAAAAATACTTAGGTACATTAGGCGTTTAAAAAAAATTCCAATCAGTTCTATTTCTAAGAGTGATTATAACTTCAATTACTCTGTGTTTTTGCCCAAATGTCTGTCCGTTTTCTAATTTCCGTTAATAGTTTTAGAAAAACTTGAAATTTATTTGTGCAATTAAGTTCACTATGAAGTGTTTTCTATTGAAAAAGGTATAAATAGTGCAGCTAGTTTCATGCTGGTACATGGATTCACAAAATGTTTCGTTATATTTTTATGATTTTTCTTTCTTACTAATGAAAAAAGTTATCATCAGGGAAAGGGATGCAAATATTTTAAAAGTTAAACAAAGCAACGGGTACGTACATGGAAATTGTTCATAACAAATGTGAACATAATGATTTTTCTTTTTTGTAATTCATTTAAAAGGGTACGGGTTACCAAACACAACGAAGAAAAAAATTTGTTTTATTATCCTAAAAAATATATCAGACTTTTACAAATTAAATGACACAAACCGCAGGTTTCTGTCACAAAAAGTTTAGAAGATATAGCATTAATTAGTCTTTTTCAACATTTTCCAAAAAGGTTGAAAAGTGTTAATGACTTCTTTTTTTTTTTTTTTTTTTTTTTTTGTCTGTCTGTCTGCTCTCTAACTCCTGTAAATATGCACGGAATTTCTTGAAACTGATATATGTTATTCAAGTTCACTTTCGAATGTTCCTTATTGAAAATGGAATTAATACTTTTACTGGTGTGTGTACAGGTACACCCGAAAGTATTCCAAAACATTGTGTTCTATGAGAGGTGTTACTATAAACCATATTTTAATATCTTTACTTTTCACAAATCTTAATGAAATTGAATTGTATTATTTAAGTGCACCATCAGATTTTTTCTATTAAAAATGGATAAAATAACACCACTGGTTTGTACAGGGACACCTTAAATTATTCCAAAGCATTGCGTCCTATGAGAGGTATTTATATAAACGAAATTTTAACAGCTTTACTTTGCACAAATCTAAAATGATATTGAAATATGTTGTTCATAATCTCAAAAAAAAAAAAAAAAAATTGCTTTCTATAGAATATAGTATGATTAGCATTAGATTTACAGGGCCACACAAAAATATTTATTTACTTTAAGGATTAAACATATTCAATTATATTATTTGCTGTTATTAGAAATTTGCTGAAGTTGCATTTTTGTTTATGTATACTTTCTAACATTTTTTGTGTGTGAATATGATTTGAGTTTGTGTATATGTGTGTCCTACTGTCTATCTGTCTATCTGTCCGTCTGTTTGCCCCTAGCGTCCGTAAATATTTTCAGAATTTTTAAAGAGTGTTATATGTTATTGAAGGACTCTATGAAATTTTCCCTATTTAAAATGGAATTAATAGGTCCTGTATAACTGCTTTGTGTACAGGGCATCCAAAAAATGACAATGCATTGTGTTTTAAGGCATTTTTTTTTATAAATCTCACTTAAATAACTTTTTATTGTAAATGTCATAACGAAAGTGATATTTATTGTTAGTATGCTAATGTTGCATAGAATATGATATGGTAACTTTCAAATTTATAGGGCTACACTAATATATTCAAATATATTAAGGGCTGTAATTATAATCTAAGGGCTGCATTTTCTGTTTTGTTAGGCATTTTAACAATTTCCAACAATGTTTAAAAGTGATTAGGAATTCAACTAGTCTATCTGTATGCCTTTCAGTCCTTTTGTTTGTCCGTTATGTGTTAACGTAGGCAAAGAACATTTAAATTTATATGAAAATGTTAATAATCAATGCGTACCACATGATTTTTCATTCCTGTTAATATTCATTTTTAAATTTTTATCCGCTATTTCTTGCATTAAAAAAAACTTTAAATAAGTGCCAATTAAACCGTTCTCTGCGATTGATCAATAAATAAATAGAAAAATAAAATACCCCTCAATAGAAAGTCAAAGTTAAAATTGAATATTTTATAGCAGTATTTAGAAATATAAAGAAAGTTAATAATAATTTTATAATAATTAGTTATTTATTTTTACAATATTATTTGCCTTAACCGCTTTCTATTTTTAAGTTTAAAATGAATTGGAATTAAACTGGATATCGACTAATGTTTTTTTTTTTTTTTTTTTTACGAGAATTAGTAGTTGACACACACTTGCATTATATTTTAAGCATTTACATAATTGCAGAAAGATTTTGCAGTGTATGAAGTTTTCTTGCAATTTTTATTCAGCATTTCCTTAATGCTACATATCTTTTATATTAAAGTATTTTTAAAATTAGGTAATTTAAAACTTACGTGCTTTCATTCAGTTTCATATTAAATGAACCAATTATTCAGCATCATTCAAGCGGCTATTTGTGGCATCATTTTTACTGAAAAGAGTGTAAAGTCAACATTAAAACTCTAAAAGCAAGAATAGTTTTCGAGTTATCTGAATAAATTACAAACTAATACTCCCAAAACTGGAAATAATGATAATAACTTGCTATTTGCAAGTTCGTTTCTGTGGCATTATATAGATAAGTTAATCAATTTTGTTTAGCTTAAACCTTTGTTTATGGTATATGCTTATTTAAAATTCACTCCTCATAAACGTATACTAACTATTGTTTATTAAATGACACTGTCGTTTAGGAAAGTAAAGTTACTATGAAAGAGAAAAATGTAAATAACTTTGAGAAAGGAAAAACGATAACCCGAAAAGGCTAAGAAATTTAATGTAAAACTTTCATGTATTATGGCTGACATGTAAAAGGTAGTTTCTAATAACACAAATAAATTATATAATTTGTTGCATAAATAACCCTTAAGATTTCTTTTGTTAGTAAATGTTTGATACATATACCTTAATTTGGTCATTACATTTTTAAAATTAATTTGTTTTTCCATGTAAGACTGGTCACACCTTATAGTATTTTCTTAAAATGGCTACTATGGTATAAAGTCTTTCATTGTTATGCTCACTGTCGAGGTAACCCTGATGAATAAACTCTTCATCTTATGAGCGATATTCAACTGTTTCATATTTATTATTTCCGTTATACTGAGAAAACAAAATATATCACTTCTATCTAGAACAAATAAGTAATCATTTTCTAAATCTCTAATTTAGAAATATAGATTTAAGAGTTATAGGTATAAGTTAACAAATAATCTGAATAGAGGAAATGATCGAGAATTTCTAGTGATTGTTTTTCTAGGTAGTGGAACAATATTATGAATATTAGGAACACTTTGTATTGCGAGAAATTCTCTCTTGATTTCCTAGAACTGAGTCATAAACCAAGATTATAGTTACTATAACTCACCTCTTGAGATTGCATTTATTTACAGCGATTTTTAAGTAAGTTTGACCACGATAATACAGGAAAACGATCTAGAATTATAATAGAGGTTTTTAGATTTAGCTAGCGAAGGGAAATATAATTTATAAGGTTGGCACGGGACTATTTTTAATAGATCGCAATCTAGTTTATAGATTTTAGTCTCAAAATTTGTTTTTAGTGTAATATCTGACATAGATTCACAATATTATTTGTTATACGGGATTTTGGGAATAATAATAAAATGAGTATTGTGGATATTTTCTTACCTTTCATAAAACAATTACTAGTTAATTAATGTTTTTGACTCTTGGGGATATGGTGGCATCATATCCATTTTCTTACATTCTTTTATCATTGTAGCTATACATAGATATATATATACAGAGTGTCTCGAAAAGTTTGAAGCGTGGTTTTATTTTTTGGATATTACAGATAAATGGGCGGCGTAATTTACATTCAAAATCAGATAAGAAATAAGACCACGTTCGTAATATTTTCAATATTCTGAATATTCTAAATCTTTCGTATTGCGAGAAATTCTCGATTGATATTTTAGGATTGGGTCATAAACGGAGATTATCGTGACTGAAATCCGCCTCTTGTGTTCGCGTTTATTAGCAGAGATTTTTAAATAACTTTGCTCTCGATAATATTGACAAACGCTCTAGAATTCTAATAGAGGTTTCTAGAACTCGCTTTCGAAGGGGACTAGAAATTATCAGGATGACATGGAACTATTTTTTCTAGAAACACAATTTAGATTCTAGATGTCAGTTACAGACTTTTTTCTCAGTGTACTTGATATTATTGGAATACGCGTTATTAAAGTTATTAGAGAACGTACACTTTTCAAATGTGACGAAACATTAACTGTGGTACCAGCATGACTGAGCTCCCGCCCATTTCAATATTTATAACAATTAGAATGCAAAATTTCGCCATCGATGGATCAGCTGTAGTGGTCCATTGCATTGGCTAGCACGATCTTAAGACCTACTGTGCATGGATTAACAGGGAGCGGTCCCCGTTCACCGCTCAAAGAGCAGTGTCGAGCGCTTCTAATGGAATCCGTTTATTGAAACAATTAAAAAAAATACAGAATTAATCGCCAGATTAATGAATGATTGGTGAAAAGTTCGAATTAGATGCAGAGTGCATTGAGAGGTAAGGTTCAGTGAGAAGAGTTCGTGATTTACGTTGAATTGTTCATTTTGTATAAAACATTGATTTCTTTTCGTTGGGTACTTTATTAATGAATGTAGATAGTTCATTCTTTACCACAGATTCTAAGTTTTAATCCTATTGCAGGGCTAGCGCCCCTCGCGACAAGGGGCAATAGGACCTCAGGATGCTTTCATTGTTGCAGTTACTCGAGTTGAGACTTGGAAGGTTTAGTTGAATCAAAGTGGAGAAATTTATTGTAGTGCTAATTGAGCCAGTAGGTAGAGGAAATTAAATTAATCGGTCAGATTGGTTATTTCCATTAATAGTAAGAAAATTTTGTTAAGTTTTGAAATTAGGGAAGGTCTTGTTAAAATATTATCCAGCCAGCTTACTGGTCGAGGGGATGGATTGGGTAGATCGTGCATGGATTACTTCTTCTGGGGGAAGTGAAATACCTTGTCTAAGAAATCCTCGTTAACAACATCGAAGACCTTGTAGCACGCATCGTTGCAGCTGCATGACAAATTCAAGACACTCCTGGAAAATTTGTAAATGTTCGAAATGCATCACATGCAGGGGTCGTCAAATAGGACACCGTCTTAGATATAAGTAATACTTAGCTTTTGTTTGTAACACTTTCTAACTAGATTGAAAACTGTTAATGACTTCGGTTTGTCTGTCTGTCTCTCCGTCTGTCCCTGTGTTCGCGCTCTAACTCCCGTAAATATTTATGGAATTTCTTAAAACTGATGCATGTTATTCAAGGTCACTATCCAAAGTTCCCTAGTGAAAATGCAGTAAATATCACTATTGGTTTATGTACAGGGACACAGGAAAGTATTCGAAATCATTGTATTCTATGAGAGTATTTATATAAACCATATTTTATTACTTTTACTGTACACAAATCTTAATGAGATTAAAATATGTTGTGCAGGTTCACTGTCGAATATTCCATACCACCATTGTTTTGTGCACAGGGATACCCGAAATTATTCGAAAGCATTGTGTTCTATGAGAGGTATTTCTATAAACTGTATTTTAATACTTTTACTGTCCACAAATCTTAATGAAATTGAAATATGTTATTTAAGTTCACTATCGGATGTTTTATATATAAAATGGACTATATACCACCACTAGGTTCTGTACGAGGACACCCGAAAGTATTCCAAAGCTTTGTTTTCTATGAGAGATATTTCTATGAACCATACGGTCCACAAATCTTACGGCCCTTTACGGTCTTTACGGTCCACAAATTTTAATGAAATTGAAATATGCTATTCAAGTTCACTATCGGATGTTTCATATATGAAATAAAATAAATACTACTGCTGGTTTGTGTAGAGGTACACTCGAAAGTATTCGAAAGGCATTGCGTTCTATTAGAAGTATTTCTATAAACAAAATTTTAATAACTTTACTTTGTACAAAAAAGCTTAATGAAATTGAAGTATGCTAGTCATATGCACAAACGAATGCTTTCTATAGAATATAGTATTATCAGCAGTAGAAAGCGTTTCCGACCCGACATTACCATGTGATTCCGAATCGTCTAGAGGCAACCTTCTTCTCTCCAAGTTTGTAACATCTTATGTGGGACCCCTGTATTTATATATATATATACATATATAAATATGAAAACTTATATAAAAATACTGATATTTGAACAAATGTAAAAACATCAAAATACGACGAAATCAATTAAAATTATGGAAACTTACAGCATTTCTTAACTTCATTTGGGGCATTCTACGAGTAATGTGCTGAAAGTTTTATCGTTTTTTGTAGAGTTACGTGCATAACGCTAATTAATCTTAATTTTTAAAGCTCGAACAATAAAAACAAAAGTAAAAAGGATATAAAAATGTGGAAAGAGATCAAATAAACAATACAAGACTGACTTTCCAGCTACATTCATAGAAAATATGAATACAAAAAGAATCTAACGTATATATTTACAGTTAACATTTAAATTAAACATCACAATTTTGCTTTTTCTGATTTTAGAAAAAATATTTCTATTTTTTTATGTGTTGTTTCTATTTTCACAAATTTGAGAAGGGATTTTTTTATTTATTTTTATTTATTTATTTATTTATTTAATAAAATATTTTATTTTCCTTTTTGCCATTGCAGAAAATTTTTTGTTATTCTGTCGGTCATATTTCTTTAGACAAATTCAGTATATTCTCTTTTTATCTGTCACGAGGGGATCATATCTTCTTCTATAAAATTAAAACTTCCCGATATCAGAATTGAAAGATTTTCAATTATAAAATGTTGGTAATGGTTTTACTTTCTGTTACCCATATAAGAACGAAGTAAAAGTATTGCTTTTGGGTCAAATTTCCGAAGTTGAGTTTTTGCTTATATTTACACGTTTTGATGTCCTCTGTTCACTGTTTGCAATTTGTTTGCAGGCTTAGTGTATCAAAGCTCGAAGTCTCTATTTTTTTCCCAGGACACTCTCATTGATGAGAATTTTCTGCCATTTTCGCTGCCACTATTTTTATGCAATACATTCTAACCCATTTAATCCCGATACTTTAATACAAAAATACAGTAAATATTTCAGTATAAATATAATAGTGGTAAATAAACAAGAATTTTTCAATTTCTAAAAGTGTCCTGAAAATGGGCGGAGACTTCGAGCTCTACATCTTGACATAAATTAATGCTTACCAGTTGTTTGTGAAAACGGTCCGCGTTGACATCCCTTTTTTCCTAATTTTTAATATGAGACTAAAGGAAATAATTTCGTAAAAATGTGAACAAAGAGAATTATTTTTATCAATTCATGTGAAATTGAAAATAATTAAAAATAATAGTGAACAAGGAAATATTTTTGTAAATGTACAAGCACAATATATTCTCAAATTTCGTCAAAAGGGCACAAAATTGAATTTATTTCAACATTTAGTATTATACTCCTCTGATAAGAAAACTTCAATTATTGAATTCATCATGGAAAATAAACTTTTTAAATAATAATTTCTAAAATTGATTGGTATTTTGTGATAATCCATAGGAAAATATAGAAGAAAGTTTTGTGATGGCCACAACATACTAATTTCATCCTTATACAAAATATAAGGAAGCATAGGTAATACTGAATTGCAAGAGGGATTTTATGTCTCTTATAACCCAAAAATAAATGGTTGTAGAATGTTGCAAATATATTTTTATGACTGTCATGACATCTAGTAATATACGTCCAACTTTGGTCTTGACACGATCTTCCCTTTTAGAGATATTTATGATTTTACACGACTTTTCTTATCTACGTCTGCATGTCCATCTGTTTATATACAGTCGGTAACAAAAGTGTCCGAACACTAGCAAAAATTCCTACGTAAAAAAAGTACACTTCATACGGTTTTGTTAAATAAATCCTTATCGAATAATGTTCTTACACTGACTAAGAACAGGATTTGACAAGGATTTGACAAGGATTTATTTAACAAAACAGTATGAAGTGTGCATTTTTTAGATGTGAAATTTTGCTAGTGCTCGGACACTTTTGTTACCGACTGTATATGTGCGTGTGTGTATGTTCCATAACTCAAAAATTGTTGGATGTAGATTTTTGTAAATTTGTATGCAGTTTTTGTAACATCTAGTTTTGCACTGCTTTTGTTTTTTGTCTTTAGAGAGTTTCCGGTTTGGGGATATTTAAGAAAATTACATTCATAAAAAAAAAATAATACGAAATTTTTTGCCATTATACAGGGTAAGTCAAAGCGAATATAGCGATTACAAACGGATATAACTATTTAATGGAAAAGAATTTATCGATAAGATTAACACAGAATGTAGACGGAACTCCAAAAATTTTTACACATACGCCATAGTTGTTCTATGTGACTTCCCTTGGTCAAGCGGACAACATTTAGACGGTTGTCCATTTCACGCCATACATTCTGAAGCATGTCTGCAGTCACCGACGCAAGCGCATTACAAATGCGTACTTTGAGACCCTGCGATTTTTATCTATGGGTTTATGTGAAATACAAGGTGTATGTGCTTCCCATGCACGAAACAATTGAAGAACTCAAAGTACGCATTTGTATTCGCTTGTGTCGGTGACTGAACAAATGCTTCAGAATGTATGGCGTGAAATGGACTACCGCCTAGGTGTTGTCCGTGTGACCAAGGGAAGTCACATAGAACATCTATGACGTATGTATATGAAATTTTGAAGTTCCATCTACATTCTGTGTTAATCTTATCGATAAAAACTTTTCCATTAAATAGTTATAGCCGATTGTTATCGCTATATTCATTTTGACTTGCCCTGTATATGATCTACCGAAATGGAGATTTCAACAGAAGCTAATGATAGAGATCATAATGATATTGTTATGGAAGTTGTGAACATTTTTGAGTGTAAAATGTGATTTGTAAAGACATATGCCGGTTCCGGTCGATGAATGCACCTTATTTAATAAATATTCTAGAAACAGTCGACTATAACGGTTCTTTATGCCACAAAAATTAATAATAAATTTATATTCTCGAAAAAATTCAACAAAATAGTCATTCGTAACACAAAAGTCAAGTAAACAGTGTTAAGGAAACCACAGAGTAGGAATTTTGTGAATTCAGGATCAATGACCAACCTTGCAGTTCGAAGTCTCAATAGAATTTGCATTCATGAAGCGTCTTGTAAGTAGTTTATAGAATTTTCCAGGTAGTTCTGCTCTAGTATCCAATAAATCATTTCCGAAATTTCCAGAATTTTGCTGCTAATGAAGTTAGAGATCCCAAAGCTTGAAAATCCTAAACTACCACCTTTCACCAAATTTTGGCGTCAAGTCGTAAATTTTGCAACCAACGCCCACCTTCATGGAAGTGAAAAAAACTGCCATCTATTTCCACTTTTACTGTAAGACTGTGTAGAAAGCAACTTGTAAAGAAATAGGCAGATTCTAATCTACAAAGATCGATAATGATACTTCTCTTTTTATAATTTTATTAGCGATTTACAGAACTTTCGGAAAAGTTAGTTCTGCACTACAAACGAATGGATCGTTCCAGAAAATTACAGAACTTTGTTCTTACTCAAGTTAGAAAAACTTTGGCAACCCAAAACTGCAATTTTTCGCCAAATTTGATCTCCACGTTCCCAAATTCAACACCAAAGGCACACGCAGTGGCAATTAAATAAATAAATAAATGCATTGGCGATAAATTTGGCGACTTGGCGAGTTTAACAACCAAATTTGGCAGAAAACAGAAGTTCACAGTTGTCAGAAATATTTTCTGGATTTTAACGGAGTTAATTTTTTGGTATAATGTTTCGTTTTTCGCCACTAATTGTTACCAAAGATTACCAAAGTCGGCCTTCTGCACATAAACGAAAACCATTGAACTCTAAGTTATGCATTTGCAAATGAGAGATTGTGTAATAAGTTATGGAATACTGTTCCTACAAGTGATATTCTTTCTCAGTAAATATAATCTTATCTTGACTTTTGAGGTAAAAATAATAACTTTCTTAACGTGTTTTCGAGAATGTACATGGATTAAAACTTATATATTTATTTACGAACTTACAAAAATGTCAATGTTTTCGTAACAATATGTATATTTGAACGGGTGTATATAGCAGTCACGTCGTGCCCACAACATATTCTTTTAGATAAAGTGCTAAAATTATTTTACTGATATTAAAGAAGAATTGCAGTACTGTATCTACATAGCAGGTACTTAATAATTTTGAGATTTTTTAGATAATTAAAATAATAGACAATTAAAGATGATGAAGTACAAGAAATTGCCATTCATTTTAATTATTAAAAATACCTACAGTTGGCTGCAAAATTATTCGAGCGATAGCAATAATTTCTATATAAAAAAAGTACACTTAATACTGCTTTTTTAAATAAATCCTTGTCGAGTCACGTTCTTAGTCAGTCTAATAACATAATTGGACAAGGATTTATTTAAAAAAAGAGTATTAAGTGTACTTTTTTTCAATAGGAATTATTGCTAACGCTCGAATAATTTTGCTGTCGACTGTATACTATATGTTCCTATACATTTTGAATATAATACAATTTGTAAAGTTTAATCAAACAGATAAAAATCTTTTTCAAACTGCTGTAAAACAAAAGTTATGATTCTTGTACATTTTTTTTTTAAACTTTTTTTTTTTTTTTCAAAACGTATCTTCCATATTTTTATGAAATTGTAAAAGTGTTTGTATTTTTTTCTAACTGCATTCTTTCTTTCTAACAACTTTTTTTTTCATGAAAGTTATAATTTAAACATTTTTAGTGAGAGTTAGGCTTTTAAAAATTGAATCATTTCAGGTATCTCATTCAACATTTTTGCTACGTTTATCACCCTAGCAACAATTTACAGTAAAAAAGTATTGCATCCTTCTTAGGAAATAAAGCTTTTTTTTTTTCCTTCCTAGAACATCTGTTTTTTCTATCACCATAGGGATTTTGAATTTCAAATGAAATTGGTATTGAAAAATACGTGATATGCCATTTATTTTTCTCAATTTCGTTTTAAACATGGTTGTTATAGCAATATAATAAAATTTTTTCACAGCTGTATTATAACAAGAATATGAAACATGTTCAAAAAATTTTAAATCTGTGATTTAAGAAAGACGTTTAAAGAACAAAATGGATAAAACAATTTTACTGCTATAAAAAGAGTATATCGTTGTATTGGAATTTTTCTTTCTTTCTTTCTTTTTCTTTTTGAAAATATTGTAAAATTTTTTAGAAAATTTTTTTAGAAAATTTAAGAAAAGTTCTTTTATTTCAAATGTGTATAAACTTTTTTTTTTTTTTTTTTTTTTGACGACTACACTCAAATAAAAATTCTGAAAAACAAAATATATAATCTAATAGAAAGCAAACACTATATATTTACAAGAACAATGTCTTGTCAGAATAAATATATTTATAGGAATTATAGGCATAAAAATTGCAATTATAAGAATTATAATACGTAGTTTTACTTGCAATAAAAATTATAATTACATTTATATACCTACACACACACACACACACACACACACATATATATATATATATATATATATATACATATATACATATTTTACAACTTAATAGTTATGATGATATATACTAAAAATAATAGTTGCTGGAAATTTTTTTAATAGCAATATCCTTTAATTTTAGAAAATACAAAGAGATGGTCATATTAAGCATTTGATAAATTTTGTTTTGTAAATACATTATTATTTGTTGATTTTCAATATTTCAAAGCATTTCATTTTACTTAAATAAAAATTATTTTAATATTAACATCATCAGATTACTTAAAGTAAGTTAATGTTCATGAATGTTACATTTTAATTTATACACATAAACGTTTTATTGAAACTTCTGCTATTTATACAGTTATAAAACTTACTGCACATATTTCAGTAAAATATCATATAAACAATACATCGTTTAAGTATTCATTTCTTAAAAATAAAAATAAAATAAAGTATCACAAAACATTTCTTCTATTCTGTGTTACTTTGTATAAAACCATCACCTACTAGAAAACATGATCAACATTTCATTTATAGCTTCTAATAATAAATATATTACACATGAAATTTATTGCAGCTTTAAATGATAGAAACTGAGATATAGACACATAGACAATCCATAGAATAATTAATAGTACCAGTACTTGTCGATCGATTTACACCCAAATTAAATCAGCGATTCTTGACAATATCGATCATATATATCGAACTTGGTGAAGTTATATGTTATAGAAGCTGAAATTCGAAAAATGTCATATTATGATGTCCTGCATCTGTGCAAGCGAACTTCAAGTCAAATGTATAAGACTGACACATATATATATAAGAAAAAAAATTAAGGCATCAATAAACTCTCTGATAACAGTAAAAATATTTTAATGTGAAATACTTAATTCATTTCGTGCATTAATATGTATTTCTTGCCTACTTTGCGCTTGATCAGACGAGCTAAGAAGAAAGGTGTTTATTATTATTATTATTTGTTTGTAAAGTATTAATACCCTACTGGATATTAAAATTGCTACACCAAGAAGGAATTAAAATAACAGAAGGGTGTTTATGGGACATATACATAGCAGGAAGAACAATGGACTAAATTTTCAGGAAATTTGAGAGTAACATATCCTGAGAAACCAATACATAAAGCGACGACTTCTAGAAGCAATAACAGCATCTATCCACTTTGTCATTGAGTCGAACAGTAATTGAATGACATATACGGGTACAGCACTCCTTTACAGCTTCAACACGATGCCACAGTTCATTGACCGTAGTTACTGGAGAGTGGTGGCGTGTCAGTCGCTTGATCAGACGGTTATAATTGAATTAGACGTTTTTAATTAGATCAGTGGGATGCTCTGGTCAGAGTAATATTCGAGCATATTTTGTAGTAAAGAAGGTTCGACAAATAACCAAACAAACAAACAAACAAACAAACAAACAAACAAACAAAAAAAAAAAAAAAAAAAAAACATGCGGTTGTGCATTGTTCTGCTTAAATGTTGCATTACAGAGATCTCGAATATAAGACAGAGCCACGGTTCCTGACTTATCAGAAATTTAATGGCCACTATTTAAAGAATCGGAAAAACAAATATAAGCATGAGGTTATCGAGGTATGTTTCCAATATCATTCTACCATCACTCCAGGTTCTGGACCAGTACGGCGATGTGGAATGCACGCTGAAAGTATTCATTCTCCACGATGCCGTCAAATACGGATACGGCCATTTTGATGCTGTAAACAGAATTGTTATTTGTCTGAAAAGACGACGTCATGGCATTCCTACGTGTCGGTTCATCGTTGATCACACATTGAAGATGCTCCTGCCTGGGATGCTGTTTCTAGGGTAATCAAAATATTTTCCCCTTATACTGGTTCATGACCTAAAGTGATGGTATGTGATACCATTGGATACATGTCTCGATCACCTGTTACTCTTATTCCACCGTTATGAATAGTGGCCATCACATTTATGATGTGTTAAATTCTTTCATTCTGCCTTGTAGTCGAGAAATTCACAATGCAATATTTAAGCAGTACAATGCACGACAGCATGTCGTTCTACTTTCTGGACTTTTCTTGATACAGAAGGTATTCGACTGTTGCTCTGGTTAGCGCGATCTCCTGATCTCGCACCAGTTATAAACGTCTGATCATTTGTTGTCAAGCGACAGGCACGCCATTACTCTTCAGTAACTACGGTCGAGGAATTCTAGCATCTTGTTGAAGTTGCAAGTTATTTTTGTGCCTGAACAGGTCATCTAATCGCTGTTTGATTCCATGCCTAGGCGGATAAGTGTTGTTATTTCTGCCAGAGGTCGCTGCTTTATGTACTGATTTCTCAATATACATATACTTCCGAAATTCCTGAAAATTTAATGTCTTGTACTTCCCACTACGGTGTATATGTCCAATATTATTCTGTTACTTCCATTCTTTTCTCGTGTAGAAGTTTTAATGGACAGTAGTGTAGCCTCAAAATTGGTAAATAAATTTTATCATGTAAATTTTATTATGTAGAAATTAAAACAACTGTAAATGAATAATTTTCATCTGCAATCTTCTAAACTAAACTTAGCAAGAAGAATAAACAACAAGGTATTTTTCTAAAGGTTATTTAATACAAGAGACAAAAAAAAAAAAAAAAAAAAGAAGAAGAAGAAAAGAAAAGAAAGCAAAAAGAATCGTTAAATAGACAATAAGACTTCTTCACACACCATAAATTTTAAGCCAGCACAACCGGTTTCGAAAGGACGTAGCCTTACTTCATCAGGTGCAAAAAAAGTACGTGCTACTGCCTAGGAGGCAAAAGCAAGACTGAAAGCAGGGCAAAATTCAGAGGGGGAGGAGCAACACAAACAACCAATAGGAAGCATCATGCAGGACCAATCAGAGATGAACACACATGCACACACAAAAACAAAAGGAGGGAGGGAAGGAATAAACAATTAATTTTAATTAATTTATTTTTTATTTATTAATTTTTTTTTCGTTTTTATTTATTTATTTTTTAATTAATACTATACTAATAAGTAAATTTAATAAAAATTTATTATTATTATTATTATTATTATTATTATTTATTATTATTTTTTAAATTTAATTATTTAGAATTACTTAATTATAATTATTATTGAGTTATAAATATAATGAAGGACATTATTTAATTGAATTAAACAAATTTTTCCAGGTTGTAGACAGCAAAGTGGAATCAGATTTTTCATTGACAATTTTGCCACGATTAAGGTAAATAGCTAAATTTTCCAAAAAATCCAGTTAGGAAACGTGTTTGGCAGTCAGTTGTCTGGTGCTATTTAGAGGATGCATTGTGCCGTCAGGTGTCTTTTCAAAGCATCCTATATAGCTCACATATTCAATGGGTTTTTAATCAGGCGGGCAGACTGGCCAAATCATTCCACATTTACCTTCATTTAATGGAAGTCCCAGATCAACATGATGCACGTACAATTTTGTAGTATTGCCCATAAAAACCAATTTTGTAGTTTTCTCCAAGAAACCAAAAATAAATTCAAAAACTGGCGTACAGACAATAGCAAGAAATTAAAACTTCTTCACACACCATAAATTTTAAATCAGCACAACCGGTTTCGAAAGGACGTAGCCTTTCTTCATCAGGTGCAAACACGTGCAACTGCCTTGGAGGCAAAAGCAAGACTGAAAGCAGGACAAAATCCAGAGGGGGAGGAGCAACACAAACAACCAATAGGAAGCAACATGCAGGACAGGACCAATCAGAGAGGAACACACGTACATACACCACAAAAAGAGGAGGGAGGAAAGGAGTAAACAATTATTATTATTTTTTTTTTTAATTTCAATAATATTAAACTAATAAGTAAATTTAATAAAATTTATCCATTAATTATTATTATTTTTATTCCAATTAGAATTATTTTATTATAACTAATATGATGTTATAAACATAATGAAGGAAATTATTTAATTGAATTAAACAAATTTTTCCAGGCTGTAGACAGCAAAGTGGAATCAGATTTTTCATTGACAATTTTATCACGATTAAGGTAAATAGCTAAATTTTCCAAAAAATCCAGTTCGGAAACGCGTTTGGCATGAAAGATAATTTTGGCACTCTTAAAATTAAAACTATGATCAAATTCCCAACTGTGCTTTGCAATAGAAGATTTAGAAATTTCTTGATTAACAACATACCGAGAATGTTCACGTAAACGGCATTCAAGATTTCTTTTTGTTTGACCAATATAAGATAAATCACAATTATTACAAGGGACATTACAGATACCCCACTTATGAAGCTCGGGAACAGGGGATTTAGTTGAAGGGAATTGGAATTTATTGACAGGTTTAAAAATAACGTGAAAATTGAAACGCTTCAAAACTTTGGCTAATTTAAAACAGTTTTAACTGTTTTAAATTAAATTCAAAACTACTAAGTATAAATTTTATTTACTGTACTAAGGGAGACAACCGTAAGTGCTTTATTTTTATTTGAAATCTTCTAAATAAAATTGTATCAAGAAAAATAATCGACGAGATAATTTCCTAAAGCTATTTAAAAATGAAAATAAATATATAAATAAATAAAAAAGAAAAGTAGATAGGTTTTAAGGTAAAATATTAAAAGTTGGCTAACATATTCAAATAAGCACTTGAAAAACATTTTTAAACATTTAAATCTGTAAAATAAAGTATAAATATTATTTCTCCAAATATATGCTTTTCGTATAGGATGAGGGGAATTTCGAACTTAATTGAAATAATTGAAATAAATTTTGGTACGAGTTATATTTGTTTTTCATCTCTGTCTCCACAGTGAAAATATTTTAAACGCTCCCGTTTAATTTATATTGCACAGATGACACTTTGTATAGAATCGTTTATATAAGTTCGATTTATTTTTGCTATAAATATTAAGAATCCACTACCCAGATGTAAAATAAAATAGAATAAATAAATAAAAAACACTCCATTTAATGTAAAGTAGCCGAATATAACAGTATAAAAACCGAATATAAAGTAGACAATACCTTTTGCACGATTTTTCACAAGACTACTACACTTTTCACTTGCTCTAACAATAAAAATAAATGAATAAACAAAGAGAAATAAATTAATGTAATTTTTAAGACGAGTTCTAAAAATGTTAAATAATTGTGTTATAATAGATAAATATTTTACTAGCATTGCTCATAGTTAAAAACTAACCATTTTTTAATAATTCCCTGTAAAAGTTTTTACTTAATTATTATTTTTTATTTAACCTGGCTATGAATTTTTCCCATCACGGAATAGGAACTAAGATGGCGTTATTTTATAAAATAATTTAAAATGAATCTATTTTATATAGTATATGTTTTTATATGAAGCTTAATAATTTAAGGTAAAAAAAAATGTTTTATTAAAAGAAGTAAATAATTTACAGGACTAATAATAATAATTAGTATCGCCCAGTGGTCGAAACTCTACCATTTCTTTTGCAAAGCGAGGCAAAGCAAAGTTATTGCCTTGTCCAAAACGGAATGCAATTGCAACACAGATGCGGCAATTGTTTGCCGATATTCACTCTAACTGAATGAGCAGAGTTTTACATAATATAACTATTTCTCTCTGTAGATGTTAGCCTTTCCTGAAATGAGAGAAAATCGCAACGTGAAAACGCCCCTTGTTGTGTGATACAGCCCAGAAGCTAATAGGTACCATGTCAAACCAAGGCCCAACCAAGTATCAAATTTTGTTAAATTAATTCGATTGGTTCATAGAGTACAGTGTTTGAACAAAAAAAAAAAAAAAAAAAAAAAAAAAAAAAGATATTTCTCAAAAATGGTCGAATTGAGCTCGGGAAATTTCAAAACGTGTAACTTTATCGAAAACCGAAAATCTAAAACTTTTCTGAATCTTATATTTTCTACTTATATATGCAGAGGAAAGAATAATAAATCCACTTTTTAAAAAATAAAAATAAGTAGTCAATTTCACTTAATTAAAATTCAAGGAAATCTCAAAACGTGTAAATTCATCGAAAACCGGAAATCAAAAGTTTTTATGTATCTTCTACTTGCTTCTTCTACCCACAAAAGCTAGCAATAAAGACACTTTTTTAAAAAATAAGTAGCCAATTTCAGTTAATTGAAACGTAAAGAAAGCTCAAAACATGTAAATTCAGCAAAAAACGGAAATCGGAATTTTTTCCGTATCGTCTACTTATACATGCAGTAGTTAGTAACAAATCCATTTTCCTTTTATTTAGTATATTAGTTGAATATTTATTGTTTAAATATCACCCTTTGAAATGAAATGTTTATGTTTACATTCGAAACTGGAAGTTTGCCATTTTTTTTTCCTGGAGTTTTGTGATTTTAAATTAAAATTTTATCACTTTTACAGAAAAAATAACTCAATCAAACACATGTAGACAGTAACTTATATATAACTATTCGCGTTTCTAATGATGATAGATGGCGCTTTTTCAGTTTTTGTTGTTAGTAAATATTATAGCCACGTGTATTTATTATTGTTCTTTTTGTTATTCTACTTAATATTCGTACTATAATTTATCCGCCATTACATCATGGAAAATTGATTGCTTTTAGAAAAAAATAATTCAGTTTATTCAAAGTTCGATCGGAAGTAGATTTTTAGCTGAAGTTGAACAAATATTAGCTTCAAATCATCTGATTAATTCTCTACTTCCATTAGCCGAAGCAACTGAAATTTTAAATTCGTCATTTGGAAATAAATGGAAGCTTAATTCTGGATTTCTTGGTCCTTTGGAGTTACACTGGAGCACACAACAGTATGTGTTACCTTTTTTACCGGATTTATTCATTTTTATTCAATAAATATATGTGAAACTAAACATCGGCATGCAATGGCGGCTTAATGAAAGCCGAATTAAAGCATGTTTATTGTAATTTCATCTTAGCCCACCAGAGGGCGAGCATTTCATTGCAATCGCGGATACCCAAATATCGGAATTAAAATCGGCAGATAATTTCCGTTATTTTTAATATTTTTTTACAAAAAATCCAATGGACGATTAACATAAAAAATCTTTTTCATGGCTCCATGGACAGACAGTGACGTCATCACTTCGCTTGCGTATAGTGATGCTACATTATAAGAATTACTGTGTCTATGGTTTTATTTGAGCTTTTTTGAAATTGCCAGATTTAACAACTTTCTACTTTTAGATATTTTTTAATGTAAAGGAATACATGTATAAAAGGGAAAAATGGGGGAAAATGCATAAAAAATAAATGTATTTTTAAATACTTTCTTGACATTGTAAGAAAATAATATTTGTATTCGCACCTTTCGGCTAACCATACCTTTCGAATGATACCATTTTCAATCCTCTACTCCCATAATTAATATGTTAAAAAGGGACTACAAATTTTATGCTTGCCTATTAATATATGGATAATAATTTATTATTTTTAGGGCTATGATTAAAACCTAAACTGTTTAAATTTTCTTTTGACGGCATTCATAAATTATATAAATGGTTTGTCTTTAAATATTCTAGACACAAATGCATTGGTTACATAAATACGTAATAATAATAATAATAATAATAATAATAATAATAATAATAATAACATAATAAATAATAAATTCATTTATAATAAAATAGAAACAAGTCAAAATCTATGTCATGTATCTTTCAAGTTATTTATCAAATACAAAATTTAATTTCTGTAAATTGCTTTACTTAATGTTAATTTTTATACGAAAAAAGAATATATATATATGTACTCTCTCTCTCTCTCTCTCTCTCTCTCTATATATATATATATATATATATATATATATATATCGCATTTTTCGAGAAAAACTCCTATTTTCCGTTAATTAAAATTAAATTCAGGCGACGTTTTCTAGAAAATCCTCTAATTAAAGTGGTATTTGTCAAGGAATGACAGAATGATATATATTGGAATTTATTCAGAAAATCCTGATTAATGACAGTCCTAATTTGCATTTCCCCCCCCTCCAGCTCTAAAAAAATGTTCAAAATTTTTCTTGTTCTTTTTCTTATTATTGGTAAAAAATTCATTTTTTAACAATAGGTAGTAATTAATTTTTACTTTCCGAACATACATATGTAAAGAAAGTATTATAATCATGTCATAAATCCGTTTTTGAGATTATAATGTTTCTATACGTTTTGAGGTGCTTCGAGATTATTTTGACTATCTTTACGATGATGAGTGAATACGATAGTGCCTAAACGCTTTGTTCGAATGAGCTGAAAGTTAGCACGTAGAATATAGATCACCATAGCACAAACCCTATTAACTTTGGTAAATCTGATATTTACAGTTTTTTTTTTTTTTTTTTTTTTTTTTTTTTTTTAACAGGAGCACGAAGAATTTTTTTTTTTTTCATTATAGCGTACGGGCCCATCTTTTTTAAAGTGAGATAGCGTCTAAACGCTGTATTAAACTGAGCTAAAAATTTATGCACGTATTTTAATCACCGTCGCACAAAGTGCATAGAATTTGGCGAATCTAACTCTTATAGTTCTTTTTTTACAGGGACACAACAAAAATTCTTTTTTATGATTATCTTTGAAATGCTATAACGTTCAAACGCCTGATTCGATTGAGCTGAAAATTTACACACATATTATAGGTCATAGTAGTACAAATTGTATAGCATTTGGTGAATCTAGCTCTTATAGTTTTTTTTTTTTAATAGGGACACAAAGAAATATTCTTTATCATTACGGCCTATGGCATAAATTTTTTAAAGTTCAATAGCGTCTAGACGCGTTATTCGATTGAACTTATAATTTATACATATGTAATAGATCACCGTCGCACGAATTGTATAGATTTTAGTGAATCTAGCCCTTATGGAGTTTTACAGGGACACAACGAAAAATTCTCTATGATTATGATATATGGGCTCAAATTATTTGAAGTGCAAAAGCGTAAAATTAAACAACGGGAAAAAATACTCAAACACCGTATTATATTTTTCACTTTTGTTTATTTAATGACTTTTCTTACTTTAATTTATTTATACAACCGTTCATTATTTAATGTTTGGAAAGTCGAGTGGAGTCACTTCAGATTTTCTTTTACAATATATTAGCATGGCATTAACAACAAAAATGTTTGTTAAACTATATATATATATATATATATCAATTTATTAACTTTTTATTCCTTTGAATATTTAAAACTGTTTCTTTTCCTGGATCTAAAACTCCAAAAATGTAAAATTAGTCATTAATTATAGGTTTAGATAAATAATGTATTACCAAGATACAATGATGTGAATCTAGGTTGTCTTCATTTAATACATAAATGCAAACACTAAATTAATAATTAAAAAAATAAATTCTGTTTTTAATAATACACGTATTTGTTAAATCCTTTAAAAATTTCGAATTCATCTCTATGCATTTCTAGTATTTTCTCCAATTTATGATAAGTTTGAAGACCATAGCATCTTCATTAATCTTTCTATTTTGTCTGTTTTTTTTTTTTTTTTTTTCCTTTCTAAAACAATATCTTAATTATTTTTTTTTAAATTTCTTCTAAAATTATTTTTTATTCGATTATATAAGCAAAAATATCTTTAGATGAAATTTTTTTTGTATATAGTTCTAAGAAAATAAAAGGTACAGAAAGAAAAATATTGATCGGTGATTAATTGTTTACAGACACATGAATGGCGTAGTTTAAAACTGTCCAACAACACTGACTCACTCATTCTTTTAGTCAATCGATGCATCTTGGTTTGATTTATTAAAAAAAGTTATAGTTAGAGACATTTACAAAAACAGTCAATAAAATATATTTAGTTTTCGTAACAAAATATTATTTCGGACAAGTGACTTGAATGAATATAAATTTCATTTGAATTAGTTTTAAAATTTGACCTACCATCATCCAGTAAGGTCCATGAGTATCCCCCCAAATGAGTCAAAGACACCATTTGGGCACATCATTCCTGCACCCACAGTCCAATCAATGCCTAAACATACCTATTTCGACTTTAATTGACAACATGGAAATGATAGCATTATATTGAAAAATACTTTCTTTTTTTTTTTTCATTACACTGATAGATTGTACATGTCATGTTATATTTTATGCCATTAAAGATACATTTTGTAACAAATTTTTAACTAACTTTTTCCCCAAGATGTTGAAAAAAAAAAAAAAAAAGAGATAAATTAAGGTTTTTTTTCAGTGCATAATTATTCTCTTAACGTAAGCAAATGCATCAAATATATAGTTAATATAAAAGTTAAGACTAGCGAATTAATTTTTTACAGATACTTTTATAAGCAAAAATTGATAATCATTATTTCCCTAAATATTAGATTAAAAGACTCCCATTATCTCTACTCAAAGTTTCTCAAAATTTTATGTTTTTCCTTTCGTAGATTTTTCTTTAGATATTATGTAAGTTATTATACGTAAATACATGCATGTATAATAACCTATGTAAGTAGATTTTTTTTCTGAAATAAGTAGAGTTGATTTATCACAATTTATGTAAATTATATAAAAATTTAAATAAAAAAACATTTTTAACAGTAGAAGCTTTTATTGTGGAGCCCTAAAAAGCATAAAATAAAAAAAATTTCGTGCATAAACATACTATAAAGAAATGAAAGTTTCAACACTAAAAAAAAAATGCAGAGAAAAATATACAGTCGGTAACAAAAGTACCCGAACACTACCAAAAATTCCTATATAAAAAAAGTACAGTTAATACTGTTTTGTTAAATAAATCCTTGTCGAATCATGGTCTTAGTCAGTCTAAGAACATGATTTGACAAGGATTTATCTAACCAACTGAACTTACCAAATGAGATAAGGGGTGAAGAAAACGATTGCTTATATTTACATTAAAGTGGAGGCGCCTTGTTTTTCCGCGTGACTCTATGACACGTTGACAAAAATCCAATTTTAATAAAAATCGTCTAAATATTAATATTAGTAACATTAAATATATTTTACATTAATCATTTATTAACATTTTTTTCTATTAAACTTTTTTTATTCAGTTAAAAATTGACATTAATATGTATTGATCCTATATTAATTTTTCTTTAAATTACGTAATTGTTTTAGCCAGATGACTTAAAATATTGTTTTTTTTTTTTTTTTTTTTTTTTTGTCATGAAAAACTAATATTATATTAAAAATTACCGATAGCAAAACATATCGAATTTGTCTTTTAAAAAAATGCGAAAAGGATGTTTTTGTTTAAATGAATAATACACATTTCATTGATTATTTTCCTTACTTTTACTTAAAGGGGAAAAAACAAAACTAATAATTTCAAAATATCGCATATAACATGCAAAAGATATATTTTTTTCTTCAAGATTCAATAAATCAATTAACTAGTTCTGAAAGTAAAAAATAAATATTTTTTTATTAGAGATTCAAATGAATAATAAAAGCAGTTTTTTGTGTTAACAACAACAACAAAAAAAAAAAAACATACATTAAAGAAATTACAAAAGAGATTCAAACTTTTTCTGATTCCCAAATATCATGGAAATTTGATAATTATATAGCATAATACAGGAAGAGGGAAAATATATGTTAATTAAAATATTAGAAGATTAATAATATTCAAAGCACTGTTTATAAAATATATTTTTATTAAAATTTATTATATAAATTTTAATAAAAATGAGAAAAACAATTATAACAATTAGAAAAAAAGGTTCTAATTATTAAGATATTTGATTAAGTATGATGTCTCACTTTGTTTTTCAGTTATTTTATGTTTTACGAAATGGGTAAAAAATGACATCATAATTAAGAGGAAATGTATAATTCCGTGTGTGGTGACTTCTTTTTTGCACCTGGTTCTTTTCTTCCTGTAAAATCATCTTGAGACACATTAAGACACTGATCACGCTTTGTTTACTCTTAAACATTTTAAATTTACTTACGGCACAAACATAAAATACATAACCAGCACATAAATTAACATCAAGTAAAGTATTTTTAAAAACAACATATAGAATTGAAACGTTAGTCCATCTTGATTCACATACGCACACGTGTTGCCACACTTTCGTACCAAACTTTTCAGTTCTTGTTTTGGAATACTCTCGAAATCAGAGGTGCGGCGTTCACACCTTCCCTCCAGTTTCACTTGAGGGACAATGGCCTTCACAGTAAAACTATTAACAAAAATTTGTGGATAATTTATATAACTGTTCATGAAAGTCTAATTGTCCTTTTAAATTCTTAATTATTGTTTCATCTTTAAATAAATGTTCATGAAAGTCTAATTGTCCTTTTAAATTCTTAATTATTGTCTCATCTTTGACCTAATATGCGATGTTCCATCAAGAGCAATAACATTTATATTTCACTTAAAATTTAAATATTTTCTATTGTATAAAATAAGTAACATTTAAACACATAATAGAAATAAAATATATATATAATATATATGAATAAACATTTATCCTGACATGGATTTTCTTATGCACTTTAAATAATCTTAATGAATTAATATACTTGAATATAAGAAACAAAATAAACACACACATATATATATATGTAATAACAAATACAATATTGAACTAACTTATGACTTTATTCATGAATGCGTGATAAAGCATCTGCAATAGTATTACTTCTTCCTGGCTTATGAGCAATAGTCACTTGATAGCGAGATAGAGCCAATGCCCATCTTTGTAATCTGGCGTTCTTAGGAACTGTTTCTGTCAAATATTTTAAAGGGTTGTGGTCCGTGTGTAAGATAATAGTGGTTCCATAAGTCCACATTTTGAATTTACCTAATGCCCATATTACAGCATAAGCTTCCCTTTCAATAGTGCTCCACTTTGATTGAGCAGGGGTCAGTTTTTGGCTTGCAAAAGTTATAGGTTTCAGTTTATTCTGCTCATCTCTCTGCATTAGACAGGCTCCAATTCCGGTCACTGAAGCATCAGTATCGATTTCAAAAGGTTTCGACATATCAGGTGTATACAGAGATGTTATAGAGCACAAACAATTCTTTAACGAATTAAATGCGCCTTCGGCTTCTTCTGACCATGGAAGGTCGTTTGGCACAGTTTTTCGAGTTAAGTCCGTTAAAGGTTTTGCTATATTGGCATACCGAGGCACATAGTCTCTGTAATAGTTAAATAATCCTAGGAGTGACTTCAATAGTTTCTTAGTTTTAGGGGCTTTCAAATCTTTAATAACTGATATCTTGTCCGGATCTGGGCCGTGCTCTCCTGAGCCTACGATATGTCCTAAATATTTTACTTTCGACATCGCAAAAGAGCATTTCTTTAAATTTGCCGAAAAATTCAATTTTTTCAGAGTTTCTAAAATGGATTTAATATGATTAAGATGATCTTCCCAGTTTGAAAAAAATATGATAATATCACCAAGAAAACTTTCGGCGTAGTCACTATGAGGTCGTAATACTTGATTCATTATTCTTTGGAATGTTGCTGGTGCTCCAGATAACCCAAATGGCATCACCTTCCGCTGATACTGACCCTTTGGAGATACAAAACTGGTTAATTCTCGGCTTTGCTCTGCTAAGGGTATTTCCCAATATCCCTTAAGGATATCTAAAGTTGTCAAGTAACGAGCTCCACCAGCTTTAAATCTAAGATTTTCTAAATTCTGCATAGGAAAAGGTGGAATTTTACTAACTGAGTTCAGCTCTCTGTAGTCCACGCAAAGTCGGACAGTTCCATCTTTCTTGGACACACATACCAATGGATATGCTATTTCTGCTGAAGAGGGTTCTATCAGGTCTTTTTCCAATAATTCTGCTATCTGTTTTTCTATATTAGATCTTAATGTTTTTGGAACTTTATAAAGATGAGGTTGTTTCCTCTCTACTCCAGACTTTAACTGGATAACATGTGGAGGAACTTTGGCTTTCCTTAATTCCCCCATCAAATATTGTTAGATATTCTTTAATCAGATTCAACAGCTGTTTATATTGCTTTGCTGATATCGAATTTGATTTTATATCAGCTTTTAGTTCTTCATCTGTTACTTGCCGTGATTCTACGGGCGCATGTTGTATATCTCCAAACTCTTCATCTGTTTCGTAAATAATTCCTACAGCTCTGACAGGTTGAATATATTTACGCAATTTATTTTGATGAAGATGTCGAACACTTCCATCAGGTAGTTTGACATAAAAAGAATGTGGATAACCTGGAGTGGAAAATTTAGGAACACATCCTAATCGTTTTAAAAACTCTTTTGTCAGCTGTGCGGCAAAATTTCTTCCGTTATCCATTGCAATTACTCGAGGAATTCCAGTTCGTACAAATATTTCTGTAAATGCATCACAGGCTGCCTTTGCTGTTAAAGACTTCAGAGGTATTGCTTCCGGCCAAAGACTATGCTGGTCCATAACGCACAGTACATACTGATGGCCACGTGATGCCTTTAGCTCTATTGGGCCTAAAATATCGGCATTAACCACTTGAAATGGGAGTTCTGGTCTTCCAACAGCTTCGATAGGTGTTCTATCGTTTACTTTTCCTTTCCTGCGCATTTGACAATCATGACACGAAGCACATAATTGTTTGACTTCTTTTGGCATTCCTTCCCACCAGAAAGACATTGCAATTCTGTCTCTAGTCTTCTTAGCTGCCAGATGTCCACCAGTAGGAGTTTCATGAGCTAATTTCAAAATGTCCTTTCTTCTGCTTGCCGGTACGACCAATTGAATATATTTCTGTCCGCCTACTTTACCCATATGATATAATAAACCTCTTTCAATCCAGTAACCATTTTTATGTTGCCTAGCTTCTTCGAAGCACCTTTTCAATGTAGGACAGGCTAACTGCTCATCCCTAAACACTTGTGCTTGTGGAACAGGGATATTTTCATTTCTTTCATCCTTACTATCGGTTTCGGTCAATGTCTGTTTAACTACTGACTTATTAAAGACTTTGGTTTCTGGATGATGCGACTCGCTGTGGTTTAGCTTTGCCTTTCGAATAGTCTCGTGATTTTCTCCCTCCATACAGAACATACACTTTTCATTATCTTCTGTGAGTGGGGTACTAATTGCCTCATCCCCAAGATAATTGTCGTTTGAATTATTCTCAGGTACACTGAACAAGGATTGTTCACCGACTTCATTTATTGTGATTACTTCAACCTCTTCTTCTGAAGAATAGTTTCCGGGAGACCTTCCCTCCACTTTGAACAAGGACGGTTCATTGTTTTCTTCCACTGGGGTGATATTAACCTCAACCCCTGAATTTCCAGGATTTCTTCCTTTCACATGGAACAAGGATTGTTCATCGACTTCTTTCTTCGGGATATTCACTTTATCCCCTAAAGAAATATTTTCGGGAGACCTTCCCTCCACACTGAACAAGGATTGTTCATTAGCTTCTTTTACTGAAGTGATTCCTGTATCATCTCCCAAATAAGAACGCTTTTGTTCCTTCAACCATTCATATACCCTGGGAGTGATTAAAGCTTCCTCATGCAGCCCTTCTACTACTGCAGCATGCACTTGAACATACGGAATGATTTCTTCATCTGTATGAAGACTTAGCGGAACTGACACAAGTTGTGCTTCCACTGGATTACCTATAGCAGGTCTCAAAAGAATTTTCCCACTTGCCTGTGAGCGTTCCTCAGGTACAACTGATTTTCGTAGTACGGTGATTTCTGCACCACTGTCCACGATGCCTTGAAATTTTTGGCTTCCGATTCCTAAATCCACTTTCAGAAGCTCGCCATCTTTCTCGTTGACTGGAAATTCCCACTCGAAACAAGCGCTATTTAGATTAACACTGACCTTATTAAGGCCCTTACTTTATTGACTCTTTTTGTTTGTTTTCACGTTAGATGTACTTGCTGAATTCAATTTGGGGCAGGATTTTTTCATATGGCCTTCCTTTCCACACCAATAGCAGGAGAATTTCGGACGAATGTCTCTTTGTTCTTGCTGTGGCTTAGTAAAAACTCTTTTCTCATCTTTATTGTTATTTCCGAAATTCACCCCTTTGGATGGAAGATTCCAATTTTCTTTATGAGAAATTTCTTTTGGTTTTTTATTGAAAGTCATTTTGACATTTTCATAATCATCTAATTTACTGGAAATAATATCAGATGACTTAAACAATGACCATTCATCGATGAAATGTTCTTTAATTTCTGGAGGTACTTTCCTTTTAATTTGATCTGTAATAATCAAATCATATAATTCGTCAAATGTGTTAACTTCTAATCCCCGAATCCATTCAGTAAAATAGTTTTTGAACTCGTAAGCAAAATCTCTCCATGTGATATCAGCTTTTTTAGTATGCTTAATGAAAAGTTGTCGAAATTTTTCAGGAGTAAGTTTATATCTCTTTAACAAAAACTCTTTTACTTTTCCGTAATCATTCGTGATTTCTTCGTCTTCCCGAGCTATAACTTCCGCGATTTCGTATGGCAGTAGCCCAATGAGATGAGAAACCCAATCATCTCTTTTAATTTCGGCACGTTTTGCCTGCCGCTCAAGTAAATACAGACTAATTTCGCATGTTTTAGGATCAAATTTTTGTAAGATGTCATGTAATTTTACGCGCGTTTTCTCAGAAGTTTCATTTGTAATTCCTTTCTTCTCAAGTTCTATTCTTGCATTTTCCAAACGCATTTTTTCCAATTCATCTTTTCTCTTTCGTTCCTCTATTTCTTCTCTTCTTATGCGTTCCTCCATCTATTCTTTTCTCTTACGTTCTTCTATTTCTTCCCTTCTTATGCGTTCCTCCATCTCTTCTTTCCTCTTCCGTGCTTCAAGGACGTTCGCTAATGTTTCTTTAACAAATTCTTCATCGTAATTCTTTGAAGCCAAAATAGCATCTCTTAACTCATATAACTTTAAATGTTGAGCTCCTTCCACTCCAAGCTCAGTAGCAACTTCTTGCAAATCTTTTTTATTCCCTTTACCCAAAAATGCCATCTTCGGATGGATGAAATCAAATCAAGTTCAAATTTTCCGAGAATAAAATAAATTTTCTTATATTTATAATTACAAACCCTATTGTTTCCCCCCTAAGAACGCCAGCTTTGACACCTTAGTTTTTATCTTAAACAACATTTTCCCCCAAATTAAATAAAATAATCATTAAGTCGGAATGCATACATAAAAGGAGAGAAAAAAAATATGTATCGAAATAACAAATTAAAAAAAAAAAAAAAAAAAAAATGTTTACACAATCAACTCTTTCATTAAATAAATCAGAATATACTTTATTACATAACCAGCTTTCAATAAATTAGAAATAATGTTGCTATAGCAACCTTTAATCAAACTTACTTTTAAACAGAAAAAAAAAACAATTTCCGATTCATTCCTCAAAGTAAAAAAAATAAACAAAACCGGACGTTCACAAGAATAATTCACTAGTTTTTTGCTGAGATATTTCATTAATATTCCCATAATAATAAAGATAAATCATTATCAACGTATAACAAATAAACAATCATTCAATAAAACAGAACAAATAAATCAAAACAGAACTCTTTTTTTTTTTTTTTCACAATCTGCAGAAATTAATAACAATGATCTTGAATAGCATAAAAAATATATTCTTTTCTCCATTCTTTTTAATATTTTCCGGCTTTTTAAATACAAATAAACAAATATATTTCTATTTTTCATTTTTCAAACACTAGAATTATTATTATTTCAACATTACGAAATATTCAATTTCCATTTACCTATTCTTTACCTTGTTGGAATACAAAATCGGAACAAAATATCTAAATGCTTAATCCTAATTATTTAAACATAAAACTTATACAAAATCTGACTCTTGATGGAACATTAAAAAAAAAAAAAAAAACATACCTTTTTTTTTTCATCACTATCATGAAATAATCCATAAATGCACTTGCTATTTAACATATCCTTGGCGGCTGCGCCAATTGTGGCGACTTCTTTTTTGCACCTGGTTCTTTTCTTCCTGTAAAATCATCTTGAGACACATTAAGACACTGATCACGCTTTGTTTACTTTTAAACATTTTAAATTTACTTACGGCACAAACATAAAATACATAACCAACACATAAATTAACATCAAGTAAAGTATTTTTAAAAACAACATATAGAATTGAAACGTTAGTCCATCTTGATTCACATACGCACACGTGTTGCCACACTTTCGTACCAAACTTTTCAGTTATTGTTTTGGAATACTCACGAAATCAGAGGTGCGGCGTTCACACCGTGTATGTTGTAGGAATCGCAAAACTTTCTTCTGTATTTTTTTATTACATATTCGAACACTAAAATTATTTATTTAAATTATTAGTAATAAAATTATTTTCTATTATAAATTCAGAGGATTTTTATATCAGAGAAATATACCACTAAATGTAAAATAAAGTGATTTTGTACCCTACAAATGATATCTGAAAAAATATACCCACTACGGGTTGGGGACAAAATCTCGTGGGACAAAATATCGCCTACATAAATGAATGGAAAGCAAAAAGGATTTGGTAATTATTAATAATGTTGTGTAAAGTTTCATGCCAACACATACCTTAGTGAGAGCACTGGCATACACACAAACCCACTACAAAATTTGTTATAAATTTTGCTTAAAAGAGTTTAAAAACTATATTTATTAACATTTTTTAAAGATTAGTCATAAAGAATTCAATCGTGCTTATCTATTTTAAAATTTTTAATTAAGGTATGTGAACAGTGTTCAGCTTTGATGGCAGCAGTGATGTACAATATTCTAAAATGTATTTTGAATGGTGAAATGCAAATGATAAAATAACTTAAAATTAAATATAGATAAAATACTAAAATTCCATTCTGTAATGTATTTAATTATTTATTTATTTTAATTAATTAATATTAATTTATAAGGCCCTGTGGCCTTCACCAGAGATCACACGTGACAGAAAAACAAATTTTCGAATAGATTATATTATTTTTTTGACACGATATTTTGTCCGTCGATATTTTGTCCCGCGATATTATGTCCGGATCCCCCCACTACTCAAAAATAAAATAAAATAAATAATAAAAATAAATAAATAAATTTGAATTTTTGTTATGAAAAATCTATGATTAAGCAATACGTTATAAGCAATTGCTGAATTCTTTTGAAACATGCTCATATTCAAAATTTATATCGTTGGATTGGGAGTACATCCCTCGAGGGCGTAAGCGATGCTCCTATTCAAAAATGTTTCCCTAGTTGACAATTACTATTACAAATAATTCTTTTTTAATTTCACAATAATAATTCACATAGTGCAGCTTTGTACAAAATCTTACGCTAAACTGCCGTATTATAAATTAGGAGAAAACAGAACAGCATGACAACGCCTTCTGTTAAACGATTTTCATTAAAATTTTATTCGCACTAATTTATGTCAAAGTTCAAGTACATATAAATTAGTATGAAAATGTTTGAATTAGTTTTTCAGAACACAAATTTATATTACACATATACAGTCGGTAACAAAAGTCTCCGAACACTAGCAAAAATTCCTATGTAAAAAAAGTACACTTAATACAGTTTTGTTAAATAAATCCTTGCCGAATCCTGTTTTTAAACTGACTAAGAACAGAATTCGACAAGGATTTATTTAACAAAACTGTATTAAGTGTACTTTTCTTACATAGGAATTTTTGCTACTGTTCGGACACTTTTGTTACCGACTGTATATATATATATATATGTATATATATATATACACATAATGTTGTCACAATACTTATGTCCCTCCCTCCCCAACACACACAGATATTCTCTAAAAATGGCCACATCGAGTTCTGGACTTCTTGAAAACGTGTTATTTCTATAAATGAACGTAAAAGACGATTTTATAAAATTGACATTATATATACAGTCGGCTGCAAAATTATTCGAGCACTAGCAATAATCCCTGCCTAAAAAAGTACACTTAATACTGCTTTGTTAAATAAATCCTTATGGAGTCATATTCTTAGACTGACTAAGAACATGACTCGATAAGGATTTATTTAACAAAGCAGTATTAAGTGTACTTTTTTTAGACAGGGATTATTGCTAGTGCTCGAATAATTTTGCAGCCGACTGTATATAAATACACACACACATACATATATATAAAGAGTACACATTATTAAAAATTTAAACAATATATAGAACTAAACATTAAGCGTAATAAGTAATTTATTTTCACTAATAATATTTTTTTTAAGTGATAAGTAAGATAATAAATGAGCACGGTGTTTAATGCAATGCATCGGGTTGGAGGCGACGATAAGCGGGATTTTGAACGATCAGACTTTTTACAGGACATGAACAGATTACTGTTTCTTCCAAGTAAAACAGGATGTCGTAAGAACTTGTGATAGGGGGTTTGTCGGAGTTTAGATTTCCACGATGCACGAACAACCTGATGATTTTTGCCTCCATCAGAATTGTTTGACGCAGCACATCAAATTGAGGAGAAAAATGTGTTATTTCTAGAATTTTCAGGGTTTTGCGAACAGGTTGTCCTTTAAAGTCTGCTAGTAATAAATAAATTACTGTTTGGTGCGATATCCGTATTTAAAAGAATATGTATTACTTTAATATCTACTTTTGCAACTAAGTAGCTTCAAGTTGTTTTATTTAACATTGAAAGGATTTTTTATAATACGAATTATTAAACTAAAAATAATTTCAGTGCATGTAATCTACAAAAGCTAATATATATACATCAGGTGGATCGAAAAATTGAACTCATCTTACAGAAAATGGGTGCGTATAAGCAGTTGTGACTTGGCACTATGAACAGATTTACATAATATTATCATTATTATTATTTTTTTTTTTTTGTGTGTGTGTGGGGGGGGGGGGGGAGATATTATCTTCAGCCTACGCAAGAAGCCTAGTATTTTAAAATATCTGTAAGTTTTATGATTTTTATGAATTTTTTCTTCTCCAATTTATTTTGATAAAGAAATCACAAGTATCGTTAATATAATAAAAGTAGATTTTAAAAATGTTGTACCTTCTTTTCTTTTCAGTTATTTAATATTTTTAGCTTCGTATGGCGAGCTTTTTTTTTTTTTTTTTTTTTCTTTTCCCGGAGAATTTTAGTTTTTTCGAGTTATTCTTAGGAATGGGTGATGTCCCTACTTCGATATCACAATGTATTGTCAAGGCAAAATCACGATATCACGATGTATCACGATATTGGACTTAAATATTTTTGAATCCTTTCCATAATGCTAATTTAGATGTCAATTCCAGATATATAAAATATAGGCTTGAATTTAATGTGACAGGCTCATTATATCATATACAGTTCCCGCCGCTTATTAAAATCACATTCGTCCTGAGCCAAAGTGATTTCATTAAGCGGCTGATTTTTATATCCGGCGAACGTTCCAGCACTCAAGGAAAAGGCATTACTTTCCTGAATTTGGAAAGAAATTTCAAAAGGTAACGAATAACGGAATTAATAAACAATATTAATTAATTTTGATAGATAATTAATTCTTCCTCCAAAATAAGTAAATTAAACGCATTCCAAGTTTCTATGCGCTTTCTTTCGAAGAAAATCATCATTATTTTACCAAAAGATCACGCTTTTTTTTTAAAATTTAAAATCTCTTAATTTATAGCTATTTCAAAATAAGAACTAGAAATTTTCTTTTAATAATTAAAAATTAAAAAATATGTATCATTTGCAAATTAAATCAAATCAAATTTGCAACATATTACTGCGCTTTGAAGAATACGTTCCTTGAAATTATTACAGAGGGCATTTTTAATTTGTATCTATGATGCAGGTGTAAAATTTTTGACAATGAGCGATAACGGGTACTTTAATCTCTTTTTTTCATTAAAAAAAAAAAAAAAAAAATCACAATGTAAAAAAAAAAAAAAAAAAAATTAGTGTGTATAAATGATAATTTTGGCTGCTGAGGAGGTTTTTTTGAGTTTATTAACCGGCGATGCTGATTTTATTAAGCGGCGGCTTCAAGAATAGTTTGTACTGATTTGATTCCGGTCTTGGCAATTTGATCATATTAAGCGGCTGATTTTATTAACCAGTGATTTTATTAAGCGGCGGTTACTGTATATACAAATTGTAGAATACACTATAACTATAGAATACACTATAGCTCATTATAGAATACACTAACTTCATTTATATGTACAACTTCCTATTAATACAACACCATATCAACACCAATATAGAAAAACAAATAATGGAAATACATTTATGCACAAATTTAATTCACACATTACTGTGTTGCCAAGTAGCAGTATTATATCATTTAAATGCATTCAACCGTCTCAGAATTTTACTTAAAAAATGTTTCTAAAATACATAATTAAGGCAATAAACTTTTACAAAATCTTCTTAATAAAAAAGCACAAGTTTGCCCGATATAATGCTGAAACTAATGTCATAGCTACAAGAATAAGGAAAATAAACTTTTTTCCGTAGTTTGGAGGGATGAATAAACTAACAGAAAAAGGATGATTGAACGGAAAAAAATTGACGTCATAGTTGCAACAATGTATTGAGAAAAAATAAATCTTACCTGCGATATGAAACAAATAAATCGAGAATAAAAAGACAATTTAAATGAATAGATGTAGTTCTATGTAAGAACCATCAATTAGTGATATACCAATTTTCTTTATCGGTCACCACTGTAAATTGCCAAATTGTCATAGCATAGTTTTTCAAAATATCCATTTTACATTCTAAGTTTGGTGCATTTATATATAACAGAAGTTGATATACTGCTTTTCCGTAAACAGGGTTACATTCATCAAAGCAGCATTATTTCTTAGCCAATATGCACACTAATTGAATAAACATAGCTTTTCGTCATGACTCTCATTCCTATCAAGTTTCGTGCATTTGTATGCTATAGAAACTGCGATATAGCCTTAACTTACATGACGAAAATTGCATATGATGTATTTGGGCGGTATATTTCAAAATCTAATCAGCACCAAGTTAAGTAGGTTGAATCAAATATAAAGTTTTGTTGAATTCCGTCCTTTTGTCAATGAATTTTCTAGATATATCGGATTTTACAAAATCCCTTTGTAGTGTGTGTCTTCAGAACACATAACCAATCGACATATCAAAACATCGCTATTCTGAGATAATTTGGAGCAGAGTTACTCTTAAAAACGTTTTTTTGCCTCCTTCCTCCCGCTCTTAAAGGGGGGGAGGGGGAAATTTCGTAAAATTCCTTTATAATGCGTGTTCGGAACTCATAAACAAACCATACGTAAAAGTTAATCTTACTGAGTTAATTTGAAGCAAAGTTATGCTTGGAAACGGGTTTATTTCCATCCCCCCTACTCCCAAGGGGGGAAATTGGGGAAACTTTCGCAAAATCCCGTTACAAAGGGTGTTGGACGCACGTAAGCCACACACTAAAATTTGTGGCCTCAGCTCCTACAGATTTCCCCAGACGAATTTAGCACTAAAAGCTAGAATTTTCCCCCTCGTAACCCCCCCCCTCGTAAAAAAAAAAAAAAAAAAAAAAAAAAATCGAAAATCGAAAATCGAAAATCACAAAAAACCAAAAATGAGTTTTTGGAAATATTCTCAAGAAGAGTCTTGGTGGTTTTCTATGTCTTTGTGCTATTACTGGTAGAGTTTTACTCGAAAATCAGTATTTAGATAAATTTGCCTCTGAAAATCGTTTTAACTCCCTCCCCTCTTAAAAATCCAAAATTCCAAAATAGTAGAATACGAATTTTTTGTACTCAAGTCTAGACTTTCCCTCTGCAATTTCTTAATCGTGAAGCAATTTTGAGCCGAGTTATGCTTATAAAGGTGTTTTTCCTTTCTGCGATCCTTAGGGGGAACGAAGGGGGTGGGGGGTATTTCTCAAAATTCAGTCTTAGTGGACGTCAGGGTCGTAAAACCAACGTGCTCAGCAAAACTCCTATAGAATCGACCCGGCTGTGTTTAGTCTGTGAATCAGTGAGTTTAATCGTTTATAGTTAAGACTACTTAGAAAGAGCTCCACGAAGGGTACTTCACTCAGAATTAAGTCAGTCGCGTTGTAGTTGGTTTTAAAATCTCCATCACAACACAACGTAGCACATGAAATTAGAGACTATATTAGGCATTGCCATAAGACTGTTAAATATTTTGACACATTTTTGTGCATAATGGGCGTCCTGAAATTTAGGTATGGTGAAATTATTCATCGTGAGGTAGTTGCAACTGATGAGGTTTCAAAATTTCATGTTATCTGGCAACATATTTACACCAGCATATAATAAAATATATCAGGAGTTTTAATGCATGCTACAACCCAGTTTATAGAATGATTCTTCTATTTAACATGATATCATTCCCTGTTAATTTTATCGTTATATTAATGACATATTTTAATTTGATCGACATTTTCACATGACATGAAATAAAAAATTAATTTTCATGTTATACGATTCTTTTTCCATCATTTGTTTTTTAAACAATGTATCCAATATTTCAGTTCAACAATTGAATGAACAATTGCAACAACTACTTAATAAAAAATAATTGTTTGAAAAACAACAATATTTATAATATAAAATTTTACAACAATGAAAAGCTTCTCTTTTTAAGAGTTTTCTTCAGTCTAATTACTGACCCTTATCTGAGAATGACGTGTCTTTCGTTCTTAGGTGTTTTCTTCGTGAGTTACTTTTTAAAAAAGTTCCTCATGTGGTTTATTTTTAAATTTTTCGAACATCATCCGTTGGATGATGCTCGGGAAAGGTATGCGTGTCCAGTGACTCCCATCTTTGCTGGACGTTATTTGTTAATGAATAATGATAGTCAAAAATTTTATAACCCAGCTTTACATAAAGCTCGGATTTGCAAGCATCCAAAGTTGGATTTCAAAAAGCTGCCAAAAGTTGATAATATTATTTCACTGCCTGATACTGTTACTGATGAACCTCCGTTCACCGAAGTGGACGGTCTCAGGTAGTGGACACTCTCGATGAAAAAGAAACAGTTTCTACTGCACTGCCTGATAATTCTACTGACGAACCTCCGTTTCAAATCGAAGTGGAATCACTTCTTTATCAGACAGTGGAAACGGTTATTGAAAATCAACCATTTTCTGTTTCTGCACAACATCATAAAAAAAAGAAATTCCAAAAATTGAGGAATTTTGTGAAAATATGTTGTTGTTGCATTCGTAGAGTAAAAAACTAAATTACCTCGGGATGCTTGCTGGCAGTAGGCAAGGGGGCCTGCCATATCAAAACTCCCCATGAGAAACGATGCATGGCGACCTCCACGTGGTGTTTCTTGGGTAACGCTAACAGCCATGCGCATTTAATTTAGATAAAATTGTTATTATATGGTTTCGTTCGCGCGTATGTGTATGTGTTACGGTTACTGTTATAACATATACCCAGTTTTTTTCTGTAATGAATATCAGCTATTTAACTAACAAATTTCGGAAATTCCCATTTTTCGTATATTTATAACCTACTTGAAACTCAATATTGTAAATTTTAAAGTAAAATTAAACTCACATATTACATTTTTACATGGAAAAAATATCATTTATTCAAATAAAGCTACATCGAAATTTATATTTTGAGCATGCTTAAGCTAAATGGTTCACGTCAAAAAAGTTCAAAACTTTAACCAAGTTCTATAAAAGTAGTACCTGTAAGAAATAATAAAATCTTATTGCAGTTTAATATTAGAGAATACTTTTAATTTAGGATTTATTTTCGAATTTTCTGAGAATTATTAGATTAATTTTCGTTCAAAGTCACCAGTGTAAACAAACAAGATAGAAGCATCATTTTATCCATTAAAACTTTAACCACGAGAGAATTTAGGGAATCAACGGTAAACAAATTAAGAAAATAATTATTTGTAGTCACTCAGTTTCACACACACACACACACACACAAAAAAAAAAAAAAAAAAAAGGAATGATTTGTATTAATGGAATGTTATGTGCAATGCCGTAGGCAAAGGGAGGGTCCACACCCCCTCCCACCGAAATGAATGATGAATGATTGTTTTCGTGTAGTCTCATGTATAAAGCAAACATTACTGCCTAAAAAAGGTTTAAAAAATACTAACCCACTTACAAATAATTTTATAAAACTCATTAATTCAATTTAAAGGATTTTCCCATTCTTTCTTTTTTTCCCCCTTATATTTAAGTTATAGAGCGTCGTAAAACCCAAGTTTTAATAAAGTTATTTGTTTTGAGTGAATTTACATAGGAAAATAAAGAAGAAAGATTTGCGCGCAAGGGCCGATTAACATGAGGCATAGGGGGCATGTGACCTAAGTAGCAGAATGCCGTAAAACTGGTTCTGAAAATACCATTTTGCCTTTTATGCCTAAAAATAGGAAAAAGGGGGGTCATATAATGTAATTTCTGCCATATTAGTCCTATAAACAGGTATATATGTGCTTGTTCTGATTGGTGCACAGAGCGAGGGGGAGGCGAGCCCACAAAAACACGGGTTCCCCGAGGCCTAATATGAAGTTAATCAGGGCCCGCTTGTATATGCGTATGTGCTTTTCTTTGCGTGTGCGTGTGACATTATTATATCTATCTCTTTCGGTATATATATATATATATATATATATATATATATATATTCTATAATAGCTCTAAGTATGTTAAATTAATTCATTTATTAATGAATTTTAAATAACTTTATTCTCCACACTATCACACTTCTGTGATTTCTGAGGACAATTTACTAATGAAATGTAAACATTTCAAATATATAACATAGTAGCAGGCTTTGCCCGCTACGCTGGCCATTATATTGAAAAGAATTCTCAAAATACCATATCATTAATATAAAAAAAAAAAAAAAAAAAAATCATTCAAATCAGTCAAAATCTAAGTTAAAGTTCTTGCTACCTTAGATTTTCCCACTAACCACACTTCAGAAAATCCTTTTATAGTGAATGTTGCATACACATACCTAAATGACACATTAAAAAATTGGGAACCTGAGATTATATGAAGCAGAGTTATGTTTTAAGACGTGTTTTTTAAATCCTCTCCCCCGACTCGCTCTTAAAGGAAAGAAGGAGGAGGGAATTTCGCAAAATATTTTTATATTATGAGTGAGATGCATACAATTGGCCCACACATTGATAATCTCCTTCCTAACATAATTTACTGCTGAGGTACGCATGAATATATGTTTCCCTTACAAAATCACACTGCAATACAAACAAAAGGGTCTTAAAATAAGACATAAAAACAAATGAAACGGCATTTAAGACACGTAAATGTCTTAAAATATAGATTAGGCGTTATAGATATCTTAATTTAAGACAGAAATATGTCTGAAATACCAATTTAGACACAAAAATGTCTGAAACACATAAATACGCAAATTTTCAGACAGCAAACGCTTTTGAATTTTCAGACACTTTAGAAATTCAGACTCTTGCATTACTTAGAAATTTTTTCATATGGAATCTACTTTAAGAAAACATGCTTAACCTACTTCTTTCCATAATAAAAAAAATATATTATTATTTTGTATAATAAGCAGTTAAGCTACTTAAACTATGGTAGCTTTATGAAATAAAATTTTTATGGAATAATACTCTAGTAATGTGAATGATATTTGCATGCTATTATCTTTAATAAAATTCATAAACAACATATTTAGACACAAAGCTTATTTCGTTAAAAAAAGAAAAAAAAAAAAAAAAAAAAAAAAAGAAAAAACTTTGTCTTTAAAGCTTTCTTATATTAAAAGAATAAGTGTGAAGACGGACGTAGCAAGTAATTCGTAGAGAAGAAAGCGAATTTATAAGTGAACGACAATCATGAATAATTTGTGCATAACTCTTTTCTTTCTTTTTTATTATTATCATTCATTTTAAAGCTTTTTTCTTTCACATATTTCCCTACATCTAAATGCAAAACAACAAATTTTCCCGTATTCATGATTATAGTTTGCTTTTATTTAAATATCACTTTAAGGAAAGAAATCATTATCATCGAGGGATTTCCCATACTTGTTATGCATTATTAAAAATTTCTAGACATCTTCATATGAATTTAAGATAATAATATTTATTAAGTTTAAGATGCCATACTACCAATAGTTTTATCATAAAAAATTATAAATAACACATGACACTGCAATTTGTTTCGCGAATACAGCAGTATATTTTATCATAAAAACACGTATTGCTGTATTCGACGGTGGCGTGATTGGTAAATGCTTGACTCCGACAAAGCTTGACTCGAGTTTTCGGTTTCTTTGGGCAGTGGGAGTTCGAATACCAACGCCGGATAATAAGATTTTTTTTTCACTCTAAACAATTCTAAAATCTATTTTTAACATAAAAACATAATTGCACGCCATATTTATTTATTTATTAAAAAGCCTTATATAAACGGTACAGTTTTTAAGCCTAACATGGCTTAAATCCATGTTTAAATCCATGTTTATGGTTTTAAATCCAGGCTTTAAACCATGTTTTTAAGCCTAAAACACGGCGGCGTTTTAAGACACTTGCAATGTCTTAATTTCAGATGCAAAATGGTGTCTTAAAAAGTAAGACTTTTTTTTTCAATTAAAAATTAACCATATATTTAAGACACTTACGTTTACAGTGCACTTTGTAGTAGATGTCTGCACGGGCCGAAATTTTCAGGCCCGGGCCCGGCCAGGCCTGTTAGAAAGGTTTGCTTACCCGGCCCGGTGTGAAATCGAAAAATTCGGCCCAGGCCCGGCCCGGCCCGTTTCTTTTTTATTAGTGTACGGCCCAACCCGGCCCGGCCCGATTCAAAAATATGTAAAATTACAAAAAAAAAAAAAAAAAAAAAACTTTCTACGAAAAAGATTTTTAGTATGTGTTTTGCAGAGGTTTTATATAGCTAAGCAATAGAATGTTCTTTAGCAAAACTACTGAATGTTTACAAGATATTTATATATAAACAGTATTTCAGTAATACAGACGTACAGATGGCAGAAAGTCAAATCGAAAATATTAGCATTCTCAAACAATATAGGAAGATATTTAAAATGATTAGTAATACTAAAAATACACTTTCAACCACTTCCTGTTATATACCGTAATGTATCCAAATCTTTCCTGTGATGCGGCAAAAAAAAAAAAAAAAAAAAAAAAACGTTAATGCTAATCCAACCATATTCAATAGAAAAGATGCTTTTGCACATGCTAGAAATGATGCTACTTTCATCCAATGCCCTGGAGAAAAGAAAAAGAAGCCTTAGAGGAAAAGTTACAGCGGAAGGATTTTTATAGCCTTCATACCACCTAAACACTACAGACCATAGAAAACAAAGCCTTATATACAGTAACGTATCTAATCTCTTTTGTTTGTTACATGTACGCAAACTGGTAGTTACATGCATATTATTTTGAAATGGAAACCATCTAATATTACTTTAAATAAAATATATTAAATTCGAGACATGTTTAAAATATTTGTGGAAAATCAGATCACGAACAGACAAGCAGATAGACAATTAAATTGAAGTTACAGACATCTTTTCACAAAATAAAATTTTATGTGATATGCCAGACTGTAAAATAATGTAAAATAAATGACTGAAAAAGTATTTTATCATTTTCCTTTTTCGTTGATTAACGATGAATCTAGAAAAAGATTCGGGCCGGGCCGGTCTCGGGCTCGGGCTTAAAATTTCCTCCAGGCCCGGCCTGGCCCGAGTATACACAAAAATATTGAGCCCGAGCCCGGCCCGAGCCTACAAAACAATTTTAAGCATGAGCCCGGCCCGGCCCGAGAGCAAATTGAAAATGTCGGCCCGAACCCGGCCCGAGGACCGGGCTGGGCTCGGGCTCGGGCCGAAAGCTCGGCCCATGCAGACTTCTACTTTTGCTCTCTCTTACCCAAGTATTACATCTTTAGCGACAGCCTTTCGGGCCTGCAAGCCATTGCCCGCTACAGGAGCAGGCACCCCATAATATTGAAAATAAAACTTAAACTCTATAACCTAAATTCCTTCATCTCTCTGGCACACGTTTCTGCCCACAGGGGTGTCGTCGGGAACGAAATGGCAGATCATTTAGCAAAAACTGCCACAGAACATGCAAAGAATTGATTCCCCCCCCCCTTCCTATGTAAAATCTAGACTCAAGGACAAATTAAAACAAAATTGGCAATCCTTATGGGATAACTCCATGAAAGGGAGACATACTTATAACCTGATATCCCAAATCCCACTTCAAACACTTGGACCCTCACTCCCCCTATCACGGCCTTTCTCACGGGTCATGGCCCATTTCAAGCATACCGTTATAGGTTCCACCGACGACGCTCACCCCTGTGCCTTTGTGGTGAGGAAGGCACTGCTTTCCATTACTACTTCAACTGTCCCCTTACCTCCAGTTTTCACCTACGAAACCTATCCGCAAGACCACTAAACTGGTTAGATAATATCATCACCAGACCCTCCCTAATCCAAAAACTAAATAAAATCTACGCACTTTTAAAAGATATTACTAATTCAACAGATTAACCTCCAAGCTTCTTCCTACTGGCTCAGGTTGCAACTCACAATTGTGATCATTCCAAGCCACTCAGTTCTGCAGCACTACTCCAAACTTGTAGAGCAACGTTACCAAATTAACCACTGTTGTCCCTTGTCGCGTGGGGCGAAAGCCCGGCAACAACATGCAAATGTCAAAAAGACTTATATCAATGCTCCTAAACCAACTCAAAGGCTAAAACGAATGAACTGAAATACTTAATTATGGACTCAGCTAATGAAATCATAGACTAAAATTCTCATTGCAAAGTCTTAACAAAGCTATTTAATCCGCCCTATGCCCTCTGTCGCGTGGGGTTTAATCCCGGCACACCTGCTATAAATAAATTATCGCCCTCTGTCGGCTGAGACTCAATGCCTGGCGAATTTTGTAAACGCTTGTTGAATTCTCAATAAATGTTCGGAGCAGTTCCCTCTGTCTCGGACACTAGTTGCCCGAGACACTGAAGCGCTCAACATCGCCCCAAGAGTGATGAGCGGGGACTGTCCCCTGTTCAGACCTCTAATTTGTAGTGTGTTTAAATTCGCATAAGCAGTCCATACATCGAAATTTGCCATTCTAAGATAGTTAGGAGCAGAGTTGCGCATGGAAACATGATTTTGCCACCCTACCCCCAAGGGAGATAATGTGAAATTTTAAAACATCCATTTGTAGAGTGTGTCTTGAGTGCGCATAGCCAATCGACATGTCAAAAAATCGCTTTCCTGAGATAGTTTGGAGAAGATTTGCTCTTTAAAACGTGTTTTTACCCTTCCACCTCTCGCCCTTAAAGGGGGGGAAAGAGGAAATTTCACAAAATCCGCATGTTGGGAACGCATAACCAGCCCGCACATAAAAAATCGCCTAAGATAGTTTGAAGCAGAGTTGCGCATGGAAACATGATTTTACCCCCCCCCCCCACACACACACAGAGATAAGGTGGAATTTTACAAAATCCCTTTGTAGTGTGTGTCTTGAGTGCGCATAACCAATCGACATATTAAAAAAATCGCTATTCTGAGGTAATTTGGAGCAGATTTATTCTTATAGCGTGTTTTTTTTCTCCCCCCTTTGCCCTTAAAGAGTGGGGGAGGGAGAAATTTCGTAAAATCCCTTCACAGTGCATTTTGGGAAGTTACAAACAAACCACACATAAAAATTAATCTTTCTGAGATAATTTGAAGTAAAGTTATGCTTGGGAACGTGTTTATTGCCCCCCCACTCTTAAAGGGTGAAAGGGAGAGACTTTCACAAAATCCGTTACAATGGGTGTTGAACACACGTAAATAAGCCACAGGCTAAAATTTGTGACCTCAGCTCACAAAGATTTTTCCGGACGAATATAGCGCTAAAAGGCGGGTGCCCCTTCGTAACTCTCCCCCAAAATCGAAAATCGCAAAAAACGAAAAATCAGTTTTTGGAAATATTCTCAATGAGACTCTTGGCGGTTTTCTATATCTTTGTGGTATTATTGGTAGAGTTTTACTCGAAAATCCGTGTTTTGCTGAATTTACCTCCGAGAATCGTCTCTATCCCCTCCCCCCTCCTTAAAAGTCCAAAATTCCAAAATCGCAGAAAATGATTTTTTTTTGTACTAAAGTCTAGTCTCTCCCTCTGCAATTTCTTTACCGTGAAGCAATTTGGAGCCGAGTAACGCTAATAAAGGTGTTTTTGCCTTCTGCTTCCCTCCCCCGGGGGGGGGGGAGAGAAAGGGAAGTATTTCGCAAAATTCCGTCTTAGTGAGTCGGGCTCCTAAAACCAACGTGCTCACAAAAATTTGCGACTCTATCTCCCATAGAATACGACCGTGGTTGACCGTGTTGAGTCAGTGATTAGTGAATCAGTGAGTTTACTCTTTTATATATATAGAATATACTATAGAATATTAAGATTTCTAAAATAAAGGCGCTTCCTTCCTGCCGCCTCTGAAATAAAATTCACAGTTGAAAAGAACCAGTACGATATTCTGAGTAAAGAAATAGCTTTGGTTTGTTTAACGAAATAAAAATCTAAAAATAAATAACAACACATTTTCTCTATATTGATCAGGTATAATAAAATATTTGAAAGAAATTAAATAATTCTTAAAATATTAAAAACAAATTCAGTATAAATTGATGAAAAAGCTTTTAAAAAATTGTTCAAATCAAAACAGTTAAAATCTAAAAAAAAAAAAATATTAAAACTTCTTTTTTTTTTTTTTTTTTAACAAATATGGATGTAAAAAAACGACAAAATTATTCAGCTATTTCTTAATACAATAATTTACATCAACTATTATTAATTGTATTGATAGGCAATAATAGTTTTGTATTAATATTGTAATGGCAACAATGAATATTCATATCGTAGCAGCAAATAAAGAGATCAGATGAATATCACGCAAATGTCTCAGTCATATCAGTGTCTAATATCACGCATGCGTTATTGGTCAGCTGATAATCGATTCCTAATAAAGCAAGATCATGATCATAAAAGGCGATAACGAATATTCATATCGTAGCTGTGAGTAGCGATTTCAGAGAAACCGACGTCTAATATCACGCATGCGTTATACATGTATCATCACTCCATCGAGATATCCACTTTTTTGTATCAACGATTACCGGCTATCGCGGGATGAAAAGTTGGGCTCACGGAAACTGATGGTCGCTCGCAGTACGTTCACAGCTAGTTCTTGATAACCGTGGCGCTTCGCCTGTGATATATCGCCAACTGAAAGATTTCGTTATCGGTTTCAAATTCCATGCTTTAAATCGATGTTTCTCGATGTATCAATGCATCGCCCAGTCCTAGTTATTTTCGAGAAAATAATTACACCATTTGTTAAACGATTTTTGAATATATTTACATTACACAATATGCATTTTGCGAACATAAGTTGTGGAAAAACGTTTAATAAAAATCACTAAAAGTTGCAGATATTTCAAAATTTAGGCCTCGTGGGCAGGCTGAAGATGACGTCATAAAAAATAATATTGTGTAAATATTTTCACAAGGTTAAGACACAACTACTGACAGATACCCGTTTTGTATAAGCCAAGTTTCGTTTTTCTTTCGATCCACACTATTATACATATATCTGAACAAAGCACAAATTTAGCAACATTAATTTTAAATGAAAATAATTTTCGTAAACTTTAGAACGTCGTACTTTTCCAATGAATTATATATTTCAATTTCATTGAATAACATCTTTTTCAAAATCAAAATCATGCTGCTTCAAAATAATCAATATTTAAAATCACGAAATATTTTAACCTTAATCAGATTTCTCGGTAACATTTGAGGAGCAAATATTCAAACTGTGTTTTCTCCTTTGGATAAAATTTTTCAGCAATTGAGGCAGCTTAAATTGCTACAACCGTGTAGAGAGATGTTGCCAGATGTAATTGCGTAACATTCCACTGTATGCCTATACTACACAGCTATAGCTGATAGAATCTCTCAACATGGTTGAGCAAAATAAGTTCCCTCCCAATAATGTTGTGTATTGTTACACGAAAATTTTTACAGTGTGCACACAGTGTACACATCCAACAAAAGCAGTGTACTGCTTTTACAATGTACACATGAAACAAAAAATTACTATATTTTTTTAAATATTACATAAATTTTCTGCCACTGATTTCCGAAAACGGTGTTTTTATACCCATATTACCCCTTCTGATCCTATAAATTTTAAAAAGAGTTTTCTTAAATGAGGAAAGATATCGCCTGCCGTAAGAGAACGCAGAGTTTACAACTTTGCGAGAAAATTCCAATGCTGACCAGTTTGGCTTATTGGTGCCTTGTGACGCGTTTTAGCCTATAAAAAAGTTGCAATTGTCTTGTCTTCTGTAATAATAACTCTATGATTGCTTCTAAATTGGCCTCATTTTTCTGGTCAAACATACTGTTTTATTTTTAACAGTATGGTTTTTATTTTTTGCTAGTAGTTCTTGAAAAATCCTCATGTTTCTTCCCAGCTTTGTGGTGTTTCCTTAATAATAGTATGAATGATTTTAGTTTTCCTTTTTCTTTTTCCTTTCCTTTCTTTCTTTTCTTTCTTCCTTTCTTTTTTTAGTTCCGTAATGTTTTATTTAGATTGTATTTTTATTTTTAATTTTTACATCCCAATAAATGTACGCTATTGTATTCTATGTACATAAGTTTTATTAGTCATTCGTAAGATAACTAAGTTATAATTATAAATGTTTCTAATTGGAACAGTTAACTACTCTGCATACGTCAAAGCTTAGAAATTAACTGTAGTACTAAAATATTTACAAGAAAACACGATAGAGTTGAGAAAAAAAAATTCTAATTTAATACTAAAGATTTAAAGCCGGTAAATGTTTTAGATTTCTTTCTTTCTTCCTAATTCAAAACTAAATCTTCTTCAGATTCATTAAAGTCACTCACACGTAATCTGTCTATTAACGTCACTAAATAAATGGTAGCAACATTTAAACTTTAGAATATAAAAAAGGGAAAACGGATATAAGCTGCAAACGTTCTCTAGATGGACATCAAAACATTTAAGTTGTAAGGGAAAAAATCTAATTTCTAAGTACTTTAATTTACCGTTAAAAACTGTTTTATTTCAGTTTTTGTTTTAATTATTATTTGAATTTTTTAAGATTTTAAAAGCATTTATTTTTTTACTTGCCCTTAATTTAATTTATTTTTTCCTAATTAGTATTTAATCAGTTTCTATATTGAAAAATTGTCATGTGATGGAGAAACACAAGTGGAAAAATAAATAGTATGAAAACAATTATTCTAATTAAAAACAACTTTCTCGAATTATATAATGTATTTCAATCCAACACACACACACACTTTTTTTTTTCTTTTTTTAAACGACTTGTCACTAATCTTTTAGACTGAAATATTTTTAAAAAAGTAATATCTCGGTAAATAAAATGAAATCTTTATTTTCAGTTTTATTTAGTAAATACACATTTTTCTAATGGGTAAGTTTGCAAAGAATACGAAATTTTTAATTTCGTTTTTATTGATATGTTCTACACGTCAAAAGGTGAATGTAGTTTAAGTTTCATTATCTAAACGAAGGACCTGGCCCTTGCAGGAGAATCCTCAATGAGACTCATTTTAAGTTGTCCTAAAAAATTTTCAGGCGAGAGATTTAAAGAACACTATTTTAAATTCTGAACGACATAATTGACGAGAATGGCCGGACTTTGACCACGTCACCTTCCGCCTAAAAGTTTTAAGAATAGATATAGTAATTTATATAGATCTATCATCCCATTGTTATCATGCAAAAATTTTTGATGCCGAAAACTTTTTTTGGTATCAGCCATATAATGGTATTGAAACCATTGAAACACGGTAATTGTAATAGAATAGTGTCGAAAAAATTTCAAAATGTCGAAATATTGAGTCTTTTAATTCTACTAAGAAATTTATGAAAATAAAAGGATAAGTTATCAAAAAATTAATTATATTTGACTAAATTATGAAAAATATAATTTTTATAATCAGCTGCTTTGCTATTATTATGAAATAAAAACTGGTTTGATTTTTAACGGAAATTTTTTTAAAGTTTAACCCTGCAGTGCATGATTTTTTCTATTTTCCCAGAAAAAATATATTTGCTTCTATGTTAGTCACATAGTAAGGGAAAAATATTAAAAAAATTCCAGTGATTGCCATTTTTATTTTATTTAACTTTTTTAAATTGTTGCCATATGGCAACACTGTGAATTAAGCATATACTTTTCAATACATAGGATTTTTTTTTTTTTTTTTTAATTAGACTAATCTGCAATGTTTTTATTGAAATAATAATTACACATAAATAAAAAAGCATGAGATATTTAGTACTTGCCAGTTAGTTTTTATTATTAAACGCTATGGTTTTGTATGGTATGACACAAAACAGTTATTTTGGTTGAAACATAGAGGAACTAGGCATTTCATACATTTAACTCTAGTAAAACCTTTACAGTTGAGAAATTTACAACGTTGCTTGGAATCTAAATGTTCGGGCCAGTGATCGATTCTGTCGTACAAACTTATTTGGAAGGTTGCTTGCAGTCGGGCTTCTTCAGTCGTTTTAAGTCAGTCTCAACTTCATTCGATGGTCAACCTCGCTTTAAAGTTTTCATCTCCCCAATAGAACACAAGGTTTCTGCAACCTCAAACTGAAGCTCTATCAATTTCAAATGCCTATTAGGGTGTGCCCGCTTGTACAATAACCAGGCGTTTATTATAACAAGATCGATAAGATGATAAAATAGTCTAAAGTACCATTTTCTAGTTCGCATGGTAATTTTATATCTCATAAGTAAACTATCATGAAGATCTACTCCATCCATATGTTTGTTATACACATGGATTACATGAGGACAAGAAACACTTTTTTTACATTTTTCTTTTCTGTCATAGCGTATGGCATCTTTCACGGGATTTGTCCCAGCAAATGTTGAAATCATCAAAACAGTTTTATTATCATGCCACGCGAGATTTGATATTTCACATCCATTCTCATCCGTAACATACTTGAAATTACTTCCACGTTTACTTTTTTCCAATTCCTTATCAGGTGGCATTTTGCAAGATGGTACTCTATCTCTTCGTACAGTACCAAGCGATAGAATTCCTTTTGACTTCAAGAATGTCAATAAAGGCACAGATGTGTAAAAGTTGTCAAAGTATAATTTATGATTTTTGTGTTCAGGAACTGGGCGGGCGAGCCTAGCTACCATGGAACCAGTGACTCCTAAGTCATCTGGTTCGTTCAGTAGAAGACTAATGGCATTTTTTTTTGCCCCGGTATAAATGTCGAAATTGTATGTGAAATCAGACTGTGGAATAGATAAAAACTTTCTTTTTAGGGCGTCAGTTATCGGTCTCAACTTGTACAGTTTGTCATCACTAGAACACAAAGTATTATCATTGAAATGCAAAAATTGTCGAATAGTTTCAAATGTATTCAAAGTCATTGTTCGACTAACAAGAGAAATATAATCAAAAGCAAAATCAAGCTTTCTTCATAGTGTTGCCAAATGGCAACATTTGTAAAAACGAACGTAAAAAACTATTATTATAAATTTTGTTGTTAAAACAAGTTAAAATTAATAAAAAAATATTCCCTCAACAAAATATTTTTTTTAAAATATATTTTTGCATGTTTAATAACATTTTAGAAGATCGAAGTCAGCCTTTGCCAGAAAAAAAAATGTGATTGCAAAAGTCGTACTTTGATTTCAACCAACGGGTTGGTACTGTAATCTATGATCTGTTTCATAAACGAAAATCGCTAATTGGAGTATTTTGAAACCGGAAAACACAGTGTTGCCGAGATGCTGCATAAATTGAATAGGTTAGAGAGGAAAAAAGAGTTTGTAGCCAATTGGCTACAGTATGCACTGTAGGGTTAATATGTTTTAAGATTTTATATTAGTAGGTAATATAGAATTTTCAAAATTCTTTTAAATATAGTTAGCAGCGGCGTAGGTAAAGAACGTTAGTTTTAGTATATAAAATGAGTTTAACTTTAAATATTAACTAAATTAATAAATATATAAGAGAAAGAAAGAAAAAGAAAAATAAATTTGAAGTTGTATCTGCAGTTTTTCATTCACATTTAGTACATAAATTATTCATAATTTTTTTTCTAAATTATCTATGTGTATACCCTCGGAGAAAGACAGCCATACTGTGCACTTTTCTCCGAGTAAAAATGAATAATTTTTCCCCCCAATGATCAATCTATGTCTTATTACTAAATCTATGGTTTTGAGGGAAAATCCATGGACTTCGGCATAATAATCCGACTTGTTGAATTATGCACAGTGATCCAGGTAAGCAATCTAAAACGGTTTAATTGAACGCGACAAAACAGAAGTGGATGATTTTGGAGGTTGATGGTTTGCAATTAATTGTAACTAATACCAATTTTTTTTCGTATGAAGATATGATTTTCCGTTCATAAAATCCTCTTATTGACAAATCATTTATTTCTTACATGCATGGATAGGCCTTTTAAGAATACTTGGTTGTTAATTACTAAAACTTTGTGTTTGGTGTTTTCGCGTTACGAGAGACGAATACAAGAGAGGAGAGGGGGGGGGGAGACGTATGGCTGTCAAGCATTTGTAGGCTCGTTTATGACTTACCAGAATGCTGAACATTTTAATAATCGCGTGATTTTATTTAAAGACAAACGTACTAAACATTTTAATGATAATATGGTTTTATTTAAAAAAGAATGGGTTGCTAAAATTTTCATAAGTTCGTGCTGCGGAAAAATCTAATTTCGGCACTCCCCAATTGAATGAGGCAATATATATATATATATATATATATAATATACATATAATTTAGATATCAAACATTTTTGTTACAATGTCTTCATTACCAGTTATAATCAGACAAGATATTTTATAACAAATTGATATAAATATAAACAAAACGACTAATTGCTGAAATTAGGGTTAGCCGGTGAAACGGAAAAATCTAATTTTGACAACTAACGCATTTTCCTTTAAATTTAATGAAGCCCCTCCCCATTAAATGATGCATTATATATATATGTTACCGGTAAAGTGCAGAAATCAGTTAATCTGCAGATTAGCTAGGTAATCTGCACATCAACTAGGGCAATCCGTTAAAGTGAGGAAAATTGTTTAATTTTTCAAATTACCTAGGTAATCTGCGAGTTACCTAGATAATCTGCACATTACCTACTAGGCAGTCGTTAAAGTGAAAATAAGATCTCTGGTGTTGTTATTTTACAGCACGCTGTGTTGTATTTGTTTTTTTTCATTCGGGAAAAAAAAAATAGTTTTCTTTCCTTTTCTTTCTTTACTTATTTTAATCTGTATGTGTTTTAATTTTTATGTCTTTTAAAGTTATATTTGTTTTAATTTTTTTACTAATTTCATCTTTTTTATTTTGTCAATATAAGTTTGAAGATGTTATGCATTTTTAATATGAAATATAATAATTTTAATAGTTTTCAATAAATTCTATTTTATAAATGAATGTTACAATTGTAATACAGTAACGATTTCTTTTCAAAATAAAGATATTTAATCATTTAAAAAAAAAAAAGTTTTATTAACAACTTACGTTGCTATTACTATTTTTTTTTTTTTTTTTTTTTTTTTTTAAGTTATGCACCAATTTTTAATTCGCTAAAGAAATATTAAATTAGACAATTCAGGAGCATTATTTAAGAAGTACTTCAAATAATTAAAACTGCTTTAGCTTTAATAATTTTTAGAACCCATGAAAATTAAAATGACCGTTTTCCAATTCTTTATTAAACTATATTTTGCAGCATACAAGTTTAGCAAATATATTAATTTTACAATAAAAAAAAAAAAAAAAAAAAAAAAAAAAAATCTTTATTAACATATTTTATGTGATAAACTACAACGAAATTATCTGAAAAAGCAAGCAAAATAAAAATAAAAATGTAATCATGATATATAAAATATATAAAGGAAACTTGAAATTGAAAGAAACAATAACAATAAAGTGTAATGAAATGTTAAAAAATGCATAAAAATTTCATATTAAGTATTTATTAAAGAAAGCCATAATACTGAGTGCCACATTTTTCAGAGTTAAAAATTAATACTTTTTTTTTCAGTAAGTAATAGTAATTTAAATCAATTTTTAAATAAATTAGTTTTAAAAAGTTGTGTTTTAATAGTTTTATTTCGGGAGGAAATAATTACTGTGTTGTAAATTATAATATTCATAATTCAAAATGAAGTTTCACGAGATAGAGCGTTTAATTAAGATTAGATTTCAATAATAAAATGCAGTGCAGACCCTTATCAAACTTATATTGGCAGAATTAAAAAAGAGAAGAAATAAAATCAAAATTAAAAAATTATAACTTACTTGTTACTTTAAGTTTTGTGTTGGTCATAATAAGAAACCTATAATAATCATGTCTTCTATGCTCCACGTTTTGCGTTTACCAATTATCATAGCGGAAGCGGAGCGGAAAGGATGAAAGTTTTGGTTTGTGTTTGAAGGTCATTCGCGTATCTGTATCACATGACTGTTTGACGTCATAGTGAATGTAAAAAAACTAAGGCTCGAAACAAACATTTGAACTTTAACGACACAGAAGCCGCTAATCTGCAGATTACCTAGTTAAACTGCGGAAAACTCGTGATTCCACACTTTAACGGGTCAGTTTAGTTAATTTGCAGATTAACTAGGTATTCTGCACATTAAAGGATTTCGAGCTTTAACGGTAACATATATACTCGTATGTATATATAATATCGATATATATATATATATATATATATAATATCGATATCACATACCTTTGTTACAAATTTTCACTACCGCAGTTATTATAATACTAGCAGGCTACGCCCGCTTCGCTGGGCACTATATTTAAAGGATTTCTTTTTAATTGAATAATTGAAACGTTTGAACAAATATATTTCGATTGGCGACTATTTTCTTCATAGTTGTAGTATGGGATCTCTTTGACAATAGCAAATATTTTTTGAACTTCTTGAATCTGTGCAACAAAACTATTATTAAAACAAATATTTTCGAAAACAGTCAAATAGAAATGTTAATTCTTTGAATATTCTGGAAACAGTTGAAACTGTTGCTTGTACAGTAAAAGTCACTATTCGATGAATGGTCGAATCAGAGAACACAAGTAAGTCATTTTCGTAGCAATCAATATAACTTAAAATACCTCTCGTAAATCCTCAAAACGTAGCTCTAGTTCAACTTAAAATACACTCAAATCAATGTAAATCAAATAAACCAATCAAATCTCCCGTAATTCCTCATAACGTAGCTCTAGCTCAACTTAAAATACACTCAAATCAATAAAAATGAAATAAACCAATCAAATCTCCCGTAATTCCTCATAACGTAGCTCTAATTCAACGTAAAATACACTCAAATCAATGAAAATCAAATAAACCAATCAAATCTTTCGTAAATCCTCATAACTTAGCTCTAGTTCAACTTAAAATACACTCAAATCGATGAAAATCAAATAAACCAATCAAATCTCTAGTAATTCTTCAAAACGTTGCTCTTGTACAACGTAAAATACACTCAAATCAATGTAAATAAAAATAAAACCAATCAAATCTTTCGTAATTCCACATAACGTAGCTCTAGTTCAACGTAAAATACACTCAAATCAAAGAAAATCAAATAAACCAATCAAATCTCTTGTAATTCCTCATAACGTAGCTGTACTTCAATGTAAATTACACTCAAATCAATGAAAATCAAATCAACCAATCAAATCTCTCCTAAGATTCAACATCTGTGTCATGATAGAAATGGGAAATTTTATTTTCGTATTTTTTTTAATTGAAAGAAAACTAATCAAAAATTCGAAAATCTGACTTCGATGTGCCCAATGACCTTCGGAGGGCACTTTTGTGCTAAATCACGTGACTGTCTGAGCTACTGTTTTCAAGAACAGTGAAATATACATTTATATATGCAAATATTGCTCTATTAATAGTATAAGATTATTAGTATTTAAGGAAATATCGAAAAACTTCTGATTTTCTTGTGAATTTTTTCATTAAAAGTTTACAAAATGCCTATAGTACATTTGCATAAACAAAAGCTTCAGATAAAAAAACAATATAACAATACCCTTACGGAAACATCATTTTAAACTGCATAACATATAAATGAAAATTTTAAATAAGCTTCTTCGTCACTTCCAAAAGGTTTTACACAAATTAAAATTTGTGGTAAATTTGGTTCAATACTGTTTTCTTAAGTTGAAAGTTTGCTCCCGCTTGTGATTTTAAGTTGTTAATCATACAAGCACATGATGGAATTAGACACGAGTTTGAACAAGAGCAACTTACGATGTTCTAACACTGCTTAAGGTGTAAATGCTTCAATCACCGACTTGATGTTTTGCCTATTGATTTCATCTGGCGTCCATCCATGGTTCTCAGTATCCAGTATTTCGGTAAACGTTATTTAAACATCACTTTCAAAGGGGTGCTTGATAATTAGTTCGTTTAGAACATAGGTTCCCAACCTTTTTTGAACTGGTGCCCCCTTTTCTAGTGAATATTTCAATACCGGCCCCCATCCCACTCCAGAGAAATAAGAGCGTATATAATGCATGGTGAAAACAAGAGTTAAATAAAAAAAGTTACTAATAGATATTGTTGGAATTGAAACGCTACTGAATTTCTTCTTTATTTAAAAAAGAGGAATAAAAGTTTTAGCTTACCTGTTATAAGGACAGGCAGTGGTTTTGATGATACGAAGTAATCCGTAATAAACTATTGCTTTCTAAATAAATAAATTGACTGTTTCAGAGAACAATCAAAACGCATACTTAGTTATATTAAAAAGCATTTTTATTAAAATTTAAAGACATCGAATTTCTAACTTAACTGATGAGAAGGCTGAATTTGATACATTTTAAGGAGCTTGTTAATATCAGGCTCGATTTTACTTAAAAACAATCGTAAGTTCAGTAACATGGAGCCGATTTCTCTTTTTCGTTACCAATGTTGCTACAGCACTAAATCCACGTTCTGCTAAATATGAAGATGTGAATGCTACCAGAAATCGTTGAACAATCAACCATAATCCTAAATACAGTTGCAAAATCGACTTCTGCAGCCAAAATTCTTGGTAGCCATTCTTGAATTTAATTTTTAATTCCTCATTTGTTGTCAGTTCTATTAGTTCTTCTTCTAACTGAGATGATCCTGCTGTGTTCACATTGGAAAAAGGATCCAAAACCCAGTCTGGTATGTCCATGTTTAAAATGTCCTGAAATCGTTCCTTGAAGTCATTGTAGAGGTTTTCGAAGTGTTGAAAGTAAACAAGCAAGTCGTCGTGCTTGAATGATACTGCTGATAAACATGGGAAAGTTATTGAATTCACGTCTGCCTATATTTCTTTTATATAATAGCAGTTTGGACACGAAAGCAGCAAAGCTATTTTTAGTCTTAATCAAGTTTAAGTCGTCGCCTTGAAGTTGAAGATTGACATCATCAAACAATTTATACATGTCTGCTAAGTACGCAATATCGTTCTTTGATGCGATGAGGTTGTCTCGCAATTCCGAGTCTTTTTTTCTTAGGAACTCTATCACAGATTCAAACAGATTGTAAAATCAAGTCAAACAAGTACCTTTTGAAAGCCAGCGCACCTCTGTGTGAAGCAGCAACCGGTTGAAATCTTCATGATTTGCAATGCAAATCTGACTAAATAATCTGTCATTCAACTAGTTGCTTCTGATTTTATTAACTGCTCTTATAACATATTGCTGTAATGCATGGAGGCATTCGCTCAAGTTTTTCGCAACTAAAGCTGTCGATTAATTACGCAATGCACAGCAAGCATGTCAGGAACTTTCTTTTTTAAGCATGCTATGAAGCCTTGGTGACGCCCTGTCATAGCCGGTGCGCCATCCGTAGCAACTGACGAAATATATTAAAAGAAATTTCCTTTTCGCCAAAAAACTTTTCCAGTGTATCAAATACGGAAAGACAAAACATAGAAAACAACATTTCTTGACATGTTATTTCATCTTTGAAAAACCTCACGTATGACAATAACAATGCTTCATTGGTTGATAAAGTGGATAAATCCAACTGAATTGAAAATTGACAAGTCTGCAGATAATTGCACAACGATTCTTCAATGTTTTCAGCCATCTCATCAATTCGTCTTTGCACAGAATTATTGCTCAAAAGAATTTTTCGGATAATATTTGTAGCTGGTTTATGGAGCACGGTGGTTATTACTTCTTTAACTGCTGGTAAAATTAAATCTTCCCCAATAGTATGTGACTTGCCGGTTTTAACAATCACCAATGAGATATTGTAGGAAGCTCGAAGTCTGTCATCGTCTTGTTTAGAAGCTGATGAAAATAATTTTGACACATTTGGCTGATTTTCAAACTTTTTTTTTTATGTTCTGAAAATAGGTCATATCTTTGTCTTTCTTATCCGGATACATTTTATTAAGATGATCTTGAAGCTTAGAAGGTTTCATCGCTTCATTAGAAAATGTTTTTTGATAAATAAGGCACATTGGCGATGATGGATTTGTAGGATTTTCGATAAATCCGTATTTTATATAATCCACACAATACTGCCGCCTCTTTTTTGCTTCCGACATGGGTCCGGCAAACGCCGTTTTCACCGTACGCAGTACGTGCTGCGATGAACAATAGAGAGAGTGAGAATGAGTCAACAGTTTTCTGCGAGAGAGAAATAGGCTAGCTCAAAGAATTCAGGGTTGCTGCGAGGTGTGTATCTCGCCAAATTGGCAAGACGTATATACTAGAGAGGTATCTCTTTCTCTCAACAGTGAAGTCTCATATCGAAATATGTGAATTTTCATACACGTGATAGAAATGAATTATCAGCATGACTTTTAAGTCTTTTTTAGACTATATTTGATTAATCTTCCAACGCCCCTCCGTGCCATATCAATGCCCCCTAATTTTCTCTGGGTCTTTTACCGCCCCCCTGAAAGCCTCAAACGCCCATAAGGGGGCGTTATAGCCCACGTTGGGAAACTATGGTTTAGAATGTTCACATAAGCAGTATTAGTATACAGGAAGTTGATCAGAGTCTACTTGGCCTTGCCGCCTTTGAACTTGTGGTTTCATAGTTCATTTTTGTTTTCTATTGTGGTATTCATTGATTACAATTGGCTATTGAACTTTTAGATTAAATTATGGTCAGAAATCCAAAGTATAATTCAGCCTTGAAAGTAGCAAACTAAATTCTGTATTGACTTGCAACAGTTTCGACGCATTTATCTTTCGTTGTCCAGAAGACTTAACTTACTGTATCACAATCTGTACACGCATGTAATCCTGGCAATGTTGATTTCATACTACAGCCAACAACAGATGCTCGTTTTTTTTATGTCTATCAATCTGATTCGCCTACTAGATTCGTGTTTTATATACAGGTTGCTCTCTACGTTGATGTTAGATGATATATAAAGAGCCAGATCCAATTCATCGGTATCATCAGGTACACATAATACATTCGGAAATTCCATAGTAGCATTCTTTATGTGTAGTATAATATGCGTATCCGCTTCTTCCACGCAGATTTACATGCACTTAAAAAATAAATAAATAAATAGATGAACTATATGTCTTCACAACAACTTCAAAAAAGTCTTGAAAAAAAAAAAAAAAAAAAAAAAAAAGACGTGGTCAATAATCTAGGCATTAAGCTGTTTGCCAGTATGATACTCATAGCAGAAAACCAGCGTTTGAATATTCTTGAAGTATTTAATTATCCTTCGGAATCTTTACTTTGGAATATTTCTAACCCAGATGGATCTGTGAAGAAAAACTATGAAAGCCCTGTTAAGAAAACTCCTGGAAAGTTAAGATACTTGGTTTACAGGCATGTAATCTTCTGTAAATAGACGTTTAAGACTCTGCAAGATTCTTCTTTCATTCACAGACAATTCACGTACCCCGAGTATGCAACATTATATAAAGTATTTCAGCATTAAATTAAGAACTATTAAAAGACAGATTAATCAGGAGGAGAGGACTATTCTTTTTTAAGGAAGCAAAAATTTGTCGTCATTATTTAACCGCATATCACCAATAAGCAGGAAGATCCAAAACAAACAGTTAAAAACACAAGCATCTCGCCCAAAACTATATTGTCCTAGTCTCAAATATGATTTTGTTTTTTATCAACTGGCTGACTGTTTGCCTATGTCCCTTTTAAACATCTTTTAGAAAACTGTAATAAATGTAATTCGATATTTAGAAACAAAAATCCTTAAATTTAATTAATTAATCTATTTTAAATAGTAATATTTTATTTCTTAATAATAGGCGAAACATAAGCTGCAGTGAACGATGCGATATAATAATAATAATATTAGTAATAATAATAATAATGAAGAATATAATTTTGGAAATAAAATAAAGAATTTACATACATATAAACAAAACAACAAATACATATATTTAAAATTTTAAGAGTAATTTTTGCCTCAAAATGAGGAAAAAATAAGTAATTTAAAAAAAAAGAAAGAAAAAGAAATATATATATATATATATATATAAAGAAAAAGAAATATATATATATATATATATATATATATTCGACATTTTAAGTCTCAAAGTATTAAATAAGTCATATAGGATTGTTTTTTTCTCAATGAATCCTTGAGAGTGTAAATAAATGTCATTCAGATTCGCAATTAATTTAGGATTTAATCAAATCTTATAAAGCGATTATTATAAATTTACGCTTTGAAAATTATTTTTTAAAAAATGATTTAAAAATAAATGACATTTAAAAAAAGTTTATCAGCAATTATTTAATACAGGTTTAATATAGCAATGCATTTTACAAAATAAAAGCATGATAGACTTTTTTTTTTTTTTTTTTTTTTTTTTTACATATTGTTTAATAGAGATTTATCATTTGAGTTTACCAATAATAACAAAAAGTAAATGAAATAAATAAATAAAATGAATTTTGCCCGAAATAATTTTTATTTAGTTATTTTTTAATGTAAATCGAATTAAAGCGTAAAAATGGCTTACGTCTTTAAAAAGTAATTTATGTATTTTTATTTTCCGCGGGAGGGGAATGTATGACTCTAATTTATTGTTCCAGTTTGTTCAATTCGTGAAATATACTTGAATACAGTTATACCGAATGTCTCAAAAATTACTGAGGTATTTTGGAGGGGGAAAAAAAAGTAACACGATAGATGTATTCCTTTTGCGTCCTTAAGCTTGGGAAAACAGGGAGTTTTATCCCCTCAACATGAAAATTTAGTTAAATATTTCGCTAAATGTGACGCTGCAACGCGATTTTCATCATTGCAATGTCGCTGTAAACCATTTTCACCAGTTATACTCTTTCACAAGCACTCACTATTAGTAAAAATTACAAATAATTACTACTCACTAATAGCAAAAATAGTTAAATTTCGTCTAAAAGAACATATTAGTTACGTTCATAAACAAGAAATCAATAAATCGATCATTTTTTTCTAAGCATTGATGAGAGAAAAACAAATAATTTTAAGTTTAATTCGGCTAAAATAATTTGCAGGTCCAAATCCACTCAAGAACTCAATTTTTTAAAAAGTTTTTACATCTATAAAAATCTTTAAAATATTGTAATTGTGATTTCGCTATACCCTATTTGTCTGATTGTTGATTGATCCCAGTCCACATTTTGTTAATTTCTTTTACATTTTTCACATTTACAGTTTCTCAAATTCCTATTGGCCAATTCCCCACATTCTACGTAATTCTATTGGTTGATTAGATTTCGATTTCTTTCCTATGTATACGAGCACTTCTCTCTCATTTCTTTATGCACTGAAGACGGTACGCTAAATGCTACCGAAAAAGCTATCTGTTTTCCATGTTTTTCTCTTTGGCGTTCAAGACTCTGAAGATTTCTTGAGTTTAATATTCCAGCGTCAAGTCTCCTTTTAATTTTCACTCACTAATAGATTCAATAGAAAAAAACTAAATGAAGACTTCACGGATTCAATTTTTCTGCAGCTTCTGCATTCCTGTAATGCTGTTTTTCGGCGAAAATATCAAATAAATTTGCAAACTGGTAGGATAAAATTCCCTATTTTCCCTATTATAAGGCCAAAGAAAGATATTTCTTTCTTTTCTTTCCTTTTCCCCCCTAAAACCAATAGTTCGTTTTTGGGAAACCCAGAATGTGTGCGTGTGTGTATATCACATACAACAATTTAGTTTTTTTTTTTTTTTTTTTTTCTTAAATATATGTATATATACAGTAAAGCATCGGTTATACGCTTCTCGTTTATACGACCTTTTACTGAAGTCCCGATTCATTCCTATTTATTTTAGTAAAAAATATTTCATTTATACGCCGCTCAATATCGGTTATACGTTTTTTCTTTTTTTTTTTTTTTTTATTTATTTTTTTTTTATTTCGCAAAATTTCAAGACCAGTCAATATTTTTCCTTTCTAAATAAGCAGAGCCTTTTTCTAGAAATCATGTGAAATATAGGAACATATAAATGATTGAAATCGATTATCTTTATCATAAATAGAGGGGACGGACGATGAAAGGGTCTTAGGATTAACAATTTTTTTCTTAATTGTTTTTTTTTTTTTTTTTTTTGTTTCTTATTTAAAATCTTACAATGTCTCAAAAGGTTAAAGGGATTTCATTGAAAGATAAATTGAAATTTTAAATTAAATTAACGAGGGTATGGGTTAACAAAACCAGAACTGACAGAAAAGTAAAAAGAAGGATGTGTTCATATAGTAGTCAAGATATGTAATACTATATTCAAGATATGAGATATAAAATTGGTAATCAAGTCATATGTTAATGATGTGCTTTCTCTCAAAACTTCATTAATTAGTATTTTCACATAAATGTTTCTTCAGTGCCATTAAGTTTGTAGCAATCAAAGTTTTATTTTTTTCAATTTCGATTATATGTCTTTTCGTTTACATAATGTATTTTTTTTATAGATTTTCAATTTATAGATATTATACTACAAAAGTACTTCGTGAGGGCTACATAAAAGAAATCAATTATATGCTCTTTCTTAATATTAGGTTAAAATATTACGAGTTTTCTTCTTTCATAACTAAAAATAAGATGTTTTTAAAGTGTTATCACGATAGGAATAAACAGTACATTGAAGTTTAAACGGTGCAACGGACACGTACAGTTGGAAAATGTTTATAATCTACTCAAATAGATTTTCGTTTTTGTTTGTATTATCAAATGATTGAAAAGGTTTAATGTCTTTTTTTTTTTACGTTTTGAGATATCCGGGCAAATGGAGAGGGCTTCTTTTATATATTTGTTTCAAATGTGAACTTCTTCACTCAAAAATATTGAAATTTGATTAAAAAATTATACTTTTCGATTTTTTTAAAAATATTTTTCTAGATAAATGAGCAAGAAACAGGTAATATAATGCAATTTTGCAATGCGTGATAACTCAAAATTAAATCCAAGGTAATTTAATGTTGTAAATTTTATCAACATTATAAATAAAAAATTACAGTTATACATGTAACTTAAGCATTAAAAATAAATAAATAAATAAATAAATAAAAATAAACAAGCTAAATATTTTGCAGAACAAAAAATATTAAAAATGCATCACAAATCCTAAACTTTAATAAAATAATAATGTAATAAACTTCAATAAACTTTAGGAATAATAATAATAATAATAAATCAAATACACATATAATAATGATTGCAAATCGTTCACTTTATCATCCTTCGCAAAACATGCATGCAACATTTCTTTCATTTTTATCTTTTTTTTTTTTTTTTTTCTGTCATGACGTTTAACATAAATGAAAAATGTAAAAAAAAAAAAAAATTGATTTTGAGAAAATGTTAAAAATAAAAATTAACATATGTAACATATTGATATGTTGTAATTTTAAGGCTATATCTCTAGTTTCTGTTAAAAATTAAGTAAAAAGGTAAAGGAAAAAGAAAAATTAAAAATTTTTTTAATGTTATATTTAAAAAAAAATGGATTTTGAATTTTTTAATATATTTTAAACAAGTTAAGTTAACAAATATTGTATAAATAAAGCATAACATAAATATTTTATGAGAGAACTGTTTTGCTGGGTTTCATTTAAAATATGTCTTTCAGTTGTACTTATAACTCTCTTTATATTATATTTCCAGTTGAATAGTTATGTGGTGAAGATTTAGCATTAGTTATAATTGCCCATATTAAGATATTTTTATGAGATTCGTTACCGCTATTTTTTAAAAGTAATTTTTTAGTTATGTGATCGTTGAAAAATTAAGTAAAGTTTTGCTATTCAAAAATAGTGTAATAATATAAAAATCACAGCGCATAACAGATATATCTGTAGTTACACGGTATGCGTATTCAATAGGTTCCATTTGCGTATTTTCTTAAATTTATTTCAGCATATACATACAAATATCTTTTAAAAAATTACGAAATTTCATCTAATAAAAAAAAAAAAAAAAAAAAAGCTGGAGTGACTCCACTCGACTTTCCGAACATTGAGTAATTAACAGTTTTCCATATAAAGTAAAGAAAGAGGAGTTGTTAAAACAACAAAAGAGAGAAAACCATAATAGAGTGTTAGAGTATTTTTCTCCATACATTACACGATGTTTTATTTAACACTACTGAGTTTTGAGCACATAGATCATAATGATAAAGAATTTTTCGTTGTGACCCTGTAAAAACCTATATATGCTAGATTCACCAAAATGCTTATAGTTAATGCAAAAGTGATTTATAATATTCATATAAATTTTCAGCTCAATTGAATAAGGCGTTTAGATGCTATCGCACTTTTAAAAATCCCATAGATCATAATGATAAAGAATTTTTCTTTGTGTCCCTATAAAATAACTGTAAGTGCTAAATTCACCCAAATCTGTACAGTTCGTGCAACTGTGACCTATACCATGTGTACAGATTTTTTGCTCAGATTAATAAGGCGTTTAGACGCTATCACACTTTTAAGAATTTGGCCCCTATAGGCCATAATGATAAAGAAATTTTCTTTGTGCCCCTGTAAAAAAACTGTAAGTGCTAAATTCCCCAAAATCTATACAGTTCGTGCAACTGTGACCTATAACATGTGTATAAATTTTTTGCTCAGATTAATAAAGAATTTACACGCTATCGCACTTAAGTGCGATATTGATTTTTCACCAAAATCAATAGGGTTCGTACTATGGTGACTTGCAATATACGTACCAACTTTCAGCTTGTTCGAACAAAGTGTTTAGACGCTAGCGTGTTCACATACACACATACATACACACATACTTACATACACACATACATACATCATCGTAAAAATAGTGAAAACGGACTCAGGAGACCTCGAAACGTATAGAAACATCAAAATCTCAAATTCGGATTTTTGACATGATTACAATGCTTTCCTCACTATAGTGTTTGGAAAGTAAAAAGAGTTAAAAAATTGTTATTTGTCACATATTTGTTGTTTCAAAAATATTTTTTGGCCAGTGAATGTGATTTTTTTTTCTGATGTTGTTGTCTTTACCCCCACAAATATGCACTTAGGATAAAATATAATACAGTTCATTTGAAAAATTATTATTTTTTCATGACGCAAAATTTTCTTTTTTTGCTATTCATATAATGAATGCATGCAGAGCTTTTTATGTACAATAATATTTTTATCAACATATTTTCTTATTTCGTAATTTCAAATATCGCAATATTTTAAAATCATGAATTCTTTATTAAGGTTTCTGTAATTTTGAAATCCATCCAGTGTCGGCGACTTTTTCTAAAGATATATTTAGAAATATGAAGTATATAGCAAGTAAAAAATAAAAATTACCATCAAATCATGTTTCGCAATTTGCGCTTTCAACGTTCATTGATATGCGTACTTTTAAAGCTTCGTTGTAGAAACACTTTTCTATATATGGTCTAAGATTGTAAATATATATATATATATATATATTATATATATTATGTTTTCTTACTAAAGCGGAGAAAAATCAATAAAAAGAAGTTATGTATATTTGATATTAAAATATTTTCTTTTCTTTGAATAAAATATCTTTTTTAAAATCGAAATCGGTAATTGGAAAAAGAAAGTAACACAATTTTCTAATAGGAAAAGTTTACTAAAAAAGTTAATTTATTTTGTAATTCCGGTAATTTTAAATCATGGTTCTAAATGTTTTAAACATATACGTGGATACTGTCCGTTATTCATTTATTAACTCTTTACAAACAGCAGTTAAATCATTTATATATATGCAGTAAATGATGGGGTTAATGCTGTTCGCATATATATATATATATATATATATATATATATATATATATATATATATACATATATATATATTCTGGCAGACAGTTTATGTAGCAAATTTAAAGAAAATGTCTAGAGCCGTATATGAGATATCGATTTTTGGTCCCACTGCCGATTTTCACCAAAACTTAGCAAACTCATCTGTTCACCCGAAATTAACAGTTACATACAAAAGGACATGTTAAAGGAAATTAAATGTGCAAATTTGCAGAAAGTCGTTTTTAAAGGAATGCATTTGCGAGACCTAAAATTGATCTATTTAAGCAGGACGCCCATAAATTTTACCGAGCTAACCAACAAATACATACAAAAGGTCATCTAACAGGGTCATCTATAGTAACTGTGAAAAAAATCGGTAGAGCCATTTTTGAAATACGGTTCTAATTTTCCGATTTTCATCAAAAGTTGTAAACGTCATCTGCCCACCAGACCTGTCTTGTTTATGATGATTCGTTCTTCTATCTTCTTTAATGTCGGAGATATGATAGTCAAAAGATCCCACACACACACATACTTTTATATACGTACATGCACAATGACCAGTTACCAAAAACCACTTTTTTGGACTCAAGAGAACTTAAAACATGCAAATCAAGGGTAAACTTGATATCGAAATGTTTGTCCAAATACCATACTTCTATTACATACCGTAGCTGGGTAATGGATGTAATAAATTTAATCCGATTTCTGCTGCATATTTTTTTCTTAGTTCACTAAAGTATTTTTGTAAAGTAACATCCACAGATCATAATAAGCTTTCTTGTGAAATTTGCATACAAATATATTTAAATATCGCATCATAAATATTTACTTAATTAGTATTCTAATTTTAATATAAATCTACCTGCGCAAAATGACTGCTAAAATATATAAGTAAATGAAAGTATCTGAATAAAATAACATTATTAGAACAGATTAGATATTTTATTAAATTAACTTTAATGCAGTGAGTAAGTAGATAACTGTTATTTATTTACTGATGGAATTAAGCCAAACTAAATCAAGAGTACCTGATTTATGCTGTAAAATAAACACATTCGTCCGTGTCACATTCCATTAAAATTGCATTCATATTTACCCATGCTTATTTCGTTAGATATGTATTCATATATACTAGGGTTAAAATTTCAGATTATACTTTGAAACAGACTAAAAGGAATAAGATATATTTTTAAATGTAGTAGAACGGAGATTAGTAAATTTGGTTATAATGTAAATCTGCATTAAGACTTATTATAAATAACTATTTGCCATTGTAAATATTTGTGGTAAAATTGTAAAAATGGATATATACATTTTTGTTTTCTTTTTAAACATTTTTTCATATAAAAAATGCAAATGACTCTAGATATATAACAGTTTATTAGCAATATAAAAATTAAATTGCTACGTAGAGCAATTTAACCTTTTTTTTTTTTCTTTAACATTTTGTATCGATGTAATCAAAAATGGTTAGAACATTGCATACATTAATAAAAAATCTGGTGTGAAACAACCACACGACTTCCATTACCCGCTATTACATGTATTATATGCATTTTTGAGAGATAATGTGATCAGAAAACATAAAAGTGACCTAAAGAGAAAATCGTTAGAGCCGATTTTGAGATATCAACTTTTACAAAAAATCAATTATTGACCGGAAAAAAATAATTACATACAAAGGCATATTTAAAAGTGAGTTAAAATGGCGAGTTTGAAAAAAATCCGTACAACCGTTTTTAAAGGAACGCCTTTGCGAGGCCTGAAATTGAGCTATTTATACAGGACGCCTATAAATTTTCCTGAACTAAACAACTATATCATTCGAAAGAACATCTAATAGAGTGTTTATATAGCAAGTTTGAAGAAAATCATTTGAACCGTTTTTGAGATACGGACTTACGGTCCCACTTCCGGTTAAACTCAATTATTGACAGGAAAACAATAATTACATACCAAAGCATATTTAAAAGTGAGTTAAAATGGCGAATTTGAAAAAAATCCGTTCAACCGTTTTTAAAGGAACGCCTTTGCGAGGCCTGAAATTGAGCTATTTATACAGGCCGCCTATCAATTTTCCTGAACTAAACAACTATATCATTCGAAAGGACATCTAATAGAGTGTTTATATAGCAAGTTTGAAGAAAATCGTTAGAGCCGTTTTTGAGATACGGACTTACGGTCCCACTTCCGGTTTCCGATGTCCCACTTCCGGTTTTTCAATTTTCACCAAAATTTGGAAATTTCATCTGTACACCAGACGTATTTCAATTCTAAAGTTTCGTAGATCTATCTTTATTAGTTTCTGAGCTATAATAGCCAGAAAATTCTCCACATACATACATACATACATACACACTGACCAATTGCCAAAAACCACTTTTTTGGACTCAGGGGACCCTAAAACGTGTAAATCAGGTGAAAACCCGATATCGAATTTTCAGACCGAATACAATACTTCCATTATCTACGGTAGTAGGGTAATGGAAGTAAAACAGTGATATGAATACAACGACTTTAAACGGAACGTGACTTTTTTTATAATAAAAACGATGTAATCAAAAATGTTTAGAAATTTGTATATATTAATAATAAAGTGATATAAATACAACGACTTTAAACGGAATGTGACTTTTTTTGTTAACTAAAAATATTAAAGATTTTCAGGCGAAAAAGGCATTCGAATAATTAACACATAATGGTTGTACAACTTTACTATTTACTTTAGGTGCAAAGTTATTTTACTTTAAAAATAAAACATACTAATATTTTTTCTTAGGAAATAAATAAATAAATGAAAAATGGGAAAATTATGTATATGTCTTATATAAATAGAAATGTGTGCTATGTTACTGAGATTATTTTAAAGTTGGATTTAACAGAAATATACTTAAGGAAAGACAAATCTAAGATATGAAAAAACAATAATAAATAATGTTATTATATATATGATGACATAAAATAACTTTTTAAATGTATTTTATACATTAATCATCTATCAACATAACTAAAAGTACAACTATAAAGAAAAAGTAATAAAATTCTCTCTTATTAAATTGTATTTAAAAAAGAGGATGCAATGCTAATTCAGGCCATAATATATATATATATATATACAGTCAGTAACAAAAGTGTCCGAGCACTAGCAAAAATTCCTATGTAAAAAAAAGTACATTTCATACGGTTTTGGTAAATAAATCCTTAACGAATCAAGTTCTTACACTGATTAAGAACAGGATTCGACAAGGATTTATTTAACAAAACCGTATGAAGTGAACTTTTTTTACATAGGAATTTTTGCTAGTGTTCGGACACTTTTTTTTACCGACTGTATATATTTAATTAAAAGTACTGAGATTATACGTCATTAAATGAATAAGTATATGTATAGTATATAGTACGTTACACACACTAAATTGCCCTTCATGTTTATTTTATAAAACCTTTAACAATTACAACAAGACATTATTATTAAAAAAATCTTTGTTTTATGTTAGAATGGATTGGAAACTCCAAAAAAAAAAAAAAAAAAAAAAAAAAAAAAAATGTAAATTCTTGTTTCTAAAAGTAGGTACGACGCAGAGCTTATCATTTGTACTTAAATATGCTCCTTAATAGCTAAATTTAGTTAACAGATTTGAAATATTGTAAAAGCCCAAACAAGTATACCAAAAACCTTCCATACTTGAAACGATAATAAAGCAAAAAGTTTTGCAAAGAGAAACTTGTTCATTATACGGAAACAAAAATATAAAAAATATTAAATATATAATGTAATCTGAGGTTTTATACTAATTTTTTTTTTAACTGCGCATGCTCAATCATTAACAAAATTTCGTTTGTATAATTTATCATCCAATTGCATCGAGCTACTTATATAATATCATACAAACGGATAAAGATAATTTCAAAGAGCCTCCTAATCATATATGTTACCGATAGAACACATATGTAACATTATGTTTTACAATGTTATACCAAATATCCTTTTTTTCTTTATTCTTTTACTGCTTCCTTTTTGTCCTTTTTGTTTTAGGGACAAAACGTTTGGTGAAATATAAGTGGTATAACATTTTTTACGCGTCCAACGGTTTAAGATAATTCGTCAAAAGTGTTTCTGGATATTAAAAAATAAATAAATAAATAAAAAAAAAAGTGTCTGAAGTCGAAAAATTTCAGCTGTTTATGGTAAGGTAGTTTATAAAAGAAGTCCTTTCTTTAAAATTAATGAAATAAAGGGAGCCACCACACGAACTTTAACAGATAAAATTTTAAATTAATTGAGTAAATATTTTACTATCAAAAAATTACATTAAAATTAATTCAAGTAGAAAATATTAAATTTATTCAATAAATATTTTACGAGCAAAAAATTAGATTAAAATAAAGAATTTTTACTGAACTCTAAAAATCAGTCTCTCTCACTCTGCTCCTTCTATCTCTCTTTTTTATATTTAAATCTCTATTAATGGTGAAAAATAATTTTTAGTTTATTGAATTATACGCATGATTTACTGCTCTTGCGAAAACCTTTTCTAACTTTCTGATCCGAGATAAAATGCTCATAAAAATTGTTAGTCTTCAAGTTTTCTCATAAAATAAGCGAGATTTTTTTTATTTTTTTTTTACTTAAGAACTGAAAAAAACGGTATTTTGTTCTCAAATAACTATAAATCAAAAATTTTGCTTTCTTTACTAATATGTATAAAGGTTTTGTTTATTTTATAGCTTAAATTATATTTTTCTGAAACATAAAACAAGTTTCGCTGAAAGGTGTACTGAAGTTTAACAACAACAACAAAAAACTAATTTTATGTACAGCAGGATATACACAAATAAATATATTTTAAATATATTTTTAAATACCCCGAAATTTTGAATGAATGTGTGGAATATATTTAACTATTTGACAAGTATCCTTATTTAAGAAGCATATAATTTAAAGGATATAAATATATTATTCAATTTGTCATTCGTTATAATTTTAATTTCAATAAGGCGGGTTATTTAGAAACGATCATATTTAAAATAATTGAATATCTTTATCTCCTACTCAAATTTGAGAATTTTAATTTCCGGTACTTAAGTTTTTAATTTTTCTATTATCCTGTTAACGCCCGAGTTAATTTTGCAAAATATTATTAGCTGATTATTTGATTTCACTTCTAAATTAATACAGACAACTGACAATAAAATATATTAACTTAAACAATTCTTCTGATAGTTTTAAATTTAAAGCCTATCCTCATTTGCTGACGTTTAGTGTTCTAGCGAGAACACTTCGAGATAGAAAAACTTTGAGATAGCAGATTAATTTCCTATTATATGTTGACAAAGATCTCGAAAGTAAAGTATTATAATACATATTATTATTCAACTTGATTTAAGTTAGTATACTTGCGCAAAAATCAAATATATGTGCGACGAATGAAAAATCATAAAAGGACTCTCCAAATTATGAAATAATAATTAATAATAGGCACACAAAACTTTCAGGGATCATTTAGAGTGACGCTATAAACTGTCACTAAAAAGCAGAAATCCTTCCAAGAAACCACAAAAAATATATGTGCCATTTTATTAGCTGTCTTCAAATGAGGACACTGGGCGCTAACGGGTTAAGTGAAAAAGAAAATATATTAATATAATTTTATTGTATTCTTTTATTTTATGATTAAATATTAATATTTATTTTTTGTTTTTAATATTCGTATATTAATTTTTATTTTTAGTGATAAAGGCACTACTTCTTTCAATTTACAATGTGGCGATATCTCTATTTTTATGGACACTGTCAAATATTTTAACGTAAAATAAACTTTTCATGACGGAGTTTTAAAATAAAAACTTAAAAATTTTGCAATTCATTTTTCATTTTAATATTTGTTTCATGATCGATAGCTTAATCATAAGTAATTAACTCAAGACAAAAAGATGAAGTTAAGAGATATGCTTTTAAAGTGTATATTTATGGGACGCGGATTATCTGTAGGCCCAGAGATAATATTCTAAACATGAAATAATTTTGCATTTAGCAGATGTTTTCACGTTTATTAGAGTAATAGAGACATACTATATGCTTCAATGGTTTAAGAAGTACAAAAAAATTTTTAAGGCCAATTTTACGTTTTGTAGATATTTGTGGAAACAATAGGTACTGAATACATACGAGCACGTTTGCGTTCTTAAATAAAATACTTGAAACAAAAGTAAAATATTAATAATAATATTTTCTTTAATTATTTTCACATACTTAAAACGAGAATAAAAATATTAAACATTTTTTCTACGAATTTTTCATGGAAAAATTTCTTTATAAAATATGATAAATATTTTTTTTGTAATTTATTTAATAGTTTTTATCCATCTTTCTCGTATAAATTGTATTAAAAAAAATATTTTTGAAGGTTTCGGACCCATTACATTTTAAGTAGACCATTTCAGCACGTGGTAAAATTTTCAAAATGAAAATTGATTTATTTTTGATAAAAATAATGTAAAATACATTCTATATTCGTTATTATTCCTGATATATTCTTAAAGTAGCAAATGTTTTTACAGAGAATTATAAAATATAGCAAACATAAATAAGAATTGTAGCAAATTTATTTTGCAGCACACTGTAAAAAGGAGTACAGTGAGTAGGCAATCTTTTATCAAAGCACTAAAGCAATCTTCAGCAAGGTGAAATAACATAAAATAAAATAATTAACTATAGTGTGTGCATTAAAATCTTGTATAATTTCAATTAAACTATTTAGTAACCAAAGAATAATTAATTGAAGTTTACTAAAATAATTGTTTAAGCTTAAGTTATTTATTTATTTTGATAGATTTATGCATATAGGGGAGAGTGGGGTTGAATGGGACGGAGGATGAATCGGACAATAGCTAGATTTTTATGTTTTGCAAGAACCAGAACCTTGACATTTTTTTCTGATATATGGCAGTACAGAGGTAATTTATCAAATATAGTTTCAGAATTGTGCTGTCGATTGAAGGGCAGAAAAAAATTAAAGTGTGTTTTTCAGCTGCCAAAGTAAGTTTTTACTGATTCAATTAAGTAGTAGTTAAGACATTAACTATTTGCTTATTGTTAATATAATTGTTATATGGTGAAAAGGTAAATCTTTTATTGTGATTATGATATTCAAGAAGAATATTGAAAATTGTTCAATAAGCCTGTTTCCTGTTTTATGTGATAATGTGGTGGTTGGGGTGAATTTGACATTCCCCACTATGTGCTAATTTAAAATTGTACACAAGTACTATATTAAAACAAATCTTAAATAGATTTTCAATATTTTTATAACCTGTAGTTCAGTAGTTATAACATGGAATTATAAAAGTAGTATAGAATTAGAGAAAAATAGATTGAAATTAATTGTTCTGATATTTGTTTATAATAATTATGATTAAAAAAAAATTATAAGTTAGAATATTCAATGCAACTTATGTAAAAAAAGTAAATAAATAAACTAATAAGAATTTGATTTCAATCAAGCTAATAATATAAATCCTGGCGATTATTAATGTAATACAGAATACATTGCTGGTTTTTCCCGATCAGTCGGAAACAAAAATTTATCTGGATAATTTGTACTCTATTAGACTGATTTATATCTTTCTAGGTCTTATGCATTTATTTTTAGATTAGATCTCATTAGATTAAATTACCAAAGTCTAGAGCACTAGGAAACAAAGGACTTCTCCCTTTTGACATTAATTTGAGTCAATGCATCAGTTTATGTTAATTTCAGTAAATTCATAGTGTGTAATAAAATCACATAAACCAATTTAACTAATTTATTTACTTTCCATTTCGTTTTATTTTCTTTGTTAACTCCAGTCCTGTCCCATTCATCCCCATAGGTGAGGATGAATGGGACAATGCACATGCATGTAAATATATATATATATATATATTAATTAAAAATGATAACTTTTCATTAAAGTTAGTATGTTTATATGTAACTGATTACTGAAGTATACTTATGAGCCATTTTACAATATTCTGAATTGAATATGTGAACGTTATCAGTAAAAACATGAAAAAAGTCCCATTCATCCCCGTTCTACCCTATACTTTTAGTTTTATTTTGAATATTCATTGCTTGTTTCGGTTTATTTAATCCAGAGAATTCTTGTATAATAGCTGTTTAAAATACTATGTTTCACCTTAAAAATGGTTCGAGTTTAGCTGCAACCAATATTTCGACGCTAAGTTTCACCATTTAAATAATACTTACTTTTATAATGGCACTGTTAAAGTGGTGAAAATTAGCCCTGAAATATCGCTTGTAGCTAAACTGGAATCCATTTGTTGGTGAAATATACCATTTTATTCTTAACAGTGATACTGCAAAAACACACAGTAAAATATAATACATTTTATTTTTCTTTCTATTTTTACTTTATAAAATGATATTTTTAATTCTGTAAATTTTAAAAAATTGATTAAAAAATAAGTAAATAAATAAATCAGTAAATAAATAAAGTTATCACTAAATTGTAATTTAAACGACATCTATATCACTATTAAGAATAACAGTTCAACGTTTCATCAAAAGAATGGGACTAAATAGGCATTTATATTCTCAACCTATATTCTGGTTCAAGGTTTCACCTCTTTAGTGGTGCTTGTTTTAAAATAGCACCACTAAATGGTGAGATATTGCACCAAAACGACGGTTGCAGTTAATTGGAACCATTTTTCAAGGAAAATGTAGGATTTCATTTTTAAAAGTATAGCAAAATGCGCACCTAAATATTTTATGAATTGTATTAAAATGTATTTTTGTTTAATATGTTTTTTTAATACACGATATAATACGTTTTAACTAAGTATAAAATCTAATTAAAAATGAAAATGATAACTGTAATTCTGAGACAAGTAATAATTAATGTAGTTATAGTTATTCTGTATGATATATGATTTTTCGGTGTTAATCGTAAACATTAGTTCAAAGGAAACTGTATTAATCTTTATGAAATTTTATGTTATTTTGTACATGATTAATAATCTTTGCTAATATACGTTTCTTACTTTATGACAAGAAGTGAATATTTAATAACGCTTGTCAGTTCTAAAATCTTAGCTTAAAAATGTTTAAAGGGGAAAATGATATTCAAGTTTTCAAAAGAACTATAAATCAAATGTGTTATTAAGTTGAATAAAATGTGTAAGGTTCTTTTTATTTTTGAGACTCTGTAATATTTCATAATATATTTCAAATTCTTTGTAACAAATACGGATGTTTATGAAAAATGAATTTTTTTGAATAATGGTTATTCTTTCTAAAAACTTTAATGTATGATGATTTTTTAAAATTAAATAAATTTGCTCAATTTTGAATTTGAATCTAATGTATCTGAAATTGGCATTATTTATTTATACTTAAAGACATTTTCTACAGAAAAAAAAAAAAAAAAAAACGAATAACTCTTAATATATTATAGCAAAAATTTACAATTGTTTACCCTTCCTGCAAAAATTAATTCCGCGTTTCTCCCAAAAATATCTACTATAGTATATGTTAATATGAAAATTTGTTTGTTTTTTCGGTATACAAGTTCAACCTTTTAGAAGATACGAAATAGTAATACAGTGAAATCCCGATCTATCGTTCCCGCATCCATCGTTTTCCCATATTTATAGTTTTATTTCTATGGTCCCTGCACAAATTGCATATAAATAATGTTAACGAAACCCGCATGTATCGTGCTTCAAAAAGTCATTTTCCTTGTAAAAATTTCCTTCTGAAGGTCAAGCGGTTCCATATGGCCTACAAACTGGAATTACATCTTTCATTCTAAAATAAATCTTTTCCCCATTTCCATTGGGGATCAAAATTGTGATGCCATGTGTCCGGACCATCTATTCATTTTGTAATTTCAGCATGACAGGAAGTAACTCTTTAGTAATCCAGAAAATTGTTTCGTGAAATGCGGTTACGTGCGAAAAAATGATGAAGGATATCAAACAGAAGGGCCAGAAAATGATGATGTTGATAATGCAAATGAAGAGTGGTTGCGTGTAGCAAAGGCTACATTTGGTACAGAATTTAGTGATAACATTTGCATTAATCAAGGCGCTGCGACGTGCGGTATCCTAAATCATAGAATAAATGTGTGACTTAAAATAAAATGATACTTTTAAAAAATTAAAAAACACGCTTTTATAGAAATGTGAACTAAAAAGCACAAACTCTTAGTATTAAAGTGCGGGGTAAGAGAAAATCATGTGAGTGACATACCATAATATTTACATACATTTAAATTTTTAATTAAAATTATTTAGAATTAAACAAAAATCATTTTTAAAAAATCTCCCCTGACTGGGCTCGAACGTTTGACCTTTAGGTTCGTAGCCCGGAGCTTTACCTCACAGCCACAGCGTTCACGTAGGGAACGTCATTTTTTACAATATAGATTTCTTGTTTGCTCCCAGAGCGGTTAGAAGCATACATACATACAGGTGAAGCTAATAAAAGCGTGTTAATAATCAAAATAATGGTGAAGAAACAGAGGATAATCTTCACGCCGACGACTCAGTTATGGCAATTAAAAATGCACGAACTTTTATATCATCATAATCATCCATTTCAGCCTTTATCAATCCAAAATGAAAATATCTCCTTGTTGATTCCAAACTGCCCTATTTTCTGCGATTCTTCTCCATTCTGCTTTTCCAAACTATAAGCATATGAAATTACAGAAAAGGATCTGAAAAATCTTGTAAATTTGGAAAAATCCCTGTTTAAGTTACAAAAGGAACAAAGAACCGAACATCAAATTTTTGAGTTTCAAAAATAAATTTGACTTAGTTTTCTACAATACTGTTTTAATTCTTTGATAGTTTAGAAGATAACAAATTAGTTTTTATTAGTAGTTTATTGTATTTATTGCGTGCATTAATCCACAAACATCGTACTCTCGTGTTTTGACTTTAATTCGCATTCGTCGTTTTCTTGCTTTCAACGTTTCCACCCCCCCCGCAATCCGTGAAAAACGATGGATCGAGGCTCTAATATAACAATAAAAGCTGCTGACGCTATTGGAAGTTTGCTCCTTCATCGAATAGGAAAATTATAAAAAAAAGAAGAAGAAGAAGAAAAAGACGAAACTGCTTGAACTACATAAAAATTGTAATGGTCTTGAATTTGAAAACTGTTTGAGCTATAAGACTGCTATTTGGAATGAAATTTCTTCATTTAATTTCATATTCACTGTGCTATTAAAATATTGCTCAATCCCCTCAGATGTCGATGAAATAAAAATAAAAAGAAGGGTTATTACGCAAAATTTTGAAACCGTTTGAATTAGAAACTTGATATTTAGTATAAAAAATCTTCATTCAAGTTCATATTCGCTACTACATTTTAAAACTGTATAATTACCTTAAAAGGATGTGAAATGGAGGAAAAATAGAGAGGAAATTATATATATATGATTTTAAATAAGCTCATTCTAAGCAATTTCCACACATGAATAAATATGTAAATAGGCAAGCAGTTATTTACTGTGACTCATAATTTTTATTAAAATAGATTTCTTTATTTTAAACTTTTTAAGGAGTTTCTTAACTTTGTTGTATCTTCTGCTTTGTTACTGCATTTTAAAAATTTGCCAATCAACTATCTTTTATTTATTTATTTATTTTTAATTTATTGATTCATTCTTTAAAAAAAGCAAATTTTTGATCAATATTTTTAAACTCAAAAGTTGTTTGATTATTGTAAAAATACGAAAATTTATAGTACCAAATTTTAAATAGCGTTAAGAAATTATAGTTGCTTACCACATCGCGTATCAGTTCACTTTAAAAATCTCTTTTAAAAATCATGACCTCTGCTCTTTCTTTTTCTGGTTATTATTATTTTTTTTTTCTTTTATTGACTTTGTTTCTGTTTATTGCGTGTGACCTCATTTGTCTACGTCTCAAAAACAACTCATATTGATTTTTTCAAAATCTTTTGTCTTGTATGGGCTCCACTTATATATGTGATTGTTTATTGATAAATTCATGTTTTCCTTCCTGGTGCTTGATCATTGTAATCATGAATTATTAGTATTATATATGACATTCTAACTAAACATAATGCTTTTGTCCTATTAATCTGAAGGTCTTTTATCTTTGTAATTCTGTATAAATTATTGTCATTTCGAATTACATTTATTTATTAATGAAACTTATTTTAATACATTGGTATTTTATGTCCGTTTATAACCGACATAACCCATGTACGTGCTAAATTTTGCTAAATTAACTCATTTTATTTTATATTAATACATGTGCATTAACTAAATTTTATATAAGCAGATAATTCAATATGATATTGAATTTTCTTCTCAAAAAACAGTGAAAAAATAAATAAATAAATAAATAACAAAATAAAATAATATATCAGAATTTTCCTTTTTATCATATTTAAGCACATTTCATATTAAAATACATTTCTTAATACATTACTTCTACATATGCAAATATTTTAGATGACGGTTATAAGAAACATTGGCAAAAATTGGCTATTAATCTCAAGTTAGAAATGGAAAAATTGCTTTAAGTATATTAATCGCATTAACGGTGAAAATATTACTATATCTACCTTTACCTAGATGACTAATAATTAGTCGAAATAAAAAGAAAAACAGGCCTTTTTATTAACAAAATAATGTTAAATTAATTATGTATCTTCCATTTATTACTTCATAAGAAATATTTATACTAATTCTACTTAGTAAAAGGTTTATCAGTAAATTAATAAAGAAAGAAGGGATAAAGATTAAATGAATGATTTTAGTAATAATAACATAAACGAGTCCTTCTTAAATTTACATTTAATTTTTACTCTTAAATTCAGAAAAATAACTTAATACTTAAATGCGTTTTGCTTTTAAATTATTTCTTGAAAATTTAAGCTAAAAGTACTTATCTTCAGTTTTACTTTTATTTTTTAAATTTTAGACAACGTATAATTTAAAACAAGTGTTCTTTTTTTTTTTCTTTTTTAAATAATTCAATACCATTATACAATTTTTATAAAGAAAACTCTCATATTCTTTAAAAAATGCAAAATTTGCATAATGCTATTCATTAAAATGTATAAATACAGAACTAGTAAATAAAAATTTTAATTTATTTTGGAAATTTTCATTTACTACTTACATGAGTTTTTTTTTTTTTTCCAATTACAGATTTTTTAAATAGATTATATACTTAATTACAGAAGGATCAAAGATTTTCATAGATTTCAAATATTGTTTTTTATATAGCTTAAATGTCTCGCGTAGGGATTTAAATTTAGGAGAAATGTAATAACGTTAAAAGCAGGTCTTTAAAACGGTGTTTTATTTTTCCTTTATATTACCAGCACAAATTATCTCCTCTTGTATTTAATTTAAATTTAGGTTTAAAAATACATAAATCATGTGTTATTTTATGATTAATTTTCTGTACTGTTATTATTTTCCATTAAAATTTTCTTACGGCAGTATTCATTATTAACTTGAATTCAAGGTTGAACACGAAATCTTGAAAGGTGCATAAAGTCAGGGTACAACTTTTCAGAAAAATTTGGTGCGTTGCTTATGCCATCTAGCGGCATTGCTAATTTCAGATTTTTTAGCGGAAAATAAACCATCAAAGATTATATGGAATCTTCGTAACTAGATGGAAGACGGAGCCAGCCAAATTTTTTTAGAAAGCTGCACCCTGTCTTTAGACGTTTATTAAGTTTTTGCATTGAACCGGGAGTTGAAGTTAATTTTAAATATTATCGTAAAAGGAATAAGTTTCAGTTAACAATTACCGGGCGTTAATCTTTGGTCCAGGCATGGGTGTTCGTAGTAATTCGGTGTGGTGCTGTGCAGATTAAAGCCAATTGACTACACTTGGGTGACATGGTCGGAATATCTTGGAGGGCCTTTTAAGGAATCCTAGACCATATTTAGATAAGTTTTGAAAAAAAAAAAAATACGGAAAACTCCAGTCGGTTACAATGTAAAAAAATAATATAATAATAATTAAATAAATTTTCTAGCCTCAAAGTTGTCAAACAATACTCTTTATGTTATAGAAATGAATATGTTGGCAGAAATTTTTCATAATAGAACAATATAGTAAATATTCGAATACAACATATTTTTACGTAGGTCACACTGTAACAAAACAATTGAAACAAATAAAATATTGCAGTTTGACCTACCCAGCATCGAACCAAGGTCCAATCAAATAGTAGGCGACGATGCTACTTTTCAGCTACGGAACAAAATTTAATTTTGTTGCTTAGCATTTCTCAATCCTATTTTAATAAAAAGATTTCTGTATGCAAAAGCAGAAAAATTATGTATCTACCAGATAAAATATGTATCAGTATTTGCAAATTTTATCTGGTTAAGAAGAAGATATGTCTTTTAATAGATCGAGATGTTATTTTATAGTGAATTTTTATAGTTTTAGAAAGTAGAAATTTTCCGTAGAAAAGTTGCAAAAATGTCCTGTTTTTAACAGATTTTTTTTTTTTTTTTTTTTTTTTTTTTTTTTTCAGTGCAGACCAAAGCTCGACCTAGAAGTGCCCTATGCAAGAGCCCCTATAAATGTCAATAAAACGGCACGTTAAATAAAACTTCTAAAACTGTTTATAATAAATGATTTACTCGATAATTTTATCAACAATTTCTCAAGGTTTTTGGATGAATTGAAATGATCACTTTAATTTCTTATAAAGACTATGACTCTTATTTTCCTTTAATCTAATGATATGTATTTCATAAATGCATATGATTGGTTTCTTTTTTACTTTAAAAAGTGGTGTTATATAGTTCATTACTATTACAAGGGTAATTCCATGGAAGAAGGTAACATCAGTCACACAGAAGGATAACATTTCTTTCTTTCTTTCTTTCTTTTTGCTACCACTGTTACTATACAGTAATATTAAAGGTATAGTAACTGTAATTTTTGGGATTTAACAGGATAGTGATTATATTGTTAGAAAGTATTGGTGGAAGCAGACATATTTCTGTGTGTTACATTTTTCATAGAATTTCCCACAATTTATGAGTAATACTGAATAATATTCAGAAAACAATACAATATTCAATACTTTTTCTTGTTTCAGTCTGCTGATTATATACTTACAGAGCTGCCAAGTTTTTAAAGTTTTAAATTAGAATTGACACCAGTATTTTTAAATGGAATATGTTATATATATTTTCGACCATTAGGATTACCAAAGACAGCTATAAACAACTTTTTTCGATTTGAAGTCTCCCGCCAAAAACAGTAGACTTGGCACCTATGTTCTTATAAATTAAAAACTTAATTTTTGTGACATAAAAGTAATGTCTGTGAAGAATCAAAGCAATAATTTTGCAACTCAAACGTAAAGGATTGCTACATTGTAAGCAGGCTTGTTTAAAGGAAATACAGATTATTATTTAAAAATATATATTTTTTTGACATAGGTCTTATATATCAAATGAAAGCCAGTTTCTTTTTAAGAAAATTTCGCATTCGTTAAGTTTGTTTGCATTTACTGTTTAAATTGTTAAGCTCAATCGTTATTTCTTTTTATTCTTCTTTTCAACATGGCTGAACATAAAAGCTAAAATTTTAAATTTGTGACATCTTTCATATTGCTACGTAAGTATCAATGGTAGAATTTTTTTAAAGAATATTCTGAGTAAGCAATTTTTAGAAACTTGTCTTGTGAGTTGTCCACTACTATTCACAAACAATGATCTGCTTTTTATCGAGCACATAAAGCGTAAAAGCACAAAGATTCGTAAAGATTAATGAACAACTTCCAATTAGGAAACTTACTTTTAAATATATCAGTTTATTTTCTAAAAAAAAAAAAAAAAAAAAAAAAGTTATTTAAATTTAGTCGGGAAAAACTCGGAGTAAACATATGGTCAGCAAAAACCTGTTAGATTAATTTAAAGGCGCAGATGTATTAGATTATGTGTAATAAGGGTCATCTTTTAGAAATTCTGCTTTCTGTTACAAACTTTTATGTGATAAGTTTATTTTTATATTTTAATTGATTAATACATGTTTGGCGAAGAAACCCATTTTATGTAAGATTTCGTATTCCAAAGATAGTTTACAGATACTTTTATTGATCTTGTAAGCAAAACATTAACCATATTTTTGCGTTCTATTATATTCAACTTCTCACAGTTCAATTTGCAAGCAAAATTTTCATTTTAACACATTGCACAAATATGTGTAATTATATCTATAAAAACTAAATCGGGAATAGAACATTCCCGATTTACAATTCTTACTGATTACTTCAAAGAACTTGAGTATGATACCCACCAAAAAATTTAAATTATTATTTGGAAAATTATAAAATGAACCATTTCAAAACAATTTGTTGTTAGGAATTTTAAAATTGAATTTATCATTTTCATTTTTCTCTTCTTATACTGTGCTGTCTTATTCACCCAAGCAAAAATTGTGACACGTTAAAGTTTTAACAACAAATTATTTTTTCACAATAGTAGCACGCGTTATATCAACGAAAAAGAGATTGATAGAATTTACTCTTTAAATCCGAGTTGTCGTAAAAACACAACCTACCAGTAAAATATTAAAAAATAAAAATTAAATAAAAAAAATATGTAGCTTATAATTGAACAAAATCAACTTAAAAATACTCAAATTTTATTTTATTTCTTTTAAATACAGATAAATAGCTAGTTAGTTTGGTCTGGATTTTATTTATTTATTTATTTTCGATTTTTCGTAGTTGCCCAATGTACATCCCAAATTTTATGGAATGTGCAATTTTCTACACCACAATTTCTAGAAAGATAAATTTCTTCCACATACTGTATTACTCATAAAATAAATGCTGGGAGTTCTGTTATTACTTTCTTCTATATTCAATAGAAAGTATTGGATTCGTAAAAATTTTCGACTTCGGTTTTTTTATGGATTTACACGTTTAGAGAGCTGTAGAACGCGATTTGACCCTTTTTAGAAAATGTCTGTCTGTCTCTGTGTGTGCGTGACAAAATTTTGTGGCATCTGTATCTCAAGAAATACTTCACAGAATTTTATGCAAATTGGTATGTAGTTACACATTGATATAAATTAGTGCCTATTAACTGTTGGTAAATTTTGTCGTACAGCTTGCGTTGCCATCCCGCTTTTTCTAAATTTTTAACACGGTGGTATAGGATAAAATTTTGTATAAATGTGCATAAAGAGAATTATTTTTCAATAATCGTTATGAATTTTAAAAGAATTATTTATAATAGTGATTGTCAACTGGGAATTTTTTTTTGAATATGTAGGAGCCACACCTCCACCCCCTGGGTGGGAAGTATCCTCTTGAGAAGAGTAAATTTTCATGATGGGTATCTTTCAAAAGAGCTCCCCAATACCTTTGAAACGAATGGTTGAACCTTCGATCTGCGATAATTTAAGAAAAAGGTATCGATATTTTTCATTTTTAACAACAAGAAAGGGAGAAAAAATAATAATGTAATATTGAGAATAAAACTGACATTTGTTTGGATATTTAGTGTTATACTACTTCTCTAATATGGAAATCGTCTGCATTAGACTCTTTATTTTCACCTCAATCATTATTCTGTTGGGACTTCTCAATTTATCGTCAGTCGTAATATAGTCATAGGTCCTGGTTTCCTTCATAAAAAAAATTCCATTCCATTAATTTGTAAATTAATGAAAATTGATGAAAATTCTTATTAACGATTTTCTTTATCTTCCGTGCTATTTAGAGATTCTCAGAGTTTTATCCGGCCTTTCTAAAAGCATTTTTAAAGTTATTGTTATAACACTCTTCCAACCATTATTTGGCAACCAAATCGCTTCGGAAATATTTGCATTTTCACCAGAGAGACTTTTCTTACTAGACAGTTCATTAGTATAATCAATAGTAAATCAGCATACTTTTACCTAACATAGATCATATAAATTAAATTTAGTGCGATTAAGTCTTGTATATTGCAGTGGCGGATCCAGAACTTAATTTTCTTTTTTTTTTTTTTTTTTTTTTGTGGGGGGGGGGGTTAAGAATTTTCAAGATGTTATTCCGGATCAAGGAAAAATTTACAATAGTAACATTCGATTGTGAATGTTAGTGCTTTTGGGAAGGGGGGGGGGGGGTTCAGTCCCCTAGCCTCCCCTTAGATCCGCCACCGGTATACATTGTTCATATGATTGCGGTAGCAAATTTTAACGATGACAACAATTTATTACAGTCGAACCTCGTTAACGTGAACACTGTTAACGTGAATTACTTTTAACATGAGCTGTTTCCACTATCCTAGTCAAAATGAAGATTAGTTACGAACTACTGATAGCACGAACTACTGATAGCATGAACAAGTTTTTTTTTATCCCCTTTGAAATTCATGTCAACGAGGTTCGACTTATAAGCAAAATACGAGTTTAACGTTCAATAGAAATATGATTTTTCAACATTACATTAAATTAATACGAAACATAGTATATAAAAGGGTATTTTGAAACATTTTCTTTAGAATTTTTTCGGGAAGCTATCGATGAGGCTTAGCTCACTCGTCTCAACTCGTCTAATATTACTCCTTTACAGAAGTTGAGGTGGGCGGACGGGAAAGCACAGAAATTTAGAAAGTGAAAAAAATGAATGGAAAAAAAAAAAAAATCAAAAATCTATACGAAAAAAAAAAGCATAAATACTAGCTTAAAAAAAAAAAAAAAAAAGTCAGGAAATGACACAAAAATAGACTAGAAAATTAAACCGAATTGCAGGTGGGTAGTACAGGAAATAAGAATGTGGCTCAGCTACGTCTTAGATGGCAGTAAGAAGATGTGTTTTTCACTCAATAGATATAGTCAATTAACATTTCATTAAATTGATGATTTTGAAACTTTTAAATATTTATTTAATTAATCATTTATTTATTTTAGTGAATAATTATTTCTCTTCAGTGTTATATGAATAGAAATACATAAAAATGGGTTTAATATAAAACGCTTATTTGAGTTAAGGTTTGAACATGAGACAAAATTTATAGCTAAAGTAGAATATTGTTTACGTCGAACTGTAATGAAAATATATTTTTAGAGCTATGTGGAAATTTCATCAATGAATTCTTTTGCGCTGATCGATTGAAATTCCTTTACTTTGAAGTTTTAATATCAGAGTATATTATGTAAGTCCCAGATTCCTTTATCTGTAAAAGTCTTTTTTTTTTTTTTAATGTCAGTTTATACTAAAAATTGATCTTTAAATTTAATAACGTAATGCCTATTGCAAAAGTGAATATAGAAAATAAACAAATGTGTAACAAAACATGCAATAAGTGAAATTAAACTAAAAACAACAGTAGATTAATATATATATTAATATATATATTTCAGTGGTTCTTATTGCCTAAATACTAGTTTATAGCTTTATTTACTTTAGAGTTTATTAGATAAAATTATAAAATATTTGCTTTTTCATTTTATATTACAGGATTAGAATTTACAAATTTCCATAAAATTGCTTTTTCAAATAACAGTAAAACATTATAGAGTGTGTAAAAAATTGAATTTCTGCTAAATTATATTTCTACATGTGCGAAATATTTCAGAAGTTATCAACATAAATGTGTATATATATGTTAATAAAATGCATAAATGCATAATATATGTTAAGCATTTAGTGAACTTATATTAAAGGGTAACATGTGGGTGTTTGGGTTCCTAAAGCTAAAAAAGCTTATTTTCTTTCTCCATTTTTTTAAAACTATAATAAATTAAATTTCTCATTCAACATTTCGAGCATATAAAAGAATAACATTTAAACAATATTATACAAAATTTTCATTAACACTTTGTATCCCACCGGCACTTTAATATCTCATAAAAAAATTTCTCAATATAGCCTAAATTTACTACAGGATTTCATTGGATTAAATAAATAAATAAATGAAAATGGAAAAAAAAAATTTCTTATATTAATATGGGATGTTTCTCATGCATAAAGAAATGTAATAAAAAAGTTTCAAGCTATTTTTCCGGAAATAAGGTAATTTGGGACTTAAAGGGTTAAAAGTTTGAAAAGTTCAGCCGGTGGGTTTCGGTTTTAATAGTCCCTTCAAAAAGCGGTGGACACGATTTCTGAGAAACTAATGAATCGATGTTACTGAAATTTTGCATACTTTTTCAAACCGGAATTAACTAGCGACTGAACGACAGATAAAAAAAAAAAAAAAAAAAAAAAAAAAAAAGATTGAAATTTGAATATTTAGAGGAGTTGTATGCAAAAGCAATATAATTTTCAGTACATTTTACTCCAAGTATAGCCCTGTAAAATTAGTAAAATGGAAAAGAAAAAAAAAAAGAAAGAAAAAAGGAAAGAAAATTCTTTCGTGTACTCTTTAACTACATTTCTTGCGACCATAGAAGCCTCTGCGCAAGTGCGGATTCAATGAGTCCACTAGTAAAATAGGGGAGACAAGCTTTTCGTTGAGTGAAAATAAGCGATAAGGGAATACCGAATGACTGGAGGCTTACTAAATTCAAACCTGTTGGTCAACTTGGAAACCCTCCAAGATTTTCGACTCGTCTTCACTGCTAGGCGTGAGGACGAAACGTGGTAGGAAATCGCGCTAGGAAGCGCTAGGAACCACGAAACGCGCTAGGAAACGTGGTTACACTATAAGTACTATAGTCAATTCTATTCTTAAAAAAAAAAAAAAAAAAAAAAAAACACGCAGAATTTCAATAAGATCGGTGCATTAGTTTTAGAAAAATCTTCCCCACCACTTTTTTTTTATTTTTTTTTTTAGAATCTCCGGAAACTAGGTGTGAAGGCTTATTTCCAGTACGGGTATAATAATTCACCATTAGATAGTGTAGTTACCATTCGACTGTTTCCACTAGACCATATGTTCGTATAAGTGGAAAATTTTTCCTTTTCTTGCGTTGTTCGCCGGCAGTCATCTGCTTTATATCTCTTCGATTAAAAAACCCACGATTCTATCCAGAGGTGTTAAAAGGGGCAATATCCAGAAATCAATAAAGATCAACACAAAAATGTACACAAAATTTTTTATTGACTTGCAGCATGAAATAAGAAGGGAAGGTGCCCCTAACGGATAACTTTTTATGACCTACATTGGTGTGCTCTAAGTAGGAGCGATCAGAAAAGAAAGAATAATAAAATTTTAGTCAAATTCAAATTATCATTACATATTGGAATTAATTTTCATCGTCAGCAAAAGCACATAAAAAGTGTGGATCTTTTTAAGATACGTTATACTCTAATCAAGCTAATAATTTTGAATACACAGAGCAGGAGTGCCAAAAAATAATAAGCCTTCAATTTCGCTAATCTTAAGACATGAGAAATGAGAAGCCACAATGGACAGAGACGTAAAATATAGCAATATTTTAATTCAGTTCAAGGATAATTTTGTCTAACTGAATAAAATTGCTTTCGAAGTTAAACTATGATTTAGGAGAAACATAAATGAAATGAGCCATGTGTTATTCTTTGCAGAGTGAATTTCTTTTACTTTTTTTTTTTTTTTTATTGATGAAGAAACAATTCGGATGTTATTAAAGATTTATATTGAATACACGAATAGATTATTATGTAAAGCGTTAAAAACATGAATAAAAATTAAATCGAGAATTTTCAAATATATTTGATTTCTACATCACACTAGGAATAGTGGCTGAAATTTTCAAAATTTTTAAAATAAATTTTATAAAATATTATTTAAATGTTGCTATTTTATATGCTCAAAATTTTGAAAAAAATATTTATTTAGTATATTAGAAGAATAGAGGGAAAGTATGCTGTATTTAGGCTTCGAAACTTATGCAATCCCTTAACGGATTTGGTAAAAATATTTATATCGGAGATCAAATAAAATTTTTACTTTCACTATTAAAAATAAAGTTCCTCTTTTCACAAAAAAGTAAAAGATGATGCTAACTTGGGCTAAATTAATTGTAACCAATATTTTTGAAATTTGGTTAAGCTAAGCAAATATGCACTAAGATATGCACTAAGCTTTACTATTTTCATCGTGCTTTACTAAAATAGCAGTACTACAATAAGAAATTTTAGACCGAATTTGTAAAAATATTGTTTGTAGCTATTTGGTACTAAGTTTCGACATTTTGGTGGTGGTTAATACTAAAACAAAACTACAAAAATGGTTAAATTTAGCATCCAATTTCCGAAAATATTATTACACTTGAATTGACTTAAATTAGCGTCATGGTTTCAGTGAAATAATAATATTTATTTTCAACAGTGTAATATATGTGTGTACTATGTGAAGTACTGTATATCTCCAGTTGTCCGCATTCGGAACATAGGCCTGGATGGAACTTACTCAGTGGGAAAATTCTCGAGGGTCCTTGTCCGTATTCATATGAGTTTCAATGAAAATTATGGAGAACACTTAAAGGCTAGCGCTAGGCCAATGAGCATGATCTGGATACGATCCTCGCACCTCACAACTATCAGAACAGATGTGTAGAACTTCAATAAGTTAGGTCCATTTAATGACATTATACGGTGTATAGCCTGGCTTTACTGAGAAGTTATAGCTATACAATGAAAGTATTTTTTAAACTATATTTAAAGACATACTTATTTTCAAACACATAAAAATTCAATAAAATTTGTTATAAATTTATATAAATAGCTTATTGACAAAAAAATATTTTAATAACTCAATTCATCTTTCATTTGTTTGTCCCTTATTAAAAATTGTAACTTTTTACTTTCTCATAGCCATATATCTGGTATAGAAAGCTTTGACTTTGATCAAATTTTCGAACTTGTTTTTTTTTTTTTTGTTGTTATATTTACACGTTTTGTGTTCCCCTTCAATCTGAAAATCATATTTTTAGCGGTTAGTCTGTGCGTGTGACTGTTATCAGCATATCCCGCGAATAAATAAAAGCAGGATCTCCAAACGCGGTATTTTCAATCTGTATTACATAGTGCAGCTACACTAAACCTGTTGAGATCAAGGTAATGGTTCGTGTACAGGGACATCCAAGAGAGTTCAAATACATTACGTCTATTATCGAAATTTCTGATATGTACAGTGTAACATGTGTAAACAAAATGGTAGGTAGGTGGGTTGGGTTTTATGTCACGCTAGTACTGCGCTATGGGTAATTGGCGACGGTCTGGGACGCGCCCTAAGGATGGTCCGGAGACATGCCATGCCAAATTTGATCCTCCACCGAGGGGAGGGCTCCCTTCGCTTTGATGACTTCCAGAGGTTTAATTTTAATGGGAACACGCAGGGAATTGCGGCCGCGGCAGATTTTATGGGCACCAGCCACCATTAGTGTTCACGACGGTCTTTGGCCGGCTCGAGTTTCGAACCCGCAATCTTCCAATTACGAGCTCGGCTCTCTACGGACTGGGCTACCGTGACCCCTAAAGAAAATGGAATGAGCATATTTTTTTATATGCATAAAAGAATTTTTTGTGTAGACTGTGGAATGGAAAGCATTCATCATTCGTTGACAGGGCTACCCAAAGTATTTGCATATAATGGGGTAATACTTGGAAATCACTGAATGTTTTATTTTCTGTAAGGTATTTTTTTTATATAACACGAAATTTAAGTAGACAATGTGATATGAATATAGTTTATAAATAATATACAGGGCTACCCAAAACTGAACTAAACGTTCGTTTCTATTTCATGTAATGGATCGAAGTGCTTTTCTACATTTTACTTTGTCCACAAACACTGCTCGAGAAAAACAAAAAAAATATATATTACAAACTATTAACAAAGTGTTCTTTGCAGTTCTACTTTTAATTCTATTTATTGCATAATATAATGTTTTGAGGTACTCTGAATACGAAAATCCAGTTTTTAGCGGTTGATGTGTTTGCCTATCTGTTACCTGCATATTTTAAAAGCAAGTAAATGTAGAAAATACACATTTTTAGTATTGTGAAGTTTGTATTATGTATCCACTTGAAAAATTCGATCATGATTGGCAAGTGTGAAAGCAAATTACCAACAGCCTTAATAAAAATAATAACAATAAATATAGGCACTGTAATTGAAGGGAGAGTGGAGGGGGTGGTACCACCTTCACACAGAATTTTACGTCAAATAAAACTATTCTTAAACTTATTTTATTCTACTTTTAAAGTAGATTGAACTTTATTATCTTACCTTATTGGTATTACGACTGAATCTGCTATTTATCTTTATAATATTAAAATCCAGGGTAAGGAAAGTCGTGTGAGTGATAGACCAGATTATTTTAATTGTTAAACTTTATTCTGAAAAACAAAATCCATAATTTTTCAAGTGTTATTTTCTTCTAAATTTCAACATTATTAAATTCATTTTGAAACGATGTTTGATTTTTTTGTCGATGGAGTCAATATTGAATAACGCAAGGCTGTCATATTACAAAAAAAATATTTCATGACGAAACTCAAATTTTATCTTTCATTCCCATATGCGTATATATATATATGTGTGTGTATATATATATATATATATATATATATATATATATATACATTTATATTTATACATTTATACATTTATATTAATATATATATATTACTTACGAAAATTTATCTTATCTATCGGAAGCGTATTATTGCGTAATTTTGAAAATATGACGTTTCTAGCGATGGAAGTGAAATGAAAGATAAAAAAAAAAAAAAAAAAAAAAAAAAAAAAAAAAGCTTTGTTTTGCTAAATTTGAAACCTAAAATAATTCGTAATGTTTCTTATCCTTTTTTCATATCTTAGGATCAATATTTAAAGGTATTTATTTACGTTTAGATAATTGCAGCTTTTATTTAAATAAATATGTATGGTTATGAAATAACTTTATTAGAAGTTAGAAATTGTATTAAGTAAATTAAAGATAAAAAAAAATAAATAAATCAATATTAATTAAATTTGGTAAATAGCTTGTTTTCCTTACATACATAGCACTTTCATTTCGGGTCCAAATTTTTCTCAATCAGAAAACTTCTACTAATATTTTTACTTTCTTTGTTATTTTCCTCCTCGCTTACAACTAAGTAGCCCGATCTGTTTTCTATTAGAGAAAGAATCTTGTTCAACAAAAATTCTTGTAATGACTTAGATAATATTCAAATCGATAACAGTTGGCGCTACATGTTAGTAAGCGATAGAATATATACACAATAAGGCTAGCATAGATGTGACACGATTAGGGCGAACTGAAAAGAAAAAACAAATTATTAAAGGAATGCCCAAATAAATGCAGAATCTCCTAAAAGCCAAAGGGGGGCATACAAAAATTTAAATTATTATTTTGGGATATTTTGATCCTCCTTTTACTTTCTCTTACTCGTATATATATGGCAGAGAAACTATTGTTTTGGAGTCAAACTTTCGAAACTGAGTTTTTCTTATATTAACAAGTTCTGAGGTCCCCTACATCCGGAAATCCTGTTTTTAGCGGCTGGTCTGTGTTTGAGTGTCTGTTATCTGTATATTTCAAGAACAATTAATAGCAGGAAGTCCAAATTCAATATTCTAAATCTATGTCATATTGTGATGCTACACAAAACATTTCGTTGAGATCAAGCAAATGATTCGTGTTCAGAGACATTCAAAAGAATTGAAATACATTACATCTAGGTGGGTAACATCTGGCAAGTACAGTGTTATGGCTGCCTGTATAGGCTGCCTTAAACAAAATTGAATGAAAATATTTTTTGTATGAATAAAAGCATGTTTTGTGTATATTGTGGTATGGAAATCCTTTATATTTCGTTCACAGGGCTGCCCAAAGTATTTTTATATATCAGTGCTATACTTGGAAATTGCTGGAAGTGTATTACACTTTGTGTCAGATGTCTTTAATATAAAACTAAATTTAAGTACACAATGGGATGTGTATGTGGGTTATAGATAATAAACAAAGCAACTCAAAATTAAGCTAAACGTTCTTTTTAGTGCTAGAGGCCTATTTCAGTCGGTACAGTTGTCGAATTTTTATACGTCACTCTTAATTAGTGCTAGAGGCCTATTTCAGTCGGTTTATTAAATGGGGATTTATTAAATGAAGTCCCCCCAAGGCACAACTTTGACATGAGTCCCACCCCCAGGCCCAACTTTGACATGAGTCCCCCCAAGGTACCCCTATTTCAGTCGGTACAGCGTTGTCGAATTTTTATAATACACTCTTAATAGTGCTAAGGGCCTATTTCAGTCAGTTTATTGAATGGGGATTTATTGAATGAAGTCCCCCCCAAGGTACCCCTATTTCAGTCGGTACAGCGTTGTCGAATTTTTATAGGTCACTCTTAATAGTGCTAAGGGCATATTTCAGTCGGTTTATTGAATGGGGATTTATTGAATGAAGTCCCCCCAAGGCCCAACTTTGACATGAGTCCCCCCCAGGCCCAACTTTGACATGAGTCCCCCCCAAGGTACCCCTATTTCAGTCGGTACAGCGTTGTCGAATTTTTATAGGTCACTCTTAATAGTGCTAAGGGCCTATTTCAGTCGGTTTATTGAATGGGGATTTATTGAATGAAGTCCCCCCCAAGGTACCCCTATTTCAGTCGGTACAGCGTTGTCGAATTTTTATAGGTCACTCTTAATAGTGCTAAGGGCATATTTCAGTCGGTTTATTGAATGGGGATTTATTGAATGAAGTCCACCCAAGGCACAACTTTGACATGAGTCCCCCCCAGGCCCAACTTTGACATGAGTCCCCCCCCAAGGTACCCCTATTTCAGTCGTTACAGCGTTGTCGAATTTTTATAGGTCACTCTTAATAGTGCTAAGGGCCTATTTCAGTCGGTTTATTGAATGGGGATTTATTGAATGAAGTCCCCCCACGCCACAACTTTGACATGAGTCCCCCCCCCCAGGCCCAACTTTGACATGAGTCCCCCCAAGGTACAACTTTGACATGATTCCCCCCCCAGGCCAAACATTGACATGAGTCCCCCCCAAGGCCCAACTTTGACATGAGTCCCCCCCAAGGCCCAACTTTGACATGAGTCCCCCCCCAAGGTACAACTTTCACATGATTCCCCCCCCCAAGGCACACCTTTGACATGAGTTCCCCCCGAGGCACACCTCCCCCTCATTGGGAAAAAGAGAAAAAACGTTGTTTTGCGGCTATCACACAGTTTGGACTTCCAACGTTATTTGTTACAATATCTGCAGCTGAAACACATTGGTTTGATTTAATGAAAACTTTATCATGGAATTTAGATCGTCACGAATTAACTAAAGAAGAATTTGTCGATATTAACAAGTTTAGCAGTAGGCCTCTGGCACTAAATTAAAATCTGTCAATGTCAGATTTTCATGTTTTAAATAATGAAATAATGTCGTGTCTGTATATTTTCTATTGAATGTAATTGGTGGAAGGGCTTTGCTACATTTTACAATCTCGACGAACATTGCTCAGAAAGGAAAATTAATTTTTCATACCCATACTGCAAATATAGTAATTTTTTAAGTTCTATTTTCAAGAAAGTTCTACATTCTTGTTTTTTGTATAATATCATGTTTTGAGGTGCACTGAATATGAAAATCCAGTTTTTAGCGGGTGATTCGTATGTATAACTTTTATCAACATAACTTAAAAACATGTAACTTCAAGAAATTTAAAATGGGTATTGTAAAGTTCGTATTAGGTTGCCACTTGAAAAAATTTATCAAAATTAGCAAATTTGAAGGTAAATTAAAAATAGGCTTGAATTAAAAAATAAATAAATACAGGGAATATAATTAAAAGGGGGTGAAAAGTTAATTAAGGAATTGGTTAATTAATAAGAATTACATGTCAAATAAAACTGATTCTAAACCTACTTTAGATTATTCTCAATGCAGATTGAACTTTATAATCTTACTTTGTTGATCTTATGACTTAATCTGCAGTCTATCATTATAGTATTGAAATGCAGTGTAAGCAGAGAAAATCCTTTGAGTAAAGCGCCAGATTATTTAGTTTATCTACATTAGAACAATAATTAGTAATGTTTAAAGAAATAATTTTGCATTAAAAATGTGTTTTTTACTTTCTCTTACCCATAGGGTCGAGAACGTATTGTTTTAGGGTCACATTTTCGAACGTGAGTTTTTGTTATATTTATACGTTCTGAGGTGCCTTGAATACGAAAATCATGTTTTTAGCGAATAGTCTGTGGGTCTGTCATCAGCATATCTCAAGAACAAATAGTAGCAGAAATTCCAAACTCGGTATTCTAAATGTGCATTATATAGGGATGCAACGAAAAAAAAAAAATTGTAAATGTAATATTGAGAATAAATTTAACTTTTTTTTTGGATATTTAGTGTTTTACTACTTCTCTAATATGTAAATCGTCTGTATTATCATAAAAGATAATTTTTTTAAATAATACAGTATCTGGCCAAATTATTAGACCAAAGAAAATATTTAAAGTTTTTTTGAAATTAGAAGTTTATTTTCCTGACCTGTTCAAAATTAATATTATTTTATTAGTGTTACCTTAAGCTTATTTCAGTACCTTTATTATAGAAAAATTTTCAAGCTGGCAACAAAGACAGTTAGTTATTATTCTGTGATACAATGGTATAGTTGTAAATTTGCATTATAACGTAAAATTTGTTCTGCTTGTTTATTTAGGATTGAAGCGAATATTTTGCTGCAAAAAGTAAGTTTCGCATTGTTATTAATATCGTGTGGGATATTCAACATTTTTATTCATTTATTATCATAAAAATTTTTTGTTCCTTTATTTTAGATGGGAAGAAAGGCTGACCTTTCACCAAAGAGAGTAGGGCAGGTTTATGGTCTACTGAAGGCCACTAAACTGACCCAAAATCAAATTGCAGCAAAGGTAGGAGTATCCAGAAGCTCAGTAAAAAATATTAAAAAGAAAATGGTCTTAAACATAAGTTTGGATCCATCATGGAAGAATAATAGTGGACGAGCTCGCATTACAACGCCGAGGAAGGATCGAAAAATACGAGACATTTATATAAATAACAGAAAGAAACCGCTACGCATGTTAATGAAAGAAGTTCAAAATGAAGGCATTAATATATCAGAAAGAACTTTGAGACGTTGCTTAGCAGAAAATAAACTCATTGCCATGAAACCGGCTCGCAAGCCAAGGCTTACATCAGAAATGATGAAAAAACGCTTGGAGGGGGCAATAAAGTACAAAAATTGGACAATAGAAGACTGGAAAAAGGTATATAGCTATTTATTTTGATCAACGATATATTGGCATTTATAATGAATATAAAGATATTAAATAAAAAGCAATTTTGTTTAATTTTCAGGTTTGCTTTTCTGATGAATCGGTTTTTCATGATTTAATTGAAAAAACCAAATTTGTTCGGCGGCGTCCAAACGAGAAATACAAGTCAGATTGTATTGTTCCCACCATCAAACATCCTCCATCCGTCATGGTGTGGTGTGTCATATCAGGAAAAGGTTCTGGTCCTCTCTATGTGGTCAAAAATACAATGAAACAAGATCAATACCTGAAAGTCTTACAAACCAGGCTCACGCCACAAATGCAAGAATGGTTTCCTGGAGACGAGGAACCAGTCTTCATTCATGATGGTGCTCCATGCCATAACGCTAAAAGTGTATTGAAGTATTTAGAGCGAAAAAAAAAACTAAAGTTCTTGATTGGCCAGGCAACTCGCCTGATATGAACCCTATTGAAAATGGTTGGGAGTTGCTGAAAAAAGAAATGTATAAGAAAAATATAACCAATAAGGTAGAGTTGCTGGAATATTTAACATACCAGTGGAATCATAATAAAGATCTTCAAGAAAACATCCAAGCATGCATAGAAAGTATGCCTCGTCGTGTTAAAGCCCGTTTACTACTCCGATTCAAAAAATTAGAATAATGAAAAGAAATATGGTCAAGGGAAATGAAAATCGAATTTATCAAATAAATAATCAACAATATCAAATATAAAGTACTATTATATGAATCTGCATATTTTGGAGATTATAAAAATGTAAACACATTACAATGAAATAGAAAATATATTTAAATCAGCTAACAACAAAAAATTCAAAATATTAGACAACTTTCTAACATGGTTCAAAAAATTAGAATAATGAAAATATATTGAACATAATTTAAACTCTAAGTATTTTTACTTGCTAATCAGTACTTTGTTGCATCACCCTTAGCTTTAATGACAGCTCTTAAACGTTTTGGCATGTTTTTAACTAAAGGTTCACAATCTTTTTTATCCAAATCCGCCCATATGCTCTTTATACTAGGAATAAGTTCTTTTTTGTCTCTAGGCGCAACTTCTTGAAGTCGTTTCTTCATAATTCCCCACAAATTCTCGATAGGATTTAGATCGGGTGAGTTTGCAGGCCAAGGGAGTACAGGTATGTCCTTCTCTTTGAGCCATTTAGTTGTTGATTTGGAAGTGTGGGGAGAAGCTGAATCTTGCTGAAACAAGAAATCGTCATCACATAAATCCTCAGCTGAAGGAATCATGAAATGTTCAAGAATTTCTTGATAGACTTCTGAATTGACTGTTGTGGAAACAATACACAACCTGCCTGGGCCTTCAGCAGTCATGCAGCCCCATACCATAACAGAGGTCGCAAATTTAAACGAACGTTTTAAACATTCTTTCTTATAAGCTTCATGTTTGAGTCTCCAGACACGTATACCTTGATTTCCGTGAGACACACAAAACACACTTTCATCGCTGAAAAGTATCTTTTTCCAATCGTCGTGATCCCAAAATAGCCTTTGTTTACATCATTTAACTCTAGCAGCCCTTTGCTTAGATGATAAGAATGGCTTTATCTTAGGCACACGTGATCTAAAACCTAATTTGCGAAGTCGTCGTAGTGTTGTAGATTTGGAGACATTTATACCCATTTCTTTCCATTTTCTATGCACATATCTCACACTCCGAAAACGATGTTTCTTCACAATCTTTTTCAATTGCCTTTCATCTCTTCTTGAAGTTACTGGCTTTCGACCACTTTTAAAGTGTTTATTTTGAAAACACTTATTATTAGAATATTCTCTCAAAACTCTACTCACACTTGCTTGAGAGCATTTCACTTCTTTTGCTATAAAAAGTTGTGTTTTTCCTATTTCGTGCAAGTAAGTAGAGTTAAATGGTGTAAACAAAGGCTATTTTGGGATCACGACGATTGGAAAAAGATACTTTTCAGCGATGAGAGTGTGTTTTGTGTGTCTCACGGAAATCAAGGTATACGTGTCTGGAGACTCAAACATGAAGCTTATAAGAAAGAATGTTTAAAACGTTCGTTTAAATTTGCGACCTCTGTTATGGTATGGGGCTGCATGACTGCTGAAGGCCCAGGCAGGTTGTGTATTGTTTCCACAACAGTCAATTCAGAAGTCTATCAAGAAATTCTTGAACATTTCATGATTCCTTCAGCTGAGGATTTATGTGATGACGATTTCTTGTTTCAGCAAGATTCAGCTTCTCCCCACACTTCCAAATCAACAACTAAATGGCTCAAATAGAAGGACATACCTGTACTCCCTTGGCCTGCAAACTCACCCGATCTAAATCCTATCGAGAATTTGTGGGGAATTATGAAGAAACGACTTCAAGAAGTTGCGCCTAGAGACAAAAAAGAACTTATTTCTAGTATAAAGAGCATATGGGCGAATTTGGATAAAAAAGATTGTGAACCTTTAGTTAAAAACTTGCCAAAACGTTTAAGAGCTGTCATTAAAGCTAAGGGTGATGCAACAAAGTACTGATTAGCAAGTCAAAATACTTAGAGTTTAAATTATGTTCAATATATTTTCATTATTCTAATTTTTTGAACCATGTTAGAAAGTTGTCTAATATTTTGAATTTTTTGTTGTTAGCTGATTTAAATATATTTTCTATTTCATTGTAATGTGTTTACATTTTTATAATCTCCAAAATATGCAGATTCATATTATAGTACTTTATATTTGATATTGTTGATTATTTATTTGATAAATTCGATTTTCATTTCCCTTGACCATATTTCTTTTCATTATTCTAATTTTTTGAATCGGAGTAGTAATTGCCAAATGTGGCCATACGAAATATTGATTTTTCTGTTAAATTTAATTTATCAGTTCTTTATTTCTTCTATAAGTATTGTATAGTAAAAAAAAAAAAAAAATGTCGTTGTATTCTTTAATGTATATGTTTTTGAAATATGAATGAAGAACATATCTTTTTTAATAAAATTCTTCATTAATAAGGTTGTAAACATGAAAAAACGTATAATTTGCCAATGGTCTAATAATTTGGCCAGGTACTGTAATTTTAATAAATTATTTTTTAAAAACAGAATTATTTTTTATTACCGAATTAAATTCTATATAAATGTAGGTGCAGTAATGGAACGGGAGGTTGAGGGGGCGGCAGCCCCCTCACACAGAACTAAATATTATATAAAACTCTTCCGAAACCTAATTTGGATTGTTTAACATAGGTTTACAAAACAGTATTCGTTATCTTACCTTTTAATCTCCAACCTGTATTTATAGTATTAAATTTCAGGGTGAGAGAAATTCGTGTGAGTGACACATCAGATTATTTTTATAAAAATATGAACAATCTCAAAAATTCCCTAAATCTTTGGCCAACACAGTATTTTTATATAAAAATTAATTCAAAAAGTTATTTTGTATATTTGTTTTTAAAAATCATACTATTTGGCATTTTTCAAATAGATTTGAATAACCGTTCAATCACCGGCTTTCCAATAGCACATTTAATTAAAAGTAATTAATATAAATATTTAGAAAATTTTATAATAAATAAAAATAAAAGTATTTTTTATATATTGAAAAATTATTCTGTTTTAGTAAATTGAAAGTTATTTACTTTATTAAAACGTTAAAAAACCCCACAGTCTTTAAAAGATCATTAGTTATTTCATGTGCAATCGGGAAAAAGTTACCTTAGAGGCACGATACTTTCATATTAATTTGAAGAGTTTTAGATTTATTTACTTTAGATAGTTTACAGCCTCAAGCCACAAGTGCCATCCACTCTAAAGATTTTAAATATTTTCTTTATGTTACAGGGAAAATATAACAATTGTTTGTCGTAATTTAAAGATAATGATTGCATGATTGCATGATTGTTAAAATTGTTTTTTAAATAAAAACTGGTATTTGATGTTTCTAAAAGTAACCAATAATTATTTTACGAATTTATTAATATACTGAAAATCCTTTTAAAATCGAAAATACGTTAAAAGTTGAGTAAAAATGGTATATATGTTTAAATATTTGGTGAATTGAGTCCGAAATATAAACAGTTGAATATGCTAGTGTGTATAATCAATTTAGAAAGTAAACGTTTTCGTAATAAGAAAAATTTATATTTTATAAAGATAATTTAGATAAATTTAATGTGTATAGATTTATGCTTTAGAAAAAAATCTATACATAGTTCTTCCATTTAATGTTTTTTTTTTTTTCTTTTTTGAAAACTTATTTTGAGTTTTATAATTCTAAAATGTTTTAACTCACTTGTTTAACAAAAAATCTAATTTGCGAAAAAAAAAAAAAAAAAAAAAAAATAGTATTCATTTTAAATACTTTCCAAAAAATCGAAGCAAAATATTAATATTTTGATTTAACTGACAAATTGCATTCAAACATTCATTAATTTGTTTTATATAAAGTTGCTTGAATTACTACGAAATGTATATGAGTTATTGAAGTTTACTTCAAAAATTTTCCTATTAAATTAAGGCCCACCAGCGGACAATCGGTTCTGCGTTCAAAGACATTGTCTTTCGAAGTTTTCTATGGTTTTCTCCGAAACTAGAGTAAATACGGACTAGGAACTCTTCGAAAGACCCCCATGAAAGGCATTTCACCCATAGGTCTAGGACACTAGCATAGTCAATCGGCCTTAAACCCTACAACGAACCAACCAACCAACCAATTAAATTAAATTCCCCATTAAATTAAATTTGTTTTCAGCGATTTAAATAAAATAAAATAAAATACAATAAAACTATATAAATTATATTACAGTCTATGAGGAAAAAAAAAAAAAAACATATGTTGTGGAATTATATCGCACTGAATAGCGACATTCAGGCGAGCAATTAAAATAGGATCTGCCAATTTATGTTTAAAGAAGGTTTATTAGATAGAAGTAAAATAAAATTAGAGCTAATATATACATTTAGTGAAATATAAATTTCATACAAAATATTTTCACTTATTACACTTTTAAAGTAATAAATAAACCATATTTCAAAGAAACATTTATGGTTTATTTCAATCTGTCTCTGTCTCGTGCATTCTAAGATTTTGTGATCCGACATCATTTATATAATTTTTTCTTCCGAAAAATCTGTCACACATTCTCAAGGAAGTCTTTGATTCATGGGAAAGAGACGCTAGAAAATTTTGCGGTCAGTTTATTACGTCAGAAAGTTCAATGTTGTCGGCGAAATCTTTCTCCTTCGGCTAGTTCCAGTTAAGAATTGTTTAGGTCCACTGGGTGACCTGTAAACATTTAGCTACCATTAACGATGATATTGGCTTCAGTAAGTGTATCGAAGATGTTAATGATACTTAATGTCTGCTATTGGATCTTTACATCTTTTTTTCTTTTTATTATTTCTTTATTATTTTGAATTGTAATTTAATTTATATCTATATACTAGGCAAAAAATTTAGATTATACAGTTCCATAGTGCTGTTATAAACAAAATCAATATTGAGTATGGCTATGAAATTTTAGAATTAGTTTAATTGAATGATGTTGAACTAATTAACTAATATGTAATAATATTAAACTAATACCCGTATCACAAAATGTAGCACAATTAAATGCAAGTGCCTCCAAGAAGATTGAATTACAATATAATTCTTTATATGCTCGAGATAAGTGAGTAGTGTAATATGAAAAACTGTTTAAAATAAGGTAATAGCAAACTAACATTATTAAAATTTTTTCTCTGTTAATTTTTTTTTTTAAGTTGCAATTTTTAATTTTTTATACAACCCCTTTAGATTTTTTTTCATATTATTATTTTCTACCTTATATTGAACCTTAAACCACGTTTCAAACTTTTTAGGACACACTGTATATTCAGTTTCCGTTAGTACAATTCATAAATGTTTAAACTATCAATATTTTATAAAATTTAACTAATATAGAATTCGTTAAAATATATAATTCCTAAAATAATAATAATAATAATAACAATAACAAATTTATATGTGCATTACTATGATTTTATTCAGGTAATATAAAACATACATATATTAATTTATGACTAAATATGCTAATAGTAATAAAGTAATATGAATAAACTATAATTTTTCAGTAAATATAGAATACTTTAATATTTATGAAATTTATATTTTTATGTCACATATATACATTTAGTTATACATAAGCGTACGTAAAATTCGAGTTTTGATACATTTATCTAGATAATATGCAACGAATGTATTTTTATTTCTCTGAAGTATTTTGAGTAAACAAATTTACCGTAACCGCAAAACATTCCTTTCTCCTTTCAGACTACTTATGTACACGTAGATACTCACTTCATATTTAATAAAGCAAGAAACTAAGATTGTCTAGACAAGAATATAAGAAATCAATGAAAAAGAAATTTTCATCTGAAATATATTTAAGATGTATGATAAGAAATGCAACAGTTGTCATAATCTAATTTCTTGTAATGAGGAAAAGATATATTTGAGGAGCAAAAATTTTAACCGTATTTTCTCCAATAATAAAAGATTGAGTTAGTGATTTTTATTTAAGCTTAACTTAAAATAGAATGTCCACATATCTTTCTAGTAATAGTAATACATCTAAACAAACTATATTTAAGGTTTAAGTTTAGGCCTTTTTAAATTTGTTAGTTCTTTGTGTTTTCTGAAAAATTCTATCTGAAGGAGAAAATATGGTTTGAATGTTTTCTCCTCATTTAAATAATAAGCCTAAATTGATAGATTTTATTTGTTGCGCATTTTCAAAATATGTAAATACTGATGTTTAAATTTTAATACTTAAGTATTATATAAAAACCATTGAAATCGTACGAAGTAGATTTGAAATTGCAAGGATTGATTTCGAAAGGATCAATATTAACATATTTAAATTAGTCAGTTTATTTTAATATATTTTTTCCAATGCAGCAGGCGATACAAATATTACCCTAACGCCGTACAGAGATCAAAAGAATATGAAAATACAGGAATACAGATCTATGTAAAATACAAAATAGTTTATTTAAATATACGAACATTAAAAATATTATTATAAAAATTATTTAAAAAAAAAAAAAAACTTTTTTTTTAAATTCTAATAATATTTTGAAATGTTCGTATATTAAAATAAACTATTTTGTGTTTTACATAGATCTGTATTCCTGTATTTTCATATTCTTTTTATCACTATATGGCGTTAGGGTAATATCTGTATCGCCTGCTGCATTGGAAAAAATATATTAAAATAAACTGATTAATTTAAATATGTTAATATTGATCCATTTTGAATACATCTTTATCAATCTGCAAAATAAAATCATGTTAAATATTTTAATTTATAATTAATATTGTTATTATTTATTAGCTTTAGTTAAAATTCGAATGTATACTTTGTATACTTAATGACTTACATTTCTACTTTCTACTCTTATAAGTTAAAAAAAAATTTTTGGGGGTTAAATTTGCGAATTTTTTTTTTTGATGTATTTGCGAGTTTTGGAAAACTCTTGAATAATAATAATAATAATAATAATAATAAATCAGGATTTTAGCGGATGGTTTGTATGCATGTTTGTATCTGTGTGTGTGTGTGTGTGTGTTTTATCAGCATAACTTAAGAACCGGCATAAGAAAGTTTAAACTCTACATTCTAACTCTGTATCATAAAGGGATGCTACATAAAACATTTTAGGAAAATTCGACAAGTGATTCGTGCACTAGGGTATCAAAGAAAACCAAACACACTACGACCGAGGGTGAAATTTATGGTATATGAGATGAGGGTATTATGGAACACCATTTACATTTCTTTAAATAACTTGACTTGTTTTTAATAAAAATCCCCAAAATCATGATGAGTACATAGTGTATTTATTTCTAATGAATTTTCAATGAAAAAAATTTTTTTTTTTTTTTTTTTTTTTTGTTATAAAAAGTTTACTTTAACAAAAAGTTACAAATGGAGGTTAATATGAAGTAGTCGGGTAATATGGAATAGGTGGCTTAAACTGTTTAAACCATAGAAAAACTGATTAGATTTCATTAAATCATCTTCGGAGAACTTTCTGTGACAGAAAATACATTCGGCACCTTTATTTTCTGTTTCTTTAGTTGAATACACAAAGTCAGTTTCAGATGATACTATGAAATCCCTAGTATTCCATAATACACGACACGCCATCTTTAAAAATGAACATTGAAATTGATGGACGAAATATTTTCAGCTAAAAAACGACCAATGTATAACAAAATACAATTCTTTGAGCATGCAGTATGCTTAACATTAATGCTCAAATCACATGTGTACTAGTAAGTTTAAATATTTGAAAACTTACCTGCAAAAACTTTTAAAAATCACAAAACATACTTTGTTCTGTATAGAATGGTACGACAGCAACAAGCGGTTGCTTCTTACTGTATTGCTTCATGGGAATCCTTCTTGAGTAATTCATAGTATTTTGAAGCGATAGCGCAGCACCAATCAGAGCCGAAACCTCGGTATTCCATATTTCCCGACTATTCCATAAGACCCTCCTTACCTCTACTATTTAACTCTCTTAGATAAATTTAAGCAAAATAAAATAAACATATTTGTATACGCATAAAAGCATGTTTTTCATATAGAATATGGCATGAAAATCGTGCATCGTTCGTTTACTCCGTCTTTTGGTACTAGTTGTGACCATTTAGGATGTCATAACGATGTCACATCAACTGGCTGTGCTATTAGAGAAAGACCCAGATAAAAAATAAAAACTTTGTAACAATTGTTTCATGGCTATAAAAAAATGGCATTAAGTGTACATTAAACATTCGAGTGTTCTGAGATATAATGTGGCTAATAATTGTATCAAGTCTTTTTAGTCTAAAATTAAATAAAAATTAGATAAATAAAATAAATTATAAAAATTATATAAATACATATAAATGAGAGAGCATTGTAAAATGCTGTGTAAAATGAGTGCCTTTTTAATGGATGATTAACATGTAAGCTAGACCAGCAACATATTTCATATAATACATATAACACCAAAATAGCCTACAACCAAAAAAGTGTTTAAAAACCAATAACGGATACTGATAGATTTTTGGACGCTGATTTCAGTAAAAATATTTAAAAAATTCCATAACGTACCATTTTTAAAAAAAATTAAAAATTAAAAAGGGATGGAGTGTAAGCACCAAGGTAGATGAAATGTTAACATGATGGTGAACTATTGTTGGATGCTATACAGAGAAGTCCTCCGTACTACCTACATTAGTGCCAAACGGAACATTCAGGGCAAAAGAAAAAGAAAACATTAAGCATATATGAATTCAGGATGTATTAAAGAACGGTAAACATTAACTATTCTAATTAATATAATTTCCAATTAATATAAAATCAATATACATTTAGTAAATCATTTCTAATCGTGTGATAAATTAATGAATTTGTAAATAAAACACTTAAAAGTGTTTAAAAAAAGACCTTCTCTTTACTAGAACATGCAGAATAAGCTTTCTTGCTCATATATTTAAGAGCATTTTAAGAAAATTCCTCACGTTATTGAGAAAAATGGATGCCATATTTGAAATTGACGAATCAAATAATATAAAACTCAGTCATAACATTCCAAACGCTTTTCCTGACTCAAATTTTGCAGGCCGGTGTAATCGTTAAAAGTGCGTATTATAAATTTGGTAAATTATTTTGACAACTTTCAGCATCAATATATGAAAGCCAGACCATTCCGTTTTCAAATCTGTATCAAATTACTCAAAAATATTATTTACGATAAATTTCTGTCAATATTTCTTTTTATATGGTAATATAGTAATAATATTTCAATATTATTATTGTTGTTTATTATTTTATTAATTATTTTCCAAGCATGTATGCATGAGATATTTAAATTTCATTAAAAATTATTTTTGTTTATATTTAAATGTGAATTTTAATTAAAACATAAGATAAAATTTTTAGTGTTATTACAGAAAACTACAGCTATCGATAAAGATTATTCTGAAATTTATTTTAAGAGATCTAAGCTTGCTTACAGCGAAATGAAAATCTTGTTCTAGAACTGACATTCAAGACTGTTAATGAAAAAGATTCAAACTGAGTGCATCGAGCAGCTTTATATTTCATTAATCCTGACACGAAAGACCGAAGCTTTGGAGATTCTTGAAAAGAGAAATTGTCATTTCTTACTAATTAAAATAGTATTTAAGCATCCTTTTATACAGAAAAGTTTACGTAGTGTCGCAAAGTTATACTGTTATTGGAAATTCTCAGGAAATTATTTTCAGAAAATCCTGATTAATTATAGAGAAAAAGTTTGTTTATTAAACGTGTCAATAAACAAATATTTTTGTTTTAATTATATATTTAATTACCAGTATATGTATTTTTTTATTAGAAAAAAAAAACTTGAAATAACAATCAAATTTAAACTTATTAAAGTAAGATATTTATATAAGCATTACTATTTTTTACCCCTTGTCGCACAAATTTATGATTTGAAAAATTTGGTTATTGGATAAATTAAGTATAAACATTAAAACGCAAGTTATGGGATTACGTCATTTGAAGTGACAGTGATTTATTTTTGTGTCATACAATATAACAATTTAAAAGCACAAAGAAACTGTACATTTACAAATCAAAACAAAATTTTTATCTCTTTATCTATGATACACAGTGAAACAATTTCTGGCAGCTGACAAGCATACCCTGCCCCCTCCCATTACAAATACTGCACATCCAACATCACCTATGTGGTTCCTTTTTTGTGCTACAGAGGGCGAACACTTTGGTGGTCCATGCATTAGTATGAGTTTTGCCTCAGATATTCTTTCCCTCTCCCCCAACTTGTAAAACCTCTCTGATTTAAGTTTTCTACTAGTGATATAGCTATCACAAAATAGTAAAATAGCTATCAAAAATATATTACAGCCCTTACGTTCCAATCCCTTACACAAATCAAGCTCAACCCTCTGCCTTGTATTAATTTCAAACTGATTTTGCCTCTTTCCACTGTTGACTTGAATGTCACAGCCATATTTCAATTTATCAGCTCCAAACCATGTCTTATAGCCTCTCTTGATGGGCTTTTAAAGCATATTTTATTTGTAAGAAACCTTATCTTTAAATTTTACCATACATTCAGCTACGGCTTAATGTTTAGTAGTGGCATAATTATTATTAAATATGTCTTTGTGTGAGATTGCACTGTTATCATTTGGAAGACAATATCTTTTCAAACTTATTTAGCGAAATCAGTGAGATCATATATATAACCCTCAGTTCTACACGGCAAGACCAGAAATCATGATAATTCCTAGGTCGTTTGAATCCTTCAAGATACTTATTTCTAAAAACACTAGCACTTCATCTTTACATACAGGCTTATATCGTTTACAATGAGTCTTTATGTGAGATTACACTGTTGTCATTTAGATGACAATATACATTCAAACCTATTTAGCGACATCACTGAGCTCATATATTTAACCCTCAGTTCTACACGGTAAGACCAGAAATCAAGATAACTCCTAGGTCGTTTGATACCCATCAAGATACTTATTGATAAAAGCACTACCATTTCATCTTTAAGTATACGCTTATATCGTTTATTCTTCTGCGTTTTATATAAATTAGTATGAAACAATATATGTTTAATCAATTCATAAAAGGAAGAATTTAAATAAAAAAGAAAGAGTAAAAGATTCGTAAAGATTAATGAACAACTTCCAATTAGGAAACTTACTTTTAAATATATCAGTTTATTTTCTAAAAAAAAAAAAAAAAAAAAAAGTTATTTAAATTTAGTCGGGAAAAACTCGGAGTAAACATATGGTCAGCAAAAACCTGTTAGATTAATTTAAAGGCGCAGATGTATTAGATTATGTGTAATAAGGGTCATCTTTTAGAAATTCTGCTTTCTGTTACAAACTTTTATGTGATAAGTTTATTTTTATATTTTAATTGATTAATACATGTTTGGCGAAGAAACCCATTTTATGTAAGATTTCGTATTCCAAAGATAGTTTACAGATACTTTTATTGATCTTGTAAGCAAAACATTAACCATATTTTTGCGTTCTATTATATTCAACTTCTCACAGTTCAATTTGCAAGCAAAATTTTCATTTTAACACATTGCACAAATATGTGTAATTATATCTATAAAAACTAAATCGGGAATAGAACATTCCCGATTTACAATTCTTACTGATTACTTCAAAGAACTTGAGTATGATACCCACCAAAAAATTTAAATTATTATTTGGAAAATTATAAAATGAACCATTTCAAAACAATTTGTTGTTAGGAATTTTAAAATTGAATTTATCATTTTCATTTTTCTCTTCTTATACTGTGCTGTCTTATTCACCCAAGCAAAAATTGTGACACGTTAAAGTTTTAACAACAAATTATTTTTTCACAATAGTAGCACGCGTTATATCAACGAAAAAGAGATTGATAGAATTTACTCTTTAAATCCGAGTTGTCGTAAAAACACAACCTACCAGTAAAATATTAAAAAATAAAAATTAAATAAAAAAAATATGTAGCTTATAATTGAACAAAATCAACTTAAAAATACTCAAATTTTATTTTATTTCTTTTAAATACAGATAAATAGCTAGTTAGTTTGGTCTGGATTTTATTTATTTATTTATTTTCGATTTTTCGTAGTTGCCCAATGTACATCCCAAATTTTATGGAATGTGCAATTTTCTACACCACAATTTCTAGAAAGATAAATTTCTTCCACATACTGTATTACTCATAAAATAAATGCTGGGAGTTCTGTTATTACTTTCTTCTATATTCAATAGAAAGTATTGGATTCGTAAAAATTTTCGACTTCGGTTTTTTTATGGATTTACACGTTTAGAGAGCTGTAGAACGCGATTTGACCCTTTTTAGAAAATGTCTGTCTGTCTCTGTGTGTGCGTGACAAAATTTTGTGGCATCTGTATCTCAAGAAATACTTCACAGAATTTTATGCAAATTGGTATGTAGTTACACATTGATATAAATTAGTGCCTATTAACTGTTGGTAAATTTTGTCGTACAGCTTGCGTTGCCATCCCGCTTTTTCTAAATTTTTAACACGGTGGTATAGGATAAAATTTTGTATAAATGTGCATAAAGAGAATTATTTTTCAATAATCGTTATGAATTTTAAAAGAATTATTTATAATAGTGATTGTCAACTGGGAATTTTTTTTTGAATATGTAGGAGCCACACCTCCACCCCCTGGGTGGGAAGTATCCTCTTGAGAAGAGTAAATTTTCATGATGGGTATCTTTCAAAAGAGCTCCCCAATACCTTTGAAACGAATGGTTGAACCTTCGATCTGCGATAATTTAAGAAAAAGGTATCGATATTTTTCATTTTTAACAACAAGAAAGGGAGAAAAAATAATAATGTAATATTGAGAATAAAACTGACATTTGTTTGGATATTTAGTGTTATACTACTTCTCTAATATGGAAATCGTCTGCATTAGACTCTTTATTTTCACCTCAATCATTATTCTGTTGGGACTTCTCAATTTATCGTCAGTCGTAATATAGTCATAGGTCCTGGTTTCCTTCATAAAAAAAATTCCATTCCATTAATTTGTAAATTAATGAAAATTGATGAAAATTCTTATTAACGATTTTCTTTATCTTCCGTGCTATTTAGAGATTCTCAGAGTTTTATCCGGCCTTTCTAAAAGCATTTTTAAAGTTATTGTTATAACACTCTTCCAACCATTATTTGGCAACCAAATCGCTTCGGAAATATTTGCATTTTCACCAGAGAGACTTTTCTTACTAGACAGTTCATTAGTATAATCAATAGTAAATCAGCATACTTTTACCTAACATAGATCATATAAATTAAATTTAGTGCGATTAAGTCTTGTATATTGCAGTGGCGGATCCAGAACTTAATTTTTTTTTTTTTTTTTTTTTTTTTTGTGGGGGGGGGGGGTTAAGAATTTTCAAGATGTTATTCCGGATCAAGGAAAAATTTACAATAGTAACATTCGATTGTGAATGTTAGTGCTTTTGGGAAGGGGGGGGGGTTCAGTCCCCTAGCCTCCCCTTAGATCCGCCACCGGTATACATTGTTCATATGATTGCGGTAGCAAATTTTAACGATGACAACAATTTATTACAGTCGAACCTCGTTAACGTGAACACTGTTAACGTGAATTACTTTTAACATGAGCTGTTTCCACTATCCTAGTCAAAATGAAGATTAGTTACGAACTACTGATAGCACGAACTACTGATAGCATGAACAAGTTTTTTTTTATCCCCTTTGAAATTCATGTCAACGAGGTTCGACTTATAAGCAAAATACGAGTTTAACGTTCAATAGAAATATGATTTTTCAACATTACATTAAATTAATACGAAACATAGTATATAAAAGGGTATTTTGAAACATTTTCTTTAGAATTTTTTCGGGAAGCTATCGATGAGGCTTAGCTCACTCGTCTCAACTCGTCTAATATTACTCCTTTACAGAAGTTGAGGTGGGCGGACGGGAAAGCACAGAAATTTAGAAAGTGAAAAAAATGAATGGAAAAAAAAAAAAAAATCAAAAATCTATACGAAAAAAAAAAGCATAAATACTAGCTTAAAAAAAAAAAAAAAAAAGTCAGGAAATGACACAAAAATAGACTAGAAAATTAAACCGAATTGCAGGTGGGTAGTACAGGAAATAAGAATGTGGCTCAGCTACGTCTTAGATGGCAGTAAGAAGATGTGTTTTTCACTCAATAGATATAGTCAATTAACATTTCATTAAATTGATGATTTTGAAACTTTTAAATATTTATTTAATTAATCATTTATTTATTTTAGTGAATAATTATTTCTCTTCAGTGTTATATGAATAGAAATACATAAAAATGGGTTTAATATAAAACGCTTATTTGAGTTAAGGTTTGAACATGAGACAAAATTTATAGCTAAAGTAGAATATTGTTTACGTCGAACTGTAATGAAAATATATTTTTAGAGCTATGTGGAAATTTCATCAATGAATTCTTTTGCGCTGATCGATTGAAATTCCTTTACTTTGAAGTTTTAATATCAGAGTATATTATGTAAGTCCCAGATTCCTTTATCTGTAAAAGTCTTTTTTTTTTTTTTAATGTCAGTTTATACTAAAAATTGATCTTTAAATTTAATAACGTAATGCCTATTGCAAAAGTGAATATAGAAAATAAACAAATGTGTAACAAAACATGCAATAAGTGAAATTAAACTAAAAACAACAGTAGATTAATATATATATTAATATATATATTTCAGTGGTTCTTATTGCCTAAATACTAGTTTATAGCTTTATTTACTTTAGAGTTTATTAGATAAAATTATAAAATATTTGCTTTTTCATTTTATATTACAGGATTAGAATTTACAAATTTCCATAAAATTGCTTTTTCAAATAACAGTAAAACATTATAGAGTGTGTAAAAAATTGAATTTCTGCTAAATTATATTTCTACATGTGCGAAATATTTCAGAAGTTATCAACATAAATGTGTATATATATGTTAATAAAATGCATAAATGCATAATATATGTTAAGCATTTAGTGAACTTATATTAAAGGGTAACATGTGGGTGTTTGGGTTCCTAAAGCTAAAAAAGCTTATTTTCTTTCTCCATTTTTTTAAAACTATAATAAATTAAATTTCTCATTCAACATTTCGAGCATATAAAAGAATAACATTTAAACAATATTATACAAAATTTTCATTAACACTTTGTATCCCACCGGCACTTTAATATCTCATAAAAAAATTTCTCAATATAGCCTAAATTTACTACAGGATTTCATTGGATTAAATAAATAAATAAATGAAAATGGAAAAAAAAAATTTCTTATATTAATATGGGATGTTTCTCATGCATAAAGAAATGTAATAAAAAAGTTTCAAGCTATTTTTCCGGAAATAAGGTAATTTGGGACTTAAAGGGTTAAAAGTTTGAAAAGTTCAGCCGGTGGGTTTCGGTTTTAATAGTCCCTTCAAAAAGCGGTGGACACGATTTCTGAGAAACTAATGAATCGATGTTACTGAAATTTTGCATACTTTTTCAAACCGGAATTAACTAGCGACTGAACGACAGATAAAAAAAAAAAAAAAAAAAAAAAAAAAAAGATTGAAATTTGAATATTTAGAGGAGTTGTATGCAAAAGCAATATAATTTTCAGTACATTTTACTCCAAGTATAGCCCTGTAAAATTAGTAAAATGGAAAAGAAAAAAAAAAAGAAAGAAAAAAGGAAAGAAAATTCTTTCGTGTACTCTTTAACTACATTTCTTGCGACCATAGAAGCCTCTGCGCAAGTGCGGATTCAATGAGTCCACTAGTAAAATAGGGGAGACAAGCTTTTCGTTGAGTGAAAATAAGCGATAAGGGAATACCGAATGACTGGAGGCTTACTAAATTCAAACCTGTTGGTCAACTTGGAAACCCTCCAAGATTTTCGACTCGTCTTCACTGCTAGGCGTGAGGACGAAACGTGGTAGGAAATCGCGCTAGGAAGCGCTAGGAACCACGAAACGCGCTAGGAAACGTGGTTACACTATAAGTACTATAGTCAATTCTATTCTTAAAAAAAAAAAAAAAAAAAAAAAAAACACGCAGAATTTCAATAAGATCGGTGCATTAGTTTTAGAAAAATCTTCCCCACCACTTTTTTTTTATTTTTTTTTTTAGAATCTCCGGAAACTAGGTGTGAAGGCTTATTTCCAGTACGGGTATAATAATTCACCATTAGATAGTGTAGTTACCATTCGACTGTTTCCACTAGACCATATGTTCGTATAAGTGGAAAATTTTTCCTTTTCTTGCGTTGTTCGCCGGCAGTCATCTGCTTTATATCTCTTCGATTAAAAAACCCACGATTCTATCCAGAGGTGTTAAAAGGGGCAATATCCAGAAATCAATAAAGATCAACACAAAAATGTACACAAAATTTTTTATTGACTTGCAGCATGAAATAAGAAGGGAAGGTGCCCCTAACGGATAACTTTTTATGACCTACATTGGTGTGCTCTAAGTAGGAGCGATCAGAAAAGAAAGAATAATAAAATTTTAGTCAAATTCAAATTATCATTACATATTGGAATTAATTTTCATCGTCAGCAAAAGCACATAAAAAGTGTGGATCTTTTTAAGATACGTTATACTCTAATCAAGCTAATAATTTTGAATACACAGAGCAGGAGTGCCAAAAAATAATAAGCCTTCAATTTCGCTAATCTTAAGACATGAGAAATGAGAAGCCACAATGGACAGAGACGTAAAATATAGCAATATTTTAATTCAGTTCAAGGATAATTTTGTCTAACTGAATAAAATTGCTTTCGAAGTTAAACTATGATTTAGGAGAAACATAAATGAAATGAGCCATGTGTTATTCTTTGCAGAGTGAATTTCTTTTACTTTTTTTTTTTTTTTTATTGATGAAGAAACAATTCGGATGTTATTAAAGATTTATATTGAATACACGAATAGATTATTATGTAAAGCGTTAAAAACATGAATAAAAATTAAATCGAGAATTTTCAAATATATTTGATTTCTACATCACACTAGGAATAGTGGCTGAAATTTTCAAAATTTTTAAAATAAATTTTATAAAATATTATTTAAATGTTGCTATTTTATATGCTCAAAATTTTGAAAAAAATATTTATTTAGTATATTAGAAGAATAGAGGGAAAGTATGCTGTATTTAGGCTTCGAAACTTATGCAATCCCTTAACGGATTTGGTAAAAATATTTATATCGGAGATCAAATAAAATTTTTACTTTCACTATTAAAAATAAAGTTCCTCTTTTCACAAAAAAGTAAAAGATGATGCTAACTTGGGCTAAATTAATTGTAACCAATATTTTTGAAATTTGGTTAAGCTAAGCAAATATGCACTAAGATATGCACTAAGCTTTACTATTTTCATCGTGCTTTACTAAAATAGCAGTACTACAATAAGAAATTTTAGACCGAATTTGTAAAAATATTGTTTGTAGCTATTTGGTACTAAGTTTCGACATTTTGGTGGTGGTTAATACTAAAACAAAACTACAAAAATGGTTAAATTTAGCATCCAATTTCCGAAAATATTATTACACTTGAATTGACTTAAATTAGCGTCATGGTTTCAGTGAAATAATAATATTTATTTTCAACAGTGTAATATATGTGTGTACTATGTGAAGTACTGTATATCTCCAGTTGTCCGCATTCGGAACATAGGCCTGGATGGAACTTACTCAGTGGGAAAATTCTCGAGGGTCCTTGTCCGTATTCATATGAGTTTCAATGAAAATTATGGAGAACACTTAAAGGCTAGCGCTAGGCCAATGAGCATGATCTGGATACGATCCTCGCACCTCACAACTATCAGAACAGATGTGTAGAACTTCAATAAGTTAGGTCCATTTAATGACATTATACGGTGTATAGCCTGGCTTTACTGAGAAGTTATAGCTATACAATGAAAGTATTTTTTAAACTATATTTAAAGACATACTTATTTTCAAACACATAAAAATTCAATAAAATTTGTTATAAATTTATATAAATAGCTTATTGACAAAAAAATATTTTAATAACTCAATTCATCTTTCATTTGTTTGTCCCTTATTAAAAATTGTAACTTTTTACTTTCTCATAGCCATATATCTGGTATAGAAAGCTTTGACTTTGATCAAATTTTCGAACTTGTTTTTTTTTTTTTTGTTGTTATATTTACACGTTTTGTGTTCCCCTTCAATCTGAAAATCATATTTTTAGCGATTAGTCTGTGCGTGTGACTGTTATCAGCATATCCCGCGAATAAATAAAAGCAGGATCTCCAAACGCGGTATTTTCAATCTGTATTACATAGTGCAGCTACACTAAACCTGTTGAGATCAAGGTAATGGTTCGTGTACAGGGACATCCAAGAGAGTTCAAATACATTACGTCTATTATCGAAATTTCTGATATGTACAGTGTAACATGTGTAAACAAAATGGTAGGTAGGTGGGTTGGGTTTTATGTCACGCTAGTACTGCGCTATGGGTAATTGGCGACGGTCTGGGACGCGCCCTAAGGATGGTCCGGAGACATGCCATGCCAAATTTGATCCTCCACCGAGGGGAGGGCTCCCTTCGCTTTGATGACTTCCAGAGGTTTAATTTTAATGGGAACACGCAGGGAATTGCGGCCGCGGCAGATTTTATGGGCACCAGCCACCATTAGTGTTCACGACGGTCTTTGGCCGGCTCGAGTTTCGAACCCGCAATCTTCCAATTACGAGCTCGGCTCTCTACGGACTGGGCTACCGTGACCCCTAAAGAAAATGGAATGAGCATATTTTTTTATATGCATAAAAGAATTTTTTGTGTAGACTGTGGAATGGAAAGCATTCATCATTCGTTGACAGGGCTACCCAAAGTATTTGCATATAATGGGGTAATACTTGGAAATCACTGAATGTTTTATTTTCTGTAAGGTATTTTTTTTATATAACACGAAATTTAAGTAGACAATGTGATATGAATATAGTTTATAAATAATATACAGGGCTACCCAAAACTGAACTAAACGTTCGTTTCTATTTCATGTAATGGATCGAAGTGCTTTTCTACATTTTACTTTGTCCACAAACACTGCTCGAGAAAAACAAAAAAAATATATATTACAAACTATTAACAAAGTGTTCTTTGCAGTTCTACTTTTAATTCTATTTATTGCATAATATAATGTTTTGAGGTACTCTGAATACGAAAATCCAGTTTTTAGCGGTTGATGTGTTTGCCTATCTGTTACCTGCATATTTTAAAAGCAAGTAAATGTAGAAAATACACATTTTTAGTATTGTGAAGTTTGTATTATGTATCCACTTGAAAAATTCGATCATGATTGGCAAGTGTGAAAGCAAATTACCAACAGCCTTAATAAAAATAATAACAATAAATATAGGCACTGTAATTGAAGGGAGAGTGGAGGGGGTGGTACCACCTTCACACAGAATTTTACGTCAAATAAAACTATTCTTAAACTTATTTTATTCTACTTTTAAAGTAGATTGAACTTTATTATCTTACCTTATTGGTATTACGACTGAATCTGCTATTTATCTTTATAATATTAAAATCCAGGGTAAGGAAAGTCGTGTGAGTGATAGACCAGATTATTTTAATTGTTAAACTTTATTCTGAAAAACAAAATCCATAATTTTTCAAGTGTTATTTTCTTCTAAATTTCAACATTATTAAATTCATTTTGAAACGATGTTTGATTTTTTTGTCGATGGAGTCAATATTGAATAACGCAAGGCTGTCATATTACAAAAAAAATATTTCATGACGAAACTCAAATTTTATCTTTCATTCCCATATGCGTATATATATATATGTGTGTGTATATATATATATATATATATATATATATATACATTTATATTTATACATTTATACATTTATATTAATATATATATATTACTTACGAAAATTTATCTTATCTATCGGAAGCGTATTATTGCGTAATTTTGAAAATATGACGTTTCTAGCGATGGAAGTGAAATGAAAGATAAAAAAAAAAAAAAAAAAAAAAAAAAAAAAGCTTTGTTTTGCTAAATTTGAAACCTAAAATAATTCGTAATGTTTCTTATCCTTTTTTCATATCTTAGGATCAATATTTAAAGGTATTTATTTACGTTTAGATAATTGCAGCTTTTATTTAAATAAATATGTATGGTTATGAAATAACTTTATTAGAAGTTAGAAATTGTATTAAGTAAATTAAAGATAAAAAAAAATAAATAAATCAATATTAATTAAATTTGGTAAATAGCTTGTTTTCCTTACATACATAGCACTTTCATTTCGGGTCCAAATTTTTCTCAATCAGAAAACTTCTACTAATATTTTTACTTTCTTTGTTATTTTCCTCCTCGCTTACAACTAAGTAGCCCGATCTGTTTTCTATTAGAGAAAGAATCTTGTTCAACAAAAATTCTTGTAATGACTTAGATAATATTCAAATCGATAACAGTTGGCGCTACATGTTAGTAAGCGATAGAATATATACACAATAAGGCTAGCATAGATGTGACACGATTAGGGCGAACTGAAAAGAAAAAACAAATTATTAAAGGAATGCCCAAATAAATGCAGAATCTCCTAAAAGCCAAAGGGGGGCATACAAAAATTTAAATTATTATTTTGGGATATTTTGATCCTCCTTTTACTTTCTCTTACTCGTATATATATGGCAGAGAAACTATTGTTTTGGAGTCAAACTTTCGAAACTGAGTTTTTCTTATATTAACAAGTTCTGAGGTCCCCTACATCCGGAAATCCTGTTTTTAGCGGCTGGTCTGTGTTTGAGTGTCTGTTATCTGTATATTTCAAGAACAATTAATAGCAGGAAGTCCAAATTCAATATTCTAAATCTATGTCATATTGTGATGCTACACAAAACATTTCGTTGAGATCAAGCAAATGATTCGTGTTCAGAGACATTCAAAAGAATTGAAATACATTACATCTAGGTGGGTAACATCTGGCAAGTACAGTGTTATGGCTGCCTGTATAGGCTGCCTTAAACAAAATTGAATGAAAATATTTTTTGTATGAATAAAAGCATGTTTTGTGTATATTGTGGTATGGAAATCCTTTATATTTCGTTCACAGGGCTGCCCAAAGTATTTTTATATATCAGTGCTATACTTGGAAATTGCTGGAAGTGTATTACACTTTGTGTCAGATGTCTTTAATATAAAACTAAATTTAAGTACACAATGGGATGTGTATGTGGGTTATAGATAATAAACAAAGCAACTCAAAATTAAGCTAAACGTTCTTTTTAGTGCTAGAGGCCTATTTCAGTCGGTACAGTTGTCGAATTTTTATACGTCACTCTTAATTAGTGCTAGAGGCCTATTTCAGTCGGTTTATTAAATGGGGATTTATTAAATGAAGTCCCCCCAAGGCACAACTTTGACATGAGTCCCACCCCCAGGCCCAACTTTGACATGAGTCCCCCCAAGGTACCCCTATTTCAGTCGGTACAGCGTTGTCGAATTTTTATAATACACTCTTAATAGTGCTAAGGGCCTATTTCAGTCAGTTTATTGAATGGGGATTTATTGAATGAAGTCCCCCCCAAGGTACCCCTATTTCAGTCGGTACAGCGTTGTCGAATTTTTATAGGTCACTCTTAATAGTGCTAAGGGCATATTTCAGTCGGTTTATTGAATGGGGATTTATTGAATGAAGTCCCCCCAAGGCCCAACTTTGACATGAGTCCCCCCCAGGCCCAACTTTGACATGAGTCCCCCCCAAGGTACCCCTATTTCAGTCGGTACAGCGTTGTCGAATTTTTATAGGTCACTCTTAATAGTGCTAAGGGCCTATTTCAGTCGGTTTATTGAATGGGGATTTATTGAATGAAGTCCCCCCCAAGGTACCCCTATTTCAGTCGGTACAGCGTTGTCGAATTTTTATAGGTCACTCTTAATAGTGCTAAGGGCATATTTCAGTCGGTTTATTGAATGGGGATTTATTGAATGAAGTCCACCCAAGGCACAACTTTGACATGAGTCCCCCCCAGGCCCAACTTTGACATGAGTCCCCCCCCAAGGTACCCCTATTTCAGTCGTTACAGCGTTGTCGAATTTTTATAGGTCACTCTTAATAGTGCTAAGGGCCTATTTCAGTCGGTTTATTGAATGGGGATTTATTGAATGAAGTCCCCCCACGCCACAACTTTGACATGAGTCCCCCCCCCCAGGCCCAACTTTGACATGAGTCCCCCCAAGGTACAACTTTGACATGATTCCCCCCCCAGGCCAAACATTGACATGAGTCCCCCCCAAGGCCCAACTTTGACATGAGTCCCCCCCAAGGCCCAACTTTGACATGAGTCCCCCCCCAAGGTACAACTTTCACATGATTCCCCCCCCCAAGGCACACCTTTGACATGAGTTCCCCCCGAGGCACACCTCCCCCTCATTGGGAAAAAGAGAAAAAACGTTGTTTTGCGGCTATCACACAGTTTGGACTTCCAACGTTATTTGTTACAATATCTGCAGCTGAAACACATTGGTTTGATTTAATGAAAACTTTATCATGGAATTTAGATCGTCACGAATTAACTAAAGAAGAATTTGTCGATATTAACAAGTTTAGCAGTAGGCCTCTGGCACTAAATTAAAATCTGTCAATGTCAGATTTTCATGTTTTAAATAATGAAATAATGTCGTGTCTGTATATTTTCTATTGAATGTAATTGGTGGAAGGGCTTTGCTACATTTTACAATCTCGACGAACATTGCTCAGAAAGGAAAATTAATTTTTCATACCCATACTGCAAATATAGTAATTTTTTAAGTTCTATTTTCAAGAAAGTTCTACATTCTTGTTTTTTGTATAATATCATGTTTTGAGGTGCACTGAATATGAAAATCCAGTTTTTAGCGGGTGATTCGTATGTATAACTTTTATCAACATAACTTAAAAACATGTAACTTCAAGAAATTTAAAATGGGTATTGTAAAGTTCGTATTAGGTTGCCACTTGAAAAAATTTATCAAAATTAGCAAATTTGAAGGTAAATTAAAAATAGGCTTGAATTAAAAAATAAATAAATACAGGGAATATAATTAAAAGGGGGTGAAAAGTTAATTAAGGAATTGGTTAATTAATAAGAATTACATGTCAAATAAAACTGATTCTAAACCTACTTTAGATTATTCTCAATGCAGATTGAACTTTATAATCTTACTTTGTTGATCTTATGACTTAATCTGCAGTCTATCATTATAGTATTGAAATGCAGTGTAAGCAGAGAAAATCCTTTGAGTAAAGCGCCAGATTATTTAGTTTATCTACATTAGAACAATAATTAGTAATGTTTAAAGAAATAATTTTGCATTAAAAATGTGTTTTTTACTTTCTCTTACCCATAGGGTCGAGAACGTATTGTTTTAGGGTCACATTTTCGAACGTGAGTTTTTGTTATATTTATACGTTCTGAGGTGCCTTGAATACGAAAATCATGTTTTTAGCGAATAGTCTGTGGGTCTGTCATCAGCATATCTCAAGAACAAATAGTAGCAGAAATTCCAAACTCGGTATTCTAAATGTGCATTATATAGGGATGCAACGAAAAAAAAAAAATTGTAAATGTAATATTGAGAATAAATTTAACTTTTTTTTTGGATATTTAGTGTTTTACTACTTCTCTAATATGTAAATCGTCTGTATTATCATAAAAGATAATTTTTTTAAATAATACAGTATCTGGCCAAATTATTAGACCAAAGAAAATATTTAAAGTTTTTTTGAAATTAGAAGTTTATTTTCCTGACCTGTTCAAAATTAATATTATTTAATTAGTGTTACCTTAAGCTTATTTCAGTACCTTTATTATAGAAAAATTTTCAAGCTGGCAACAAAGACAGTTAGTTATTATTCTGTGATACAATGGTATAGTTGTAAATTTGCATTATAACGTAAAATTTGTTCTGCTTGTTTATTTAGGATTGAAGCGAATATTTTGCTGCAAAAAGTAAGTTTCGCATTGTTATTAATATCGTGTGGGATATTCAACATTTTTATTCATTTATTATCATAAAAATTTTTTGTTCCTTTATTTTAGATGGGAAGAAAGGCTGACCTTTCACCAAAGAGAGTAGGGCAGGTTTATGGTCTACTGAAGGCCACTAAACTGACCCAAAATCAAATTGCAGCAAAGGTAGGAGTATCCAGAAGCTCAGTAAAAAATATTAAAAAGAAAATGGTCTTAAACATAAGTTTGGATCCATCATGGAAGAATAATAGTGGACGAGCTCGCATTACAACGCCGAGGAAGGATCGAAAAATACGAGACATTTATATAAATAACAGAAAGAAACCGCTACGCATGTTAATGAAAGAAGTTCAAAATGAAGGCATTAATATATCAGAAAGAACTTTGAGACGTTGCTTAGCAGAAAATAAACTCATTGCCATGAAACCGGCTCGCAAGCCAAGGCTTACATCAGAAATGATGAAAAAACGCTTGGAGGGGGCAATAAAGTACAAAAATTGGACAATAGAAGACTGGAAAAAGGTATATAGCTATTTATTTTGATCAACGATATATTGGCATTTATAATGAATATAAAGATATTAAATAAAAAGCAATTTTGTTTAATTTTCAGGTTTGCTTTTCTGATGAATCGGTTTTTCATGATTTAATTGAAAAAACCAAATTTGTTCGGCGGCGTCCAAACGAGAAATACAAGTCAGATTGTATTGTTCCCACCATCAAACATCCTCCATCCGTCATGGTGTGGTGTGTCATATCAGGAAAAGGTTCTGGTCCTCTCTATGTGGTCAAAAATACAATGAAACAAGATCAATACCTGAAAGTCTTACAAACCAGGCTCACGCCACAAATGCAAGAATGGTTTCCTGGAGACGAGGAACCAGTCTTCATTCATGATGGTGCTCCATGCCATAACGCTAAAAGTGTATTGAAGTATTTAGAGCGAAAAAAAAAACTAAAGTTCTTGATTGGCCAGGCAACTCGCCTGATATGAACCCTATTGAAAATGGTTGGGAGTTGCTGAAAAAAGAAATGTATAAGAAAAATATAACCAATAAGGTAGAGTTGCTGGAATATTTAACATACCAGTGGAATCATAATAAAGATCTTCAAGAAAACATCCAAGCATGCATAGAAAGTATGCCTCGTCGTGTTAAAGCCCGTTTACTACTCCGATTCAAAAAATTAGAATAATGAAAAGAAATATGGTCAAGGGAAATGAAAATCGAATTTATCAAATAAATAATCAACAATATCAAATATAAAGTACTATTATATGAATCTGCATATTTTGGAGATTATAAAAATGTAAACACATTACAATGAAATAGAAAATATATTTAAATCAGCTAACAACAAAAAATTCAAAATATTAGACAACTTTCTAACATGGTTCAAAAAATTAGAATAATGAAAATATATTGAACATAATTTAAACTCTAAGTATTTTTACTTGCTAATCAGTACTTTGTTGCATCACCCTTAGCTTTAATGACAGCTCTTAAACGTTTTGGCATGTTTTTAACTAAAGGTTCACAATCTTTTTTATCCAAATCCGCCCATATGCTCTTTATACTAGAAATAAGTTCTTTTTTGTCTCTAGGCGCAACTTCTTGAAGTCGTTTCTTCATAATTCCCCACAAATTCTCGATAGGATTTAGATCGGGTGAGTTTGCAGGCCAAGGGAGTACAGGTATGTCCTTCTCTTTGAGCCATTTAGTTGTTGATTTGGAAGTGTGGGGAGAAGCTGAATCTTGCTGAAACAAGAAATCGTCATCACATAAATCCTCAGCTGAAGGAATCATGAAATGTTCAAGAATTTCTTGATAGACTTCTGAATTGACTGTTGTGGAAACAATACACAACCTGCCTGGGCCTTCAGCAGTCATGCAGCCCCATACCATAACAGAGGTCGCAAATTTAAACGAACGTTTTAAACATTCTTTCTTATAAGCTTCATGTTTGAGTCTCCAGACACGTATACCTTGATTTCCGTGAGACACACAAAACACACTTTCATCGCTGAAAAGTATCTTTTTCCAATCGTCGTGATCCCAAAATAGCCTTTGTTTACATCATTTAACTCTAGCAGCCCTTTGCTTAGATGATAAGAATGGCTTTATCTTAGGCACACGTGATCTAAAACCTAATTTGCGAAGTCGTCGTAGTGTTGTAGATTTGGAGACATTTATACCCATTTCTTTCCATTTTCTATGCACATATCTCACACTCCGAAAACGATGTTTCTTCACAATCTTTTTCAATTGCCTTTCATCTCTTCTTGAAGTTACTGGCTTTCGACCACTTTTAAAGTGTTTATTTTGAAAACACTTATTATTAGAATATTCTCTCAAAACTCTACTCACACTTGCTTGAGAGCATTTCACTTCTTTTGCTATAAAAAGTTGTGTTTTTCCTATTTCGTGCAAGTAAGTAGAGTTAAATGGTGTAAACAAAGGCTATTTTGGGATCACGACGATTGGAAAAAGATACTTTTCAGCGATGAGAGTGTGTTTTGTGTGTCTCACGGAAATCAAGGTATACGTGTCTGGAGACTCAAACATGAAGCTTATAAGAAAGAATGTTTAAAACGTTCGTTTAAATTTGCGACCTCTGTTATGGTATGGGGCTGCATGACTGCTGAAGGCCCAGGCAGGTTGTGTATTGTTTCCACAACAGTCAATTCAGAAGTCTATCAAGAAATTCTTGAACATTTCATGATTCCTTCAGCTGAGGATTTATGTGATGACGATTTCTTGTTTCAGCAAGATTCAGCTTCTCCCCACACTTCCAAATCAACAACTAAATGGCTCAAATAGAAGGACATACCTGTACTCCCTTGGCCTGCAAACTCACCCGATCTAAATCCTATCGAGAATTTGTGGGGAATTATGAAGAAACGACTTCAAGAAGTTGCGCCTAGAGACAAAAAAGAACTTATTTCTAGTATAAAGAGCATATGGGCGAATTTGGATAAAAAAGATTGTGAACCTTTAGTTAAAAACATGCCAAAACGTTTAAGAGCTGTCATTAAAGCTAAGGGTGATGCAACAAAGTACTGATTAGCAAGTAAAAATACTTAGAGTTTAAATTATGTTCAATATATTTTCATTATTCTAATTTTTTGAACCATGTTAGAAAGTTGTCTAATATTTTGAATTTTTTGTTGTTAGCTGATTTAAATATATTTTCTATTTCATTGTAATGTGTTTACATTTTTATAATCTCCAAAATATGCAGATTCATATTATAGTACTTTATATTTGATATTGTTGATTATTTATTTGATAAATTCGATTTTCATTTCCCTTGACCATATTTCTTTTCATTATTCTAATTTTTTGAATCGGAGTAGTAATTGCCAAATGTGGCCATACGAAATATTGATTTTTCTGTTAAATTTAATTTATCAGTTCTTTATTTCTTCTATAAGTATTGTATAGTAAAAAAAAAAAAAAAAAATGTCGTTGTATTCTTTAATGTATATGTTTTTGAAATATGAATGAAGAACATATCTTTTTTAATAAAATTCTTCATTAATAAGGTTGTAAACATGAAAAAACGTATAATTTGCCAATGGTCTAATAATTTGGCCAGGTACTGTAATTTTAATAAATTATTTTTTAAAAACAGAATTATTTTTTATTACCGAATTAAATTCTATATAAATGTAGGTGCAGTAATGGAACGGGAGGTTGAGGGGGCGGCAGCCCCCTCACACAGAACTAAATATTATATAAAACTCTTCCGAAACCTAATTTGGATTGTTTAACATAGGTTTACAAAACAGTATTCGTTATCTTACCTTTTAATCTCCAACCTGTATTTATAGTATTAAATTTCAGGGTGAGAGAAATTCGTGTGAGTGACACATCAGATTATTTTTATAAAAATATGAACAATCTCAAAAATTCCCTAAATCTTTGGCCAACACAGTATTTTTATATAAAAATTAATTCAAAAAGTTATTTTGTATATTTGTTTTTAAAAATCATACTATTTGGCATTTTTCAAATAGATTTGAATAACCGTTCAATCACCGGCTTTCCAATAGCACATTTAATTAAAAGTAATTAATATAAATATTTAGAAAATTTTATAATAAATAAAAATAAAAGTATTTTTTATATATTGAAAAATTATTCTGTTTTAGTAAATTGAAAGTTATTTACTTTATTAAAACGTTAAAAAACCCCACAGTCTTTAAAAGATCATTAGTTATTTCATGTGCAATCGGGAAAAAGTTACCTTAGAGGCACGATACTTTCATATTAATTTGAAGAGTTTTAGATTTATTTACTTTAGATAGTTTACAGCCTCAAGCCACAAGTGCCATCCACTCTAAAGATTTTAAATATTTTCTTTATGTTACAGGGAAAATATAACAATTGTTTGTCGTAATTTAAAGATAATGATTGCATGATTGCATGATTGTTAAAATTGTTTTTTAAATAAAAACTGGTATTTGATGTTTCTAAAAGTAACCAATAATTATTTTACGAATTTATTAATATACTGAAAATCCTTTTAAAATCGAAAATACGTTAAAAGTTGAGTAAAAATGGTATATATGTTTAAATATTTGGTGAATTGAGTCCGAAATATAAACAGTTGAATATGCTAGTGTGTATAATCAATTTAGAAAGTAAACGTTTTCGTAATAAGAAAAATTTATATTTTATAAAGATAATTTAGATAAATTTAATGTGTATAGATTTATGCTTTAGAAAAAAATCTATACATAGTTCTTCCATTTAATGTTTTTTTTTTTTTTCTTTTTTGAAAACTTATTTTGAGTTTTATAATTCTAAAATGTTTTAACTCACTTGTTTAACAAAAAATCTAATTTGCGAAAAAAAAAAAAAAAAAAAAAAAAATAGTATTCATTTTAAATACTTTCCAAAAAATCGAAGCAAAATATTAATATTTTGATTTAACTGACAAATTGCATTCAAACATTCATTAATTTGTTTTATATAAAGTTGCTTGAATTACTACGAAATGTATATGAGTTATTGAAGTTTACTTCAAAAATTTTCCTATTAAATTAAGGCCCACCAGCGGACAATCGGTTCTGCGTTCAAAGACATTGTCTTTCGAAGTTTTCTATGGTTTTCTCCGAAACTAGAGTAAATACGGACTAGGAACTCTTCGAAAGACCCCCATGAAAGGCATTTCACCCATAGGTCTAGGACACTAGCATAGTCAATCGGCCTTAAACCCTACAACGAACCAACCAACCAACCAATTAAATTAAATTCCCCATTAAATTAAATTTGTTTTCAGCGATTTAAATAAAATAAAATAAAATACAATAAAACTATATAAATTATATTACAGTCTATGAGGAAAAAAAAAAAAAAACATATGTTGTGGAATTATATCGCACTGAATAGCGACATTCAGGCGAGCAATTAAAATAGGATCTGCCAATTTATGTTTAAAGAAGGTTTATTAGATAGAAGTAAAATAAAATTAGAGCTAATATATACATTTAGTGAAATATAAATTTCATACAAAATATTTTCACTTATTACACTTTTAAAGTAATAAATAAACCATATTTCAAAGAAACATTTATGGTTTATTTCAATCTGTCTCTGTCTCGTGCATTCTAAGATTTTGTGATCCGACATCATTTATATAATTTTTTCTTCCGAAAAATCTGTCACACATTCTCAAGGAAGTCTTTGATTCATGGGAAAGAGACGCTAGAAAATTTTGCGGTCAGTTTATTACGTCAGAAAGTTCAATGTTGTCGGCGAAATCTTTCTCCTTCGGCTAGTTCCAGTTAAGAATTGTTTAGGTCCACTGGGTGACCTGTAAACATTTAGCTACCATTAACGATGATATTGGCTTCAGTAAGTGTATCGAAGATGTTAATGATACTTAATGTCTGCTATTGGATCTTTACATCTTTTTTTCTTTTTATTATTTCTTTATTATTTTGAATTGTAATTTAATTTATATCTATATACTAGGCAAAAAATTTAGATTATACAGTTCCATAGTGCTGTTATAAACAAAATCAATATTGAGTATGGCTATGAAATTTTAGAATTAGTTTAATTGAATGATGTTGAACTAATTAACTAATATGTAATAATATTAAACTAATACCCGTATCACAAAATGTAGCACAATTAAATGCAAGTGCCTCCAAGAAGATTGAATTACAATATAATTCTTTATATGCTCGAGATAAGTGAGTAGTGTAATATGAAAAACTGTTTAAAATAAGGTAATAGCAAACTAACATTATTAAAATTTTTTCTCTGTTAATTTTTTTTTTTAAGTTGCAATTTTTAATTTTTTATACAACCCCTTTAGATTTTTTTTCATATTATTATTTTCTACCTTATATTGAACCTTAAACCACGTTTCAAACTTTTTAGGACACACTGTATATTCAGTTTCCGTTAGTACAATTCATAAATGTTTAAACTATCAATATTTTATAAAATTTAACTAATATAGAATTCGTTAAAATATATAATTCCTAAAATAATAATAATAATAATAACAATAACAAATTTATATGTGCATTACTATGATTTTATTCAGGTAATATAAAACATACATATATTAATTTATGACTAAATATGCTAATAGTAATAAAGTAATATGAATAAACTATAATTTTTCAGTAAATATAGAATACTTTAATATTTATGAAATTTATATTTTTATGTCACATATATACATTTAGTTATACATAAGCGTACGTAAAATTCGAGTTTTGATACATTTATCTAGATAATATGCAACGAATGTATTTTTATTTCTCTGAAGTATTTTGAGTAAACAAATTTACCGTAACCGCAAAACATTCCTTTCTCCTTTCAGACTACTTATGTACACGTAGATACTCACTTCATATTTAATAAAGCAAGAAACTAAGATTGTCTAGACAAGAATATAAGAAATCAATGAAAAAGAAATTTTCATCTGAAATATATTTAAGATGTATGATAAGAAATGCAACAGTTGTCATAATCTAATTTCTTGTAATGAGGAAAAGATATATTTGAGGAGCAAAAATTTTAACCGTATTTTCTCCAATAATAAAAGATTGAGTTAGTGATTTTTATTTAAGCTTAACTTAAAATAGAATGTCCACATATCTTTCTAGTAATAGTAATACATCTAAACAAACTATATTTAAGGTTTAAGTTTAGGCCTTTTTAAATTTGTTAGTTCTTTGTGTTTTCTGAAAAATTCTATCTGAAGGAGAAAATATGGTTTGAATGTTTTCTCCTCATTTAAATAATAAGCCTAAATTGATAGATTTTATTTGTTGCGCATTTTCAAAATATGTAAATACTGATGTTTAAATTTTAATACTTAAGTATTATATAAAAACCATTGAAATCGTACGAAGTAGATTTGAAATTGCAAGGATTGATTTCGAAAGGATCAATATTAACATATTTAAATTAGTCAGTTTATTTTAATATATTTTTTCCAATGCAGCAGGCGATACAAATATTACCCTAACGCCGTACAGAGATCAAAAGAATATGAAAATACAGGAATACAGATCTATGTAAAATACAAAATAGTTTATTTAAATATACGAACATTAAAAATATTATTATAAAAATTATTTAAAAAAAAAAAAAAAAACTTTTTTTTTAAATTCTAATAATATTTTGAAATGTTCGTATATTAAAATAAACTATTTTGTGTTTTACATAGATCTGTATTCCTGTATTTTCATATTCTTTTTATCACTATATGGCGTTAGGGTAATATCTGTATCGCCTGCTGCATTGGAAAAAATATATTAAAATAAACTGATTAATTTAAATATGTTAATATTGATCCATTTTGAATACATCTTTATCAATCTGCAAAATAAAATCATGTTAAATATTTTAATTTATAATTAATATTGTTATTATTTATTAGCTTTAGTTAAAATTCGAATGTATACTTTGTATACTTAATGACTTACATTTCTACTTTCTACTCTTATAAGTTAAAAAAAAATTTTTGGGGGTTAAATTTGCGAATTTTTTTTTTTGATGTATTTGCGAGTTTTGGAAAACTCTTGAATAATAATAATAATAATAATAATAATAAATCAGGATTTTAGCGGATGGTTTGTATGCATGTTTGTATCTGTGTGTGTGTGTGTGTGTGTTTTATCAGCATAACTTAAGAACCGGCATAAGAAAGTTTAAACTCTACATTCTAACTCTGTATCATAAAGGGATGCTACATAAAACATTTTAGGAAAATTCGACAAGTGATTCGTGCACTAGGGTATCAAAGAAAACCAAACACACTACGACCGAGGGTGAAATTTATGGTATATGAGATGAGGGTATTATGGAACACCATTTACATTTCTTTAAATAACTTGACTTGTTTTTAATAAAAATCCCCAAAATCATGATGAGTACATAGTGTATTTATTTCTAATGAATTTTCAATGAAAAAAAATTTTTTTTTTTTTTTTTTTTTTGTTATAAAAAGTTTACTTTAACAAAAAGTTACAAATGGAGGTTAATATGAAGTAGTCGGGTAATATGGAATAGGTGGCTTAAACTGTTTAAACCATAGGAAAACTGATTAGATTTCATTAAATCATCTTCGGAGAACTTTCTGTGACAGAAAATACATTCGGCACCTTTATTTTCTGTTTCTTTAGTTGAATACACAAAGTCAGTTTCAGATGATACTATGAAATCCCTAGTATTCCATAATACACGACACGCCATCTTTAAAAATGAACATTGAAATTGATGGACGAAATATTTTCAGCTAAAAAACGACCAATGTATAACAAAATACAATTCTTTGAGCATGCAGTATGCTTAACATTAATGCTCAAATCACATGTGTACTAGTAAGTTTAAATATTTGAAAACTTACCTGCAAAAACTTTTAAAAATCACAAAACATACTTTGTTCTGTATAGAATGGTACGACAGCAACAAGCGGTTGCTTCTTACTGTATTGCTTCATGGGAATCCTTCTTGAGTAATTCATAGTATTTTGAAGCGATAGCGCAGCACCAATCAGAGCCGAAACCTCGGTATTCCATATTTCCCGACTATTCCATAAGACCCTCCTTACCTCTACTATTTAACTCTCTTAGATAAATTTAAGCAAAATAAAATAAACATATTTGTATACGCATAAAAGCATGTTTTTCATATAGAATATGGCATGAAAATCGTGCATCGTTCGTTTACTCCGTCTTTTGGTACTAGTTGTGACCATTTAGGATGTCATAACGATGTCACATCAACTGGCTGTGCTATTAGAGAAAGACCCAGATAAAAAATAAAAACTTTGTAACAATTGTTTCATGGCTATAAAAAAATGGCATTAAGTGTACATTAAACATTCGAGTGTTCTGAGATATAATGTGGCTAATAATTGTATCAAGTCTTTTTAGTCTAAAATTAAATAAAAATTAGATAAATAAAATAAATTATAAAAATTATATAAATACATATAAATGAGAGAGCATTGTAAAATGCTGTGTAAAATGAGTGCCTTTTTAATGGATGATTAACATGTAAGCTAGACCAGCAACATATTTCATATAATACATATAACACCAAAATAGCCTACAACCAAAAAAGTGTTTAAAAACCAATAACGGATACTGATAGATTTTTGGACGCTGATTTCAGTAAAAATATTTAAAAAATTCCATAACGTACCATTTTTAAAAAAAATTAAAAATTAAAAAGGGATGGAGTGTAAGCACCAAGGTAGATGAAATGTTAACATGATGGTGAACTATTGTTGGATGCTATACAGAGAAGTCCTCCGTACTACCTACATTAGTGCCAAACGGAACATTCAGGGCAAAAGAAAAAGAAAACATTAAGCATATATGAATTCAGGATGTATTAAAGAACGGTAAACATTAACTATTCTAATTAATATAATTTCCAATTAATATAAAATCAATATACATTTAGTAAATCATTTCTAATCGTGTGATAAATTAATGAATTTGTAAATAAAACACTTAAAAGTGTTTAAAAAAAGACCTTCTCTTTACTAGAACATGCAGAATAAGCTTTCTTGCTCATATATTTAAGAGCATTTTAAGAAAATTCCTCACGTTATTGAGAAAAATGGATGCCATATTTGAAATTGACGAATCAAATAATATAAAACTCAGTCATAACATTCCAAACGCTTTTCCTGACTCAAATTTTGCAGGCCGGTGTAATCGTTAAAAGTGCGTATTATAAATTTGGTAAATTATTTTGACAACTTTCAGCATCAATATATGAAAGCCAGACCATTCCGTTTTCAAATCTGTATCAAATTACTCAAAAATATTATTTACGATAAATTTCTGTCAATATTTCTTTTTATATGGTAATATAGTAATAATATTTCAATATTATTATTGTTGTTTATTATTTTATTAATTATTTTCCAAGCATGTATGCATGAGATATTTAAATTTCATTAAAAATTATTTTTGTTTATATTTAAATGTGAATTTTAATTAAAACATAAGATAAAATTTTTAGTGTTATTACAGAAAACTACAGCTATCGATAAAGATTATTCTGAAATTTATTTTAAGAGATCTAAGCTTGCTTACAGCGAAATGAAAATCTTGTTCTAGAACTGACATTCAAGACTGTTAATGAAAAAGATTCAAACTGAGTGCATCGAGCAGCTTTATATTTCATTAATCCTGACACGAAAGACCGAAGCTTTGGAGATTCTTGAAAAGAGAAATTGTCATTTCTTACTAATTAAAATAGTATTTAAGCATCCTTTTATACAGAAAAGTTTACGTAGTGTCGCAAAGTTATACTGTTATTGGAAATTCTCAGGAAATTATTTTCAGAAAATCCTGATTAATTATAGAGAAAAAGTTTGTTTATTAAACGTGTCAATAAACAAATATTTTTGTTTTAATTATATATTTAATTACCAGTATATGTATTTTTTTATTAGAAAAAAAAAACTTGAAATAACAATCAAATTTAAACTTATTAAAGTAAGATATTTATATAAGCATTACTATTTTTTACCCCTTGTCGCACAAATTTATGATTTGAAAAATTTGGTTATTGGATAAATTAAGTATAAACATTAAAACGCAAGTTATGGGATTACGTCATTTGAAGTGACAGTGATTTATTTTTGTGTCATACAATATAACAATTTAAAAGCACAAAGAAACTGTACATTTACAAATCAAAACAAAATTTTTATCTCTTTATCTATGATACACAGTGAAACAATTTCTGGCAGCTGACAAGCATACCCTGCCCCCTCCCATTACAAATACTGCACATCCAACATCACCTATGTGGTTCCTTTTTTGTGCTACAGAGGGCGAACACTTTGGTGGTCCATGCATTAGTATGAGTTTTGCCTCAGATATTCTTTCCCTCTCCCCCAACTTGTAAAACCTCTCTGATTTAAGTTTTCTACTAGTGATATAGCTATCACAAAATAGTAAAATAGCTATCAAAAATATATTACAGCCCTTACGTTCCAATCCCTTACACAAATCAAGCTCAACCCTCTGCCTTGTATTAATTTCAAACTGATTTTGCCTCTTTCCACTGTTGACTTGAATGTCACAGCCATATTTCAATTTATCAGCTCCAAACCATGTCTTATAGCCTCTCTTGATGGGCTTTTAAAGCATATTTTATTTGTAAGAAACCTTATCTTTAAATTTTACCATACATTCAGCTACGGCTTAATGTTTAGTAGTGGCATAATTATTATTAAATATGTCTTTGTGTGAGATTGCACTGTTATCATTTGGAAGACAATATCTTTTCAAACTTATTTAGCGAAATCAGTGAGATCATATATATAACCCTCAGTTCTACACGGCAAGACCAGAAATCATGATAATTCCTAGGTCGTTTGAATCCTTCAAGATACTTATTTCTAAAAACACTAGCACTTCATCTTTACATACAGGCTTATATCGTTTACAATGAGTCTTTATGTGAGATTACACTGTTGTCATTTAGATGACAATATACATTCAAACCTATTTAGCGACATCACTGAGCTCATATATTTAACCCTCAGTTCTACACGGCAAGACCAGAAATCAAGATAACTCCTAGGTCGTTTGATACCCATCAAGATACTTATTGATAAAAGCACTACCATTTCATCTTTAAGTATACGCTTATATCGTTTATTCTTCTGCGTTTTATATAAATTAGTATGAAACAATATATGTTTAATCAATTCATAAAAGGAAGAATTTAAATAAAAAATCAGCTAGTGACATTTTATTATATCATGGTTGAGTCTAACTTTTACACTGACATACTGAACTGTATATTTTACCCTATTACAGCGAATTTTACCCGAAGTAATAGTCATAAAGGAAGACAGAATACTTCATCATCACTGTTATCATTACATTATTACCAATGCCTGACATAATTAAGCCTCTCGTATTTCTGGATAGCAACAGTTCATATTCACATCCACATTTCTCAGTAAGTATATTATCGTAATTATGGGCACTTTCGCCCCAGTCTGAATGAGATTTATAGGTAATTTCATCCAAACTTCTAAAATTTCCTTCATGTGCAACGACCTGATATAAAACCATCATTTTATTCATTAAACTGCGTTAAATATAACTATGCTTTTATAATATTTATCAATTTTAGTCACTTTTCTATTATAATATGAATATCAATGGTTTATGACATCTATGTATAAGGATGTCAATATTTCAAATAACTAATCGTACACCATCCAAAAGGTAGCCAGCCTGAGTACTTTCGGACTACCAGTAGAAAACTTAAAGCACTTTACTTTAGCACTATTTTGCTGGTGCTGAAAAGAGCTCAGATGATGTGTATGAATATACAATAGATGACAGAAATATGCAAATCACCATAAAGATAGTCGCATATGAAGCCAATATGACCGTCATGAAAAAAAAAAAAAAAAAAAAAAAAGTTGAATGGATTTAATTGAAACTACTACGTATAAAAGGGTTGAAAAACAAACAAATTTTTTTTTAGAAAAATTAAGAACGTATTTTATTTTTCCATGTAGTTGAATTTAATATTTGTTAAATAATGTTATATAATGGTGTCATACTCTATTATAATACTAAGGTTTAAAGTAATGTAATTAAACTAAAAAATCTATATTTTCCTGTACAAATTCACTCAGTACAAATAAGTTATTAAAATTATTATTTATTATCAGGCTACGCCCGCTTCGCTGGTCACTAAATTTAAATGAATTTTTGAAAGAATTGAATTAATATTTACTTTTTTACACCACATTATAGACAAAAACTTAAAAAAAAAAAAAAAAAAAGAAAAGAAACTGAAATTGCTCCAAACCTCGCTTCGGGTACCCGCTGTCTACGGCAGCTCTTTTCCCGCCCGCACTGCATCAGATCTAGTTTTCCCATGCCTGCAGAAAGATCTTTCCCGGGCACTTTAGCCTGGATATTTATCAATGACAGGGGGATCTTCTACTATTTAAGAACTACGATTTTAAAGATGACTGTATCTTGGCATCTATTAAATATTTTAGTTTTGACACGGTGGCTATTAGTTCTGAAGCTTTTGTAGACCAGTTTTGTGTAACACCAAAATAAATGAAAAGTATCAGTCTTATAAATACAAATTAGGTACCAAATGAAAGGGGGCGATTTTTCTGAAACCAGGGGTTCAAACAGTGTTTCGACACGACAGTTAAATTTTTTTTAATTTATTAGATTATAAAATTTAGGTGTCAACACTTAATTTTAATTCATTTCAGTCATTTTAAAAGGAAGCTGGCCCAGTTTTACATTCAAAGAATGAGATAAAAAATAATTAAAAATTTTACAGATTGAAATTAATAGTCCTCCGTACTAAACTAAATTCTGTCTTTCACAGAATTTGTTTTTATTTATTTATTTATTTTTTTAATGGAGTCAGAGATAAACCGCGAAATTATAATTTAAACATTTAGCTAAATTAACGCACATTTTAAAACAAATTTAAAAATATCGAATAATGAAGGATTTGATTCTATAAATAAATTCAAACCAAATTTACAAAACCTTATGTATATACTACCACGTCTTCCCGTTACTGCTCGGGTTAAAGTAGTGCTTACAAAATTTTTGAATTAAAGAAAAAAAACAAAATAAAGAATGTATGAGAAAGAACTAAATTTAAATTAAATGAAAATGAAAATCATTTAGCTTTATTATATACTGACTGAACATTTTGAATAAATATATCCCAAGCCCAACCCAGTGAAACAATAATCATTTACATAAGGAAGACGCATTTTTGGAGACATCAAATTTTTTATTTATATATGGAAAGAAATAATAATAATAATAATAAAAATATATTTACTGACATTTACATAATAAAATTGAACCCCTTCCCCTCCTTTTTCTTAATTTTCCACGTGTTATAAATAAACATATTTTCTTTTATGTCTGGAAAAAAAAATAAAGTGCAATTTACTTATTTATTATTGGCATAAATTTGATTTTTCGTTTTAATAATTTTAAAGTTAGAACGGACTTTTTATAAAATATTTTTTGAACCAATTATGCGATTGAACTAAAATATATTTCATTAACTAGATTCTGTCCTGATTAATAAGCGGGTAATTTTCATAGTGATCGATTGAATGGTGTAGCTTTGCATAGCGAACTAAAATTTGGGCAGATACAACGAGAAACTTTCTGTTTTATATATATGGATAAAATAATAAAATGTTATGTTATACAAAGTCAAAAGTACCTGGAAGAGATGTAAAATCTATAGAGGACCAAAATAAGCAGATTTAGTATAGAAATACCGGTGCGGAAATATTATACGTAAGATCAATTACGTAATGAATTATTAATAACGGAAAACTGAAAAAGACAGGTAAAGTAATTAGGTGGTTTCGTAGTAGGGATTAAAACCGATTGTTTACACAATGTTAAGGAGCCAAGTCTGAGTAGGACACCCTCCGTTGGGGTCCTTTCTAAAAATTTAGTTTCGGAGAAAACCTCGGAAAATATCAAACGGCTAGGTCAACATGCGCGACCAGGAATCGGACACGGTACCTTCCGAGACAGTCTAATCGTTTCGAGAGCAGAACCTCTCGGTCGCAAGTGAGGCAAAAAATCATTAAAAAATTAGAACAATAGAACATCCAGTCGTATCCGAAGCTAAAATGCCTTATCGTGGTTATTGCGACCAGCCGAAATCATAACTTGTATTAAAAGTCCCATCTCCTGATGAGCGGGTTCGCATACCGACATAGAGGGAAGAATATCTATTATAGTGCATACATAAACAGTGTTAATATGTATACGGTTGATTGGTTGGATGGGTTTTACGTCACACTAGTGCTGCGCAATGGACAATTAGCGACGGTCTAGGACTCACTACTAGAGGTAGTCAGGAGACATGCCATCACAATTTTGATTCTCCACAGAAGGGATAGCTCTCCCACTTCCGTGTCCCCCAGAGGTATAATATTTGATGGGAACATGGAGGACATTGCGGCCTTCCCAGATTTTACGTGCACCAGCCACCATAAGTGTACACGGCAGTCTTTGGCCGGCTCGAGTACCGAACCCGCAATATTCCAATTACGAGTCCGGCGCTCTGCCGACTGGGCTGTCGCGGCCCTTTAATATGTATACATGTTGACTGGATTTAAATAGTGCATAATAACGCCATTCTGTTGGAATGATTAGTATTAAATGTTTTCCTGGGTCATTGTCTTCTACAAAATGTTTTATTCAGTCTTTGATTTGGATTTACAATTTATATTTTTACAATATATCCTAAACGAATTACAAAGTAATAGTAAATTTCTACTGAGGAGCTTCCTGATGCTTCATTTCTATATTCTATGAAACAAACAAAACGAATAAAAAGATGGAAAAGAAATACAATTGCTTACATAAACAAATTTATATATTAAAAAATATATATATTAATTAACGATTCTTGAAGAAAAATGTTTTATGAAATCATATGTACAGAAAAAAAAAAGTTAATGATAATTTTATGATAACTCTTTAAGGAATAGTAAAATTTCTGCAACAAGTTAGCAAACAACTGTTTAAAAATATGAACATAATGGAAACATCCATGCAACATAATTTAAGAAAAGTGTCTATGTTTCTAATAGAAGCTAAATGATGATTAATAAGCTTTTATGTTATGTATATTATTATTTAACAAATAGAAAGGATGACTTAAAGAGTTATTAATAGTTATTAGAATTTTTATTATCTTAAATTTGAGAAAAAAAAAATATTGCAACAAAATACACTTTATTCAACAAAAGAAAAAAAAAAAACAGTTAATTTTTTTAATTAAATGTCAATTTTTTAATTTAAAACTTATGCATGAGTAAAAATATGCAAAAGTTTCACTATAATAGAAGATAAAACACTTATATATTAGATATAATTGTTATAAAAGCAGATGATAAAACTCGATCTTATATATGAAATGTATTTAAAAAAATGCCTGATATAATATTATATTGTTAACTTTTTTAAATATTTACTTTAACGGACGTCCGAGTATTTCATTTTGTATTTAATAAAGCTTATTTAATCTTTCAGTACTTCTCCGTTTAAAGACCGCTACACAATTTGGCACGACTCATGTACAAGACAAGACCCAACGATATTGCTATCTGAACTGTGGTCCAAGACATTTGAAAATTTATTTACTCAAATTTTACTCTCGCAGTTCACATTATTGGATATTTATAATATAAAAACAATAATTAAAATATTGAATATAGAAATAAGATTTTGTAAATCCATTCGGTTAGAATATATTATTATTTATTAATATTATTAATTTAATAATTATATTTATGATAATCCTTCTAATTCGTTAGGGGTTGCTTCCAATTCATCAAACTGATTTAAACATAATATGGCAGTTTACAAATTGGGCCGTGAAGGAAACCAATCAGATAGCTATGTGTCGGTCTTGAAACAAAAAATTACCACTTTTTTCCGATTGTTGATTTTCTACGTGATAAAATAACTTTAAGTGTTAGAAAAAATATAAAAGTAGTAAATTTGTGTTTATACAGGGTGTCCCAAAAATATAGCGACAAACTTTAAGAGGAGATGGGAAGCATCATAAGGATTTAGAATTGCATAGGTAACCATATCTGCAAATGTCATCTTAACTCTTTAATAACTGGTTGTTTTGGGGTATTTTTTAACACATGTGGGCGTGGCTCTTTTAAATTTTGAATTTTTAACAAACATGTTTTTCATGCGAAAGGTTACATCAAAAGATATAAATGCTGTTTTTATTTGATGTATTAGTGCGACACTGATTGTATTAGTACGAATATTGTATATGATTTTCTGAAATGATGGATCGTACAAGATTTTTAAATTTAAAATGCAGGCGGAGTTATAAATATCCAAAAAAACTGAACTGCACTTGAGTAACCAGTAATACCCACACATGGTGGTGCTGATGTTGGTGTTTGGGAAATAAGGCCGACTGACTGTGCTTGGGTCATAGGCCTGAGGGGGAGTGCCTTCCGTGAAGGTATTTCTAAGGGGTCCTAATGAGTATATATGCAAGTTTCGGAGAAAACAACGGAAAAAGCCTAACAGCTAGTCCGACTAGCGTGACCTGGGATAGAACCCGGCACCTCACGTCTACCAGATTTGGACGCAGCCGCATTTGAATGTGTGCGTCTACGTGCCCTACGTCTGAATGTGTGTGTGGGGAATACCATCGGCCGCTGGTAAGCCCCACGCCTGGCGGTAAGTGTTAAGAAACACCAAAATGTATCCACTTCTTAAAGGATTAATGATGTTTGCGGTTATGGGTTGCTATGTGTTCCTTATTCCTTTATTTGTTATGTGCATCCACTTACCGCTTGTACCACTATGTTTGCACCGTCCACATGTATTAAGAAATACTCCAAAAAAAAAACTGATTCTTAAAGGGTTAAGATTACATGTGCAGACATGAGATCCTATGCAATTCTTAATCCTTATGATGTGACTCATATTTCTTTGTCACTGTATTTTTGGGACACCCTGTTTACTTCTAAAAGAAATAAAATCACAGTTTAAAAACTATTGTTAAAATAAAGCACGATTTTCTTGTAAAAAAACAAAAACTCTTTATCATCTTTAAATTGTTTGCAAAATAAATCAAATTATATATTTTGTATGGCATGTCATTTTCACGTGGAATTTTAAACTACTTCTATTTATTTCGGAAATAGTGAAATGGAATTCAAATCGATTTGTATTTGTTTTATTTATGAGGATGCGTTTTCGAAGATTACAAATTGCATTTTCATAAGTTCCTAAATATGTATCGTGTGTAAATTTTGAACGTAATAAAATACAAAAATCAGAATTTCCCATTGTAATTTTTCCGAAGGCTGTTTTTCCGAATGTGTAATTTTGCATTAAATAAAAAAATTCTGCTCTTTCTGATCAGATAATATGTTTCAGTGTTACGATTTACAAAAACGTGATATATGTATTTTTAACCACGTAAATATTTCTAAATTTATTTTATGTGTATGACTTTGAGTTAATTTATCATTTCTTATATGAATATAAGCTGATAAAAGGCAAATTAAATAATGTAAGAGGAAAAAAAAAAGATGTTTTATGTATTTTTGAAAATAAATAAATAAATAAATAAAAAATACTGTTCTAATTTTGAAATAATTTGTTATTTATTTCAAGTAATATATGCATAAATATGAGGCACTGTATATATATATATAAAATATTGTAACAAGTGAAGGTGAAATTAATAAATTATCAAATGAAACTAAGAATATTATATATATATATATATATATATATATATATAAATAATATATTCTTATTTTATATAATATATATATATATATATGTATATACATACATAGAAAATAGTATTTTTAATTTTTATTTATCAGTAAAATGTAACAGTAGAATTTTTTCTGTACTTATTTTCATTTGGTTATTTATTAATTTCACCTTCACTTGTTACAATATTTTATTTTACTTTTTTTTTTTTTTTTTGACCCAGTTACGTACACTATTAGGATCTTATATATATATATATATATATATATATATATATATATATATATACAGATAGGGGCAAAATATTGTGAATATTGTAGAATTTAGACGTTCAGTGGTATACTAATAAAAAAATGACAATTTTCTTTGAATTTCAGAGGTATAAAGAGTATGTTAGGATCCATGTAATATTTCATCGAAAATATTGTACCTCTGACAAAAAGGGGAGCCCTTGAAAAATCAAAGAAAAAATAATAATATTTGGAATCATTCCGTAACATATATTACGTGAAATGTGTTGCAGCTGCGCTTGGAGATCTGTCGTTGAATTTGTCGATCTGTAGGGTGCCAACTGAGACAAACTCTCCTAATATAAGTCTTCGACTAAATTTTCAATATGTAATCCCAAACACCTCTCATCCAAGAAGAGATTTTTTTTTCATATAACAATTAAATCTGTAAAACTTCTAAAACATTTTCAAAAAATAAAAAATAAATAAATAAATAAAATAAAATAAAATAAAATAAATAATAATAATAATTATTATTATTATAATAATAAGATTTTTTAAATAATTGATTAAAACTCTACAACCGTTATTTGATTGACTTTATTTGATTAAAAAAGAATAATAATGATTGTATTAATTGACATGAAAAATTGCAGATATAATTATATTATAATATTCATTTTTAGACATCATGCATTTTTCCTGTTTTGGATTAACGACTACGTGCCAGATTTAAAGGATTATTTGGAAAACATTTATCAGAACGAGAGAAAATTTATCAACCTATCCAAAAACAGAATGAAGACCAGCTACAAAGTGAAGGCTACAGAAAACTGTCTGTTAGAAGGTGATCGAATGCGGTTCTATAATCCAAAGTGCCGAAAAGATCAATGTCAAAAATTATAACAAATTTACCAAACACATTACATTTTAATCAGGAAATCAAATGATCTCAATGCGTGGTTAAATAAGTCCACAAGCAGTAAGTCTAAAGTGATATGAAACGATAGACAAGCTCCGTACCCATGCAACAAATCGTGAACCGATATAAAGATACTACTTGTAACGTGCAGTTTTCGAAAAGATGGAGCAATGCTGTCTACCCTGCAGATGTGCACCTCATCAGGATTTTTTTGAATTTCGAATTTGAATTTATTAAATTAATGTTTTTTCGATTTTAAATATTCTCTTTATTGCTTCATTTTTCATAAATTCAATTGATAGGTACCTGGGACCCTGCAGGTGTGCCCCTCATCAAGATTTTTTCGAATTTCGAATTTGAATTTATTAAATTAATTTTTTTTCGATTTTAAATATTGGCTTTAATGCTTCATTTTTCATAAATTTAATTCCTTGATTGTAATCGTCTGCGTATCTTAGCAACGGTTATTTCACTATTTTCTTTTTTTATTTAATACATTCATTTGAAGGAGAAAATCTTTTTACTTTCTCTTACCCATAAGGTAGAGAAAGTATTGTTTTTGGGTCAAATTTTCGAATGCGAGATTTTGTTGTATTTACACGTTTTGAGGTCCCATGAATACGAAAATCATGTTTTTAGCAAATGGTCTGTGTGTATGTCTGTGTGTGTGTCTCTCTGTGTGTGTATCTGTGTGCGTGCGTGTGTGTGTGTGTGAGTGTGTGTGTGTGTGTCTGTGTGTGTGTGTGTCTTTTATCAGCATATCTCAAAAACAAATTATCGCAGAAAGTTCAAACTTGGTATTCTAAATGTGTATCATATAGGGATGCTACAGTAAGCTTTTCGTTAAGATCAAGCAAATGGTTCGTGTACAGGGACAATCAAGAGAATTCTAATACATTACGTCTATGGGGGAAATTGCAGGTAAGTAGAGTTTAACGTCTATAGACGGCACTAAACCAAATGAAACGAATATATATTTTTTGTAATAGAGATAGTTAACTGGGGAAAAAATTTTGTGTATGTAGGAGCCTCGCCTCCCCCCCTGAAGGGGAAGTCCCCCCTCGAGGGGAGTAAATGTTCATGATGGGTATCTTTCAAAAGAGCTCGCCAATACCTTTAAAACGAATGGTTGAACCATCGATATGCGATAATTTAAAACAAAGTTATTGATTTTTTTTTTACTTTTAACGAAAAAAAAACTTAGAAAAAAAATGGCTTTTTTTTTTTTTTTTTTTTTATATTGAGAATAAAATGGGCTTTTTTTAGATATTTGGTGTTATACTACTTCTCTAATACGGAAATCGTCTGCTTTATCATAAAAGATATATTTTTTAAAATTATAATATTAAAAAATTATTTTTTTATAAACAGAATTATTTTTTAATAACCGAATTAAATTCTATATAAATGTAGGTGCATTAATGAAACGCGGGATTGAGGGGGGCGGTAGCCCCCCTCACACAGAACTAATTATCATATAAAAAATAAAGCCTAATATGAATTGTTTAACGCAGGTTTACATAACAGTACTCGTTATCTTACCTTTTAATCTGCAACCTGTATTTATAGTATTAAATTTCAGGGTAAGAGAAAGTCGTGTGGGTGACACACCAGATTATTTACTTTCTCTTACCCATAAGGTAGAGAAAGTATTGTTTTTGGGTCAAATTTCCGAACACGAGATTTTGTTATATTTACACGTTTTGAGGTCCCCTGAATACGAAAATCATGTTTTTAGCAAATGGTCTGTGTGTGTGTCTGTGTGTGTGTCTGTGTGTCTGTGTGTATGTCTGTGTGTCTGTGTGTGTTATCAGCATATCTCAAGAACAAATAGTAGCAGAAATTCCAAACTTGGTATTCTAAATGTGTATCATATATAGATGCTACAGTAAGCTTTTCATTAAGATCAAGCAAATGGTTCGTGTACAGGGACAATCAAGAGAATTCTAACACATTACGTCTATGGGGGAAATTACAGGTAAGTAGAGTTTAACGTCTATAGACTGCACTAAACCAAATGAAACGAATGTATATATTTTGTAATAGAGATAGTTAACTGGGAAAAAAGTTGTGTATGTAGCAGTCTCGCCTCCCCCCCCTGGGGGGAAGTCCCCCCTCGAGGGGAGTAAATTTTCATGATGGGTATCTTTCAAAAGATCTCACCAATACCTTTAAAAAGAATGGTTGAACTATCGATCTGCGATAATTTAAAAGAAAGTTATCGATTTTTTTCATTTTTAATGAAAAAAAAACTTAGAAAAAAAAATCTTTTTTTTTTTTTTTTTTTTTTTTTAATATTGAGAATGAAATGAACTTTTTTTTGGATATTTAGTGTTATACTACTTCTCTAATATGGAAATCTTCTGCATTATCATTAAATATAATTTTTTTTTATTTTAATAAATTATTTCTTAAAAACAGAATTATTTTTTAATAACCAAATTAAATTTTATATAAATCTGGGTTCATTAATGAAACGGGGTTTGAGGGGGACGGCAGCCCCCTTCAAACAGAATTAATTATTATATAAAACTCTTCCGAAGCCTAATTTGAATTGTTCAACATAGGTTTACATAACATCGTTATCTTACCTCTTAATCTCCAACCTGTATTTATAGTATTAAATTTCAGAGTAAGAGAAAGTCGTGTGAGTGACACACCAGATTATTTTTATTATTTATTATATTTATTAAAAATCAAATGGTAATGCAATATCAATAAAGTGTTACGTTTATGTATAATTTTTATAGTATAACAACTTTTTATTTTTCATTTTAAATCAATTCCTTTAAAATAAAAATCTTTTTTTTTTTAAATTTATAATACTTATTGGGGGAAAAAATGGTAGTATATAGTGGAAAAGGATTAAACTGATTAAAATTTATTTGTTTTTGATTTAGTTTAAATGTTTGAATTGAAATATTTAGCGTTTAATTAATAGTACACGTGTGTTGAAATGCAATCTAATAAACGTTATAAAATTGTTGTTCCAGAAACATTATGTACTTGGATATTTGTATGTCATTTTGTAAACTAATGAGCGGAAATCTATTTCAAACTTGACTGTGTCCTTGCACATTGTTTAATTGTTGTTCAGAACACCTTGAAAGATCAATATCCACGATTGGTCGCGGATGGCTAATTTCATGGTTGCCTACTTGCCAAATTTCACTCCACTGGATTTCGATATTTTGGTATTTTAAGGTAAGAAGTGTACAGTGAAGAATTTCACGATTTTGAGATTTTTAGCAGCAGGATTTAGACAACTTAAGCAGCCAGGAAACTGAAAAGCTGAGGAAAATACTCGTACTAAAAATTACTATAGATTTATGTTGTAAGTAGAAAATAATATATATTCGATGCAGCGATGATTTAAACAGCCACTGTGATTTTTACGTATTTTTCAGATATCCTTATTTTCTTTGATATACACTATTCTTTACATCATCATGATGATGAAAAAAATGATATACACCATTATTTTTTTTAACACGCTTTTATAACTTCACCTGTATGTATGTTTGTATGTATCAATGTATGCTTGTAACCGCTCTGGGAACAAACAAAAAATCTATACTGTAAATAAAACGTTTTACCTACGTGAACGCTGTGGCTGCGAGGAAACGCTCCGCGCTACGAACCTAATGGCCTAGCGTTCTAGCCCAGTCAGGGGAGATTTTTTAAAAAATGGTTTTTGTTTAATTCTAAATTATTTTAATTAAATATTTAAATGTATGTAAATATTATGGTGTGTCACTCACACGATTTTCTCTTACCCTGCATATTAATACTAAGATAGATATTTTATGCTTTTTAGTTCAAATTTCTGTAAAAGCGTGTTCTTTCATTTTTTAAAACTATAATATTATTTATATATATATTTCTTTGTGTCACTCTTCTTATTGCTTTGAAACACATTTAGAAAATGATACTGTTTTGTTTAGATTTAGAATCTATCTTGGTTTTTAAAGTTGTTAAAATATCAGATCGAAATAAGACTAAAAATTACTGTCAGATTCGATTTCTTAGTAAGTGTCATATTTTGATAAAACACATATTTCGGTAATACATAGTTAAAAAAATGACTAAATTTTTTCTTTACCATTTCCCAGGTATGGTTCATTGGAGACTTATTCGTAAGCTAATAGAATTGACAATTATTTTGTAAATTTGAGCAATTATAGATGCAGGTGTAATTGAGGAACTGGCGATAACAAAATTTGGCAAAAATACAATTTTGAACATCATGAATATTTCAGCACATTTTAGTTTGGTTTGGTTTATCGTGCAGCTCTGTGGTCTTTTTTTCCCTTTTTCCTTTCCTCATTATGGCTCATTAGACAGGGGCCTACGGCTTAATGTGAATTAGAAATCACTGCGAACATTCATGATTGAACCGGGATTTGAATTAAGTATTTGGCAACTCGAGTTCAGCGCATGTAATTTGTGAATTTCAGAAATCATGACGTAAATGTTACCCTTCTAAAAAGTTTTGCACATTCCGGAATATGATGCAATCACGTAGCAAATTATAAATTATCATTTTTTATTCATAATTCCTCTGTATTAACTTTAACAGCATGTATTATTTGACTAAGCACACTTTTTGTATTTTGCATACTAAATCTTTGAAATCCTGGCATTCATTTTGATTTGTACTATATATTGTAAAAAATATGTCGTAAAAATTATTTTAATAAGCTGAGAATTAATTCTAAAATAGAAATTTACAATACATTTTCTTAAGATTTTAAGATGTAAAAAACATTGCTTAAAAAATTCAATGAAATTTTTCATTGTATCTTGGATGAATTCTACTATTCGAAAAGTTGAAATTGGTGATTTCTCGCAATGCATAGTAGTAATTTACTTAGAATAAAATCTAAAATATTTTCCCATGTTCTCATTCCTCTTTATAATAAGGCATGAAATAAAACGACATTATAATGAAATAGGAAATTGCATGAGACGTAATTTCCCAAAAGTTCAATTATTTGGTTATTCATTATTATACTTCCCTTGATTTCTTTACTTCCACTTTAATCCGTCATTGTAATATTATTATAATGAAGTACACATTGTAAAATGCATCTAATTATTTTTTTTAATAAATTCATTTAATTTAAGTCTTTTAAAAATATGGAGTTCTTTATATTAGTTACACTCTCAGAAATAATATACTCAATTTTGACGATTCAGACATCCTCGGGCTTAATTTCGTTATTTTTGACAACCATTTCGTCAAGCGATTACGTGATTTTTGAGGAAACGTGAACTCTCAATAATTTGACGAAACTGTTTACTCACAATAGCATGTGGTAGCTTTCATTACCGCCGTATTGGATTTTCCCTGTGTTGTTTCGACTTTACGTTACAATGACTTTTATTTGCCGGCCTGGAGGTTCGGTCGGTGCCTTCTGGGTCCCAGGTCTCGGTTTGAAATCCCGGTGCGGGCATGGATATTTGTTATGTCCAATGGCTACAAAATATTGTGTGCGCTTGTTTCTGTGGATTTCTGTAAAAATATGGACCAATTGAGACATAAGTCATTGTAACTATGGGTCTCAAAGCTGTCAAATAAATGTCCAAATGGCTTTTATTTGTTAGCTCTGTTTTATTTATATTTTCATTAAATATATTTAGGATTTAAAATCTAAAGTAACGAACTTGCAGGTAATTTTATAATTCTATAATTTGTATTTTATTCTGTATCACGAAAATAGGATGAAAAAATGTATCTTTACTTTTGACGAAATTCGTATGTTCAAACAAGTGACGAAAGTAATTTTCTCAATTTGACGAAATATTCGCTCGTAGTATTTCCCTGGAAACGGTTTCGTAAAAATTAAAAAAAATTTCGTGAAATTTAAGTATCCGTTTCTGAGAGTGTATTAACATCTGTTTAAAAGTATTCACCGTTGAAAAGGGTTTCTATTAGTAAAAATGTGCCATACGAATGGTATTAAAAATTAATTAATTAAAATATAAATATTACCAAAAATTGCCAAAAATCGCACCAATCGTTTTGGAGATAAAACCACGAATACAAACAAATTTTATAAAACGAGCAAACAATCCTTCATCAGGGCAACATAGTAGGCACGAGTGCAGCCATCAAAGCAGCAACGCACTAATTGTTGTGAGTTTTTTGCAATTTATGATGTTATTTATAAAAATCTGTTAGAGTTACTATTAGTTAACTTATTTTAAAACATATGACTACTAGTAAAAATTGAAGATTGTCAAAAGCAAATGGGTTTAAAGATATATTTAAATTATTTAACGATCTTGCCTATTTAAAACCTCAGTCAATTTATTTATTTATTTATTTATTGTAAATACATATATTCCAATAATTAATAAACATAATAAATATATCTATAAAGTCCAAACTATTACTGTTTTTAAAGTTCGGCATTAATTATTTATGAATTAAAACTTATTTCCTCAGCATTTTCAAAAATTTTAATTTGAAAACAGTAAGAATAAAAGCTAATCAACTTTTAATATATACATTAAATTTATGTGTATGTTAGTTTTAAAACAGAATATTAAAAAAGAATAATTTACTAAATATGATTTTCGAATAATTACATAACAATTAATAAATTACTGAAGACTTTAATAATAATTATATTTTTTACTGCATTTCAAACTAGACATATAAGGAATATTTTCCTTTCAAATATTGAAATGTTTTAACATCCACTTGGCAAGGAATATAATACTAAGTTATCCAGTAAGTTTTGTGTTTATAAAATATTGAATAAAATGAAAAGAAATGTCTTGATACAAGTGTACACTTCATGATCAGTTTTTAAAAATATTACCTATGTAATCTATTTTGCCAAGGTATTATGTAAGCTGCTTAAATACCTAATACTTCAGAGTATTTTCATGTAAAAATCTACTACTTAATGGATAATTTACCTATTCTGTAACTTTAGAAGAAATATATCAGTAATCTTGTTTCATTTTTTTCGGTATTTCGAATGACCCTACTAGTAAGCGAGAGAAACTCGGGACGGGAAGTGCCGAGTTCGATCATCGGTAGCGTTCGTCGACTTAGCCCTTCGGAGTTTACCACGGTTTTCTCCAAAATTACCGCAAATACGGGTTAAGAACCCTTAGAAAGAAACCCACGGAAGACATTCCGCCATCTCTACACTGTTAAAATTTCTGTAAATTTAATGTAAATATTTATCCAGAGTCTCTGTAAATTTACAGTAATTTGTAGTTAAACGTGAATAATCGAGATTTTCGATCTTTATTCTGTATTTTTATCTAATTTTATTATTTATTTTTTTAATTAAAATTAAAAATTACTGTTTTTACTTTAAAAAGAACATTCCAAGTCCGAAATATTTTCTCACCAATAATTAATTAAATTAATATTAGTTATTAAACTGAATGAATAAAATAAGTTTTTTAACATCTCCGTTTATTTTTCTCTGTAATTTTACATAAGACTTAAGATAATATATTACACCGAGTTTTCTGTTGAAATTTTTAATAGTGTATGTCCCTCGTGTTCACAACTGGCATTAACATACAACATCATTGCAAAAACCTTTTTTCAAAACAATAGGAAGCTTTGTGGAATTGATGTGTAAAAAAGTACATAAAAAAAAAAAAAAAAAAGATTTAAAGATGTCAGGTGACTTTGAAAGGAGATAATAATAGAAAGAAAAAATAACCTTAACTTTATTTACAATAAAAAAAAAAAATACTTTTAAAAGTTTTAAATTTTAACAGTTGTTAAGAAAAGTTTTACATCTTTATTACACCTATTAAAAAAATTCTCCATTATTTATTTATTTTATAAAATTGTCAGAAAGACTTTTTTATCGTTGTATAATATTTCACATATTATACATTGAATGTACAATGTTGCACACAATATCTACCGTGATGATTAGCCAGAAATTAATGAAAGTCTAACAGCTTTTATATGAGATTTAAATATATGAAATGACGAACAATTAGTTTTTTAATCCGAAAAAGGTTTGTAATAAATAAGCAAACTACGCCAAAAATAGCGATAATTTTTATAGTAATAATTATAATATACTTTTTAAAAAAAGTGGAGCTTTCTAGCAAAAATATTTTTGTCGTTTTAATTATAGGTTATTTTTTTAAGCACAGAATTTTTTTAAGTTCTTATAAAGAGCCATTTTCATGTAATCCTGCGTGCGAGGCTTATATTGACAAAAATGTTTGACCTAATATTTTAAAGAAAAAATAAATAAAATTAATAATGTACAAGTATTCCATCAGTAATAGAGAGATAGAACATTTCTTAACTCTTTTTAAAAATTAAAAATTTAAAAAATAAATAATTTTCATGTTATTGTAAAAAGAATCATAATAATTTCTTACTGATATTTCTACCATTCAAAGTACCTGACCCCTTATATACCATATATGCATACATTTTATTATATATTATTAAATTATATTAACAAAAACTGTACAATATAAGAACTACATTGAAGTTCTTGTTAGAAACGATGAATATTTTGTATATTATAATTTAAAATTTGAAGTAATCGTTTTCTTTCATCAATATGCGTTAAGGGTAAATTTTTTAATCTTTTTTTTTTTTTTTTTTTTTTTGAAATCCTTAAAAAAAAGACGAATATTATTTAAGATGAATAAGATATTAATAGATGTCATAGATGGAAATAAATCCATTGCAAGTTATTTTTTTTGCGTAATTATTAAATTATACGAGGAAAAAGTAATAAGATGAAAACAAGACAAATCTAATAATTAAAAAAGACTCGATTTGATGCATATGAATAGGATCAAATATAGTAAAAGTAAATCTACTATATACTTAAAAAATACATATTTTTTTCTCAATTAATTACTGTAGGAGATAAACAAAGAGATACAAATATTCCTGTAAATTTTCTATTTTCTAAATATCTAGTACAATAGGGATGTCTCTTCACTAAATTACTAAATTATTTTTATAAAATGGTCACTGTATTATTAGTGCAGTCATCTTAAAAATACATAGATACAGAATTTTTTTATAACGAAAATATTTTTTTTTTGTAGCTTTATTATAATATAAACGAGATGACTGTGTTCGTTAATTAATAATAATAAAATAATAAAAATAATAAGTATACGTAAGAATTTATTTCATTGTTCAAGGTGACATTTTATATAAGGAATATCCAAAAAATAAATTATTCAGAATGTAAAATCAAATGTAACATTTGAAAGTAACTTTATTAAATAATAAATTTTGTTTCATAAAACAGGAGACAATTTCTATGTAAGGAAGAAGTAGATTATGTAAATGATACTAAACAACATCAGTACATATTTACATATATTTCTTCGTATTTATAAATTTTATTTAATATTTTCATTATGTATTTAAAAATTAAACCGTATTAATCAAAATACGATTAAATATGGCATAAAATAGTTCGATGAAAAAGACTATACATACTTCCTAAGACTTCCTATAAAAAGATTTTCTAAAATTGAAAAACTGTAATTATCAAAGTCATGTAAAAATATTGTAAAAGTACACAAACAAGTTGATATATATACTTTTTATATACAATTTTATTAATATATATATATATATATATATATATATAATCATTGATAGCAGAAGAATATTAGTGATTTGTAAAAATTTTTTATAAAGCTGAAACATTAATTTTTAATTTTTACAGAAAAATGAGACCTTTCGTCCGTTTTTAAGAAAAAAATCATAAGCTCTCATTCGTTTGAAAAAAAAAAAAAAAAAAAAAAAAAAAAAAACATCTTCTTTACCAAAATTAAATAGCTGAATTATATCTTATAGTTAATCATATAAAAATTTTCATCACATATAAAGTACCACTTTTGAAAAATAGGTTCCATGAAGATTTTAGGAGATCGTTCACTGTAAAAAAAAAAAAAAAAAAAACTGTTAAAAGTACAGGAAAAATCTGGCAGCTGGGTGCCAGTATTTTCCCGTCAAATATACAGGACAAAACTGTACTTTTAAGAAAAAAACTGTTTGATTTACAGGATTCCTGTGTAAAACATATGTCAGTGATACACTTTTACGGTTGTTAACTGTATATTTGACGGAGAAATACTGGCACCCCAGATGCCAGATTTTTCCTGTACTTTTAACTTTTTTTTTTCCGTGTTTATACGTTTTCCGAAATGTGTCATCGGCCCGCAGCTATATAAACTGTTGCTAACGTTACTGTTTTTCGATATCTAAAAGCATTCAAGCCCCACTAAGAAGTACTGTTTTTTTATTTTTTTTTTTATTTTTTTTTTTTTTTATTTTTTTTTTTTTATGGAAATGTATAAAAATAGCTTCACAGAATATATTTTTTCGAATGGATTTATATGAAAAAAAAATCATTGGTAATTAAAAGGTATTTAATGATTTATTTTCGTTTAAAAATAAGTATTTCAAGTAAAAGAGAAAATAAATGTTTAAAATGTTAATTTTTTTACTACAGTTGAGATAAATATTATATCTTAAAATGTCCACTTAAAATAAATAAATAAGTAAATAAACAAAAATAAATAATAAAGTTGTTTGCAGGGACACAACGAAAATTTCTTTATCATTATTATCTATGGGCTCAAATTATTTGAAGTGCAATACAGTCAATTTAAACAACATACTGTATGAATTAAAAAACTCAAACACCCAATTATAATTTATTTATTTATTTATTTATCGTTTATTTATTTAACGATTTCTGTTACTTTATTTAAACAACCGTTAATAATTACTTAATGTTCGAAAAGTCGAGTGGAGTTACTCCAGATTTTTTTTATTTATTTATTATTATTATTATTATTTTGAGTAGCAATATAAACTAAGGTTGTAAATGTAGGTTAAGATATCTTTTGTGGAAAAATAAAGCGAATTAAGATCACAACTGTGAATCTTAGTGGTGCAGAACAAAATGAGAAGCCATTAATGATGTCAGAAAAATGTATTATTCTTTAGAAGAAGAAAAAAAGAAATGCATGAAGAAAGCTTATAAATATTACAAACAGATACATTTTATCAATACTGTAACAACATGTCATTTATCACTGAATAACGTCATTTCAAAAGTTTTTAAAGAAAGTATTTGGCAACCGACTAGACAGACTATGAAGAATGCATATTGAATGTAAATGATTAATGTGTGTTTTATTCTTCTAAAATCAACTACTGAAAAAAAAAATGGCTAAACCATTCCAGAACTATTTGCGTTATGATAAATGTCACTGGACGATAGATGAACAGTTAATAAATTGAATTTCTTAAAATATGCAATCCAGATTAAAGTAATCTATCTTGGCAAAGTTGCATTTTGCGTTCATATTTTGATAATATTTTTAATGTATTTTTAGTTTCACCAATGGTTTTAATTCGATTTACATTTATTTTGTAGAATGTTTCAGGTTACATTACAAGTTTAACTTTTTTAAAAGTGTTTTTTAAACTTATATACAATAAATATTATGTATATACACTGTAAAATATTTTGTGTATGAATACACAATATTACTGAGGCAACTTACTTTCCTTAACCATGTTGAGAAATGTTATCAGCTACAGCTGTGTAACAGAGGCATACAGAGGCATGTTACGCAATTACAACTGGTAGCATTTCTCTACGTGAAAAGTAAGCTGCCTCAATATTGAGGTAGCTTACTTGTCACAAACATGTAAAGAAATGTTACTAGTTGTAATTGCGTAACATGCCTCTGTTACACAGCTATAGTTGATAACATTTCTCAACATGGTTGAGGAAGGTAATTTGTCTCAATAATGTTGTGTATTCGTACACAAAATGTTTCACAGTGTATCTCCTCATCATAATTAATAATGAGGGTTTAGTCAGGTGGTCTTTTGGTGTACCATTGATGCTTAGAGGTCGAAAAAAGTATTAGGACCTTTAAAGAACGTCAAAATGGATTTACTGTTAAAATTGCTTATATTTTTTGTAAGCTTGATGGTAGATTCTTAAAATAATATGAGAATTAATTATAAGACGCGTACAGTTCGTGAAAAATGCCTAGCTAAAAACAACGCGATTACTCTATAAAAGCCTTTCTGGAACAAAAACGGCTGCATGTAGCGTCTAGTGCCATGTAGTGGGATTGAAGTGAGGTATATGTGTTCATTTCTTATAAATACCTTCCCTAATTCGTCCCTGAATTCAATTTTATACGTTTTTTAAACTAATGGTGCTTTAAAGTACAGTCGCTAACAAAAGTGTCCGAACACTAGCAAAAATTCCTATGTAAAAAAAGTACACTTCATACGGTTTTATTTAATAAATCCTTATCGAATTCTTTTCTTACACTGACTAAGAACAGGATTCGACAAGGATTTATTTAACAAAACCGTATGAAGTGTACGTTTTTTACATAGGAATTTTTGCTAGTGTTCGGACACTTTTGTTACCGACTGTACTGTCAATAGATAAAGAATTAATTACACTGCTCTGCATGAAAATCGAACTCAACACCACTTCTGCAAATTTTTATATAAAATGATCTCCTGAATCCGAATATGACGCCAGTTTTGCCCTATCACCCACCGCATTTTGGGAACGACCCCCTATTTTTATCTCTTTTCGGTAATTTTATGGCTATAAATTTGATTTGTACGGGATGAAATGATTATTTTAACTGTTAGGGTCCTTTAAAATGAAAAAAAAAAAACTTAATTCTGTGCTACCTATTTAAATAAAGTATATATTTTCCCTGGAATGACTTTACTCTTAGGTTTTATTATTGTTTTATCATTGTTATTTAGTACATTTTAATTAAATCAAATAAATATGAAAATACAGATTTTTCAGAATTCGTAATAAATGAAATAATTTAAAGAATATAGCCTTTTTTATTTATGATCTAAGAACCACGATTTACTGAAACAAATACCTTTTTTTTTACTTTCTCTTACCCATAAGGTAGAGAAAGTATTGTTTTTGGGTCAAATTTTCGAATGCGAGATTTTGTTATATTTACACGTTTTGAGGTCCCCTGAATACGAAATTCATGTTTTTAGCAAAAGGTCTGTGTGTATGTCTGTGTGTGTGTCTCTCTCTGTGTGTGTGTGTGTGTGTGTGTGTGTGTGTGTGTGTGTGACTGTTATCAGCATGTCTCAAAAACAAATTATGGCAGAAAGTTCAAACTTGGTATTCTAAATGTGTATCATATACGGATGCTACAGTAAGCTTTTCGTTAAGATCAAGCAAATGGTTCGTGTACAGGGACAAGAAAATTCTAATCAAGAAAATTCTAATAAATTACGTCTATGGGGGAAATTGCAGGTAAGTAGAGTTTAACGTCTATAGACTGCACTAAACCAAATGAAACGAATATATATTTTTTGTAATAGAGATAGTTAACTGGGGAAAAAAAAATTATGCACGTAGGAGCCTCGCCTCCCTCCCTGGGTGGGAAGTCCCCCCTCGAGGGGAGTAAATTTTCATGATGGGTATCTTTCAAAAGAGCTCGCCAATACCTTTAAAACGAATGGTTGAACCATCGATCTGCAATATTTTAAAACAAAGTTATCGATTTTTTTTTTACTTTTAACGAAAAAAAAACTTAGAAAAAAATATTTTTTTTTTTTTTTTTTTTTTTTTTTTTTTAAATATTGAGAATAAAATGGACTTTTTTTGGATATTTGCTGTTATACTAATTCTCTAATATGGAAATCGTCTGCATTATCATAAAAGATAATTTTTTTAAATAATAATTTTAATAAATTATTTTTTAAAAACAGAATTATTTTTTAATAACCGAATTAAATTCTATATAAATGTAGGTGCATTAATGAAACGGGGGGTTGAGGGGGGCGGTAGCCCCCCTCACACAGAACTAATTATCATATAAAACTCTTCCGAAACCTCATTTGAATTGTTTAATATAGGTTTGCATGGCAGTACTCGTTATCTTACCTCTTAAACTCCAACCTGTATTTATAGTATTAATTTTCAGGGTAAGAGAATGTCGTGTGAGTAACACACCAGATTATTTTTTTAAGAATAGCATATTCAATATTTTTTTTCAAATTTGCTTTTTATATTTAAATATTTAATGTTTAAATATTATTGTTCAGTCAAGTGTTTAAAGACGTTTTACTTTAGCACTACTTTATTATTATTATTATTATTATTTTACTATTATTTTAGAAAGATATATTATTCAGAGGATAAATCCACAAACATTCCTTGCATGTCAGATAGATTTTAAAATTATTTTGTCCATAGTATTATTAGGCATATTGTTTATGGTTAAATTTTAGAAGCTTAATTTTTAAAAATAAATACAGAAAAGACCTTACATATTAATGTTTGTAATTAGCTCCTTTCTTTTCTTTTTTAACTAAGAACTTAATGTAATAGAAAATTATACACACGCTCGCTTATACATGGCAGAATGCTAATACAAGATATTGGAATATAGTGATTTTTGTGTGATTTATTTTGTGAATGGTTATTTAGATGTTCAACAGTGCAAATATCTATTTAATTATTATAATTTCTTTCTTTCTTTCTTTCTTTCTTTTTCTTTTCTTTTCTTTCTTTTTTTTTTTTTTTTTTTTTTTTTTTTGATTTAATACGATAATATTAGGCATTTATTACAGATGATAAATAATAAAATGTGATAATTAAATCCAAATAACTTGCAATTTTTTTTATGTTGTTTAATTTAAAAGTTTTTATTTTTAGGAAAAATATTATTCTGTTAATTTTGCTTCATAAATTTTGCATACGGCATGGCCGTTTTTTGATTTTGAGATGCCGAAGTACTCTTACGATAAAGCTTAATTTAAGCTCACAATGCATTCGCAAGATGGCATGAGACATCAATTTTGTCAACCAAGACTATGTTATTTTAGATATATATACATATATATATATATATTATAGTATCCCTGTTCCGAATCGCTATGAATTATTTCTTAAGAGACTCAAGAAAATTAAAAAATGTACACTAATTACAATAAATAAATAGAATACCTAAGATAAATTATCTCCCATAACACATTAGTTTATCATATAAGTAAATATAGGAAGTAAAATATTGTCACTGTACATATGTACATATATATATTAAATGACAAATGGTACTATAGGTACAAAACATGTTTGTAAAATTTCACATATTATTAAACATAGATATACATAGAACATATACATTGCAATAATTTATCTATTACTTCATAACACAGACAAATTTTATGCCATTTGTCAGGTTTTGTTTTCCAGGAAATGCATGTTATATTGAGATGCCCCTTCTTTATCATACCCACAGCAGGCGGAAGTGAAAACCACTCCCAAAAATAAACGTGCAATTTAACGAAGAAAACCTCTGTCACAATTTATCAAACTACTGAGTATTTTGCAAGAAATTTTCAGCCTCTGATATTGTTCCATTTAATAACAATAAAATTATGCAGTGGAATATGTACACACAATTAATATACTATTATGCAAATTAATTTTATATAACTTCTAAAATTTAATTTGAATAAAGTGATTTATTTACGAAAGAAAATATTAGCCTAATTACTACAGTTAAATTTCTATGTTAATGTTTGAAATATTTTTCTAAGTAGTTCACATATTAACATTCTTATGAGTAGTTAAAACACTTTAATTGTTTAAATTAAGTACCTTAATAAGGTAAACGGGAGCTAAATCTAAGAGCTAAAGCTAAATCTAAGAGCATTGCAAACTATGTATACGAAGATGATAAATAATAATAATAATAATAATAATCTGTTGAGTTTAAATCTTCTCTTTTAAAAAGAAATTTGTGTATAATATTTGCCAAAAAAGGCTGAGCTGGCACATTAAATAATTAACTCCTGTTAAGATTTTCTTTCGCTTTGGTTATTTTCATGCTGTGGATATGTGTAAAAAACTATGTACTTTAAACTATGTTGAAACATAGCACAGAGTTACTTAAACATTCGATTTTAACACTGAATAATAAAAAAAAAAATAATCTACTATTTTGCAACTAGATTTTATAATTTTTTCTAAAATTTAGCATTAACAAAGGATGCATTCATTTACGTAAGAAAACAAGAAATAATGGTTATGCGATACTAAATTAAATAAATGGTGTACAATCAATATTTAAATTAAAAACTTCTTCGCACGCCCTAAAATTAATTAAAACGCTACCCGTTTCGAATGAACGTGGCCTTTCGTCTTTAGACGCAAAACACGCTACTACCTTCGAGGCAAATCAAGGCGCAAAAATTCTTGCAAAAGCAAGTCTTGATTTTGCCTCCTGCGCGTGTTTTGCACCTGAAGAAGAAATGCCACGTCCTTTCGAAACGGGTAGCGTTTTAATTAATTTTATGGTGTATGAAAAAGTTTTTAAGTTTAAATAATGGTTATACGGTTCGTAAAGATTATAAACAGTTTCCAACTGTACTTACCAGTTTCATAGTTTAATTTTCAGCGTGTTTTACCTCCGTGATACTACCATAAGGATTTTTTTTTTAAATTATTATTAAGAAAAGAAACTTTCAAAAATTATCTTTGTATCTTTACTTTTAAAGATAAAACTTTAAGCTACATTGCATTCGTAACAACCAATATAAATGTAAGGTTACAAAATTACTGTTATTATTATACAAATATTAAGAAAGGAATCGTAAAATATACTTTATAACTTTATATCTTACAGAATGCATTAAAATTATTGCTTTTTTTTTTTAGTCATATATTTTTCTAATATTCGTCTAAAATTTTCATACGAACCATAGCCTTTACTAAATAAATTTACATAATACTAAAATTTTATATAAATCAATTTCTGTTTATATCGCATAATATATATTTATATTATTATCATAGGCCCTGTAAGTTAATAATTATGTTAAACACTTTTTATTCTAAAAGATAATAAATAAATAAATAAAAAATAAAAATAAAAAGTTTTAATTTCTGAACAGTGTAAATTAACTTTGTAATATAAAGATATTTAACCATACCTTTAAAAATATCGCTCTCATGGGCTGAAGTGCACCAGAAATATTTTGTGAATATTTGTATACAAACCAGTCGTATTATTTATCCCAAATTCATTAGAGAACATGCTATAGTGCACTTGAATAACAAAAATCAGATACAAGGCATATTAAAATACTTATTTGAGTTAGAATGTGACAGACTGACAGATAGGTAAACAAATCAAAGTCATGTGTTTAAAAAGCAGAATATGAATGAAAATTCACTTCCAGCAATTATTTATTATAACTCTTATTCTATCTGAATATTTTTGTGAGGCCCTGTAAAGGTATCATTAAAGTTAATCATACACATTCTGTACAAAATACACTTTTATGTGCATGATTTACATTATGTTTTGTGCTGTTTAAAGGTATTAAATTTTTTTTTTATATAAATAACTCTTATATTATATAATATTCTCTCTCTCATGACAAACAGGCGAAGCTCTAAATTAATTACTTTCATATACGAACCATAAATTCCTACTTTCTAGGTATAAGAGTCCAATAGGAATCCAATATCTTCCAATCGGAATTGAGATAGACCACTTTGACATGTCAAAGATACACATGGGGCCTTTAAAAAAAACAGCGTGACTCAAAATAACGATATTTTAAGGTACTAAATTTTTTCAGCTGTTTTACTAAAAATCATAATTTTTTTAATTACGTCTCTTTGTCCCGAGATTGATATTTTATAAGAATTCTTTTGGTAATCCCTATAAACAAAAGAGTTGTATTGATTATACATTTATCAATAGGGCATAGATATCACATAACAGGTAAAAGATATTCTAACAAAATTTCCGGATGTTATAGCGCAGGTAGAGAGACAGACAGACAAACTATTTTCAAGTTTGTTTTAGAGTATGTTCAATAATAATATAATTGCTGTAATAATAAAACTATTAAAGTTGCAAAAATCTATTTAATTCGTTCAAATATTAAACTTTTTATAAGTACCTAAAACAATTAGACTTTTAATCGCTTTCAAGAAACTAAACTGAAATCTGACGCTAAGCCAAGAGGATCACGAATAATTTATTCCAGGGAGCTTTATGATTAAGAGTAAAATTTCGTTCAATCTAAATTACCTTCCTATAAAAGGAAAGATGCGTGCGATGCCTTACAAAACGCTAAGAGATGGCATGTTTATAATTATTAATTACGCCCTGTTAGGTTTATGTAAATAATTTTGTTATGCTGAGGATACTGTTACTCTTCTATAGATATTGGGTGATTTTTGGTGTTAAAAAGAAATTCAAATATTTTGATTACTAAATAAAGAAATATTTAGAGCATTGTTAGATAAAAATAAATTAATGTAGTGCAACGCTTATTTGTATAGCATGTAACCACAACTGAAGAAAAAAAGAATAATGTTTCTAAGTATTTTAATAAAGAAAGTTTGTAATTAAAAGCATTACTTTCTGTAGCTAAATTTTCAAATAAACAATTATTATTTATTTCTAAGTGTTTTTGTTGGAAATATTTGTATTTTCAAAATAATTTGAAAATTAAAAGTGAATTAAATTCAATGTATTTTATACCAAATAAGAATACTAGTGTTTCTAAATTTTATAATAAAAAAGTTTCTAATAAATTCCTTTTATATATATATACACACACACACACACATATATATATATATATATACATATTTGAATTTTTACATCTAATTATTATTATCTAATTTTTAAATATTTATAGTTCAAAGAAATAAATTCTACTATATTTATACCAAATAAAAATTATATTTCAAAATTTTCTAATAAGAATCATTTCTAGTGAAAATAATTAAATTATTTGATTGAAGTTTAAATCTAATTATTATTATTTAATTTTAAGTATATATATTGGAACATTTCATATTTTCGAAAACAATTAGAAAAGAAAAACCACTGAAATCAGGTATTTTTTACATAAAATAAGAATAATGTTTTAAAACTCCCTAATAATAATAATAATAAAAATCTAGTAAAAATCGCCAATTACATAAAATATATTTTTAAATCTAATCTTTATTATAATTTAGTTTACGTTTTTTAAAATATAAATATTTGTATTATTGAAGTAATTTTTTAAAAGGAATAAAATTCAATATATATATATATATATATATATATATAAACATACTAGCAGACCCGGCCACGCGTTGCTGTGACTAAGTTATACGTTGAATTATACGGCTGTAAACTATTTAGTACAGTTAAATTATTATTTACGAACAAAGACGAAAACGTTGTAGCCGATGTAAAAACCCACAGGGTTGAGATTTGAAACTTAGGTCAAAATTTGGAAGCGATTGATAAAAATTTTCGTAGTGTTGATATTAAGCACAAATTAATTTTATTGTAGGGTCCTATAAATTTTAATGGAGAAGTGATATATATTATTTCTAATGCTACTTTGGATAAAATTGCTAAAATGACTAATATATAAATTAAATTCTATTAAAATTCTATTAAAATAAAAGTATAAAAGAAACAGACGATTTTAAAATCAATTTTTATGGAGGAGTGAAATATAATATATGCTATAATGGATAATTTTACTATTAAATGACCTCATCATTTTAAATATTTTAAAGAGGGCAACAGCTGTAGTTATAAAAGGGAAAACAATAAGGCTAAACCAGAAAAATAAGTAAATTTGATAAATATTTTAAAACTTTAAAATTGGAAATCTTATGAAATATTGGACATTTAAAGTAAATACATGTATCATTTTAAATACAAAAAGATTTTGGAAAAGTTTAGTGTATTTTAACGAAGTGATGAGAAGTTTTTGAGTATGTTAAAATTTTAATAGTAAATTCAAGTCAATAAAGATGGGAAACATTGAGGATTAAGATAAGAATAATTATAAGATTAAAAAAAAAAAAAAAAAAAAAACTTTTTATATACCATGCTTTTAAATTTTAATATACTAATAATATACAAATTAAAAGGAAAATGATAAATATTCTATCATAGTTTGAAGTCAAATTTGTTTTCAAATGTCTAAATAAAATATCTGATGTAAGATACTAATATTTTGCAGCGGAATAGATTTCATTTCTGTCATCCTTGGCGAAAAAAAAAGAATATCGCCAAATTATCTGGCGAAAATATTTAATTACTTTCAAAAATCATGGTTATTTTAACAACTTATATTAAAAGAGTAATGAATAATATGAAACAATATTTCGTACAATACATATTACATGTCATACATACGTACAATGAATAATACATATTACATTTCGTACAATGCATACATCTGGCATGTATATTTTCGTGTTACGCTTTTGATCGCCAAATAATAATAATAATAATAAAAAAAGCCAAGGGCGACAGAGTTTAAAAATTTAAAATTAAAATTTTGTCAATTTGACAGCAAAATAATTCAATCTAACACCCGCGATAACTAATACATATCTATACCCAAATATAAGGATTAAAATCGGGAAATAAATTTCCTCGATTTTTAATAATTTCTTACAAAAAATCCAGTGGGCAATTAACATAGGAAATCTTTTTCTTGGCTGCACAGACGGTCAGTGAGTCACACTTCGCTTGCGTATAGAACTCATAGATATAGTATAGCATATATAGAATAGAGTGATCATTGGGGAGAAAAAAGTTATTCCTTTTCATTTGGGAAAAGACGACGTTTTTACCAAAATATGGCCGTCTTTCCCCGAGTGAATACACACGGGAATACATACTAATATTTTAGCAAATAAAATTTATGAATAATTTATTTGCTAAAGGGGAATGGAAGACTCCAGATACAGTTTCAAATTCATATTTCTTTCTTTCTTTTCTTTTTTTTTTTTTTTTTCAATACCACTTAATGGCTGTTTCCAAAGCTTTTATTTTTTATCTTTTTTCGGCATCAAAAATCTTTCTACGATAACATGGGGATGAGAGATCTATATATATTACTATATCTATGATAGAACTACATTAGCACTTTATCAATGTGTATAAAATCTTTAAATTGATTATGACGTCAATTTTCGTGAGATGCATAATTTAACTTTTTATAATTTTTTAACGTTCACGTTTGATTAAATGTATTTATTTTTATGTCGAAAGAAAATGAACTCGTATTTTTTTTTTTTTTTTTTTTTTTTTGGCAACAATTAAATTAATGGAACTCACAGATATTTTGGAGCAACTTTAATAAAGGTCTATAATTAACAAATAATTGCAATAAAACAATATTGTGACAATAAATTGAGATAAAAACTATCCTATCTCTCAAGTTGGATCAAACTGCACACAGTGTGCAAAATTTCATCAAAATCAGTTCCTTAGTTTAGGAGTTTACCCCGGACAAACATCGTGACACGTAATTTATATATATATACAGATTAAATTATAAAGTTTTGATCAATGAAGCACAAATAAGTAAAAAACAGGATTAATTTCACTGTATTATCTTCATTATAATATGAATTCAATTTACACTTCAGTCTAAGTAACACGTGGCCGGCTATGCTAACACCAAAAATTTAAAAAGTGGAAATAATTGAATTATACGAAATTTATTAATAGGTTAAAAAGTTGAAGATTCTTTGTGTAGATGGCAGCACCAAATATATTTCAGCTTTCATTTCAACCCAGTCGAAAGGTATCGACATCTGTTAGAATCATTTGGAGTTAACAGATAATTGTGACTGTCAAATAATAACAGACAAATAATTAGCAATAAATTAAAATTGCGACTATAATTTGAGATTTAAACTATCCTATCTCTCAAGTTGGATCGAACTGCACATGGTGTGCGAATTTTATTATAATCGGTTAAGTGGTTTAGGAGTCCATTGAGGACAAACATTGTGACACGAGATTTATATATATTAAGATATATATATATATATATATATATATATATATATTATTATTATTATTATTATTATTATTAAAAATAAATATAATGTTTTTTAACTTACCAATACACACACACACACACACACACACACATATATATATATATATAATAAATAATTTTATTGGTACGATTATTAATATTATAATTAAAAATAAAATTATCTTTTATTATTTAAAAGAATAATCTTCCTAATTATATAAAGTGTTAAAGTATTTTCATGAAGGTAAACTGAAATCTGCTACAAATGATTTATTGGAAGAAGCTTGATGATTAAAGTAAATTCAGTTTAAACTATCTCTTTTAAATGCGAGTGTGTATAATGCTTGTCAAAAGGGGGAGAGCTGGTAGGTTTATTATTATTAATTACTTACGCCTAGATATATGAAATAAATTTTCTTAATCCTTGGACGGTTTGATATTGTTAAAATATTCCAGAGATAATTACTTTAAACTATATTAATCCCTATTACATATTTACTCGTATATACATTCTTAACTTTCAGTAAGAACAGAAATATACTATTTTCCTAGTTAAGTTTTATGATATTTTTAAAATTTAATATAAATATAATTGATTTTGTAAATTATAAAAGAAAATAACAACCAATTTAAAACAATTAAATTTTGATATAAAAGTTTAAAAAAATCTAGAGTGACTCCACTCGGCTTTTCTAACATCAAGTAATTAACGGTTGTAAAATAAAGTAAGATAAGTCATGAAATAAACAAAAATGAAATTTATAATAGGGTATTTGACTTTTTTTTTTCAGATTATGTTGCTAAACTTTACACTATTGCACCTCAAAAAATTTGAGGCCATAGATCATAATGATAATAAATTTTTTATTCTGTCACTGAAAATCTATAAGTGATTTTCGATGGTAATCTAGATTCACCAAAATATATAAAGTTTGTGTGACGGTGATCTATAATATGTATATAAATTTCCAGTTCATTTGGGAAAGACGTTTAGTCGCTACCACATTTTAAATAATTTTGAGACCTTAGCCCATAATAATAAAGAATTTTTTTCTGTCCTTGTAAAAATGCTGTAAGTACTAGATTCACAAAATCTATAGAGTTTGTGTGCAACGGTAACCGATAATATGTGTATTGTGTAAATTTTCAGCTCAATCAAATAAAGCATTTAGACGCCATCGCACTTTAAAAAAACTTGAGCCCATAGGTCATAACCAAAAGAATATTTTTTGTGTCCCTGTAAAAAAACGATAAGTGTCAGATTCAATTAAATCAATAGGGTTCATTCTACAGTGATCTAAAACTTACGAATCAACTTTCAGCTCATTCGAACAAAGCTTTTAAATGCTACCTTTTTCACCCGCACTCATATATACGTACATAACGATAAAAATAGCAAAAATGAACTCAGGGATTTCAAAACGTATAAATACACCAAAACCTCTAAGTAGTATTTTTGTCATTATTACAATGCTTTCCTTACACATGTATGTTCGGAAAGTACTTCAAAATTTAATTGGATTTAATTAAGTATTTAATTTAATTGGATTTAATTGGATTTTATTAAGTACTTATTTTGTACAAATAAGTACTTAATATACCATGATTATTAAAACTGTTAAAGTACCTTTGAAATTTTTTACTGAAATCTGAAATTAAACCAGGAAGATTGCAAATATTTTTATAAAAATTCAAAAGGTTTAAAAGTGAATTTTATACATATATATTCCATACGAATTATACAATTTAAAAAGAATTGGGCATATGTTGCCTATAAGAGAGAAGAAAATGCAAGTAATTTTGTATAGGGTTGAATACACCCTAATCCAAGATGTATGATATAATTACTATGAAATATATATACTTAAGACATAATTATAGAATTTTAAATTTAAATTTTAAATTAGAAAAATATTTTACTATATTCTATACATTTTGCTTTCTAAAATTTAGCATGAATAGTACAGTATAGATTTATGTACACCCCGCGACAAAATATAGGTACAAAGGGTTTTTTCTTTGATTTTTCATAAAATAACATTATCTAAATTGGGCTTATCATTTATTATTATCATAAAATAACACTATCCCCGGAATAATTTTTGTTTTAAGACTAATTTAGAAAAGTTTTAAGACTAAAATTTTTTTAATTTAAGAGTACACTTCGTGACAAAAAGATAGGAACAAAAGTTTTTTTTTAAATTTTTCATAAAATAACATTATCTAAATTGTGCTGATCATTTATTATCATAACAAAATATTATCATATCAAAAACATATTAAATATTTGAATCATATTCAAAATATTCATATTCAAAATAATCATATTAAAAAAAAAAAAAAAAAAAAAAAAAAAATCCTTTGTTCCTACCTTTTTATCGCGTTGTGTAGTCTTAAATTAGAAAACTTTTAGTCTTAAAATTTTTCTAAATTAGTCTTAAAACAAAAATTAGACAGGGAATTGTGTTATTTTATGATAATAATAAATGATAAGCACAATTTAGATAATGTTATTTTATGAAAAATCAAAGAAAAAACCCTTTGTAACTATATTTTTGTCACGAGGTGTATATAGAGCTATAAAAGAATAACATAATTGTGGGGATTACATTAATGTTTAAAAATTTTCAATTTAATTAGTTCAAGCATTAAACTTTTATAAGTCCTCAAAACAACTAAATTGTTAAAAGGCTATCAAGAAACTAAACTGAAATCTTACACTAAGCCTGTAGGATCTAGAATTACATATTTGAAGACGCTGTATGATTAAAAGTGAAATTTAATTTAATGTAAATCAGCTCCTTTAAAATGAATGATGCGTGCGATGCCTGTCAAAAGGCAGAGAGCTGAGGGTTTATCATTATTAATAACACTTTGCTAGGTTTATGTTACTAATTTTGTTAAGTTACGAATGCTATTACTATTTAATGGAAAATGGGTAATGTTTGAGACTTTAGGAGTGAAGCATTAAATGAATAAGTTTTAAGTATATTAAATATATATATATATATACTAGCAGGCGACGCCCGCTTCGCTGGTCCCTATTTTTAAATGAATCACTATAATTACTGAATTCTCAGAATTGCATTAATTTTTATCACGTGAAAAAAAAAAAGAGAAACAAAATCTGATTAGGAAAAATGTCGCACCGAGTTCTCACTGTCTTCGGAAAAAATTGCCAAAATGCTCTAACTCTTATTTCTATTATTTTCCCCCTTCGCCCCCCCCCGTCTATCCTAATAATTTTACAAATTCGAAAATATCCGCAATCGATTTGTAAGTATCAAAAATCCTCTTTGCACCAGTTTTGAACGATCTATCTCTATTTTATTTTTTGCCCATCCCAATAATTTTAAAAATTCAAAAATATCCGCAATCGATTTGTAGGTATCGAAAACCTCTATGTACCAACTCTGAATGATCTAATTCTATTTTATTTTTTTTTTGCCCCTTCACCCCCCCCTTTCCCGGCCCTTCTAATAACTTTACACTTTCGAAAATATCCCCATTCGACTTGCAGGCCTCTAAAACGTGTCTGTACCAATTTTGTTTTTGCCCATAGCCAACCCTTACCGCCCCACCCCCTTCCCGCCCCTCCTAATAATTTTGCAAATTCGAAAATATCCCCAATCGATTTGTAAGTATCGAAAACCTCTATATACCAATTTTGAACGATCTAATTCTATTTTTATTTTTTTGCCCCCCCCCCGTCTCGTCTCCCCCTTCTCACCCCTCCTAATAACTTTACACTTTCGAAAATATCCCCATTCGACTTGCAGGCCTTTAAAACCTGTCTGTACCAATTTTGAACGACCTAACTGTATTTCTATTTGTTTTTGCCCATAGCCCCCCCCTTTACCGCCCCTCTTAATAATCTTGCAAATTCGAAAACATCCCCAATCGATTTGTAAGTATCGAAAACCTCTATATACCAATTTTGAACGATCTAACTCTATTTTTATTTTTTTGCCCCCCCCTCTCCCCTCCCCCTTCTCGCCCCTCCTAATAACTTTACACTTTCGAAAATATCCCCATTCGACTTGCAGGCCTCTAAAACGTGTCTGTACCAATTTTGTTTTTGCCCATAGCCAACCCTTACCGCCCCACCCCCTTCCCGCCCCTCCTAATAATTTTGCAAATTCGAAAATATCCCCAATCGATTTGTAAGTATCGAAAACCTCTATATACCAATTTTGAACGATCTAATTCTATTTTTATTTTTTTGCCCCCCCTCTCGTCTCCCCTTTCTCGCCCCTCCTAATAACTTTACACTTTCGAAAATATCCCCATTCGACTTGCAGGCCTTTAAAACCTGTCTGTACCAATTTTGAACGACCTAACTGTATTTCTATTTGTTTTTGCCCATAGCCCCCCCCTTTACCGCCCCTCCTAATAATTTTGCAAATTCGAAAACATCCCCAATCGATTTGTAAGTATCGAAAACCTCTATATACCAATTTTGAACGATCTAACTCTATTTTTATTTTTTTGCCCCCCCTCTCCCCTCTCCCCTCCCCCTTCTCGCCCCTCCTAATAACTTTACACTTTCGAAAATATCCCCATTCGACTTGCAGGCCTCTTAAACCTATCTGTTCCAATTTTGAACTGCCTAACTGTATTTCTATTTGCTTTTGCCCCATAGCCCCCCTTACCGCCCCACCCCCTACCCGCCCCTCCTAACAATTTTACAAATTCAAAAATATCCGCAATGGATTTGTAAGTATCGAAAACCTCTATGTACCAATTTTGAACGATCTGACATCATTTTTATTTTTTTTGCCCCCCTTCTTGCCCCTCCTAATAACTTTACACAATCGAAAATATCCCCATTTGACTTGCAGGCCTTTAAAACCTATCTGTACCAATTTTGAACGGCCTAACTGTATTTATATTTGTTTTTGCTCCATAGCTCCCCCCCTTGCTGCCCCACCTGGGGGCTGAATTTCTAAAATTCCATAAATTGATTTTTAGATAGTTGCATTAGCTATATTTTAGAGCAAAAATTTCACGTATATCTATTTTTTTTTTGTTTGAGATATATAGGATTATGCGAAATAACGTTTTGCGCCCCCCTTGGGGAACGAATTTCAAAAATTCCAGAAACTGATTTTTAGACATTTGTATTAGCTATATTTTATGTCGGGATTGTAAGATTGAAAAAAAAAAAATTAATGAATCTGTGTAAACCACAGGATTTTTTTTCTTTTTCATATGTATGTTTAAAAACAAGTGCACGCATTTTAAGGTTGTTTTAAACAGTATATATTTACTTATAAAAAAATTTTCATTAATTAAAAATTTGTTGTGATTATAAGGATGCCTTTCGAAACACTTGTAACAATAAAGCAAAATGTTAAAAAAATCATTATGGAAAAAAAAAAAACTCTTAGGTATTTAAACATTTATTTTACATGGTAAATTAGTGTAAGATTATTCTAATATGTTGAGGGAAAGGAAATAATAATGCTGTTAAACAAATTTCAATGTTTTTTTAGTTGATTCACTCAGGTGATATTATTTACATATCTTTGACCATATGTTGAGAATGTTAACACGTCACTATATAATTAGCTCTAGTATGACAGGAAATGTGTGGCAGTAAAATTAATGAAACACTTAATTCATGGTTATAAAGTTCCTTTCTTTCTCCCCCCCCCCTTAAACAAAAAAAAATCATGATCATTTTAACCCGTTAGTAGTCGCTAGTTGGTCGATTTGCCGCCCATATCTTCAGTTTTTATTCTTCAACACCCACCAAGCATTTTTAGAAGTGGCCTTTGATATACATAAAAGGCAAAGCAACTCGAATAATCGTCGATTATGTATATCAAATGCCAATTCTAAAAATTTTTGGTAGCTGTTGAATAGACACTGTAAAAATGGGCGGCGAATCGACCAACTAGTGACTACTAACGGGTTACGATCCACCACTGGAGTCACTTGTTCCTTTAGCACAGTACTCTTTTGATGCTTCAATAATAGGTATACTTTCCATAGGCAGAACAGATCGAATGAGTGAATACATGTTCGAATTGGTTATATTTCTTTCTCTTTTTAGAAATTCATTGTCTTGTTAGGTAGTATAACAGAAACAGCAGTTTGTTGAATGATTTGTATATTTTTTACAAATCATGGTCTCATCAAAATGCATTGGACGGCATTTCTATTTCATTTTGTTTTGCTTGTTACTGGTACAAGTGTGGCAAATAATATGAGGCGCATATGATTTATCTTCATCATCGATTCGTCAACTAAAATAGCGTAATCTACCATTTTAATTAGTGGTGTGATTATTTATTTCTTACTTCAGATGGTTACTTTTCCACAAACATACCAAAGTTATCAGAAGAGTTTAAATAAATTTGAGGAAAACTGAAACAAGGTAGTAATATTACAAAGCTATGAGCAATCGATAATTAGCATTTAAATATGATCACTTATAAAATCGAATAAAGCAACAATATAACCTCATGTTTATACTGAAGTTTTTTTCTAGATTTTACTTGTGTGAGTTGATGTTTCGTTTTACCAAATTTACTGCCTTACTATTTCCTCAAAACTAACATTAGTAAATAAGTTGTTGAATAGGTTTTTGAATAGTTGAATAGTTTGTTGATAGTTTGAGTAATAGTGTTATAGTGTGTTTGAGTAATGGTGTTTGAGTACTAGTGAAAGTGTTGAGCAGTGTGTTGAGCAGTGTGTTGAATAGTTTGTTGAATAGGTTGAGCTAAATTTCACTTTTGGTTATTATTTTCAATTTCCGTATCAATAAATGCATGAGAATTTTTTGCTTTTATTTAATTTAGGATTTTCTTATTGAACATTTAAATTAAACACCGGTTGAAAAAACTTATAAAAAGAAAGTTTTTCATTCTTTTGAATGAAGTACCAAAATAAGTTTTTATAATAAAAATAAACTATATTACATAAATGACTATAATACATTTAAAAAGATAAAATATTTTAAAGATTACATAGCTAATACACGTCACTTATTTTATCATTTTGCTGAATTCTAATTATTTATTTGATATGCTACATCATTTTATTAGTAATCTCCACTAATTGCAATGAAAATGTTCGATAGAATGAACATACTTTGTTTAGTGAACTAGAAGCAACCTTTCGTCTGCAAAATGTGCTTTGAATGGTTAAAATTTCACTTAATTATTGCATGCATTCATTAAAGCATTTCATTAATGTAAGTGATGTAGACTTGCATTATTCTAATTAATTGTGTCAAATGCGTGTCTATTTCTTATTTAAGAATTAACAGTTAATTAATTATTATTTTTTAATAAATATTGTACACATTTTTTTTCTGGCATAAAAAAAAAAAACCATATAAAAAAAGATTAATTAAACTTTTGTGAAAAAAATTATATTTAAGGATTTCTTTCTTTCTTTCTTTCTTTTTCTTTCTTTCTTTCTTTTTTTTTTTTTTTTTTTTTTTTGTTAATAACATTTTATTTTATAAAAATTTTTTATAAATCTAATAAAAAAAAAAAAAAAATTCCATCTTTTTTTTTTTTTAGTGCTAGAGGCCTATTTCAGTCGGTACAGCGTTGTCGAATTTTTATAATACACTCTTAATAGTGCTAAGGGCCTATTTCAGTCGGTTTATTGAATGGGTATTTATTGAATGAAGTCCCCCCAAGGCCCAACTTTGACATGAGTCCCCCCCAAGGTACAACTTTGACATGAGTCCCCCCAAGGCCCAGCGTTGTCGAATTTTTATACGTCACTCTTAATAGTGCTAAGGGCCTAATTCAGTCGGTTTATTGAATGGGGATTTATTGAATGAAGTCCCCCCAAGGCACAACTTTGACATGAGTCCCACCCCAGGCACAACTTTGACATGAGTCCCCCCCCCAAGGTACAACTTTGACATGAGTACCCCCAAGGCCCAGCGTTGTCGAATTTTTATACGTCACTCTTAATAGTGCTAAGGGCCTATTTCAGTCGGTTTATTGAATGGGGATTTATTGAATGAAGTCCCCCCAAGGCACAACTTTGACATGAGTCCCCCCAGGCCCAACTTTGACATGAGTCCAACCCAAGGTACAACTTTGACATAAATCCCCCCAAGGCCCAGCGTTGTCGAATTTTTATACGTCACTCTAAATAGTGCTAAGGGCCTATTTCAGTCGGTTTATTGAATGGGGATTTATTGAATGAAGTCCCCCCAAGGCGCAACTTTGACATAAGTCCCCCCCCAGGCCAAACTTTGACATGAGTCCCCCCAAGGTACCCCTATTTCAGTCGGTACAGCGTTGTCGAATTTTTATAATACACTCTTAATAGTGCTAAGGGCCTATTTCAGTCGGTTTATTGAATGGGGATTTATTGAATGAAGTCCCCTCAAGGCCCAACTTTGACATGAGTCCCCCCACAGGCCCAACTTTGACATGAGTCCCCCCAGGCCCAACTTTGACATGAGTCCCCCCAGGCCCAACTTTGACATGAGTCCCCCCAAGGCCCAACTTTGACATGAGTCCCCCCCAGGCCCAACTTTGACATGAGTCCAACCCAAGGTACAACTTTGACATGAGTCCCCCCAAGGCCCAACTTTGACATGAGTCCCCCCCAGGCCCAACTTTGACATGAGTCCCCCCCAAGGTACAACTTTGACATAAGTCCCCCAAGGTCCAACTTTGACATGAGTTCCCCCCAGGCCCAACTTTGACATGAGGCCCCCCAAGGCCCAACTTTGACATGAGTCCCCCCAAGGCCCAACTTTGACATGAGTCCCCCCAGGCCCAACTTTGACATGAGTCCCCCCCAAGATACAACTTTGACATGAGTCCCCCAAGGCCCACCTTTGACATGAGTCCCCCCCAGGTCCAACTTTGACATGAGTCCCCCACCAAGGTACAACTTTGACATGAGTCCCCCCAAGGCCCAACTTTGACATAAGTCCCCCCCCAGGCACAACTTTGACATGAGTTCCCCCCAAGGTACAACTTTGACATGATGCCCCCCAAGGCCCAACTTTGACATGAGTCCCTCCCCATGCCAACTTTGACATGAGTCCCCCCCAAAGTACAACTTTGAAATGAGTCCCCCCAAGGCCCAACTTTGACATGAGTCCCCCCCCAAGGTACAACTTTGACATGAGTCCCCCCAAGGCCCAAGTTTGACATGAGTCCCACCCCAGGCTCAACTTTGACATGAGTCCCCCCAAGGCCCAGCGTTGTCGAATTTTTATACGTCACTCTTAATAGTGCTAAGGGCCTATTTCAGTCGGTTTATTGAATGGGGATTTATTGAATGAAGTCCCCCCAAGGCACAACTTTGACATGAGTCCCCCCCAGGCCCAACTTTGACATGAGTCCAACCCAAGGTACAACTTTGACATGAGTCCCCCCAAGGCCCAGCGTTGTCGAATTTTTATTCGTCACTCTTAATAGTGCTAAGGGCCTATTTCAGTCGGTTAATTGAATGGGGATTTATTGAATGAAGTCCCCCCAAGGCGCAACTTTGACATGAGTCCCCCCAAGGTTCCTCTATTTCAGTCGGTACAGCGTTGTCGAATTTTTATAATACACTCTTAATAGTGCTAAGGGCCTATTTCAGTCGGTTTATTGAATGGGGATTTATTGAATGAAGTCCCCCCAAGGCCCAACTTTGACATGAGTCCCCCCACAGGCCCAACTTTGACATGAGTCCCCCCCAGGCCCAACTTTGACATGAGTCCCCCCAGGCCCAACTTTGACATGAGTCCCCCCCAAGGTACAACTTTGACATGAGTCCCCCCGAAGGTACAACTTTGACATGAGTCTCCCCAAGGCCCAACTTTGACATGAGTCCCTCCAGGCCCAACTGTGACATGAGTCCCCCCCAAGATACAACTTTCACATGAGTCCCCCCAAGGTCCAACTTTGACATGAGTCCCCCCCAGGCCCAATTTTGACATGATTCCTCCCAAGGCCCAACTTTGACATGAGTCCCCCCCCAGGCCCAACTTTGACATGAGTCCCCCCCAAGGTACAACTTTGACAAGAGTCCCCCAAGGCCCAACTTTGACATGAGTCCCCCCAGGCCCAACTTTGACATGAGTCCCCCCCAAGGTACAACTTTGACATGAGTCCCCCAAGGCCCAACTTTAACATGAGTCCCCCCCCAGGCCCAACTTTGACATGAGTGCCCCCAAGGTACAACTTTGACATGAGTCCCCCCAAGGCCCAACTTTGACATGAGTCCCCAGTAGGCCCAACTTTGACATGAGTCCCGCCAAGGTACAACTTTGACATGAGTGCCCCCAAGGCCCAACTTTGACATGAGTCCCCCCAAGGTACAACTTTGACATGAGTCCCACCCCAGGCCCAACTTTGACATGAGTCCCCCCAAGGCCCAACTTTGACATGAGTCCCCCCCCAGGCCCAACTTTGACATAAGTCCCCCCCAAGGTACAACTTTGACATGAGTCCCCCCAAGGCCCAACTTTGACATGAGTCCCCCCAAGGCCCAACTTTGACATGAGTCCCCCCCCCAGGCCCAACTTTGACATAAGTCCCCCCCAAGGTACAACTTTGACATGAGTCCCCCCAAGGCCCAACTTTGACATGAGTCTCCCCCCAAGCCCAACTTTGACATGAGTCCACCAAAAGGTACAACTTTGACATGAGTCCCCCCAAGCTACAACTTTGACATGAGTCCCCCCAGGCCCAACTTTGACATGAGTCCCCCCAGGCCCAACTTTGACATGAGTCCCCCCCAGGCCCAACTTTGACATGAGTCCCCCTAAGGCCCAACTTTGACATGAGTCCCCCCCCAGGTCCAACTTTGACATGAGTCCCCCCAAGGCCCAACTTTGACATGAGTCCCCCCAAGGTACAACTTTGACATGAGTCCCCCCCATGGCACACCTTTGACATGAGTCCCCCCAAGGCACACCTCCCCCTCATTGGGAAAAAGAGAAAAAACGTTGTTTTGCGGCTATAAGACAGTTTGGACTTCCAACGTTATTTGTTACAATATCTGCAGCTGAAACACATTGGTTTGATTTAATGAAAACTTTATCATGGAATTTAGATCGTTACGAATTAACTAAAGAAGAATTTGTCGATATTAACAAGCTTAGCAGTAGGCCTCTGGCACTAAATTAAAATCTGACAATGTCAGATTTTCATGTTTTAAATAATGAAATAATGTCGTGTCTGTATAGTTTATTTATTACTCTCACTTTAAATAATTCATTTGCTAGAAAGCCCGTGCAAAATTTTCTCGCCTTTTTTTTTTCAAAATGGTTCTTCAAAAATAGTTCTTCAAAATGGTTCTTGATTTTGCTGTAATAACCGCGTAATATATGAGAAAGGATTTCTAAAATGTATTTATGTAACAATTTTTAAGAAATATCGTTTGAGACTTTTTTGAGATACAATCTTTTATCAAAATTTGGCATATACAATTATTGACCAGAAAACAATAATTACATACAAAAAGATATTTTAAAGGGGGTTAATATGGCGAGTTTGAAAAAATCCGAACAGCCGTTTGTAAGGAAACGCACTTGTGAGACTCAAAATTTAGGTATTTATACAGGACGCCTATATTTTTTCCTGACCTAACCGACTATATCATTTGAAAGGGCATCTAATAGAGTGTTTATATAGCAACTTTGAAAAAATCGTTAAAGCCGTTTTCGAGATACGGGTTTACGGTCCCACTTGCGTTTTTCCGATTTTAACCAAAATTTGGGAACTTCATCTGTACACCAGACCTGTCTCAATTCTGAAGTTTTGTATTTCTATCTTTAATAGTTTCGGAGATACAGAAGCCAGTATATCCCCCCCCCCTCCACACACACACTGACCAATTGTCAAAAACTACTTTTTTGGACTCAGAAGATCTTAAATCATGTAAATCAAGTGAAAACTCGATATCGAATTTTTTGATCAAATACAATACTTCCATTACCTACGGTAGTCGGGTAATGGAAGTAAAAATAGTGTATTCTCTTTTGCCTGATACTCAGATAATCAGAATGCAAAACATTGGGTCTCTAAAGCAGAATTTATTGAAACAATATTAAACGAAAATCATTTTAATCGAAATTATGAAAATAAAATTGTTGAAAGAAAACTAAAATATTGTAAAATAGAGGGTTTCAATCTAATTTTCATGTTAAATCCTTTAAATGGAATGGAATGAAAGTATGTTGAGTGAAAATAAATGGGGATAAATAAAATAAGTGCTAATCTCATAAAAATGATTATAGATAATTTAAAGTAGAATTATAATTATACTAACATTTCCCGCGCAGAACATCTGCGTGTTGGTATCTACATATCTAACATGATTTTCATTGAAATCTCATAAAAAATTTCACTGGAAAATTCTGTTTTTTTTTTTTTTTTTTTTTTTTTTTTTTTTTTTTAATTATTACTACTATTTTTAAGAAAAGAGATTTAAATCGTTGGTATTTGCATTATAATTTCAATTTTAGAAAATAATTTTTTCCGCTGCTAAAATAAATTTGCCAGAAAAAAAAGTAAATTAAATTATTGTTATACATTCGAAACTCGTTAACGTGAACACGCTTAACGTGAATTACTTTTAGCATGAACTGTTTCCACAATCCCGACAAAATGAAGATTTATTTAGTTATATGAAGATTAGTTACTGATAGCTTGAACTACTGATAACATGAAAAATTGTTTTGTTCCCTTGAGATTCACGTTAACGAGGTTTGGCGGTATTAATAATAAAATATTTCCTTAAGTTTGACGGAGCTAAATTACCATATTACCAATTTTAATTTTAGAAAATATTTTTTTTCCCATTTCTAAATTAAATATTCTGTAGAAATAAATTAGATTATTGTTATATTAATAACCAAATACTATCTAAAATTTGACTGAATTAAATTACCATATTACCATATATAACATAAATTCCTTAGTTAATAAATGTATCTAAAAGAGTAAAAAAATTGATTAAAAAAAATAATGTTCACTCTATTTATAATGAATAGAAAATGGCTTTCAAAAATTTGCATTTTAATATGATGATTTGATTTTAAACAATAGATGGCGCCATAACCAGCAAACAAACAATAATGAGGCTAAACTGGCTTTAAATTCTTCCAAATATACTTTTAAATATGAGCTTTTAAGCATATATTTCAGTACAAAAAATTAATATTATTTCAATATCTCTAAGAAAATGTGCATTTCAAGTGTATTAGATTAAATTATTGACCCTATTATTTTCTTTAATCCGATCTTACTTGACCAATCAGATAGCACGTAATGTCGCTATCGTGTCGTTTCTATAAAATTCAATAGTGATTGGTCCACGTTAGAGAATAGATGCTGCAAGCTACATCACATTGAAAACATTATTATTAAAGGGGCGATAACAAACATATTTCTTTCTTTAATTTGATACGGATTTTTCTTTTGTATTCCTGATAAATATATAGCTGAAATATGTAAGGTATAACATACACTGTACACACCTAAAGTTTTAGGATATTTTGTCAGTACTTATCTAGGTATTTAACAGAACATCTATAATGAAAAGCGTTTGGTCATTTATGGCAGGTTAGTGTAGTATTATTAGTACACTTTTTTCTTTTTTTACAAATTTAATCAAATAAAAATTAGTTATAATTTATTGAAGTTCAAGCAATGGATCAAGAGATTTCGTACCAAAAACAAGAGAGAGAGAGAGAGAAAAAAGTAAGAAAGGAATAGAAACCCTAGAAATTATTACTTTAAAAATGCATTATGAAAGAAAATACATGAAGTACTTTGCTGGAGTGGAAAATTAAAATTCCTACAGCAAGAATGAATGCAAATTCCAAAATGTTATTTGGAGCCATGGACACCGTGATGACAGACTATGCTTCAGTAAACGTAGTCGAAATTTTTGTGCATTCATCACATGTCACAGCTACGGACGTTAACACACCAGAAATGTAACAGACGCTATTCAGAGTGTGAACAAGAGGCTCAAAGCTCATGGCGAATATATGATCCGTTAAGGGCATTTGGATAACCTGTCTGTCTTCTTATTTGCTAGTGATAAGGAGTCGCTGAGATCTTGCACGGTGTTCTGTATTGACATTGTAGAATTTTGACATCACGAGCAGCAATACGATAAACCGCTATGCTGAAATTCCACTTTGATGAAAGTCAGACACATGCTGGTAGGCATTACTCTTTCCTACACGAGGATAACACCAACTTAACAGTCAACGATATTCAAATGCAATTTCTGTATGAGAAACCTGCTGTAGAATATCCTCTTTTATACACACTGTAGGTGTTCCTACCGCCGCCTGTTTTGTATGAATGCGTTAAAAGGCTATTAATTTCCATTTTACAGAATATTTTATCTGTCATGCCTATTTTACGTGTGTGACGTGTCATCTTCCTGGGGTAGCTATTTTAATGGCCAATAATATATTAATTAGAAAACATTTCTTTAAAAAATTCTTAAAAAAATAATATTTATACAAGCGTAATAATAGTATAATTCTAGAGCAATATAGAAAATAAAAAAGGTTTTTCTAGTATTTTTACCAAAACTTTTTTTTTTAATCTCTGATTTTTTTTTTTTTATGCTATCCTCTCCTTTCTCTTACTTCCCCTTTCCTCTTTCAGTCTGCTTGCTATTTTTACTGTGTCATGATATGCATTCTTATGCAGCTGATGAAGAATGATATGACCTTTTGAAATTTACAGCCGACAGCAAAATTATTGGATTATCTAACTGAATTTTTCATATATTTTTTTCCTTTGTTCGATCGCTAATTTTTACCATCAACTTACTTTTTTATTAACAGCATAAGACTAAGATCATGACTCGACAAATATTTACTTAACAAAATAGAATTAAGCCAACATTTTTAGGGTACCAATTATTGCTAGCGCTTTAATAATTTTACTGCCGACTGTGTTAATACCTGGAATTTCTCGACAGAGGTTTTTAAGATGGGTTTAATGATCAATATTGAACTACACCAGTTATTGAAATCTTTACTGATTATACACTAAGCGACAAGAAAAAAAAAAAAAAAAAAAAAAAAAAAAGCCGCACTGCAGAAAAAATGACTTATACCTTTTTTATTTGTAATATCTTTAAAATTAATGTTTGAAACAAATAAAACTGTCTTGTTTGCATAATACCGAAGATATGAAATGATACCTATGTATATTTTAGATTTAATAATTCGCTTTATTGCACTTTACGAAATACTTTTTAAAAATCTGCATAAAACTTTCTTTTTGAACATAATGCAATAACCATACACTTTGCATTCTATTATGATTTATTATATGAAATAAACAAGTTATATTTTAATATATGAAATAAAAATATCTATTTGTTAGATCTAAGTAATTTTTTGTTAAAAATATGTATTTTGCATTGGGTTAATTCCACCTTTATATGGAATTACTGCATTAATGCGCAATGGCGTAGTTTTATACAGTGTTTTAATATAACTCTTAGAAATTTCAATGTCCCAAATATCACAAATTACTCTTTCTAGTTCTAGCAGAGTTATAGGCTGCAAATTTCGAATCCTCTCCCCTCTCCCCCGCCTTTTTATAAACGAAACGTTTTCGAGCGGATCGCGATTTTGACAATTTCCATTTCTGGTAAAGAAGAAATTCTACTATATCCTTTGTAGTATTTAACTTAAAGTGAAAAAAAATATGATTACTTACAGAATTGTAGATTCTCATGGGAATGTATAAGAAATTTTGACAATTTGAAGTGAATAAACTTACCACAGACGCCGTGTAGTAAGGTGCCTTATTATCTTCAAATGCTGTTTACGGAAATGTCCAAGATACCTCCAAAATAGTCGGTCAGGCACCACTTTTATGCATATTGTGTTTTATTTCGAGTTAATTGATCCCTTGAGCATAAAAATTTTCCCGACTGTTTGAAAAGTTATGCACCTCCGTACCATAATGTACGGAGAATGTGTCACTGTTTTAAAAATGTGATTTTCATTAAGTCGGTCATATTTTCGTTGTCAGATCTGCTTGTTTTCTTTTGCTCGAAATAAGTTAAACTTGACTCATCAGAGAGAACCAGTTCAGCCCAATAATTAACTAATCATTTTTTAATTTTTTTAGCCATCTGAGGTCTTGCTTTCCTACTTCTCTTCACTAAGAATGGAATTTTTTCAAATTTTCTGTCATTTAAACCTGCTTTGTTTAATAGTTGTTGTACTGTAGTTAAAGAAATTATACTACTAAACACTTTTTCTGAAGCTCTTTTATGTTCTAAATGTAATACAAACCGATTTTATAAGCAATGCCTTTTTAACTTACGGTCATCTCGCGTGGATGAGCAGTGTGGCCACCTAAAACCAAATTTCCAGTTTAAACGGCCAAAAACTTTTATATCTTGCTGAAAACCCTTTTACCAATATTTTGTTAACATTTAATTATTTCGCCATCTCACGTATTAAAATATTTTTTGATTTTGATTTAAAAATTAATACTTTTTTGTGGCATCGTTAACTGCCTTATTCTTACCATTTTTGAAATAAATTCTAAAATTACAATCTTCCTGACAATTGCATTTTGTTTTTCACACTGGACTCAAAGCTAAAGTGTATGTGGAGGACAACATAGTGAAAATCTGTTCGAAAATTTGCTTTTTAAACGATAAAATTGGCGGTTGTAGAAGGCGAAAAGGAAAACATCCGAGTGCGGCTTTTTTTTTTTTTTTTTTTTTTTTTTTTTTTTTTTTTTTTGTCGCTAAGTGTATATGATTGACTTATATCCTTGTACATTGGTTCCGTCAAAATCCTTTAATCTATATAATTATGAAAAAAAAAAAAAAAAAAAAAGAGAGAAAAAAAAAGTTATGTTTTAAATGAAAAAAAAAAAGTCTTAATTTTAAATTTTCTGAAAAATACATTCAATAACATACAATCACTCACCCAATACATTGAATGACTTAAAAAAATCATTTTCAATTTAACATTTTTTGTATAACTAAATCTTCTATCCTCACTCATCTAAGCGAGGAAAAGAAATAAAATGTCTTTAATAGTAAAATCCAAATTGATTTATCGTGTGGAATTGTTTTAGTTTGTAAATATTCTCTAAGAATTTATAACTGTAAATATTTCGCTAGTAAATTTCGCGCATTATTTACAAACGAATTAATGTTTCGAAAGAAACATGCATAAACCATAAATGGTTATTTCGTTTGTACAGAGTTTATTCCATAGTGGGTTTTTCAAATAACGGTACTCCATTCGATGGGTTTATTTATTTATTTAATTTTTTTTTTTTAAATCAGTTAATGTGAATATTTGGAAAAAAAAAAAAAAAAGCAAAAACATATTTTTGAAAATTTGGCACTTTCTTTACATTAAATTCATTTAACTTAATTGAGTGGTTTGTTATACAAAATGGGATTTATACGTGTGGATTTAGACTAACAATATATATGATGATTACTTAGCTAAAACAAATAAAAAAATGTTGGAGTAAAACACTGAGTTTTGAAGAGATTATGTAAAACATGTGTTTGTTTCTTTTTTAAAAAATGTTCGAAAAAAAAAAAAATATTGCAGCCAAACCAAAAAAAAAAAAAAAAAAAAAAAAAAAAAAAAGTATTGCATTTTTATTCTTATATCGAAAACACTGTTCCAGTTTAAAGCTTTCTTTCATTAAAAATGATGTGGATAAAATGTTAAAAATGAAATGTAAAATGTCCTAGTATAAAACAAGCAGATCAAGTCTAAATCTAAATCTATTTCTTAAAAAAAAAAGAAAAGTACATTGCATATGAAGTTTTTTCTTTTTTTTTTACATTTAACTTTATATGTAAAGATAGTATTGTTATAATAATTATTATTGTTTAAAGGGCGAATTACTAATAAAAAGAAATAGAATAATCTGGTGTGTCACTCACACGATTTTCTCTTACCCTGAAATTTAATACTATAAATACAGGTTGGAGATTAAGAGGTAAGATAACGAGTACTGTTATGTAAACCTATGTTAAACAATTCAAATTAGGCTTCGGAAGAGTTTTATATGATAATTAGTTCTGTGTGAGGGAGACTACCGCCCCCCTCAACCCCCGTTTCATTAATGCACCCACATTTATATAGAACTAGCAGGCTATGCCCGCTTCGCTGGTCACTATTTTTAAATGAATCATTATAATTAGTGAATTCTCAAAATTGCATTAATTTTTATCATGTGAAAAAAAAAAAAAAAAAAAAAAAACTCTGATCGGGAAAAATGTCGCACCGGGTCCCCACTGCCTTCGGCAGCATAGACCCGTGCGTAATGCGCACGCGCGAATGCATATATATGAGCGCCCTAATAATTTTACAAATTCGAAAATATCCGCAATCGATTTGTAAGTATCAAAAACCTCTATGCACCAGTTTTGAACGATCTATCTCTATCTTAATTTTTTTGCCCTACCGCTTCCTCCCCCTTCCCGCCCCTCCCAATAATTTTAAAAATTCAAAAATATCCGCAATCGATTTGTAGGTATCGAAAACCTCGATGTACCAATTTTGAATGATCTAACTCTATTTTTTTTGCCCCTCTGTCCCCCCCTTCCCGTCCCTTCTAATAACTTTACACTTTCGAAAATATCCCCATTCGATTTGCAGGCCTCTAAAACCTATCTGTACCAATTTTGAACGGCCTAACTGTATTTCTATTTGTTTTTGCCCATAGCCCCCCCTTACCGCCCCTCCTAATAATTTTACAAATTCGAAAATATCCGCAATCGATTTGTAAGTATCGAAAACCTCTATATACCAATTTTGAACGATCTAACTGTGTTCTTATTTTTTTGCCCCCCCTCTCCCCTCCCCTCTTCTCGCCCCTCCTAATAACTTTACACTTTCGAAAATTTCCCCATTCCAGTTGCAGGCCTCTAAGACCTGTTTGTATCAATGTTGAACGGCCTAACTGTATTTCTATTTGTTTTTGCCCATAGCCCCCTTACCGCCCCACCCCCTTCCCACCACTCCTAATAATTTTACAAATTCAAAAATATCCGCAATCGATTTGCAAGCATCGAAAACCTCTACGTACCAATTTTGAACGATCTGACACTATTTTTATTTTCTTGCCCCCCCTCCCCTCCCCCCCTTCTTGCCCCTCCTAATAACTATACACAATCGAAAATATCCCCATTCGACTTGCAGGCCTCTTAAACCTATCTGTACCAATTTTGAACGGCCTAACTGTATTTCTATTTGTTTTTGTCCCATAGCCCCCCTTACCGCCCCACCCCCCTACCCGCACCTCCTAATAATTTTACAAATTCAAAATCATCCGCAATCGATTTGCAAGTATCGAAAACCTCTACGTACCAATTTTGAACGATCTGACACTATTTTTATTTTCTTCCCCCCCTCCCCTCCCCCCTTCTTGCCCCTCCTAATAACTTTACACAATCGAAAATATCCCAATTCGACTTGCAGGCCTCTTAAACCTATCTGTACCAATTTTGAACGGCCTAACAGTATTTCTATTTGTTTTTGTCCCATAGCCCCCCTTACCGCCCCACCCCCCTACCCGCCCCTCCTAATAATTTTACAAATTCAAAATCATCCGCAATCGATTTGCAAGTATCGAAAACCTCTACGTACCAATTTTGAACGATCTGACACTATTTTTATTTTTTTGCCCCCCCTCCCTTCCCCCCTTCTTGCCCCTCCTAATAACTTTACACAATCGAAAATATCCCCATTCGACTTGCAGGCCTCTTAAACCTATCTGTACCAATTTTGAACGGCCTAACTGTATTTCTATTTGTTTTTGCCCCATAGCCCCCCTTACCGCCCCACCCCCCTACCCGCCCCTCCTAATAATTTTACAAATTCAAAAATATCCGCAATCGATTTGCAAGTATCGAAAACCTCTACGTACCAATTTTGAACGATCTGACACTACTTTTATTTTTTTGCCCCCCTCCTCCCCTCCCCCCCCTTCTTGCCCCTCCTAGTAACTTTACACAATCGAAAATATCCCCATTCGACTTGCAGGCCTCTAAAACCTATCTGTACCAATTTTGAACGGCCTAACTGTATTTCTGTTTGTTTTTGCCCCATAGCCCCCCCTTATTGACCCACCCCCTACCCGCCCCTTCTAATAATTTTACAAATTCAAAAACATCCGCAATCGATTTGTAAGTATCAAAAACCTCTACATACCAATTTTGAACGATCTGACACTATTTTTATTTTTTTGCCCCCCCCCCCTCCCCTCCCCCCTTCTTGCCCCTCCTAATAATTTAACTTTACACAATCAAAAATATCCCCATTCGACTTGCAGGCCTTTAAGACCTATCTGTACCAATTTTGAACGCCCTAACTGTATTTCTATTTGTTTTTGCCCCTTAGCCCCCCTCCCCCCCCTGCTGCCCCACCTGGGGGCTGAATTTCTAAAATTCCAGAAATTGGTTTTTAGATAGTTGCATTAGCTATATTTTAGAGCAAAAATTTCACGTATATCTATTTTTTTTGTTTGAGATATATAGGATTATGCGAAATCACGTTTTACGCATGTGAAATCACGTTTTGCCCCCCCCCCCGCCCCCCTTGGGGACCGAATTTCAAAAATTCCAGAAACCGATTTTTAGACATTTGTATTAGCTATATTTAAAAGCAAAAATTTTACGGATATCTGTTTTTTTTTGTTTGAGATATGAAGGATTTAGTGAAATTACGTTTTGCCCCCCCCCCTCCCCCCCTTGGGGGGCGAATTTTGTAAAATCGCTTGCGGCGTTGTCTTTCTCGGGTCGTAAGCATTAATCGTGCCAAATTTGGACCCGCTCGGTGAAACGGCCTAGGATTCTATAGCGGACAGACAGACACACACACACACACACACACACACACAGACTCTGCTCTTTTATATATATAGATTTAATACGGTTATTAAAAAATAATTCTGTTTTTAAAAAATAATTTATTAAAATTATTATTTAAACAAATTATCTTTTTTGATAATGCAGACGATTTCCATATTAGAGAAGTAGTATAACACTAAATATACAAAAAAAAAAGTTAAATTTATTCTGAATATTGCATTATTTTTTTTTTTTTTTTTGTTGTTGTTGTTGTTAAAAATGAAAAATATCGATAACTTTATTTTAAATTATCGCAGATCGATGGTTCAACCATTCGTTTTAATAGTATTGTCGAGCTCCTTTGAAAGATACCCATCATGAAAATTTAGGGATGGTGAGGCTTCTACATACACACAAATTTTTTCCCAGTTGACTATCTCTAGTAAAAAAAATATATATTCGTTTCATTTGGTTTAGTGCAGTCTAAAGATGTTAAACTCTACACACCTGCAATTTCCACCATAGACGTAATGTATTTGAATACTTTTGAATGTCCCTGTACACGAACCATTTGCTTCATCTCAACGTAAGCTTCCAGTAGCATCCCTGTGGGATATACATTTAGAATACCGAGTTTGGAATTTCTGCTACCATTTGTTCTTGTGATATGCTGATAACAGACACACAGACCATTCACTAAAAACATGATTTTCGTATTCGGGGGTTATCAGGACATGTAAATATAACAAAAACTCACGTTCGAAAATGTAACCCTAAAACAATACTTTCTCGACCCTATGGGTAAGAGAAAGTAAACAGTGAAGGAAGATGGATTTTTTTCTTCTTTTTTTTAAAGCATGTGTTAAGAGTTAAAAAGAAATGTCAATAACAAACAATTTAACTTATTTTATTTCACAAAGTTATTCACGAATTTAGTTACAGAGATCGTTATGCCTATGTAGAAAAAAAAAAAAAAAAAAAAGAAAAAAGAGTTTTTTTTTTTCATATTAACTTAATTATCAGAACGCTTAATACTACGATTACAGAGACAAAAAATCGTCGTGTAAGTACGTGCAAAACTAGCAACGTACAGAATTTGCACGCTGCCCTTTTATTGTTTGAAGAAAGATCGTACTGAATTATTTTGACAAGAAATAACTATGTTTAAAATTTCTGTATTTTATATTTTTTTAATTATTAAATGGCAGAATTAAAGTTTATGAATTATACATTAGGCTGTAAAATTATTCGAACGCTTATGATTTATCGATAAGAACTGCAATTCCACTTTTTTTTTTCTAAAAAAAAAAAAAAAAAAAAAAAAAAAACTTACTAAGCTTAAATTTAGTATGCTATGTGATACATACAGAAGTTTCATATCAATACCACTATCGCCATCATCATCATCACAGTGATTTGTAGAGTACTTACGGTTATAAAGTTGACTACTTGTCTTTGTAGAATTATACATGACACTTAAAGATATAAATGCTGTTGCATTTACTGCGTAGCTACATTTTAATGATGGAACTTGGCACTTTGTCAAGGAAAACACGTGAATTGTTACACAGGGAAGGAAGCATGTGTTGGTGTTGGAAAGTAAAAGTCCCCATATTGCCAATCATCCAGTGATGAAAGATGCTCCTTTTATCATCTAAATATCTCATTTAATATAATAATCTCGTTTTCTCCCCACCAGCGAATTACATGAGCGATCTTTATTTCTTGCTTCATCACAAAAAATCGAATTTTTCCTTTTTAACTGATAATATATATAGCTTGATATTTTAGGTATGATAAAGTCTATTGCCAGAACGTCTTGAAAGCGTCCCCTTGAGAACTGAAAAGAAATTTAGTGCATGTGTGTGTATGTATTTGTAAATCGATACTGAGTCACATGGGCTTATTTGTATAATCTTTGGTGTATGTCATGTTTCTGATTAGTTTTAGTTTGTTTGAATTCACCAAAGTGCTTCTTACCATTACGGTCTATGGAGATAATCTTTTTTTTTTTTTTTTTTTAAGCTCAATTTAATATGGATATGCTGCATGAACATAATAAAATTATGACACATCATTAATATGCTTAAAATACGAATTATACATAACACGGTTTGCATAGACTTAGTAATTACTGTTCAAGGTGACTCATAGAAATTTCAATATGCTGTTAAATCTTCTAATTGACTTCAAATTTGGTGCACCTATTGATGAGTTCCATGGGATAAACTATGTAGCATCTAAACTGCATGATCATGGAAGTAAATTAAAAAAAAATACTCGATTAGTTATATTATAGCAAAAAAAAAAAAATCAAAATTTTATGTTGATATGTTTATTTCATTAAAATTTAAGCACAAAAAAAGAAAGAAAATAAGAACGAAAATTCTTGCCGTCCGCATTTATTATTAACACTTTCCAACTGTATGTACTTGTTGTACCATATCATTTTCAGTGTTCTTGTCTACGCTATCCCACAATGGTCAGACAGAAGGACTAAAAAAGGCATACAGATAATCACTCATAAACATTGTTGGAAAGTTCAAAAAATGCTTAACTCAAAAGAAACTGCAGCCCTTAATGTATCTTCATATTTCAGTGTAGCCCTGTAAATCTGAACGTTACCTATATCATATTCGATACAAAACATTATTTTAGAATGTTAACAATACATTTAAATTTCTTTATGATTTTTGTAGTACAATGTTATTTAAATATAATTTATAAAAATGTCTGTCCTTAAACGGAATGCATCGGTAGTTTTTTTTTTCTTTTTTTTTTTGAGTTGCCCCTGTACACAAACCAGTTGTACAGGACGTATATTAATGTCATTTCAAAAATGAAACATTCCGTATTGAACTTGAATAACATATATCACTCTAAAGAAGTTCTTAAAATATTTACACACTAATTCAAATCATATTCTCTCGTAAACATTGTTAGAAATTGTTAAAAACGATTAATGTAAGCGAAAATTCAATTCCAGCAAATTTCCAGTAATAGCCGTTAATGTAAGTGAATATTTTTCTGTGTCTTTGTAAATCCTAATGCTAAACATGCTATATTCTATAGAAAACAATCTTTTGTGCAAATGAATGACATATTTCAATTTCAATAAAATTTGTGCATAGTAAAGTTATTAAAATGTGGTGTAGAGAAACACCTCTCATAGAACGTAATGCTATGAAATACATTTAGGTGTCCTGTACACAACCAGTTGTTGTATTTACTCAATTTTCTATATAAATATATATATATATCTAGAGAGAGAGAGAGAGAGAGAGATCCGATAGTAAACTTGAATAACATATTTCAATTTCATTAATATTTGTGTAAAGGTATGAAGTTATGGTTTATAGAAATATCTCTCATAGTACACAACGTTTTGGAAAACTTTTGGGTGTAACTGTGCACAAACCAAAAGAGGCGGTGTTCACTCCATTTTCAATAGGGATTATCCGAAAATCAACTTAAATCACACATATCAGTTTAAAGAAATTCCATGAATATTTACGAGAGTTAGAGCACAGACAGACAGATGGACAGGCGGACAGACAGACAAACCAAAGTTATTAACACTTTTCAATCTTGTTGAAAAGTGTTAAAAATCTGCTTGTTGCTTGACTTCTAGAAAATTGAACAATATGTGTTACTTTTTGCTTAAGCGAGATTCATAATAACCTATATGCTTTTCTTCAGGTGTATCTAAAACTGATAAAAAATGCGTCTTTTTTATAAACAAAATACTTCAACAGAATTAAATGTACATAAAAATATCATCCAGAAAACTGTACTACTTTCACAACAATTTAAGAACATTAGTTTCTTGAAATCTAATTTTTATGCACTTTTAAGTCTACAAAAAAAAAAAAAAAAAAAAAGTTCAAATTTGTATTGTAAAATTTTCAGTAAAAATTTACAGTATTTCAAAATTTACTGTTAAATTTTAAAGTAGATTGAAAAAAATTAAATAATAATTTACATTTGCTTATTAATAATTCAGCTTAAATATGTTTTTATATTGTATTAATATATCCTGAGTATTCTTTTGTTATTTTTTGATCAGAAACTTACAGATTTATCTGAATTTCCCCTAATCTGTCACTACTGTATTTAAAATGAGTTTATGTTGAAGAAAAAGTTTGTAATACACGCAAGCTAACATTCTACTTAACATTGCTGCCTTCTATATTAAGGTTTACATTAACTCATTAGAGATAATCAAATGAGTAATAGAGCAACATTTTCTCGCATTTCCCTTTTACGAAATGTATTTGGAGTTGTAAATATAATTTATTTTAGTGCTATAATCCCGGTAATTATATTTGTGCAGAAATAGGTAATATTTTGGAGATGCTTTGCTCTATTATAATCGTTCAGAAAAATATTTACATATTCTAATTTTTCGAACCTTGTTGCCCAGATATTCTATTGTTTGGAGTAATTTTAATACATTTTGTTTTTAATTGTAAATTATTAGCAAATAAAAATAGATATTTATATTATATTTATAAATGTTCTGAAGATATTTAGACATTTTTTAACTTCGTTTTTCTGAACACAGTTATTCATTATTCAATTTTCTAAATCGGAGTTATAAGAATTGTTTTAAAAATAATATGAAATAAAAACTGATTTCTGTTTTCCAAGCAAGAAATATTTAAATATAATGTTGCTTTTTTTTCTTTATAAAAATATAAAATTCTATTAAACACTAAAATGGCATTATTTTACATTTTACGTATCCATTAAAAAAAAAAAAAAAAAAAAAAAAAAGTTAATTAAAAGGGACATAAGAAAGGGGAAAACATTGATTTATCCCCTTTTATAGGTTTAATGGAAAAGCAACCCATTAAAAATGCGTATACTAAACATTATGCATAGAATTTAAACATATGATTAATAGTACTTAAATTAACACTTGATTTTTTTCCCCCAGTTATTTCTTGAATGACATACTGTCCTTATATTTTATATAATGTATAGGTTGAACTTTCTTTTTCTTTACATATATATATAAGGAAGTACCGCGCATAATAAATATCTTACTTATATTCCTTTAATTTCTTCTTTAAATGTAATTAAATAAAATTAGATATTTCTAATTTATTTTACAATCTTTACTTTTTTTTGCACTTATTGAGATACCTATCTCATTTTGCTATGTGTCCAAAACACTTTAAATAAAATATTTATTGCTACATGTATAAAATCATTGGTCGGTCCTAAATATTCATTTCGTATATTTTTTGTACGACTGTGATCTCAGGAAAACAAAATAGATTACACCATTAATCTATTATTTGAACATATACAGAACTACTTATGTATAATTAATTATCGTATGCATGCCCTCTATCATTCTGGTTTGAATTTGATTTTCTTAATTAAAATTATACCACTTAAAATAATAAATAAGTTTCTGTTTTTATCTAATTTTTCCATGACATTAATATTTCTTTTTTAAACATGTTTGTATTGCATGAATAGTGAATATTTTTACACAATTTTTTCTTGAAAATTAAAAAACAAAAACGATTTCATTATAAAATGTGTAATTAAATGCAACACTCCGTAAGCATTTCAAATAATTATTAAGTGACGCATTAAACTTATGCATACATTAGAAATACATATTATTATTTCGTTATTACACACGAATATGGTAAAACTATACGTTAACAATGTATTTTTATAACATAATTTTATTCATCCTTTGTGTAAAATCAATATTTTATATCAGTGATAAAAATCGTATGCTATAAATTACCTTATTTCTAAAAAAAGCCTGAGAAATAAAAGACGTTAAATTAGTATACACCAGTCAAGAAATTCTTTGTATTCCGCTGAGAATTTCGGGAGTTAGAAAGTTGATAATAAAATAAGTTTAATGCTGTGTAGAGCAGTGGAGTCCTAAGTTTATTTATAGCTTTAAGTAGAATACTTTTTATCTTTAATGCAATATATAAAATAAGTATCTTATACCAGAGGATGTACAGTGAAAGAAAAATATAAACATTAATATCTCATTTTGCAAATGTTAAATGGTTTTTACCTATTTTATTTATTTATTTTTATATTCATTAAATAAACCAATATTAAGTATTAATTTAACTCCTGATTAATCTATTTATATTATAAAATATATTACTAACAAATATTATCGCAAATATAAGTCTCTTACTGACCTTATTTAACCATTTTTCTTAAAATATATAAAAATCATCATATACTGAATTTTTGGAGCTTACATATACTTTAATCAAAATGTCGTTTCATTAAAAGAACGTATATTAAAAAAATAAATAAATAAATAAGCATATTGGTGCCTTATAATAGAACAATTTTCTGTAAATGCACTATATTAAAATATTAATTATTCGTAAACTACTTTAATGTTGTGTCATATCATTGAGTTTTTTTTTTTTTTTTTTTTTTTTTAAGTATAATTTTACATTCTTATAAAAGTTTACGCGGAAACATAAACATATGTATCAGACAATTTTATAGTGTTTTCAATAAAAAAAAAAAAAAAAAAAACTTTTGGCAGACAAAATGGAGAGAAATTCAAATTCAGAAAACACGATATTTTACACTATAATGTATCATTATTTAAAATAAAATGTAGCTAATTTAATCGAAATAATTTTTTTTTGTTCAAACTTAAAATTATATATATAATATCTGTTAAAAAAAAAATTGTAACATACTGTTTGATTCATATGATTAAGTATTTTTATGTTAGAATTTAATATTAAGCATTTTTATTTTGAAAATAATCATAAAGTTGTAAAAACTTTTACGACTGACCGACTCAAATATTTAAATTATTAAAACCCGAATAAACTACTACGTCAGAAACGCCAAAGAAAAGTATTTGAGATGCATACAGCTGTTTTGGTAGCCTTAAGCGAACCGTCTTCAGTGCAAAAAGAATTCTGATTCTGGAGAAGTGCACGCATATATAGGAGAGGGACCGAATTTAGTTCAACCAACAGGATTGCGGGAAAGGTGGAGAGTGTGGCCAATAGGAAATTACCATTGTTTTTGAGTCAAATTTTCGAAATTGAGTTTTTGTTATATTTACGTTTTAAGGTCCTCTGGATCTTAAAAACATGTTTTTAGATGTTGGTTTCTCTCTCTCTCTCTCCCCCTCTCCCTCTCTCTCTCCCCTCTCAATCTCCCCCCCCCTCTCTCTCTCTCTCTCTGTGTATTTGTGTGTGCCTATTATTAGCATATCTCAAGAACAAATAGCAGCGGGAAATTAAAACTCGGTATTCTAAATTTGTATCATATAAGAATGCTACACTAAATTTTTCGAAGAGATCAACCAAATGGTTCGTGTACAGGGACATGCAAGAAAATTCAAATACATGCGACAATACTTGGAAATTGATGTAAGTGCATTCCAGGTCGTGATATTTTTTATTAGTATATGATTTATGATTATATTTAAGTGCAGAATGTGGTGTATATATAATTTTTAGAAGTATGTAGGGCTGCAGACAATTAAGAAAAAAATTATATTTTTTTACTGAGTGTGATTTGTCGAAGGGCTTTACTATAATGTTTTATCATGTCTAGAAAAACTGCTCAGTCCTAGTGAATTAATTTCAGTCATGTGAATTAATTTCAGTTATTGAAATTAATTCACATACCCACAAGTTAAAAAAAGCATTTTTAAGCTGAATATTCAGCACTTGTTTTTTGTATTTTTACAAGTTTTGAGGTTCTTTTAAATACTGAAGTTCAGTTTCTGTAGTTTGGTCTTTGTATGTATATCTTACCAGAGTAACTTTAAAACAAAAAAATTTAGGCATTTTAAATGCCGTATTTTGAAACGAATATAAGGTTATTATTTGAAAAAATTGATCAAGATTGATAAGTTTCAAAGAGTGATGCGGGTTGAAAGTTTTATGAATAATTTGGAGTGAACTTATAAACTTAGCAACAGCTTAGAATTCTAGTAAAATGTTGGTACAATATTCAAACGGGGAGTCAAGGGGGGCGGTAGCCCCTCACAAAAAAATAACTATCAAATAAAGTTTTTCCAAAACCTAGTTTAAATTGTTTTATAACGTAGGTTTATAAACCAGTACTCGCTTTCTTAACCTTTCATCTGCAATCTGTTTTTATAGTAATGAATTTCAGGACAAGATATTGTCACACCAGATTCGTCTTAAAGGATACAGAAAAGGTTGGTAAAAATACGTAAACAATCTTTACTGCAAATTAATAGAAGGTATGCAATGCTAATTGCTAATGGGACGTATAAGCAAATCTATGCTAAACATCCATTAACAATATTGGTTGGTATTACTGAATGTTTAAAAAAAGGAATTGTGGTCGTTTCGTATTGGCTCAAGGGTTTTTGTTTAAACTCAGATGCTCTTATTTTGGTCTTAATGAAACAGCTTTGCATTTTAATATATAAGATGCCAGGTAGACAAGAGTCTATTGAGAGGTAAAAAATCAAATTAGGGAACTTTGACTAATATTAACCTTTTGTCGGACCTATATAATTTCACATTTCTGGTCAATGTTGACAAATTTAGAGAGTGTTTTATTCAATATCCATCAGTAAACTTTAACTGTAACGGTCACCTGATCACTTCACAGGTTATACGTCCATTACGTATATCAAAAATCACTCTTCAAAATGATTGATGGTAGTTCAATAAAAAAGTCCCTAAATTTGACAAGTTTGTTTAAAGCACTTGGCCCGGCAAAGGGTTAATATGTTTAGGATAATGTTTCTGATTCGATATCTGGCTTATATATATTTCATTCAGTATTAAGATAATTTACACTTCTTTTCATAATTCTAAGTTAATATGGTTAGAGGTAAAATTTGTATTTTTGCTTATGGCTTAATTTATGCTTATGGGAGAAAGTTTTTCAAATAAGTGAAATATGAATGCATACATATACATATATACATATATATATATATATATATATATATATACATATACATATATATATAGATATACATATACATATATATATACATATATATATATATACATATATGTGTGTGTGTATGTGAACAAAAACAAATTTAAATTTTGACTAGTTAAATTAAAAATGTAACCCGAAAGAAAGAAATAATCTGGCGTGTCACTCACACGACTTTCTCTTACACGGAAATTTAATACTATAAATACAGGTTGCAGATTAATAGGTAAGATAACGAGTACTGTTATGCAAACCTGTGTTAAACAATTCAAATTAGGCTTCGGAAGAGTTTTATATGATAATTAGTTCTGTGTGAGGGGGACTCCCCCCCCCCTCAACCCCCCCGTTACATTAATGTACCTACATTTATATAGAATTTAATTCGGCTATTAACAAATAATTCTGTTTTTAAAAAAGAATTTATTAAAATTATTATTTAAAAAAATTATCTTTTATCATAATGCACACGATTTCCATATTAGAGAAGTAGTATAACACTAAATATCCATAAAAAGTCCATTTTATTCTCGATATTTAAAAAAAAAGAAAAAAAAAAAGATTTTTTTTTTTCTGTTTTTTTTTTTTTTTTTTTTTTTTTGTTAAAGGTAAACAAAATTGATAACTTTGTTTTAAATTATCCCAGACCGATGGTTCAACCATTCGTTTTAAAGGTATTTGCGAGCTCTTTTGAAAGATACCCATCATGAAAATTTACTCCCTTCGGGGAGAGGCTTCCCTCCAGGGGGTGGCGAGGCTCCTACGTACACATTTTTTTCGCCTGTTAAATATCTCTATTACAAAAAATATATATTCGTTTCATTTGGTTTAGTACAGTCTATATATGTTAAACTGTACTTACCTGCACTTTCCCCCATAGACGTAGTGTATTTGAATATTTTGAGTGTCCCTGTAGACGAACCATTTGCTTGATCTTAACGAAAAGTTTAGTGTAGCATTCTTATATGATACACAGTTAGAATACCAAGTTTGAACTTTCTGAAATAATTTATTTTTGAGATATGCTGAGAACAGACAGACACACACACACACACAGACAGAGAGAGAGACACACGCAGACACACAGACATACACAAATACCATTTGCTAAAAACATGATTTTAGTATTCAGGGGACCTCAGAACATGTAAATATAACAAAAACTCGCGTTCGAAAATTTGACCCCAAAACAATACTTTCTTTATCTTATGGGTAAGAGAAAGTAAAAAACACCAAAATTAGCAATTACTATTTCACATTACAGAATCATGTACAAATACAATTTAGGTTATGTAATTTATTCAGAATTTTTCAGTGTACATTACGGGGATTTAAGTTCCTTTTTTATTACTTTTTCCTTTCACACAAAAATACTTAGACTAATTATACTATTTTATTCTAGAATGTATTAAGTAAATGAAGAAAAATGTGAAAAACTGTAATTACTTAACGAAAAAAAATTCTGACGGAAACAAATTAAAAAAATAGCTAGTCATAAAATATATATATATATATAAATATTTCATTAAACAATAAAAACACGATAAGAGTTTTTTTTTTTTTTTTTTGTTATTACGCATAAAATATAATCAACCATAAATGCATAAGATTGATTATTTACTTTCTCTTTGCCATAGGGTCGATAAAGTATTGTTTTAGAGTCAAATTTTCGAACGTGAGTTTTTGTTCTATTTACATGTTATAAGGTCTCCTGAATACGAAAATCATGTTTTTAGCGAATGGTCTGTGTGTCTGTCTGTGTGTCTCTCATCAGCATATCTCAAAAACAAATAGTAGCACGAGTTCCAAACTCGGTATTTCAAATGTATATCATATAGAGATGCTACAGTAATCTTTTCGTTGAGATGAAGCAAATGATTCGTGTGCAGGGGCACTCAAAATTTTTCAAATACATTACGTCGATGAGGGAAATAGCAGGTAAGTAGAGTTTAACATCTATAGACAACACTAGACCAAATGAAACGAATATATATATGTTTTGTAATAGAGATACTCACCTGGGAAAAAAGTTTTGTGTATGTAGGATCCTCGCCTCGATTTTTTTTCATTTTTAACAAAATAAATAAATAAATAAATAAATAAATAAAAAAATGAAATAAAATAAACATAAATATATGTATATGTTTTTAATGTAATATTGAGAATAAATTCAACTTTATATATATATATATATATATATATTATATATATATTTAGTGTTATACTACTTCTCTAATATGGAAATCGTCTACACTATCATAAAAGATATTTTTTTAAATAATAATTTTAATAAGTTATTTTTTTAAAAACAGAATTTTTTTTTTTTAATAACCGAATAAAATTCTATATAAATGTAGGTGCATTACTGAAACGGGGGGGTTGAGGGGGGCGGTAGCCTCCCCATCTCACACAGAACTAATTATCATATAAAACTATTCCGAAGCCTAATTTTAATTGTTTAACACAGGTTTACATAACAGTACTCGATATCTTACCTCTTAATCTGCAACCTGTTTTTATAGTATTAAATTACAGAGTAAGAGAAAGTCATGTGAGTAACACACCAGATTAATTTTATTTGTAACATTATAAGACTTTATTATACTGTTAAATTAAATATTTTTTATAATATTATATTAAACATTATTATTTTATTATTATATTTCAATAAGGATATACTCAATTATTTCTCCGTAAAAAGTACCAATGACACTGATATCGAGGCAGATTACATTAAATTTGATTTGAAAAAGTATTAATTTTATTAAAATAATGAAATTGTAAGGATAACAATCTATAACACAAGAACAATTGCTTTGTAAATTGGTTCTCTTTAAATTGGAACATGCATATTTTTATATATATACAATATGCATATTCATATATGTATATATATATATATATATATAAGGCTTAAATCTAGAGCCTTGATACATATATACACTGATGGAATAAAAAATCCCAACACCAAGAAAAAATTATTGTACAGTAATGAAATTTCAGCAATACATTTGTCTAGGTAACATATTTAATTGATTAAAGTTTCAAGATCACAGATAGAGCCAATGGCGAGAAGAGCCATTTCAAATGTGAAATGTTGGTACATTAGTAACCGGTGTAACCGTCAGAGTTTTGAATGCAAGCATGCAAACGTGCATGCATTGTGTCGTACAGGTGTCGGATATCAGTTTGTGGGATGGAGTTCCATGCCTGTTGCACTTGGGCGGTCAATGCAGGGACGGTTTATGCTGGTTGTGGATGACGCTGGATTTGTCGTCCAATGATGTCCCATACGTGCTCGATTAGAGAAAGATCTGGTGATCTAGCAGGCCAAGGCAACATGTCGACACTCTGTAGAGCATGTTGGGTTACAACAGCGGTATGAGGGCGAGCGTTATCCTGTTGGAAAACACTCCCTTGAATGCTGTTCATGAATGGCAGCACAACAGGTTTTATCACTAGACTGACGTACAAATTTGCAGTCAAGGTGCGTGGAATAACCACGAGAGTGCTCCTGCTGTCATACGAAATTGCTCCCCAAACCATAACTCCAGGAGTAGGCCCTGTGTGTCTAGGCCTCAGACAGGTCGCTAGCAGGCGTTCACCTGGCCTCCTTGTAACCAACACACGGCTATCACTGCGACCAAGGCAGAACCGGCTTTCATCAGAAAACACAACAGATCTGCACTCCGTCCTCCAATGAGCTCTAGCTTGACACCACTCACGTCGCAAACGTCAGTGGTTTGGAGTCAGTGGAATGCACGCTACAGGGCGTCTGGCTCGGAGTTGTCCTTGAAGTAACCGATTTGTAACAGTTCGTTGTGTCACTGTGGTGCCAATTGCAGCTCGAATTTCAGCTGCAGACGCAGTACGATTAGCCACAGCCATACGCCGAACACGGCGGTCTTCCCTCTCAGTAGTGCCACGTGGCCGTCCGGAACCCGGTCTTCATGAGACAGTACCTTCCCTTGACCACTGCTGCCAACACTCATGCACAGTGGATACATTCCTGCCAAGTCTTTCTGCAATATCGCGGAAAGAAAACCCACCTTCTCGTAGCCCTACTACACGACCTCGTTCAAACTCAGTGAGCTGTTGATAATGGCTTCTTCGTCTTCTTAGAGGCATCCTTGACTAACATTAACCCACTACGTCAAATCTCAACTGTAAATAACGATCACGAACCTTACAGCGCTTATTTAAAGCAAACCTCATTTGCATGTTCATAGTGTCGCTACTAGCGCCACACTTATGCGCGAAGCTCGAAATTTGAATCGACGTCATCTTTCAGATGTATAAACACGTCTACTAAATTTCGTTTATCTAGCACAGCTCCTTCCTGGTGTTGGGATTTTTTTTGCCATCAGTGTATATATATGTATACAGACTAGCTGCTTTCCGATAAAAGTATTATAATTAGACCCTAAAATGCTGACTTTTTTTTTTCTTTTTTCTTTTTTTTTTTTTTTAATAAAAAGTGTTGTGTGATCATTAATAATGATTTTTAATTAAATAGTAATTAATAAAAGTTTTTTATAAGAAATGTAATTCTGTTTTTTCCTCTGATATTATAATAGGTAATTTCGTTTCAATTACAATTACAATACAAAATTTATATACGTGGTACAGAAAGTACTATTTTTGGGTCAAATTTTCATAATTGAGCTTTTGTTGAATTTACATGTTTTGAGATCCCCTGAATCAGAAAATCATGGTTTGTGTGTGTGTGTGTCTGTGTGTCTTTCTGTATGACTATTATCAGCTTATCTCAAGAATAAATACTAACATGGAGTCCAAACTCGGTATTACACATCTGTATAAAATAGTAATACTACACTAAACGTTTCGCTGTGATCAAGTAAAAAGTTCGTGTGCATAGACATCCTAGTTAATTCAAATGCATTAAGTCTATGTAGGAAATTTATTTATAGCGTAACCACGTTTCCTAAGACTAGAAGTGAGAATGAGTCTAAAAGCTTGAAGGAATTTCAAATTGACCGACAGGTTGAGATTTGGAAAATATCCAGTCATTCGGCTTTCACTTATCGCTTATTTTATCTCATTTAAAAGACTATCACCCTTATTTTAACATCGGACCCTTTGAATCAGCAGTTTCGGAGAGGCTTCCATGGTCTCAAGTAATATATTTGAAGAATATGTATTGTTTGACATCTGTAGGTTGCTTTATACAAAATGCATGGAATATATCTTTTTATAATGCATTAAAGCATGTTTTGTGTAGATTGTGTCATGTAAATAATTCATCATTCGCTTACAAGGCTACCCGAAAAATTGGGTACATTAGGGCTATTCTTGGAAATTGCTGGAAATATATTTCATTTTGGGTTATGTATTTTTCATACAAAACTAAATTCAGGTATATAATGGGATGTGTATATAGACATGATGTGTATATGATGTATACACCCAAGAGCCATTACATTATGACCACCCTGTTAATTACATGTATGGCCGTCTTTAACCTTCAAAATTGCCTGCACACGGAGAGACGCTGACTCCACAGGGTGCTGATAGATAGTCTGAAGCATCTGGTACCAAGCGCGCACCAACTGATCCTATAATTCCCGCACATTGCGAGGGGGTAGCGTGGCAGCACGAGTTTGGTTTTCAAGGTGGGTCTACAAATGCTCTATTGGATTAATGTCAGATGAATTTGGAGGCCAAGACACGACTTGAAAGTCACTAGAATGTTCCTCGAACCACTCCATGACGAATGGACCCATAAGGGTCCTGTTGGTAAACACCATCTCCCGCCAGAAATACTGTTGTCATGGAAATACTGTTGAACCTGGTCTACAACGATGTTCACGTAGTGCACAGACGTCAGGGATTGTTATATGGTGATTATGGATCCTAATGTGCTCCATGAAAACATTGCTCACATCATAATAACCCGCCACCGGTTGTTTCCGTCCAACTCTGCATCCAGAAGCGAGGATTGCCTATGGAAATCGGCGTACTCGCACACGCCTGTCGATGTGATGGACCAGAAAACGTGATTCGTAGGACCATGCAACTTTCTTCCATTCTTCTAATGTCTAATTCCGATGTTTCTTAACCCATTACAGACGCAGCTGGCGGGGACGTTCCATCAGTGCAGGGACATGCTTCGGCCTCCGGCTGCGTAGGTCCATACACAACAATGTACGCTGCACAGTGTGTTGAGAAACACTGTCTGGGTCTCCACTGTTGTAGCTGGTGGTAATTTCGGCTGTTGTATCTCTTCGGTCACGGCGAACAATGCGTAGCAATCTCCGCTCTCCTTTGGAATCAATTGCTTTTGAACGACACACTGCTGGCCGGCGACTTGTCGTTTCACCATTCATACACCACTTTCGATATGTGCTCACAACGATTGAACGTGAGCAAGCCACTAAACGCGCCGTTTCTGATATTGATGTTCCCAGTCGCCGAGCCATAACGATTTGATATTTATCGAAGTCTTACAAATTAGCGCTAATCGCGCTATGTTTGGAAAGGCAATGCATAGCCTCTTTTTATACGCCAACATCTGCCGCGCAAGCGCTCTGGTTTATTCTTGAGCGAGCCCATTGTTATAGATAAAGGGTGGTCATAATGTAATGCCTCTTCGGTGTATATAGACAATTTACAGTGTTACCAAAAATTAAGCTAAATATTCTTTTCTATTCCTTGTAACTGACAAAAGCGCCTTGATACATTTTATTATGTCTGTGAACATTGTTCATTAAGTAAAACTAATTTTTCCTGCCCATACTGTAAACGAAGCCTTTTTTGAAGTTCTATTTGAGCTGTTTTTTTTTTTTTTTTTTTTTTTTTTTTTTTGTATAATATAACATTTAGTTTACCTGAATATGAAATTCCAAATTTCAGCGGTTGATCTGAATGTATTTCTGTTACCAGCATAACGTCAGAACAAATAAATGCACAAAATTAAAATTTGATATTTTAAAGTTTGTATTTAGTTACCACTTGAAATATTTCATCTAGACTGGCAAGTTGAAAGGCAAATTAATAACAACAACTACATTTTTTATACAAATGTAGGTACTCCAATTTACTGGGGATTTGAGGAGGGCATTAGCACTCCTCACACAGAATTATATATCAAATAAAATTGTTTCTAAACATTAATCAGATTATTTTAAAGTAGGTTGAACATTATTATCGTACCTTATTAATCTTACGTCATAATCTATAATTTGTCTTTATTATATTGAAATGCAGGTAAGAGAAAGTCGTGTGAGAGATGCAACATATAATTTTACTACATTTAAAATATATTTTAAAAAGGTCGTTTTACTTTTTTACTTTCTCTTACCCATATATATATAATAGGGAAAGTGTTGTTTTGTTGCCAAATTTTCGATATTATATATTTATTGTATTTTCATGTTTTGAGGCTCTCTGAATTGGAAAATCATGTTTCGGCTAGTCTGTGATTTGGATTTGTGTCTTTTATCAGCATATCTCAAGAAGGAATAGAAGCAAGAAGACCCATCTCGGTATTCTGAATGTTAATGCTGCATTAAACTTTCCGTTGAGATCAAGTAAATGGTCCGTGTACTGATTGATATATCCAGTAGAATTCAAATACTTTACTTTTATGGGGGGAATTTCTGGTAAGTGCAGTGTAACATTTATAGGCTGCCCCAAACAAAATGGTATGAACATATTTTTTTACATGCATAAAATCCTGTTGTGGTATAGAAATCATTTATCGTTCGTTTACTGGGCTACCCAAATTATTTGGATATATTGTGGATATACTTGGAAATCGCTGTAAGTGTATTGCATTTTGTTTATGCGTCTTTCACATAAGACTAAATTTAAGTATACAATGTGATGTGCATATAGTTAATAGACAACTAGTAGGTCTGTCCGGCGTTGCCTAGTTTGAAGTAGAAATAGAATTTTGAAAAAAATTAAAGAACTGAGAAGTAAAATGGAAAGAGAAACGCATGAAACATTAAAAGAAGTCTTTAATACAAAATGATGCAAGTAAATAAATAAATACAAAATTCACAGCTTTAACTTGGGCTCCCCCTTGGCGATTTTAAATATTTTTGGCTATTTTGGTGTTGAATTGAAATGGATATCGTAATCGCATAGCTAAAGATCTTGGCGAGAAACGTCCGAGCTACTTGCTACTTTGATGCCAAATTTCAAATTTTGCCGAAAGGGTCCTATAATAAAGCTGCTCCATGAAGAAAAAAAAAATACTTACATTTATGATATTCACAAAAAAAAAAAAAAAAAAAAAAATCTTAATAAAATCCAAATTATTACTATTTAAAGCTAATGTGAGAAAAATCTCATAAGTTCCTCATAAGTTCGTAAAGAATCCCATAAATTCCTTAAAAGATCTCCATAGATTATCAATAAAAACGAAAAATACTGTAGAAAGGAAAAGTACTTAATAAATAAAAATTTCAAGCTAATGCCAATTATCTGTATGAAAATATTTATTTTTAAGCGAATTCCTGATTAAATAGCATATACCACCAATTTTCATAGCGTAACACTGTATATATATTTGTCGGAAGACGCTAAACTTAAAATAAGCACACAATCCCTAGCTTTCTTATGAAATACCTTTTTATAAAATATCTATTTATCTTTATGCATATTTTTAAGCATGTTTTCCCCAAATTCTTATGTATTTACTGTCATTCACTACGGTATGTTTGTGAATCTCAACCAAATAAAAAATGCGCCTCCATTTTAAGGTAAATACAAGCTTTTATATTTGTCTCTCCGTAGCTGAGTTGGTAAGAGCGCCATATTAGTAATACAGTGGTCCCGCGTTCGATACCCTGAAGGTCCGGAGTGTTAATTTTTGCAGACAATTAGTAGAAAAGATGTCAATTGATAAAAGAAAATTTATCGTTGACGGCACAGTATTCTAAGAATTTTTGAAGAGTTTTTTAAAAAGCCTTTTCCTTACATCTCTCTTTAGAAGCAAAAAAGAGTTGTTTGTGGACAACAAGCGCCCTCTATTGGACGGAATATTCACTAAGATGTCAATGAAACAATTAACAATACAAAATAAAAATGATTAGGAAAAACACATAAACATTAACGAAATCAGTAAAATGTTAAGTTATAATATAAAAAAAATAATAATGAACTAAAATAATAATAAAAAGGTGCTTCAAACGAATAATTAAATTGCAAATATCGGCCCATAATCAGAAAGTGAAATCACAAAATTTACAGGCAATCGTGTGGTGCTGCCATCTGTTGTGTATTTTAAGAAATAATTTCTCTTTTCTTAACACAGTTCAAATTTCCCCAATTTTGGTTAATAAACAAAAAGTTACTTTTTTTTTTTTTTTTTTTTTTTTTTTGCAAATTAAATTTTATTTATGCATATGCATTCTTATTTTGTGTCCACACTTCCAGACCGCTTTCAATGAAATTCAGTGCCGAATGCATCGTGCAACTCATAGAATTCATCGCTGTCTATTAGACTTTATTGAGGAATATTTGGAACTTTTTGACATGCGGCATCATACTTTGTATCGAAAATTTTCCAGTGATGATTTGTTTATGGTCCCTGTTTTCATTGTAGAAACAGCCTTTAAGCTACGCGAAAAAATAAAATAAGACAATTACCTTTCTATATTATAATTTAGTTTCTTTTAATGGTAGAGTAATGCGCATGTTTCTAATGGTCTAATTGAGTCAAAACTAAACACTTTCAAATGTATCAATTTTGTATAGGGAGTTTGTAAACATTGAAAAAAATGTGACAACGACAGCTTTTTTTTTTTTTTTTTTTAAGAGTAATATTGTTCCCTACCTTTTTTAAAAACATTTTAAAATTTGAATTGTCGGCTTGTTTCTAATAGGTAAAGAATTAAACGCATTACAATTTTTTTTTAAAACATCGTGTTTATCATATACATATTTTATCAATAAAAGAAATTTTATTAAAAATTAATATGAATTAAGTTTATTTCGTATCAGGAAGCGAATATGAATTTTTTGATAATTAAAATTTACAAAAACTATTACTTTTTTAATTCTCCAGTTTTAGTACTCTTGGAGGTTCTTTTTATTTTAAATGCTTAATTTTACTTTCTGGTGAAATCCTAATTTCCATTTAGATCAACATTTATATAAAGTAACCAAAAAAAAAAAAAAAATGCTGGATATTCTTTTACTTCTTTATTTTTTAATTATTAATTTAATTTATCAAATAAAATTAATTAAATTTTAATTATCTTTACAAATATAGGAAGATAAATAATAAAAAAACATTTTCTTCAATTAAAACAAAATGTCATTTTTAAAGCCTTTATTTTCTTGAAATATATATATTTAATTCAAACTACTTAAAAAAGACACGACACCAATAACAATGAAATGAAAATTTAATTAATTGAATATATTTCCTTAACATTCACACAGTTAATTCTTTAATTCGTTAGTGTTTTAAAGAATTTCAATACTATTGGTATTATTTTATACTTTTAGAGAAAATGTTTTATTTTAATTAAAGAATTATAATTACTATCTTATTAAAAATAAAGTAGGTATTAATTTGTATTCATTGAGAAACATAATTGAAATAAAATATATTTTTTAATATTTGTGCACTCCGTCTGGCTACGAATTATGCTTTTCGATATATTCGCTCATTTTCTTTTTAAATAGTCATTTATTTAAACACTCACACATTCATACATTTGTATATATATTTATATATATATATATATATATATATATTAGGGTGTCCCTTTAATAAGGGGGAAATTTTTATTCTTGTTTTGTTATTTTTTGAAATCCTATATGCAAACCCTCTAATTTTTTTTTAATTTGACCATGAACAATTTTTAGAAAATATCAGCTCTCTGGGATAATGTTATTACATGCCGAATTAACGGAAAAATTCTAATATCTATATTAGGATTTTTGAGTGAGTTATTTTTTGCTGAAAAATTCATTTTATAAACTTTTATCTACCGACTAATGATACTTTAAAGTATCAATAGTTTAAAAAACATAAAAATTCGAATTTATGGCAACAATGTCAAACATATTTATATACGAATAAGAAACATATGCTTCACTTTAACCTCACAGCAAGGCAATAGACGCTACATGTAGCCGCTTTTGTTCCAGAAAGATTTTTATAAAAAGCTTTCGGTGATTTTGTTTTGGCAGTTTCCACTATTTTCACATCTGTTATAATTAATTCCTATAATACTTCAAGAATCTCCGTCCAATCTTAGAAAAAACATGAAAAACAAAAAAAATGTAAAGAATTTTTTAATTTTTTTTAAGGTCAAAATATCTTTTTTGACCTTTATGTAACAGTAATACACTAAATTACCTACTCATGAAATCCTAAATAAATAGTACGGTGAGGCGATATGTATAATTTTTATTATACATATATTTTTTTAAAATACACGTTAATAACTATTTAAAAAAAGTAAAAGTCCTTCATTTCATTAATAAATTTTAATTTTACAACTTTTAACATAATGATATTATTTATGTATGGCAGATTTTTAATTAGTCACTCACATGTATCACGTATCAGGAAAATACAAGTTTTTTATTGCAAACAACATATACATTATATTCAACATATCATAAGCAAAATTTTACAGCAGTCACTTTATGTACAAAAATGTAAACAAAATTATAAAAATCACATAAAGAAATTCTAAAACAAGAAAAAAAAATTACTTTTAATTCATTTATTTTTTCATCGATTCTTTTATTACAATTAGGCGTAGTAAAATGTTCATCATTCCATGTAAATCGGACGATGACGATAAACCATGAAGGTATACCTTGCAACAAACGAATTACATTTGAACTACATTAGTTCAAACGTTCTATAATTGTTTAACTCCACCATAATTTTTACTTTCTTCTATATGTAATATAGAGAAAGTATTGGATTCGTAAAAATTTTCGACCTCGGGTTTTTGATGGATTTACACGTTTTAAGAGCTGTAGAACACGATTTGACCATTTTTAGAAAATGTCTGTCTGTCTGTCTGTCTGTCTGTCTGTCTGTGTGTGTGTGTGTGTGTGTGTGTGTGTGTGTGTGACAAAATTTTGTGGCAACTGTATCTCAGGAACTACTGTACAGAATTTCATACAAATTGGTGTGTAGTTGCACCTTGACATAAATTAGTGCCTATCAACTTTTGGTAAAAATTGTCTTACAGGTTGCGTTGCCATCCCGCTTTTTCTAAATTTTTAACATGGTGATATAGGACAAAATTTTGTATAAATGTGCATAAAGAAAATTATATTTTAGTAATCATTATGAAATTTACAAGAATTATTTATAATAGAGATAGTCAACTGGGAAAAAATTTTTGTATGCGTAGGAGCCTCGCCACCCCCCCTGGGGGGGAAGTCACCCCTCGAGGGGAGTAAATTTTCAAGATGGGTATCTTTCGAAAGGTCTCGTCAATACCTTTAAAACGAATGGTTGAACTATAAATCTGTGATAATTTAAAACAAAGTTATCGATTTTTTTTTACTTTTAAAGAAAAAAAAAAACTTAGAAAAAAAAAATCGTTTTTTTTTTTTTTTTTTTTTTTTTTTTTTACGAAATTTAACCAGACTTGGTATTTAGTTGGCCCCTGACATAAACTGTGGCTGATTAGATTTGGGGATCAATCGCTCAACAGGTGGCGCTGTGATCGTATTTTTTCTAAATTTTTAACATGGACAAAAGTAGTACAAAATTTCGTATAAATGTACATAATGAGAGTTATTCTTAACCTGTGATTGTGAAATTAATATGAATTATTGATAATAGTAGTAGTTAATTAGGAAAAAAATTTGGGGCATCGCTTCCTCCCCTAGGGGGAAGTACCCCCCGGGGGGGGGAGTAAATTTTCAAGATCGGTATCTTTCGAAAGGTCTCGTCAATACCTTTAAAACGAATGGTTGAACTATAAATATGTGATAATTTAAAACAAAGTTATCGATTTTTTTTTTACTTTTAACGAAAAAAAACTTTGGAAAAAAATCATATATATATATTTTTTAAATATTGTTACTGCGTGAATTTGTATAAGAAAATATAGAAGAAAGTCTTGTGGTGGCCACAACATACTAGTTTTTAGATTGTGTTTATAAATAAATTGTCTTTATACACTCCAGTATTTAATTGCAGATATGAAAATAGTTCTAGTGATAAATGAATTTAAAACTTTTTCTTGAATCATATTAACTTGATTAATTTGCTACAGAAATATGAGACCACCAAAACATAAATCAATGTCACTTTCACCCCACATTTTAATGAAAAATAGTTCATTAAAAGTACAAGATAAAAGGACTAAAAATTTGTTTCACCGCACATTTTTCTGCTGCATAGGAAAAAAAAAATCGCTGAATATTTATTTAAAACTTAATAAAGCTTACGGTTGAAATAATATATTATGTTTGTTAAAATTTATTTTTGAAGTGTTTTTAAGGCTCCATCTTTTCCTTAAAAATTTATTTTCCATTAATCTTCTCTTTATATATAAAAATAAATTAATAAAATCTTCTTAAAAATATACTCTAATTTCATTTGAAAATTATATTATTTCCCTGTGGGGAAACAAATCTTTTTAGATAACTTTAGAGTTTATTTATTTATTGTTTAATATATAAATATATATGTGTGTGGTGTGTGTGTTTGTGTGTCAAATCTTCAATAAAAATCTTTTTATACACAATTATTGTTCAAAAAGAACTTCCTATTAACAAGTCCTTTTTTTTTTTTTTTTTTTTTTTTTTTTTTTAAATCCAAGGATTAGTATTCAACTACCTGTTGAAATAAAAATGCAAGAAACAAAATATTTTTTCTGATTGATTTATGTCTCAGAAAATATATTAAATAAATAATTTTCAAGTACACACAAAGTATGGACTATGAAGTTATATAGTACGCTAGAACTAGAAAGGATGCAATTTGTAAATGATAATTCAAATTTTGACTAACGCATGAAAAATAATAAAATTATTTTTTTATTAAAAAAATATATATGTATATTTAATTTGTAAAAAATAATTAATTTATTATTAAAAAAAAAATACATATATATATATATATATATATACTAGCAGGCTTTGCCCGCTTCGCTGGACATTAAACTTAAATGAGTTGTCAAAATCCTATATCTTTATTAATAACCTAAGTTCTCGCTGTGATTGGTAGAGGTTTTCTCGCTCGCAACGTGAGGAGTCTGGGTCCCCACTGTCTTCGGCACAACTTACCCACTTCTTACTTACCCTTCCTCAGCGGGTGAGTTCGAAGTTTTGCAAGATCCCATTAATGTACATAATGCGCACACTTAATCAATATCCACACACGAAAATTCGCCATTCTAAGATAATTCAAAGCGAATTCAAACGGAAAAACATGTTTTTACGCATTTTTATTGCCCTCCGACTCCAAGAAATGGGGGTTGGATTTCGAATTTCGTGAAATCCAGTTACAATAAGTGCCGGATGCATAAAAACAATGGAACAACTATAGTGTCTCCCTATAGTGTCTATCATAAATCGTAAATGATAAAATCATAAGCTAAATTATAAATCATAAATCCAAACTAAACAGCTTGCAGGCTGCCATATTATATCGCAAACAGTCCAGAACGATATCGTTATCGTTCAAATCGGCGCCAAAGAAAAATCCCCAAATTCAGCTGTCGGGAGATACTATAATTGTACCAAAACAATTTACGCACCAAATTTCGTGACCACAGAAGTCTTTAATAGAAAATATTATAAATAAATAAATACAAAAAGCACAGCTTTAGTATGGGAACCTTTTGGTGACTTTAAATATTTTAAGCCATTTTTGCGATGAACTGAATTGGCTATCTCAATTGTGCAATTGAATATCTTGGCGAGAAACGTCTGAGCTACTTCGGTGCCGAATTTCAAATTTTGCCAAAGGGATCCAATACTAAAGCTGTTCCATACACAAAATAAATAAATAAATAAAATAAAATAATAAAATAAAATAAAAACTCTTTTCTGATATTTACAAAAAAAAAAAAAAAAAAAAAAAAAAAAAAAAAATCTTAATAAAATGCAAATTATAATCATTTACAATTAAGGGGAGAACATAAAAGAACCTCATAAGGTACATAATAACAACAAAAAATTTTGTTTTACTGCAGGAAAGAAAAATTTTGCTTAATTAAATAAAAATATTAAACTAATGCCAAATATCTCTATGAAAATATTTATCCACGTGCAAATTCCTGATTAAAAAAAAAAAAAAAAAAAAAAAAAAAAAATCACCAACTATTGTAGGTATTTTTCTCTCTAATTTTTATTATTATTCACGTGAAATTAAAAATATTTCATTTTATTTCTGGAAAATAAAAATATATATAAATGCGTATATATAAATATAAAACCTTCTACCGAATCTGGGTTAAAAACGGAAAAAGGGTAAAATAAATTAGAAATATCCGACCTATATTTATAAATTTGATACCAAATGAGAGGGGCGATTTCTCTGAATCCAGGGGTGCAAACAGTTTTTTGATGCGACAATTAGATTTTTAAAAAATAACTAAAGTATGAAATTTAAGTAACAACGGAAAAACGGAAAAAGAGAAAAATAAATTAGAAATATCAGACCTATCGTTACAAATTCAGTACCAAATGAAAGGGGTGATTTTTCTGAATCCTAGGGTGTAAACAGTTTTTCGATACGATAATTTGATTTTTTTTTAATTAACTAAAGTACGAAACTTAGATGGCAACACTTCATTTTAATCTTTTTATAATTTGTAGTGCGAATCACGCGAATAAAAAAGTCTTTAACTTAAAAATTTATTTTTATATTTTATTTTTCCATTCAAAGCGTTTTAGTGAAAAAACATTTATGGCGCATGCGCAGGCGTTTTTTACCCACAATTCAAACACTAATCATAATTTTTAAAATTTCTATAGATATAATTTTAAGTCGGGTGAAGACCTAAATTTCTGCCAAACGCTATTGAATTCAGTCCAGCCGTTCTCGAGTGATGCCCGGACAAACGTGTTTTAGTCTTTTACCCCCCAGGGTGGAACTGGTGGGAATTTCTGAAAAGTTGATAGATATAATTTTAAGTTGGGTAAAGACCTAAATTCCTGCCAAGCGCCGTTGAATTCCGTCCAGCCGTTCTTTAAGTGATGCCCGGACAAAGAAAAGCGACATACGGACACGATGACACACACACACACACACACAGGCAAAATTTTCTGAAGTCATTTTTGGCTTTCATGGTGTGTGAAACGTGAAGATATCGCAAAAATTTTCGATTCTGACAAATTTACAGACAAAACTCTGATTTTATTAATATAGATCATACCACGTGAGTAATCCAGTCATGTCATAACCAGAAGAACAGCGTAAGATGAATATGGAAGTAGAACCTGCGAGTTACCTACATCATTGGAATATCATCGGAGTTTGTTGAGCAATGTTTTGTTTTCAGAATTTTTTTCATATCTTACTTTAAAAGCTTTTCCTGAAAGTAAATTTCTTATTTTATGTGATACAAATATTTCCATCTTAATTAATCGAATATGTGGAATATCAGTTTGGGAGAAACTTCATAAAGATACTCAAAGAGAATTAAATTATATACGAGATGTTTTAAAAAAGAAAACGAATTTTTGCTATACCATCATTCTTGCTTAATACATGACGTTTTCAGCACTGTCTTGTAAAAAGTAGTCCTCACTACTGGCAGTACACCACACACACTTTTTTTTTCTGTTTTTGATAGCGTCCTGGGACGCATTATCTGGGTTCAAGCTTGGGATTTGCATTTTACTGAATTTACGCTAACGATTAGGAAACGACAACTTTTCAACGTGGTTTTAAATTTGGTAAACACGAAAAATCTTCTGGGACTAGGTCCGTAAAATACGGTAGATAGGCACTGTGGAAGTGTGATTTTTTTCTAGACGTGTGAGCACACACATTGCCATGACACATATTCAAATTTCTCTTTTCCACATTTCAGGCTCCCTTTCTGTATACAGCATTTATTTTTTACACTTTAAACGCACTAGAACTCTCTGGTAGACTTTTTCGTGTTCCTCAAACTTAAAACTACAATGAAAGTACGTCGTTTCCAAACCCTCAACGAGATTCAGAAAAATGCGACGTTCCAGGAGGCTTTCAAAAATCGGAGGGAACTATGGGAAGTATGTACTATTAGCAGATAGAAGGTCTTTGGGGAGAGTATGCTGAAAATGTTGTACAATACGCTGTAAAAAAAGGTACTTTTTACAGCAAAATGTGCTGGCATTTTTTGTGCCAGCACATTCTGCTGTTAAATAAAGCAATTTACCGCGGAAACATCTGTAAAAAGAGACTATTTTACAGTTGTTTGTGCTGTAAATCACCTCTTTCAAACAGCAGAATGTGCTGGCACCAATATTGCCATGCGCATTTTGCTGTAAAAAGTACTTTTTTTTTTACAGTGTAAGTAATAACGATGTAATAGAAAAAGTTCGGTTTCATTATTAACACACTTCCTGTGCTGCATGCGTACATATAAAGTCAGTGATATAGGCAGTTATTACGAATAAGTATTTATAAATGAAATAAAATTAAGGATCTACGCAATTATTCCTTCTTTTAACATACATAGCTTTTTTTTTCGATAATTTTCTTTCGAAATATGAACATGTTATCAAACTATGAACTTTAGCGATTAGTCCCGGATAGGGGTCTGTATTTCCTGTTGATATCTCATGGACATTATATATGTACAGGGTGGCTATAATTAAACTGACAGTGTTTACAGTGATCTAATTGCGCGAATGGCGCCAAATTTTGTAGAATGATTTAACAAGACAAGGGACGAAGGATTGCTCTAAAAAAAAAAAAAATAAAAGAATATATTAGTTCAAAATTCACCGCCAGGGGAATTTGTGGCGCTGTGTAGAAGAAATGAGAGTTCAAAAAAATGCAGAATCAATATTCAAATAAAATTACCTTTCATTTAGTACATTTAAAAATTCAATTCAAGTTCAATGTGGTAACAATTTTTAAAAAACGAAAAAATTACATAAATAGTAATAAAGTCTCTTTATCTGCAATTTAAAGGTTAACCGGTTAAGAGACCGGACGGTCAACAGATCAAAATTTCCAACGCTCGAAGTTACCGATCCATTTGAGGCGACGACTGAACAAGTTTTCAGTAAGGGAAATTACAGGTATATAAGCTTTATCACTGTTTATGTAATTTTTTCGCTTTTTAAAAAAATGTTACCACATTGAACTTGAAATAAATTGTTAAGTGTACTAAATAAAAGGCAATTTTATTTCAATACTGATTCTACATTTTTAGAACTCTCATTTCTTTTACACAGCACCACATATTCCCCTAGCGGTGACTTTTTGAACTAATATATTTTTTAGTGCAATCCTTCATTCCCCGTCTTGTTAAATCGTCCGACAAAATTTGGCGCCATTCGTGCAATTAGATCACTCCACAGAACATTGTAGACACTGTCATTTTAATTGTGGCTACCCTGTATATCATACGTTAATCACGACCAATTGAAATATAGTGCACAATTACTTCAGTGTTTATTAATTTTTTATATTTTAAAATAACCTTTTGTTTTTTCTTTATATGAAACTAGTCATTATATAAAACTATTATTTTGTCTCTAGCACTTCTCTAAATTTAAACAATTTGAATATTTTACAAATAATATAATGTGCAGTGATACTTAAATTTAGTCAGAAAAACAGTTTAAATAAAAGTTATACAAAAAAAATATGTAATTATTAAATATTTTTCTCCATCGAATTACAGGATAAATTTTGTTTTAAATTTTAAGTAGGTAAAACTTGTAAAACGTAATTGGTCACAAAAATAAATAAATTAACAAAATTTAAAATAATATGTTTTTTAATATCATTATACACTTTTGTTTTTTAAGTAGTAGGTTTTTGAAAAATGAAAATTGTTGCTAAAATCCATTTTATTTTATACTTAAGTAATCTTATTATTGAAAATAAATAATATCAACGTAAATAATTCCTACAATAAAATATATAGCACATTTAATTCAATATGCGCATCAAACACAATCTTCGCTATTTAATTTTTGGTGTATTTTTAATTATGTTTTGTTTTTATATAAATATTTATGTTACAATGCACTTCTACACATAAAACCTGAAGTGCAAAATCATGTTTTTCGTACAAGATTTCACAGTTCTTTCATCTACACTTTTATTATATTTCCTTCACACCAAAGATATTTTCGAAATACATCCTTTTCTTTTATGTTTCAGATAAAAGAGTTTATGTTATCTCAATGGGTTTATATAAAAACATTGTTCCAGAGCAACGGAAAATATGCGTATTTAGCTGAACATTATTTGTTATAAACGTATAACAATTACAAGAACCATTAATTGTTTTCCCCTTTTCTTTCTTGGTATTTATTCATTAAGTCTGAAAAAACATTGAACAAATACTGATAGGGGCATTTTCATTTATTATAAATAGCTGTTTAATGAAAAAAAGATTATATTTTGTAGAATGGAAAAAATGTATATTTTTTATCTTAATTACTCAACCTATGCATTATTGAATACATTTTATTACAGTTTTGTAAAAGCTGATATTTTATATTATACATTTTTAATATTTACTAAAAATGATGTTTAAGATACTCCGTTATAGACAACTAGAATGTGATATTAAACGGTATATCATAAACATTGATTTTAGTAAAGAGTAATGTAATACAATATGAAATATCAGTATTTAGAAAACTATAATAAAATATCTTGAATATTGCATAGGTTAGGTAATTTTGATTATGGGTAAAATATGTTTATTTAACTTATTATATTTAATATATACAGCTGGTCATCCAAAATGTAGCACCAAGAAGGAATGCAAATATCAGAATGATATTTGTCAGGCACATACATTATAGCAGGAAGAAGAATTGGTTAAATTTTCAGGAAATTTGGAGTAATATATGCTGAGATAACAATACAAATATCTGCGACCTTTGTGAGCAAAAACAGCGCTTATCTCCCTAGGCATTGAATTAAACAGCAATAGGATGACATGTACGGGTCACTTCATAAAATTTTAACATAAGGCCACAGTTCATCGATCATAATTACTGGTATGAATGGAGGCGGATCAGTCGCTTTTCAATGATTAAACAGTTATTTTCATTGGTGCGAGATCAGGAGAACACGCCGGCGAAATCAACAGTTAAACACATTCTGCATCAAGGAAGGTCCGGACAAAACGGACAACATGTGGTCGTGCATTGTCCGGCTTAAATATTACGCTGCACAGGCCTTGAAAATAGGGCAGAGCGATGGACCTTAACTCGTCAGAAATGCAATGGTATTCAGAGTGCCAGGAATGAAAACAAGAAGTGATCCAGACGTGTATCCAATGGTAACACATACCATCATTCCAGGTGGTGACCCAGTTTGCGGCTACCAAAACATTAATTACTCTCAAACATGCATCACTGATATGGGCGCTTTATGTGTGATAAACGACGAACCTGGACGCAGGAATACCGTGATATCGCCTTTCAGACAAATCAGAATATGCTAACAGCATCAAGATCGCCTCATCCACATTTAATGGCATTGTGAATAATGCACATTGCCAGCTGGGATTTGATGTCGTCACGTACATCACCTGCAGTGATGGTATGGGGTCCAACTGGATACACGTCTTAGAAAGGGGGTATATACAAACCCTGTTTTTATAAGATTGTCAAAATTGAAGATTTTCATGATATTTTTAGGAAACATTTTACTTTGAAGAACAAAAACATATATAATAAGCCTACACCTTATTTAGTAAAGATGCGCAACACGGTTTTCCAATAAAAATATACAGATAGATCATCTATCGGGTATAACGGTATAAAGGAAACATACAGGTTTTCAGTATAAGAGCCGCGACGCAATAATACAGGGCGCATGTGTGATTACTAAGTTTCTTTGGAAGGTAAGCGCTCAATTATTTTGATCTGAAATAATTCTTTCAAGTATTTACAGTTTATTACATTTGTTTATAAAATTTAATTTAACACCATTTTTGTGTATTTTAATCCCACATATAAGTGTAAAATATGAGGGCATCAAGTAAAGAAATGTAATAGTTTTTTTTTTTCTGTGACACATCATATGCAGTCATTGCAATACAAATAAACGATCTTAAACTTTATATTGTTTAAAGGAAGGCAGGAGAAACTTTCAGAATTATTTTTTATTAAAGCTGTAATATATAAAATATATAAATAAAAATATATAAATAGCTGTACCTCAAAAATAAATAAAATAGCCCATTTTTTTTTTTCCTTTAAGAAAAAAAAATTGTAGACTATATAACTACAAAATTTAAAGAAAAAAAATATCTTAATTCAGTCCCATAGTACAACGCTTAATAAGGGATAAACTCATTTGTATGAAAGTGTATGACTGATATATTTTCTTTTTTTCGTAAACTCTAAAAAAATTGTAAAGAAAGGTAAAGAAATATAATAAAGGGATGACTTTTTTATTAATTTAATGTAAATCTGCATTTACATATTGTTACTCTTAAATTTAGCTCTGTTTTATTTAGTTACTTTCGTAGCCTTCAAGGGGCTAGTAAAAAAGTTTATTACAAAAATTACTTTTTTTGTATGTTAAATTAAAAATCTCTAAGAAAACTTACAGATTGCTATTTTATTTTTATTATACATTTTATTTATATTTTTTTAAATACAAAAAGATCTCCAATATTTCCTGAATGGTGTCATTAATGAAGATAAATCTCAACTAAATTTAATATTTAATGATTAAAAACATTGAATTTATATACATTAACACTACAAAAGAAATTATTATTAATGATCGCATGTATATCATACACAAAAAATTTCTCTACATTTGAAAATATTTTATAAACTGTAAAAAAGCCATTTTTTTCTTTATTATTATTACCTCCAGAGTGTACTGCAAAATAAATTTCGGCAATAGAAAATAAATAAATAAATAAATAAATAAAAAAGCGTGAAATTTCGTGATATCTCCACTGCTCTACTTCTATTCAGAAATTCGTCCTTTAAAAGATAAAATAGGGAAAAAGTAAAATTTTCTGGTGTCACACAGAAGTCTGGTTTTAAATTCATAGCTACTTGAGATAAAATAAGTCATCCATTACTGTAGTGGAAAGTTTATGCCTTTCTCATACTTTTAGGAATACATTAGCATTTGTATTCCTACTTCTGCTTATAAATAAGTGTCTTTTCAGAGCGAAATGTGAAATAGAGAGGTGGAATAGAAATTAATTTATTAACTATATACAAAGACGATGTTAGATATGGTTTTAGGTACTAGTATGCTAGGTAAATTATAAAAATGAAGATAAGTTATGTTCAGTTTTGGAAAATATTTTGTTTTTCCTTAATATGTAAGAACGATATATATTATGTAGTCGTTATAAGTCATAGGGAGTAAAACTAATTTTTTTAAAAGCATATTTTAACTAAGTGTTTAAATAATATAACAACATCCACGGGGTACAGCGGGCTTATTTTTTGCATGTGCTTTATTATTTTTTTAGCCTCTATTTTTGCATTTAAAAAAATAACTTTTTCTGAAAACTGTAAGAAAAATAAATTGTGCACGTGGAGAAAAAAAAAAAAAAAAAAAAAAAAAAGAACAATTGATACTTTACATATCGAACTAAAAAAAAAATAATTTTTTTTTAAATTTGGATTTGATTTTCTAACGAACATGAAATCCAAATTTCATGTTCATTTGCTTAAAAATTATGTGCAAAAGAATAAAACGGGAAAACATATTGTATTTTAAGTTTGGGTGGCCAATGTAATAAAATTTTTAATGTAAATTATATAATAGTTTTAATTAAATAAATATACAGATCTCAAATTATTTGCAATACAATTAAAAAAAAAAAAAAAGACGTAGGATAGTATGATAATAATTTATATGATAATAATAATTTTTCTAATTAACGTAAAAAAAAAAAAAAAAAAAAAAAAAAAAAACATTTTCCTTTATATTAATGTAAACAATAGGAATAATTAAAATATATGTGAAAACATCTGTTTTACTCAGAATAAGTTATTTTATACAATATTCTATTTTATAATGCAAAAACGAAATGTATTTTTTATTCTGTTTAACATATAGGGTGATCAGTTTAAAAGAGCATCCGCGGATTTTTCTTATAACCCTTAAATCTAAGGGATGTGGAAACTATTCTAACATTGAAGTATGATTACTTAAACTTTGTTTAAGTTTTTGAGACAATTTCTAACACTGTTGGATTGTTACAACTTTATTTGTCATTGAATTTAGCGTTGTATTTCTCCTACCAAAATATTCTTTAAAAAGATATTGTTACAATAATAGAAATTATTATAAATGAATACATATCATACAGAGAAGTAGATTATACACGTGAATAAGTTTTGATACATTGTAAAATAGCTGAATATTAGAAGAACGGAGGTGAACAAGGAACACTATTTCTATTTGCACAATTTGATGTTTTAAAAAACCTACATACGAAATTGCAAAGTTTTTATACTCAACAGTTTTTCAGTTATGCGAGATACATATATATAGAGAGTAAAGAAGGTGAATACGTAATACAATTTCTACTTGAACTCACTATAACAAGATGAAGTATTTTGGATCACTGTGCATTTGACATTTGCAAATCAAGTATTTATAATGTGTTTCTTCACGATTTTATTTTACAAAAAAAATAGAATTTACTTACAAAATTTCAGCAAAAAGTTTTTTGTTTCGTGATATGGACAAGCGGATAATATTGGACAGTTATTAAAGGAAATATGGATGCCCCTGTTTCTATTTCCTTCAAGAATAATACGAAATGAGGTAGTTTTTTTTACAGAAAATCTTGAACATCCAGCTCAAAAAAAAATCTTAAAAAAAAAAAAAATAATAATAAAAAAAAAAAAAACTGTAAAAAAATAAGAAAAACTTTGAAAAACTACAGATAATCTCACGGTATTTGGAACAATAATAAGTTTAAGGTGAAAGAAAAAAAAATATCTGCAAATTGTTTTCTTCCAAACTGCAGTTATTCTGTAGATTTTATTATTATTGTTCCAAATACATTCAGATTGTCGGCATTTCTTTCTGTAGATTTTTTTTAGCTGGATAATGCCAATATAAACATGTCATTTTAAAATTATTATTCAATATTAACAAAAACTAAAAATAATAACAATATTCAAAGTCTTACAAAATTCTCAAATAATGTGGAACAGCTAGTACTCCTCATTACCCGAATTGCCGTCTTTGATATTAAAGCAACCTCAACAATCTGTTGGTAGAAATAAGTTCATGGGTAATAAAACAACTATCTAGTCGAACTCCTCTACCAGAATTGTCACTAAGTTTTCACTCGATTTTACTTCTTCGTAAATCGATTACGAAATATGTTACGATCGTTAAGTATATCGATTACAAAAAAGTCTGAATATCGATAAATCAGAGAAGTTACATGACGCAATAACTGCTGTTTTTACTGGCACAAGGTGAACTAAGGTTCATACTTGAGACCTTGTGAAGATGTTTCACATGCTTCCGATAAGTTACAGCACCGTACAGGAGACATATAACGGTATTCTATTTTACACGATTATTCCGTATTCCCCATAATTCCTCAATTTTAGTTTCATGTATTATTTTCTCCTTATGTGATACCGTAAAATAAATTTATATTTCAGAATGTAATGTCGATATCTCTACTTGTCTACTTCTCTTCTTCTATTCATAAATTCGTCCCATAAAATATAAAACAAAGAAAAAGTAAAAGTTGCTGGAATCACAGAGAAGTCGAATTTTAAATTCATAACTACTTGAGATAAAAGAAGTCATCCATTACTGCAATGGAATTTTTATGCCTAGTTATACTTTTAGGAGCACATTAGCATTCGCATTTCTACATAAGTTTACAAATATGTTTTGAGAGTCAAATGTGAAGTGAAGAGACTTCATAGAAATGAAATTATTAACTTTATACAAAGATTATAGTAAACATTGTTTTATGCATAAGTATACATATAACGATTAGTAAAAAGTAAAAGGAGACGCATTTAATTTTCGAAAATATTTTTTATTTCTGCTTAAAATGTAAATATATCTAAGATATAATAGTTAGAAGTTAGAAGAAATCAATATAGATTTTAAATATATATATATATATTTTTTTTTTTTTTCTAGAATGTATATTTTTTAAAAAATATATTATTTGCGAACACTAAGTCATTATTGTATTTTAATTATGCTAAGATTTTTTTTTTATTATTATTATTTCATTTATGTAAATTTAGATATTTTTGAAGGATTTTATACCATAGAAAAAAGTAATGCTGATGTCACAGAATTCTTAAATAACTTATTGCAAAGCTTATAGTCTTTGTTAAAATCCTACTTTAAGAAATACGATATGAAACTGATTAACTGTAATTTATAAAGTATTTAAATGTAATTTATAAACTTATTAAATATATTTTATAATGTACTGTTAACAAAATTATCTAATGATTTTAATCCTTTTTCGCTCTCAAACCAAACATTTGACATCAATTAACATATTTTATGCGACAATTTTTTCAACATTTTTTCTTGTTGGAATCGTTTTTTAAATCTTTCTTTTTCCCTTTTTGTCAGATAGCAGCACTACTTCGAAATATTTCAAATGATGTTTCAGAGGAAGCCAGATGCAGAAGTCATATCTAATTTCTTAGTAGGTGCCTTTGTACCTTGCTGCTTTGATGATGCACTCGTGTGTTGTTCTTTAACCCAATAATAATCCAGGCTGTTACTTTGACCTGAAACAAATGTTGTGAGTTTTTGTAATTTATATAGTATACTTACAAAGCTGTTTATTTTTCAATTTAATTATTATTTGAATTTAATTAGCTTTCATATCAACCAATTCTCGTAAATTAAAAATGGTATATTTTTTTTTTTTTTTTTACACATTTATGACCATCTATGTGTGTAACAGCGATTTTTGAGATTAGTTTAGTAATTAAGAAAAATTATAGTGAACATTGAAAGGTTAACAAATTTAAATAAATGATAGAAGAAAACTCTTAATATATGTTATATAATAATTTCAATTTATATTAATATATAGATTTCGGGTTACATCACACACTAACACGTGAAAAAAAAAATGCGTGTATATATGCTAAACTTTTAAAAATTTGTACTAATTATATAATTTTTAGTGTATTTAGAGATCTCTAAAATACATTTAAAATCCTATGTTTTGACTTTATAAAAAAAAAAAAAAAAAAAGAATTACTATATGTATACTTATGCAATTATGTTTATTTATATCGAATAAATGTTTTGTACAGTATTCTACTTTATAATATAGATATAAAACACCGTTTCGACATCCACTAAAATTATATTCCAATATTTATAGGTCTTTTGAAAATATTGCGTTACTTTTGCTGGTTGCTTTATTTTATTTCCAAAAACAATGTAGTCAATTTACCTTTATTAACTTGAGAAATGTTTAATTTAATATATAAAATTTCTTTTGGTACTTTTTTTATGATTTACTTGATGAAAAATAATATATGATCTCTAAATCGAAAGTAGTATCTAACGTTTCAAATTATGTAATAGCATCGAGTAACCAAGAAAGGAGAGTTTTTAAATGTTATTCCTTTATAGTAGAAAATGATTTTATGAGATATGGAGATTTTACTATACTTTAAGGTGATTTTATGCAAAAACATGTGTTACAGAAAATTTTATAACCTTTATGAAAACTGAATAATAACACTAGTCGACAAAAAAAAAAAAAAAAAAAAAAATCGGGAGGTAACAGAAATGAAATTAACTATTTTCAACTAATTTTGTAGTGCAGAATTGAAAAATAATAGTGAAAAATTTGAAACACGTACAGTTGTTTTGTTATGATTATTTAATCTGTACTGGAAGCAATGTACAAAAGTCTTTAGAAGACATGCATTATTACTATCAATATTATTAATTTAGCATAGGAATACTGTTGATATTTAAATAATATACATATTGTAGACTAAGTAGAACATAAGAACATGGAAAATACACTAAATGATTGAATTGTTATTATTTGTTATTTTAAAACCAAAGTACAAAAAATAGGCTTTTTTACGTCTTGTGTTAAATGTCTTCCTTGTGATTTTAATATGAATAGTTCCCAAATACAGCAAAACTTATCGGGTACGGTTTTACAAGTTCTACACTGAAAACTTGCCATTTTGAACATGAAACTTTAACTATAAAACAGCACAATCATACTTAACAAAGAATATCTGTTATCTAGAATACCAGAAAAAAAAAAAAAAAAAAAAAAAAAAAAACAGATAAGGTACGAATACAGGTTTGCTAAACAGGGTTCGCCAGCAGAGAGAATGGCCAGGAGGCAGGGTTGATAACATGAACGGTTACCATGTGTGATACAGTCGGCAGCAAAAGTATTTGAGCACTACCAATAATCCCTATAAAAAAAAAAGTACACTTAATACTGTTTTGTTAAATAAATCCTTGTCGAGTCATGTTCTTAGTCAGTCTAAAAACATCTTTCGACCAGGATTTATCTAGCAAAATATAATTAAATGTACCTTTTTGATATCGGAATTATTGGCTAGTGCTCAGATACTTTTGCTGTCGACTGTATTGTAAAAATTATTTAAAAAAAAATAGCGAAATTTGCCATTTTCTGATACTTTAACAAAAAAATGGAACAAACATGATTGCCTTGACTCTGAGTTGCCAGGACTCTGGGTTGCCAGCAGGAAAGGTTACCACCTGTGATACTGTGAAAATGATAAAAAATCGTGAAAATTGCCATTTTCTGATACTCTAACAGAAACATGTAACGTGGTAGGACTTTTTTACTTGCAGATTTTTAAATAAAAGTTTGAATTAATAATAAAAATAATAATTTGACCATTGTTACCGAACCACTGTAGACCAGTGTAATTATAAATTGAAAATTGAAAATTCTCATAAATCATGTCTAGTATGTATTCTATTATGAATCATCAGCTGATTATTTCCTTACAATGATATTTCGTCATAGTAAAATTAAATATTGCTTTCTAAATATAAAACTATTCTAACATACGAATTAATAATTATTACATTTTTTTTTCCAAGGTATATCATACAAAGTTATCTTATCATCATTCATAAAATATTGTATTATTAGGTAATTATAGCATTTCTAGAAATACATTTGCGACATATTGTGAATTATAAAATATGTTGAAAGTTAAAATAGTACAAGAATTTGAAGAAACCTGTAAGTACGTACTACACGATTCCATTACCAACTATTACACCTATCATATACTATTTTTAATGATAAAGTGGTTAAAAGACATAAAATCGACTTTACAAAGAAATTAGGTTAGGCTACTGCCAATGCAAAACTTTTAATTTTGCGTGATGAATTAAAATACTTTTTTTTTTCATTTTAGGTTACAGGTAAACTGAAACTTGTATGTATGCATTCTTTAACCAAAATTCTTGCAACCATCGGAGACTTTGCGCAAAGGGCGGGATGATAACCCTTGCCATTGAGAGGAAATAAGCGATCATGGAACACCGAGTGACTGGTTGTTTACTAAATCTCAACCTGTTGGTAAAATTATCATCCCTCCATGCCTTTGGAATCGCCCTCACTGCTGGACGTCGGAAACGTGGTTACACACTGTTAAAAAGGGTTTCTCAAAAATGAGCAAAATTGTCGCAAAATAGCTCCAAAATAATATATACTTAAATTTGAAAACGCATGTACTCATTTTTGAGTATATTGACTCACTCAAAAGGCAGGATATTGGGATTCTTAGTGATCAAACCCATTTTTTAGCATGTCAATATACACAAAAATTAGTACATTTAATTTTCAAATTTAAGTATATATTGTTTCGGTGCTATTTTGAGACAATTTTGTTCATTTTTGAGAAACTATTTTTAACAGTGCACTGTATATATTATATATATATAACTAAAAAAAATACATAATGCAACTTTTAAAATGCTAAAAACACAATATATATATATATATATATATATATATATATTGTGTTTTTAGCATTTTAAAAGTTGCATTATGTATTATTTTTAGTTTTATAAAATAATGCTAAAAAACCGTTTGAGCACAATATATTATAACTAGTATTGCCCAGTGGTCGAAACTCGACCATTTTTTTTGCAAAGCGAGGCAAAGCAAAGTTATTGCCTTGTCCTAAACGGAATGCAATTGCAACACAGCTGCGGCAATTGTTTGCCGATATTCACTCTACCTGAATCAGCAGAGTTTTACTTAATAAAACTATTTCTCTCTGTAGATGTTAGCCTTTCCTGAAATGAGAGAAAATCTCAATGTGAAAAAGCTCCTTGTTGTGTGATACAGCCCAGAAGCTAATAGGTACCATGTCAAACCAAGACCCAACCAAGTATCAAATTCTGTTAAATTAATTCGATTTGTTCATAAAGAACAGTGTTTAAATAAAAAAAAAAAAAATATATGTATTTTTCAAAAATGGTCGAATTGAGTTCGGGAAATTTCAAAACGTGTAACTTTATCGAAAATCGAAAATCTAAAACTATTCTGAAACTTATATTTTCTACTTATATATGCAGAGGAAAGAATAATAAATCCACTTTTAAAAAAATAATAATAAGCAGTCAATTTCACTTAATTAAAATGCAAGGAAATCTCAAAACGTGTAAATTCATCGAAAACCGGAAATCAAAAGTTTTTATGTATCTTCTACTTGCTTCTTCTACCCACAAAAGCTAGCAATAAAGACACTTTTTAAAAAAATAAGTAGCCAATTTCATTTAATTGAAACGTAAAGAAAGCTCAAAACATGTAAATTCAGCAAAAAACGGAAATCGGAATTTTTTCCGTATCGTCCACTTATACATGCAGCAGTTAGTAATATATCCATTTTCCTTTTATTTAGTATATTAGTTGAATATTTATTGTTTAAATATCACCCTTTGAAATGAAATGTTTATGTTTACATTCGAAACTTGAAGTTTGCCATTTTTTTTTTTTTCTGGAGTTTTGTGATTTTAAATTAAAATTTTATCAATTTTACAGAAAAAATAACTCAAACACATGTAGACAGTAACTTATATATAACTATATCCAAGTATCGGAATTAAAATCGGCAGATAATTTCCGTTATTGTTTAATAATTTTTTACAAAAAATCCAATGGACGATTAACATAGAAAATCTTTTTCATGGCTCCATGGACAGACAGTGACGTCATCACTTCGCTTGCGTATAGTGATGCTACATTATACAAATTACTGTGTCTATGGTTTTATTTGAGCTTTATGAAATTGCCAGATTTAACAACTTTCTACTTTTAGGTATTTTTTAATGTAAAGGAATACGTGTATAAAAGGGAAAAATGGGGGAAAATGCATAAAAATTAAATGTATTTTTAAATACCTTCTTGATATCGTAAGAAAATAATATTTGTATTCGCACCTTCCGGCTAACCATACCTTTCGAATGATACTATTTTCAACCCTCTACTCCCATAATTAATATGTTAAAAAGGGACTACAAATTTTATGCTTGCCTATTAATATATAGATTATATTGCAGTTCTGCCGTTCTTTCTTAAACTATTGTCATTATTTCTTTCTCAAATCGATAAAGAATTTACTCATACTTATTTTATACGTAAGTCCTAAAAATAAGGAGTTTTTGACATTTAAATGACATATTTTATTATTGAAAATCTGTCATAAATAAAAATATTTTTTTTTCTTATAAACAGTATTTAAAAGACGGCCGGAAAAATTCTCAAATTTGCAACACTTTTCAAATACCTGATGCTTCATTTGATTATTTCAGCAAGTTTTTAAAAATTCTTACCTTATGTTTACCGTAAATAATAAACCGAAGAGTCTTTCAATCAATAACATATTTTAACTTGTAAACTAAGGGCTGAGAAAAAAGCAAATCCTATTTCTGTATATTTTTGCGTAAAAATTCGCATAAAAAGGAAAAAAAAAAAAAAAAAAAAAAAGGGGGGGGGGGGTGAAATAGTCCTGGCTTTAGATTTTAAATTAGCCGTTTCTTTCTTTTTTTTCCGATGATAAATTTATTTTTGAGTTGACATAAAATAAAATTATATATTATTAAATTTATTTTTAAAATAAATTAAATGTATGTACAAGATATATGAGAAATAAAACATTATCTTTAAATATATAATGTGCCCAATTTAAAATATTATCATCTGTTTGAGAGCGTTCAGTTTTTCAGCTTATCTGTCAAATAATTCATAAATTAATACTACAAGGAATATAAGTGTGAAATTTTGATACTGTATACTACAGGCATTTATTAATCCTACTATCTAGCAAATAAATAAATAAATAAAGGGAAGAAAAAAAGAAATTAAATTGAAAAAGAAATTAAAACACATAAATTTTGAAATTCAGTACACAACGAACCTTGTGGAGTTTGCGTTCCTGCAAACTCCATCTTAACTTACTTAATTAGATTACTAAGAGAACACAAGACTTTAAATAACAATAACTAAAGTTTATTTGAGCAGATCAATGGGAGGGTGGCCTGGTACTAAAGCTTAGCTCAGTCAGCGTTTTACTTAATCAAAATATATCAATCAACAATTTAAGTAGATAATCTTATATATCTCACCACAGCAGATAGTCGAAGGTGTAGAGACGGTCACACTCGTACTCCAATACTACGGCTTCACTATGGGACAGAGGATTCCCTTCTATCCCAGTTTGAACTTTCCGAAAACTAGTAGACACTCACCAACACTCAACGCTACTTAACTTCACGCCACTAAATCTCCACTACTCAACTTCCGATATTCACTAAAATAAGATTCATCACATTCGCTATAAGATCCTCCAACATCCACACCATCTACTAAAACCATCTCTATTTTTATACTTCTTCCTACACCCTCCTTTCACTACATTTCAATCCGTACTTTTAAAAATCACTTCTAATTTAACTAATATTCAAAATCTAAGTCTTTTAATGCAGCACCCTGCCGACACAAAACTATCTCGACCTCAACCGTCACCGAGCCACTGGCGACGGAGTGATTTTAACCGTCCCCACTTCCTACTTTGCTGGATCCAGCTTAATTAAAACAACTGTGGTGACGTTCTGACGTCTCAACCTCACAATCTTTCAATTCTTTTATGCAAAACGGACAAAGACGGATGTAACGCTGAAAAGTAGTATTGTTTCCAGCCATTATTGCAGTTTCTGAGCATGCGCTGACTCAACGATTCCAGTGTTAAAATAGGAGTGATAATATTTCTGGTCAAGAGAAAATAAATAATAAGGGAACGCAGAATGACTAGTTATTTACCAAATCCCAATCTGTCGGCCAATTTGGTACCCCTCCAAGATTTTAAAATCGTTTTCTGTGCTAGGCGGGAGAAACGTGGTCGCACTATACTTATTGTATTTCGCAAAAAAATCAGGATAAAGAATCTGATAAAACATCGGCATTACATTCTCTTATCCTACATATCTAGTATACTTTTAAAAACAGTTTAAAATAGTTTTATAAACAGTTTAATTTGATAAAAATTCTGAGTCAGCGGACAACCGCCTTCTTGAACTTCCCACTTGAAGATCGTATCTATATTCATAAAACATTTAAGGCTTTTGTTAAATTTCATAATCTAGATAAATTATTCGGGGATTTGCCGCTAAAATACTTTCTGAAATTTACTGGACTAAGTTTGAGAACTTTTGTATAACATCTATAAATTATATGCGTACTAAAAAATGTACTTAATTTTAGCATAGTAGAAATAAGAAATATATGAGTCACTATCGCAATATTTATATTGGATTTGATGAGTGTAAAACTTAATAGTTCTTTTTAAGCAGCACAAAAGTATCATTTATAATTATTGAATGTAAACGAATTATTTGAAGTGCGTTGGCATATAATATTTCACCTCTATGTCGATTAAAATATAAATTGACAAGTTTGTTATACGTTATCATCGCAAAAACCATACAGATTTATACGAATGTAGGACTTAGTTTATTTATTTTTCATGCATAGAAGTAAAATTTTTATATACTGCTATTTATGGCCTCAAACTAATAAAAGCTCGAAATTTTAATGTTACTTTTTTATTAATCTATAAGAAACTGTTATATATCTGATATTTCAAACTTACCATTTATCTTTTATTTATTTATTTTTTTTTTTATTTTTTTTTTTTTACAGTGATGCATAAAAGAATTTTGATACCCTACTATCTATTAACCCTACAAGGCTCAATTATGTTTTTAGTGCGCGACGTTTTTTTTTTTTTTTTAATTCAGACAAACGACTAACGTATCGCTTTCATTCAAATTTCACACTGAGTTGCACTATAACAAAAACACGAACGACATCCTTAGGTAAAGATTCGTATTACTACATTGCTAAATGTCAGTAGCTTCTATCAAGGTGTCAAGAGATGTCGCTACTAATAGTTTTATAGCTATAGGAACAATTAAAGTCGGTGTTCCACATATGGAACTGGGTGCCTTGTAGGGTTAAAAGACATACAACTTCGAGGAAAATGCTTAAGCATACATTATGATTTTTCATTTGTGCATTTAATAACTTCTTTCATGTATATTCATTTAAACATTCGTTAATCGCTATATTTGGACTGTCGAGTAAAGTCACACCAGATTATTTTTATTTATAATTTCGCCCTATAACTGAAAAATAAAATTATTAATTTCTAGATTATGAATCTCGATAGAATAGTGATAATATGATTAAAGAACTTAATAAAGAACAAAACTCACTTAGATTTCGTATTTGTAATCATATTTTCACAAAAGTTATTTATATACAAAAACATGAACGAAAAGGAATTTATAGGATAAAGGGACTAAAGTGTTTTTTTTAAAGTATGTAGTTCTTCACCTGTCTGTACCGCAAACTTAACGCGTCTCTTATTTAATTATCTTTTCTAGAATCATTTAAAAATTTCCTTTTCCCAAAAATATACTTTTGAGAAAAAAAATGAGCTAATATTCGTTTAAAATTGTTTAGCTAAGTTAAATTAATTTTAAATTTCTTTAATTATTTGATAACGGACAAACCATCAAACTTTTATGTTCACATTTTTACTTGTTTAAAGATTTTCTAAGGAAAATGCAAAACAAAAAACAGAATGGGGCTTTAATTTTAGAAATTAGTTCATAAACTTTTTTTTTACTTAATTAAAATCTCTACTTTTACTCTTTATAACAGAGAAAAAATATGTTTTAATTATTTTAGTTTCAAAAAATGTAACTGTATACATATATATTTTAATAATAATAATAATAATAATAAAATGTATTTTTCTAAACAGAGTTTTGCACAATAAGATATAGACAGGGCGTACAGACTGGAAAAAAAAAAAAAGACAAAGTATACAGAGAACATTGCATAATTAAATAGTTATTTTATTTTATAATATCCTGAATAATCGATATTCTGTAATCTTTAATAAATCTTTCATTTAATTCTTGTATTAATTGTTAAATTTTATGCTATGAAAATGAAACTAAATACCGATTTTATAATATAGTATTATAATAAAGAGAAATTAGCTTTTGTAACCTACTTAATGATGTTAAAAATAGCAGTTCAACGTTTCACTAAAGAAATAGTGCAAATCAAGCAAATATAGCTGCAACTAATATTTTGGTTCTAAGTTTCACCCCCAATTTAGTTGTGCTTATTACTAATCTTGTGCTACTATGATAAAATGGTTAAATAGGCACCAAACTTGTAAAAATATTGATTTCAACTAATCAGGAACCATTTTTGTGGAGAAGAATATGATTTTATTTTTAAAAATGTACACTGTATGTTTTTATGCCTATGTATTATCCAAAAATTATAGATACACACACATATGTATATATATATATATATATATATATATATATATATATATATATATATCTACTTACTATTAGTTATATCAAATTTAATTAAACAATTATATTAACATTACATACTTAAAAAATATTCTATCCTATAAATAATAATAAGAATAATAATGATTAAAGATTAAATGCATATTAATAAGAAAATATTTTTTTAATAGCAGCTTTTAAATTTTCACAGAATTATTCTTCTTTGGTAGCAATATATTATATAATTCGGGATCAGTTTCTTTCTCCTATTTATTTTATTAAAATACTTTTTATTATTAGTAGTATTATTAAAATACGACATGAAACAACATGTATAACAAGACAAGAAATTAAAGTAACTTAATGCAGTATTTTATTTTGATATTTTCTTTCAGTTGTCTGCTTTCTTAAAACTATTTTAAATAAATGTATACAATATAAACGTAACATACAAGCAAGACCCTGGGGAAACCCAGGACTATAGAATATTCTCCAGCCCTGGGGGAAACCCTTACCAGACTCAGAACACACTACCTGAGAGGGATGAAAATCCAAAACGATGGAACTGCAAGTACCTGCACTGCAGAAACTGTGGCCCTGACGCAGAACTGTCAGCTGAACATCTCTTCTCATGTCCTGCCATCTTGGCCACTTTGTAACAGATTAGTGACTGCCACAAGAGGATCTCTTCTCAGACATTTGCCCTGATATAGCTGAAGCCATGTTTAAAACATTCGGTCCTATATAGTGTCCCCTTTTCTTTTCTCCATGTCCATAACACGACAACCAACTTTCACTATTTTCTTTTCACTATATCTTTTTCTTTTTCACTATATCTTTTTGTGGAATTTTATTTTTATTTTTATTTTTTTAACAACACAATAGACTCTTATTTTTAAAAAGAAACGATTAAATACAGTCAAACCTCGATAACATGAATCACAAGGGGGCTAAAAAATTGTTCATGTTATCAGTAGTTCATGTTATCATTAACTAATCTTCATATAACTAAATTAATCATACTGACGGGGATTGTAGAAACAGTACATGTTAAAAGTAATTAACGTTAACAGTGTTCACGTTAACGTGGTTCGACTGCATTATTTTCTAAGTGAGTACGGCTAATTTATTATATTTTCCTTAAATTATATAAATTGTAATTGTATAAGATACGTATTAGAAAGCACCGTTAATATTTTCAATTTTAAATTCGTGTTATCTCAATATAAGCACTATCTATAGTCATTTGACAATTGCTTTGATTTCCAGGCAATATATATATATATATATATATATATATACAGAAAATATATATTTTTTCTTTCTTATAGTATAAATTCCAGTTTTACTATTAATTTTCTTTTATTTTATGAAAAAATATATGTTTTTAAAAATCAACTATAATCTATACTATTAAATCTTATAGTATTTTCTGTAAAAAATCACAAAAATCATTTAATACGTAACTGTAATATTACCTTTATTTTTAATACTTTTGTCACAGAAATATTGTAGGTTACAAATTAGTCACTTGAGTAAAATTTGATTAAAATCTGTTGTTATAGGAATAAAACATACTAGGCTAAAATATAAAAATACATTGGCACGTTTTAATGCACTTGTTTTATTACCATCTACTAACTTTGCAAAATCCCAAGAGAGATATAAAATATGTTCCGACTAATGTAAACAACAATTAAGCTCAAAATTTGCTTTCCAATTTTAACTTTTAGAACAAATTAATTGTTACGTTCTTTATTTTTTCAGTGTTTCGAAAATTAAAGTTTAAATTTACTCAACGGGTGTTTTAGACGTAAATGACATGCTAAAAGAAAAATATATAATGTAAAATATAAATATCTTTTAACTCGTTAATAAAGAGAGAATTTTTAAAAAAAGATTATTTATTGATCTTTTTTATTTATTTATTTATTTATTTTTTGTATGTAAATTCAAATCGATTGCTCTTATTTAGAACACATTTTTATTAATCATAAATATTATCACGAGAAAAAAAAAATATTTTTGTTCTTTTAATGAGAAAATAAATAAATAAATAAGCAAATTAAATAAATTAAATAACATTAATAAAAACAGTATTATTTTTGTTTTCTAAGTAATATGTATAAAATTCTGCACAAAACAGAATTCAATTTAAAACAACAGGACTTACTTTAATTTATTCTTCCATATAAAGGTATGTAGTAACTATTTTTCATTCCCTAGCACCGGTTATTATATTCGTTTCTTAAATTTTCTTAGGTGTAGTTTTAGCTTAGGAGGGTCCCTTGGCGGCTTTTAAATTTTTGTCGTCAGTTTGGCGAGAAACATCCGAGTGACTTGGGTGCCAAAATCCAAATTTCGTCAGTGGGTTATATACTGACGCTGTTCCCTTTCGATAGCAAGATTTTTCTCAATATACTTAAATTTTTATTAAAAATACATTTTTAGTTTTTTTTCTTTTTTTACATTAAAAAATGACATCAATTTGTTTTCCTTTTAATTATTCTAAAGCTAAAATTGGGTTTAACAACATGGGGTATAAAAACAAAAATGTTTGCACGGTCACTCAAAGTGATAGATAAAGTAACTACGCTGTTTGAGAGAAAAAGTACTAGCCGTTCTACTAATATAAATATTTATATATTTTTTCACGAATCTCTTGTGGAAATCAACATTTAGTCTGTACAAAAATTGTTTGAAAGAATAATAAAGACTACATGTACTTTTTAAAGGGATTTCTTGATTTCAAAGTTCTGCTTCAGTAAAAATTCCGGCAACCTTTCAAAAATTACACAGAATGTAATTTATGATAGATGGACAGACTAGTGTAAGGCAGTATTCATTGATATGTGATCTGTTCAATAAAGAGCGTTGAAGTTTTCGCGTGATTTTAAGTCTAACAACAGGATTTGAAATTCCTTTACTGTCGTAAATATTATGAAATATTGGGAAGCAGTTGATAAAGATGACTCCAAACACAATGATCGAACAGAAATTGAAAATAATGGAGCAGATGCAAACCCATTTCGAATTCATTTGGATGTATTTCAATTGTCCGTTAATTTCTCTTCTTTTGCTTTTAATTTCCTCGTAGATCCGAAATTATTTTGGCTGATAATCTCTTTCAAAAATAAATAAAATTTGTTTGGCATCATAAAAAAATATTTTAAAGCAGGTCTAAGCAGTTTTAATATGATTAAAGGTGACAATTTTATGACTTTATTGCTACCACTATTTCCATACAGAAATCTTTGTCATATCTTTATGTAATGTAACATGATTAAATAAGATAGAGATTGTTCTATAAAAATAGTGGTAGCAAAAAAGTAACCATATTGAAAACAAGAACAATTTTTTTATCAAAGTTTCAAATCAATTTTTATCAAAGATTTTATCGAGTCAAATTAAACTTTAAATAAAGAAATGTGAATACGAAAGCTAACTACTGAAACCTATTAGCCATAAACGACATTCTGCTGCATATGGTATATGCATAATCGTTCGGAATCATAGAAATAATTACGATTATTCTCAATTTTATATCTGTAAAAATGTTTGACGCATTTTGACGCATGTTACTTTCACTATACAAAATGTTTAAAGTATAAATTAAAAAATAAAACTAACTAATAAAATATCTCACACAAATTTTTTTTTATCAGTTTCTATCAAAATCTTGTTGCAGCTGATTTCGCAGAAACGTCACTGATATCTAGAAACTCTTCATAATTAATTAACTTATCAGTTTCCAATTAAACAACATATGTTTTATTCATTAATTAATCCATGATTAAAAAGTAGATGTGTGTTTAAAAAATTAAATTTAATCGTAAACTAAAATAAAAGATGTTACTTTGAACCTTTTTCTATTAATAGGTTACCGACAAAAAATGCTATAACAGTGCAAAATTTTGCATATACTCATCATATATGCTGACACCTACACAACATGCAGATAATAATCTGATATTTGTCATTTTTAGCAGATTTCGGCGAGAACCAAAATATATTGCAGAGGTAGACTTTATGAAATTTAATTTAAAAACGTATTATTAATTTATATTTGTTTAAATTCTAATAAGCTTTAATGTTAATCGATTCACAATATTTAAAAGCTTTCTGAAATTTAATTAAAACCCTCATTATTAATTTAAATTTGTTGAATTTCTAATACATCTTAATGTCAACCAATTCATAATATTTAAGAGTAAGATTTTTATCTGAATATTTCAAAATTATTTTAAATATTTTAAACATGAAATCCAGTTTCTTTGTTTTATTCTGTTATATAATTTTGTCAAAAAAGCAGCATTTGAAAAAAAAAGGTCCCACTTAAAAAAATTTAATAACATACCTATCTTAATAATACATTAAAGAACAATGCTTAAACTGTTAAATGTTTAAATAAACATCTAAACTGATTCGTGATTTAATATCTATATAAAACACAGATCCGTTATAAACATTTTTTTACTTTAATAATGATAAAATGAATAATGAAATAAAAATTAATATACAATTCTTGTATGAAGAACGCAAAGATATACATACATACGATTTAATTTTGTACAGATTATATCTCTCTTACATTTTCAGCAAGATGTATTCTTTTTTTTTAAAATTGTTTTTAAATAGATAATAATTTGGAATTGTTGTTAGTGACTTAAATGTAATTATTTATGATTGTGCAATATTCAACTTTCAGATAATGTTATACATGTTATTGTAAGAAGTTTTAAATTAATTGCTTATAATTTTGAATATTTATAGTTAGGCTGGTTTCGTTGTTTGATATCATAAAAGTACTTCAGTTTTATACTATTGCATGCATTAAAAGTTGTATAACAGATAATTTGGAAGATAATTTTGAACCACAGAATCTTTTGAATGTTTAGAAGTATAGAAAACGTTTTTAGTGTAATCGGTCACAATGTTTTCACTAATTAAAAACGAAAAAAAAAATTATTGAGCGAGAAACATTTCCTAGAAAAAAATGATTACTAATATATGACTGTACTTCAGCTATAAGACTTGAAATATTTTACTGAAAATAAACAGACATACCAATAATTTGTAGTGTTTTTGAACGTATAATGCTTACAAATTATGTGATATTTTATTAAAAATGTTTTATAATAAAGCGGCTTTATTCATTAAACGCATATATAAATATAAAATAAGATTATTTTTCTTGTAATGGGATATTATTGTTTCATGTGATATAATGCTCTTTTTCAATTTATATTCTAAAAATATACTCTATATTCTTACATGCAATCCAATTATTCTAAGTAAAAAAAAAAAAAAAAAAACTTTGTTTAATTTATTTATTTAAAGTGCTACAAAGATTCACATATTACCTGCGATTCATTACTTTTGTAAGGAAAGTTTTGTAATCATGACAAAAATCCAACGTTCAGATTTTGGCGTTTTTGAAAGTTGTGAGGTAGACTGAGTTCATTTATGCTATTTTTATGGTGATATATACATGTGTGTGTGTGTGTGTGTGTGTGTGTGATTGAGCACGATAGCGTCTAAATATTTTATTCGAATCCGTATGTTATAGTACACCGTAGCACGAACCCTATTGATTTCGCTGAATCTAGCACTTATAGGCCTTTTACAGAAAAAAAAATTCTATTATGGAATAAGGGCTCAAATACTTTAAAGTGCGATAGCGCCTGAACGCCTTATTCGGTTGCAATGATAAATTTAGGTTATATTAAAGGTCAGCATCGCATAAATTCTGTAGATTTTAGTGAATATAGCACTCATAATGTTTTTACAAGGACTACAAAGAAAAATTCTTTATAATTAAGGCCTATGGGCTCAAATTATTTAAAATATGACAGCATCTAAATTTCTGATTTGATTGAGCTTTAAATTTATATACACGTTATAGGTCACCGTCACACGAACTGTATTGATTTTGGTAAATCGAGAACTTATGGATTTTTACAAGGATACAACTAAATATTCATTATTATTATGATTTATGGGCTCAAAATATTTGAAGTAGAATAACGTTAAATTAAACAATATACTGTTCTGTAAAAAATACTCAAACAACGTATTATAATAATCTTTTTTGTTTATTAAGCGACTTGTCTTTCTTTAACATATTTATACAAACGTTTAATTACTTAATGTTTGAAAAGTCGAAATATGTCACTCCAGATTTCTTTTGTACACCACTTCGAAAATGTCAATAATAAATTTTCTTAGTGTGAATATCATTGTTTATATATATATAGGGGAAAGTGTTGTGTCTTAGACATAAGGGTACTTCGGACCCATGCCATTTCTAGCACTATTTATTTAAATATATAAACAATATCATATGCAGTTAAAACATTTTCTGTTAGGGGTCTCAACGAAGTAATCCATGTTTGCTTGGAAGCTCAACTTTTTGAAGAGTTCTTAAAAAAGTAAACTCACCTTGCAAAAGTAAATTTTTTCCAGATACTCTTATGTATTTCTATATCCGCACATACATTGTATATTCTGAAATGTGTGTTATGCATCATGAAGTGGCTTTCTAGCTATAACCCCATATGCTTGTAATCAAGTTAAGACCAACCTGAACGTTGTGATTATCAATTTAGTTGTTAGTAAGAGTTTGGTGTACCTTGAACCCGATACAAGTAGTGCCTTAGACTGGTCATTACGTGTGGTGGATTAGAAATGAAACTCCAAAAGTTAACATTTGGAATTGAACTAACCAATTACAATATTAATTATAAATAAATGTGAGGATTTTTACCCATAATCACAATGTGCTTTAATGCAGACATTTTTAGGTTAATATTTAATATTTTCCACTTTTTAGACTCAGACTTAATAACAATACTATTGTGAGATATTAATGACTTAAAAAAAATGTTCATTTGAATTTATATGTGTGTAATTGATTAATAAATAGATTTTCTTTTTTAAAATTGAGTTTAATATGAGTCTTTTAATAAATGGTCCTAGGTACTACCAGTGGTGTACCTTGAACCTAAATGAACTTTTTTTTTATTTGAAAAAAAAGTAATTGATATAATTTTAATAAAATTTTGGAATAAATATATGTTGTATATACTATAAAAGATGTTCGTATTTAGTTTTGGCGAATAATTACAAAATTAAAATAGGAAAAGTCAAATTGGAGCAATATACCCCACCTTCTCCTATATTATATAATTTGAAACTATATTAAATTTTCCATGTCTTAGCTATCACATAAAATATTAAAATCTTGGCAATACCCTTGAAGGGAATATAAAATTCTTTCCCCATCTTTAAAAAATGTTTAAATACGTTCAGTTCGTAAGAAACGCTGCTGTATGCAATGAAATGCCCTAGTTATAACATCATGACAATCAACAGACTCGCTAAAGTGGTTGATTAGATCTCATAATCCACATTATTAAGTTTCATAAAGACACGAAAACTATATATTTCTTAGACTAAATTGTATACTCTTGGAATTTTGGCCTTTATGGGATGCTCTTTGAGGGTATATTTTGTAGTGTACCACGGTAAAAAGGAAAAATTCTAAAAATATAAAAATAATGCTTATCATTGGTGTTGTTTTCCTTCCTTGATAAAAACTGACAATAAACGCAAAAACTTACATTGATGAAATGACAATGGATTTTGAAAAATGATTATTTTAGAATATCGTTCCACAGTTCGTAAAATTCTAAATGTTCTTGAAATTAATTAAATATATTTAAATTAAGAAATAAAATTAGGAATGTTTTTTTACTTTAATATAAGTATATTATTTTTTGGCATCTTAAATATTTAATGAGAATAGGAAATTTATGAAATAATATAATTAATTTAAAATAAAATATATAGCTTTAAGCAACCATGTTTTTATCTATGATTTTGCTACATAACAAAAAAAAAAATCTAAATATTGTGTATTTTTTTAATTTTTTTAATAAGTTTCAATTAAGTTTTAAACAATGGTACTTAATATGATATTTATTATTATTAAACTTTTTTTTTATTGAAAATGTAAAACAAAATACCAATGACATAAAAACGTACCTTTTTTCAAACCTTCCCTTTATGACAGTTAATTTTCAAATTTTATGATATTTGTCTACATATTGTAATCCAAAGTTCTCAACGTTTCATTTTATCTTTATTTAAATAATGTTATAAGTAGGGGAAAATATTATACAATAAAAATTTCAAATATATCAAATCATATAAAAAATTTTATGTTTAAAATGTGATATTTCAATGTAATTTTCGAATTTTACATTTAACTATATTAAACTTCAAAAATAAAAGTTTTACTCTTTTATCTTTAAAACTATCTCTAAAATTCTTTTCTTGGTATGAATCGAAAGCATTAAACTGTTTTTAAACTAAAGCTTCATATTATATACCTTCAGTTTTATGTGAATAATCTTGTAAGTGATCCGTTTTACGAGATATTTATCCTTTTGCTCATAAATGAGATCTTCGAGCTGATAAAATACTTCATATAAAAGCAAAACTTCCTACAGATATAGATTGCTTTCAACCTCAAAAGCAGTCGTAAACGCAGGAGGAAGCTTTATATAACTTCTAAGTCGGCAATGCGTGAAAGGCCTGCATTTATAAAAGAAAATAACTTCTGCATTTATAAAATAAAATAGAAAAATAAAGCAATACATTACATATGTAAAAGTCTTTTTTTTTTTTTTTTTTTTTTTTTAAGATAATCAATATAAATAAACACAAACTGAATATCTAAAACTACAGGGTAATTTCATGACAGGTGGTGATACAATATATATACATATATATATATATATATATATATATATATATATATATATATATATACACACATTATTATTATTATTATTATTTTCTTACAACTATTATTATAAAGAAATTTTCACTGTATCTGTTCATCTATAGCAGCTTTTCTTTTCTTTTCTCTCTTTTTTTTTTTTAATTGATTAGTGATTAATATTTTAAAATATTGATGGAAGCTAAAATATATCTTTATCTGACTCACGCTACATTTAACATAGAATTATATAACACAGTTCATAATATATGCTTACACTTTTAAGGAAATAATATATAACATTCTAAATAAAGATAATGCTTGTGTTAGTACTTTTAAGAATATGTATTTAAATAGATAAAACTTCTGAATTTAATATACTACCACTTAAAATGAGTTTCGAAAATGCACTGCTGTTAATAATTTTCTAATCAATAATCAGGATAATGAAAATAACACTATTTTGTGCATGTTACTGAAGCTGGCTTTAAAAGTCGAATGATCCAATATTTGAAAGGGCTCTCCACAAGTGGTACCATTTTATGATTCCAATAAGGAAATCTCATAAAAGTATGATGTGTTGGCTCAAAATTAAATATTTAGCACAATAAAAAGTTCTTATAAATAATTTCTGCTTACTTCTTTTAGTCACATGAAAAGCAAAGCTTATGCGAAATAATTAAAAAATAAGTAGGGACAAAGAAAACAATATTAAATTTCCTTATTTAAAACTAAGAGAAAAAACGTTAAACATGAAAAAAGGCAAATCTTTTCAGTTAAAAAGGTGTTCTTCTGATGTTAATGGTTTGAAATATTTCTAGTTCAAGATATTTGTAATAGATGATTATAATACCAACCGCGAATGTTGACTGAATCTATGGAAGAATTAAAAAGCTAGTTGCGATCATAGATATAGTAAGAAATATATATATCATCCCCATGTTATCGAGCAAAAATTTTTGATGCCGTATTAGAAGGTAAAAAAAAAAAAAAAAAAAAAAAAAAAAAAAGAAAAAGAAAAGAAAAGAAAAGAAAAAAGAAAAAAAGAAAGAAAAATGAATTTGAAACTGTATCTGGAGTTTTTCATTAACCTTTAGTAAATAAATTATTCATAAGTTTTATTTACTAAATTATTCGTGGTGTAATTTACTCGCAGAAAGACAGTCATTAGAGTGACTTTTTCCGAGAAAAAAAGAACCATCCTCTCGCTGATCAATCTATGTCTTATTACTATACCAATGGTTTTTGATAAGATTTATGCAATGCACGAAAATTTTAATTTCTGCATATATATTTGATCGTTCCATTTATCCAATACTTTACAAATTAGAAATTTAAGGTTTGTGCTATCTATTTATATTATTATTTGAGTTGCATTATAATATATATGTATATATATATATATATATATATATATATATATATATATACTAGCTCTTAACAAATATGAGCAAAATTAATCAATACAAAAGTATATTTTATTGAAAGCTAATCATTTTAACAGAAAGTTTGTTTTAGAGAAAAGTTACAAAAAATATCTTTGTAAAAAATTATATATCTGTATTTAAGTAAAGGAAAATATAGTTTTATTTCAAAAGAAAGAAATATTTCATAAGAGTAAGTATGTTCATAAGAAACTTTATCATTTGTTGAACCTTTTGCGTATTTACCTTAGGTGGTTTCCCTGCATCGAGAAATTTTTTGTCAAATTTTTTAACGCGACACCAATTTATTTAAGTAGTGCTGAAGCTAATTTTATTTCTAATAAAAAATATATGTAAAGGTTAATATTTTACCGAGAAACTTCACTATTTTTCGAATCTTTAACACATATAAAGTAATTGAGCTGCCTATATGCATCGAGATATTTTTTACCAAATTACTTTGGCTTCATCATGTCAGAGACATTGATAAATAACAAATATACGGATTTTCATATTTAACTTTAACATTTTTAAAATCTTTTAACTCTTATAATATGACATATTCGTATTTAAGTAGTGGGGAAGCTAGCTTCTTATAACATTTTACCATTTCTCGAATCTTTAAGTTAAAATAAAAAATGAATAAATTTTGAAAATAAAACACTGAAATAGTTTTACTAATGGCTTAGAATATGTCATAGGAAGCTAAGGTACTATTCTAAAGTAATAGAAAATCCATTCTACTATTTTACTAAATTTATTTTTTTAATTATGGGTCTGGTGTTACATTTCATGAATTGCTTTATACAAAACGAAATATATCAATTTTAAAAATGTAGATTAAAATTTAACAAGTCAGAATGAATACTAGATGGTAATAGCATTTCAGATAAGAAAGATTATCAAGCAAAAACTATACAGAACACATGATATTTCCATATATTACAAATTAGATGATATTTTGCAAGGATTATAGAAAACAGATGAAGAAGATAGAAATAATGGGGATAATAAGAATAAACTTCCAAAAAGTGAATGAATTTTCTTCGAGGAAATTCTTGATTCAGGATTATCTGGTTTCGAATATAATGAAAGTATATAATAAAATTTCATTACAAAATTTCCTACGAGATACATTACAAAGACAGGATTGATAATAAGCTATAATCCGCTACATATTTATCCTCTTCAACCCTCAGGTCCACGTATGTGGACCTCTCTTTTTTGTTTCATAAAATTTATGCCATTTAATATTTTTAGATATTAAATGGTTTGGACTACCAAATAGGTGAATGATGTGGCTTTGAAAAAAAAAAAAAAAAAAAATTGGAGTGACTTCACTCGACTTTCCGAACACTAAGTAATTAATGTTTGTATAAATAAATTAAAGTAAGAGAAGACATTAAATAAACAAAAAGGAAAATTATAATAGGGTATAAAAGCTTTTTTCTCTGTATAGTATGTTGTTTAAATTAACGCTACTGCCTTTGAAATAATTTGAGCCCATAGATCATATTGATAGAGAAATTTTCCTTGTGTCCTGTGAAAACCTATAAATGCTAGACTCACTAAAATCTATGCAGTTCGTGCGATGGTGACCCATAACAATTATATAACTTTTCAGCTTAATCGGATGAGACGCTCAGGCGTTATCGCCCTTTGAATAATTTGAACCCATAAGCCACAATGATAAAGATTTATTTTTTGTGTCTTTGTAAGAAATAAGTGTTATAAAGTCTATAAGTGCTAGATTCTCCAAAATTTCTCCAAATCGTGTAAAGGTGATCTATAATATGTATATAAATTTTCTGCTCATTCGGATATAGCGTTTAGACACTACCGCACTTTAACAAATTTGAGAATAGGGCATACTGTTACAAAAACTTTCGTTGTATCCCTGTAAAAAAAGAAAACCTATACGTGTTAGATTCACTAAAATGTATGTAATTCGTACAACGGTGTCCTATAATAATAAATTTTCAGTTCAATTGAATCAGGCTTTTAGTCTCTCTCGCACTTTAAAAAATTTGAGTCCATAGACTATAATGATAAAGGAATTTTCGCCGTGTCCCTGTAAAAACCTATAATTGCTAGACTCACCGGAATTAATGCAATTCTCTCGACTGTGACCTTTAACATTTACATAAAATTTCAGCTTAATCGGATGAGCCGTTTAGACGCCATCGCATTTTAAATGTTTTGAGCCCATGAGCCACAATGATAAAGTATTTTTCTTTGTGTTCCTCTACAAAAATATAAGTGTTACACAGTCTAAATTCGTGTAGTCAGTGTAACGATGATCTATAATATGTATGTAAATTTTCAGCTCAATCTAATATGGCGCTTATACGCTATCGCGCTTTAAAGAATTTGATCACATAGGGCATAATGATTTAAAAAAATTTCGTTGTATCCTTGTAAAACAGCTTTTATACGTGCTAGATTCACCGAAATTTATGAACTTCGTGCAACGGTAACTAATAGTATGTGTATGAATTTTCAACTCAATTCAATAAGGCATTTAGACACTATTGCAGTTTAAAATATTTGGGCCCATATACTTAAATGATAAAGAATTTTTCTTTGAGTCCCTGTAGAAATATCCGTGTACGTAATTCCCCAAAATAAATAGTATTTGCTTATGGTGACCTGGTACATACATATCAATTTTCATCTCAAAGCTTTTAGGAGCTATCGTGTTCTTCCATATACATACACACATACATCGTCGTTAAAATAGTAAATATGAATTCAAGTGACCTCAAAACGTGTAGAAACAACAATATCTCAAACTCGGATTTTTGATATGATTACAATAATTTGCTCACTATAGTGTTCGGCAAATAAAAATAAAAATATTGCATCACAAAACTAAGTTTACTGATGCAATAGATTATTATTTTATCTAGAATTTCAAAAAATGGCTTTGAAACAGCATGACTGTAAAAGTAAGTCATTTTTATAATTGCTAAATATGCTTAAACGATTCACAGAATGAAAAGTTGCATCACTGTGAATTATCGATCTATTTAAGGCTATAAAACTTTCAGTTGTGTTATGAATACGTAGATTTTAGTCATTTACAACTTAGAGTATAGTAAATTAAAGTCAATAAATTAATATTCCATACGTATGACATTATATAACTAATCCCCAAAAATGTCAGTTTCAGAAGAATACATTTTTAGAAGAATAATCTATAATTGTTATTATAGCTTTATCTGCAAAATGGCTTAAACTTAAAAATAAAAAAATAAAAAATAAATAAATAATAAAAATAAATAATAAATAATAAATAATTAAATTAATTAATTAAAAAAATCACCTTAATTTTAATGACAAGAGGAAAAATGGTTTTAGAATAATTTTAAGAGATTACGTATATTATACATGTATATATATATTTTTTTCTTATGAATTTTTTCGTGTGAATTTTTCATATTAATTAATTTTCTCGTAAGTTTTTCTTTAGTTATTTTTGTTACTTATTTACAACTATTATGACTGAAAACATATATTATAATTTCATATATATATATATATATATATATATATATATATATATATATTACAACATGAATGTACACATTTCTTTTAACATCATGAGAGGTAATCAAAATTGTTATTAAAAATTTAATATACCATAATCAAGTAACATTTGCAAAACTTCATTAGGGAAGTAAGCTAAAACATTACATAAAGCCAAAAAGAATTATAATGATCTACGTTAAGGTGTTAGGTGATTAAATGTGGAATTTAGTTTCCACTTAATTAGCTCTTTTAAAAGGAAGTCTATATATAAACCCCTGTCAAAAGGGGAATAATTTACACGCTTAATGCTAATACAAGTAATTACTTCTAGTTGGGGTTATTTACTTGCTTTTAAAAAAATTCTGCTGATATTTCATTTTATCGAATCTGTTTTGAAAGTTAAAGGAGATAGGACTTAAATTCTTAATTATGAATATAATCTTAACACTTTTGCAATCGTAAATTCACGTCATATGAAAATCTGTAACTCCGCCAGTGGGCGTTTCTTTTGCGATTTGTATGTCATTTATTTTTTTTAAATACACACATTATTCATTTTTTGTACAACCAATATACTATGGATATAAATACTTTGATTAGAAAGAACATAATTATAATGTATATCCATTTGTAATAGGAATCTGAGTATAGAAAATTTTTTCTGAAATATTGTAACTTAGGAGAATAACGCCCACAGGTGCACCTTACTGTCAAAAAGACAAAAACATGCGGTCGCGAAAGTGTTAATGCTGAATGATAAATAAAGGTAAATAAATGAATAAAGAAAGAAAGAAATAAGAAAAAAATGATTGACATTTACAAGAGAAGCACATAAATATTGGTTTTGATTTCTTTAAAAGTTTCATATAGCATTAATCTAATTTATTTTTGGTACAAATTTTCATTTACACATTTAAAAAAAAAAAGCTCTTAAAAATGTTTCATGTTATTTATATCATTAAAATGGAAAATAGGAAAATACTTTTTCTCATTGTAGTTATTGGAATAATCAAGTTCTTTCAATTCTTTGTACTCAGTAACAAATGCAAAGCATTAAATGTAATTAAGTTTTGTTTATTGTGAAAGTTCATTGTTATACCATAGCCTCCTTAACTAGATGCCTGTCGCGTAGCTCGGAAACTAGGCAACAGTTGAAGCGGTAGACAGCGCCACCTGGTACAGATTACACGAGTTTTTTTATTCAACAGCCACCAAAAATTTTTAAAAGTGGGATATGATAGACATAAAAAGCGAATAGAATCAAAGCAACGTCGATTACATATATCATGTATCACTTCTTTAAATTATTAGTGACAGTTGAATAAAAAAGTCCCATAATCTGTACTAGGTGGCGCTGTCTACCGTTTCAACTGTTGCCTAGTTTCCTAGCTACGCGACATGCATCTAGTTAAGGAGGTTATGGTTATACATAAGTTAAAATGTTAATGAGATTTTAAGTTGCACATTTTTGAAAAATATTATTACAGTTATAATATATATTTTTAATATTTAAAAATTTTTAATTTATACATTCAGTTCAAGAAAATTTAAAATATTTCAATTTTTTAAAAAACATAAAGAAATTGTTGAAAATTAATAGTTTTGCATTAAACATTTAAACACTTTAATTTTAAAAAAAAGCATAAAGAAATCGTACGAAATTAAGGGTTTTATATGAAAATTTTTAAATGACTTAAATTTTAAAAATCATAAATAAAACGCATGAAATTTATAGTTTTGCATGCAAAACTGATGAATATTCATAAAAATAAACAATAGTAAATAATAAAATATTTAAAAAAAAAAAATTCGAAATACTGAATCATTTAATATTTTTTATACGTAGTTACTAATATTGAACTTATAACGAATTGTGTTTTCCGCTCAAAACATTAAACGTGTTTTTAATTTAAAAGAAAAAGCAATTTATTTTCTGACATAATTGGAATTCGAATGGAATTTACTCAAATTTCAACGACAGAAATAAATAATAGGTTTTAAGGAAAAAGCGAGCGTAATTTACAAAGTGGAAACTTTATTAATATTCTCCATTTTCTTAATGAAATATTTAACCATTTATTCATAAATTTATGTCTATCTAGGCATATACTTTAGTGAAAAATACTTTATTTTGTTTAATGAGTAATATTTGGAAAAAAGAAAACCTGTCTGTATTTTTAATGATTTTTGGTATTACATAAAATAACCAAAAAGAGAGAGAGAGAGAGAGAGAGAGAGAGAGAGAGAGAAAGAGAGAGAAAACAGACTCTGTTGTATCTCTGTTCTTAAATAAAATAAAATAAATAAACTAACGAACTTTATTATAGCTCTTTTCAGTAAAACTAACAACCCTTAAAAGAAAAAAAAAATCATTCAAACCATTCATCCATTTAAAATTCTAATTTAGAAAAGACATGTGAATTTTTAACTTTGAAGACTCTTTTTAACCCTTTCCGGCGCAAGGTAATTCGGATAATTTAAATTACACTGCCACCGGAATTCACGAACAAAATTAAAATAAAAGAATTTGACGACGTTATCTGCTATGTTATAAAAGTAAAATTTTGCTAAAATATTTCCGAGATGAGTTTTTGCAGTTGAAAATTAAAATTAGGTGATGCTGTAGTGGTATCACCGCCCCCTGAAAGGTCAACGGCCCTCTTCACTTACCGTCGCCGGAAGCCCGAGCCAATGTTATTCTATGGGAAAATTTTCTTTACAAATGACTTATTAACTAATACATATTTTTAAATTCGGTTTTCACATTCAGAAAGTTCCCAACTGTTAAATTGAAGGACCTTTTTTAAAAATGTATTTTTTTTTTTTTTTTTTTTTTTTTTTTTTTAAATATTTTATTTTGAAATTGCAAAATGAAAGAAATTCAAATATTGAAAATTCGTATTTTGCAGCTTCTAAATAAAATAAAAAAAAATTTAAAAAATAATTTTTTAAAAAAGGTCCGTCAGTTTAACAGCTGGGTATTTTCAGAATGTGAAAACAGAATTTGAAAATATGTATTAGTTAATAAGTTATTTGTAAAGAAAATTTCCCCATAGATGAACATTGACTTCGGCTTCCGGCGGCGGTGAGTGAAGAGGGCCCTTAAATTATCAACAAGCAATTTTTAATCTTGGCAATGTTAAATTAATAAGCAAAATAATTTTTTTTAAATAATTTTGTGCAAATAAAATTTATATCATTAACTCTTTGTCGGTCCAATTTCATTTCACTCCTGTGGTGAGTGTTGCCAAAATTTAAGAACATTTTTACTCAATATCCACCACTAAATTTTAACTGTAACGCTTGCCCAATCACTTCAAAAGTTATTTGTTCATTATGTATATCTAATACCACTCCTCATAATTATTGGTGATAGATGTATAAACGAGTCCTTAAATTTGGCAACACTGGAGCTATTTAGAGCGTTACGGCAGACAAAGTGTTAATAACAATCTGTAAGAAAATAAAAACTTGGGAAAATAAGGTAACTATACATTTTTAAAACATTATTCTTCTAAAATATGTTGAGTGTAAAATATTAATAAGAACTTAAAAAAAAAAAAAGAGTAATATTTAAAATCGATATGACACTACAGTCGGCAGCAAAATTATTGAAGTACTAGCTCAAAATTGGTAAAATTGGTGACAGTCTGAGGCTTACCCCGTGATCGACACATAATCCATTACAATTCTGATCTTTTGAAAAAGGCATCGGAAATGAAAAAGTAAAAATTATACAAGTATTAATAAAATCTCTGTGTTTAAATAAAGTTAAAGTTTTATGTGACTTAAAGATATATAAAAATTTGAAAGTTATTCATCAGATTTTGAGAAAAAACAAAATATGTGAAAACTTATTCAAACTTTCTTGTGTTTCTTTAAAAGACATTTATTCAATATAAGAAATACATTTCTAGAAATAGTTTAAAAAACTGTACTTTAAAGTTTATTGTCATATTTATTTTTCAGATTGCGGGTTCGATATTCAAGCCAAATGAAGACCTAAGTATACACCAATGGGAGCTGGTGTGCTTAAAATCCGTCGTAGCTGCAATGTCTACCATGTCCTGTACAAATTATACCTCTACGTGCATACTTGCCAACCATCTCATTATGAACCGTACAATTTTTAGTACCCGCCTTCTTTTTCACACCAATAATTTTTTAGAGTAATTTTAGTCTTATTTAATGGTAACAACATTTGGAGAGAATAACTCTAAAAATATAGTGGTGTGAGAAAAGGGGTGTTTTTTCAAGGGGCGTTAACAATTGTACGGTTATTAATGAGATGGTTGGCAAGTATGTACGTGTTATTAAAGCTGGAGAGCGTACCCTTCGTGAAGGATAAAAAAATTTTGATGGCGTGTCTTCAGACAATCCCTTAGGAAAAAGCTCTCGGCTGTCGCCAATTACTCAGTGTTTAACTATAGTGCGGCATTAAAACCCACTTTAATAAATACCACTTTAATTTACACTCCATAATCATATTTCATACCTGTTTAAATGTATGTTGGATAATTTTATTTTATTTTACTGCCTGTGTAAGGAAATTTTCATAGCAGGAATGTGTGTAGTAGAGCATTAAATTTACCTTACCCAAAATTACCCAGTACATGGAGACTCGTAGAAAAAAATTCCTCACCGCGTAATGGAAACACATAGATGGAAGATTTAGGGTCACAGGTGTAATTGCAACTCAATCTTCTCAGGAAGAAAAAACGTTCAAGCAAAGAGTATTTTTAATGCAGAGGAGTTACCAATAACGAGAAGAGGCGAACAAAAATGCTACGTAGAATCAGCCAGGTGAATTCCCGACACGAGGAACAAGTGTACGAATTCATAAAAGAAATCATTTTTAAAATACAAAATAATTGATACGAAAATTTTTCATTATATGTTTGGTAGTACTTATTATTAAATATTACCTTACGAAATATAGGTAATTAAACATTTTTAAGAATAAATAAATTGTTATTTATACTATAAGATATATAAAACCAAAAAGAATAAAATATAACGTTTTAAAGTATTTCGAATCATTGCTACGACTATAGGAATATTGTTTCTTTTGCCTCATTTGCTCAAGTTTAAACGTTAATTAAACCAGTTGGTTTTTGTAATGTACATCTTAGCCCAATTATTTATCTCCATGTGTGATAGAAATAGTGATTATGCATGGGGAATTAAAAATATTCTTAATTAATTTTAATCGATTTAATTATAATATTTATAAGAAATAAAATTTAAACTCAATAACATATAATTTTACATTACTAAACTGTAAGAAGATTTTTTTTTTTTCGTACATCTTCCAACTTTTTTTTTTTTTTTTTTTTTTTTTTTTTGCTAACATACTTTATATATGCTTAATGTAAGTGAATTTTATTTTTCATATTAATAAATAAGGAAACATAAAAATAATAATAAAATAAATAAAAATAAATAAATAAATAAATAAAAGTCTGTGTATTTTATGGGTTACATTTATACGACAATATTTTCTTTTTCATAGTAACAAATAAATACAAAGTAATAAATATAGAGAATAAAATGCAAAGCATTCTTTTATGAAAAGTCTATTCGTGGAAAAATAACATTAGAATAAACCAATATCACGGCTCTTTTTCTTCTATTTATATTAAATATTTATTCAGTTTTAGATTTTGTTAGAGAAATACGGAACTGTGAATTCTCAAAAATTTTTAAATTTCTTGAAATAAAAAATTTGCAATTTTGAAATGAAGCAGTTGACACTGACAAATGGTATTCGGCAACATGTGATATCAAACTATTCCTTGTCACTTTTTAATACATCCAGTGATAGGATAAACGGAATGATAACCGCTATTTTACAGATGTAGCCAGGTTAAAAGAAAGTGATTTCTAAACTGTATTTATCTTAGAGGAATTAATTACGCTTTTCTGTAAGTTTTATAACATCTATAAGTCTGGTGCATATGATTTATTTTTGACCTCATAAAGGTTTTTTAAATAATTATTTTTTTTTTCGTATGATTTTTTGTATATATATATATATATATAATGGATTTGAGAACATTTCTAACACACAAATTTTTACAGTATTAAATTTTTAAAACATACTGTTAAAATTCACTGTTTTTTTCCACTATATAATACCTTTTTGTTTAGGGGAGTATATGTATTTCATACAAATTTTACATTCGCTGTAAATCAAGAAGTAATCCGTAAATTTTCATAATATATTGTATAGTATTAAATCTTGTCATATCTTAAAACTTATAAGATTTCGACATATACAACAAAAACTAGCACAACTATGTTGTGACTATACAGATTTTAGCAATATCCTTATGTAAGGGTCGTACTGCCCTACCTTTTTTCAAGACGCTCTCAAGGATAAGAAATTTCCACCTTTATTGCAATCCCTATTTTTGTACAATAATCTCTATCCTTTTCAAACACGACACATTACTACAGAGTTAGTATAAAGATTTCTGCATAAAATTAGTGGTAGCGGAAAAGGCGGAGTGTACAACCCCTGCCTTATGCCAGAATCTATGAAACGAAATTTCACAAACATTTTATATGCAGTTGTTGAACTGTATGGAAATGAACTATAATAAACGAATTTTGTTAGACATTTCTGAACTTCAGTGGCACAATTCTGTTATGACAGCCAGTATTATACATTTTGCGATGAACTTCATAGATGATATTTAATTGAACTCTAAAAAAAAAAAAGTTCGAGTTTTTATCAAACACACACAATACAATAAAAACAGGGGTGTTTGTGTCCCCAGAATTTGCTACCAGTATGTTTTAACAGTGATATAACTGATAGTCTTCTAGTAAAGTTAAGCAATTAAATATGACCAAAAATACAGTTCGTAATTATGGGTGGAAAATAAAATAAAAAACCCGGAACGCAAACAACCCTGTAAAAATTAAATTAAGCTACATATAAATGTATAATAATGTTAAAAAATGAATTTATGATGGCCACAGCATACTAACATCTTAGATATGTTGACCGTATAAAAATATTCTTGATTAGAAATTACAGAATTTGATGTTTGTTTTTAGATAAAATTAATTTATATAGCGTATACATGATTTAAAAATTTAATTAAAAAATATTTGAGAATTTTTTTAAAACATTAATAATTTTTCAAACAGAGCAAAATCGCGTAATTCTGATAATGTGCTTTAATACTTCGAATATATGAAGATTTATTTATAAAATATTTTTCAAATATAACCAATCTTGAATCTAATTTACATTAGATGAAAATAAGTCCTAAAATCAGTATAATTAGAAATGATTTTCTTTTCTTTCCTTTTTTTTTTTTTTTTTTATAAATAGTTTGTTTGATAAATAGTTATTTTTTTTATAAAAGGTATTATTAAAAAACTTTATGTAAAATATATATAATGTTATGTAATGTTATCTAAAATGTACTCTAGTAACTAATTTTTACATTCTCTTACCCATACATAGAGAAAAATACTGTTTTGCGTTAAAATTTTCAAAGTTGAATTTTTATTGTAATTACACGTTTAAAGGTCTCCTGAATACGAAAAATATATTTTTAGACTATACTTATATAGAAAGTGTGGTGTGTATATACTTCATAGATGACAAATCCCTTTCCGACCCCCAGGTCGAATGATCGTGCGGGTTAGACAAACACGACGTCCCCTTAGATTTTTGCATCTAGAACAGTTGTATGTAATAAAATCAGGAAATAAACGTTTGAGCTAATTAGCAGAAAGTGTAAAGTGCCAATTTTCAATTAATAAATGTCGGTTATAGTCCTCATTTTTCTTTCAGTTTGCAAAAACAGTAGAATGTAATGATTTAAGTGGGGGATGTTTCGGATCGGAAAAGGGTAATGTGCACCAATAAAAGAGCTATCAAAGGGTAAACAGCTACCAATATTGAAGCAAAGACATTTTTTTCTATTGAATGCAATTGGCGGAAGTGCTTTATTACATTTTAGCATGCCAAGGAAAAGTGCCCAAGAATGAAAATTAATTCCTCATGAACATACGGAAAATAAAGTAATTTTTAAGTTAAATTTTCTGCATTGGATCCTTTGTATAATTAAGCGTTTTGAAGTCCAATGTATACTAATGTCAAGATTTAATGTTTAATCTTTGTGTATGTCTGTTTTCAGCGTAGCTTAAAAACAAATAATTGCAGGCAATTCAAATGTTTTTTGAAGTTCATATGTGGTTGCTACTTCAAAAGTCTGATCAAGATTGAAAAGCTTCAGGAATCACTGAGAAAAGTTTCTGTGACTGACATCTAGAATCTAAATTGTGGATCTAGAAAAAATAATTCCATGTCATCCTTATAAATTCTAGTCCCCTTGGAAAGCGAGTTCTAGAAGCTCCTATTAGAATTCTAGCCCTTTAACAGTGTCGAGTTTTTTAGCATATCAGTTTAATAACTCATAAAATCAATACTAAGTAAAGTAGGAATAAAGCATATTAGTTTTTGAAATCAATGGATATTCAGTAATCTTACCTCCTAGGAAAAAATATCATATTTTTCCAAAATTTGCTACATTAGCCTCTTATTTGAACTATTAAGTGACGGAAAAAGCTGTTTGCAACGGTTAAAGGGCTAGAGCGTTTGCCTATATTCTCGAGGGCAAAGGTATTTAAAAATCTCTGCAAATAAATGAGACATACAAGAGGCGGGTTTCAGCAGCTATAATCTTGGTTTATTATCCAATTCTAGAAAATGAAGCGACAATTTCTCGCAATACAAAAGATTCAGAATATTCGGAATATGCAGAATATTGTTTCCCCATCTAGAAATGCGTAAACTAGAAATTCTTGATCATTTCGTCTATTTAGTTTATTGGCGTGCCTTATGCGCATAGCTCGGAAAGTTATATTTCTAGTTAAGGAATTTCGAAAATGGCCATTTATTCATTCTAGAGGAAGGCGATATATTTTTTAACACTTTCCAACAAGGTTGAAAAGTGTTTATAACTTCGGTTTGTCTGTCTGTCTGTCTGTCTGTCTGTCCGTCTGTCTGTCTGTCCGTCTATCTGTCCGTCTGTCCGTCTGTCCGTTTGTCTGTCCGCGCTCTAACTCCCGTAAATATTTATGGAATTTCTTGAAACTCATATATGTTATTCAAGTTGACTATCGGACGTTCCCTATTGAAAATGGAGTTTATACCTCTACTGGTTTGTGTACAGGGACACCCGAAAGTATTTCAAAGCATTGTGTTCTATGAGAGGTATTTCTATAAACCTTGTTTTCATACCTTTACTGTAGACATATATTAATGAAATTGAAATATGTTATTCCAGTTCACTATCGAACGTTCCCTATTGAAAATGGAGTCTATACCTCTATTGGTTTGTGTACAGGGACACTCGAAAGTATTTCAAAGCACTGTGTTCTATGAGAGGTATTTCTATAAACCATATTTTCATACCTTTACTGTAGACATACATTAATGAAATTGAAATATGTTATTCAAGTTCACTATTGGATGTTTCTTGTATAAAATGGAGGAAATACCACCATCGGTTTATGTACAGGGACACTCAAAAGAATTCCAAAGCATTGAATTCTATGAGAGATATTTCTATAAATCCAATTTTAATAACTTTACTTTCGACGAAGTTTTTGGAAATTGAAATATGTTATTTATATGCACAAAAGAATGCTTTGCACAGAATATAGCATGATTAGCATTAGATTTACAGGGTGGCACAAAAATATCCAGTTACATTAAGAGCTATTAATAAAAAAATGCTAGAATTGTACTTTCGTTTACGTTAAGCGTTTTTAACATTTTCTAACATTTTTAACATTTTCCAAGAAGGTTGAAAAGTGTTTATGACTTCGGTTTGTCTGTCTGTCTGTCTGTCCGTCTATCTGTCCTCGCTCTAACTCCCGTAAATATTTATGGAATTTCTTGAAACTCATATATACGTTATTCAAGTTCACTATCGGACGTTCCCTATTGAAAATGGAGTTTATACCTCTATTGGTTTGTGTACAGGGACACCCGAAAGTATTTCAAAGCATTGTGTTCTATGAGAGATATTTCTATAAACCATATTTTCGTACCTTTACTGTAGACATATCTCAATGAAATTGAAATATGTTATTCAAGTTCACTATTGGATGTTTCCTGTATAAAATGGAGGAAATACCACCATCGGTTTATGTACAGGGACACTCAAAAGAATTCCAAAGCATTGAATTCTATGAGAGATATTTCTATAAATCCAATTTTAATAACTTTACTTTCGACGAAGTTTTTGGAAATTGAAATATGTTATTTATATGCACAAAAGAATGCTTTGCACAGAATATAGCATGATTAGCATTAGATTTACTGGGTGGCACAAAAATATCCAGTTACATTAAGAGCTATTAATAAAAAAATGCTAGAATTGTACTTTCGTTTACGTTAAGCGTTTTTAACATTTTCTAACATTTTTAACATTTTCCAAGAAGGTTGAAAAGTGTTTATGACTTCGGTTTGTCTGTCTGTCTGTCTGTCCGTCTATCTGTCCTCGCTCTAACTCCCGTAAATATTTATGGAATTTCTTGAAACTCATATATACGTTATTCAAGTTCACTATCGGACGTTCCCTATTGAAAATGGAGTTTATACCTCTACTGGTTTGTGTACAGGGACACCCGAAAGTATTTCAAAGCATTGTGTTCTATGAGAGATATTTCTATAAACCATATTTTCGTACCTTTACTGTAGACATATCTCAATGAAATTGAAATATGTTATTCAAGTTCACTATTGGATGTTTCCTGTATAAAATGGAGGAAATACCACCATCGGTTTATGTACAGGGACACTCAAAAGTATTTCAAAGCATTGCGTTCTATGAGAGATATTTCTATAAATCAAATTTTAATAACTTTACTTTCCACGAAATTTTAGAAAATTGAAATACGTTATTTATATGCACAAAAAAATGCTTTGCATAGAATATTCCATGATTAGCAATAGATTTACAGGGTGCCACAAAAATATCCATTTATATTAAGAGCTATTAATAAAAAATTGCTGGAATTGTACTTTCGTTGACATAAAGCGTTTTTAGCACTTTCTAACATTTTTTAAAAGTAAATATGATTTCAGTTTTGTGTATCTGCCTGTCCGTCTGTCTGTCTGCCTGTCTGTCTGTCCGTGCTCTGACTCCCGTAAATATATATGGAATTACTTGAAACAGATATATGTTATTCAAGTTCACTATCGGATGTTCCCTATTAAAAATGGAATTTATACCTCTACTGGTTTGTGTACAGGGACACCCGAAAGTATTTCAAAGCGTTGTGTTCTATTAGAGGTATTTCTATAAACCATATTTTCCTTTACTGTAGACATATCTGAATGAAATTGAAATATGTTATTCAAGTTCACTATTGAATTTTTCCTGTATAAAATGGAGGAAATACCACCAGCGGTTTATATACAAGGACACTCAAACGTATTCCAAAGCGTCGCGTTCTATGAGAGATATTTCTATAAATAATATTTTAATAACTTTACATTCCACGAAGTTTTAGGAAATTGAAATATGTTATTTATATGCACAAAAGAATGCTTTGCGTAGAATATAGCATGATTAGCATTAGATTTACAGGGTGGCACAAAAATATCCATTAATATTTAGAGCTATTAATAAAAAATTGCTAGAATTGTACTTTAGTGTAAGTTAAGCGTTTTTAACACTGTCTAACATTTTTTAAGTGTAAATATCATTTCAGTTTTGTGTATCTGCCTGTCCGTCTGTCTGTCTGCCTGTCTGTATGTCCGAACTCTAACTCCCGTAAATATTTATGGAATTTCTTGAAACTGATATATGTTATTCAAGTTCACTATCGGATGTTTCCTATTGATAATGGAGTTTATACCTCTACTAGTTTATGTACAGGGACACCCGAAAGTATTTCAAAGCATTGTGTTCTATGAGAGGTATTTCTATAAACCATATTTTCATACCTTTACTGTAGACATATCTCAATGAAATTGAAATATGTTATTCAAGTTTACTATTGGATGTTTCCTGTATAAAATAGAGGACATACTACCACCGATTTATGTACAGGGACACTTAAAAGTATTCCAAAGCATTGCGTTCTATGAGAGATATTTCTATAAATCAAATTTTAATAACTTTACTTTCCACGAAATTTTAGGAAATTGAAATATATTATTTATATGCACAAAAAAAATGCTTTGCATAGAATATAGCATCATTAGCATTAGATTTACAGGGTGCCACAAAAATATCCATTTATATTAAGAGCTGCTAATAAAAAGTTGCTAGAATTGTACTTTCGTTGTTATTAAGCGTTTTTAACACTTTCTAACATTTTTAAGTATGAATATGATTTCAGTTTGTGTATCTGTCCAACTGTCTGTCTGTCGATCTGCCCGCGCTCTAACTCCCGTAAATATTTATGGAATTTCTTGAAACTGATATATTTTATTGAAGTTTACTATCGGATGTTCCATATTGAAAATGAAGTAAATCTCTCTTCTGGTTTGTGTACAGGGACACCTAAAATCATTCGAAAGCATTGTGTACTATGAGTGTTATTTTTATAAATATTTCCCGTATAGAATGTTCCCCATTTAAAATGACATTAATAGGTCCTGTATAACTAGTTTGTTTACAGAGACAATAGCAACAAAAAAAAAAAAAAAAAAAAAAAAAAAAAAATGTCAATGCATTACGTTTTAGTACAGAATTTTTTGAAAGTTATATTTTAAAATCTTTCTACTGTAAAAATCATAAATATATTCAAATGTATTGGTAATATTCTAAAATAATGTTTTGTATAGAATATGATATGATTAACTTTCTTATTTACAGGGCTACACTAAAATATTCAGAGAGATCAAAAGCTGTTTTTATAATCTAAGGGCTGCATTTTCTTTTGCGTTAAGCCTTTTTAACACTTTCCAAAATGCGCAAGAGTAATTCTAAAATCCATTAGTCTATCTATATATTTTTTAGTCCTTCTGTCTGTTGTGTGATAACGTAGGCAAAGAATATTAAAAGTTATTCGATACAACAATTACGTACAGTTGGAAAGTGTTACTAATCAATGCGTACTGCATGATTTTTCTTTCTTGTTTCTCTCCGTGAGGGCTGCAGATGAAAGTTAATAAAGTGGCTAATTTTGTATAAACGTTTACATTTAATAACAGCGTTGATCTCTGTATCCAAACGGAGTTTTAAGGGAGGGGAGCCTTCCCCCTCTCATAGAATTATATATGAAATAAAAATGTTCCTAAACCTTGTTTCAAATCCTTTTAACGTAGATTTATTTCTAGTAATTGTTATCTTACCTCTTTATTTGCAATCTGTCTTTATAATATTGAAATGTAGGGTATAAGAAAACCGTGTGAGTGCTTCAGTAGATTATTTAAAATTAAATTGTTATAATTTATTTTCAACTATTTCAGACAAATTAATTAATTAATTTTTTATTTTGTTTATTTTTCTATTTATGTATTTTTAACAGTCTCAGTGATATAATCCAAGTTTTTCTCTTGTTATAAATTAGTTAAGAACAAAATATCATGGTGTGAAATACCAAAAAACCGCTGTGTTAATATTCAACAATAACAATGCTTTCAAATTAATAAATAGAAAAATAAATTCAGTTTCATTTACTTTTTAGCCTAATAAATTTTAAAATAAATGCACTTATTTATATATATATAAGTTATTCATTGTAGAAATGAAGTTTAAGGGCAATTATTAAATTAATTGAATTTTTTCATGTATTTAAAAACAGTTTTTTTTTTTTTTTTTTTTTTTTTTTTTTTTTTTTTCATTTTTTATTAAGGTAGGCATAATTTGTATGTAATATTAAATAATCAGTTAAAGATTATCGGATTTATCTATATCCATATTATTTTTTTTATCATTAAATGTAAAAAGAAAAATCTAACATGAAATATGGTTTTATGTATATATAGAGAGAGTGAAAAAAAACAAACATATTACGAATAAATAATATATTTTCATATAGAATCGAAATTTTAATGATACATTCTGATTTAAATAAAACGATAATTAAATCTAAATTTAGAAGAAAAATATTGGTGAAAATGATTAATTGAAGTGAAATAAAGTAGGGACTTATTAATTTGATTTCATCGTCGAAATAAATTGGTTCATTATAAATCGCAGTTTAAGCATTTAGAATTTTTTTTTAACCGACCACTTTCAGAGAAAGTATATTCTGATAATGAATAATAACAAAATTTAAGGAATGTTTTTGATCTTTTCCAAAAGACAGACATGAATACAACATTTAAGAAGATTTATTCTAAAATTAGAATTTTAAGTGTATGTCAGACGACATATTAGGGAATTCGTACACATGTTTAAATCCTAAATATGTAAAAATCATTTTTAAAGATATGTATACTTGTATGAAATCTCGTTTTGCGTTATTTTTCGTATAAACATATTTATTTTATTGTGAATTTATGACTGCTAGTAATTTTTAATTTTATACATGAATAATGAATTGTTGGTAATTAAGTTCTGTCATTAGATATTTTTATATTATATACGAAAAAAAAAATATTGATTAATCAAAACGTTTTAATTTTCAGTTTTTAATAGATTTAAATATTTTTGATTTTATGAAAATGGTTTGAAACTCATTAATTTTTTTCCAACAAAATTCAAAAGTCTCTTTGTATTTGGTTTTTGTGTTTGTCTGAACGTCTGCCATTTCCTTAAATATCTTTTAATACCTTGTAAATGATTTATATTAACATATTTTCAATTGAAAATGTTACAAACAGCTTCACTGGCTTATGTACACAAAGTCCTAAAAAACGGCTTATATAACATACTACCTTAAACACTATTTTAGTCTGTCTACACTGTAAAAATTAATGGCAGTTTTTACAGCATAATATGTTGTAAAAACTGCTAGAAGAAAGTTTCTTTCCAGACGAAAGCTTCCATACCTTTCAGAAGAAAGTTTGGCATCTAGATTTACAATAAAAAGGGTACACTGCCTTTCCAAAAATAGTTGGACGCTTTGAAATTTAAATATTTTGTCAAATACCTAGTAAAACATCATCCTAATTTTTAGAGGTGTTAAGAATATATCATGTTTTATATATTTCAATAAAAACTTATTCAAAGTCGGTACCAGTAACAAATTAAGGAAAAATTATTATGTGTGGGATCAAACACTAAAACATAATGCTTAGAAAGCGTTTCAGCTTATGCATATAATCCTCATGCCTAAAATTTTCTTCAAAATATCAAGATTTCTTTTTTTTTTAAAATATGTTTTTTAATACGTATTCTTTTTTTGGAATAAGCAGGGTTTTCACAAAGTAATGTAATATTATCTCCATAAAAAAATGACATATTGCTGTACAGAAAATATATTGCAAACAAAATATAAAAATATTCAATATTTGATGAAATTTAAGTATTTTTACTAAATTTCGAATTCTCCATACATATACCATTAATGTTTTTCTTTTCAATATATTAGCAAAATGTGTTAATCTACTTTTATAACAAATCCTATGACAATATCAGAAAATTCAAAAGGTTATAACGAATACACAGAACTGTTACTCCTTCTCTTTAATGTACAGGATGGATATAATTAAGCTTCCCCTGTAAACAGCATCCTACAGCTCAAACGGATGAACGGAATGCAACGAAATTTGGTATATAGACTATACACGAGATGCGCTCAGGCAATTAAAAAAAAAATCCAAAATGTCACCAGAGGGCTCTTTTTTCGGAAAAACATTAGACTTAACACAAAAAACGATCAAAACGAAATATAGAAACAGTATTAGCAATCCAGAACAAGAATTACTTATGAGTAATAAAATGTAAAACCGGGAGAAAAGCTGCCAGTTCTAGAAAAAAAAAAGTCCCGATTTGCATGCTTGCAAAGAAGAGGAAACTTTATGCAAAACTGGTATCACTTAATGTGGTTCGATGACAAGGTGATCAGAAACTAGTCAATAAATGTTGATATTGTTTCTGTATTCCGTTTTGGTTATTTCTTCTGTTAAATTTAATGTTTTTTCGGAAAAAGGTGCCCTCTGGTGGAAATCATGTAGCTGATTTTTTTTTTTAATTCCGTGAGCGCATCTCGTGTATAGTCTGTATACCAAATTTCATTGCATTCTGTTCGCCCGTTTGCGCTGTAGTTTATAGGGGAAGTTTAATTACAGCCACCTTTTATAGATTGAGAATATGATTTGTTCATTCCATCGACGATAGAAGCGGTAAAAAATACTCTCATTTCTCTTGTGAAAGAATCTGCAAGTGAGCTAGTATAAGCATAATAAGTCAAATACGTTCAGTTTTATGATTACTAGCATGACAGTCGTTTTCTACTCCCATCGACGAAAACAAGAAGTTCTTTCTGAAATTTGCGTATTCAAGAGACTATTTATTTGAAATTTACCAATATTTACATGATGTTATGCATATTAAGAGTGATGTCTGTAACAATGCAGCTCTTGGAACCAATAACAATACAATCATAGACACAATCAACTGTACAGTGCGGCCACATATCCTAAAACTAGCAGTGAGGACGCGTCTAAAATGTTGGAGGGATGCCAGCTTGACGGACAGTTTGAAATTTGGAAAAAATCTAGTAATTCCGCGCTCTGTTATTGCTCATTTTCTCTGAGTCAGATGACTTTCACCCCTATTTTAGCATTGGACTCGTTGAGCTAGCACTTACGAAAATGCTTCATGGTTTCATGAAATGTGGTCGAAGAATATTAAAGGAGGGATAGAAAATACGTTGTTGTACTTTGAGCGTTTCGCTGGTGATTCTTAATTAAGCCCATAAAATTAAATTAAACTTATTGATTCATAAAATTGATGACTTTTTAAAACTTTAAAAAATGTTTATGAAAATATTTCATTGTTTTTGTTTGTTAGCACTCATGAAGTACTACCTTAATTATGAAATGCAGTTAAACGTTTTAAAAGAGCAATAAATATTTATTTTCTATCAAAATATAGTTAAAGAGAAAAAAAAAAGTATAATGCTGTAAAAAATGTAGCATCATTACTGCAACTGCGACTGGTGGAATATCATTAATTTTGCCCCTTCCCCACACACACACCTGCTTAATTCAAACGGGTGGCGGAATCGTCTGTTTTTTCGCTGCAAAATGTCACTCTACTTTTAAAAAATGGTATACTTTAAAATGCAAAACAGTTTTCTACTTATGTTATGAGATCCAGAAAAAGTTTCGCATTAGAGGGACCGAAATATCTTTTATTCATGTTAGGTCAGTTTGTATATAATATTACATAAGAAATATAGTGTAAACTCAATATCACTAGTTTTCGATTGCTAAATTGTAAAACCAAATTTTTTTCTTTTAACTATTGTACATATCCTTATATTTATTTTACTGAATTTATTGTATGTATGCCTTAAACATAAGAAAAGTTTGCTTATATGATATAAAATAAGATAGATAGAAAAATGCTTTTTTTTTCGCCCTGTATATGTTATATTTATATGCTACAAAAATTTAAAAAAAAATTAAACACATTTTATTTTAGAGAGTAACAAATAAATACAAAGTAATAAATATAGAAAGTAAAATGAAAAATTTTCTCCTCTGAAAACTTTTCTCTTTCCAAAATAATGTAAAAATAAAAGAATATATCACGGGATTTTAGTCTTTTATTTGTACTATATATTCATTCAGCTTCAGATTTTGAAAGGAAAATATGGATCGGAGAGTTCACAAATTTTACCGAGGTTGTTGAAATAAAATATTTGTGATTCTGAAAAGAAGTAATTGACTCCCTCAAGCATTACAATGCATTCACAACTTGTGGTAGTAGCGAAATATTCCTATATTACATATATACAATTATCAATATAATATACATTAATATGATAAATGAAAAAAACAAACTGCGTTTTACAAAGGTACAAAATTTAAAAGAAAATAATTTTTAACACTTTCTTATTTGACAACTAGGCGATTAAGTAAATAATTATGCTATTTTAAAACTTTTATAACATTTATAAATTTGAGTGGGTATACCCAGCATTCGTATTCAGAATAAATAGAAAAAAAATGTTTTACCTTTATGAAAAGAAAATGTTGGAATTGAGAACAATTTAGACATCTACTAGTTGGCAGAAAAAGTATCCGGGCACTAGCCTAACTCCGATATAAAAAAGTACAATTAATACTGTTTTGTTAAATAAATTCTTGTCGAATCATGTTCTTAGATTGACTAAGAATATAACTCGACAAGGGCTTATTTACCAGATCTGTATTACGTGTACTTTTTTAGACAAGGATTATTGCTAGCGCTCGGATATTTTTGCTGCCGACTGTAGATTTTAATAGAATTACATATCTTGGGACATTCTAACGATGAATTAATTATATTTCAATAATGCCTTTTTGAACAGGTTAGTATTTGTGTTTTATAAAAAAATTTTATTCACTGTAAATCGAGTACCAATGTACAAGATTAATATTACTTTGTATAATATTAAGTATTGGCATTATTAGGTCTCAGTGTATACAACCAAATAAGTAGCACTATTACGCTATGGCTTTAAAATGCTTAATATTATATTTATATTAGATTCTATAAAACGGAATTGAACAAAGTTTACTTATAAAAGCAGTGATACCAACATTTTAAACTTTTTCCGTGGCATTCTAAGTACAGTCGGTAACAAAAGTATCCGAACACTAGCAAAAATTCCTATATAAAAAAAGTACAGTTAATACTGTTTTGTTAAATAAATCCTTGTCGAATCATGTTCTTAGTCAGTCTAATAGCATGATTCGACAAGGATTTATTTAACAAAACAGTATTAACTATACTTTTTTTACATAGGAGTTTTTGTTAGTATTCGGATACTTTTGTTACCGACTGTACATTGCCTAGAATTTCCACCAATTTTTTAAGCGTAACTTCCTCCTTAATAAATCGAAATTATATTTAAAAAAAAAATACTAAAAGTGAATAAAAGTGGATACTGACAGTGCTAAGGAATAAATTAGAAATGTCTGTAGTTACGATAAAAGCCTTAAAATGATGAGCTACAAAACATTAATCCTTGTTGCATACCTCTGACAATGTGGCCCTGCTATGTAAAGCTAGGCTGTGTTACGCCGTTTGTGATAAACATTACAATGGTATATTGTATTCAAATCAGTAGGAATTGTTTGAATTTATATATAAGACAAACAATTCAATAAAGATAAGGCCTTCTCTAATTTCAAAAAAATAATTTAGAGAAATTTGAAAATGTTTTTTGAAGTCCACAACATGCTAATTTTTGTGGTATTTTTATTATTTGATGAAATTTGTTATGTTATGTTCATAAGTTTTGAGTTTTCTTTTAGAGAAAAATCGTTAAATATGTTATACAGGGTACTTATTTAAAAAGAAATACTTCTTTTGTAATTTTATTATTCGGAATTTTGTGTAAATCATTACAAATTGTTTGAAACAGAACATCGTTTGGTAATACCGTTGTTCTAATATTGCATCATAGATTTTTATTTGTTAATGTTTTAATAAGAAATTGGTGTTTTTGTTGCTTCTTAAGCATATAAAATAATTTAATTTTGTTGAATATCTGCAAACAGGCGGCACTGTTGCGCAACAAAACGCTGTATTTTGCATTTATTGATGAATTATATTAAAATACATATCTTAGTAACTATATGCATATCTTAATAACAACAAGTACAGATAATTAGGATTTTTTTTTTTAATTCCTTAAAAATCAATTTAAATATAAATGCATAGTGCATACTTACCAACCATCTCATTATGAACCATACAAATTTTAGTATCCGCCTTTTTTTTTTTTTTTTTTTTTTTTCACACCAATAATTTTTTAGAGTAATTTTAGCCTTATTTAATCGTAACAACATTTGGAGAGAATTACTCTAAAAATATAGTAGTGTGAGAAAAGGGGCGTTTTTTCAGGGGGCGTTAGCAATTGTATGGTTATTAATGAGATGGTTGGCAAGTATGATTGTGATATTTCAGAAAATAATTTGAGTGCCATAACATAGCCTCCTAAACTAGATGCCTGTCACGTGGCCCAGAAACTTGGCAGCAGTTCAATCGGTAGACAACGCCACCTGGTATAGATTGCGCGACTTTTTATTCAACAGCCACCAAAAATGTTTAAAAGTGGGATTTGATATACATAAAGGCGAATAGAATCGTAGAAACGTATTTTATATGTATCATATATCACTTCTTAATATTACTGGTGACAGATGAATAAAAAAGTCGCTCAATCTGTAAAAGGTGGCGCTGTCTACCGCTTGAACTGTTGCCAAGTTTCCGAACAACGTGACAGGCATCTAGTTTAGGAGGCTATGGCTATAGCATACCAGTTTTTCAAGTGCTTTTATTATTTTGATAAAATTTATAATCTTAGTTTACAAATTTTGCTTTTTTTTTTAAGAAGAAAACCTGATTTTAAACTACTTATTTAAAAAATATATTTATTTAAGTTTATGTTTCCAAATTTTGCAAATCATTAAGATTTATTGAAACACAACATTATATATAGTAATACCATAGTCTTGTGCAATTTTATTTACTAATGTTTTAATAAGATTTTTTTCTTATTTATTATACATGTGGAATGATTTAATTTTGTTGGATACCGTTAAACAAGTTTTTCTGTTGGCAAGTGTACGTTAAGTTATACATTTTGCGATGAGCATTATAGTACTATAGGTTTTTTCAACTTCGTAGGTATTGCTCAAGATTTTATCTAATACACTTATAGTCTTATTCACAAAATTTTTAATACTGGGTTAACCCGGGAATACGCTAGGTTATCTAAAAATCGGTATTCAGCACGCTAAATCTGTGATTTAACACTCGTGTTAACCCTCTTTTTAAACCCATTTTATCCCATTGTTCTATTTAAAGGACAGCTGAAAAATACCATATACGAGTAGAAATCAGAATTTGCTTGGTACGAATAATTTGTCAGCTGGAATATATGGTATATATAAGTTTCTGATAGCGTGTTATGTGTCTCACCTCCTCCTCCTCCTCCTCCATCAGGAATCTTTGTTTAGTCATTACATTATGGGGCGTGGTTTAGCTTTTATTTAGGATTGAAAAGTCTTTCTGAGGAACTATTATGCAAATAAGAAAGTATTATACAGATAAAGCAAAACTTTATACTCGGAAAGTACTTTTCACTATTGAATAGAGCACTAAAACATATAAGAGCAAATTTCATCCTCTTTATTTTAATGTCCTGCGTACAAGGTGGATAAGATTCCTTATACAGAATTTTTTTTTTTCATATTTTGTTGTATTTAGTTTATTTAGGTTTGATTTTACTTAAAAAATATAATTTTTCTCAAATATGAGCAAAATAAATTTGGATAAAATGGGTTAATCCTCCGAAATTGGTGGGTTAATTCTGGTGTTACGAATCAATGCATGAGCATGTTACAGTTACAGCGAAAAATCACATGTTTATTTTTTTTTAATACATATATTTTTTATGGACCAATCCGCGAGACCCTTACAAAATTTCTCCAGATAACTCTGGGTTCAACTAATCCACAGTTGGGGAATACGAAAACTTTTTAACCCAGGTGTGTGAGTGTTCACATATATGCTCTTTAAAAGTTTATTTATAACAGAACCTGGCTCTACTAATCCACGCTACACCAGGGTTAAGGAAGTGTTAACTCTAAGACAAGTATTGCTTGAACTGGTTTGTTGAATAAGGCTGTAACAGCCTTATTCACCAAGTTCTTAACACTGATGTTAACCTGTGAATATGCTAAGTTATCTCAAAATCGGCATTAACCAAGCAAAATCAACGAATTAACTCTGGAGTTAACCTTCTTTTTTTTTAATCCTCCGAAATTGGTGCGTTAACTCTGGTGTTAAATGAGCATGTTACAGTTACATAGAAACGCACTTGTTTACTTTTTTAATAAATTGCGTTTTTATCGACCAATCAGCGAGACTCTTACAGATAACTCTGGAGTCAACTAATCCACGGATGGTGATTACGAAAAACTTCTAATTCAGCCGTTAAAAGAGTGTTGAAAATAAAATTAATATAATGTCTTGCAGAAACATTTTATTTTTTATTTTTTATTTTTTTTAAGAAGCTAAAACAATGTCATTTAAATTTTCCCCTGTTAAAATCAAGACGAACAATTATTTATTTTCGATAAAGAAAAAAGTTTAAAATATCAAAAACTACTTTGGTAGTATTCTGTGATAACTGTATTTTCAAATTGTCAAAGATATATTCATCTTAATCTATTGTTTAGATTAAAAATTACATAAGAATAATTAAGGCAGGGTTTTTCTTCTAAAAAAATATGTATCTTTAACTATTGGGTTGGCAACTAAGTTTCCGCCATTTTTTAAATTTTAATTTTATACCGGAATCTATATTTTGTTTTTGGTTCTATTTTAAGACCTAATCGACAGCACGTACTTTAGTTCTTTAATTGGAACAAAAAATAAAACATATATTCCGGTTTAAAATTAAAATTTACAAACGGAGGGAAATTAGTTGTCAACCCAATATTATTGATCTATTAATCAGAGAAATGAAAATTTACTGATAATTTTTTAACCAATTTAATCATTCCATTTATTTAGTCCTAGTTTTCCTCATTTTCATTTTATGATAAATAAATGTATGCATGCTGTATTAAATAATGCAGTAAAAACGATTTCATTCAATTATATTCATACCAATTTCCTTAGGGCAAAAAGTATATTAAATAAATAAGTAAATAAAATGTAATATAAATATTGATAGGGGCAATCCGATAACAAGTTTTTATTTACTTCTTTTAAATTAAAATATGCAAATTTCACAAATAAAAAATACATTTCATCATAAAGAAACTATTTAGTGATACTTCCTGATTTATGTTAAACGGTAATGAAGAATATATATATATATATAGAAAAAAAAATGATTTGTAAGAAATGATTACTTATAGAAATAAATAAATTAAGGTCTCATTAGTATGATTTCACATCGTCGAAATAAATTGATTCATTATAAATCGTAGTTTAGGGATTTAGACTTTTTTTAAGGGATTTTTTTAGAGAAAATTTGCTCCAATAATCAAATAATAATAAAATTTAAAAAATATTTTTTTTTTTTTTTTTTCGAAAACACAAACATAAAAACTACATTTAAAGAAAATTTGATCCAAAATAACAATTTGAATTATGTCAGACGATAATTTAGGAAATTTTTAAGTTTGTTTAAATCATATTTTAAAACATAATGACGTAATATGTATGTTTGCATAATATGCCATATGATTTAGTGATATGTTTTGTTAATGATTAAAAGCATGTTTATTTTATTAAAAATCTATTACTACCAATAATTTAAGAATGTGTACAATAGTAATGACTCGTGGATATAATTCAATGCTATCTTTAAATATTTTTACATTCTTTATACAAAAAATAAAAATAAAAATAAATATTCATTCATAAAAATATTTCCATTCTCATCCTTTTTTGATATAATTACATATTTTTGAAATTCTGAACAGTTTTAAAAAATTGAAAAGCGAATAAAAACAAAATTCAAAATCGTTTATGAAATGGATTTTTCTGTTTGATTGTTTGTCTATTATTTACTTAATAATTTCTTTTTTCTTTTTTTTTTCTTGAACGCCACGCGTTGTAACTAACATAAATTATTTAGATTTTTTTTTTTTTTTTTTTTTTTAAGAAGTTTTAATAAAGTTAGTATGAGATAATTTATTAAACATTATCTTATTATATTTGTAGAAAAGGAAATAAAATTGAATCGATAAACTTAATTCAAATACTTAAAAGCATTTTTTTTTTTTTTTTTGTAGAAGCTAAGACGATTCAATTGATGATTAGTACATAACTACAGAAATATATTCAGATGCCTAATGGTATATGAATGAAAATTTCTCAAAGTTTATTTTCAGTTGTATTACAAAGTATTTTTGTTGTACATATTTTCAGTAAATGTTAAGGAGTGTATACATATTTTTACACATAAGAAATCAGCTACACATAAGTAATTTTTTATCTTTTATTAAAAAAATATATTTCAATATTTTTCTGTTGTCCATAGCTTAAAGAACCTAGTGTAAAATAAATATGATTGTTTATTTTTATATATGATTGTTTACTTTTTAACATAATGATTGAAGTACAAAATCACATTTAAAATTTAAATACATTATGAGATATGATAAATTTTATTGAACTGTATAAGGTGTTGGTGTGTAAGGGCATTGCTATTTTACAATATAAAAAATATAAGTAGATGGGCTATGACTTACGCTTTTTCTGTAAAAATAGATACTTAAATATAGCTCCCACGTAATTTTATTTCATCAATAATTAATAATAATGCATTTTAAGTGTGTATTAGGTGTTTTAAAATAAAAAGATTTCTACACACAAAGTTTAAAACTAATTTATCGATACATAACTTTAAATTTTTAGATAACCTTGAAATAACTTTGGTGTCATGTGAAAAATTTTATTACTTATATTTCATATTAAATTACATTTTATACCAATTTTGCGTGAAAACATTAAATTTCTTGCAATATTTTTCATTATAAAACTTTGCAGTGACACCACAACACTTTCCAAATATTAGGAAATTAACGGTTGTTTAAATAAATTAAATTAAGAGAAGTTGTTATTTAAACAAAAGAAAAAATTGTAATGAGGTTTTTGAGTATTTTTATTCACATAATATTCGATTTAATTTAGCGCTATTGCGCTTCAAATAACTTGAACCCATAAGTCATAATGATAAAGAAATTTTCGTTGTATCTCTGTAAAAATATGTAAGTGCTAGATTCATAAAATTACATACAATTCGTGCGACGACAACCTATAGATTTCCATCTCAATCAGATAAGCCATTTAGACGCTATCGCACTTTAAATAATTTGAATCCATAGGCCATTGTGTTAAAGAATTTTTCGTTGTATCCCTGTAAAAGCTATAAATACTAGATTCACAAAAATCTATACAAATCATGTGACGGTGACCCGTGACATGTATATAAATTTTCACTTCATTCGAATAAGGTTTTTAGACGTTATTGCACTTTTAATAACTTTAAATGATACTTTTTCTTTGCGTCCCTGTAAAAAAAAAAAAAAAAAAAAAAAAAGGAAAAAAGAAAATTATAAGTACTCGATTCACCAATATCAAAGCTTTTCGTGCTGCGGTGCACTAAGAAAAAAAAATATACCGCCTTCAGTAAGAGCGAATAAATGGCCATTTTCTAAATCTTTAAGCTATAAATATATAGATTCTGATCTATGAGTATAAAGCAAGCCAATAAACTGAATAGACAAATTGATCGGGAATATTTACTCTATACGTTTCTAGATAATGAAACAATATTCTGAATATTTTGTATTGCGAGAAATTATCGCTTGATTTTCTAGAATTATGCCATATACCAAGGTTATAGTTACTAAAACTCGCCTCTTGAGCTCGCCTTTATTTTCAGAGATTTTTAAATAAGTTTGATCTCGATTGTATAGGTAACCGCTCTAGAAGTCTAAAAGGGATTTCTAGAACTCACTTTCAAAGAACTAGAATTTATAAGAATGACATGCAACTATTTTTCCTACACTTTTACAGCAAAATGTGCTGGCACCCATATTGCCAGTATATTCTGCTGTTAAATAAGGTAATTTACAGAGGAAACATCTGTAAAGAAAGGCTCTTTTGCAGTTGTTTCTGCTGTAAATTACTTCTTTTTTACTTTCCCCCCTCCATGCACCAATATTGCCAGCATATTATGCTGTAAATCGACCGTTTTTTTTTTACAGTGTAGAGCCACAATTTAGATTCTAGATGTCAGTTACAGAACTTTTCTCCGTGTGGACCTATGACATACATACCAACATTCAGCTCATTTGAATAAAGTTTTTAGACGCTATCGTGTCCATTTACACACGTACACACGCACACATACGTATCCATACATCACCGTAAAAATATCGAAAAGGGTCTCAGGCGACCTCAAAACGTATTGCAACACCAAAATATTATATTTGAATTTTTGTCATAATTACAACACATTTCTTACGTATGTATTTTCGGAAAGTAAAAAACATAAACAGTAATTATTTATTAACTTAAAACACTATTTATAAAAGTTAATTAAAATTGTAATAAAATAAATAAAATAAAAAAGAGGAAAGAGGAAAAGGGAAAAGGGAGGTGATGGGCAGTGGAAGAAGGGAAATCGAAAATGCGTTCGAAAGGGCATTAAAAAGAAGAAGGAATAGTTTTACAGGCAGGCAAAAAGATTGAACACAAAATGATAAATACTCGTATATCATAAATGAATTATTTGTTTGACTATCAGAAAAAATGTGTTCAGTTCAACTTAATAAAATTAGCAATATACAATCTAACCTCGTTAATGTGCACACTGTTTACCTGATTTACTTTTAACACGAACTGTTTCCACAACCCCCGTCAAAATGAAGATTAGTTCAGTTATAAGAAGGTTAGTTACAGATAGCATGAATTATTAATAACAAGAACAAATTTTTTATCCCCATTGAGATTCACGTTAACGAGGTTCGACTGTATAAATATATATATATATACAGGGTTTTTATAATTGAAGTTCCCCTATAGCCTGTTCTATGTCTCTAAATGAAACAAAATGTCACTAGTATGTAGTATAAGTGATGCGCTCTGAGGAAAAAAAAAAAAAAAGTTGAAATTTTCTTTAACAGGTGGCGCTGCTCCAATATCTATGGTGATTTCGAAGAGTCATGCTATCAATTTCGATTACTCCAGATGTAACACACAAACTTTATTTTGTTTCCTTCAAAAAAATCTGCCAAAATCGAGCAGTGCCACCTATGGACGAAAATTATGCCTTTTTTTCCGATTTTTGCAGAGCACAGTGCTTCTAATTATTTTCATCAATAGGTGGCATTGCGCCAATATCTAAGCCGATTTTTTTTCTAGGAAAAACAGATTAAATTTTGTGTGCTTCGTCCTAAATTGACCAAAATTGATCGAAATAATCTGCAAAAATGAACGTCTGTGAAATAGATTTTCCCTTTTTTTTTAATTAAAATTAAATCGCAAAAATCATTTTAGATATTAACGCAACGCAATTTACTGATGAAAATTTTATTTATTTATTATTATTATTATTATTATTATTATTTCGATTTTGCAGAGCGCAGAAATATTGACAAAAGTAATTAGGTGTCAATAAGAAAAAAAAAAAAAAAAAAAAGTTAAAGTTTTAGTCGATACGTGGCGCTGCACAAAATAAATTTTGTGAGTTTCGTCTGGATTGACCGAAAAGGACAGAATAAATCTTGAAAAATCTACTTAGATATTAGAGAAACGCCATTTATTGACGAAAATTTCAACATTTTTTTTCTTCTTTTTTTTCAGAGAACATCACTTGTACTGCATGCTAGGGAAATTTTGTTTTGTTAGGAGCCACAGAACTGGCTCTAGAGCCTTCTGAATAGGGGAACTTTAATTATAATAACCCTGTATATATAAAATTCATGCAGATAAAAAAAAAAGAAAGAAAGACGCTCTTCGACGCAAAAATTAACAAGAACATAACTAATTCAAAATATTTACCTTTATGCAAATAAAAAATATGCACGCAGAAATTACAGTTCAAAAATAATAAAATATTTTTGTAAAAAAATACAACCGACTCCAAAAAGCAACTACTATTCAAACAACTAAAATAATAATAAAAAAAAAAATTAGATATGAAATGAAACTGTAAATTGCGCCTAAAAGTATAAAATAATTTCCTTCGCCAAACAACCTATAACACTACAATTAATCATAACTTTTGAAGTCGGCGCAAAATTAAATAAAATTTAATTAGTTTTTAAAGGTTTTTTTTTTCAGATGGGTAGCAACAAATGTTGTCTCGAATGATTCATTTTCATGTTTCCTTTATTATTTTATCACTGTATACAACTGGTCCATTAGTAGCATCTACATAGAACAGTGAACATTCTTCACAATGCGCTATTTATGTTTCTACGAAGTTAGAGTTTCCTTTGCAAATTTCGTATAACTTTGATAACTGAATTTGGCGATCAAAATATAATGCAAAAATATACACATAAGATGTATATTTTCATAATATATATTGTATGAAGTATTGTTTCATATTCTTGATTACTCTCTTAATATAGCTTATCAAAATAATCATGATATCCAAAAGAACTTAAATATGTTTCCCAGATAATTTTACGGTTTCTCTTTCACCAAGGACGTCAGATACCAGCATCTTCGCCAACTTTTGCTGCTTACGAAAGCTTACTTGTTTTCTTGAAACAAAGTAGTTTTCGGCCGCGTTTTCCAGGTGACAATGTGAGATTTGTATTTTGAATAGAATTTGATTTTTGTATTGAATAAAGGTATCAATTTTTATTTAAATTTGCGCCGACTTCAAAAGTTATGATTAATTGTAGTGTTATAGGTTGTTTGGCGAAGGAAATTATTTTATACTTTTAGGCGCAATTTACAGTTTCATTTCATATCTAATTTTTTTTTTTTTTTTTTAGTTGTTTGAATAGTAGTTGCTTTTTGGAGTCGGTTCTATTTTTTTACAAAAATATTTTATTTTTATCTTTTCAGTGAAAACTTATTCATATAGCAGAACATCAAAAGACATTCGACGGCAGTTTCACAAATCACAACTTCCAAGAAAAGTGGCATAACTCAAAAAATGGTTTATGTCACTGAAAAATACATGAAATGCACACAATGTGAACAAGAATGTTACATCTCCATCTAAAAAGTTAACCAGTCGCGAGACAGTTGTGCCAGTTTTATTCTAGTCAAGTTATTTTTCAGTTGATTTTTCTCAAATACTGCATTTTTAAGTTGTGTCACTTTTCTTGCCTTTATCGGATATGAGCTAAAAACTATCTATTGAATGAATATACGTTAAGTTAAAAAGTCTTTAGAAATGTAAAGAACGGATACGCTGTATTCGTAACCAAAAATTCTGTTAGGCATATATATTGAACTTTACAGTGAAAACGTGTCACCCGCTGCGCTGGAAATTGCGCAGCGTAAAATTCAAACAAAGAGCAAAATATGCATTGCAGCTGACGGACAGAAGTTTCAACAGCGATACTTACATACTGCTTTTACCAGTGTAGCTGCATGCGTTCAGCAGTTAGAGTGAGAACAGACTTTTGTGAGTATCCTGGAATTTGTTTATATCTTAATGAAATCATAATGAAACCTATTTCAGGCCAAGATCATTACGACAACAAAAATAGTATTAAAATTAAATCATCTCTTACGAAGTTATAAGCTAACAAATTTCAACAACAACAACAATTTTTTTTTTCTGTTTATGCATTAAACATCGGAGGAGGTTTAACCTTTAGACACGGGCTCTCTTGAATCACCACAGTGCCATCGGAGCCCCTCTCTAAAGGTTAAAATCGCTCAAAACCGCTGCATAGTGGTGAGCGGCCACCTTCCGTCTTAGAATCTTGGAATGAGAAACATGGTTTGTATTGAGAACCTCTTCCTTTATGAAGTCGGTTTAAAACGTCTATACGTTAATCGATGTGACCGCTTACAATAACCATACTTTAAATTTTACATAGCATAAATGTCACCCGTTAAGCTACAACATATGCAATGTCGTTCAAGTGTGCACAAAATAGGAAATTCTGAACAAACAAATGAACGTTTTAAGCGTTCTGTTTTTAGCATTAGTGTTTGAACTATCTTTTCGTACTAAATCGATGATGCTCTGCAATTTTATAATTCACTTTTTTCCCCTGTCTTGAACCGTTTCCGAGACAGGAAAGCCAACTCCACTGTTTTCCATCAGGTGGCGCTGTAGGCGGTTGAATCGCATAGCACATGTCCACATTACTATACCTACATACCACTTTTATGACTAGAGCTGCAGCTGTTCAACAGTTAAGAGAGATGGGACTGACTTTTTGGGGCACCCTGTATTTTATTTTGATCTTAAAGATATGACAATGGGACCTATTTCAGACCAAGACCTTTACAATAAAACAAAAAGTATCAAAATTGGATCATCCGTTCAGAAGTTATGAGCTACCAAACAAAAAAAAAAAAACAAAAAAATACGTTTTGAATTGAGAACCTCATCCTTTTTTAAGTCGGTTAATTAGAGCGTCCCTTACGAAGTTATAAGCTTACAAACACCAACAACAACACATAGCTCAAATTAAGAACACCCTCCTTTCTGAAGTTGATTGAAAACGACTTTGCGCTAATCGATGTGACCGCTTACAGTAACAGCACTTTGAACCACAGAGTATACGTGTCATCCGCTACGCTGCAAAGTGTGCAACGTAGCTCAAGTGTGCACAGTGTAGAAATTGCGGACAAACAACTGCACGTTTTAAGCGTTCTATTTTTAGCAATAATGTCTAAAGGCTGTCTTTTCGTAGTAAAACGATGATGCTCTACAACTTTGTAATTAACTTTTCTCCCATCTTGAAACGTTTTTGAGATAGGAGCGCCAATTCCGCTGTTTTTCACCAGATGGCGTTTTATTCTCTTTAGATTATAAAGATATTGCAATGGGACCTACTTCAGACCAAGATCTTTACAACAAAACAAAAAGTATCAAGTAACCGTATTTTGATCTATATAGCGTATGTCTCACCAGCAACGCTACAGTGTGTGCAATGTAGCTCAAGTGTGCATAGTGTAAAAAATTACGAAGAAACAAATCATGTTTTTAGCATTGTATTTTTAGCATCAATGTCTAATCTATCTATTCGTACTAAATTGATGATGCTCTGCAATTTTATAATTCACTTTCCCCCCTGTCTTGAACCGTTTCCGAGAGAGGAACACTAGCATGAATGTCTAAACTATCTTTTTGTTCTAAATCGATGATACTCTTCAACTTTGTAATTCACTTTTTTCTGTAGAACCGTTTTCGAGATAGGAACACTAACTCCGCTATTTTCCACCTGGTGGCGCTGCAAGCGGTTTAATCTTGTACTGCATGGTCATTTTGCTATACTTACATACCATTTTTATCACAATATCTGCAGCCGTTTAGCAGTTAAAAGAGTTGGGACTGATTTTTTTGGGCACCCTGTATTTTCTTTAGATCGTAAAGGTATTACAATGGGACCTATTTCTGACCAAGCCCTTTTCAACAAAACAAAAAGTATCAAAATCGGAGCATCCGTTCAGAAGTTATGAGCTAACAAACATAAAAAAAAAAAAGCATACGGTTTTAATTGAGAACCTTCCTTCTTTTTTGAAGTCGGTTAAAAAAAACACCATTATGCATTAGAATTACTAAAAATAGCACGTTATTTCTTTTTAACATGAACTGATGCATTAAATTCAAATTCGGTAAAAGAAAATGTTTCAATCATTTAAAAGTTAAGAAAAAATATATTTTTTATTTTAACATTGCGATATTTTTTACGGTAATACTGTCCTCAGATCACCTTCAGAACATATTAACCTTTGTGGTCTGTTGCACCGGACTTTATTAATGGACATTTCGTACAGACATTTAACCGGAAAAAGTGCTTTTGTTTTTTAGATGTCTATAAATATTTATTTAGCGGAAATTGTGCTAAACATGATCAAAAACGATGCACCCCGTTGTGTAGTGTCATATATACTAATGTCAGTGTAGTCACTTTTTATTATTATTATTATTATTATTATTATTACTTAAACACCATTATTATTTTAAACCATATTATAGGTATGGGAAACTTAGATAATCAATTTTAGACCGCGATTTATTTACTTTTTTTACACGTTTTTTGGTTTGAGAAATCCATAAATAACAAAACTGATATGATGGCCGTCTTCACAGTGTTTGTTTGTTAGTATGTTAGTTTGTTAATTTGTTTGTTTCTGTACACCATGTCTCAAGAACAAATGATTTCACCGAAGCCAAATCTTTTTATAATATTTCCTATGATACTGGCATGTACCCTATTGATTTACGGTGTTCTAATTTTAAAACTTCGTAAGTTATTCGAAATGTACGAATTTTTAACATAGAAGAATCGGGTAAAATTTTGCTTAAACGTGCATTAAAAGGAATATTTTTACTGTTAAGTTGTCAGACGAGCTTTAAAATATCAATTATGATGCTGGAATGAACATCATTATTAACTGTGAAAATTGAACTTTAAAGACTTTGTAAGTTACTTAAAACTTACGAATCTTTTAACTTGGCAGAATAGAGCAAAATTTCACAGAACGGCCCATTTTGAGGGATATTTTCATCGTAAAGATGCTTATGATTTCCTTATCATAGAAAAATAACGCAATATTTCATATGAATTTGCGATATTGGCAACGTTGTACTGAAATTAGTAAGTAAATTGCATGAAAACTACACTTACGAAACAGTTTGCTATAAAATAAAATAACAAAATAAGATAAGGTATATGTATCGAACTGACGATGGTTAACCTATTAAGTGGAGCATTTCAGTCAGTCTGTCATCGTGTCAAATGATCGGTCAAATTCATTTCTCCTCTTAATATGAATTTAGTATGTCATGTACCAGAAATTTAAGGATGATTATTTACATGAAGAGAAACGGAGCTGGTCCGTCTAAGCCCAGAAATTTTTATAAAGCATTATTTATATTATTAAATCGAAGATAGTTACTGCAAATGATTAATAATTTTTTTTTAATTTAAAAAAAAGTGACATTAAGAAAGTTACCGAACCAATTCATGCTTGTATAATTATGATCCTGTGTATAATATGTATATGTATAATCCTGTATAAAATTTGTAACGAGTTTCTCTTTAACTTTTTACATAAGAATATATTTTAAAAAAATTTAATTAATTTTATAAGTTCTATAACAATATTATGACAAAAAAAGTTATGTAGAAAAACATTAATTTTAGTACAGTTCCTTAAATTTAGCATATTAAATAATAATGATGGTACGCTAAATGTTACCGAAACAGCTGTCTGCGGTTTGATTGATCCTTTTTCCATTGATTGCGTTGATAACTATTACTATGTTAATTTATCTAGTGTCAGCTCTCCTTTTAATATACTGAATAAACTGCATTCGAGTAATTTCCACATTTTGCCATATTATATTCAGGATACTTTCTTGTGTTCCTGTATACAAATGATGAATGCTTTTTATATCATATCACATATATAACATGCTATATGTGCATATAAAAAACATGTTAATTTCATCTTGTTTAAAGCTTTTAAAAATACTTAGATCTACTTTTAAAAAACTGTAATTGTAACGTATTTGGAATCTTTTGTATGTCCCGGTACAAAAACAATTTATTCAATCAAGGTAATGAATTCTGAGCAATAGCTTTCCAAAATACATAATTAGAATACCTACTTCTATGCGTTGAAGACTATTACTATGTTTATTTATTTAGTGTCAAGTCTCTTTTTAATATACAGCTTAAACTGCCTTCAAGTAATGTCCACATTTTGCCGTATTATATTCAGGGTACTTTCTTGTGGTCCTGTATGCAAATGATAAGACTTTTTATATAATATTATATGTATAACATGCTATATGTGCATATAAAAATACATGTTAATTTCATCTTGTTTAAAGGCTTTAAAAATACTTAGATCTACTAAAAAAAAAAGAAAAAAAAAAACTATAAAAGTAACGTATTTGGAATCTTTTGTATGTCCCGGTACAAAAACAATTAATCCAATCAAGGTAAGGAATTTTGAGTAATAGCCATTCAAAATACATATTTAGAATACCTAGTTTGGTCTGCATGCTAATACAGGTTAATGAGTTATTCCGGCCTTATACATACCATCAGACACTTAAATCAACTGCTAAAAGCTAGATTTTTGGATTCAAGTGAACTCAAAATACGTAAGTAAAAACAAAGTTTCAAATATTTGACCCCAAAACAATAGTCTCTAAACCACGAATAGTTAAGAGAAAGCCGAAATTTATATTGAACAAATCTATTATTATTATTATTATTAATTATATATATATATAAATTGTTTATGATAGTGATATTTATTATAAAAACTTGTAAAAAAAATAGTTTTAAAAAGTGTATTATGAATTTGTAAAATTTTAGCCATTTATAATTCTGATAATAATAAAAGTATAGATTTTATAATAATTAAACTGTTCAATATTATAATTATTCATTTATAAATATACTTTTTATTTTCCGCCGTAATCCTAAATTTACTAAAACCACGGTAAATAAATTTATATACACATATATAAAACTAACAGTTATAAACATTTGCTAAGTTTAAAGCTATTCACAATTTATTTATTTAGAGATCTTTCTGAATAAATGTCAGTTTCAAACGATGCCTGAAAAAATAATTCATTACATTTTGTCTTACAAAATAGCTTGTTCATTCCATTCATAAATTTCCCCGTTAAATGTTGTGAGGATTTCAGCATCAGTTGCTCTTGATCATTTTGCCTTTCGACAGGGGGCGCTGACTACGAACTCTGAAAACTAGGAGATGTCGAGGGGAAGAGAGAAGGAGGGCAAATTGAGTCGAGAGATGGTGACTTGGGTTATTTCAAATTAGAGTTTCAGCAATTTCGGGAATAGAACGCGCTTTCATTCCCTCTGCTCGTATTGCAAGAAAACAGTTCTCTTAAGAATTTCTTTGTGTGTCACTAAGTGATCGAAAGAAAAAAAAGTATTTAATTATAAATCTAAATATTTATAAGTTAATATACGAAAAAGGAAAAAAAAATTATATATAGAAAAAAAGATAGAAAAATGCATAAAACAACTTTAATGCCATTATCATTACTTTTTCGAACTTGACTGATATTTTCCAAAAGATATACTGGCAACATTTCAATCAAATAATATTTTATCATTAATATATGTATAAAATAAATAAAATAAAATAAAATAAAATAAAACAAACGAATTGAGAAATTTTGAAAAAAAAAAATATTTATAAACTTATTTATCTTTCTATCGAAAACTTTTTATATGGTTTATATGGGAAAATTACTTCAAAATATGCAAAACTGTAAAGATTTTGTATTTTAAAATCTGACCACTAACTGCTATTATCCGTTATTGACATTCCATATGCTATATGATTTTCGTTTACCCAATTTAGATATTTTTATGCTGTGTATTACAAAAGTCTCAAGAATACAGATAATTTAAACTCATTTTTAATTGGGTTTTGTTTCTACTATACCTAAGTAATGAAAATGTTTAAAACTTTGATAACAAGTGAATAAAGTTGGTCCTTCAATAGTTTTGCTTCAACAGTTTTACTCCAATCGTCAAATGGTAAGTCGAGATTAAACTTTATTTTGTTATTATTCAGCCTTTTACTGTAAATATATATTCACCTTAGAAAAAATATTGTGGAAAGAAAATCGTTCTACCTGAAAATAATAAGATTTATTTAAAGTATATTTTAATTTCTTATAATTAGGAAAGCAAAAATTTCATTTTACTGCATGTTTTAAATATTTGCTATATATTTTTTTCTTCTTTTTTTAAATAAATGCACTTTATTTGTTGTACAGAATTATTATACATTTGAACTAATGCTTTTTCTTAGAAAAATAATTTCCTCCGTCACATTGGAATAATTTATTTTTAAGACTTGACATTGCATGAATATTTTGCCTTTTACAAACAAATTATTTTTTTTTTCTATACAGCATATTTTCTGACTATCTTATCAATATTATTTTTTTTCTTTTTGAAAGAGAAAACACATCTCATACGTACATATATATTATTTTCATTTAATATGTATCCCCTTTGTTTTAAATTACTTTCTTTTAAATTACTTTTTCTTTTAAATATGTTTTAATATTTTTTATGAGTTAATTTCTGTATGATTGAGTTACGGTTCTTATGATCTAAAAATTAGTATATATTTGATTTTTTCAAAAACAGTGCTTTATGTAAAACAAATAATATTACATCCATTTTTTATAACTATTTTTTTTAATGTATATATATATATATATATATATATATATTTTCTTTTTTTTACAGAATTAATATATTCTCTTTTACATGCAAAAATAATTTTTATATATAATGACTGTTATTATTTATCATTTTTTAGGCTAACGTAAAGTATAAAAATATGAATAGTACTTTGATAAAAAAATAAATAAATAATAAGAATTATTTTTAAAATATTATTTAAACTTTCAATATAGGACACAATAATATATTGGAAATGTGTTTGTTTGTTTTCTTTAAAACAAGATTAGCGTGTGTTTTTAAAATGAAGAAAACTTTAAATAAAGAAATATTGTAAACTTCTCTATAAATCATATCTCCTAAACACCAACTCCGTCACGAAAAACATGAATTGCAAACTTATTTTTCTGGCATGCTGTCAAAGTTCTGAGAGTTTAACCTCATGCCCTTTATTTAGAAAACAATTTTGACTTTGCGCATTTTCTATATTTTCAGTTTTTCTTGTTTTCTTTTATATTTTGAAAGAGAATTTCTGCCGAATTCCATCGCGTGCTTACAAAATTTTATGAGGTATCTTAAAATGGATTTTCAAGAGTACAAAGTAACATTACATGTAGAATAAGTTTTTCATGTGTGAATCTTATTTAAAAGTTACTAATTTTGTCTCAAATGATTAGAGTACCGCAAAAATTCATATTACGGAAATTTTTATTTATGTGTATGAGTGACTAAGATTAAATAAAAGAGTTATTTTTAAAACTTCCAATTTAGTGGATATATTTCTCCTCCTAGTTTATCAACTGAATGCATATTTAAGGAATGGTTGAAAAAATTCAATCATTTACAAAAGTATGTGCTCTAAATACTATAATATTTTTTAATCTCTTCTCAAAATGCATATGATTACAGACTGTAATAACTGACAAACATGTATAACTGACAAACATGTATAACGTTTCGTTCCAAGATGGGGTGCTTAATTTTCTTTTTACGTTAACAAATTATGTTTAATAAATTTGTAATAGTTTAAGAAATCATAAAATTTGTGGAAATTTTAAAACTTCAGATATTCTTCAAATTTAAAGCTGTATAAATCTATGCGAAATTTTTGTCAAATTCTATGATTTCTCCTTTTAACTATAGATAGAAGAAAAATTTCAATAAAATTAATGAAGATTATTTTATCCGGCCTTGGCAACCATAGATACTTTATTAAATATAGTAATGAAATATTCAAAAGCAACATAAATTATTTATAAATTGTAATGATAATATAAATAGATTAAAGTAAAAATTAATTTTTTTTTAACTGTTTGAAAGGCGGTGATATATGTTATTCCCACAAAATTTTATTTCCCAATTTCAAGAATTCATCCCGTAATTATTTTAACGAAATTTGACTTTTAAAACTTACTGGAAAAACTTCATTTTATTATTATTATTATTATTATTATTATTATTATTACTATTATAAATTCTAGTGGCTTTCCACATTAAATGCTCGTAATTAATTTGACGCTCAATTGGTTAAACAAAATTATTTTCCAACTAAAATCACTTCTAAAACAATGTTCTATTATTTTTTAAATAAATTAGAAAATGGAATATATAAAATAGAATATACTGTTTTAAAATAGAATATCCCATTGCGAGCAGAGGCATTTTTACCTTAAAACATTACATTCTTCCGTTTTTGCAAACTGAAAGAAAGATATGGACAATAACCGACATCTGTTATTTAAAATTATACTTTACACTTTCTGATAATTAGTTCGATCATTCATTTCCTGATTTATTACATACGACTGTTCCAGATGCAAAAATGTATCTGGATGTCGTGGATGTGTAACCCGCACGATCGTGTGGCCTGGGTCGGAAAGGGATATACCATACCTGAAATATGTAAGGGGTGTCCATCTACGGTATTTTTATTCATTTATTTGTTTTTTCACATTAAGGCTTATCAATACGGAACTTACTTCTCCTAACACCTTAACATGCAATATGTAAACACCTTTCAACACAGTATGAAAATACGATATAGAATAAAGTTGTGTGAGTACAACATCAATTTATTATTAAGGTAATAATATCCTTATAACATATCTGTATGTTTAAGTAAGAATGTGTATAATTTCAAAAGAAACTGATTTTAAATGTATTGAATTAGTATAATCATTTACGTAATGTATAATAATCATAATTAAACACTGAGAAAAAAATATATATTGCTTTCATCTAAAACAAATAAATGGTCATTTTCTAAAACCCTAAACTAGAAATATAGATTTCCGAGCTATGCGAATAAGCTGAATAGACGAAATGATCGAGAATTTCTAGTCTATACATTTCTAGATGATGAAACATTATTCTGAATCCTCTGTATTGCGAGAAATTCTCATTCGATTTTCTAGATTTGGATCATAAACCAAGATTACAGTTGCTAAAACATGCCTCTTGTATTCACATTTATTTTCTGTGATTTTTAAACAAGTTTGACCTCTAAAATATAGACAAACGCTCTAGAGTTCTAATAGAGGTTTCTAAAACTCTCTTTCAAAGGTGAGTAGAATTTACAAGGACGACATGGAGCTATTTTCATTAGAGCCACAATCTAGACTCTAGATGTCAGTTACAGAAATTTTCTCAGTGAAATATAATGTATTGGAATGTGTTATGATTCCATTCTTAGCAAATGTTATAACACTAGCTCATTTAATTTTACTTCATAGTTTGAAATTTTTATTTATTTATTTATTATTAAATGTCTTACAGAATTTTTCAGAGAGGTAAAATATTTTTCTACCATCTTTTACATAAAACATAAGAAAGTATCGGATTTGTAAAAAAAAAAAAAAAAACAATGACTTCAGGTTCTCGATGTAGTTTTAGCGTTTTTAGAAGATTTCCTTCTATCTGTGTGTCTGTATGTGGTTGTCAAAAATTTTGCGGAGGTCTAGATCAAGGGCTAACGAACAGAATTTAAAATTTCATGAATTGTCACATTTAGTTGCTCTTTGATGTAAATTTGATATCTATGAATTCTTAGTGCATATTGACGGTTCGGTCAGATTTTAATAAACTTTAATATGGCGGTATAGTGAAATAAAATTTCATTTCAATGTACACAATGAGCTATAATATTTACCAATCGCTGTGAAAATGAAAAATTTTGTTTTAATTGTAATAATTAACTAGAATGAAAATTTTTTATATGTAGGATCACATTTTCTACATTAGTGAAAAACACACTCACAACGCTCCCTCGTGAGAGTGTAAATTTTTAATATGAGAGTCGAAAGACTCGACGATATCTAAGACGATAGGTTCAATTATGCATTTCTGATAACTGGAAACAAAACTAGCGATTTTTTTTTTTTTTCCATAAAATAAAATTTATTTATTTATTTTTTACAATGGTGACGGTTGAAAATTACAGCTATGACTGTATTGGTCAAAATTACGACTTCGTATAAGAAAATTTAGAAGGAAGTATTGTAATAGCTATAACATATTAGTTTTACTAATTTTAAAGATGCACACTTCTTTTACTGCAATTGTTTGAAAGACATGTTTGATACTGTTCAGAATTTAAGTTAAGTTTTAAACATTTTTCATATATATCTATATTAATAAAATCAGAGTTTTGTCTGTAAATTTGTCGGAATCGAAAAATTCTGCGATATCTCCACGTTTCACACACCAAGAAAGCCGAAAATGACTTCAGAAAATTTTGCCTGTGTGTGTGTGTGTGTGTGTCATCGTGTCTGTATGTCGCTTTTTTTGTCCGGGCATCACGCGAGAACGGCAGCACGGAATTCAGCAGCACTTGGCAGGAATTTAGATCTTCACCCAACTTAATATTATATATATTAACTTTTCAGAAATCCCCCCCCCCTTTCCCCCTGGGGGGAAAAAGACTAAAAACACGTTTGTCCGAGTATCACTTGAGAACGGCTGGACGGACTTCAACGGCGCTTCGCAGGAATTTAGGTCTTTACCGAATTTAAAATTATATCTATCAACTTTTCAGAAATACCCCCCCCGTTCCCCCCTGGGGGGCAAAAGACAAAAACACGTTTGTCCGGGCATCACTTGAGAACGGCTGAACTGAATTCAACAGCGCGTGGCAGAAACTTAGATCTTTATCCAACTTAAAATTATACCTATCAACTTTTCAGAAATTCCCCCCCCCGTTCCCCCCTGCGGGAGAAAAAGACAAAAACATGTTTGTAAGCATAACTCGGCTCCTAATTACTTCACAATGAAGAAATTCCCATGGCGAGAGTAGAGATGAGTACAAATAAAACATTATCTGCGATTTAGGAATTTTCGATTTTTAAAGGAAGGGAGAAAATCGATTTTTGGCGGGAAATTTTGAAAATTCCTGATTTGAGTCGAACTCTACCAAAAATTAATAAAGATGTTGAAAAAGGGCTATGCGTCTTTCTTAGGATATTTCCTAAAACACATTTTTCCTTTTTTGCGATCTGCCATTTTTTTTTCTTTGGGGGGGGGGGGGGTATGTGTTACAAAGCGCATATTCGAGATACCTTTTTTAGAGCTAAATTTGTCCTGGAAAATTTATGAGAGCTGCGGTCACGAAGTTTGGTGCTTGGATTTTTTATATGCAACCGGCACCTAAAGAAACGGGATTTATCGAAATATCCCCTTCCTCCGAGCGGGACAGGAAGCAAAAAAACGTTTGTAAGCATAACTCGGCCCCAAACTACATCACGGTGAAGGAATTGCACATGATAAGACTAGACTTGAGTATAAATAAAACATTATGTACGATTTTAGAATTCTTGATTCTTAAAGGAGAGGGGGGGGGAATTGTTTTTCGAGGGGGAAATTTAAGAAATTCCGGATTTTTTAGTAGAGCTCTACTAAAGATATTACAAAGGTATTAAAAATAGCCACGTGTCTTCTTTAGAATATTTTCAAAAACACATTTTCGTTTTTTTATGATTTATGAATTTTCTTTTTTCTTTTGAGGGATGGTTGCAAATTCAAGGACCCCCCCCCCCTCCCCACTTTAACGCTAAATTTGTCTTGGGAAAGCTATGGGATCTGCGGTCACGAAATTTGGTGCGCAAATTGTTTATATGTATCTGACACTTATTGTAACGATATTTTTTGAAATTCACCCACTTACACCCTTGGGGTCGGGGGGGGGGGGCAATAAACACGCGTAAAAACACGTTATTCTGTTTGAATTCGCTTTACATTATCTTAGAATGGTGTGTTTTGGTGTGTGGATGTTGATTAGGTGTACGAATTATGTACTTTGGTGAGATTTCGCAAAACTTCTAAATTAGCCGCCGGGGAAGGGGAAGTGAGAAGCGGGAAAGTTGCTGCCGAAGGCAGTGTGGACGCGGAATCTTCACGTTGCGAGCGGAAAAAACCTCTACGCAATACAGAGAAAATTTTAACTTAGATTATTAATAATGTAATGGAATTTTGACAACTCATTTAAGTATAGTGCTCAGCGAATCGGGCAAAGTCTGCTAGTATATATATATGCTTTATTTAATGAAAAAGTACACAATTCATTTTGATGTACAACGATTTTTTCTTTGTAAAAACTTTTTTAAGAATGAAAACTTAAGATCATAACATAAATTATTTAATTTTAGTTATTTATCTATTATATATTAACGAAACACAATTTAGAAAAGTTTTTGTTTTAGTATACGTAGATTTTCTACTATAAATCACTTCTTTTTTAAAATTTCTACAGCAGAATATTCTGAAGATCAGTTAATGTTATTTATACAGTTTTGAAAAAGGAAATCATTTAAAAATTGAAAATTAATCAACGAAAATTCAGTTTATTTCTATTGGTCATATTTTCTGTTTATATTTGGAGCTTGGGAATATATCGTAGTGGACATTTCAGTTAAGCCAATTTAAATTGCGCATATTTGTAAATTCGGAACTATTTAAGAAGTAATAAAAATTTGCATTCCTATTCCCATTTTACTCTTGCATTAAAATATTATTTTTAATAAATATTATAACAGTATTGCTATTATCAGTTTGTTATTAATGCAATATTTAGTTAACGTATAAATCGAATTGTTAAAATGTAATTGAAAAGTAATTGGCAAAAACAGAGATGTATACAGAAAAAACACCGAAGAACTGTTGTGGAAAATTAACAAATAATAACTTCATACTCAAGCCCCACAAATTGTAGAAACATTCCAACAATATTTTTGACTGAATCAATAAAAAATACCTCCATCAGATGGAAAAAGTAAATATACGTACAGCCTTAAAGCAGTACCCGAAACATTTGCTGCAAGTCCTTTTTGAAATTTATGGTGTTTGCATATATTTTTTTTTTTTTACTTATTTTATGTGTTAATATATATAACATAAAATATGTAAACATAAAATATCTCAGTTTTTAATTGACTAAACATGATTTTTATAAACTAAAAGTAATTTATGAAGTAAATTTATAATAAAGAATTACGTGATTAAAAAAGGCATTTATAATGGTTATAATACTAAAACCGTTAATTGTAATCGATGAGTAAATATTTACATAGCTATAATACTTAAGTTTTTAAAAGTCAAAATTTCATAGATTTTTTTTCATTTTCTCGGAAATATAGTAATTTACTCGGAGTTATTTTTTTCTTTTGCAAAGCACTTTAAAATTACCAGGAAAATGTTGAAGTTTTTTCTTAAGTACATATTTAATTAAATCTAGTTTAAACTTCGAGAATTACTTAGTAAAATATAATTTACAATTCCTTTTAAAGTTATTTTCATCAGTTATACTTATCCAACCATTTGCATTTCTAATGTATAGCATATTTTATTTTTTTTCCTTTTCCAGATATTTATATAGTTTCTATATAGTTTTAATGGGTTTATTTACTTAGATATCTTCGATTAATAAAGCAGTGCGGCTCCATGTTAAAATTACTGTATTAATGGTAATTTTTTTTTTAAACCAGTTTATAAGAAAATATTTTATGGAAATCTTCTTTTTAAATAAATTTTCTGTATATGAGTTTAAGGAATATGTTTTTAAATTTTTAAAAGGGCAAATAATTACTTTCACAGAAGTACATATATACATATATATAATTATTTATCTGGTAGCCGAATGGCGAGCTCTCTGGTCTTCATTTTCCAGGCACTGGGCTCAAATCCCGGTTTAGATAAGGATTTTGTATTTGATTCAGTGTTTTTAAGACGCTTTTCTCGTCCCTTTAAGGCATATTGCTTGGCTTAATTGAGCCTTAATAGGCCAAAATGATCTTATATTCATGACTCAAATCACACCCACTATGAAGAAAATATATTTTATAGTGGTAGATTGTACTAGAATCTCTGTTGTTAACGTTAACGTTTTACCTAGTAAAAAAATAAGTATTAAAGGTAAAAATATTAAAAAATGGTTGAACAAATTCCTTTGGAGATTTCTTTATAGTCAGATTGTAATGGATATCGTAATTGATTTAAACGTGCAACTTCGTAATTGATTTAAACGTTGACTTTTCTCCGAATTTCAATTTACTTATGCGCAAATATATTTCATATTTTTCCTGTTATCTATCGTATAACTACTTCAAAAAACAAGGCTTAGAGATGTCAGATTTGATTTTGCTTATCTATAAGTTAAATTATAAATAATATTAGCGTGAAAGCTTTCTGAAAATAAACTGCTATGAATGAATATATTAGAATAGTCATCGTTTTTCTGTTAGCTATAAGCATGAAGAATAAATTTTAAATTTCATTATGAGGTTCATAATTTATAACAGTTATCGTTGACTGAATTCCTATTTAAAGTATTTATCTTATATCCATAAGTGATCCACTTGGAATTTTACTAGATTATATCTAAACGAATATATTTAAAATATGAATTCAACTAAGCTTTTATAATTATTTTAGGAATAAATGTGTGAGCTAACGACTTAATATTTAATTCTTTTGTAACAAGTGTAATTAAATAAATTAAAGGTAATTATATAGTTATAAATGTATTTTTTTTTGGCTTAAACTATATATATATATATGTTTCTGAATTTTAAATCATTTTTCATATTTTATTGAACTAAAATCGATAATAACATGGGCAATTTAATTTTTCATTTTTTTTTCCTTATTTTTTTTTTTTTCCTTTGTATTTATTTATTTATTTTTAAAACATAAGATTTATCATTATATATAGAATTTTTATCATTATACATACAATTCTCTGTTTCCATTAGAAATAAAATTTCAACGGTTTATTTGTTTATAAGGACTAATTGTGCTTTTTGTTTCGGAGGGAAACGTGAAATAAACATTTGCCATTCATCCCTCCTGGTTACGACATAAAACAAAGTATAGATTAAAAAAAAAAAAAAATAAATAAACAACTTTCCAATATTTTCCTTAGGTCCTAGTCATTAAAATGAATAAATTCATTAAATGACAATAATGAATCAGCGAATAATGAATGATCATTCATTGATCATGACAAATGATTCAATGAAATTAAAGGAATAAATGAATACATGAATAAATAATCAATGAATAATGCCAAAAAATGTCTATTTCTAACATTGAAAAGCTATTTTCAGCAATTATCTGCAATTAAACCATTTTTTTTAACATGTGACAAATAACCTCCTTATTTAGGCAACCGACCACAAAAATATTGCTTTTTCTCAAGAGGCGACAAAAAGTGTAAATTTTAATTAGTAACTATGAAAAAATGAATGGTCTTTTTTGGCGTCTATTTACTAACAGAAATTTTTATTCGAAGACTGGCTTTTCCCAAAATTGGTGATTTGAAGATGAATCATTTCACAAAATTTGTGAATTTGAAACGAATATTTCACAAAAATTGCCGAATTTAAAACGAATACATGGTGAATAATCGGACAATTAAAAAATTTTAAAAAAAAAAACTTCAAAAAAAAAAAAAAATATTTTAACCATCATGCGAATATTTTGTGAAAAATTAGCAAGAATTTTTAAATAATTTACCGGCCACTGTAGCGACTAACTTAAAAATGTCCATCTTCAGGTATTTTCGCATGCACGTATAGTCATCGAAGAGTTCATTTTTTACAACCACATTGGTTTAAATTCAGATAATATTGATAGCAAATTTGTTGAATTTAAACATGGATTTTATGATATCTTAATATATATAAATCTCGTGTCACAATGTTTGTCCTCAATGGACTCCTAAACCACTTAACCGATTATAATAAAATTCGCACACCATGTGCAGTTCGATCCAACTTGAGAGATAGGATAGTTTAAATCTCAAATTATAGTCGCAATTTTAATTTATTGCTAATTATTTGTCTGTTATTATTTGACAGTCACAATTATCTGTTAACTCCAAATGATTCTAACAGATGTCGATACCTTTCGACTGGGTTGAAATGAAAGCTGAAATATATTTGGTGCTGCCATCTACACAAAGAATCTTCAACTTTTTAACCTATTAATAAATTTCGTATAATTCAATTATTTCCACTTTTTAAATTTTTGGTGTTAGCATAGCCGGCCACGTGTTACTTAGACTGAAGTGTAAATTGAATTCATATTATAATGAAGATAATACAGTGAAATTAATCCTGTTTTTTACTTATTTGTGCTTCATTGATCAAAACTTTATAATTTAATATATATATATATATATCTTTATATATAAAATTTATTATGTTTGTCCGCGATGAACTCCTAAACTAATGAGCCGATTTTAATGAAATTTGGACACTGTGTGCAATTTGGTCCAACTTGAGAGATAGGATAGTTTTTATTGCAAAATTCGCCTCCCAAAAGGGGGGGGGGGAGGGGCCAAAACGTGATTTCACAAACAAACAAACAAACAACAACAACCAAAAAAAAAAAAAAAAAAAAAAAAAATAGAAATGCAGATAGACTGTTCAAAATTGGTATAGAGAGGTTTTAGAGGCCTGCAAATCGAATGAGGATATTTTCGAAAGTGTAAAGTTATTAGGAGGGGCGGGTAAGGGGGCGGAGGGGCAAAAAAATAAAAATAGAGTTACATCGCTAAAAATTGGTACATAGAAGTTTTTGATACGTACAAATCGATTGCAGATATTTTCGAATTTGTAAAATTATTAAGAGGAGCGGGAAAGGGGGGGGGTGCAGAGGAGCAAAATATAAAAATGGAGTTAGATCATTCAAAATTGGTGCATAGAATTTTTGATACCAACAAATCGATTGCGGATATTTTCGAATTTGTAAATTTATTAGGAGGGGCGGGAAGGGGGGCAGAGGGGCAAAAAATAAAAATATAGTTAGATCGTTCAAATTGGTGCATACAGGTTTTTGACACCTACAAATAAACTGTAGATATTTTCGAATTTGTAAAATTATTTAGAATAGTGGGAGGGGGGAGGGCAAAGGGGCAAAATAATAGAAATAAGAGTTAGAACTTTGAAAATTAGTATTATTAAGTTTTAAGGCCCGATAAATCGATTGCGGATATTTTCGAAAGTATAGAGTTATTAAGAAGGGCGGGAACGGTGGATGAAGAAACGGTGCGCATGGTTTGCGCAGGTATACACTGCCGCAGGCAGTGGGGGTCCGAACAGATTATTCCACCAATGAGAGAAGATTTTTTTGTATTTTATATCATTTTCCTTTCGATAATATATGGATTCATTATGAGTGTCGAACATTTTTCCCGATCAGATTTTTTTTTTCTCTTTTTTTTTTTCACATGTTAAAAATTAATGCAATTTTGAGAATTCATTAATTATAGTGAATCATTTAAAAATAGGGACCAGCGAAGCGGGCTAAGTCTGCTAAGATCAAGGATGTTATCAAGGATGGTCTTTATTCGTAAATAATAATTTTAATATATTGAATATTTTACTACATTATAATTCAACGTATAACATAGCCACAGCAACGCGTGGCCGGGTCTGCTAGTATATATATATATATCTATAGGCTCTTCCGTTTATACAAAACCGAAAAAATGTATACAATGGGAGAATAAATTTTAAGACCACCATCCAATGTTTTTTCGTTTGCATTCAAAAATGATAATTTCTATGTAAATTACCTTTACATTTAATATATACAATGTAAGAAAAGGAAATATGAATTTAAAATTTAAAATACATTTATTTTCGATATAAAGTAAAAATGTGTAATGTAAACAAATGGGAAAAACATTAAGATCTGTTTTAAAAGTGATTGCTTGCATAGTAAGATGACGCGACATTTGCACAGTCTTGTGTAGAACAATTGTTAGAATGAAAAGTAACATTTTTTTAAAATGATTTAGCTGAGGTTGAAGCAACTGAGATAATGGGTAGAGGAAAATTAACTGAATGAAATTGAAAAAGAGAAAATCTTGGTATTTCGAGAAAGTGGAATGAGTGAAAGGCAAATCGCTAGCAAAATCGAGAGGTCTAAAACTGTAGTTCATAAATTTCTTTCCAACACATGCAGATATGCAGATATCCATGCAGAGGAGGAAGTCCTTCAGAACTATCAACAAGAATAAAAAGAAGTCTTATAACAATGGTTATTAAAGACAATGCACGCTCTTCAGCAATAAAATCGGCTTTAAAGTTTCAATTAACAGCTAAAACTCTTAGAAATGTCCTCCCGAACAGGTCGAGGCCAGAGGAAACTCTGGTGGAGGTCCGCAGCGGTTCTGACGTGCAAAAAAAAAAAAAAAAAGCTTAGAAATGTCCTGAATCGTACGGAAAACATCAAATATTCAAAATTAAAAAGCAAACCTAAGCTTGAAGAACGGCATATTGAAACAAGATAAAAATTAGCAGCATCTAATCTTTTAAAACCCAACTTTTGCAAAAAAAAGCGTTCACGAATGAAAAGAAATTTGACCTAGATAGATCTGGTGGTTTATGAAACTATTGGCATGATTTAAGACAGGATCTTACGCATTTCTCAAAGCAAGAGTAAGGAGGGAGATCTGTCCTGATTTGGGCAGGTTTCTGTGTTCGAGGTAAGACTAATATTGTATTCACTAAAGGTAATATGAACTCTTTTGACTATCAAGATATACTGACTAACAATTTTGTTCCATTAATGATGAGCTTGGATCAAAATTTGATTTTGTTGCAAGATAATGTGTCTCTCTCTCTCCCTCTCTCTGTGCGTAAATCTTCTTCAACCATTTCGTGGCTAACTAAAAGTAATGTAAGTTTTATGGAATTTCCGGTCAAAAGTCCAGACTTGAACCCCATAGAAAAAATGTGGGGTATCGTTGCATGTAAGGTATATGTAAATAGTAAACAATACCATTCTGTTTCTGTGCTCAAATTTGATATTTCAAAAGCATGGGATAAAATATCGATTCTAACATGCAAAAATCTAACAAAATCATTCCAAAAATGTCTTTTAGAAATAATTCGTGTGAAAGGAAAACACACGAAGTGCTAAAGATTAGAAAGAAATATTTTTAGTTAATGTTTAACTTTATGGTCTTTAAGTGTTTTCCACAATCTTATGTTGGGAAAAAAAAATCACTTGCACAGTGTACGTGCTCCAGTGATTGGCATGCTCCAGTAATTGACATATATCCAGAAATAATTAATAAATAAGAAAAATAAGAAAATCATATATTTTACATATCAGAATTTTAACATTTTAATGTCAAACACTGGAGCATAGGGTGCTAATAACTGGTAAAATGAATAACTAGCAGTGTCAAACACTGAAACATAGGAGCAATTACTGATTAAATGAAAAACTGGCAGTGTCAATTACTGGAACAGTGAGTGCGTGTCAAATAAAAATTCATAAAAAAAATTATTGTTATCAAATGTACATATTTTAACATACATGTGGTTCTGGATGTCTTTCATACCATATGTACTAACTTAGGATTTCTAAAAACATCTTCTGATGACTAGAGCATTAAAAACATCAGAGACTTCTCTAAAAATGTCAATCACTGGTGCACTTACCCTATAACCTATAGTTACAATCATTATTTTATAAAAGTATGTAAAGATTTATTATTTTTTATTTTGTTTATACTATTTGACATTTCCTTTTTTTTTTTTTTTTTTTTTTTTTTTTTCTTTTTAGTAAAATGAAAATTTTTGCAATTTTACATGTGGTCTTTAAGTTTTTTCCATCATTGTATATCTCATTTTGTGTATAATATAAACATTGTGTCTACAAAATATGGATTTGGATGAAGGTTACATTACAAGTCTTCCATAATGATAAAAGAAATTTGGGGTTTCTTTCTTTCTTTCTTTTTTATAATATTAATTTAAACAACGCAGAGTTTTATAACTTGCTGCAGTTTTAAGTTTCATTATTAGGTTTCTTAATTAGTTGTTTCTACCGTTGTAATGTTTCCAGTTAAGGTATATTTTGTCTGTTGTATTTTTTTTTTCTGAATTATTTCTCTAATTGAAAATGTTTTCAATTGAACAATCAATTTGCCGCTCATACAGTTAGCAGCTATATTATTCGAACGCTAGCAAAAATTCCTATATAAAAAAAAAGTACACTTAATAGGGCTTTGTTAAATAAATCCTTGTTGAATCATGTTCTTAGTAAGTCTGCGAATATGATTCGACAAAGATTTATTGATTTTCTTATTGAGGTAAACATTTAAAAAGCATAATATAAGTAAAATTAATAACTGAGTAAAGCACTTTAAAATATGAAATGATTTCTTTTAAAAGCCACTACATTTATTTCCTAAAATTTCTTTTCATTTTTATCTGAATTTTAATGTAATACTTTATTTATTTGTTGCTAAGGAGCTGACGTATTAAGGTGAAACACAGCAAAAGATCATGACGGGAAATGTCTCACTTGAAAACAGTAGTTTTGCCGCACTAATAACAGAACATACACATAGACCGGTGCTCAGATGAATGACATCATAAGCACATTTTAATTTTAATCATTACAAAACTTTGAATAAACACCATAAAATGCAATAAACTCGCAACAATCGTTTCGGGTCGAAAAAATACACGACCCTTCGTCAGGCGAACAAAGTAGGCACGAGTGCTGCAGTCAAAGCGGCAAAGTCGTATGTTGCCGCTTTGACTGCAGCACTCGTGCTTACTTGGTTCGCCTAACGAAAGATCTTGTATTTTTTCGACCGGAAACAATAGTTTCGAGTTTATTGCATTTTATGGTATTTATTCAAAGTTTTGTAATTATTTCTTTAAAACACCAGTTCTGTAGTGATTTCTTATTACATTTTTATTTTGTTAGAAAGCGTTAAAAATCATATTCGAGGAGGGCAAATCTGGTGTGAAACAATCACACGACTTCCATTACCCACTATTATACGTATTATATGCATTTTTTGGAGATGTACGCTGTAAAAAATGTCGGTAAAAATAAAGCACTTTTTAAACATAAATACAGCATAGGTTGCTGTTTATTTTTACAACTAGTTCTGTAAAAATAATTCAAGATTGGTTACTTCACATTGTGCTGTAAATTGGTATCAAAAATTTTCCAGAAATCTTTTGGTGCGTATGACATGATTTATCAACCAATCAGTGCTGATGTTGATCTTATCTGTTTCTGTAAAAAGAGTCATTGTGAGCCCAACGGCGATTTCGGCAAAGTGATGGTCTCTAGAACAGGAGATTGTGATTTCGAATCTCGGGCTACCTAAGACTGTTTGCTCTGGATGAAAAAGTAAATTATATGTGTAAAAAAATAAATAATTAAATTGCTTAGTGTTGTGGATTTCTCCCTGCATGCTTGTGTAATAATTGCAGGAAATATTTTTAAAGTATACTGTGAAAATTACAGTATACGGGAGTTAAAATCGCAGCAAATTTATTTTACTGCACTTTGTAAAAAATACAACACAACGAGTAGGCAATATTTTTACCAGGACATTCTGCTGTAATCTATTACATAAAATTTTTGTGTAATCAGAAAAGATGCTGTTATTAGAAGACATAAAATGTACCTAACGAAGTAGAAACCTGAAATATTTCCGGTAAGAGAAACTTAATACACGTGTAAAAACATATAAAACGAAGTTTACACAGCGAGTTAAAAGATTAGAAAAGAGATGGTAGAGTTATTCTTTGAAACATCAATTTCCGAGATCTAAAACTGACCTACCTAAGCAAGGTGACTGTTAATTTTCCTGTAATAATCACTTAGTACATGAGAAAGGATATCAAAAATGGATTTGTGTACAGTCGGTAATAAAAGTATCCGAACACCAGCAAAAATTCCTATATAAAAAAGTAGAGTTAATACTGTTTTGTTAAATAAATCCTTGTCGAATCATGTTCTTAGTCGACTGTAACAATTTTCAAGAAAATCGTTTGAGCTGTTTTTGAGATACCAACTATTACCAAAACTTCGCATACACAATTATTGACCGAAAAACAATAATTACACACATCGGCATATTTAAAAGGGAGCTAATGTAATGAGTTTGAAAAAATCCGTACAGCCGTTTTTAAAGGAACGCGCACTTGCGAGACCTGAAATTAAGCTATTTATACAAGACTATTTATACCTGCTTTTAAATGAAAATATAACTATTAAAGATTTTATTTACTAATATCTTTAAAAACCATTGAAATATATTTAAGCGTTTGTTTTCTATAGAATAAATATTTAACACAAAGAAGAGAGGTGTATTGTTAAAACTTATTGTTAAACAGCTTCGGATAAAAAGGAGCTATTACATAATGTTGTTTGTCGAACACTTCGCTTAGAAATTAATTATTTTCAAAATCTGCTTAGGAACTATTCTGGGAGTGTTAAGGAATAAGTTATCAAATGCTACTGAAAATCTGCCTGCTTTATAAATACCACGTTTGTATTTAAGAAAAAAAATTATTTAAATAAAGGTAAAGTTAGTCCTAATGAAATATATGGTCTTGAAAAACGAATTGAAATAAAAGTTTCACACAAAAAAAAAAAAAGTATTTTTGAAAGCCTTTAAGGAAATTGTCATAATTAAAAATAAATAAAATAAAATAAAATAAAATAAAATGATTTAATTGTACTTTTTCTGCCACATGTTTACATAAAATTCCAAATAAAATGTTTTAATAATAAATTGTAATTAAACTACGCAAACTGCAATAAAAAAATTGCTCTTTAGAAAATTTTTTAATCTTTTAAATTTCAATATATTTCAGTTCTTTTGAAAGTTTCTAAACTTGTTTCAGAAAAGGGTAGTAGACACATAGCTGGTCAAATATATATATATATATATATACATAAAAAAAATGGCATTTTTATTTCCAAGAAATTTTTTGTTTCATAGTGAAACCGATGAACGCAAACAACGAAGATGGAATAAAATCCTTCTTCCATTTTAGATTATTCTTTCCTATATATTCCTACTAGCAGGCTACGCTCGCTTCACTGGTCACTAAATTTAAATGAATTTTCAAAAGAATTGAATTAGTATTTATTTTTTATATAACATTTTGGGATTTGTAACATAATTAAAGATTTCTTTCAAGGTCAAAAAGTCAAAATAACTTATTAGAAATTAAATTAAATAAAATATTTCTTCCGTTTTGCAACAATGCTCTGTGGTCTTGTGAGAATGATTTTGAAGAATGAATCAACAATAGTTTACAAATTTTGTGTATTATGTATGGGAAATAAGTACGCTGTAATTTAAAATTTCCAGCTCTTAGAATTTCAAAACTGATAATTTAAAAAAATATATATTCTTTAATATTAGACTGTTTTTTCTTTAATATTAGACTCTTAATTTAAGATAAAAGCAATCGAATGATATCGCGTTGTGAAATTGTGCAACGTAATATCTTTAAATCTAATAACTTTATATATATAGTGCCGCACAAAAAATGAAGAGATATTAAAGTTCTTTTAAAAAAGTAATCCATCTATGCAGTACCTTTTAAAAAATTTCATCAGTTTTTACTAAAAAAAGGCCAACTTTCATAACCAAACTAGTTAAATCTAGACCAATCAAAAATAGGTGTGTTCCGCCGCCGACAAGCACTTTGCTTTATTTATATAGAACAAAACAGCAGATTCCTCAGAACAAAAATTGATATTTTAGGGATTTTTTTTTTTTATATATAAAACTGGGTACATTTTAGCACATAAAAGAATACATTTAAATAAGCATAAAAAAAACATAATATAATTTAAAAAATGTATATAATTAGCATAAAAAATATTAATCAAATTATATATTAGAACTAAATTAATACAAAATATTTAACAAATATAAATTATTTATCTGCATTTATAAGATATAGTGTATAAAAATATATACACACTTATACAAACATTATATTATATATAAATATTATGTATAAATGTAGAAGTATATAATATTAAATTCAATATATTTTTACTTCCTTCTTTCAATTTTGATATCATATTGTTAATTTAAATATTTATTCATTTTCTTTTCGATTAATAATTCTTGTAATTTAAATTATTCGATGCATTCTTAGACTAGTAATATTTTCTTTAGATTTCTTATGCATACATCTCAACTTGATTCTTAAAATATATTTGGGGGTTTAACTTTTAATAAATTTTTCCACTTCCTCATGCTTTTTTAAAACATTGTAATTTTATCTCATAATTGTTATGTTTGTAATACTTTTAAGTTTAATAATTCTTTTTTTTTTTTTTTTATTGCTTATGGTTTTTGTTTATTTGAGTGCTAATGGTGATGTTTTAGTTAAAAGAATTTGTATTCATAGAAACAATTTTCGGATTTATAATCCTACAGCTATGACGACATTATAGTTGCATTTTCCCCCACAGTTATTATTAGATTGTTCTTTATTACGTTATTATTCTCTAGTTATGTTATGTTTTATCCAATATGTAATCATTAATTTTTTTTATTTATTTATTATTATTATTATTTATTTATAATGTTTTTAATCAAGATGCGTTTCATAGTTTCTACGCACTGCACTATAAATGAAATTCTTTTCAATCCCTATCTAAGTTTTTTACTCTTTCATTTAACAGACTTACATTATTAGTGGTATTTTTCTAAACAACGAATTATACTTTTTTTTTTTTTTTTAACACTTCTGTTTATTATTTTGAATAAAAGATTGGAAGTTATAATTTGTAATTTAGAAAAATTGTAATAAATCCATAATCCATTATTAAAAATAAATAATAATTTTATATTTAAAAAATCAGTAGAATTTATAAAATTTAAAGTGACTTCCACATATGATTTCTTTTGAAACGCCATTTTTTTTTTTTTTTTTTAATTTCGGAGTAGTGCTTCTATCTAACGCCCAAAAAGCAACATAAGTTTAAAAATAAATTAAAACAAGGAAAAAATATTGAAAAAAAAGTTTCATAAAAAAAAGAGATAAATATTTGGTTTGAATGCGAAACTGATGAACTTTAAAGGGCTAATGGAGATCATTCACAAAATCAGGATTCGGACTACAGATTGTTTGAAGTAAGTGGGTTTAATTGTTTTAATTGTTTCAACTTACATTAGTTACCTAAAAAACACTCTAAAAACCATTTTATTGTCATAAGTTTGCTTAATTTCTAAAATGTTTTTAAATAAAATTTTACACATATAGATTTTTTAGTACCTACCAGAACAAACTGTTCAACGAAGCATTGTTTTGAAGTGACTACGAGTTCTTTATTAATCTTTTAATTCTTGTTAGCATTTCCTGACATAAAATATTAAATTTAGCTTTCAATATTTAGTCTTAGCTAGGTTTATTACTTTTGTTTTGTTTATTAAAAATAAACTTCTGGATTTAAAATATTTGAATTTGAATTTATTTGTTTAATAATGGTATGATACATTTTTTTTCGCAAGGTTAAACAGGTTAAACTAACTTATAATTATATGCATTTAAAAATGCGGTTCATCATTATTTTATTTTTTCTACACACGTATTACTATAATACAGATGGAGATAAAACTATAATGGAAAATAGTCGACAAGGAAAACAATAATTCATTTATAAGAATACAATAGAAAATCGCTAAAAGAAATAATCTCATTTTGTATATTTATACGTAATTCTGTGTGGCGCTTAATAAATTTCTCTGACTTTAAATTTGAATTTTATAAAGAAAGATTAACGTTTAAGTGGAAAAATAAAAAATACTGTAAATGAATATACTTCAGAAACAGTTCAAATTAGCTTTAGAAAAAGTTATTTTTTACATATATTCTTGTGTGAGGTGGACAATCGCCCCCTTACTTCCTGCTAATAGTTGTTCCTGAGTTTCGCTGATAAAATGTACACAGACAGACATACACATAAATCAATAGCTAAAAATTTCATTTTTGGATTCAGGGGACCTTAACACACGTATCAAAATTTCAAGTTCGAAAATTTAACCCAAACTATTTTTTCTATAACATATGAGTGAGAGAACATAAAAGCAGAAATTATATATTGATTGATTTCTAAACACTGGTATATATTTCGGTAATTGTAAAGGGGAAAAAAATTTAGAATACACTATTTCCTTTCAAGAGAAAAACATCAGTAAATTTGTACTTGTCAACTTAAAAACATATTATCGGTTGTTAGCCCACCTTTGTCTTTGATCATGGCAGGCACAAATTTTGGCATAAAATCAACAAGCTTTTGGCACATTTCTCTCGAAATTTCATGGTTTTGCACCTTAATTATAGATTTTTAAAGCTTTGTTGTTTAATTTTAGAATGATGAAAGAATAATTTTCTTACATTTACGCTTCATAAACATTTAATTGTATTTAAATGCGTAAAATTTGCTTGAGGCAAGAGTATTAATGTCGCATTCCGATAATTCCCCTTTTAGGCTGATTTCTTTAGAAATCGACCTAATGTAATCACTACTTTATTCATCTATCGATATTTATCTATATCTATCTATGTAAATATATATATATATATATATATATATATATATAATGGAAATTTTGTCATCACGATAACTTCCGAAATAATATTCTAAATCGAACCTAATTTCGACAGGGAACTTATCTTATAAATATCTTGAATGAGTTTGTTAACCAATTTGCTCGCCATTTTGTTTTGAAGTAGCGGCCACATAAAAATTTCAAATCCACTTTGTAAAAAGTGTATTTAAGGCTGAATTTGCTTTAATTTGATGTATACATAGATCATATAAGGATCTCAATAAAGTTTACAAATGAACTTTATCTGCCATAAAGTGGCAGATATCTTAAATTAAGGCGCCACTTGAAATCAGGCTAACACTTGAAAATTTATCATAACTTTTGAAATATTAAATCAATGCGATGCGAACCAAAGTTGTACAGTGAACTTATCATACAAATATCTTAAATGAGTTCATTTGGGCATTATTTTGTTTCCAAGTTGCAGGCCACTTGAAATCACGCTGCCACTTAAAAATGTGCCATCACATTAACTTTAGAAATATTAAACTGATTTAAACCAAAGTTGGATGGTGAATTTACGGTTCAAATATGTCGGATAAGTTCGCTCGGCAACATGCTCCGCTATTTAATTTCCAAGTGGTGATCACTTGAAAATTTGTCATTATCATAACTTTTGTAATATTGAAAGACTTCGAACGAAATGTATGCAGTGGACTTATCATTCAAATAGCTTAGATAAGTTTTGCTGGGCATCTCACTCTGCCATTTTGTTTCCAAGTCGTGGCCACTTGAAGTCACGGTGCCACATAAAAATGTCTTATCATGATAATTTTTGAAATATTGAATTTGTTTGAGCCAAAGTTGGACAGTGAATTTATCATATAAATATTTTGGATGATTTCATTTGCCAACATAATCCGTCATCTTGTTTCCAAGGGCCCACCACATGATAATTTCAAATTCACATAAAATAGGTATTTATGAACTGATTTGCTAAAAACTCCATAAGTACATTACCCACATCAATATTTCTAGCAAGTCAATTAATAATTTGTAGCCTCCATTAAAAAAAAAAAAAAAAAAAAAAAAAAAAAAAGGCAGCAACTAACTTGATAAGGAAAAAGGCCCTTCCGAATGCCCCCGAAGGACTTATTTGTTATTTAAAGAATATGTTTGTGTTTGGGTATCACTCTACGGTTAATTAGTGTCTATCTCTTTAAACAAAACATACGGCCTAAGAGGACAACACTGAGAAAAAAAATATATCGCTTTCATCTAGAACGAATAGGTGGTCTTTTTCTAAATCCCTAGACTAGAAATATAGATTTCCCAGCTATGAATATAAGACACGCCAGTACACTGAGAAAAAATTCTATAACTGACATCTAGAATCTAAATTGCAGCTCTAGAAAAAATAGTTCCATGTCATCCTTATAAATTTCTTTAAAAAAATTTCTAGTCCCCTTCGAAAGCGAATTCTAGAGACCTCTATTAGAATTCTTGAGCGTTTGCCTATGCTATCGAGGACAAACCTATTTGAAAATATCTCCAAATAAATGTGAATACAAGAGGCGGGTTTCAGTAGCTATAATCTTGGTATATGACCCAATTCTAGAAAATCAAGCGAGAATTTCTCGTAATAAAAGATTCAGAATATTCAGAATATTGTTTCACCATCCAGAAATGTGTAGATTAGAAATTATCGACCATTTCGTCTATTCAGTTTATTGGCATGCCTTATGCGCATAGCTCATAAATCTATATTTCTAGTTTAAGGATTTAGAAAATGACCATTTATTCATTCTAGATGAAGGCGGTATATAGATAAATATTTTTTCTCGGTGTACGAATATCTATACTTCAACCGTGGATTGAGCCTTTCACCTGGAACCTGGCAACTAAAGGTCAAAGCGCTAACTATTCTGTAATTAAAAGGAAAAACGTAAAAGTCGAATAAAATTAACGCACACTTTTTCATATTTTCCGAATTGCTTTGACAACACATCACGAGGACTTGGGCACACATAAATAATTAACTGTTCTTTCAGCATTTCTCATGGTTTCTCCATACTGTTTGGTATCTTGATCATTTTGCGGTAAAATGCAGGAATTTTATGTTCAACCACATTTTCGCTTCAAGTGAGCGTTGACAGACGTTAATGAAATTTACTTTCGATAATGAACATTATCGGTTTTTACTACGCAATTTTTGTAAACCGTGCTTAACTCTCCCCCATCCCCTTCATTTCTGAAAAAAATTGCAGTAAAATTCAGGAATTTTATGTTCATGCACATTCTCACTTAATGCAAGCGCTGACAGACGTTAATGAAATTTACTTTCGATGATGAACATTATCGGTTTTTACTACGTAATTTTTGTAAACCGTGCTTAACTCACCCCCCCCCTCTCATTTCTGAACAACATATACATTTTTCTTGACGCTTGACTTTTGCAAACTTCTGCGGGACAAATAAGCGCAGAAATTCACCTTCTTCATTTTCTTAGAAACACTGCTAAACCTATCATTTTTTCAGCATATTCATGCCAAATCAGTGTGACTGTAATCTTAGATGTTATCGTAAATTTTCTTTATATTAAGATGTAGAAGGAAGTGAAAAAGTATTAGAAATAATATCTACTTTTTACACTAGTGCTTCCGTTTTTCTTTATTTTGTAATTACATAGGAATTATGATTTTCATGTGTGTCATTTTCTATAGAAATACATCTTAATTCATAAACATATCTTTTCTTCACACAAATTTTAATTTCATTTTAATCCAAACATATTAATGAATGTTAAAAATGCAAATGACACATAAAAAACAAAATAAAATAAAATAAGTAGGGCGATAGGCGAATTGAAATTCATAAACACATTTTATCCTTATTAGAATGAAAAATATTAATGTAGTATTTTATAATTTATCAAAAACATTATATCATCCAAAATATACACAAACAAAAGTTTTATAGTGCTATTTACTGTATGAAAACAATAAAAATAAAAATATGTTTATAATAAAAAGTTTAGTTTACTTTTATATCCTGCATATCAATAAGACATATAAGTATATACATAAAAAAAAAAAAAAAAAAAAAAAAACAGCATCTTTTCAAAAATATTGCTTTGCACAAATTTTCATATACCTTAAAATGAAATTATTCAGACAGCAATGTAAATAAATATTCCGAAATTCCAAACACAAATTTACAAATTTAAATTCACTGTAATACTGAGAAACTAAACTTTCCATTTCGATAAAATGGAATTAGAACATGTCTTTAGTGTATGCTTCGCGAGACATATTTATTTTAGCCTTATCTGATCGTTTTATATTAAATTCAGAAAGCTGCGTTACAACCATACAGGAAAAATTTCCATAAAATAAATCTGAGATATTTTCAGTAAACAGAGATTTTAAATGGTCTGCTTATAAAATGAAGTATTTTATAAACAGAATAGCTGTATATTTTGTTTTGCATAAAGCAAAGGAATTTATAAATTATTTAAGAATACCAAAGACGTCTCATAAAGTCGTCTTAATTTATATTTTAATGTTTATTAAAACAAACTAAATAAAATATATGACCAATGCAACAATGAATATTTTAAAACGTTATGTACTGCTAACTTTGGTTTGAATTTAGAACCTTAAAAAATAATGTAATTTCTCTCCTTATGGAAACTATAAAAGCAATAAGAACCTATATAATCGGATCTTTATATAAATTTTAAAAAATCAAAAAGGTTTAGTTTTACCACGTGTTTTTTATATATAGAAATTATATAAGTACACTTTGACTTGTTTTCTTTTATCCCAGAAATAAAAATCTTATCATATTCAATTTTTATATAAAACATTTGACATATGTTTGCAGTGACTAAATAAAACACAAAAACATTCTTCTATTAGCTTTTTAACTACGTTTGGTATAGAAAACAACTGCAACTTCTTTTTCCATACATTCTCTCAGTATTTGATATGTGGCAGATAAATGAATAAACCAAATGTGCTGTAATAAAAATAAAAATAAAAAGTTTAAAATGTGTCAGGAACTCTCGATCACCCTATGGAAATAACACAGCGCTGAAAAAGAAAAAAAAAATCGAGCCCTGATACCATTTTTGCTGATTCTTGTGTAAAATGACATCCTGAATCCGAATATGACACCCATTTGCCCAATCCCTCACCATTTTCTCTAAACAACACACCCACCCGTAATTTTTATCACTGTTCGATAATTTTATGGCCATGAATTTGATTTGGAGAATGGAAAAGAATTATTTTAACACTTAAAAACAAAAAAAACAAAAAACAAATAAATAAATAAAAATAATGTATATTAAATAATAATAACAATTGATTAATAAAATATAGTAAATGTAATACATAATTTCAGTGGCAAATCCCCCTTTAATTCTTCCCTTGCTACAAGTGTTCAAATTTTAGAATTTTCCTACTCTGTAGCCCCTCAGAAGTTATTTAACAGTTAAAATAATCCTTCATCCTCCTACAAATCATATTTATAGCCATAAAATTACCGAAAAGTGATACACATATGGGGGCGTCCCTAAAATACGGTGGGTGATAGGGCAAAATGGGCGTCATATTCGGATTCAGGAAGTCATTTTGCATAAGAAATTGCAAAAATGGTCTTGGCGCCAATTTTCCTGCAGAAAAGTGTAATATTTCTATGAAGGGAACAGAATAAATAAAATTACACAAATTTAAACGGAAAACTCATTAACTTGGGTCAGGTGTAAATGCAATTCCTTAAATAAATCAATCGATATATTTTTTTAGATATTTCTAATATAGTTCGAATTCGAACATTGACAATTTCCTAATTTGCATAGAGAATGCATGGTGATTAAATCTATTACGTGGATTTAAGGATGTTTAGTATTTTATACACTTAACTTCAATCGTATTATATTCCTCTTCATTATTATTAAAATATTTAAATTGAAATGTTTACGGACTTAAAATTATTTTACCAATTTGATATTTCCAGACAATTAAAGCAACTGAAACGTCTTTCATTTTCACTAATCTGTCTCTTTGAATGATTATAGTTCGAAGTTATATCCAGATATTTCAATCAATTTAATTCCATATAAATATCACACATTGTCTTTGGTTAAGGTATAAATAGCACTTTTAGTTGTATCTGATATTTATAAATTTTTTAAAATTCTTAACATATTACCTAATAGACGAAATGTGAGGATTAACAACGTATTCTGAAAAAAAAAAAAAAAAAAAAAAAGACAGGCTATTGCACAACATTTTTATACATATACAGTGAGCTTAAAATATATGGGGGGAAATGTCAAGTTAGCTACAGGGGAGTTAAATAAACAGATTTATTAAAATAATGCCGGCGCAAAAGTTTCCTGTGTAATTCTAGCACGTAAAGAAAGATTAATGAAAAATAAAAATAAAAACAGGTATAATCAATGTAAAAATGATTATTGATGAAACTTTAAAATAAAGGTTCACGAAGCAGCAACCACCAACATTGACATGAGATTCACAGCACAGCACTGCACATAAACTGACGCATATTAGCAAAAAGTGTCAGTACGTTTCTCGCATCAGCTACCACCTTTGCCAAAATATACTAATCATGTTTAGTAGGACTTACGTGGACTTCTCTTAATATTATACAAGGGAAATAATAAAGTCCAACGAGGCCTTCTGCTCGAAATCCGTACAAAAAGTTACAATTAGAGTCATCTAAGTGTTTTACTTTTCCAGCATTATCAATGCCATTTCCCGCCTCAGCGCGGTATATCTGCACCAACATTTCTCGGTCTAATCTAATTTATTTACGTTCTGTCTATCTAATAGTATATTTGTATAAGATAATTTCGAATATCCCGTTCCAATATGCTTTACATTCAATTTGGCATTATAGCGATTTTTTAAATTATTGTATAGAAGTGATGCTTTTGAAAATTCATACTTCGATATAACATTAAAAATATATATATATACATTCTGTAGGTACTCAGTCTTTTTAATTTTTGTATAATGTAGTACAAAGTTAAAACATAAGGTGTTATTATTTGAGTTGTATAAAAATTTAGAAACTTTTGCGAGTATTTTAATTTATTTTTTGTTTTTTTACTAAAAGAATTCCCTTTAAAAGTATTGTGACATCTGGCAGTAAAGCAGACCTAAACCTTTCACTTTAACACCGTTGTTTGTAGTAGAAGAATGCGTTGGCATCCATTTATTGAAAATACATTATGTATCAGCTTTCTTCTTTATAAATCATTTTTCTCAAATAAATTTTAACCTTACAAAAAATATTTTATCAAAGTATTTGAAGAAAGTAATATTGAGTATACTTTCAACAACTATATTTGTTACATAAGATACATTTATATTTGACTTCTTACAAAAGAACTTGGATAGATTGTATTGAATGAAAATATCTCTTGAACATTACGTAATGGAATAATTAATAATATGTACATTTGGCTTTTAAAGATTTCATAAAGTTTAGTGTAATCTTTCACAAATTAGAGTATAGTAAATATTTTTACAAAAAAGCATTATTTGGTAAATTTTATTTCTGCTTTTTTGTTTTAGTGTTTCTGATTTGTAAAGTGTTGTTACAAATTCATATGTTACAAAAAGTTTGATTTAAATATTACACACTTCTCTAAAACAGGAAAAAAAAGATTTTTATACCATGTTAACCCATTAGACGCCAGAGTTCCCACTGCGGGAACAATTGTTTAAGAATTTTTTCTCTGCAAGTATTTAAGATAATTATATTTTATATTTTTTGCATTAAGTGTTGAAGCGCCTAATTTCGTTGGTAATTTTATCGAAAAGTTTGTAATGCAATTTCTATTATTTTTTTTTCAACAATTCAAACAAACTATTCAACCGTGATATCTTTGTTTGCTCCACACCCAAATACTCCAGGAATAATTAAATTTTATTCAACAAATTAATTTTAAAGCAGTTTTCCCGATGAACATAGTCCGTAAATTGCACCGTAAACGCATCAAAAAACTTAACCATATTCCCATCCAACAAAAAGTTCCTCTCAAATAGAGTTACAGCATACCGTTCGACCGCGGAGTTTCATTAAAAATCAAAATCGAGGCCGCCAAACACAACTTCAAAATACCAATTAATATCAGCTCATCCGTAATGATAAAGACCCTAATGATCCACTTGAAACCGCTGGCATCTATCACATTTCGTATTCCCGACCAAACGATAGCAGCGGTTGTTACATCGGCGTTACCAAGAGAAAAATTAAAAATCGTATTAAAGATTACATTTCAGATGAAACATTTAATAAAAATACCACCGCCCTCGCTAAAACCGCGCACAGCGAAAACATCAATATTCACTTCAATGAAGTAACGAACATCGCTGACTACGAGAAACGACATATGCATTCTACCGTGAAAAAGTCGAAATATTAGGTAATTTAGAATCTTGCAATGGCAACGAGTCCCGTGCTGACGTCGATCAAGTTTAGAGCCACCTATTAAAGAGTCGGCCAACTAATCCCAAGAAACATCGAGAAAATACACTTGAAAACTAGGAGCGCGACCACAGAAGTTGCACCTTTGAAATGCCGGAAACATCCGTCGAAAGAACTAAGGATGATGCCTGAAGTGAGGTTTTTATTATTTTATTAAATATGTTAGCAAGCTTCATATTTAAAAGTTTAAAATCAAATAAAGATGTTTGTTTTTTTGCAAAACATCAGCAAAGACAAACAATCAGCAAAAATAACTCATTCATGTGCAGCGGTTTAAAATAGTGTATATGAAATACATCAAACAGTTCTTTTCTTAAACTATAACAAATAGGGATCAAGAAAACTAATTTAAGAAGGTTTTGCAGTTTTTCAACACCTGTTCTACTCCAATTAGGTGTAAAATCTTCCATTTTGGGAATTTATCATATATTTAAACAAAATAAAGTTCTTTTAATTATTAAAACTATATTTGATTAGAATGCATATTAAAACCCAAAATATATGAAAATTTGAAAATTTTTAATGGAATTCATATAGCAGCGTTTATTGGGTTAACTAAATAATATTCAATTTTACATGGCTATAAAATACACCGTAATTTCTCTTTATATAAATTGATTATTGTCTAAAAAATAAATAAATAAATAAATAAATAAAAATCTGTAATGGTTTCCTTTTTTCGTGTATAATTGTATAAAATCTAAAAGTAACATGCAAGTTATTCCCAAAAGGAACAGTTTTTAATCACACTATCTAGCAATTTAAACATTGCAATCTAAACAGTTTAATAGATGTTAAAAAATATTGAAGAAAAATCGTATAATATTAAAGAAAAATTGAGCAATATTAACGGAAGTAGAAACATTAATGAAAGAAAGAGAAAAACGATATTTTCATTTTGCATTTATTTAAAATCTGTGAGTAAAAACATGTATACGAAAGCTTAAACATATTAACGAACACATTAAAATTTACAGTTATGATTCCGGTTTTTTTCTTGCATAACTATGTAAAAACTATAAGTAATATGCGCGTGATGCTACTAATAAATAGAATGGTAAGAAAAGAGCTCTATTTAAGTTTTTAAAAAATCGGGATTTAATAAGTGATGATTATCGTCTTAACTGGCTAAAACGTATTTATGGGACCTAGCTGACCAAGGTTAGTTTCCAATGGCAAAAATTCACTTGCTTGTGTCAAACTTTACGATTTATTTTTGCTGTTTTCTAATGAATTGATTTTATGCATACTTCAGCCATCAGCCGATCACAAAATAATTTGCTAGCATATTTAGCAATCCGTTGCGAAAATCTGTCTGCTTGTGTCAAATTCTGCGATTCAATTTAAATGCTTCCGAACCAATTTTAATCACGAGTCTATGGCTAATGACAATAAAATACGGAATTTTTTTCTGAATATTCTCTCACCAGAGGCAGGTTTAGAAGGAAAATATTATCTGTGTCCTTGTGTCAAATCTTGTCGTCGAAATGTACTTGTTGTCACAATTTTGTTCTATATACAGATATATAAAAGTTACTTATTAATATACTTTTGTAGAGTCAGAATTTATACTACATTATGCAGTGAAAGCTTACTTTTATTTATTATTATTTTTTTTAATTTATATGGTATCATTTTGTATTTAATTTTGCATTTTATGTTGCAAACACTGACGATTCCTTATTCTAATGAATTGTTTTAATAATAATGTAATTCAGTATTCTTAATTATCTGTATTTATATTTTACAATCTCTCTCTCTCTTTTTTTTATTAATAATGTATGCTTATGTAATATTTGATTCCTTTTCAGATTTCTTTTACCTATAGTAAAGGGCTAAAATAAAATCATTATTTTAAGCGCAATTCTGTTTTGCAGTTGATTCAAAGTTTAAAATTTAGTTTTAGCTATCTGTTTAAAAAAAGTGCAAATGTTTAAATTCAAACTATATTAGAAAAATTTCTTTCATGATATCTACATCTTACTATGATAAATACAAACAATGAATTATTGAATTTTATGAATATACTTTATTAATCATACTTCATATCTATTAGTATATATATACATGGCATTTAATTCGTACTTATTTTTGTGCACGAATTTATATACGAATCCCCTGACTATTTCTATTCATATTTTCTGATCTTGTAATGGGTACAACAGCCATTGTATCAAGAGACTCGGTAGAGTCTCAAGTGACGCAAGCGGAAAAACAAACGAATGCCACGACACTCAGCGGAATATATATACAATAGACTATGTCTTTCGTAAAGTATTAATTAATACTTTTAAATAACACATATATTTGGATAAATTAATTCTACTTATAAACTGATTCTTATGCTCATAATGTTATAAGTAATGATAGTTAGTTAGATTTGATATTGTTTTGAGGAGAGATCGAAATAACTCGTAAAATATCTTTAACACTTTTTTAGGAAAAAAATTATCTCAAATTACAATTTTTATTAACGAATAACCTAGATATTTGTATAAAATTTATCCAGTACCTCAATTAATCCTTTTGTACGTGATACTGTAAGTTATACACTGAGAAAGAAAATATATACCGCCTTCATCTAGAATGAATAAATGGTCATTTTCTAAATCCTTAAACTAGAAATATAGATTTCCGAGCTGTGCGCATAAGGCACGCCAATAAACTGAATAAACGAAATGGTCGAGAATTTCTAATCTACGCATTTCTAGATGGTGAAACTATATTCTAAATATTCTGAATATTCTGAATTTTTTTATTACGAGAAATTCTCGCTTGATTTTCTAGAATTGGGTCATAAACCAAGATTATAGCTGCTGAAACCCGTCTCTTGTATTGACATTTATTTGGAGATATTTTCAAGTAGATTTGTTCCCGATAGTATAGGCAAACACTAGAGGTGAATTCTAGAGGTCTCTAGAATTTGCTTTCGAAGGGACTAGAAAATTTTTTATATGAAATTTATAAGGATGACATGGAACTATTTTTTCTAGAGCCACAATTTAGATTCAAGATGTCAGTTATAGAATTTTATCTCAGTGCCTTATACTCATAGCTCGGAAATCTATATTTCTAGTTTAAGGATTTAGAAAAGGACCATCTATTCGTTCTAGATGAAAGCGTAATATTTTGTTTGTCAGTGTACAGGCATTATTATTTATTTCCCTTGTTTCAGGTAGCCATAAAGTAAGCCCGTTCTTATATGAATAAAATATTACATTAACGTTCTGGAAAAAGTTAATAAAACATAAAAGAAAATGTGGAAAATGCATAGCTTTGCATAGTGACTATTTAGTGAGGTTTTAGGAATAGAAAATTAAAAATGATTTATACTTTGTTGATAATTAAAACTTTACCTATATAATATGCTTATTTCTCTGACAAAACATTCTGTAACTGACATCTAGAATCTAAACTGTGGCTCTAGTAAAAATAGTTCGTTCCATGTCATCCTTATAAATTCTAGTCCCCTTTGAAAGTGAGTTCTAGAAACTCCTATTAGAATTCTAGAGCATTTGACTATATTATCGAAGTCAAACCTATTTAAAAATCTGTACAATTAAATGCGAATACAAAAGACGATTTTTAGCAACTGTAATCTTGGTTTATAACTCAATTCTAGAAAATCAAGAGAAAATTTCTCGCAATACAATGGATTCCTAATATTTAGAATATTCATAATATTGTTTCATCAACTGGAAATGCATACACTAGAAATTCTCTATTATTCCGTTTATTTAGTTTATTGACGTGCCTTACATGCGTAGCTAGGAAATCTGTATTTCTAGTTTAGAGATTTAGAAAATGGCCTCTTATTCATTCTAGATGAAGGCGATCTATATTTTTTCTAGGTATTGTACTTATTGTCGGTGTTGTATTCATTAACACAAAAATTTTACATATATATATATTTTTTTTTTAATGCAAAAATTGTATATAAGCACGCGTATAATAATAATATTTTGATAAAACTATTATTATAATATAATATATCTGTTTTATTTTAAAAAATTAATTATTTTATTTTTATTGTAATTATAAAATGTATATCTCAACTCAGTAACAAGCTCATTTATTTTTATAGTTTATAAAATATATGCATGGTAGTTGTATTTTTACCTATTTAATCTCATTGGCAATATTAAAAATCAAACTTTACAATTAGGTTCTACTTAAAAACGCTGCGTAGAAATCTTAAGAATAACAAATAAACATTAAGTTTGTAAATTAATTATTTTTTCTGCTATATATAAAGGAAGAAAATATTGAATTCAGAAAAATTTTCGCCCATCGGTTTTCAATGGATTTACTTATTTTGAGATGTCTTGATCAAGATTTAACCATTTTTATAGAAAATGTCTGACTGTCTATTTATGTATCTAATAAATTTTGGACACTGTATCTCCCGAAACAGTGAACTGAATTCAAGTAAATTTGATATTTGGGTGTACTTTAGCTAAACTTAGTACTTATTCCATTTGAGGATCAATGGCTCAACAGGTCGAACTGTCATCCTACGTTCTCATAATTTTAAATATGGCAGTGTAGGATGTATTTTCATACAAGTGTACATATTGAGAATAATTTGTAGCTTAATAATGTAAAATAAAAATAAATAATAAAATTAAATAATATAGTTTAAATACTAATAGTTAACTAAGCAAACTATTTCGTATATGAAGAAGCATTCGTCAACACCTTTAAAACGAATGTTTGAACGATATATATATGATACTTAAAAACAAGTTTATCATTTTTTTCCCACATGAAAAAAAAAAAAGAAAAAAAAGAAAAGAATAGAAAAGAAAGAAAGAAAACTTCAGTGGGTCACAAAAGTGAATGAATGGTATATACGTTTGACAATAGTGTATTTACTGACTAAAACGATTGCCTCTGAGATAAAAATCGTCTGGATTCATCACAGGAAATAATTTTTCATAAATAATAATTTTAATCAGATTTTTAGCGCGCGAATACGCAAGCGAAAATATAGAAGACAGTTTTCTTAAAGCCACAATGTACTTACTTTTTTTTTTTTTTTTTAAATAAGATTCATGATTTAATAAATTAATTATAATTTCTATAATAGTAAAATTAATTTTATACTCTAAATAGTAATGGAAGAAGAAAATATTATTATTATTATTAGATTTCCTAAAACGTCTTCATATACTTAATACTAATATTTACTATTCAGAAATTTTTCGAATCTTATGCTGAAGAAGATTCAAATTTATTCATGTTGTTGTCTAGAAACTTTATCAAAATAAATATGTCGGACGTCAAAGTACTGGGACTGACATGATATTAGAAATGAATATGATCCTTCAGAAATAAACTTATTGATCGAAGCAATACTCTTATAAATGTGAGGAAATTCTATATTAAAAAAAAAAAAAAAAAAAACTTTGTTTAGGAATTTTTGTAATTTATTGCTGTATAAGGCTAAGAATAAAAAATTTGGAGTGACTCCACTCGACTTTCCGAACATTGAGTAATTAACAGTTTTGTATATAACGTAAAGAAAGAGGAGTTGTTAAACAAACAAAAGAGAGAAAAACATAATAGAGTGTTTGAGTATGTTTCTCCATATATTACACGATGTTTTTTTTTAACGCTACTGAACTTTGAGCCCATAAGATCATAATGATAAAGAATTTTTCGTTGTGTTCCTGTAAAAACCTATAAATGCTAGATTCACCAAAATACTTATAGTTAGTGCAACAGTGATATATATTATATATGTAAATTTTCAGCTCAATTGAATAAAGCGTTTAGATGCTATCGCAATTTTAAAAATTTGGTCCCATAGGCCATAATGATAAAGAATTTTTCTTTGTGTCCCTGTAAAAAACCTGTAAGTGCTAAATTCACCAAAATCTATACAGTTGGTGCGACTGTGACCTATAACATGTGTACAAATTTTTTGCTCAGATTAATAAAGCGTTTAGACGCTATCGCACTTTTAAAAATTTGGCCCCATAGGCCATAATGATAAAGAATTTTTTCTGGTGTCCCTGTAAAAAACTATAAGTGCTAGATTCACCAAAATCTATAGGGTTCGTACTATGGTGACTTACAAATATACGAACCAAATTTCAGCTTATTCGAACAAAGCGTTCAGACGCTAGCGAGTTCATTCACAGACATACGCACATACATACTCATATACATACACACATCATCGTAAAAATAGAGGAAACGGTCTCGGGGTACCTCTAAACGTATAGAAACGTCAAAATCTCAAACTCGGAGTTTTGACATGATTACAATACTTTCCTCATTATAGTGTTCGGAAAGTAAAAATAATTATTCAAGAATTCAGTCTTATAAATTTACAATACATGTTTAATTGGATAGTTCGTTTTTGAAGTTTTGAGGATGTCACTTTTTTGAATAATAACAATTTATTTAAAGCAATCCTTGCATTATTCGCCAGAACAAAAGTACTGGATCTATTACTAATAATGTCTATTAAAAATGTGGTATTTAAAATAGTGTTGGTGCTTACACCAGAAATATTTAACAATTTTTATAGTCAACTATTTATAATTATAATATTATTCACACAGACCTAAACAAAAGTTGAGATTCAGAATGTAACGAAGAAAATATTTTGAAAATAACTTTTATGTCTATACATTTGCTAATAAGACAAAATAAAACAGTGTTTTTATTAAAAAAAAATTGTTAGGGAATTGTATCAAAACATTTAAAGAATTATTTACAACTAGTACACCCGTGCGAAATTGCCACACTTTTATTTCTTTTCTTATTTAACTTTATAATTTGAAACTCATAAATACTATACCAATTTCACTACCAAATTAAAATTCTAATTTAACAGAAGCCAAATTGTTATCACAACTAAATTAACATTGTGCAACAGTGAATTCAAAATCATTCAAAGAAGATTTAAAAATAAAATTCATGGTTGACAACCCAGTTTTCACACTTCGGCAGCAGTACAGTTTTAGTATAGGACCTCCATGACGACTTTTAAATAATTTATCTCGCCATCTTGGCGATAACTTTTTATTTATTTATTTTGGCACAGTAAAAAAAAAAAAAAAAAAAAAAGAATTCCTTTTTTTATTACATTTTTCATGATTGTGTTTTTTAGTCAATTTATGATAATAATTAATAGTCTTGTTATATATAATTAATATTATTGTTATATTTAAAATGGTGCTTGCAAAGATTCTGAAGATGCAACTTTTAAAAATCCATTTTTCCATAAAATAATCTCATCAGACAAATGTCGTAATTTTTTTTTCTTTTTTATTAGATCATTCAGCTGAGTCCGCGTGCTTAAATATTATCCATTAATTATTATTATTTTTTATCCTCGCGTATTTTATTAATTACATCCCTATCGTATCGTTTCAACAAAATATAATCGGAACTAGTCCACGTTAGAGAAATATTTTATAGATAATAGCATATTCAACACACACACACACAAAAAATAAATAAAATAAAATAAAACTAGTATGTTGTGTATAGTCTTTTTCCTATATTATCTTATAGAAATTCACTCAGTTAAAATATTGATTAAGTTATTATTGATTAAAATTATTTTCCGCGATGAACGCAGACGATTATTATCTTAAAAGTAATTACACTAAATGCCGAAAGAAAATCAATTTTGTGCCGACATCAGAAAATATACGATTTTTTTTTTTTATCGATAACTTTGTTTTATATACTATCACAGATCTATAGTTTAACTATTCCTTTTAAATGTATTGACGAGTTATTTTCAAATCGGCATCTAACCCGTTAAGCTTGGCTCGTCCAGGCAGGCAGGGGCTGTCCATAGGTTTCGATGAGTTATTTTCAAAGATACCCACATTAAAAATTTACCCCCCCCCCCGGTGGATTACTTCCCAACCAGGGGGAGCAATGCTCTTACATGCACACAATTTTTTATCTAGTTTACTACCGCTTTTTATCAATATTTCGTATCAGTTTTATTATCATTCGTTAAAAAAAGAAACGTTCATTATGTATATTCAAATGAAATTTTGTCGCATGTTGCCATTTTAAAAATTATTAAAAAGTGGAATGACAACACCACCTTTTGAGCGATTGATCCTTAAATGTAATCAGCACCAGTTTATGTCAAGGTCCAACTGAATAGAGAATTTAGTCAAATTTCGTTCATTGGCTCCTGAGATACAGCATCCACAAAATTTTTGATACACACAGACATACATTTTCTAAAAATAGTCAAATCCTGCTCAAGCTATCTCAAAACGTGTAAATCCTTCGAAAACAGAAGGTTGAAAATTTTGAAGAATTTCACTTTCTTCTTATGTAGAAAAATATATAAAACATTATTTATGATACCAAAGGAAATATATAAATAGCTCTCTTTCTTACAGCATAAATTGAATAAAGAATATTTCGGCCTGTTTTGCTTTATATCCTTTCTATCAAATATATGTCTGGAATTATACAACATGTATTGTCAACAATGTATTGGCTGTTTATTTATTGCAATTTAGATAAGTTTGATGTGTAACAGAAAGATTGTGAGACCTAAAGAAATTTCTATACGTATCAAGACATTGTATTGATGTATAAAAGAAAGATCTACCTGCCATATAAGAAATACCAGTAAACATTTATTTTATAGTATGCATAACGTTAACGATTAGACAGATATATACCTACAGTATTTATATTTGTCAAATACATAAAAGTATTGTGTTTCTGGAGAAAAAAAAAGAAAGAAGGCTGGAGCAGAATACAACAGGTTGTTATAATAACAGGAGACTTGGCGTTGGAATATTAAAACCCAAATAAATTACTACGTCAGAAACGCCAAAGAGAAATATTGGAAATGCATACAGCTGTTTCGGCAGCCTTAAGCGTGCCATCTTCAGTGCAAAAAGGATTCTGAATCTGCAGAATCCTTTTTGCACCGAAGACGGCACGCTTAAGGCTGCCGAAACAGCTGTATGCATTTCCAATATTTCTCTTTGGCGTTTCTGACGTAGTAATTTATTCGGGTTTTAACAACAGGTTGTTCTTATACTACGTATTAATTATTATTTTTTTTTTATGCTTTGTTGAGAAAATTTCATAAATTGAGTAAAAAGCATATTGATAAAAAGTATAATCAAAATAGTCTTTTCTTTTCTTTTAACAAAAATTATGCCAAAATAAGTAAAATGTCATCGCACACTTGCGATAAAAATTTAAAAGGAGTCATGAGGGTTCTTTACTAAAACTGTACTGCCTTTGGAAGTATGAAAACTGGTTCGTGAACCATGAATTTTATTTTGAAACATTTCTTTAAATGATTCTGGTTTCACTACTGCACAATATTTATGAAGCTAAATAATTAATCATTTGGCATTTTCATCACGTAAATTAAAATTTTAATTAGGTGCTGAAATTGGTATAATATTTATGAGTTTCAAATTTAAAAGGTAAATAAAAAAAAAAAAAAGAAATAAAGTGCGAAAATTTCGCATGGGTTTGCTAGTAAGTAAATATTTAACTTAAAAAAAAAAAAAAAAAAAGAAAAGAAAAGAAAGAAAAACACTGTAAATTGTAGACTGCAATCTTGAAGTAAATACTTTATGCAGTAGTTTATTGCATCTTTCACTAATATTGAATTTTGTACATTAATACGTGTATCTAAGGAATTAAAAAAGGAATTCTTTTTTCAGATGTTCGTTTTTCTGCATAGTCATGCTGTGTAGGGCGAGTCAAATTGTTTGTTCAGCTAGAGATTAACATATATTCTGATTTGTTTTGTGCAGGCATGCCAACATATCTAATTTGTTCCGGAGCATTAGTTAGTGCTCACCTTTTTCATCACACAACTGTTTTTGAAGAGCAAATTTCTTCTTATTTAATTGCAATGATATATTGAGGGAAAGTATTCTTCAAATATAGAAATGTTTGTATACTGCCAACTTTTACATACCTGCGAACTTTTGTGCTTTTTTGGTTACCGTAAAATTTTAATAGACGTTTTTATTTTATCTAATTAAAGAAAACGTTAACGGCAATATATAAAAAATTCTATTAAAATTTCTCGGTTAGTTGAAAAGCTTAAAAGTTGGCAGTTATGATATTAATGTCTGACAATACATATTTATTTAAGAAAATTTATTCAGTTTTTATAATAAAATTATTTGGGTTTTTAAAAGAATGGCGATATAGCTTTTTTATAACAGTACAAAAACAAAATAAATGCTTTTTTGATTCGAATAATTTTACAAAATATTCAATAAAACTGCAATTCATATCCCAGTTCATGCACCGGTTAAAATGAGACCCATTTAAACACTATAATTTCTACAGGCTTATATGTGTGTTAAAAAAACACGTAAGACCTATGAAGTACATGCACACGTGAAAAATTTGTTCTAACTATATATTTGCCGTATGTCACGGCTTGTATATTACTCAATACACGTACTAACATTAATTTGTAATATAAATGGTACTCTAACAAGAATAAAGTCCTGGATTTTACCGAAAATATGGTTCCAATTGAACTTCAATTAAACTTTTTAAATCTCGATGCAATATACGTTACCATTCAGCAATAAGCACAATTAAAAAAAGGTCTAACTTTGCACCAAAATATTGGATGAAATTAAAATTGCCAAAATAGCAACTTTATTATTATTGTATTATTATTGATATTAAACGTTGAGCCAATTAAAAAAAATGTATTGATAATTAAACTGTTACATATACTAGATTTTTCTAGTTAACATAGCTCTTTCAGGAACGGTTGAATAGATATTTCCTACCTTCTAATTTTAGTTCCAAACTACAAAATTTCTCTGGAATTTTTTTTATAAAATTTTACTGTTTTAAATTAGCCGAAAAAATCCATTTATTATCATTTTTTTTTTTTTTTTTCTAATCTTTATCTCACATTCTGCTGGCACTTGATTTTAAATTACCTAATTACATTAGGCTATATAGGCATCCTCGTTTGTCACGGAAGGAGATTCATTGAGAATTGGATAGAACATTCATTATAGGGTTTGACCTAAAAGGGAAGGACAAAATATAGATTATCTACCAGTCTTAATGTCTGACGAAATAGAAATTCCTTATTTTCTTTACCAATTCGTCTTATTAAATTTTTATATTTTTTAATGATATCATTTGTTTTTTGCAACTTCCATTTCAAAAATAAAAAATAATAAAAATTATACAGACACGACATTATTTCATTATTTAAAACATGAAAATCTGACATTGACAGATTTTAATTTAGTGCCAGAGGCCTACTGCTAAACTTGTTAATATCGACAAATTCTTCTTTAGTTAATTCGTGACGATCTAAATTCCATGATAAAGTTTTCATTAAATCAAACCAATGTGTTTCAGCTGCAGATATTGTAACAAATAACGTTGGAAGTCCAAACTGTCTTATAGCCGCAAAACAACGTTTTTTCTCTTTTTCCCAATGAGGGGGAGGTGTGCCTTGGGGGGACTCATGTCAAAGTTGTACCTTGGGGGGGACTCATGCCAAAGTTGGGCCTTGGGGGGGACTCATGTCAAAGTTGGGCCTGGGGGGGGACTCATGTCAAAGTTGTACCTTGGGGGGACTCATGTCAAAGTTGTACCTTGGGGGGGACTCATGTCTAAGTTGTGCCTGGGGGGGACTCATGTCAAAGTTTTGCCTTGGGGGGGACTTCATTCAATAAATCCCCATTCAATAAACCGACTGAAATAGGCCCTTAGCACTATTAAGAGTGTATTATAAAAATTCGACAACGCTGTACCGACTGAAATAGGGGTACCTTGGGGGGACTCATGTCAAAGTTGGGCCTGGGGGGGTACTCATGTCAAAATTGTGCCTTGGGGGGACTTCATTCAATAAATCCCCATTCAATAAACCGACTGAAATAGGCCCTTAGCACTAATTAAGAGTAACCTATAAAAATTCGACAACTGTACCGACTGAAATAGGCCTCTAGCACTAAAAATCCCCATTCAATAAACCGACTGAAATAGGCCCTTAGCACTAATTAAGAGTGACCTATAAAAATTCGACAACGCTGTACCGACTGAAATAGGGGTACTTTGGGGGGACTTCATTCAATAAATCCCCATTCAATAAACCGACTGAAATAGGCCCTTAGCACTAATTAAGAGTGACCTATAAAAATTCGACAACTGTACCGACTGAAATAGGCCTCTAGCACTAATAAATAAAATAAAATAAGATAAAAAAAATCTACTTGCGTTTATCAAACGAGAGTGGAGGTTGGATTTAGCTCGCTGTGAGCTGATGAATCATTTGCATTTAAATGTTAGGTTATATTTGTTATGTTAAGTACTAGAAATATTTAAATCCTAGTACAAAATAAAAATGTTGCTTTGATATAATATATAGTTTGTACTCTAATTTAACTTACAGCATGTTTATAATGTAAAATGACGTACTTGGAGTAGAATAATTCCTGTTTATGCCACATTTTTTAATACAGGCGTTAAAAGACTGCTGGACTGAAATTAGAATATTTTTATAAAGTGGTCAGTTTTTATATTCCTAATGTGAAATTAGATATGATTTGCTAAAAAAAATACATAAAACATTTTGCCAAAATATATATAAAAGCAACAAATTTACACTTAAATTTATCACCCTTACTTAAATTAAGATTTCTCGTAATTTAATCGACCTTCTATATTATTCTACATTATGCCACATGTGATATTTTCCAAATACCCTGCATATAGCTTTCTCAGTTCAAATGTACTCTCTATGTAGTACCTAATTGGAATTTCAGATTGTATTTTAACAACATAAGTTTCTGCGTTTTATGCAAAATTTGACAAATAAATTTTGATAACTGAACTAGCTTTGTACCTAATTTGATAAGAGTTAATTAAAAATGAAAATAAAGTATGCATGATCTGAGGTAAGCTCTTGCATATAGTTATCTGTCAAATGTTTGCAGAGCATGTGCTTTCAAATAAACTAAGGGGTTACATGTTTTCAAAATCTAAAAAATTAATATTTTCTCTTTTTTCTTTTCACTGTAAAAAAATTTGATAACATTACTCTCATATATCGAATACGTTCCTGGTTTTTATAAGTTTGGAGCAAGTTCCTGAGAATTACAAGATTTCGTCCATAAAAAGTTCCTGATTTCAGGAATGTACTGTTACTTTCAATGATCGTATATATGATGGTTACTGATATATTCAAGGGACATTATTGGTAAATATTGAACTCATTAGCTGCCCAAAATTTACCAGGAAAGTGTCGAAACTTTTTTTTTTTTACAGTCTTTATTATAATACATAAAATTTATTAAATAATTTGAACAGATAAAAGAACAACATTATAACAATATTTTATAAAAAAATCAATAAAAATTTTGAAAAATTCAGCCGCGGTGTGTCCTAGCTTCCGGTGACCCTTCAGACAAATGATGGACACGATTTCTGAAAAACTAATACACTGATCTTATTGAAATTTTATACATTTCTTCAAAATAGAATTGACTAATACTTGAATGAAGGAATTTTATTTTCGATTTCATCTTATTTTACCTGGAGTAAAATGTACAGAAAGTTGCGCTTTTCGCATACAATTCTGTCAAAACTTAACTTCAAATTTCAATTCGTTTTAAAAGCCTTCGTTCAAGCAAAAGTCAATTTATTTTGAAAAAAAGTGTGCAATGTTTCAATAAGATCAGCGCATTATTTTTTGAAAAATCGTGTCCATCCTGATTTTCTGAAAGGTCTCTGTAAACCAAGAGCCATCGGCTGAATTTTCCAAAATTTTTGGAGGAAATTTTAATATAATGTTTTTATGTTGCTATTTTATATTTTCAAAAATTTGAATAAAAAATCTTAATTTATTTTAAAAAAATAAATAAATAAATAATAGAGCGAAGTATGTATGGTTGGGTTTTACGTCGCACTAGTGCTGCGCAGATGGGCAATTGGCGACGGTCTGGGACACACCCCTAGAGGTGGTCCGGAGACATGCCATCACAATTTTGATCTTCCACGGCACGGATGACTCTCCCGCTTCGGTGACCCCCAGATGTATAATTTTTTATGGGAACATGGAGGACATTGCGGCCACGACAGATTTTACGTGCACCAGCCACCATTAGTGTACACGACGGTCTTTGGCCAGCTCGAGTACCGAACCCGCAATCTTCCAGTTACGAGGCCGGCGCTGTACCGACTGGGCTACCGCGGCCCAAAATAGAGCGAAGAAAATGCTTTTTTCTTATTCTCTCGAAACCCATGTAACCCAAGAAATAGCTTTCGAATTTGAATCGGAACACAATCATTATTAAAAAAGTTCATATTTTAACCAATGTAACGAAAAACATTATTATTGTTATTATTATTATTTTAGTTACAAAATTAGTTAATTAATTTATTTTTTAATTTATGATATGCATTAATACATGAATTACTCTGAATTTTTTAAAAGTAATTGAAATTGAAATTTAACCCTGAGAAGTTTACTATCTATATAAAGCGAGTTTATATAAAAACAATATGCAAAGCCGGTTCAAAGAGTATCCAACTTTTGAACAGAAAAATTATCTTTATTACTTTGCGGGACTGGGATCCTAATCCCCTTCGAAGTATGCATCTTGCGCCTCCACACACATAGCCCAGCGTTCCTGCCACTGCCGAAAACACTTCTGGAAGGCTTCTTTTGGAATGGTGTTCAACTCCACCGTCGTGTGCTGCATTATCTCATCTCTACTCTCAAAACGAGATCCTTTCAATGGCAATTTGAATTTTGGGAACAGCCAGAAGTCCCAAGGAGCCATGTCTGGAGAGTACAAAGGTTGGCGGATGACTGGAATTTCATGTTTCGCCAAGAATCTCTGAATCACGTGTGATGAATGCGATGGCGCATTGTCATGATGCAACTGGCAGTTTCTCGTCATCCATAGGTCTGGTCTTTTGCGCCGAACTGCATCACGGTGTCGGCAAAGAACCTCTATATAGTAGTCTTTTGTCATCGTTTGTCCTTCCGGTGCGTTTGTAGCCTTCCAAAACACAGATCACTCTCTACCAACGTGCGGCTAGTTTCGAATTGGTTAAACAAATCCTTGATTTGTGTTACCACCATAGCATCGTTTCCAAACACTTGCTGAATCTTACGAATTGTTTCACTTTGAGAATCACTAAGCTTTCGATAAAATTTGATGCAGTACTTCTGCTCAAGTCATTCAGTCATCTTTTGAAAAATAAAAATCTGACGAACATGTGTGTAGCAGCACCTCACTCGACTGCCTGCAGGAAATGGCTGATACACTGGAACGCGGGGAAAAAAATTCAAGCACATGCATTTTGAACAGACCATGTATATATTTTCTTTAATTGTAAGATGAAAATTAAAATTAAAGATTTGATTTCAAGAAATGTTTTATTCTGCATCTTTAATTACTTTCACTTAAAAAAATAAGAATACAAAAAAAAAAAAAAAAAAAATATTTTACTTGCTCTTATTACTGTTTTCGTTGTTTAATTTTAATTATTTATTTTACAATTAATAATAATATTAATAATAATAATAATCTTTTGGAGACACGTTTTACTTCTACGATACAGTATTTAACAAGTATCTCTTTCTTTCATCTCTTAAAATTTGTATCCACAGAAAAAAAAAAAAAAAAAAAATGCGTAATAAGAAATGCTACTTTTAAATGTAACACTTTTCTATTTAAACTTATTTTGTAAGTTTTAATAAGTAAATTAAAGTTTATGAGTCACTTTTAACCCATTAACACTGAGAAAAAAATCTGTAACTGATATCTAGAATTTAAACTGTGACTCTAGAAAAACTAGTTCATTGTAATCCTTATAAATTTTAGTCCCCTCGGAAAGCGAGTTCTAGAAGGCCCTATTAGAACTCTAGAGCGTTTGCCTATATTATCGAGGGCAAAGTTATTTAAAAATCTCTGTAAATAAATGAGACTACAAGAGGCGGGTTTCTGCAACTATAATCTTGGTTTATTACACAGTTCTAGAAAATCAAACGAGAATTTATCGCAATACAAAACCCAGCAAAACCTGGGATGATGGCCAACACGAGGCCAAGTGTTGGTTGCCAACAGTAACAGCTGCTGGCCCGTTGGTGGCAAAAGTTAAGGTGCCGAAGGGAATATGTTACGCCGGCCATCAGGTGGCCGCATTCGACCGATCCACTGCTGGCAGCCTGCCGTACGATCGGAATAAGTCAGTGAGCCACTGATGGGTCATTGCTGGCAGCTAGCTGTCGGTTGAAAATAGGTTGTGGGCCAGTGTTGGCAACCAACATTAGACTAGAAGTTGTTAGTGGGCCAGTGTTGGGCCACCTGAGGGCAAACATAATTTTTTCGTATTATTGCTGGCAACCTTCAGTGGACCAGCTGTGGCAAACATAAAACCTTCATATTACTGCGGGCAGCCTTCATTGGCCCTTTGCATTTTCTCATTAATGGGCCAGCAGTGGTTTGTTTATGGCTGTTTTTTTTTTTTTTTTTTTTTTTTGTTATAATTATTGTTTTTATTTATTTATGATATCCTTAATTTTATCAATGCTGTTTGCTATGCATTCAATATTCATTTTGATTTCCCTTTTTTTTTTTTTTTTTTTTTTTTTTTGTATTATTTTTAGAAGTTTTTTTATTCTAAGACTGTAATTATAAATTCAGGATTTCTAGTACAAGGTAAAAAAAAAATCACTTGATAAGTTTTCTTAAAAAAAAAAAAAAAAAAAATCTTATAAATTTACTTTAAAAATAATAATAATAATTCTCTATGTTGCATTATTTTCAAATAAGAGATATAATTGAAATATATAAACGTATATGTAATAATAATAATTCATCATTACAATGATCGAACACAAGAAAGTATGACTTAACTTAATCAATAAAATATTATATATGCACTGATAAAAAAAATCTGTAACTGATATCTAGAATCTAAATTGTGCCTTCAGAAAAAATAGTTCCATGTCATCCTTATAAATTCTAGTCCCCTTTGAAAGGGAGTTCTAGAAACCCCTATCAGAAATCTAGAGCGTTTGACTATATTCTCGAGGGCAAAGTTATTTAAAAATCTTTATAAATAAATGCGAATACACGAGGCTGGTTTCAGCAACTTTAATCTTAGCTTTTTACCCAATTATAGAAAATCAAACGAGAATTTCTCGCAATACTATTCAGACTATTGTTTCACCATCTAGAAATGTGTAGACTAGAAATTCTCAATCATTATCATTTCGTCTATACAATTTATTGGCGTGCCTTATGCGCATAGCTCGGAAGTCTATATGTGTCTAGTTAAGGGATTTAGAAAATGACCACTTATTCATTCTAGATGAAGGCAGTATATATATATATATATATATGTGTGTGTGTGTGTGTGTGTGTGTTTTCTGAGTGTGAAAGTGGAGCCTTATATAAGACAAAATACAAGGTTATTACAAAAGAATTTTCGGGTTTCCGAAGCGCTTATTTCGAAACATAATTGGGTTGCAACAATGAGTTATACATGAAAATAAATCGAAAACATCCAAGATTGACGTCCATACTATAGATGTAAGGAGCCTGTGAGGACGATAATTTTGAAAACACTTAGTGGCAAGGTCAACTGACACAATGTACGGATATGGGGCACTTCTTCGTTTGGGGATATGTTAAAGACTGCGTCTATGTACCACCCTTACCTACCACTTCGGCTGAGTTGCGGAACCGCATCACGACTGCATTAGCGACCATCGACGCGACCAAACTGAGTAATGTGTGGAGCGAACTGACATCTGCCGTATCACTCAAGGAGCACATATCGAACATCTACTTATAGTATGGACGTCAATCTTGGATACTTTCGGTTTATTTTCATGTGTAACTCATTGTTGTAACCCAATTAAGTTCCGAAATAAACGCTTCGGAAACCCGATGATCCTTTTCTAATAACCCTGTATATTGAAAAAATTAATGAGTTCTTTCTAAGACATTGATATATGAGATCATATAAAATAAATATGAAAGAAGTATAACAGAATATATACAACTAGAAGAAGGAGAAGAGGCTACCACGACTTAAGACGAGTGAAGTAGGTTGACCTAGTTTGGTGATTGTCCAATTTCCGGTAAATCCTCTACAATACTATATGAAAACAGCAATTTTTACTTCCATTATCCGACTACCGTAAGTAATGGAAATATTGTATTCGGTCCAAAATTTCGATATCGAGATTTCACTTGATTTGCATGTTTTAAGGTCTCCCGAGTCCAAAAAATTGGTTTTTGGCAATTGGTCAGTATGTGTGTGTATGTGTGTGGGGAATCTCCTGCCTATTATATCTCCGAAACTAATAAAGATAAAGCTCGAAACTCCAGAATAAAGACGAAACTGGTGTATAGAAGAATTTTTCAAATTCTGGTGAAAATTGGAAAACCGTAAGTGGGACATTCGGAACCGGAAATGAAGCCGTAAGTCCGTATCTCAAAAACGGCTCTGACGATTTTCTTCAAAGTTGCTATATAAACACTCTGTTAGATGTCCTTTTGAATGATGTAGTTGGTTAGTTCAGGAAAATTGATAGGCGCCCTGTATAAATAGTTGAATTTCAGGTACTGCGAGTGGATTCCTTTTAAATCATTAGAGCCGTTTTTGAGACACCGATTTTTACCAAACTTTGCGTATTCAGTTGTTGACCGGAAAACAACAATTACATAGAAAAGGATATTTAAAAGAGTGTTAATATTACAAGTTTGAAAAAAATCCATACAGCCGTTTTGAAAGGAATCCACTCGGAGTACCTGAAATTCAACTATGTATACAGGACGCCTATCAATTTTCCTGAACTAACCAATTATATCATTCGAAAGGACATCTAATACAGTATTTATATAGTAGCTTTGAAGAAAATCGAGAGAGGCTTTTTTTTTTTTTTTCTTTTTTTTTTTGACTTACGTCTCCACTTCCGGTTTCGAATGTCCCATTTATGGTTTTCCAATTTTCACCAAAATTTTGAAAATTCATCTGTACACCAGTTCTGTCTTAATTCTGAAGTTTCGTAATTGCATCTTTATTAGTTTCGGGGATATGATAGTCAGAAGATTCCCCACACACATACACACACACACAGACCAATTGCATAAACCACTTTTTCAGACTCAGGAGACCTTAAAACATGTAAATCTTGATATCGAATTTTCGGACCGAATACAATACTGCCATTACCTACGGTAGTCGGGTAATGGAAGTAAAAATGGTAGAGTTACTTTTTGAAACACCAACTTCCGAGATTTAAAACTGACCAACCTAAACAGGATTACTGTTAATTTTAATGTAATAACCACGTAAAATAAACGAGAAAGGATATCTAAAACAGATTTATGTAACAATTTTCAAGAAAATCGTTCGAGCCGTTTTTGAGATACGGAATTACGGTCCCACTTCCGGTTTCGAATGTCCCATTTATGGTTTTCCAATTTTCACCAAAATTTTGAAAATTCATCTGTACACCAGTTCTGTCTTAATTCTGAAGTTTCGTAACGGCATCTTTATTAGTTTTGGAGGTATGATGGTCAGAAGATTCCCCACACACATACACACACACACTGACCAATTGCATAAACCACTTTTTCGGACTCAGGAGATCTTAAAACATGTAAATCTCGATATCGAATTTTCGGACCAAAGACAATACTTCCATTACCTTCGGTAGTCGGGTAATAGAAGTAAAAATGGTAGAGTTACTTTTTGAAACACCAACTTCTGAGATCTAAAACTGACCAACCTAAACAGGATTACTGTTAATTTTAATGTGTAATAACCACGTAAAATAAACGAGAAAGGATATCTAAAATGGATTTCTGTAAGAATTTTCCAGAAAATCGTTAGAGCCGTTTTTGAGATACGGAATTACGGCCCCACTTCCCGTTTCCGATGTCCAACTTCCGGTTCTCCAATTTTCACCAAAATTTGGAAAATCCATCTGTGCATCAGTTCTGTCTTAATTCTGAAATTTTGTAGCGTTAGTTTCGGAGATATGATAGTCAGAAGATTCCCCGCACACATACATACATACACACACACTGACCAATTGCCTAAAAACACTTTTTTGGACTCAGGAAACTTTAAAACATGTAAATTAGGTGAAATCACCATATCGAATTTTTGAACCGAATACAATGCTTCCATTACCTATGGTAGTCGGGTAATAGAAGTGAAAAAAGTAAAAATAAAGGGAAATTTAATTAATTAAGAGATTAAGATATATAACCAAAATGTAAAAAGCATTTTTTTTTTTTGATTTCAGTTTAATTAATAATGTTAAAGGTATCGATAATTATGTCAGGTAACATTTTATAACATTAAAAAATCTTATGTTAAACAACAACACGACTTCCATTACCCACACGTATTATATGGTTTTTTTTTTTTTTTTTTTTTTTTCTTTTTTTTTTTTTTGATAATATGATCATAAGACATCAAATTAACCAAACGAATTATTGAAAACTAAAATTTTTCCTGTATGAGAAGAGTGAAGACACATAAAACAAAATTTACATGGCAAGTTAGAAAATAACACAAAAAAAATGATTCAGCTTTTTTTTGAAACACCAATTTTAGAGATCTAAAATTAGCCTGCCTAAGCAAAATGACAGCTATTTTTCCTGTAATAACCGTGTAATATATGAGAAAGGATATCTAAAATTGATTTATGTAACAATTTTCAAGAAAATCATTAGAGCAGTTTTTGAGATACAGGCTTTCATCAAAACAAAATAAATTTTTGATCGGAAAACAATTGCACATGAAAGAATATCCAAAACAGGGTCATTATGCCGAGTTTGAAAAAAATCCGTACAGCCGTTTTTAACGGAACGCACTTGAGAGACCTGAAATTGAGCTATTTATACAGAACGCCTAACAATTTTCCTGAATGAACCAACTATATCATTCGAAAGGGCATCTAATTGAGTGTTTATATAGCAACTTTGAAGAAAATCGTTAGAGCCGTTTTTGAGATATGGACTTACGGTCTCACTTCCGGTTTCCGATGGCCTACTTTCAGTTTTCCAAATTTCACCAAAATTTGGAAACTCCATCTGTACACCAAACCTGTGTCAATTCTGAAGTTTTATAGTTCTGTCTTTAATAGTTTCGGAGATATACTAGCCAGAAGATTCCACACACACACTATACGCAAACACACACACACACACACACACACACTGACTAATAGCCAAAAACCACTTTTTTGGACTCAGGGGACATTAAAACGTGCAAATCAGGTGAAAACTGGATATCGAATTTTTGAACCGAATACAATACTTCCATTACCTACGGTAGTATTAAAAAATTAAATTAAATTAATTTCAACCACTGTATTTGAATTACATTTAAATTTTTGATATATTTCATTCTGCATACTATGTCCATGTATTATATTCTGCATGTGTATACTTATTTGGTTTAAAGTATATTACAACAAATCTATCTTTAATAATTACCATTACTATATAACATTTATGGATAAAAAGATATATTCAGATATAAAATGGATGTAATAAAAATAATTGATAAATAATAAAAGTTTTAATTAACATCACAGAATTTGTATATTTTAAAAAGTAAGGTTGTATGTGAAGATGATTAAGATAATGGATTATTATGTCAATTTGAAATCAAGTAATTAGTATCTTTAAATAACATGAAACATTAGCTACATAATGACTGTTATCTTTAACATTACTCACTAATCTCATTTGAAACAAATAAAATAATCTGGTGTGTCACTCACACGACTTTCTCTAACCCTGAAATTTAATACTGTAAATACAGGTTGCAGATTAAAAAGTAAGATAACGATTACTGTTATGTGAACCTGTGTTAAACAATTCATATTAGGCTTCTGAAGAGTTTTATATGATAATTAGTTCTGTGTGAGGGAGGCTACCGCCCCCTCAACCCCCCGTTTCATTAATGTACCTACATTTATATAGAATTTAATTCGGTTATTAAAAAACAATTTATTAAAATTATTATTTAAAAAAATTATCTTTTATGATAATGCAGACGATTTCTATATTAGAGAAGTAGTATAACACTAAATATTTAAAAAAATTCCATTTTATTCTCAATATTAAAAAAAAAAAAAATACGATTTTTTCGTTTTTTTTTTTTTTTTTTTTTTTTTTTTTTTTCGTTAAAAGTAAAAAAAATCGATAACTTTGTTTTAAATTATCGCAGATCGATCGTTCAACCATTCGTTTTAAAGGTATTGGCGAGCTCTTTTGAAAGATACCCATCATGAAAATTTACTCCCCTCGAGGGGGGACTTTCCCCCCATGGGGGAAGGCGAGATTCCTACATACACAAAAATGTTTTCCCAGTTAACTATCTTTATTACAAAAATATATATCGTTTTATTTGGTTTAGTGCAGTGTATAGAAGTGTAGCACACACACACACATATATATACATACAAACACGTGCTCGTATATTACCGTGAAATTTTCCAGAATGAATTCAGGAAACCTTAAAACTTAGATATACATTAAAATCTCACTGTCAAAATGTGTAATGCGTATAATCTTTTTCTGAGATAACAAAATTAATAATGTAATAAACATGGTGCTTTAAAATCCAATTTCAGTTTTAGATCAGTCGACATTTTTTTTTCTTTTTCTTTTTAAATTAAATTACTTAAGTTCAGGTTTTCTTTACTTTTGATTCATTGAAATAACATTTTTGTAATAGATAAAACAATAATCAAGATTTTCAATCTTTTTTTTTTTTTTTTTTTTTTTTTTTTTTATGTAGTTTACTATTTTATTTATCGATAAAATTTTAAATTCAATGTTTCTTTTACCAAAAAAAAAAAAAAAAAAAGAAGAAGAAGAAGAAGAAAAGAAAAAGAAATTTACAACACAAATATTTAGCTTTTAATAATTAAGTAATAGTTTTAAATATATATATAAATTTATTGTTTAACAGCTCCGTTCAGTTTAATCTGTAATTCAATAATAAGTTTTTTAAGACTTTTTGAAGCAATTTTTTAAGGGAAATGCTACATATATAAAGTAAAAAAAACCAGATGTTACATCAAATAATTAAATAAGGAAGTTGATTATCTTTTAGTTCTAAAAACAAATGAACGCTCTTGCTAAGTGGTTTATAGCTGCCATCTGGTCGGTCATACAGTTGCTGATTCACCTAAATATTTAAAGAAAAACTAACACATCCGCAGACACATTTTGCTTACTTAGACAGATTTTTTTTTCTTTTTTTATTGATGATATAAGATGTTTTCAGTTGCACTTTTAAAAGATTCAACTGGAAAATTACAGCGAGCTAAAATCAAACTGAAATTAGAAATTTATTTTGTGTATACAGTTTAGTGTCTTATTTATTTTATTATTTATTAGCTGTAGTATTTTAGTGATTACTCTTTTCGAAAATAGAAAAATGCATTTCTTATTTTTTATTAAGAAAAAGAACCATTTGAAAAAAAATAAAAATACAGAATAAGGATTGAATATCTCGAATACTTATTTTTAAATGAATACTATTGTAAATTTACAGACTCTGAATAAGCATTTTAGAAAGTTAACGAAATTCTTTTAGAGTGTGTTTTACTCTTTTGAAAATTATGTTATCATAATAATATTAATAATAATCTTTTGTGACACTGACACAACTTTCTCTTACTCTGCAGTTTTCCTTTTTCTTTCTTTCTTTTTTACTAGCTGGTTTTGCCCGCTTAAAATAAATAAATAAATAAATCACTATTTTTTTATAACATTTTAGAAAAAAAAAAAAAAAAAACCTTTAAAGAATAAATAAATAAATAAATAATCATGACCTCGCTGAAAGTATTTGCTGCCTACGGTGGTGTCTTTCCCATTTGCGCGTGTTGGGTTCAGGTTATCACTGACTGCCGCAACTTAATTTTTGGGCACTTCAGTTTTGGTATTTATCAGATAAATCGTGGAGCTGCTATTACCTAAGAACTACAATTTAAAAAAAAAGACTGTAGCTCAGTATAAATTAAACATTTGAGTGTTGACACCATGTATTTTAAGACCTCGATATCTCTACTGCATTACATTTGATTTCAATTAGCACATTTTTTTTTTCTTTTTCAAACAAATTAAATAAAAGCAAATACATTTTAATTAAATTTAAAATTCAATACGTTTAAACTTTCCTATATATTACCATTTTTTTCTGATAAATACAATAAATAAAGTATCCTTCTCAAAGGAATTTAGATATATATATGTATATATAAAATATATAATATAAAACAAATAATATAACAGCCGTGCTGCTAAGAAATGCGGACGATTAAAACTGAAGAATAAATTTAAGAAAACGAAAAAAAAAAAAGGGGGGGGGGGGGGAGAAATTAAAATTAGCAATTCGAAAATATCTTAGTGAAGTGTGCAGTCGTCCAATCTATCAATTTACCAAAGTGTGCAGCTCTGCAATTAGAGCACGCACAAACAAAACATTTCGCTTTATTCATAAGTTTACATTTAATGCATGTTTCTGTTAAATAAAAGCATCTGAAGCAGATGTATATTTAATAATTTTATACATTTTCATGCAGCTACATTTATATTGAAGGAATTTCTAATTACTATGATTAAAAAAAACATGCTCACAATTCGACCACTTGACTAATCAAAGATTAACCAGACCATAATCCGATTTCCAAGGAAAATAATAATAATAAATTCGACTCACAAAAAAGAAATTTAACAAACCCAACGTGAATTAAAAAGAAAAAAATTGCCAATTCAAATTGTTACGGAATGTAGACAGAAATACATATTTTATTATTAAAATTCGTTTAAAGAAATAATTTAACGGACAAATTTTTTCTCAGAGCTGCTTATTTATGATATATTCTCTGTACCGCATGCTTAAATCAAAATATTTATATTATAAATATTTCAATTACATTCACATAAAAAATAAAATTATATCTGTTTAACTTAAATAAAGTTAAAAAACATTATTGCAATTTTAACGCTTGTAAAGAAAAGCATACCTTTTCCTTTTCTTTTAAAAGTATATAATGCATGTGCAAAAACATTTGCTTGAAAAAAAAAAAAGATTTGAATTAATTTTTTTCTTTTTTTAAGGAAAATAGATTATCTTGACACTTCATTGTTTTAGAAATCCCGAATTTCTAATCACAGTCTTAGAATAAAGAACTTTTAAAAATAATATTTAAACATCAAGAGAAAATCAAATTAAATATTGAATTACTTACTATTATATGTGTTACTATGATATTGTTCCTATTATATATATCCATCTATGAGAAATAACGTCCTTACTGAGCAATAAACATAATGAAATGTGTGAAATGCGAGGGAATTCAAATCAGCGGAAGTTTGACCGCAGCGCCCTCTTTTATATGCAGGTATTTTGCCAGAGTTGGTTCGTCAGACCATCCTGTGGATTGAGGCCACAATGAGACAAACATGCTTTTGGCCATGTGCACTTAGCTTGCAGAAGGCCAGCTGTGTTGTGCCACTTCTGTGCCACCGCTATTTTCGCTCACGGGAACCATTGTTGCTGGCAGCCACAAACGGCCCGCTGCTTAATCTACCCAAGGCAACCTGCAACTGATGGCAACTGCAGGATGCCAGCTATAGGCCATAACGTCCCCATCAGTAAAAGTTTTGCTGGGAAGATTCAGAATGTTCCGTATATTCTTTCACTATGTATAAATGTGTAAACTAGAAATTCGCGATCATTTCGTCTATTCAATTTATTGGCGTGCCTATTGCGTATAGCTCAGAAATCTATATTTCTAGTTAAAGGTTTTAGAAAATGACCACTTATTCATTCTAGAGGAAGGTGGTATATTATTTTTCTCAATGAAGGTTTACTATATATATATAAATTAGTAACTAATTTTAAAAATGGCTGTTAGATACATAGATGAGCATATACGAGGTGTGGCTATTAAATAACGAGACTATTGCTGCTACAGATGAACACCATATGCGTCAAATCCGAATGACCGACAGCTGTGCAGCGTAAAGCCTTCTCTTTCGATTACAGTGCCTCCCGTGTTTGTAGAGAAATCAGTCTGACCGTAACCTTCATTTGTGTAAGAGGTATTTGTTTCGTTTTGCCGAAAACGTGAAACGAATTGTCGTGAAATTTCACGTGAAACTTGGTAAAACCGCTAGTGAAACTTATCTTTTATTATAACAAGTTTATGACGATGAATGTTTATCACGTGTGCGAGTTTATGAGTGGTTCAACCGCTTCGAAGATGGCTGAGAAAACTTTGGAGATGATGACCGAAATTCAAAACCATGATGATCCTTTTTTTTCGATATTCATGGTATTGTGTACCTTCACTGGGTTCCTGAATGTCAAACTATTAATCAACATTACTATCTTGAGGTGCTTGCTTAACTCCGTGAAGGGGTAAGGAAAGAACGACCCGGATTGTGGAAGAACAAGTCATGGGTTCTCCATCAAGACAACGCGCCAGATCACGCGTCATTGTCTGTCAAGACGTTTCTAGCCAAATACAACATCCCAGTTTTAGACCATCCACCTGATTCTTCTGACCTGTCCCCATGTGACTTTTATCCGTTCCCCAAAGTTCAATCTGCATTAAAAGGAACACGATTTGAGTCAGTTAAAGCTGTGAAAGAAAAAGCGGCACGCCTCATGCTGGAGCTCACAGGACAAGACTTCCAGTACTGTTTCGAACAATGGAAAATTCGCATGGAGCGTTATAGGGATAGAGGAGAGGTGTACATTGAAGGTGATAATAACTAAATATGTATAAATTTAAAATAAAATGTTTTACAGCAATAGTCTCGTTATTTAATAGCCACACTTCGTATATCAAAAGGAAAAAAATAGCATTACTCATTTTCAATAAATTTTTGGTTTGAATTAATTATATGTTAACTTGATTTGATTGAAATAATAATGGATTTAATAAATAAATAACTTTGTACGTAAACAATTTTATTTTTAAAGAATAGCAAAAGTTTTTTTAGTCAAGTTAATATGGAAGCCCTTCATCAGGTGAAAAATATAGACATGATTGCTACATAGAAGCAGAAATGTGCATTCACATCTATTAAAAAATTTAAAGTGAAACTGTCTATCGTTCAATCTGAAACATCATTTGTTTATTTATTTGTTGGTTTTTTTTAGTAATACGCGGCATAAAATATTGCTAAAAAATGCCCGCTGACAGTAGCGCGAATTAACTGCGGCGACCGGGCGGCAGAAAAGGAACTAATGAAAACAAATTGCGAGTCGACAAAAGAAAGTTTACAGCCAAAATCAAGAAAATTTCCATTTTTGAATAAGTTGGAAGAGCCTTAAAATAATATATATATATATATAAACTATGCATGTAATTACTTTATCAGAAGAAATATTAACAATGCAATATTTTTCTAAAATATTTCGATATGAAATAAATATTGTTACAAATTTGTAAATAATAGTAGCTTTTTTTTATGTAATTGCATTCAAAGCATCTTAGGCAGGTTATGAAATGTTAATTTTCTGCATTTGTAGCTTGTTTTCTCATTAAAATAGCTCATTTCCATTCTAAAACCCGTCAAGAAGCTTCACCAAGGTGGGTAATGGCTTTGGCGAAAAATTTGGCAATTTTTTCGCTCCTTCGCTGATTTTTTGGTGATCTCGGCTAGAAAAGCTTTAATATTGATATCTCAAATATCTAAGCTCTAAATTGATTGGTTGAGGAGTTATTAAAATATTCCACATTTTCTACGAGGGTATATAAGCAATCGCATCCCAGCCAAGTTAGTCAGTTTCCGCCAAGGCATTACTGCATAAGGAGCTCTGCTTGGCTAAGTCAGTTTATGCTGGGAATTGAATTTATTGTAGTCAGCTGTTATTTAAGCTGTGTTTACTGGTGAAACTGAAGTTTATACTTGCTTTATAGAAATGTAATCTTCTAGAATTTCTGTAAATAACCTTTCAAGGCTCTGCAAAATTCGCCTCTCATTCACAGACAATTCATGAAACCCGAGTATGAAACAATATTATTATAAAACACTTATCTCCCAAATGGCGGACAGTCGGGTGGACAAATGTCTCACAGTCTCACAGATATTGCACTGCTAGGCTGCTATCTTGAAAAGATTTCTTTTTTTTCTTTAAAAGAATCAATTAAAACAAGGGGAAAATTTTATAAAATATTGCTCCATAACAAAAATGTTAAATGTTTGGTTTCAATTCGAAACCAATGGAAATTATAGTGTTAAACTAAAATAGTAATACTAAAACATTTATAAATTTTTCTGTACAAATATATTATTTCCATAGCTTTTACCATTTTTTTTCTTTTAATCATATTAATAGTACAATAAAACTACAAATCATATCGTTACTACATCACGATATCTTTATTAAAACTTACATTTCTGAGGGGAAAAAAAATGGATAAAATTAAAAAGCAAATTTATTAAGTTTATGTGCTGAATTAATGAGATGTATTTTTCTAAAGAATGATTTACTGAAAATGTCGAATGATAAAATTTATCTGTAAAACTATCCGAAAAGAATTTCTTGCTTGTAGCAATTTTTTATGTAGCAATAAATATATATTATTAGAGCTGTTCAAAAATGGAATTATTAATACTTTATTATATATTCTATACGATGAGGGAAAAAAATCATTCTTTATTTCATATTATGAACTGTATAAATGTTTTTTTTTTTTTTTTTTTTTTTTTTTTTTATGATTTCAAATTAAAGAAATATTATGAAATTATAAATTTACAATTTCAAAGTTTATAATACTGAATTTACTTAAAGAAAATAAAGAAAAGATAAACTTTCATTTATATAATATTTCCCCCTGTATTAGAAGGAATTTTCTCAAAAAAAAAAAAAAAAAAAAGAGTTAATTTATTAATCAATTTTCATTTAAATATTTCATTGTATATTAATTTACAGTACTACTTTTGTTTCAATTTCAGAAATTATTTATTTATTTCTCTTTCTCTCTCTCTCTCTTTTTTTTTTTTTTTTTCAATGTCACGCTTAATAAATTATTTATTTTTTTAATTTAAAGATTATTTTATTTAACTATTTAATGATTTGTAATTTTGAATTCAATTGTCCATGTGTCTATTGTAATTGTCTATCTGTATAATTAAAGTAATAATCCGGTGTGGTACTCACACGACTTTCTATTACCTTGAAATTTAACGGTTTATATAACGAGTACAGTTATATAAACCTACGTTACAAACAATTCAAATTAATCTTCAGAAATGATTTATTTGGAAAATAACTCTGTGCGTGTGTGGGGGGGGGGAGGGGGAGGAGGCAGTCACTCCCCAAAACCCCTCATTTGATTATTGTACCTACATTTATATAGAAGGGAAATCTGTTATTAAGGGGACTCTACATATCGTCTCTGAAAGCTGAAACCAGTGTTATTCTATGGGAAATTTTGCCCCATTATAACTCATTAACTAATACATATTTTTTGAATTCCGTTTACACATTCAGAAAATTCGCAACTGCTAAATAATTTATCGCTTTCTAAAAATTGAATTTTTTAATCTTTAAAATTTCATTTTTAAGCTAAAATATGAAAAAAATTCACATCATAAAAGTACGCATTTTACAATCTCAAAATAAAATATTAAAAAGTAATAAAATCGATTTTTTGAAAGCGTTAAATAGTTTAATAGTTGTGAATTTTTTGAATGTGAAAACGGAATTTAAAAATAAATATTAGTTATGGAGTTATAATGGGGCAAAATTCTCCTTAGAATAACATTGTCTTTAGCTTCCGGGGACAATAGGTAGTAGAGAGTCCTCTTAAATTTAAAAGTTCATTTTAAATTATTCAGACATATTCCACTTGCAAAATTCCTTGAAACTTATAAATTTTGATGAAACTTTTCTAGTAATCAACTTATTTTAACTTCAAAATACAATAATCGAATTACCTGAATTTATTAAGTTACTCTGATAAGAGAAAGATACAAAGATCAAACGTTTAAAAATTGATTTGTGTACTCAGGAAACCGCAATACGTGTAAATAACAAAATCAAGTTATGAATATTTAGCTTAAAAAAAATTTATGTACCGTATGGGTATCAGGAATTAATTTCAATTCCTGAGCAGTTTTCCTGGACATGGTAAAATGTTATATTAAAGCACTTCCACTAATTACATTCAATAAAAAATAATGTTTTCACTTAATTAGTATTAGAAGCCTTGTATATCTTCTAAAAATTATGTACACCACATTTTACACATAAATATAATCATATATTAATAACGCACAGCGGAACCTGAAATACATTTCCATCATTTTTCTAGTATTATATACAACTATATTCGAGTTTTTTTTTTTCACTGTAAAGAAACAGTGGATTATTTTCATACCATATTCTACATAAAACTTGCCTTTACGCATATGTAAAAAATTTATGCTATTTTCATATGGTTTGGTGCAGCCTATAGATGTTAAAGCCTACTTACCTTGCAATATCTCCCATAGACGTGATGTATTTGAATTATCATGAGTGTCTCTGTACACGAACAATTTACTTCATTCCAACGAAAAGCTTAGAATAGCATTCTTATATGATACATATTTATGATTCCGAGTTTGAACATCCTGCGTTAATTAGTTCTTGAGATATGCTGATAACATACACACAGACACACACAGAGGTCAACCGCTATAAATATGTTTTTCGAAATCAGGTCACTTTAAAACGTGCAAATATAACAAAAATTCAATTTCGAAAATTTGTCCCAAAACAGTATTTTTTCCATTACATATATTGTTTCACCACGTATATAACGGTAAGAACATGTTTCGGCGACATTTTCAACTATTCGTAAAAATAAATATCAGCATAATTTCATTTAAATCTTTCAATTTTACCATATAGTGTTGGACAAATATTCACTGTCATTTAGGTTTTAAAATTTGTATCCGCCTGAAAATGAATTTCTAAGTAACTTTGATATGCAAAATTTCTACATCAAATCTTAGTTCAAATGTTATGTTTTAATTAGTAAATTTCACTTTTCGAGTAAGAGTATTAAAATAATAATAATAATAATAATAATAACACATTTCTTCCTCTGTAAAAACTGTATTTGCTTAATTGTATTTCATTATTTTTGCCTGATTATTTACATATTTAATATATAAATCATTTTATTATTACATTATGACGAATTTATACATATTCAGAAGTCTTAAAATAAAATCGAAAAAAGTAAATTACTTTATTTTAAAAAATAAATTATTTTATGTGCTGAATTCAGAAGTTTCTTTTTTTTTTTTTTTTTTTTTTTAAATCTGGAGTGACTCCTCTTGACTTTCCAAACATGAAGCAATTAACGATAAATAAATTAAAGTAATACAAGTCGTTAAATAAATAAAAGTGAAAATTATAACATGGTGTTTGAGTATATTTCTTCATTGTTTTATTTCACGATATTGCGTTTCAAATACGTTGTGCCCATAGATCATAATGAGAAAGAATATTTCGTTGTGTCTCTGTAAAAATCTATAAGGGCTAGATTTATCAAAATCTATACAGTGTGCAGTAGTGAACTACAATATGTATATAAATTTTCAGCACAATCGAATAAAGTGTTTAGACGTTATCGTACTTTCAAGAATTTGGGGCCATAGGCCATAATGATAAAGAATATTTCTTTGTGTCCATGTAAAAAACTATAAGTGCTAGTTTTACCAAAATCTATACAGTTCGTGGGACTGTGACTTATGATACGTGTTTCAATTTTCAGCTCAGATGAATAAATCGTTCAGACTCTATCGCACTTTTAAAAATTTAGGGCCATAGGACAAATTAAATAAAGAATTTTTCTTTGTGTCCCTGTAAAAAAATTATTAGTGCACCAAAATCTATACAGTTTATGCGACTATGACTTATAATACAGGAGTTGTACTCTCCTCCCTTTTTTCAGGACCCTCTCAGGAATGGAAAAATAAATAAATAAATTTATTACTACCACTATTTTTATACAATAATCTCTATCCTGTATAATCATGGCACATTACTATGAATATATCCAGAAGTATTTTTGCATGAAATTTGTGGTGTCATAAAAGGCAAAAAATTCCATTATCTCAGTGTGCCTTGAAAGAAGGGTGAAGAGTACACCCGATAATATTTGTATAAATTTTCAGCACAATCCAATAAGGTGCTTAGACGCTATCGCACTTTAAAGAATTTGAGGACATAGAACATAATGATAAAGAATTTTTCTTTGTGCCCCTGTAAACAAACTATAAGTGCCAGATTCACAAAAATCTATATAGTTTGTGCGACAGCGACTTGTAACATGTGTATAAATTTTCAGCCCAGAAGAATAAGGCGTTTAAACGCTATCGCACCTTAAATAATTTGGACCCATGTACCGTAACGATAAACAATTATTCTTTGTATCCCTGTAAAAAAACTATAAGTCCTAGATTTACCAAAATCAATAAGATTTGGTCTAGGGTGACCTACAACATATATACTAACTTTCACCTTATTCGAACAAAGCGTTTAAGCGCTGTCATGTTCACTCTTATACATACACACACACACACATACAACATCGTAAAAGTAGCAAACATAAACTCAACAGACCTGAAAACGGATAAAAACACCAAACTCTCAAAGTCAGATTTTTAAAATGATTACGATACTTTCCTTACACATGTATGTTCGGAAAGAAAAAAGTGATTTATTCTGAATGTAGAGACGTAAAATATATGTGTAAAATAATACTAAATAAAGTTCTTGGCCGTAGAAATTATTATTTAGCAAGAAATGTGAATTTATAACGCAGTTCTAAATCGGAATTATTAATATTTTTGATAGATTAGTACATACGATGAAGGAACAAAAAATAATAATCGCTTATTTACATTTCTGAATAGGATGGTTGATATTAATTTTTCATGTAAAGAAAGTATTAAAAATAAAGGAAGCATTTAATAAAATAAATTTTTTTTATTTGAAATGTCGTAGTTTTGTTTTTAAGGGCCCTCTTCACTCACCGCCACCGGAAACCGAAGCTAATGTTATTCTATGGAAAATTTTTCTTTACAAATAACTTATTAGCTAATACAGATTTTTAAATTCTATTTTAACATTCTGAAAATTCCCAGCTGTTAAATTGATGGTCCTTTTCAAAAAATTATTTTTTAAATTTTATATATTTTATTTTGAAGTTGCAAAATACGAACTTTCAATATGTTAATTTTTTTCCTTTTCCAATTTCAAAATAAAATATTAATAATTAAAAAAAAAAAAAAAAAAAAAAAAACATTTTTAAAAAAGGTCCGTCAATTTAACAAATGGGAATTTTCTGAATTTGAAAGCAGAATTTAAAAATATGTATTAGTTAATAAGTTATTTGTAAAGAAAATTTCCCCATAGAATAACATTGGCTCGGACTTCTGGCGACGGTAAGTGAAGAGGGCCGTTAATTTAAAGAAACAAAAACAAGCTTTCTAACAAATATTTTTCAGATCGTTAACACAAATTTTCACAAAAGATGGTTAACACCATTTTTTTTATTTAAAATATTTCATTGTATGTTAATTTATAGAGCTACAACTTTTTATTACGTTTTCAGAACTTTCTACAATGTCACGCTTAATTAAACTCATTTATTTTCTAATTATTATTATTATTATTATTATTATTTTAGTTTTTAATGATTTGTAATTTTTTATTCATTTTCTGTATAATTACTTATTTTTCCTTCTTTTGTGATTTTTATAAAATAAACTTTTTTGTGTTTCTGTTATTCTTTATTTAAAAGTAATTTTAAGATCCGACTATAAAAAATAATAGGCTTTTTTTTTTTTTTTTCAATGTTCTTAATAATTCGAGAAATTAATACGTTTTATAAATCGTTTGAAATTTTATGAAACTTCCCTCATATCGGTATAAACTGTCGTTATATTTCAACATTGTAAATTTTCCTTTTCCTGCCATCTTTGAATAAACATTTTCCTGCTAATTGTTGTTTTGCAGCAGTTTCGATTTGATTTATTAGCATTGGTTTCTTGTTTGTCCAATAAAGATCAAAACTTCCTTCAATCTAAATTCTTAAACTTTCCGTTTCAAAGTATTTATATACAATGGTACATGATGCCTTTCATTTACATTTCTCTGAACAGATTTTGACATAGCTCTAACCTCTTTAAGGTGAAAGGACTTAGTTTAAGTTCTCATATTATATTAAAAAGTATATTTATTAATAAAAATAAATTTATCAATAAAAAAATCTTTAACCTAATTTTATTTGACCTCGAATGCTTGATGAAAAATAAATGCCGTATCATACTTTTTACGGAAAATGTGATAGGAAAAAAAATGCTTTATTTTTCTTTTTTCCTCAAATGCCATTTATCTGGAATATTTATCAATTAAACTGTTAACCCTTCTCCGCATCTTTAATTTTTCACAGATATAACGTATTAGAAAAAAATCTTCTGTTTTGTTTCAATGAACACCTGTCACAGCAAGTAATTTTATCACGGGAAATGCATTTTGTTTTTTCGGGTAGTTTTGTTTTAGTAATGATTGAAAGCGGAATCAAGCTAAAAAAAAAAAAAAAAAAAAATTATAAGAAGATTTGAGCAAAGAAATCATTTCATAAGCTATAATAATAAAATTTTACATAACACATGCAACTTTTTGTTTAAAATATATATATTTCAAGATTAATAGTGTAAGAAAGTTAAAACACTGTCATAAAAAATAAAACACTATTATGTTTAAAAATTTCCTATTCAAAATGCTATAAGTACAGATATATTAAAGCTTAATCTGTATATATATAAAAATTACGTGTCACGATGTTTGTCCGCGATAAACTCCTAAACTAAGGAACCGATTTTAATGAAATTTTGCACACTGTGTGCAGTTTGGTCCAACTTGAGAGATAGGATAGTTTTTATCTCAATTTATTGTCACAATATTGTTTTATTGCAATTATTTGTTAATTATAGACCTTTGTTACAGTTGCTCCAAAATATCTGTGAGTTCCATAAGTTTAATTGTTGCCAAAAAGAAAAAAATACGAGTTCATTTTCTTTCGACATAAAAGTAAATACATTTAATCAAACGTGAACGTTAAAAAATTATAAAAAGTTAAATTATACATCTCACGAAAATTGACGTCATAATCAATTTAAAGATTTTATTCGCAATACACAAGCGAAATGTGACGTCACTGACCGTCTGTGAAATCAAGAAAAAGATTTCTTATGTTAATCGCCCATTGTATTTTTTGTAAAAAATTATTAAAAAGCGAGGAAAATTTTTTCCGGATTATTTTAATCCCCATATTTTTGTATAGATATGTATTATTTATCATGTGCATACGTTAGATAGAGTTCTAACAGTTGACGTTATGCTGAGGGACAGTTGACCTTACTGACCCATTTTACCATTGCGGAATAGTGTTAAAAATTTATTTTAACACAGTGTTGTAAATGTATTTGTAAAAGCATAAAAAAAATTCGACTACCACGCTTCCAAAGGCATGGAAAAAGGGGAAAAAGTAGCGCTGTCCTTCAGCAAAGTACGGTTTCTAAGAAGAAAGTCACGTGGTTGTTAGTACCTAATTGAGTTATTTTGCTGTCAAATGGACAAAATTTTAATTTTAAATTTCAAAGCTCTGTCGTCCTTGGAGTTTTTCATATTTGGCGATCAAAAACGTAACACGAAAATATACAAGCTAGATGTATATTTTCGTAATATGTATTGTGCGAAATATTGTTTCATATTATTCATTACTCTCTTAATATAAGTTGTTAAAATAACCATGATTTTTGAAAGGAATTAAATGTGTGCGCCAGATAATTTGGCGATATTATTTTTTTTCCGCCAAGGATGATAGATATGAAATTTATTCCGCTGCAACATGTTAATATCTTATATCAGATACATTATGTATATGCTACAATTTATTTCACGTGACACGTGTGTTAAAAATTTATTTACGACATAACCTTGATTTTTCAATTTTGTTGCATTATTCAATCTTGTATCACTTCGTTTACTTTAAGAAATTTGTGATCTATACATAACGTTCTAAATAAAAAGTAACCATTTCAATATTTTAAAACTTATTTAAAAGTCTGTTTTATTTAACATTAAATTTTAAAACTTAATTTAAAACTTATTTAAAAGTCTGGAAGATTTTAAGTCTGTTTATTTGTTTTGTAACGCTAATCTATATGATCGATGTTCGGAACTTTAATTAATTATTTCTCTTATTTTTCTTTACTTTTTCTTTAATAACTTACCAATTTAACGTTCCTGATTAAATTTGTGATTTGTATATGTATTTTGCATTAAATTTTGACTCATATTTATTGCTGAAAATGCGATCTTAAAATCTTGCAATTTTCTTATCTTAACCCTCAATACTTTCTTTCTTGATTAACTTGAATTTACTATTAAAATTTTAACATACTCAGAATCTTCTCACCACTTCGTTAAAATATATTAATCTTTTCAGTAACATATTAATCAGTATATCCCTACAACAAAATTTGGCGATTTTTTGTTGGCGATTATGGCTAAATCATAAATCTATAAATCATAAATGATAAATGATAAATGACAATCTAAATCATAAATCAAAAACATAAAATAATAAATCCAAAATAAACAACATATAGGCTGCCATATTATATCACAAACAGTCCAGAGCGACATCGCTATCGTTCAAAACGGCGCCAAAGAAAAATCGCCAAATTCAGCTGTGGGGATATACTGAAGTTAAAATTATCCGAATATAATTACTGAAGTTATATTATAACTTATAGTTGTGGGTAACAACTATAGTATTTCCCCACAACTGGATTTGGCGATTATGGCTAAATCATACATCTAAAAATCATAAATGATAAAATCATAAGCTAAATCATAAATCTAAAATAAAAGCATGCAGGTTATCATATTTTATTGCAAAGAATACAGAACGACTTCGTTATCGTTCAAAAAGGCGCCAATAATAAAAAAAAAAAAAAATCGCCAAATCCAGTCGTGGGGAAATACTATATACCTTATCAAATTATCAACGTATTACTTAGACGCAGCAACGCGTGGCCGGGTCTGCTAGTATATATATATATATATATATATATAATATATATATATACACTGATGGAAAAAAAAATCCCAACACCAGGAAGGAGCTGTGCTAGATAAACGAAATTTGGTAGGCGTGTTTATACATCTGAAAGATGACGTCGATTCAAATTTCGAGCTACGCGCATAAGTGTGGAGCTTGTAGCGACACTATGAACATGCAAATGAGGTTTTCTTTAAATAAGCGCTGTAAGGTTCGTGATCGTTATTTACAGTTGAGATTTGACGCAGTGGGTTAATGTTAGTCAAGGATGCCTCTAAGAAGACGAAGAAGCCATTAGCAACAGCTCTCTCAGTTTGAACGAGGTCGTGTAGTAGGGCTACGAGAAGGTGGCTTTCTTTCCGCGATATTGCAGAAAGACTTGGCAGGAATGTATCCACTGTGCATGAGTGTTGGCAGCAGTGGTCAAGGGAAGGTACCGCCTCAAGAAGACCGGGTTCCGGGCGGCCACGTGGCACTACTGAGAAGGAAGACCGCCGTGTTCAGCGTATGGCTGTGGCTAATCGTACTGCGTCCGCAGCTGAAATTCGAGCTGCAGTTGGATCCACAGTGACAGATGCGAATTACTAGTAGGGGCATGTCTCACCTTTCGGTTTTGAGGTATAGCGCCACCTTCCAGAAAAAGACCTACGAGAGGTTCCACATCTCTTAACCAGCGGGACCACGGGCAGTGGCACGGGCAAAGAACCACCCGCGGGGAAGGAAGAACTCCCCTCGCCCACCTGAACTAGACTGCTCACCGGCGGGTGTGCTAGGCCGGGGCCAGGAAAACACTTGAGCCTATAAGAGAGAACAAGGCCTGGCAGTGAAGAGAAGGCTGCAGTGGCTGAGGGACGCACCTAGACGCCTCGTGCCGCCATCGGGTATGATCCCCGTCAAACAAACAACCTTTTACTTTTCGAGCGACGAGTGGTTGTGGCCCCCCAGGCCAAAAAGGCATAAAGCACAGTTCAACGCGGAGGACCATCTATCCACCCGCCAAGCTTCTCGCCCGCGCTGCCTCGTTAGTTCACCGACGAAGCGGCTATCCAGGGGCACCAACTCGGAGGTGAGGTCAGCCGACGCAACTAGGACCGCTACCTGAGGGGTAGAAAGGTCCCAGGGGCCCCCACCACAGTGACACAACGAACTGTTACAAATCGGTTACTTCAAGGACAGCTCCGAGCCAGACGCCCTGTAGCGTGCATTCCACTGACTCCAAACCACTGCCGTTTGCGACGTGAGTGGTGTCAAGCTAGAGCTCATTGGAGGACGGAGTGGAGATCTGTTGTGTTTTCTGATGAAAGCCGGTTCTGCCTTAGTCGCAGTGATAGCCGAGTGTTGGTTAGAAGGAGGCCAGGTGAACGCCTGCTAGCGACCTGTCTGCGGCCTAGACACACAGGGCCTACTCCTGGAGTTATGGTTTGGGGAGCAATTTCGTATGACAGCAGGAGCACTCTCGTGGTTATCCCACGAACCCTGACTGCAAATTGTACGTCAGTCTAGTGATACAACCTGTTGTGCTGCCATTCATGAACAGCATTCAAGGGGGTGTTTTCCAACAGGATAACGCTTGCCCTCATAGCACTGTTGTAACACAACATGCTCTACAGAGTGTCGACATGTTGCCTTGGCCTGCTAGATCACCAGATCTTTCTCCAATCGAGCACGTATGGGACATCATTGGACGACAACTCCAGCGTCATCCACAACCAGCATTAACCGTCCCTGCATTGACCGCCCAAGTGCATTGGCATGGAACTCCATCCCACAAACTGATATCCGACACCTGTACGACACAATGCATGCACGTTTGCATGCTTGCATTCAAAATTCTGGCGGTTACACCGGTTACTAATGTACCAACATTTCATATTTGAAATGGCTTTTCTCGCCAATGGCTCTACCTGTGATCTTGAAACTTTAATCAATTAAATATGTTACCTAGACAAATGTATTGCTGAAATTTCATTACTGTACAATAAATTTTTCTTCGTGTTGGGATTTTTTTCCATCAGTGTATATATATATATATAGCAAATAAACCATCTAAAAAAATATGGAATTAAAATATGAATTTTATGCAATAATAAAATATCATATGTTCTAAAGGCATAAACTGATAATGGTAAAATAACTAGGATCAAATCCAGAAAAAATAAGTTGTAAGTTATTTTACGCATGCACTTACATGGCTTAATTTCTCCTTTTATTGTAATGGATTATGAACACATAACAAAAATATTTTGAATATTATTATTAAAATATTTTTATATGCATAACTTATTTCAAATAAAATTTTATGCGTTATTTTCATTAATAACTAGTATTCAAAAATGATGTATTTAGTAATATGTTATCGTTGAAATGTATTAATTTTAAACGTTTTACATTTATATTCCAAATGTATAAAATTATATAAAATCCTGTATTAAACACATGCAAAAATTATATGCTTTTAATCACATTTTATTAGGTATTTCCTCATTCCTCGTGCTATCATATTACACTGTAAATAGAAGCGTCTTAAATTCAGACAGAAGTGTGTCTGAAATGTCAATTCAGACACATAAATGTCTGAAACACTTACGCATGCAAAATTTCAGACGCATGTGCTGTCTTAAATTAAGACACGTAAGTGTCTTTTTTATAAATGAGCTCAGATAAGTGTCTGAATAAGGTCGATATGTCTGAACTTAAGACATATAACATTTTCAGACACATAAAATTTCAGACATTTTACAATTTATGCACTTAAAAATTCAGACATTACAAATTTCAGACACTTAAAAATTCAGACATTTGTATTACTTAACAAATTTTCCATATGGAATCTACTTTAAGCAGCATGCATATCCTGTTTTAACATTTTTTTAAACAAATAAATTTGACATTTTATGTAATATAAGTTGTTAACTTATTTAAAATACTTAGACACGGATCTTATTCTGTTAAAAATTAAAAATCAAAGTTAATTTTTATTTAAAATTCTCACATGTAATAAATCAAAAAAATATTAAGATAAACGAAGCATGTAACATGTAGCTAAGAAAGAGAATTCGTAGCTAAACAATCTTAAACAATTTGTGCATCATTGATTTTTTTTTTCGCGTTTTAAAAATTATTTTATGTTTCCCTACACTTCAAAATGTAAAAGAGCATTTTTTTTTTTTTTTTTTTTTTTTGTTTCATGTATATAGTTTGTTTTCTTGCAAAGACCTGTTAAAAAAAAAAAAAAAATCGTTTAATATCCATAGGCTACTATTTTTTCATATTTATTACGCATTTTACGAAAAAAAAAAAAAAAAAAAAACTCTAAACCTCTACACATGAAATTTAAGATAATATGTATTAAGCTTTACTTCTTATGAACAGTTTTATTGCAAAGACATAAAACTTCAATTTGTTTTACGGATACTAGAATATATTTCGTTATACAAGCAGAGTACAGCGTGAACACCGACGGCTTGATTGGGGAGACACTCGACTTTGAATCAATAGGTTGTCAGTTCGATTCCCGCCGGTGGCAACGGGGACTATTATTGTAAAAATTATTAATATATATATTCTGTGCTCTAGGAGATTCTAAAACCTATTTCCCACAGGCAAACAGTATAATACGCATCTTTTTAATTATGAAAAATATTCACTTCAGACAGGATCAAAGATGGCGGAATTTCAGACGTTTCGAGTGTGAAACGATGTGCCTTTTAAGACACTTTTTAGCATCTTAAAATTAAACACCCGTTTCAGACACAATTTTGTCGGAATTTCAGACACTTGTATTTACAGTGTAGAATTTTAATTCAAGCATATTGTGGCAATCATAAAATTTTCCCCACTATCTTTTAATATGGCAGCACCACCTATTGATTAACATGCACAAATATTTAATCAAAACTTTTCACAATAAAGGTTTTGCATATGCAGTTTTCTACAATTTTAAACAATGAATGCTGAGATATGGTCATGCGGAAAATCGCAGAAGATGGGTAATAGTAGCGTCAATTGTTGGTTAGTTTATATTCAACTTAAGCCAGAGTTGTATTTTACAATGGCCTTTTTAACATATAATATTTGTTCATTTTTATGCGAATGAAACGGAAATGTGGACGGCGAAAATTGCAAAACAGCAACGTCACCTACTCATGAAAATGCACCCAAGTTTATTTAGCAAAATATTTCGAAATGGACTTCTCACATATCACGTTTTGGGTAATTATACACCATAGAAGCCCAGATTTAGTTTTCCCGTATGTAAGAAAATTCCTAGCTTACCAACTCCATCTTTCAGGCGATATGCACAATTAAACAATAATTTATGTCAACCTGTACTGAAATATAAATTTGTATGATATATACTTTAATTCCTGACTTTTACTGACGCAAAATTTTTGTCACACAAACACAGACAGGCAGACAGACATTTTCAAAAAATGGTCAAATCGTATTCACAATATCTCAAAACATATAAATCTATTGAAAATCTGTAAATGAAATGAATTAGAAACTTTAAAATGAATGTTTTTTCTTTTAATACAGAGAAAAGTAAAAATATAAATCACCAATAAGTTATTATAGTCCTTTTTACGAAGCTTATATTTGAAATTTTTACATATATATTTTCTGCTGAATTGCTTTTTAATCTCTAAAAATAAGTTCTAAGAACGAGATTCGAAAAATATTACTGTCGAAATTAAAATACCATATATATATATATTAATTTACGTATCACTAATTTACAAATTTTAAATACAATATTTCACAATTTTAAAATTTTAAAATTTAATAAAGTAATTTTATGATGAAGGTTGCATAGTTAAATACATACTTAATATACAGTACATAAAATACTAGTATAAAAATCCTAATCTTTACGTTAACAAAAGTAATTACTGTGTAAAATTTTTATAATTAATTAAATGAAAAAGTTAAGAAAATCCTTAATGAAAGACAGTGTTCGTTAGGTAGTTTGTTTTTTCTTTAGCAAAATCTCTGTACACCATTTCATTAATTTTTACGCAAAAAAAGAAAAAAAAAAAAACTTTTTAAAGAGAGGTTTAAGGAGTTTGATGAAACAATTTCATTATTATAGTCAAAATTTAGAATTTTACACGTTTTAAAGTGCAATAATAAAATTAAAAGGACTCTTTTATGTGAGTTTTATAAAAGTATATAAGAGATTTAAATTGCTTGAAGAGAAAATTTCTTTTTATTATTATTATTTTTATATCTTACTCTGATATGGGTGGCAGTTAATAAAAAAGAAAAATATAAAAATAAAGACAGGTTTTCTAAGCGAAGGGTTTTTATTAGATTATTTTGTCATTACAGAAAAAAAATAAACTTGAAAATTTCTTCAGCTTAACATACAAATTAGTGACAATTTAAATTTTCCTAAAAAGTGTAAACTCACGAAAATAAAATTGTAATTTATTTTGAAACTTTTAATTCGGGCTACGTTTTTATTTATTTATTTATTTTTGCAATACTTTAAAAAAGGAAAAAGACATTTTTTAAAATAATGTTTAAAATGTTTAAGTAATACCGAATTCTTCTTTTTATTATTTTTTTAACTAAAATTTCAATGAATCTTCTTAATTATAAATGTGTAAATATATTCTAAACAGTTTTATTTTTTATACCAATGGAATCGTCAGTAATTTTTTCCGAAAACGGACATACGGTAGACAAAACTTTTTCAAAAATAATTTTACTAATTTTGTGTTCTTTTATTACATTACAAACAAGTTATTGTTAATTATATTTTTATTGTTTTACACTGTAAAAAAATAAATAAATAATACAAAAATCAATACATTTTCCTAAAAATGCTTTTACAGTCGTCTGTATCAGTAAAGATATTCCCATAAGAAAAATTTGGGTTTTTTTCATAGACCTATTAGTACAGTGGCCGTAACAATGGCAACTTTTGTGTGTAGGAAGGTCATTCATAAAAATAAACACGTCACTCTTTTACACACTAAAGTAAGTCAAACTAGCCAACACTGATTTTTTCCTGACAAACTGTAAAATATGTGTTCTCTTACGCAGACGATATCTTTCTTTATTTTTGAATTTTCTTTTTACAATTTATGTTTCCATTTAAAATTTAGATTGTTTTGACTTTAAAATATATTTTATTTTAAGCAATATTGATTATGCGTTTCACATTTTTTTATATATATATATTTATTATCATTATTATTTTGTACTTTTTTAGTATTTATTTTTTAATAATGCTTATACTGCTATAATTAGTTCTTTAACAAATAATAATTACATGTGTTATCTGAAAATATACGCAATATTGTTTTTATAATAATTTATTGGAATTATACTTATTTCTAAATGATTGTATTAAATGAATTTATATATATATATATATATATGTATAGGAAAATCCGAAACTATAACATTTTCCACAAGTTTTGCTTCCTTTAATTTTTAGTTAAAAAAAAAGAAGCAATCAAAACAAATAATTGTCAATAACGTGATAACTGACAAAAAAAAGTCAACATTTTTCCAGCAATCTGCCGACACATCTTCGCCACATTTTCATATACTCCCGTAATAAAACAATGCTCAGTCAAAACAATGCTATAGTAATAAAACTTGTATTCAGTGTAGAGTAGAATTGTGTTGTTATCGACAAAGAATAGTATCCTAAACAGTAAAAATAATTGTAATTTTTTGCCCTTAACGAAAACTAGTTGACATTTTTAAAAGCACAGATCCTTTATTTTGTTATTCAAATAATATATATATATATATATATATATATATTAAACAGTTATTACTTTTTTTTTCTTTTCTTTTGCCCCAGATTATTTATTTTTTTTCCTTTTCTAAAGTAATAATTCCATTAAAGTTATTTATATAATTTATCTTGCTTCATTTCAATTGTTAAATAATGCAGGTATAATAATATTTCCAAAACGTAATTCATATTGCATGTTTTTTCACTTGTAATTACAGCCATATTATATTAAAAATAAATAAATAAATAAAAATAAATAAATAAATCCATAACAGATTTTGAAACCTTCGCTTGATTTTTAAAAACATCACACCAATGTTCTTCTTAAACAGCCGTTTTTTTTTTTTTTTTTTTTTTTTTTTTTTTTACTTTTGAGCATATATATGTAAGGAAAGTATTGTAATCATGTCAAAAATCCGAATTTCAGATTTTGATGTTTCTATACGTTTTAAGATCCCCTGAATCCGTTTTCACTATTTTTACGATGATGTATGTATGTGTGTGACTGAACACGCTAGCGTCTAAACGCTTTGTTCGAATGAGCGGAAAGTTGGTAGGCATATTGTAAGTCACCGTAGCACGAACCCTATTATTTTTGGGAAATCTAGCACTTTTTACAGGGACACCAATAAACATTCTTTACCATTATGGCCTATGGGGCCAAATTTCCAAAAGTATGATAGCGTCTAAACGCCTTATTAATATAAGCAAAAAAACTGTACACATGTTATATCGGTCACAGTTGCACCTACTGTATAGATTTTGGTGAATTTAGCAATTGCAGTTTTTTTACAGGGACACAAAGAAAAATTCTTTATCATTATGGCCTATGGGACGAAATTTTTAAAAGTGCGTTAGCGTCTAAACGCCTTATTCAATTGAGCTGAACATTTATATGACTATTATAAATCACAGTTACAGTAACTATAAGCATTTTGGTGAATCTAGCATTTATAGGTTTTTACAGGAACACAACGAAAAATCCTATATCATTACGATCTATGGGCTCAAAGTTCAGTAGCGTTAAATAAAACATCGTGTAATATATGGAGAAAAATACGCACACTCTATTATGATTTTCTCTCTTTTGTTTATTTAACAACTCGTCTTTCTTTACTTTATCTACAAAACTGTTAATTACTCAATGTTCGGAAAGTCGAGTGGAATCACTCCAGATTTTTATTTTTTTATTTTCTATTGCAATAATGGAATATTATGAGCGGTAGCTTTGACAAGTAGGTTTTTAATATAATTAAAAACTTAATTGTTGTTTTCTAATTCTTTTGAAATAAGTTTCTTACAGAACAAGCTATTTCCAGAAATTCGTACCTTCGATAAACATATTGAAAAATAGTTTCTCTAAGTCATGTTTAACACTTTCCAACAAGGTTGAAAAGTGTTAATGACTTCGGTTTGTCTGTCGGTCTGTCCGCACTCTAACTCCCATAAATATTTATAGAATTTATTGAAACTGATATATGTTATTCATGTTCACTATTGGATGTCTCCTGTTTAAAATAGAGTTTATACATCTACTGGTTTGTGTACAGGGACACCCGAAAGTATTTCAAAGCATTGTGTTCTATGAGAGGTATTTCTATAAACCATATTTTCATATCTTTACTGTACACATATCTTAATGAAATTAAAATACGTTATTCAAGTTCATTATTGAATGTTTAATGTAGAAAATAGAGTAAATACTGGCTTATTTACAGGGACACTCAAAAGTATTCCAAAGCATTGCGTTCTATGAGAGATATTTCTGTAAATCAAATTTTAATAACTTTACTTTCTACGTAGCTTCATGAAATTGAAATATATTATTTGTTTGCACAAATAATGCTTTGCATGGAATATATCATGATTAGCATTAGATTTACAGGGTGACACAAAAATATTCATTTATATTAAAAGCTATTAATAAAAATTTGCTAGAATTGTACTTTCGTTTACATTAAGCGTTTTTAACACTTTCTAACATTTGTCAAGTGTGAATATGATTTTAATTTTTGTATATGTCCGTCTGTCTGTCTGACTGCCCGTGCTTTAACTCCCGTAAATATTTATGGAATTTTCTGAAACTGATATATGTTATTCAAGTTCACTATCGGGTGTTCCCTATTGAAAATGAAGTTTATACCTCTACTGGTTTGTGTACAGGGGCACCCAAAAATATTCGAAAGCTTTGTGTTCTTTGAGAGGAGTTTCTATAAACCATATTTTAATACCTTTACTGTATAGAAACTTCAATGAAATTTGAATATGTTATTCAAGTTCCCTTTCGGATGTTTCCTATGTAAAATCGAGTACATGTCTAACTTTTTTGTGTACAGGGGCACTTGAAAGTACTCCAAAACATTGCGTTCTGTGAGAGTTATTTTTATAAACGAAATTTAAATTATTTTACTTTGCACAAAGCTTAATGCAATTGAAATAAATCCTTCGTATGCACAAAAGAGTACCTTCTATATAATATAGTATGATTAGCATTAGATTTTCAGGGCCACACAAAAATATTTAGTTACATTAAGAGCTAGTAATAAAAATTTGCTAGAATTGCACTTTCATTTACATTAAGCATTTTAATACTTTCTTATATTTTTAGTGGGAATATGATTTCAATTTGTGTATCTGTTTGTCCGATTGTCTATCTTTCTATCTCTTCGTTTCCGGCTCCTAGCGTCGGTAAATATTTTTAGAATTTTTTAAAAATAATACAATCAAGTTCACTATAGAAAGTTCCCTATTGAAAATGACATTAATATGTAGATCCTGTGCAACTAGTTTGTTTACAGAGACAAAAAAAAAAAAAAAAAAAAGTCAATTGATTAAGTTTTAGGAAAGAATTTTTTAAAAGTTATATTTAAAATCTTTCTATTGTAAAAATCATAAAAATATTCACATGCATTTTTAATGTTCTAAAATAATGTTTTGTGTAGAATATGATATGATTAACTTTATCACATAAGTTATTCGATACAACAATTACCTACACTTGGAAAGTGTTATTAATCAATGCATGCTGCATGTTTTTTTTTTCTCATTTAAACATAAAAGGGTGTGCGTTTGACACGAAAGTAAAATTTCACACTTATTCAAATGTATATTCCTTTGGAAAATACTAACGTAAGCTTAAAATGTAGCAAATTCAAATACGAATTAATTTACTTTGATCTACAAAATTGTTGTTTTAATTCTTTTTTATTTTTAGAAGGGAGGGAACAAAAACGTTTATTTATTAATCTTAATACGGTCATGTACATCTTAGGGGAAAACCACGATAAAAATATCAAGCCAAACTGTGAAAAACTAACCTCAAACTTTACTTATGCAACACTATTACTTTCCAGTACATATTGTTTTTTCACCTTATATAATTGTATAATATTTATTGTCGAAAAACAATTAATAACTTATCTTTGTTGAAAGTTATCTATAAGTAATTACAAAAAACAATTATATGCACATTTTTTTTTGTTACCTTTTTTTTTTTTAATTAGCACTAATTGTAACAATACTGACGAAGAAACATTTACTTTTTTTCGATACAACTATTTGTCGGATAAATTTGAATGACTTTTATGTAAGAAAGTTTTGTCCACTTTCAAATTAATCATATTAAGAATAAAGTCATATTTGACAAAAGATATGTATAAAATTAGATTAAAATACGTAAATTAAGTACGAATGAAGTGTTAGATAAGAATATATTATTAGAAACAAGTATACATATACAGTGTATTTCTTATTGCGTTATACTCATATATTAATATTTTATTTTGTGTCAATTTAAAGTCTTCAAGTAGAGAAAAAATAAGGTTTTAGAATTTATTGAATAAATTTAGTGCTATGGGCTAGATTTTAATTGTATCTTTTACTTTTGATGTATTTTTTAACGAAAGGTTTCTTTTGGTTTTACAATTAACATTCCTTGGAGAATTTTTTTCAAAGCATTTTAGTCTCTCTCTCCATCCTGTCCCCCCTCCCCCCCCCCCATATATATATATACATATAAGGCAAAGCTGGGAGAGAGTGAGCATATAGAGGATCGGCGGGAAAGAGTAGAATGGGCAAGTTGCAATTTCAGGTGGTTGTACAAAATCAATAGTAAAGCGCCTACTTGAAGGTATATGTTGATTGCTTAAAGAGTGTAGGCTATAAAGTAAATATTTTGTCTCGATTTCAAAAATAAATGCTTGAATTTTCATAACTCTTCGTAAGAATTTCAATACAATGGTAGTAGTAAAAAATATTTTTTTATTTAAATGATTTCTCATAAGTTACTAACCCAGACTGACGGTACTAGCACCACGATTTTCTCTAAAAACGGATAATTATTTAATAAAAGACTGAGCAGTGTCTCCTACCAAAATAGGAGAGTTTATGCTTTTGCTATTTAACGGCCCTTTTCAATTACCGTCGTCGGAAGCCCGAGGCAACGTTATTCTATGGGAAATTTTCTTTACTTATAACTAATTAACAAATAGATATTTTTAAATTCTATTTTCGCATTCAGAAAATTTCAAACTGTTAAATTGACTATTAATTGCTTTTATTTTTCTGATTTTTTAAAATAAAATATTGATATATCCATCATAATACAAAAATATTTATTTACAAATACCTTAGAACAATGTCATTTAAATGCAATTATTACTATTAACAATTTAATTGTAGTTATAATTAAGCGCAATTTCTACTACCCATCTGCGCAATCACTCCTACCCTATAAGAAGAGATTCCGCAAAACAGTTGTCTTGGTTTTATTACAGCTGTTATTTTAAATTGCAGCAGAACAATAAAATAGTAATTAAAATGAATAGAAAAAGGTTTAGTTCAAAAGTATGCACCAATAATTTAACAAAAAATAATATTTGGATTTTTTATAGTGTTTTGTTAAAATTGTGCAAAAACTCTCCTAGCTTTATCTTCTACGTATATATACATACAGAGAGAGATAGAGAGCGACAGACAGATATATATATAAAACTTATGTGCAATAGACATTATTATATAAACAATAAAGGAAGACTAAACAAACGAATAAAGGTTAAACTTGATCGAGATTTAAGATCTTTTACTTTACTTTTATTTTATTTATTTATTTATTTATTATTTTCATAAAAAATAATAATAATAACAGTAAGTCTGTTTAATATGTTTCTTTTTTGACAAAATAGTTCTTATGTTTTACTATACTTATGTAAAACTCACTCACACCAAAAAATATATCCAAATAAAAACAAAAACAAGTGCTAAAAAGCCAACATTTTAATCCTCAAAAATAATATATACTAAAAAGATGTGAAAGATAAAATTTTTTGGAAAACGAAAATATTTGGCTGATTTTATGTGAGATATTTATTTTACAAATGTTTCAACATCATTATCATTTTGTAAATTTGAATTTAATAATTACTTTCTTTCATTTTAACTTATTTATATTTTAAGTGCAGAATATTAAAAACTGGTGAGAAACAAATTTGCCGTCAGAAAATTTTGAAATAAAAGTAATTTTACTTGAACGTGAAAAACTTATTACGTTTATTTAACTAACTAGTACTAAGTTAAGTGATAAGTGTTTTTTTTTTTCTTTTCTTTTTTTTTTCAACGGAATGTAGAATAAAATAAATAACCCAAATGAAACTGCTAAATTACTGCTGAAAAATTAATTAAAAAACTGGATTTTTTTCGAGACTGTATTTGTTCCAAGTTCTGTTTTTATGATGTAAAATATTGAAACGTCTGATATAATTATAAGCTTAATATTGTTTTTAATTCTACACAGCGTCCCTAAATTCATGGGCCAAAATTTTGAGGTACGTAAAATATTTATAAAAAAGCTTTTTTTGTACAGCATTATACGGGCGAAATGGAAGGTTTTAGGACCCTTGTGCCTACCCTTTCCCCGTTTTAGTTTATTTTCTTGTCTATTTTTTATGCATTTTTTGAATGGTGCCAGGTTTTTTTTTTTTTTTTTTTTTTTTTTTTTTTTTTTTAAACACACACGACTGTGTGTGTTTTTTTAATGCTATTTTCTATGGATTTTTCACATTTTTTTATGGTTTATTCCACATTCGAAAGTGCGGTGGTGATCCTCAGTTCCTCTTGTTTCACCGCAAACATTTTTCATTTCTGACAACTCCATATTGTTAAACAAAAAATGCTTCATTATATGTATTTTGCGTACCCTTACACTGAGAAAAAGTTATGTAACTAACATCTAGAATCTAAATTGTCGCTCTAGAAAAAATAATTCCATGTCATCCTTATAAATTCTAGTCATTTTTGAAAGCGATTTCCAGAAACTCCCATTAGAATTCTAGAGCGTTTGTCTATATTATCAAGGCCAAAGTTATTTAAAAATCTCTGCAAATAAATGAGAATATAAGAGGAGGGTTTCAGCAGCTATAATTTTGGTTTATTACTCAATTCTAGAAAATCAAGCGATAATTTCTCTCAATACAAAAAGGATCAGAATATTCGAAATATTCAGAATATTGTTTCACCATCTAGAAATGTGTAGACTAGAAATTATCGATCATTTCGTCTATTCAGTTTATTGACGTGCCTTATGCCCATGGATCGGAAATCTATATTTCTAGTTAAGGGATTTAGAAAATAGCCACTTATTCGTTCTAGATGAAGGCGGTATATTTTTTTTCTCAGTGTACTGTTTGCCTGTTGATTTCGGGAAGCTGAATATTTTATTTTATACTGAAAAATAAAGATTATACTTTAAACAGTTTTGCAGATTATAATTAGAGAGTCTTGCAATATGTGTGTGTGTGTGTGTGTAATTTGTTATTTAAATAATATTTTATTCAAAATTTAGAAATATATGTTTGAGTTTTATTTTTTTTTTTACGCATATCTAAGTTACTATAGAATTAGTAATAATAATAATAATAATAATAATAATAATGAGCATGATGATAATCAAGATGATTATGATGATGATAAATTTTGATAAATACCATTTAATATACATATATTATCTTAAAAAGAGACTTTGAGGTTGATAAATAAATACAGGAAATTCTTCAAATTAAAGAACCCTAAGGCTTATAATGAAATTGCAGACAGTTGTTTCGGTAACACTAAGCGTACCGCCTCAGTGCATTAAAAAACGGAAGGAAATTGATGCTGTGTATAAGAATAAAATCGGATTCAACGATTATTTATCAAAAATAGAAATGAGAGGTATGTGTCGTATTAGCCATTAGGAAACTGAGAGATAGTATTCTGATCGAGTGTAATATTTCGAACAATCAGACAAACGTTGTACAGCGAGATCACAATTAACAATGTTTTTAAAATTTGTATTGATGTGAAAAGCTTCAAATAAATCGAGTTTATGTGAGATTTAGACTTGCAAATTATTTATCTGTATCAATTTTAAAATTCTCTCTCCCTCTCTCATTTTTTTTTCTCAGGGAATGCTTAGAAAAGGTTGTACACAGACGGCATAACTAAAATACTATTTGTTGTAAGATATTTAAAGTTTATTTTTTTAAATTGTAAACAACAATACCCTACTGCTAAGGGTGCAACTAGTTGTATATCTAAGTGTTCAACTATATACACTCACGTCTGTGAAAATTGCAACACCAAGAAGGAATGGGATTATTATAATGCTATTCATTGGGCACATACACTATAGTAGGAAGAATAATTGATTAAAACTTCAGGAAATTTAGAGAACTATGTACTGAGGAAACAGTACATAAAGCAGCGACCTTAGTGAGCAATGACAGCATTTATCTTATTGGCATTGAATCGAACAGCGATTGGATGACATGTACGGGTACAGCCCTTCATGAAGCTTCAACACGATGCCACAATTCATCGATAGTAGTTGCTGGTGAGTGGTGGCGGGCCACTCTCTTTACAACGATTAAACAGTCCTTTTTATTCGAAATCAGGAGAACACGCTGGCCGGAGCAACGGTTGAACACATTCTGTATCAAGGAAGGTCCTGATAGTACAGACAACATGTGTTTGTGCATTTTCCAGCTTAAGTATTGCGCTTTGGAGGCCTTGAATATAGAGCAGAGCGATGGGTTTTAACTTGTCAGAAATGTAATGGCTGGTGTTCAGAGTGGCGGGGATAAAAACAAGAGGTGATCGAGATGTGTATCCAATGTCATCGCATATCATGACTCCAGGTGGCGACCCAGTATGCGGCTACCAAAATTTTGATTACCCTCAAAACTGCATCGCTGATACGGGCGCCTTTAATGTGTGATCAACGACAAATCTGGACGTAGGAATGGCGTAAAGTCACCTTTCAGACAAATCACAATCCTTTTTATAGCACCAGGTTTCCTTATCCGTATTTAACGGCATTGTGAATAATGCACATTGCCAGCTGGGATTCAACATCGTCACATTGTCCCTCACCTGCAGTAATGGTATGGGGTCCCATTGGATACACGTCTCGATTACTTCTTGTTCGCATTCCCGGCTTTCTAAAAAGCGACCATTAAATGTCTGGTGAGTTATGGCCCGCCCATCTGCTCTATATTCAAGGCCTCCGTAGCGCAGAATTTAAGCGTGATAATGCACGACCGCAAGTTGTCTGTATTATCTTTCCTTGATACAGAATGTGTTCAACCGTTGATCCGGCCAGCGTGTTTTCATGATCTCGCACCAATGAAAATGACTGTTTAATCGTCGAAAAGCGTGTGGCCCGTCACCACTCACCAGCAACTACGATCGATGAATTCTGGCATCGTGTTGAAGCAACACCACCTGTAATAATGCCTCCGAGCTGAGCTCTACGTCATGGAAGATCGGCCGATTTCATCCAATCCCCACGATCCAACATGTATCACAGGAAGTGTTGATTGGATAAAATCGGCCGATCTTCCATGACGTAGAGCTCAGCTCGGAGGCATTATTACAGGAGGTGTTGGTTGAAGCTACATGTAGTGCTATACCCGAATATGTCATCCAATTGCTGTTCGATTCAATGCCTAGGCAGATAACTGTAGTTATTGATCTTAGAGGTCGCTGCTTTATGTACTGTTTTCTCAGGATATATTACTCAAAACTTCCTGAAATTTTAATCGATTGATCTTCCTACTATAATGTATGAGCCCAATAAATATCATTCTTACATTCGCATTCCTTCTTGGTGTTGCAATTTTCACAATCATGAGTGTATATGCTTTATTAGAACTATGGAGTAATACAATTATATCTAAGTGTGTAACTAGATATAGTTGAACACCTTCAATTTGATACTAATTTAATCTCATTTTAGAGCTTTTCAAGATTTCATAAATTCCTTCATGGCTTCTGTATGTACATAATTTGTGTGTTTATATGCGCATTTTGCATAAATTATAAACTGTTAGATATAGCACGTTCAAAACTTGGGGTTGTTACACCATCTAGTTATATAGTATGTTTTTTATATGACCTACCGTTTAAGAAATATCCATGAAAACTTATTTTTTATTCTTCCCGTAATAAAGTTTTAAATATAACATAGTAATAGAGCACATATAATAATATTGATAGAAATGATAAAATTACTTTCCTTTATTAGAATTGATTACAATGAAAGTAGATGAAAAGGTAAGAGGAATATAATAGCAGTTTCAATTGTGTTCAGCCGTGGACGATTTAGTGACCTTGCGACCAAATTTGGCGAAAAATTATAACTTCAGGCTGTTAAAATTTGGTGATTTCATTTCATTTATAAACGGAGTTAAGTATATTTCTTCGATATAATCATTAATTTTCTCAAAATTTACCTTCACAAAAGTGTATAAAAAACAGTAATACTGCAACCGAGTGAACTCCAATGAACTCTAAGATGTGCGTTTCTGAAAGGAAAGTGTAACAAACTGCAGATTATTGTATCTAGTGCATAATTCGAATAAAATTTGCATATTTAATTACGAACATATTACCATAGATGAAAAAATCAATGTTTTAGAAGAAATATGCATAAATTTATTAGTGTACTAGAAAGTCATGTAAATTTTCTATATTTTCTTTTTCTTTTCTTTTTTTTTTAATCAATACTTACAAAGAATAATTTTTGCAAAAATTTTTTATGAATTAATCAGCCGAATGTTACTTCTCAAAACTGGTACAGTTATGAACGAAACACATGTTCCATATCTAAATTTAAAATAATTAGTAAAAATTTGTGTAACATATCAAATATTGACTTATAGACCAGCTTTGAGGAATGCTGCTTTGATTGTACGAAAATTTCATCTTTTTCGGAAACTGATATACATCTCGGTATTTATATACATGTTTGCAATATACTAAGACAAATACTTCAAAGCTCAAGATCAATGAATGAATGTTTTGAAAGATGTAATTAGTCCTAAAATTTATAATCTATTTAAACTGCATTTATTATTTTAAAGGTTTTTTTTTTTTTAATCTAAATTTATAACAGTAAGTAAACGAAAATGATAATAATAATAATAATAATAATATACCACTAAAACATTATCTTGTTTATTTATTTTTTACAGTAATTAAATGAAAAAATAATAGTATAGCACTAAAACATTATCCTACTTATTTTGTTTTATTTTATTTATTTAATTTCGAGAATGAAATTTTTGAAAAATATTCAAAATGAAATCGTTAAATTCAACAGAATATCGTGATTGAATACTAAAGTAATTTTTATTCGGGAATATGCGATTCATGCTATTTCCTCACTCACAATTTAAAATAAAGTAAATCTTATTTTGAAAAATGGAAAAAGCGAGAAAATTAATTTTAAATTTTGTTTTAAAGAGCTTCGCTTTTCTAGAAAATGGGGTTAAAAATTGATAATTTATCAACATGATTCATTTATATAATACATTTTAGATTTTGCGTTCTACATATTTAATGACAGGAGAATAAAAAACAAATATAATGGTTATCTGAAGGATAAATTTGTTTTAAAACCTTGCACATAAATGTTTTACTGATTTTATAATCTTTTTAGCTTACTCTTTGTTGAAGGAAATCAATCAAATCATCTACATAAAAACCAAATTACAAAATTATTTAATTTTGATTAAAGTAAATTGAATGTACAAAACAATTTGTTTCAGTTTCTTTCTTAATTCGATTTGTGTATAAACCGTTTCAATATTGCCTAAAAATTTTAATTTTGTGTGTAGAGATCTTATATCTATGTCTAAATAAAAACACTTTCAAAGTAAATTAAGCCTTTGTCTACTAAGAATAACAAAATTAGCAAATCCTGTAGCTAAATATGTTTTTTTTTTTTTTTTTTCCGAGTATTATTTAAAAACAAATTTATCAAATAAAATGAAATTTAGCATTAGCTATATAATTTGCCCCAGAATATTTATAAATTAAGTTCTCCGTAAGTTTATCTATATTTAGTTTCTGTATCTATTCCAAGTATATTTGTAAATTAAGTTGATATAAGTTACGTTAAACAAGTCTCTGAAATATTAAAACCCGAATAAACTGCTACGTCAGAAACGACAAAGAAAAATATTGCAATTGCATACAGCTGTTTCGGTAGCCTAAAGCGTACCGTCTTCAGTGCAAAAAGGATTCTGAATCAGGAGAAGTGCTCGTATATATAGGAGAGGGGCCGGATTTAGTTCAACCAATAGGATTACGGGAAAGGTGGGGAGAGTGGCCAATAGGAATTTAGGAAAGTTAGCTGTGTAAACAGTAGAAAAATTAAGAAAATGTGGACTGAATATAAAATTTCCAACAGTCAGACAAATAGGGAACAACGAAATCACAATTTACAAGGTTTTTAAAATTTTTATAAATATGAAAAGCTTCAAAGAAATCAAGTTCATGAATGGATTTAGGTCTGCAAATTATTTTAGCTGAATTAAATTTAAAATTATGATTTTCCTCCCAGCAATGTTTAGAAATAGCCGATTTATTGGTTTCTTGTTTGCGAACGTAATTCATATGTTCTTTTAGACGAAATTTAAGACTGCGTTTAGTTTGGCCAATATATGATAAACCACACTGACAGGAAATACTATAAATGCCCCAAGAATTATGCATATCAATGGGGCATTTAAAGGGGCTTTTATGCTGAGGTTGTACCAAAGAAATTAAAAAAAAATGAATATAGTAACCGATGCTAGGGAATAAAACAGAGTTACTGCATGATTTTATATAGAAGAATATATACTAGGATAAAGAATGTCGTACTAAATTAAATTCTGTTTTCAGTAGAGTTTATATCTCTTATTTAGAAACAAAAATATACTTTTTTTTTTTTTTTTTTTAATTTTGAACATTTCAACAAGGTTGAAAAGTGTTAATAACTTTGCATTGTCCGGCTGTCCGTCTGTATGTCTGTGCATGCTCTAACTCCCATAAATATTCATGGATTTTCTTTAAATTGGTATACGTTATTAGAGTTCACTATCGGATGTGTTCTATTGAAAATAGAGTGAATACCTCTACTGATTTGTGTACAGGGATACCTGAAAGTATTCCAAAACATTGTGTTCTATGAGAGTGTTCCTATTAACATATTTTAATAACTTTGCTGTGCACAAATCTTAATGAAATTGAAATATGTTATTGAAATTCACTACTGTATGCTTTCTATAGAAAATGGAATAAATATCACCCCTGGTTTGTCTACAGGGATACACAAAAGCATTCCAAATCATTGCAATCCATGTGAGATATTTCTATAAACCTAATTTTACTAAGTTTACTTTGCAGTAATTTTAATGAAACTGAAATATATTATTCATATGCACAAAAGAATGTTTTTTATAGAATGCAGTGTGATTACCATTAGATGTACAGGCCGACACAAAAAAATTTAATTACATTGAAATATTTTATTGAAAATTTGCTGGAATTTTGTTTACATTTTTGTTTACTTTAAGCGTTTTTAATACTTTCTAACAATTATTAAGTTTGAATATGATTTCAGTTTATGTATCTGTCTGTTTGACTGTCCATCTGTCTATCTGTCAGTCTGCTTTCCCTCAGTGCCCGTAAATATTTTCAGAATTGAAAAAAAAAAAATATGTGTGTTATTCAACTTCACTATGAAGTGTTCTTTATTTAAAATGAGATTATTCTTTAACCACATTTCTTGCGACCATGGAAGCCTCTGCGAAAGTGCGGATTGAACGAGTCCAGTGTTAAAATAGGGGTGACTGAGAGAAAACAAGCGATAAGGGAACACCGAATAACTGGATGTTTGCCAAATAACTATCTCTGGGGCAATTTTGCATCAATCCAAACTTTTGAACTCGACCTAACTGCTAGTCGTAGGAAACGTGGTCGCACTATACTAGGTCCTGTACAATTTTTTTGTGTACAGGGCACCCGAAAAAGGCCAATGCATTGCGTTTTATGAAAAACATTTTTATAAGTCGCATTTAAATAATTTTCTAATGTAAAACCATAAAGAAATTGGCATTTATTTTTAATACGTTCAAATAATGTTTCATATAGAGTATGATATGGTTAACCTTCAGATTTACAGGATTATACTAAAATATTCAGATGCATTAAGGATTTTCTTTTGTGTGAAGCATTTTTAGCACTTTCCAACAATATTTAAGAGTGATTATGAATTCCGTTAGTGCACCTGTATGCCTTTCAGTGCTTCTGTCTGTCTGTTGGGTTATGATGTATGCAAAGAACGTTGAAAGTTATACGATACAAGAAGTACGTACAGTTGGAAAGTGTTAATAATACATGCATACCACATGACTTTTCGTTCTTGTTTAATACAGTAGAATAGATAAATGGGATATTGTTTTCATAAGCAATGGTTGTTTTTGATTTTAGAAAAGAAGCACAATATCGGAACACTGATCACAATTTGAAATTTGCTTTGTAATCAAATTTTTGAATTTGAGCTTGTCATTTTTATAAAACGTACAAAACAAATACCAATTTTTTTGTTCGTAAACTTTTTTTTTCCCATGAATATTGATTTTTATTTTTATTTATTTATTTATTGTAAACAATAGTTTAGTTTCTTTTCTTTACTACCAGAATAAATTCCATAAAATCAATATTTTTTCCAAAACTTTAATTTGGGATTTTACTTTGTGTAACTTATAAATATTTAAACAATGGAATTTAAGTTCCTAGTCTGACTTTACAGTCAATTAAAATCTATGTTTGAATAATTGAAATGTTGACAATTTAAAACATTTAAAGATAAATTGTTTTTTCTACATCTACTGTTTCTAAAAGTTTAATTTCGATGTAAATAATGTATTTTTCTTTGCGTAAAAAATAACAAAAAATATACTGAAAAATGTTTGTAACTATACGCATAATTTTTTTAAAATATATTTTTTATTAAAAATTGTCCTCTTAATAATATTTTTTTTATTGATTTTTAATATGTGTATTCAGCTTGCTCTACATCTTGGATTAAAAATAAAATAAAATAATAATAATAGTAATAATAATAATAATAATATATAAGACATAGAACTAATTGTGCTCTTCGGAATTTTATATATATATATATATATAATATAAAGGCACTCTGCATATATGTAAAATTTTATAGTTAAAAAATAAATATTGACTAAGCATTCTTATTTATTTATTTATTTTTATTTATTTATTTACTTATTTATTTATATTTATTTATATTTATTTATATTTATTTAATCATTTACTTATTTACTTATATTTATTTATATTTATTTATTTATATATTTATTACTTTTATTTTTTGCAAAGAAAAATGTTTAATACCAGTTAGTAAACTTTTGTTGATATAGTGATTTAAAAATCTTTCTTTTTTAAATGTTTGGCTAATATGTTAAAATATGCTACTGAAACAAATAAAAACAAAAAAAAAAAAAAAAAAAAAAATTAACAATTGAATTGAACGCACTTATAAAAAACGTAACACTTATGTATTATAAAAATTAAACGCATTTTATGCTATTCAAAACAACCATGGGATAAATAAAACATTCGAACTATCAAAATTTATCTTTAAAATATGTTTTAAAGTTTCAAATTTCAAAATTCGATAATTTCATGGTTTTTATCACGTATACATCTTTTTATATTTATAATGAAAAACCTCCCTTTTCAAATGTCGCACAATAATTATTTCTACATTCATATCTGATTTCAAAAATATCTACCAAAAAAATATCAAAATTTGATCAATAACTGTTATCATTCTATGCACACTGTTGAAACATCTTAGCTAATATTATTACAAATTTTCACTCCCGTTACCCCACTACCGTAGGTGATGGAAGTATTGTATTTGTTCCAAAAAATTCGGTATCGAGTTTTCACCTAATTTACACGTTTTGAGGTCTCCTGAGTACAAAAAAGTGGTTTCTGGGAACTGGTCAGTGCGTGTGTGTATGTATGCATGCGGAGAATCTTCTGGCTACCATATTTGGTGAAAATTGGAAAACCGGAAGAGGGACATCAGGAGCCGGCAATGGGACCGTAAGTCCTTATTTCAAAAACGGCTCTAAAGATTTTCCTCAAGGTGGTTATATAAACACTCTATTAGATGTCCTTTCGTATGTATTGGTTGGTTAGTTCAGGAAAACTTATAAGCGTCCTGTATAAATTGCTCAATTTCTGGTGTCGTAAGTGCGCTGCTTTTAAAACGGCTGTACAGAATTTTTTTCAAACTCACCATATTAACTCCCTTTTAAATATACTTTTATATGTAATTACTGTTTTCCGGTCAATTATTGAGTATGCCACGTTTTGGTAAAAGTTGGTATTTCAAAAACGGATCTAACGATTTTCTTGAAAATCGCTATATAAATCCATTTTAGATATCCTTTCATGTATTGCGTGGTTATTACTGGAAAATAACCAGTCATCCTGCTTAGGTAGGTCAGTTTTAGATAATGGAAATTGGTGTTTCAAAAACAACATTGCCATTTTTTATTCTTATTTTTTAACTCGCAATGTAAATTTTGTTTTATATGTCTTTACTCGTGTATCTTACCGGAAAAATTTTAGGTTTGTACTTCATTAGGTCAATTTTATGTCTTCTGATCTTATTATCTCCAAAATATGCATGTAATATGTGTAATAGTGGGTAATGGAAGTCGTGTGTTTGTTTCAAACCAGAATTATAAATAAAAAAATTTTAATCGGTAACCGAATTAACTTCCCGATTTATATATTTCTTTAAATACTTACACTCATCCAATAAATGTTCCATATATGACAGACAAAAATAAGTTTAAGAAAATCAAAATAATTATTACTTTAAAAATATTGCTTAAAAAAAAGGATTTTTTTTTTTTTTTTTTTTTTTTTACTAAAATCTAAAAATTGTTTGATTTCAATGAAATGAAAAGTAAATGGAATTGAATAATATCCTTCAAATAAAGGAAATTCATAAATCCTTATGTATATTTTTATTAAATTAAATAACATATACTTATTTGAAAAAAAAAATAATAATAATAAATCTATTTAATATCCCAAACACTAAGAAAAAAATATACCGCCTCCACCTAGAGCGAATAAGTAGTCATTTTATGAAACCAGTAAAAATATAGATTTTTGAGCTATACTTATAAAGTAAACAAATAATCTGTATAGACGAAATGATCGATAATTTATAGTCTATATTTTTCTAAGTGGTGAAATAGTGCTAGGAATACTATGAATATTACGAACCATCTGTATTGCGAAAAATTCTCACTTTTTTTTTCTACAATTAGACTAATGGTGGTTTGTGAACGTAAAACACGTCGTGGCCACAATATCCTCCATGTTCCCATCGAAGTTACACTTCTGGGTGTCCCCAACGCGGGGGAGCTATTTCCTCCGTGGATGATCAAACTTGTGATGGCATATCTCCAATCGTCCTTAGGGTTGCGCCCCAGGCCGTCGCCAGTTACCCATAGCACAGTACTAGTGAAACGTTAAACAAAACCAACCAATTAACCTACAATTGGCCATTAACCAAGATTATAGTTACTAAAACTCGCCTCTATAGTTCGCATTTATGAACAGCGATTTTTAAATAAGTTTGACTGCGGTAATGTAGAAAAACACTTTAGAACTCTAACAGCAGTTTTTAGAACTCGCTAGTAAAATAACTAGAATTTGTAGGGATGGCATGAAACTATATTTACTAGAGATACAATTTAGTTTCTAGACGTCCCACGCAGCACATAATGTTTCAGTTATGTTGCAAAATGCGTACAATCTTTTAAAAACGTAACACATTTAACCCGTTAGTTGTCGCTAGTTGGTCGATTTGCCGCCCATCCTTCATTATTGAGAGATTTTTTTATTCAATAGCCACCAAAAATTTTTAGAAGTGGCATTTGATATACCTAAAACGCGAATAAAATCGAAGAAACGTCGATCACATCACTTCTTAAAATTATTGGTGACTGTTAAATAAAAAGTGCGCAATCTGTAATAGGTGGCGCTGTCTTTATCGACTACTAACGGGTTAAGTATGCTTTCTGATACCTTTCTGAAACATTCGCCCTTTTTGATTTTCTAACTGTTAAATGATTGTTACGTATCTGATTTTTTGTTACGATCGCGGACTTTTCTATGTTTTAGAAACTAATCGTAAAGCAATCTGAACGTTTTTAAACGTTTCTGAAATCTTTATAATGTTTCAATGCTATATGATTGTTACGTTTCTGGAACATTTTGTGCTGTTAGGGGTCAGACACAGATTTTTTTTTTTTTCAGTGAAGTATGAGAAAAACCTTTAACAAGAAAAAAGTATCTAGCATTTCTTTAACACTTTTTATAAACAATATATAATTTTTTATGCAATTTAAGTGATAATATAGAGGAAATTTACAAATAATAATATTTATTAAAATAATAATGTTTTTGGAAATATAATGCATATTTGTTCTTTTTCCTACTTTTAAATTAAATAACAATTCAATTATTTGCAAGTATATTCCTAATCACAAATCGTTAAAGTTGTATTATTTGTAACGTACATTTATGCACAGAAAAATATATTTTGTTGGGATATCCGAATACGTTTCGTAGATTTTTATTTCGTTATTTCAACAATAAATATATAATGCTAAATTAACTTGCTTCGATTGACTAAAGTAAGATGGTTGAATGAAGGATAATTGTCATTGGAAATTGCGCAGGGAAAAATTTCAGTGTTATGAGATTTTTTTTAAATCATTTTATTCACGCTTATGAAATTTTTAATTATACACGGTGATTACAGTTAAAGTTCCGATTTCCAGCTGCTCAGACTTGAAAACTGCCGGTCAGAACGATGTAATATTTTACCAAAACAATCGTGAGGCAATGAAATTTTGTTTAGCGAAGGAAAAAGATAGATCCAAAATATGCCTATAGAGGGCGCTGTAGGAGTAATGTCAGAAGAAAAGCCCAAATGGATTCATTGTATACAGGAATGATGTTATCAATAGAATAGGATAGTAGGAAGCAATAGACTTCATGGGTTTCGACAACTTTTTTAGCAAAAAGACAAGAATACGTGTTTGCAGCGAAAACAGTGACAGTGACAAGAAAGAAAAGAGGAGTTTCATGGAACAAAGACATTAAAAAAAAAATAACTGCACAATTTGGAACTATTTTTTTTTTCCTTTGCCAAACAAAAATTGATTGCCTCACGATTAATCTGGTAAAATATCAAGTTAATTTCATCGGTAGTGTTAAAGTTATTACGTTTTAAAACTTCAATTTTAATTATAATCATCCTGTATATAGAAGAATATATATATAAAAAAAAGTAAACCATTAGTGTTTTCTTTTTATAAATAAAGCTACAGATATACTTTTGTCGGAATACTGCCTTCATAGTTAAAAATGAAATACATATTTGAAGATATCTCTGCTTTTAGACAATCTGGAGGACTACACAAAAACAATTTTTTGTATAGTTTCCTTAAGAGTAAAGATATGAAGATAATTTTTCAAATTTTCTTCTTTCTAATTAAAAACAAAGTTCCTTCTAAGCTGTCATCAGGGAAGTAAAATATTGTGAAGGTTAAATCTGTAGTGATAAGTATAAAGGATTTAAGTCCATATTCTTGATTTTTCATTAGACGAAAAATAAAGTTTAACTAGCTAAAAACAAATCAGAAGATGGATTAGGGAAAAGGTATTTCGTTGATTTTTACCCTTTATACCATTCAGTGGTTGTCAACCTTCATTTAATAACGGGAAAAATTGAATTAAATATTTTATACCATACATGAATGGTAAATTTCTAAATTGGTCTTTTTTTTACCAATGGATTTTCTCAAAGACTAAATGACATAGAATTAAATCGTTTATACCAATCGATAGAGAATTTTTTTTTTCTGAGTCTGACTATGTACTTAGTTCAAAATCGACATTTTTGGACTTAAATCCTTTATACTTATCAGTACAGAAATAATGTAACGGGTAAATGTAGGTGAAAGTATTTATAATGATGGCGAAAAGCAATTTTTTCCTTCTTTTATCATTTAGTTTTGGTAGCTACAAAAAATATTTACTACATATGAAGGATGAACTTCTCATAATTTACCAGATGAATGTTCGTGATGGAAAAGCCTATACAATCCTTGATTAAAACACAACAGAAATCCTTTTCTATCCGCTAAAATTTTCCAGTTATGGCGGATTGATAAAAATGATTTCATTGTATATTCCTCAAAATTTTATTGTATGTTCCTCAAAATCCACAAACTTTGAGGTTTAAAATATATCTACATGCAAAAGAAGTAAATATCTGAAAATGAAAGAATTCTTTAAGGTAGCATTTTTTGAATCGGGATACTTGAAATTTAACGAGTAAGTAAAACATTACAAAAAATTCGATAACCAGCAATTTTCTGAATACCATATTATTTATAATCACTAAATATTAACAAAAATCTTTCCCTTTCCATAAGCTTTATAGCAACAACTACGTTGAACCATTTCGGTTACTTGTTTAAAAACAATTAGCCTTTAACTTACATTAAATTAGAAAATTGAATACTCTACAAAGTATTTATTTACGTCAAAAATAAATAAATAAACGGCAAAGGAACGAGTTGTTGTTATTTTCATATACTCATTTCCTGACAGATGCGATGCAATATTCACAAGAGATGTTAGATAAGATATGTTACATAAGATGTTAGATATCATTACTTTGATTATAAATCGCAGAAAAATTTATCTGTAATGCGAAACGTATTGTTCTGATCATAATTCCGTTTAAATATTTGTATTGGGGAAAATAGACCCACATGTATTCCAAGGTAACGTAATAAGTATTACATATTTGGAATTTTTGAAGCATAAATTTTACCAAAACTCATGATATGCTTTTTCAAAATACACATTAAAGTAAGTAAACTATGTTCCCTATTTCTTAACAAAATTCTTCAATACTATCTAATAATATTCAATAATTCCAATAATTTTTATTTCTACGCTATTTCTAAATAAATCACACACTTAAAAAGTGGGATCGATCAGTGACTGTTAGCTTCTGTACTTTAAGCCGGTAGTAAAGGCCCCGAGTTCGAACCCATGTATTGCTCCTAGGGTAGACGGTCAGATTTTTTCTGTGTTTTTCTTTGAAACCCTCATGAATATGAGCTAAGATTCCTTAGAAAGGTCCCCGTATTGAGAGAACGTTACGTATATAGGTCTCCTATTGAAGACAATTCGCTTTAATTCCTACAACAATACCACTCCTAAAATGCGAACACCATTGGGAGGATTAGGTTTGTTCGTTGTCTGTATGTGTTTGCTATTCCCTAAAACTGTTTCTTGCGCAGACAATTCGCCCTAAACCTTACATCATCACCATTCTTAAAATGTGGATTTCTTCAGGAGGATTAAATCTGTTGTTTGTCCAGATAAGTTTTCTATTCGAAATAGCTAAAAAGTAAAAAGAATTCACAATAAAGGCTGATATCATATCTGTAACGACTAGTTGAAGATAACTGTATTTTATTGAATTAAATACGGATGTGTTTAACATGCGTACATAAACTGTGCAATTATATTTTTTTAAAACAAATTTTTACTTATTATTGTATTTTTTGGAATCCTGCTTTCAAACTGACTCCCCAAATCCAATCAAAAAAGCTATCCAATAAACTCGATTGATAATACAAAGACGTTTCGGGTAAAACCAAGTTATAGGAACCGATGTAAGATACTAATTCCAATATGTTGATAATGATGAAATTGTTTGAAGAATGTTTTCCAATTCAATCTATACAAATAACATTAAGTTTTGTAGACAGTGCCTAAACGCAAAACATTCTGTGAATGGCATTTCACTAAAATTATGTTAATTTAAAGCACTTTCTAATTTTAAAATTTTATAATACATCAAAACTTAGAATCCTTTACGTCAACTAAAACATACAGTATGATATTGCTTCACATCAAATTCCCTCATCAATTATATTTTCATATATATTTTTTTTTATATTATTATTATAATTTCATTTGTACAGAATCCCAAGCTTTCAAAATTATCAGTCATAAAATAGTTATTTTTTGGCTTATGCTAATAAATTATAGGTCAGTGCCTGAATGAGACTTTTTATTTATGGATGAAGTGCAACAATATTTTGGCCTACTGACAAGGTAAATTTGCATTATCGCTTAATACAAGAAAAAGTTTCAATCTCAAAATTCGTTCCTTCTTATGTAAATTTAATTAAAAATTAAATATCCAACTGGATTGGATTCTGATATGGAAGATTGAAAATACAAATTTTTATAGTCCTCAATTAATAGTTTTGGTAAAATATTACAATTAGACTTAAAGATTGTTGTGTTGGGGTGCAATTTGTTTCATAATTGTAGCGTTAACATTGAAAGAAAACTCGCTGCATACGGTGATTTAATGAATACATAGCCCTATGTTGTATAAAATATATCACCTTTCTTAAATATTTGTTGGGAAAGCGAAAAAAAGTTGCTTTTCAATGAATATCTATAATTATGACTTTTTAAAACGTTGATGTGAACTCGCATTAAGAAGTTTAAGTTTCAGATTTCTTCTTTCACTTTAAATGAATTATTTTCGTGAAGCTTTTTCCTCTATCTTCTTTTGTTTCCTTGCGAAACTTGTTGGCATCGATCTCCAGTAGCTCTAAGTAGCGTCAATTAACAATAGAATGCCTTGTATTTTGTAACTTTATTTCGTTTTATTTTGACGTTATCTATTTCAACAAAACCCATTTTCTACTCTTATATAATTGATGAGGATTTAGTTGTTTTATAAAGTAATGTACTGTTTATTATTGTAATTTATGACTCTTATATAGAATGTTGCTGAATCGCTCTGAGAACATTTTATGTTTTATGTTTGTTAATTTTCAATTCTACATTATTTAGTGTTGATACTACACCTTTGCAAACAGCCCACTAGGCAGCTTTAGTTTTATGAAGCAAAGCGTTTATGCAACAATCAGTTATTACATTAATTTTAAAAGATTTAAGCATGAAGTCTACAAAAATATGCATTAAAATATGTATTTGAAAAAATTGAAATAAGAGGACTATTAAAAGTTTATTAAAAGAATTATTAATGGATTTCATTATTATTATTTTTCCTTAAATTCCTTTATGGTCCTCTTCAATAAATTAATTTATACAAGGTAATAAACTATATGTAATAAAAATTATACCATGTGGGACTATAAAATTTCCTTTTACAATTTTTTTTGAATGATAACTCTGAAAAAAAAAAAAAAAATACTAGTGTGAGAGTCACATGACTTTCTTTTATCCTTCATTTAAATATTACAATGATAGATTACAGATTAAACTGTAAAATAATAAGTATTGCATTCAAAAGTACTTTAAAACAATTTTATTTAAAATATATTTCTGTGTAAGGAGTGCTACCAATCTCTTGAATATCCCAATTAAACATAATACCTACTTTTGAAAAAAAAAATTAAGGCTGTTATTAAATTTAAACCATACCACTCTTTAAACATACTAATCGTGGTAAAACCTTTCAAATAGCAACCTCATTTTATCTTACGTATTCCCTTACTTTTTAAAACAAATTCATATTATATACACAAATATAGAATACAGCATGAAAAATACATAACAAAACTTCAAATGCAGTTGCAGCAAGATACAAGTGTAGTTCTAATAAATCTGAATTCTTTTGCGTGGGCCTGTGAACAAATAATGAATGTTGTTCTTAGCGTATTCTAAACAGCTTCATGGATATAAAATATACATGTACATTTCTTTTTGTTTAGCGAAATTTAAATTTGTTATACTATACCTACTAGAATTCTCTTCGATGTCTCCGTATTTGATCCATTTGTCCGATTTCAATAAAAAGTTTCCAGTAGTATCCCATATGATACAGACTTAGAATGACAAGTTAGAACTCGATGCTAGTGGTTGTTCTTAAGGTATAATGACAACAGATTCACAAACATACAGACACCCAAACACACGAGCAGATAAATAGAACAGCCGCTAAAAATCTGAATTTAGGATTTAAAGTACCCCCAAAACATGTAAATATAGCAAAACCTCAGCTTCGGAAATTTGACGTAAAAACATTATATTATTTGTATTATATGGGTAAGAGAAAATAACAAGATAATATATGTGAACATTGTTCACTTTCTCATCTCATAAATCTCTAATGTAGGGTTTATCATCTCATAAATCTCACTTTCTCATCGCATAAATCTCTAATGTAATGTTCTCATTTCATAAATCTCATAAATCGATAATGTAAATCTCTCATATTGACAGGATAGGCACAATGAACTTTACGAATGGTCGCAGACATGTGTGTCCCACCTGCTAGGCTACTCTTTCTCCGCTTAAACACAACTATTTTAGCCAAAATGTCTACGTAATTGTATTAGGTTTAGTTTTATATTTTGTTTTAAAGTCAGTTCCATGCTATTTCTTGTGGAATAATCCCCATAACGCCAGTTTATGCGAAATATTACACTATTCTGACATGTCATGGAATCTTTAAATTTTGTTGACTTACAAAATTTGTGAATCAAAATGTGAATGTTTAATAATATTCAAGCCATTATCATAAATGACAATATGAATTTTAAAACCATCTCGACTTCTTTATGAGGAATATAAAGGTTTTATACGAACATTTAAGTGAAATTTTGCTCTGTCCTTTCTATGTCCACAAATTGAATACGTAATCTACAAATGAACACCACTTGAATGATTCCCGCATATTTCGAACATTATAATATTAAAAAACATTTTTATAAAGAAACAATTACTCGATTATAGAAATTAATTTAACTTGAGAATTAAAAACTTCAACCATCTATGCTCTGAAAGTTAGATTTTAATGATACATTACTTATAAAATTCAAGAATGTCATACTTGACTATTGAAATTCCATTTTTTATAAGTCAATAAAAAAAATTGTCACAGAGGTAAATTCAAGTGAAAACTAGTATGATGTGGCCATCACAAAACTTTCTTCCAAATCATTATATATAACAGCACCATTTACCGGTTAACATATAAAAAATAATAATAAACACAGATTGTGAAAATAAATAATTTAAATAGAATGCTTTGTGCAATTTCATTCAGCAGATGTTGAGATACAGCTATAGTGAAAGTCGTTGGAGGTGAGTAATAGCAGCCCCCTCTGACAGTAACATACAGAGAAGATAAGCCAGCATTTTCTTTAATTAATGGTCATGCCACATATGAAGCTTAACTTCTTTGTATGCTATAGACACTGAGATAAAGCCTTCGCATTAACAGAGGAAATTCCAGTATAGCAACACCACCTATCGACTGTATAAATACAAATTGAATCAGGATACTTTTTATAGCAACCTTCTTACGTATTAGTTTTGAGCAGTTTTACACTATAGAAGCTGAAATATAGCCCTTCCCGTAAATATGGGAATTGCAGCTTAGCAGCTGTTGAGTGATATGCACCAAAATTTTATAGACACAATTTTATGTTAAGTGTCAACAAAATATATTTTTTTAGGAAATTATGTGCATTAATTCTTGATCTACAGCTGCTACAAAACTTTTGTCACATACAGACGAACATCATTCCAGAAGAAAACAACACCCGTTCAAGATCTCTTAAAACATATAAAACCGTAAGTCAAACATTTTTATGAATACAATACATTCTTCAATTGAATACAGAAGAAAGTTAAAAAATTAATTTCTTGTGCATAGTTTCTTTCAAATTTTATGTGCTATTAGTATTTTAAATAAATGCATTTTCTTTAAAATATTAATCGATAACAATGTACATTTTTTGCTTCAAAAGAAAGGTTTCTTTTTTTCTTTTTTTTTTTTTTTATCAAGACCATAATTGATTTTTACAAAACTAGTACTAAGGAGTAATTTTTTACAATCATTTCGAAGGAATTTTTTTTACGAAATTTATTTGAGCTGTGTTCGAATTTAACGCAAATTGAACTTATTCAAAAGCTTCTCGTGCAAAAGATTTCAAACAATACCTGTAACTTTTTTTTTTTCTTTTTTAAGATTATTTTTTTTAATGAAAGATGAAATGTTTGGACGACAAAAGGCGATTTAAATAAAGACATTCTTGTTCCTGTCTTGACTTAATGCCAGTAAGTTTAAAAATTTCATGAACTAGAGAAATAATAAAAAGCTATTTAAAAAGAATATGAAAGCGGAATATTGGAAATAAGTTTTATTTTTGCTAAATTGACGCAATAAAATATTATTTCATCATTTAAGATTATAACTTATACGAGTGCTGTTCAAAAAGTATCGAACATTTTTTTTTCTCGCGTAAACCAATGACGCGATAGATACTTTCTTTGGTGTAGATGTAGATCGGACACTCATGCACAGTCGTAAGTATTTTTCCCGCCCGTAGAAAACGTCAACAACTATCAATCGACCAACAAGTGAAGACGTGCAGTGAGCGGTCTTTGAATTTTAGTTTTTGTAAAAGGAGAGAAAAACTTGAGCAGCGATATTCCATTAAATTTTACCAAAAGCTTGGTAATACACGAGCGGAAACTATTCATAAGATTCAATAGGCTTTCGGGTCGATGACACCTAACGCATAAAAGAGTGGTACGACCGCACACAACCGGACATGTTGACTGTTTTCCTTGACTTCCGCGGTGTTGTCCATCATGAGTACGCACCACAAGGCCAAACTAACGCAAAGGAGCACTGCCAAGAGTTTCTTCGTCGCTTGCATGATGCGGTGTGGCGTAGACGAAAAGATCTGTGGGCAACGAAAACTTTGAAGCTCCATCCTTATAACACGTCTGCTCACTTTGCGCATTTGATTCAGACTTACCGTAAAATCCCGAAAGTACCCCCCCCCCTTTTTTTTTGAAAAGCAAAACGGATAAATTTAAGGTGGGGGGGGGTTATAATCAAAATTCTTTAAAAAAATGAAGAAAAGGGAGGAGAGGTTATATTCGATGGAGGGGGTACTTTCGGGATTTTATGGTACTTACTTAAAAGGAAATATTAAAGGTAATTTCTTACATTAAAGGTAAAAAAAACTGTGTAATGATTCCATTGATAACATACATCCGACACTTTATGAAAAATTAGTTAAATTAGAAATAATATATAAATATTAAAACTTAATTCAATGCCAAACTTAACTTGCAATGCCGACGTACCGTAAGTGCACCCGAAGATTGGATGTAGCTTTGTTGGATGGAGAAGAAAAAAAAAGGGAGGGGGGTTACTTTCAGGATAACGGAGACATTTCACTTTCAGCGAGAAAAGGGAGGGAGGGTTATATTCGATGGGAGGGGTTACTTTCGGGATTTTACGGTAAATCGAAAAACACAACACTCCTGTGGTTCGTCAAGTTTCCTACTCATCCGACACGGCGCCCTGTGACTTTTGGCTTTTTTACAAGCTGAAAATTCCGCTAAAAGGTTCCGATTTGAGTAAAGAAAATACACCATGCGAAATGCGAATGCACGGTTTCTTACCATTCCAAAAAATACGCTCTCCAGGTATGGCAAGAACGCCGGGCTAACAATGACAGGAACGCCGGGCGAAGTTTACAGTCGGAAGCAAAAGTATCCGAGCACTAGCCAATAATTCCGACACCAAAAAGGTGCTCATAAAACTGTTTTGTTAAATAAATCCTTGTCGAATCACATTCTTAGATTGAGTAAGAACACGATTCGAGAAGGATTTATTTAACAAAGCAGTATTGAGTGTACTTTTTTTTCACAGGGACTGCTAGTGCTCGGATACTTTTGCTGCCGACTGGACTGTATATTTTGAAGGGGATTAATGTTTTGTGTTTCCAAATCAATAAATATATTTTTGCCAACTAAATTTCGATGCTTGTTAAACAGCCCTTGTATAAAGTTCATATTGTTATTCGAAATTAATATTACCTGGTGATAAACCACATTGTTAATGTGTTTTTTTATGGAAACTAACTGGAAAATTATTTTAACTGGAAAATATCGATTTAGAGAACAGAAGTAGAGGATGTTTTATATTAAGACATCATTTTTTCTTTTAATTTTAAACGTAACACATTACTTACTTTACTTATTATAAAATATTTTGAACAGTTTGTGACAATTACTATTTGTAATATTCAATTTATTTGTGATACTCAATTTCTCAATACATAATTTTATATTCATCATGACAGATTAATTAAAAAAAAATATATAAAATACGTTTAAGATAAAATAAACTATCTTTATAACAAATCAAAATTCACTAGAATTTATAAAGAAAAAACCACAACCAATCAAATCATAACTGAAATGTCCTACCCATTAGTTATTTTTCCCACGCATTTATATATTAGGTCTTTGCATAAATTCGTGCGGTTTTTTATTGCTTCATTTCATAAAAATACATCAAATCAAATGACAATTTTTAATGAAAATACTCTCCATTACTTTCTACAACCTTTGCCCATTTTTCGGGTAACAAATGTATACCACTGCGATAGAAGCTCTCGTCTTTGGAGGCAATAAAATGATTCGCGTCCGCACGAGCTTTTGCAACGACCTAATAATTAATTTAATTTTTATGAGTAACTGTATTAGTGTTAGTTTATTTATTTTATTTTTTCTTTTCCATTTCAATCTTCTGTAACATATAACCAAAATCTATTTCTAAAAAATAATATTTTCTAGAGAAATTCTGATAAAACACAGATATGCTAATAGTGCTTCCATGTTGCATGAACCACATGTCTTATTATGTCGAAGATAGTACCGGCTTCAGTAAACGCGGAAGCTATTTTGTTCAGGAGGACACAGTACAGTCGGTAACAAAAGTGTCCGAACACTAGCAAAAATTCCTGTGTAAAAAAAGTACACTTTATACAGTTTTGTTTATTAAATCCTTGTCGAATCCTGTTCTTAGTCAGTGTAAGAACATGATTCAATAAGGATTTATTTAACAAAACCGTATGAAGTGTACTTTTTTTACGTAGGAATTTTTGCTAGTGTTCGGACACTTTTGTTACCGACTGTACTCTTTTAAAACTCATTTCAACACATAAAGAAAAAACAGGCAGTCGCTATAATACTTTACCACACGATTATTATTATTATTATTATTATTATTATTATTATTATTATATATATCATTTGAAGAGTTGTGTAACATATAAATAAAAAGATTGATCTATTTCAAAAAATAATATTATTATGCGGAAGTTCTGAAAAAGTATAGAGATACTAAAAATGTGTTACAATGAGAGATACACACGTCGTATCCTTACAGCTGTGTGCGCTGGGAGGTCTAGAGATATTGCGATTGGAAATGTTGCGTACATTAATTGTTCATACACTAAATCCTACTGATGTACAAGAAAATGTTTAATGTTACCACTGAAGTAATTCTGATATAAAATGCACAAAATCTGTTCAAGATACGCCATCCATTTCCGGTGTCTGGTCTTTTCGAGAATTCCCCATACCTCTTTTTCAGACATAGAATGAAACTGTGTTCCGTTACTTTCTATCAATGGTGATGAGAGTAGAATAACTTAAACCCTTGAAAATAAATTATTTACCCTAACAGATTCTTAAGATATCCTATGGAGGAAAGGACATCCTAGGGAAATACATAGGATATACTATGGATAATTGTGTTGTTAGCGTATTTATACATCACTTAATTTTAATTCTCAATCATAAAATTTTATCCCGGAATTTTATTTTTCTATTATTTTTGCAACATATCGAAAAAATATATATATATTTATTACTTTTTTTTCTAAATCTGTTCTAAAATTTGGTGGCTGTTGGTGTTAAATGAGCGTAATTACCTTGCCACTCAGAGGATTAAAAGACGACACTTCAGAAATCAACAGATAGTGCAATCTTCTTTCATTTCATCTATTGACATTTTTTTCGGCTATTGAACAGATATAATATATCTGCTAAGTCCTGTGTAACTCATTAAAGCCTCCAAATTCATTCCGAATGATGTTCTCGTAATATAATTCAGCATCCATATGTTAGCTTTAACTAGCTTTGCACGGAACGTTGATACGTCAGTCAGATGCAACTGTAGATGTAACTTCTTCTAATTGGAAATTTACATACCCTCAATAATTTACGTTGATTTTCTGGAAAAGTAGACTCTGTGGTGTTAAAGTAATCAAGGAAGAAAGGAGTACACTTGCACTCACTGGTGGTGTTTGGATTTGGAAGTCCCTTCCTATTCTGTCAATAATGAGTTAACATTGAAGAAATGTAAAAAATAATTTAAATATGCATTTTGAAGTATTCTTGTACGTACTAGTCTAAATATTGGCTACACAAGAAGTTACGTAAAAATAATAAGTTAACTTTGAAAAAAGTTGAAAAGTATTTAAGTATCTATTTTGAAATACTCTTGTATATACTATTCTAAATAATGGCTACACAAGAAGAAGTTACATGGAAATAAGGTGTAACTTTGAAGAAAGTTAAAAAATATTTAAGTATGTATTTTAAGATACACTTGTACATACTATTCTAAATATTGGCTACACAAGAAGAAGCTACATGAAACACAATAGTAAAAGAAAAAATTCTTTTTTATTTATAATTATAAAATAGTCAGCTATATGATGCAAAACACTATAAAGTCTGTAACTTTTTTCTAGATGTTCTATCCAGGATTCTCACAAAAGGAAGTTTGAATAACCCTATTTTTATATAGTAATTTCTAGACTTGACTAATCATTGATATCTGTCGTTATATATTTAAAAAAGATTGTTAGATAAAAATTCTAGTATTTAAATTTGCCTTTTTGGGAGCCCTGGTACAATGAATTCTGCAATGAAATGCACTACTCCTTTTTACTTTCCGAATATATATTTATAAGAAAAGTATTGTAATTATGTCAAATATCTAATTTTGAAATTTTGGTGTATCTACACGTTTTGAGGTTCTCCGAGTTCATATTTGCTATTTTTGTGGTGATGCATGTGTATGCATATGTGTATGCATGTGTGTATACATGTGGGTATGTATGTGTGTATGTATATGATTGAACACGATTGTATCTAAACGCTTTGTTTGAATGAGCTGAAAGTTGGTACGTATGTTATGGGTCAAAGTAGCACGAAACCTATTGATTTTGTAAATCTAGCACTTATAGCTTTTTTACACAGACACAAAACAAAATTCTGTATTATTACGGTCCAACTTTTTTAAAGTGCGAAAACGTCTAAACGCCTTATTTGATTGAGTTGATAATTTATAGACATGTTATAGGTCACACTGCACAAACTGCTTAGATTTTCGTGAATCTAGTACATAAAGTTTTTTTTTTTTTTTTTTTTTTTTTTTACAGGGTCTCAACGTAAAATTTTGATTCATTGTGCCCTATGGGCTCAAATTCTGTAAAGTTTAATAGCGTCTAAACGCCTTATCTGATTGAGCTGAAAATTTATGTACATATTATACATCATTGCCCCGCACATTGTATGAATTTTGGAGAGTTTAGCACTTACAGATTTTTACAGGGACACAACGAAATTTATTTGTCATTGTGGCTAATGAACTCAAATTACACTGTTAAAAATGGTTTCTTAAAAATGACCTAAATTAACTCAAAATAACTCCGAAACAATATATACTTAAATTGGAAAACCCATGTACCCATTTTTGAGTATATGCACATGCCAAACATAGGGATATTGAAATTCTTATTGGTCAATCCCATTTTTGAGCATGTCAATATACTCAAAAATGAGTACATGGTTTTTCAAATTTAAGTAACTATTGTTTCGGAGCTATTTTGAGACATTTTAGATCATTTTTAAGAAACCATTTTTAACAGTGTATTTAATGTGCTGTAATGTCTAAACGCCTCATCCGAATGAGCTGAACATTTTTATACATATTATAAGTCATTGTCACACGAACTGTATAGAGTTTGCTGAGTCTAACACTTATATATTTTTACAGGGACACAACGAAAATTTCTTTATCATTATGACCAATGGGCTCAAATTATTTGAAGGCAATAGCGTTAAATTAAATAACATACTTGTTCAGAATTCTAATAACTCTGAATTTTGACAATAGATGGCAGCACTATGCAATTTTATGACTCTTTAGAATATAAAACTTTGATTTAAATTCATTCTTTTTATTGATATTTTAATGTGTTTTAAACGCTAAATTAATTCTTTTTTCTTTTATTATTATTTATTTTATTTATGTTTTCAATTAATTGTTAGTTATACTTTAAATAATTTCTTTTCAATTTGCTGTGAAGCAGTTATGTTTCTGCAGACCTATTCTAGTTGGTTCTTTTTGTTGTGTTCTAGCGGTATGCTGGAAAAATTCTATTCTAACGTATGAGCTGAAATAAATTCAATAATTCACGTTTATATTCTATTTTGTGTATGTATTCAAGCTTTTATTCATTGTTCCAAAAATATGATGTTATTAATTCAATTGAAAGGAAGGTGAGTCCTTCAAATTCATTTTAAACTGATTTATGATTTAATATAATTTAAACCAGCGATTTTTAAAACCATACAGTCCACAATTCTATTCAAAATCCCTCCATATTTTTGGCCGTCTAGAGCCGGAGATATATTAAATTATGAAATCTTTTAGTAAAAATTAATATTTACAAACTTGGAAAAAAAAAAAAAAAATGTTCTAATGGCTTCGAAAATTGAAAAACTAAAAGTAAAAAGAACTATTATTCGGTCGTCAGTGACTAAATTTGAAAACAAAGCGAAAAAAGCTTTGGAAGCGGATCCTTTAGACATTCAAGAAATAAAAATTTTGAAAGGTCATTTGCATGAAAGGCAAACTCAATTAGAACAAATTAATAATGAAGTTGAGGAAGTTATTTCTGATTTAGATGAATTAAAAAAGGAAATTGAAGATAATGAAAAATGGACAGAGAAACTTACTCGTATAAAATATCACATAGAATCAAGATTAGAACTTTCTTGTTTTCAGAACACTAAAATTGTAACACAGGTTAATGAAAATTCTTGTTCTGTTTCGATGCAATCTATTCACCTTCCAAAATTTGATTTGCCACAATTCTCTGGTAATTTGGAAGACTGGTTAAGCTTCAAGCAAATATTCGTAACCGCTATTCATGAGAATACTCAGCTTTCCGATTTGCAAAAACTACAATATTTAAAAGCGTCTGTTATTGGATCGGCCAATAAGTTAATAAAAGGCTTTCCAATAACTGAAGCAAGTTATAAGGAAGCTTGGGCAACACTAATTTCTAGATTCGATAATAAAAAAAATCTAGCTTATGCCCAGTTAAACAAATTCTTTAATTCGAAATCTTTGAAACCAAATTGTCGGAAATCTATGCTAGATTTATTAGATAGCTGTAATGAAGCAATACGTAACTTGAAATGTTTAGGATTTGAATTTAATTTATTTGTGGATTTAATTCTTGTTTATAATTTGCAAACAAAATTGGATGATAATTTAAAGAAGCAATGGGAATTATCTTTAGATAGTGATTCTTTTCCCACCTATGATGAATTTATTTTGTTTCTTGAAAAACAAGCGAGAAGCTTGCAAGATATTACTGATAGTACTTATTCTAAATCTGAAAGTAAACAAAAAGTAGTATTTAAAAAATCTGTGTCTAATGCTGTAATATCTAATTCAGATATAAAATCCAATAATTCTATCTGTTCAGAATGCTCGGAATCTCATGCACTTTTCAAGTGCCCACACTTTCTTAAAAAATCTGTTGAAGATAGATGGAATACTGTGAAGGGTAAAAAACTATGCATAAATTGTTTACGTGGTAATCATTTCGTTAATAAATGTTTGATTTCGACAAAATGTCGACAGTGTAATGCTAAGCACCATACACTTCTCCATTTCGAGAAAAATACAGTTAATTCTCCACCTGTTATTGAAAATACTAATCTCAACATTGAAAGTCCATCCTTTGTCAACTCTAGTTGTTTAACCAGTACCCAAGAGAGTTGTCAAACTTTGTTATCGACAGCTATGGTTCTTGTAAAATCAAATACTGGAAGGTTTGTGCCATGTAGAGTCATGGTGGATTCAGGAAGTCAAAAATCATTAATTTCCAGCTCTTGTGCTAAAAAATTAGGTTTACCTATGAAAACCACAAATCATAGAATCTCGGGTGTAAATAATATTGTTGCAGAAACTGCTCATTTTGAAGTTAATATTATTTTAAAGTCTTATTATAGTAATGAAATCTTTGATGTGAATGCTTTAATAGTAAATAATGTTACAGTAAATCTTCCTAATTTTGTTGTTCGAAAATCTTCATGGCCTCATTTGGAAGGTCTATCTTTAGCAGATCCTAAATTTTATGTTTCGAGTCCAATTGAAATTTTGCTTGGTGCAGATTTATTTCCCTTAATAATTTTAGGGCAATCTATTCTGGGTCCTAAAGGTACTCCATGTGCTTTAAATTCCAAATTGGGATGGTTACTCTCGGGTGTCATACATGCAAACAATTTTCAGCATTCTAAAACTGTCCTTAGTTGCCATGCTACAGTTCAGTTAACTTATGATCTTCAGAAATTTTGGGAAATTGAGTCCCTTCCTGATGCAACACCAATTCACAGTTCTGAAGAAAAATACACTAAAACTGTTAGACAAATTCAGTCTGGAAGGTACATGGTGGATCTTCCCTTTAAAGAAGCTCCAAATTTAGGTGACTCACAATCAAATGCTTTAAAACGGTTTTATTTGTTAGAATCCAAACTTAATAAAAATCATGAGCTTAAGGAGCAATACCATGTCTTTATGCAAGAATATATTGACTTACATCATATGGAACCAGTCCCAAATTCTGAAATTGATTCTAAAGATTATTTTTACATGCCTCATCATGGGGTTTTGAAAGAAGATAGTACAACTACTAAATTGAGGGTGGTATTTGATGCCTCGGCTAAAGGAACATCAGGCCACTCTTTAAACGACTTTCTTGAAATAGGTCCAAAGTTGCAACCAGATTTGTTTAAACTTCTTCTTAAGTTTAGAACATATTCAATAGCCTTAACCGGAGACATCGCCAAAATGTACAGACAGATATTGGTAAACCCCAAACATGTTGACTTTCAGCGAATCTTTTGGCGATTCCAGCCACATGAATCTATTGCGAGTTTCAGATTATTGACTGTAACATATGGCACAGCCTGTGCCCCATTCCTGGCTATAAGGACATTGCACGAACTAGCCAAAGATTATAGTTCAGAATTTCCTATTGCTGCGCAGTCAATTTTCGAGAACTTTTATGTGGATGATTATCTTGGTGGGTCGCATTCAATTGATGCAGCAAAACAATTGGTCAAAGACCTAAATCACGTTTTAAATCAAGGAGGCTTTACACTTAGAAAATGGGCTTCCAATGTACCCGCAGTCATTGAAAATCTACCAGAAGATCTTAAATCCACTAGGCAAAATGTAAAATTTTCCGAAGATTCCTCCCAAAAAATCTTAGGCCTAGTTTGGAATTCGGCAGAAGACTTATTGAAAATTCATTTGAATGGCGTCAAATCGGTGCATACCAAGCGAGAATTGCTATCGATGATAGCTCAAATCTTTGAACCTTTTGGGATTCTAGCTCCAACCACGATCATGTTAAAAATCATGATGCAAGAGCTTTGGAAAGATAAGTGTGCTTGGGATGATCAAATCCCAGATTCAATTTTGAAAACTTGGCAAGAATTTGATTCTCAAATTGAACTCTTAAAGTCCATTGGCATACCAAGATATCTGAACTGTGAAACATCTCCAGAGAACCACATAGAGATCCATGGTTTTTGTGATGGATCTGGCAAGGCCTACGCTGCAGTGGTATACCTTCGGACAATATCTTCTCTCGGTGAGATTTCAGTTAACTTTGTCGCTGCAAAAACCAGAGTTAATCCTTTAAAACATGTCACGCTTCCGAGAATTGAGTTATGTGCTGCATTCTTGCTTGCACAATTAAGTTCCATAATATTAGAATCTTTAACCTTTAATGTAAATAAACTTTATTTGTGGACCGATTCACAAATTGCTTTAAATTGGATTGAATCTCCTCCAACCAAAGGAAATCAGTTCGTAACAAATCGAGCAAACAAAATCAAATCACTTGTCCCACAAGCAGTGTGGACTTATGTTGAGAGTTCATCGAATCCGGCAGACTGTGCCTCAAGAGGCATTCTACCGAAGAGTCTTTTGCATCACAAATTGTGGTGGCTTGGGCCTGAATGGCTTAGTGCTAGTGTCAAGTTACCATTATTCCTAGTCAAATCTTCAAATGTTAAGTCAAAAAATTCTGAAGAAAATTTAAGTCATGTTGCAACATCTATTCATAAAGCCTTTCCTGATTTTCTACTCAAATTCTCTTCTTTTTCAAAACTTTGCAGAGTCCTTGCATTGTGTTTGAGATTCATTTATAACATTTGTAGTTGTAATCGTAATTCTAGACGTATTGGACTTGTCAGTACGCCTGAAGTTTCAAGTGCTATTACACATATACTTAAATTGATTCAAGAACAAGAGTTTTCGGTGGAGCTGAATTTGCTCAGGAAAAATCAACCTTTACCAACCAACAACAAATATTTATCCTTAAATATATTTCTAGATGACCAAGGTTTAATCAGAGTTGGCGGACGGTTGTCCAAGCATCAGTCACTTAATCAAGATCAGAAATATCCAGTGCTTCTATCGAGAAATCATTTCATTACAAAATTAATTGTTGAGCAATATCATAAAAAACACTTTCATGCTGGTGCACAACTGATTCTTTCCCTAATTAGACAAAAGTATTGGATACTAAATGGTCGCTCTTACATTCGTCGAATTCTAAACGAATGTATTTTGTGCAAACGTTTGAAGAAACAAACTTGCCAACAAATTATGGGTGAGTTGCCAGTCGAACGTATAACTCCAACTCGACCTTTTTTAAAGGTGGGACTAGATTTTGCTGGCCCACTCATCACTAAACCAAATGTGCCTAGATCTAAAGTTAAATTGAAGTCATATATTTGTGTTTTTGTCTGCATGTGCACAAAAGCGGTGCACCTAGAAGCTGTTTCAGATTTATCTTCATCAGCTTTCTTAGCATCCCTAAAACGATTTGTTTCTAGAAGAGGACTGCCATCAGACTTCAGACATATTCAATGACAACGGGAAAAATTTCAGAGGAGTTGCTAACTATCTTAAGCAACTAATTCGAATCATTAGTTCTGAAAAGGTTCAAAATTTTGCTACCAACAACTTCATCAATTGGCATTTTATCCCACCATATTCCCCTCATTTCGGTGGACTGTGGGAATCTGCTGTTAAATTGACGAAAAGTCACCTACTTAAAGCTTGTAAGGCTACCATTCTAAATTTTGAAGAGCTTACTACTCTTTTATGTCAAATAGAAGCCTGCTTAAACTCCAGACCATTAACGCCACTTTCTTCAGATCCATCCGATGTTAGAGCCCTCACTCCCGGACATTTCCTGATAGGAGTTCCACTCCTTGAGATTCCTGAAAGTGGAAATTCACCAAATCTCACTTTATCTTCTCGTTGGACACTTATCCAGCGAATGAAGCAAGACTTCTGGAAGCGATGGTCTAGAGACTATCTACATCACCTGCAGAATCGACCTAAATGGTTCACTCCACGAACTGATCTTCAAATTGGGGACTTGGTTGCTATTCATGATTCACAATCTATTCCTCTTCAGTGGAAGCTGGGTAGAATTATTCGTACCTATCCAGGACCTGATAATAGAGTTCGTGTAGTCAGCATTTGGACTCAGAGTGGTGAAATTCAACGCCCTATTGCTAAAGTGACACTCCTTCTCCCGGTGGGGGAGAATGTTCAGAATTCTAATAACTCTGAATTTTGACAATAGATGGCAGCACTATGCAATTTTATGACTCTTTAGAATATAAAACTTTGATTTAAATTCATTCTTTTTATTGATATTTTAATGTGTTTTAAACGCTAAATTAATTCTTTTTTCTTTTATTATTATTTATTTTATTTATGTTTTCAATTAATTGTTAGTTATACTTTAAATAATTTCTTTTCAATTTGCTGTGAAGCAGTTATGTTTCTGCAGACCTATTCTAGTTGGTTCTTTTTGTTGTGTTCTAGCGGTATGCTGGAAAAATTCTATTCTAACGTATGAGCTGAAATAAATTCAATAATTCACGTTTATATTCTATTTTGTGTATGTATTCAAGCTTTTATTCATTGTTCCAAAAATATGATGTTATTAATTCAATTGAAAGGAAGGTGAGTCCTTCAAATTCATTTTAAACTGATTTATGATTTAATATAATTTAAACCAGCGATTTTTAAAACCATACAGTCCACAATTCTATTCAAAATCCCTCCAATACTATATACACAGAAAAATACTCAAACACTTTATTATTTTCTTTTGTTTATTCAACGATTTTTCTTACTTTATTTAACCAACCGTTAATTACTTAAGGTTCGGAAAGTCGAGTAAATTCACTCCAATTTTTTGGTTTTAAAATTATCTGCAGAACACTGCATTTCTTATGAAATACATATTTTATTTATTTATTTATTTATTTATTTATTAAAAAAAAGAAAAAAAAAAAATGTATTTTTAACATGTAAAGTATTTGTTACACTAATTTCTCACAAAGTATTATAGTACTATTATTCATGTAGAAAATTTTGAAATGTAGAAACATTATTCCAAACATTCCTTTAAGAACTGCGTATTTATATTATAGTTTGTTGTAAATAACTTTTATTTGTATGTAAAAAGAAGCATTTTAATTTCGTTTGTATTTCTGATTTTATGTTTGCTTTTTATAAAAATGCAAAAGATGAATTCTTTGAATATATCTTTAAACAATTTAAAATAAATTTAACCAAAACTTGAGAGTAAAGCTAATTTAGAATAACATATTTTACATTCATGCATAAAATAAGCTAATATATTTACTACTTATTTTCTTTTTATTAAAACGCTAATATATGTGATTCTACAAAACTTTTCATAAATTTTCTTTAAAATGGAAAAATAAATGCTTTCAAAACTTTTATTTATATTGCAAAAAATTATGAAGATTGCATTTTCTTAGGCAATTATTTAATTGCGGATAAACATTTTCTATTCAAGACAATCATTTTACCTTATTATTTTCTACATTTAGGTAGACACTAAAATATACTATTTTATGTAAAAAGTATCATAAGAAGTTGCTTTCGGAATAGTAGTTATTGTTCCCTTAAGATTACAAAATCGTGAAAAGGGCACTAAAATAAGACAATTGCGACTGTTCTTAATAACAAAGAGTTTTTATGTTTCAATGCAATTAGGATTGATTAAAAGGAAAACAACGGAATACAATATAACGACATTACTTTAAAATATTTATTACATTCTGAATGGGATATCACATTATGCACAATGTAATTATTTTTATTAATAAACTAGCAGGTCTACAAGATGCTGCTCGGGTTAAAGAGTGCTCATACATTTTTTTTTTTTTTTTAATGAAATAAAAACAAATTAAAGAAAGTGTGAGAAGGAATTAAAATTAAATTAAAATCTTGCAGCATTATGCTTTATGATATGGCAACAAACGTTTTGAAAGCAATAAAATGATTAACTTGATGTACTAAATCAATAAAATCCTAATTATAACAGTTCAAACTCGTTGTGAAAACATAAATGAATTTAAAAAAAAAAATTGATTTAAGTAAAAAAATGTTTGCAAGTTCAATTTTTTTTTTCGACATAAAAAGAGAAATATATGTACTTTCATAAACTTTTTTTTTTCGTTTTTAAATCTTTCACGTATAATAAATCAGTATATTCTCGTTTATGTCTGGCAAAAAATAAATGTGTAATTTAATTAATTATTTGTTTTTTGTTTTTTTAGCTTATATATATATATATATATATAATTTTGAAGTTAAAATGCCTTTTTCTGTTTTTGAACCAATTATCCAATTGAACTAAAGAATACAGAATTAGCTAGATTTTGTCCTGAATATTAAATGTATCAATTTCCGTAGCAATCGGTTGAAAGGTGTAACATTTTATGACGAATTAATAACCAGACAGATACAACGACAAAGTTTAAGCTTTGTATATAAAGTATAATGCTTTGTATATATAACTTAAAGCTTTGTATATATAACTTTAAGCTTTGTAATTTATTATTCTGCAACCCATGTTATTTACGTGTTCTTTTGTTAATGATAGTTTAAAAAGTTATGCTTTCGAGGCACGAGATAATTACGCTCCTTTAAATTACACAACCAGAAAAATTTACGAACAATATTAAAGTAAAAGAAATAAATGACTTTTCCGTTAAGTTATAAAATCAGAATTTGTTTAAAAAATTCCGGGATGGGTTTATGCCGTCGGGACTTAGTAATTCTGTCCTTGCAGCGAGGACACTATACTTGAAAGGGTTAAATCACGAGGCGTTTGGAATATGCTATTGTGGGTAGCTTTAAACTATAGCTCATTGTTATTGAATTGAGACAGATTTGTTATTATATAACTATTAGTAAAATTTTTCCACTGTATATGCTTAACCGCAAATGATTGAATATGTTATTAGGTGCTGCAACAACAATAGATGATTAATTTAAAAACATCGTAAATTTAATATATGAATTTTTAAATATGAATTTTATATCGAAATGTATGGGGTGTAGTATAGCACATTACAACTAAGTACACATTGAACTAATCTCAGTTCTTTCAATATAGCTTATGATTTTTAATTTATTTTCTTGCTATTCGGTGTCCTAATAGTCCAACAAATTGAATAATTGGAACATATTATATAGTAGTAATGTACTTATTTTATTTCAGTAAGTTATGTTTTAGTACTGCAGAGTAATTTTTAAGAATCTGATACTTTATAATCTTTTTAATCGCTTTCATTGAAATCAAAGGATTGAACTGAAATTCCAACACAGATTAAGTTTTTTAAATTAGTAATTATTTGTAGTATGTTTTGTTTTTACAATAAAGAAAATGTTGGTTGGTTGGGTGGGTTTGACGTCGCACTAGTTCTGCGCAATGGTTAATAATCTATTTAAAAAAAAAAAATAAATAAATAAATAAAACCCAAATTCTTGATGTATCGTATCACATAAATCTTTTCGAAGTTACAATAAATTTAATTTGAAAAAAAAAAAAAAAAAAAAAAAAAAAAAAAAAAAAAGGAACTTTTTTGTTTATTAACCAAAAAATTGATGAAATTTGAAATGCAAGTTGGTCTTGCGGGGTACAGGCTGTATATTATATTTTTGTGTTCGTGAAAGAAAATTTAAAAAAAAAAATAGAAACTGCAATTTTTAATCTCATTTCAAAAACATGTGACTTAATGTGAAGCAGATTTTTTTTTCTCCTGACGGTTTCCATACAATCTTCTGCTGTTGCCACCTAAAATTCATACTTTAGTTAACTTTAAAAAATCTAATTTTCCGATAGATAAGATGGTTAATTCATCGAATTCACAAACATTTCCCTTTTCATTTGGTAACTTATTTGTAATGATACGACTGATATTTCTAATTTATTTTCTAATTTTTCTAATTTATTTTCCTCACTTTATATAAATGTGCGTTTCTTTTCTTTTTTCTTTTTTTTTTTCTTTTTCTTTTCTTTCCTTTTCTTTTCTTTTTTTTTTTTTTTTTTTTTTAATTCTGTCGAAAGAAAAATGGCAACAATTAAATTATGTTGAGATTCACAAACATACCGTAGTGAATGACAATAAGTACATAAGAATTTGGGTGTTAATGAGGAAAAGGAGTATTAGTAAACTTTTAAAATTCATAAATATGGTTCAATCTTCTATTATTATCTATGGTTTAATTAACTTCTCTTTATTTCACGTATTTTGGGGTTACTTGTACCATGGACCATCCTTCTCCAAGTGAATAAAAAAAAAGGTGTTTTGTCTTTTTTTGTACATAATTACAATAATTAAATTATTATTATAATTGCTTTATGTATTTGTGTATCTTTGTGCTATCCACAAGGAGGGTCTGTAAAATCCATTCAAATTTAGACCTTTTTTCTTCTTTAAATATTTTTACATTTTTTGAGGCATAATAGATCTGAAAATTAAAAAGTAAAATGAGATGGAGACCAGTATTGTCAAATCTGGCGAATTTTTTATTCAATAATCACCATTAATTTTGAGAAGTAATATTTGATATATACAGGGTGAGTTTGACATGATCTGCCAAAGGAAAGGAGGTGATAGAACAGCCCATGGGGAGCATAAAACACCATAGAAACCCTGTCCTATCTCTAAACGTTTCCGAGTTATGGTAGATAGAAGAAAAATCTGTTTTTTTCCATCCCGTCTGAAAAAACACAAATTTATGAGCTTTCTGAAAAACTTACATGCAAAATAAGCACATATTTGGAAAGAGCAGATAAATCCTATCGGGTGACACCATTTACATCAGAATACATTAATTTTACGGCGAGCTACAAGCGCTAATACATTGGCGAAGTTTAAAATCGAGTTGTCGCCAAATTCTTTAACCGGCAATTCTGCAAACACCGTTCAAGCTACAATCGGTCAAATTTACCAAAAACTTCTCCATTCCACAAGCTTTAGAATGAGCCCACAATAAAACATATCGGTGTTATAGTTCAGGAGAAATTTAGCCTTTTGTTTGAAATACATCACTGAAAACAGCGTTCGTCGAAATTCGGCAAACGAAACGATGGTGAGTAAATGAAGCGTATGCAAATTCGTGACTATCTGCATATGGACTCTTAGTGATATGCACATGTATTCCAACCTTACTTTGTGCGCATCTCACTCGTAGGTACAAAAGACGAGTCAATCTGTAACAGCTCATTAGCTCGTCAGCTTTTTTACGTTTTATGCTGCCTATTGCTTTAGCATTTTCTGCACTTTGCCTGAGCTCGGCCGATTCCTTTCTCGCTGCTCCCACGTCTACTTGCTCTATCTTAGTTCGTACTTAGTATGCTTTCCTACATTGGTACGAATTAACCAAGCTGGTTCTTATTCCGTAGAACTTTTTTTCTTCTACTTTTGTAAATTAATATTGAAATTTTATCCCTTTTTGTTTACCCTTCTGAATTTTATTTTCAATTGAAGTCATCACAGGGTTCAAATTGTCATACTTTCCAACCTGTAAATAGATTTGCCTATTTTTACAAATGCAAAGTACGCGGATATGCATTTTGTGTATGGATTTTGCGATGGTAACTCTCGGAGAGCCGAAGAAGAGTATCATCTATGTTATCCACGTCGTCCTGCGTCCAACCGTGCTGTATTTGCCGTAATTCATCGAAGGCTTAGGGAGAGTGGGTCGTTCGGTGTGGTGTACAAAAGGGGCCATGGTCGCTGCTCCGCCACCGCTGAGGAGTCCGTACTCGACCGAGATGAGGAAAATCCAAATATGAGTTCACGCATACTTGCGAGAGACTGTGGAATCTCCCAAAGTAAATTAATGAATGTTTTGCGCAAAAACCGGTATCATCCTTACCACTTCACACCGGTACAAGCATTACGCCGCTCAGTTTTCCAAAAGTGGGTAACATTCTGCCGCTGGCTTTTAGAGCGAGATATTGAGAAACACCATTTCCCTTAGACTGTACTGTATACTTACGTGGACTTATACTGTAGACAGATGAGTCACTTTTCACTCGGGATGGCATGTTAAATTTACATAACTGGCATCATTACGCTCAACAAAATCCATTTGTAACACGAAACTCATCGTTCCAGAAGCGATTCAACTTAAATGTTTGGCTTGGAGTGGTTGGCGATCACTTGATGTGTTCCAAGGTCATCTGGCAAGCAATACATATTTAGAGTTTCTGGAACATCGTCGTCCAGGATTACTTGATGTCATTCCTGTACCCCAATGAGCGGAAATCCTTTTCCAACACGATGGGGCCCCTGCACATTCTTCCAATGCCGTTCGGGACTTCTTGACTCAGCAGTATTCACGATGGATTGGTCGTAATGGACCAATTCCTTGGCCACCTAGATCGCCAGATCACACTCCATTGGACTTCTATGTTTGGGGTTTCCTGAAGCAAGAAGTTTACCGCACAGAAGTTGCCAATTTGCAAGATTTAAGCAGCCGGCTCGATGATGCAATAATAAAATGAGGGAAGCTTTCGCTAAGAGCTACTGTGGTTTCCGTTCGTAAGCGGGCAAGGGCATGTATCAGGTGTGGGGGTGACCAATTTCAGCAGCAGCACTAAATTTCACACATCCTTTCAAATGCATATCTGCTTTAATCCTAAACATGAGATACGTCATTTTTTTTTTGCATATTCCTTTGTAAAAGATGCGTTATTATTATTTTTTTTTTTTGCATATTCCTTTGTGAAAGACGTGAAAAACGTCATACTTCTTTTGTTTCCATTCCATTGTGTTTGTAAACTTAATACAACTGTTACTTTTCTTGTTTGTCTTTAAAACTTTCTTTTTTGCCTCTGACAAAACAGCGGGCTGAAGGCGGACATGAAATCAGGAACGACCATGCCACCCGTTAGTCTCCTTCTCGACGAACGTCGAGTTCAGTGATGAATGTATTTCAAACAAAAAACTAAAGTTCTCCTGAACTAGAACACCGATATGGTTTGTTGTGGGCTCATTCTAAAGCTTATGAAATGGAGAAGTTTTTGATAAATTTGACCGATTGTTGCTTGAACGGTGTTTGCAGAATTGCCGGTTAAAGAATTTGGCGACAACTCGATTTTAAACTTCGCCAATGTTTTAGCGCTTGTAGCTCGCAGTCAAATTAAGGTATTCTGATGTAAATGGTGTCACCCGATAGGATGTTTTCTGCTCTTTCAAAATATGTGCTTATTTTGCATGTACGTCTTTCAGAAAGCTCACAAATTTGGGTTTTTTCAGACGTAATGGAAAAAAAAAACAGGTTTTTCTTCTATCTGCCATAACTTGGAAACGGTTAGAGATAGGACAGGGTTTCTATGTTGTTTTATGCTCCCCATGGGCTGTTCTATCATCTCCGTTCGTTTGGAAGATTATGTCAAACTTACCCTGTATAATAGACTATCAGTCTTTAAAGTGATTAGGCAAACGTTGCAATTAAAAATTATTGGTGATTATTGAATAAAAAATTCGCAAGATCTGGCAACACTGATGGTGAGAGTCTGTAATCGTTTGGCGACCGTCAATTTCATAGAAAACCTTCTATGAATCTTCACATAAACTTTAGAGCATTGAATTGAATTTCCAACACAGATTAAGTTCTTTTAATTAGTAAGTACAGATTTTCGACTTGTATTTATTTATTTATTTATTTACTTATTTTATTTTATTTTTATTTTTATTTATATTTATTTATTTATTTATTTATTTATTTATTTTTGACAATTTGATAATTTTACACGAGACATAATGGACCTGAAAATAAACCATCAATTTCAGAGTAAATATTCTGTGTATGTGTATGTAAACTTTTTCATCCCTTAAAAAAGTAACTTTTTTTCCCTTAATAGTCTGTTTAATTTTTATTTTATTTTATTACCGTAAAACAAAATTTTAGATTTTTGTATTTATTGAGCATTAGAAAAGTTTTTTTTTTTTTTTTCAGTCTTCTTCTTTATTAAAAAAAAAAAAAAAAAAAAAAAAAAAGCTAATTTTATATTTTAAAACTGGAAATTTATTTATCTGACTCAGGGAAAAAAAAATAATTCCTTTCGATAACCCTATGTGGAAGATAAAGACAAAACAGAAAAAAGAAAGTAAAGAAAAGGAAAAGCTGTTAAAAATTCCCCGAAAAGAAATTGTTTTATTCTAAAGGAACCCATATGGCAAGCGTATGTATTTTTTTATTAACATAGCTTCTAGTTTAATCAAACTTTATAATTACAAAGTCTTCGTTTTTTTTCTCTTTAAAATGAAACAGTTTTTGTTTCTTTTTATTTAATAGAAGTGTGGGATATCTCAGCATTGGATAAGAATATTTTACATTCACTTCTTGATAAATTTGATATATTAGTACTGATTTATTAACTTATAAAACAAATCTATTTTCTGGGAAAAACAAATTACAGAGAATAAGTTCAGTTGTCGATGATTTTTAAAAACATTTTTCTCTTAATCCACTCAAAATTCGTCAAATTTAAATCATGAATATAGTATTAAAAAAAAAGAATATTATAGTTTTAAAAAATTAAAGAACACGCTTTTATAGAAATGTGAACTAAAAAAGCACAAAATATCTATCTTAGTATTAAAATGCAGGGTAAGAGAAAATCGTGTGAGTGACACACCATAATATTTACATACATTTAAATCTTCAATTAAAATAACTTAGAATTAAACAAAAACCATTTTTAAAAAATCTCCCATGACTGGGATCGAACGCTGGATCTTTAAGTTCGTAGCGCGGAGCTTTACCTCAACGCCACATCGTTCAGGTACGGAAAGTATTTTTTTACAATATAATTTTTTTGTTTTGCTCCCAGAGCAGTTGCAAACATACATACATAGAAACAAACATACATACATACAGGTGAAGCTAACAAAAGCGTGTTAATATTTGACTTCATTGTCTTGTGAACTGATGTGTCTTTATAAATTTATATATGTATCTTTGAATTTTACAAATTCTTGTTAAACTTTAATGAAGTGCAGGGAAAGTATACATAATTCATCAGGTTTCAAAGAACTGTTTTATTTACAAGTATGCGATGTACAGTCGGTAACAAATGTATCCGAGCAATAACAAAAATTTCTATATAAAAAAAGGTAGCTTTAATGCTGTTTTGTTAAATAAATCCTTGTCGAATCATGTTCTTAGTCAGTCTAAGAACATGATTCGACAAGGATACTTGTGTTCGGATACTTTTGTTGCCGACTGTACAAAGACTGGTGATACATGTTAAGATAGAAACACTCACCAAAGTTTCTTGTATATTCCACAAATGTTCAATTTGCCCACTCTAGGTCACATCTAAACCGTAATCCAGTTCCGTTCAGTCAATACCCGTAGCTGCAACAACACGTCGTGATAGAACCTGCAATTCTTACAGCATTGTTGGCTTTGGCGTGCATAAATCTTGTCCTTAAAGGGACTCTTTACCTATCGTCTCCGAAAGCCGAACCCGATGTTATTTTATGGGAAATTTTGCCACATTATAATTCATTAACTAATACATATTTTTAAATTCCGTTTTAACTCTCCGAATATTCATAACTATTAAACAATTTCTCGTTTTCTATTTTTTTTTTTTTTTTTTTTTTTTTTTTAAGATTTAATTTTTAATCCCAAAAATGGAAAAATTCACATTGTGAAAATTCGCATTTTACAACATCAGAATAAAATATTAGAAATTCTAAAAAATAATTTTTAGAAAGTGGTAAATTGTTTAATAGTTGTGAAGTTTCTGAATGTGAAAACGGAATTTAAAAATATATATTAGTTAATAAGTTATAAAGGGGCAAATTTCTCCATAGAATGTCATTGACTCTGGCTTCTGGGCATGAGAAGTGGAGAGGCCTCTTAACATAGCCTGCTTAGATCGAAATCGCATGGCGACAGATCTGAGGACTTGGGAGGCGATGTCGACACAGGAATATCACGCAGACCAGTGCACACTATTTAGCAATTGCATTTTCCTTTTCAAAAAGGCATGCCATCTAGCGTGTACGTGAGCCACGAGGCGGGTTATTTTAAATTATATGAGTGAGTGTATCTATCTTTACATGTATCACCTATCTTTGAAGAGCAAGCATTCAAAACACGTTTTCTCCTACGGATACAATTTCTCAGAAAACACACAAAAAAAAAAAAAAAAAAAATAATAATAATAATAAATTAAAATAATAACTAAACTTAAACCCTAATTATCATTTGTTTAGAAGTATTACTAGTTTATAGGAAGATATGTAGGCATATTACTTTATGTTGAGAAAACACGGTTCAAATGTTTGTTCCTCCTTTGTGCATTGTATTCTTGGCAACAACCAATGTTTTAAAACCTGATGAGTCATTTAGGCAAACTATGTTTTCTAATGTGCGTTACATCCTATTTAACTATTCTAATAGGAAACAAATATTTAAAAATTATTATTTTTATATCAGCACATCGGAAAAGAAAATAATAATAATAATAACAATATATTATTCTTGGAAAATACTTTTGTATCATTTTCCACTATGAGCGTTTTGTCTAAGTCTACACTTTTTGGTTTTATTACAATTAGACATTAAAAAAAAAAAAAAAAAAAAAAAAAGCAGTATTCGAATTTTATGGAAATATAATGATACTTAATAAAAACAAAGTCTTGGCATAACAATTTGTCTATAGATTTGTTTTTGTTTTTAAAAAAAATATTCCTTTAGGAAGAACTACAGTTGCTATCTCCATTTGCTTTTTCCTTTCCTATTACTTTACACAGTTTTATTTTTTACTAAGTACAAAATTTTTGTAGGCTTTGAATATTATAAAAAATATTTGATTTCTCTGTTTTAAAATAAATAAATAAATAAAACATACTTATAAATACAATACAATATAAATAAATACTACCCCTTTTTTAAATTTAATATTAAAAAGGGGGAACATACTTCTCTGCCTAGGACAAAAAGAAATTTATTTTATTAAAATTGTAAATACATGCAGTAGATACAGAATCCAAAAGGGCACTTTGAAGAAATACGACTTAAAATTCACTGAAATGATATTTTACTATACAGGAACCCATATGACAACCTACATCTTTTTATCAATAAAATTCCTAGTATGTTTAAACTTAATAACTACAAAATTCTTGTTTTCTGTCTTTTAAAATTAAATCAGTTTTTTAATTAAAGAGCAGAATATTCAACACTAGATATGAATTTTTTAAATATATTTCTTCGAAGATTTAAAGCATTAGTGTTAATGTATATATATAAAAAAGGCAATTTTTGTAAAACAAATTCGGGGAAAAAGTTAAATTATGTATATTGTGTTTTAAACATTTTTCTCTTAATTAGAAAAGTTTCGGAATTAATTTGTATCTCAGGTAATTTAAAATCGGAATGTAGTATTATTTAAAAAAATAAACTTGCTTCTTTGTCTTCTAAACTTATAATGAAAAGATTATGTAGCATTAAAATTTTTCAAGCAGATTTTGAACTTTAATTTAAATAGCATAAATTATTACATCATGTTTTAAATTGACGATGAAACGAATCAGCTAAGCATAAACAATTTTTAAATTAATACTTTTATAACAATATGCCAGTGAAGAAGAAAATAGATAGTAATAAATATATTTTTCTATTATCCTTTTATGTCATGATTTAGTTTTTCTTAAATCTAAACGTTTTGGATTTCATTACAATTAGATAAATTTTGTAAGATAAAATGTTCGAATTTGGATAGGAATGTAATCATACTTCAGAAAAGCAAAGTCGTTACATTATAGATAGAGATTTATTTTTGACAAAAAAGTTAAACATGCATTTTTAGTAATATTTAGTGTTGCTAACTTTATCATTATATACTGGGAGGCCCATATAAAACCGACCCGCGTTATAAAAACAAATCGTGGTCATCATAAAAGGTACTGTATTTGTATTCTGCCGGCCACACCTTGTACTTTACATATTTACTAATTTCATATTCGCTGAATTAATACCTTTGTTTTCCGTAGTTAATCATAATGTTTCGCTAAGTTAGTTATAAAAACATAAAAACGCGGGTTAACATTGTTAGGCTCTGCCGCAAGCAATGGATTCCCTAACCCACCACATCACGAAGGGAAGATGCTGCTGAAATCACCGAGATTCCCCGTATTGAGGCTTTGGCTGATTTCATTGCAATGTCATTTCACAAATTATTATTATTTTTTTTTTCTATTTTTCTATTTCATATTCACATGTAGTTTAATTAAATATAGTAAATACCGGACAAACCTCGCTAGTATTTATGTACTTTTAACTTCAAGAATGCGAAGGTAATTTGTGATTCTATGTCATAAACGCTAATATGCAAAAAATTAAAAAAAATTCGTGTGATATACATAACGTGACCAGTGTAACAAAAGGTAGTACGTTCACAAAATATAGTATGTTAATAGTGTGGCATTACTTTTCCTTTTTTTTTTTTTTTCTTTTTTGTAGATTGGGGTTTTTCATGTTTCGATGAAATAGTAATTTTTCATTTAACTGTATAAGATCATACAAAATATGCTTCCTTCAACAATTATAATATCACCACATATAGACCATTTGATCTTCGTATTTCATTTTTGGATATTTTAATTTCTCATCATATGAGATAACATAGTTCAGGTACCATTTATTATCATTATGTACATTGCAATATTTCATATTAATATTATTGTACTGTTCACTGTTCTATTATTCTACTATTGTGAAAAAAAGTTTCATTTAAAAAACTAGCACATGTTACAGCTTTTCATAAACTTATTTTTATTTTTTTTTTTTTTTTACCTCTGAGACTTAAATTTTCATTGAAAATGGCCTGAAATAATTTTAAAAGAAAATTATGTACATATGCTCAATATAAAAGGTCAAAATGAAGAATATAGTGAAAAAAATGTTTACTTTAAAGGAAGAAAAACATACTTAAAATTACAAATTTAGCTTCTATTGTTATTAATGGTTACGTCCACAAATAAATGAATTAAAATTTTTAACATATGCTTAACATATGGACGATTTATTTTAAAAGTGGTTTAACTCCATGTTTTTTAAATATGTATATTTTTGCTTAATTGTATTATAATTGTACACATCTTTCATTATAAAACTGAAAAAAATCAATTATGGCATTAAAATCACATAAATGATATTACTTTTTTTTTTTTTCAGAAAAATAAAATTTCTAAATATTTATTATAAAAATGAAGTTTCTAAGTTACTTTATATTATTATTATTATTATTATTACTATTATTGCAATTTATAAATACTTATAATTCTGATTTGTATTTAACACTAAAAATCGATAACACTTGCTGAATCTTAAACTTTTCTCCTACACATAAATTTGCAAAAATCTCGTTATTTCAAAATCAATTTACGAGGAGATAATTCACTTTTACACTGAATGACTCATACTAAGAAAAAATAACAATCCATCTCATTTTAATATTGACCTATACTAAAGTGTACATAACAATCATTTACTAAATTTTCTGGTTGATTATTGTTTTTATTGATAATATCAGTTAATACCTTTCAAATTGCATCTTGCTGTTCTGGTGGTTCGGTCGTAGGGAGATGCCTTCTGGATCCACAGGTCCCAGGTTCGAATCCCGGTTGGAGCATGGATGTTTGTGTTGTCCTATGCCTACAAGATATTGTACAATTGAGTCTGTGAATTGTTGTAATATGGGCCAACCGAGACGAAAATCATCGTAACTGTAGGACTCAAAGTTGTCAAAATCATATCTTTTGCCGGAGGTTGTAATTGCGTAAAATTTATATGTTATGCTTGTTTTCGACCATGCTCTTTAATTTAGCTTAGTTTAGCTTCAAATAGAAATTTTTAGATTCATACTTCCATTATTAGTGTGACGTTGTACTACTCTAATGTAATAACGATAATGCCCATTTGATAATACCACAAATGAATTAATTTTATAAGCTAGTCTAATTAATAATAATAATAATAAGCTATCTTTTCAACTTTTTGTAACAATTCCTACTCTTAAAAAAATATTTTAACTACACATAGAAATATACTTTTAGTTTCCAAGTTCTTATTATTATAGGTTTGTAAATTTTAAAATTAAAATTTCTTTCAACGTTTTCACCCCTATATTTTAGGACTGAGCACTATTAGCCTCAATCTGGGATTTTTGCGGTGTCATTTTTCGATAGTTGGTCATATATCGAAAATATAATTGAATTACTTGAAAGCGATGTTATAATTTGAAAAAAAAAAAAAAAAAGTCCTCCGTCCTAAACTAAATTCTGCTTTTGCCAGAATTTCATCAAAATCTTTTTTTTTTTTTTTTTTTTTTTTTTTGAAAGAAAAAGAAAAGAAAATTAATAATAATTAGTATCGAAAAAGTTTTTTTTAAATAATTTTGAATTAGGAAATAAAAAGTGCGCGAACAAAATGAAATAAAAATAAGTAAAAAAACTAATTTATCGATTTAATTTTTATATAAAACATGATCGCATGCTGTCTTAAATGTAGATGTAAAATTTAAAGTTTATGTTGTGGGTGTGGCATCCATAAAAATTGTTTTATGAAATAGAATAGAATAAAGAAAGCAACGATGTTGGGTGCATTTTGTTTTATAGTTTGAATTTTTGAATTTTTTAGAAGTAATATATACCGTAGGAATAATTTCTTATGTTAAAACTATAGGGAATAGTTATGCGAGCACAAGCGATGCTACTTTATTTTATTTTATTTTATTTTATTTTTTTTTTTTTTTTATTGTAATTTATATTTTCTATAATACCAAAAGTTTACTAAATTTCCATATAAATGTACTACATAAACTGCCAAACAATGACTATCGTATTAGTAATGCTCCATTACTTTATGAAATATAAATTAATGAATTATAACACTTTCTTGGTATTTTAAAAATCAAACTACTAAATAAGTAAATAAATAAATAAATAAATTTGCAATTTTTTGTAACATTTCCTTTTAAGAAACACAATATTTATTTTTAATGTAAAACATTTTTACTACTACTTTTGTTTTTTACTTAAATAATCTTAAATTACAAATAACGAAACAATAGTTTAAATGCTTCCTTTATTTCTGTTTTATATACACTTTACAGATATTTTCTTCATATAAAGCAGTATCTACGAAATACATACAGTTGTTTATGAATTCAATTTTTTATTAAATATTCTTAAGTTATACAAATCAAAACAATAATTAAAATGCTTTATTTATTTTTGTTTAATATACACTTTGCAGATTATTTTCTTCATGTAAAGTAATACAGATATTTGTGAATTAAATTTTTGATTAAATATTCTTAAATTATAAATAAAGAAACAATAATTCTAATGCTTCATTTATTTTTGTTTTATTTACACTTTACAGATATTTTCTTCATATAAAGCAGTATTTAATACACACATTTTGTTGTGAAGGAATATAAAGATATTATACGACAAAAATCCAGTTTATACACACTGAAATGCAATTTCAAAACTAATAATGTTATATATAAAACAATCCTGACAGCACTTTAGTAAAGTTTTTAACTTAACGTAAAATCTTAAAGCTTAACTTTTTTAACATTCAAAGTTAATTAACTATTTTCTTTAGTTATAAAAAGATTTTAATGGCTACTAATGAACTAAAAACTTTTTTTTTAATTGATCGTACAAAGCTGTTTTTCTCCCTTTTCATATTAGAAAATAGTTTTTTTTTTTGTGTGTGTGTGTGTGTGTGCTTTTTATTTACACTGAGAGTATGCGTATTTGTGCTCGCTTTAAGAAATTTTTGAAATTGGTAAGTGCAAACCTCTTATTAATAGATCTAAAAGCATCATTAGTTTATTCAAAAGCAATTCGAAAAAATATAGCTTTAGTTGAAAAACTAATTTAAGAACTATTGCACAGTTAATTAAAAATATCAAGAACTGAGCTACGTACGGAAAATATAAAACATTTTTATTATTATTATTATTGATAATATCCATTTATTAAAATACAAGATTTGCATTAAAATATTTATAAAGTATAAAATAGTTTTAAATTGTTTAAGACAAAGAGTGAAAGAAATGAAAAGGTAATTAATTGTTTATGAAAAAATAAAGTTTAATAAATGTAAAAATGTATGTTTGTTTATTATAACAGAAATAATAGAAAACTATGCTGGTCTTTACGTAAATATATTTCGAAATAAAACAGAAAACAATAGCTTAGTTTTTCATTGAATTATAGCCTAAACAGGAAATTATCTTCTATTATTCCATGTATGAAAATGTAAAGAAAATACAAAAGCATACATTATGTAATCAACCCCTTAACGCGCGCTCTCCTCGCTGCGAGGACGCAAAATTTAAGATGCAGCTGCAAAAATTTATCCCGGAAATTTTTTAGTAAAAATTCACGTTTATAACATATCAGAAAAGGCCAGTTTTTTTAACCTTAAATTTAAAAATTTCTTTTAGTTTAATTTAGTTCATGACTTCCGGTGGCAGTATAATTTAAATGTTCCAAATTGCCTTGCGCCGCAAAGGGTTAAATTGACAAACATCTTTGTTTCTCGAAAATATATTGGCAAACAGTAAATGTTACATTATAATTTGAGGTAGTATTAGAAAAAACATAACAGAAGCGGCATGCATCGTAATTTGCTTGTTTTCTGTTATCATTTCAATTAATTCGTATATTTTCATAATATTAATTTACATATTTTCTAATTAATAACTAAATATACGCACGTGTAACTCTTGCTTACTTTTAAATTTGAAATATTTTGATAATTACTTTTTATAAATGTATACATATTAATATAGAGTGTGCGCCTAAATATTAATGGCAATAATAGTTTCTTATCATGCCAAGAAAGAAAACTTTCCAGGAGGCCAAAACCAATCAATACGTATGATATGGCAAATACCCTTAAATTGCCTAAACTTGGTTGATTGATCTGTGCAGCCTAACGATAACATGAAGCAAAATACATTCAATGACCAGATACTTCATTTAATTGAAAAAAACAAAATATTAGTTCTTTGATCATCACCGTTTAGGGAACAAATACAGCCATCGTTCTATTCGTCAATATAGAAAACCACGTAAACAAAATATGTAATTAAAAAATAATAAATGTAGATTTGATACAGTTTTACCAGTTTAGGTTTAATAAACATGATGACAAAAAAATTTCTTTTCTGTAGGAATTTTTTTTTTTTTTTCTAGTGGCGTCGCAGAGTGATCGTCCCTAGTTTTTCCAATGACGTTATAAAAATTGTAGTTCAATATTAATTCAGACTGATGGTCTGAAAATCTGATAAAAAATTTGATATATGATTTTTAATAAGAATTAAACTTCTTAAAATGTTTATCAGGAATGAAATTTTGAATTATTAAACCTAAGATCATTACGAGTAAACATCAAAGCAGCCTAATCTATTTCTGGACACATTATTTAATAAGGAACGTATTAGGATATATCCTTTAAATCTAACATTATTTTTCTTTTCCTTTTTTTCTTTTTTTTCTTTTTCCAAATATTATTAAATAAGATGGCTAAAATATTTCAATAATAGCAAAATTTAAAACTACAGTCAGAGTCTCATTAAAAACAAAATATATTCAAAATTCAAAAACATAAACGCTTCCAGCATACAGTCGGTAACAAAAGTGTCCGAACGCTAGTGAAAATTCCTATGTAAAAAAAGTACACTTCATACGTTTTTTTTTTTAAATAAATCCTTGTCGAATCCTGTTCTTAACGAAAATTCCTATGCAAAAAAAGCACACTTCATACGGTTTTGTTAAATAAATCCTTATCGAATCATGTTCCTAGACTGACTAAGAACATGATTCGACAATGATTTATTTAACAAAACCGTATGAAGTGTACCTTTTTTACATAGGAATTTTTGCTAGTATTCGGACACTTTTGTTACCGACTGTACACAAATCTCGTATGTGGTCCGTCAATGAAAGGCCTCCTAAGAATATGCAATTTTTTTTTTATTCTTCTATGACGTAATTAATGATTGCAGTATTTAATGGCTAACAGCTGATTGTTGCCATTATATTGCTTAGGAGTTTTTTGTAAACTAGAATAACTTTACAATCAATGCCGTTATAATGTTTATTATAGAGTATGTAGCTATGTCTCTCATTAAAACTCTATCTGTGATTATGTTTTTTCATTAACATTCTTTTATTTTACAAAAATTGCATATTTTAATCACTCAAGCAACTCCCTGTTACTTTAAAGTCTTGTAAAAATTAAAATTAAGGGTTATTAAACAAATCAACTATAAATTTAATTTACGATTTTGTAAAGATTCATTTATTGCATTTTCATTGGTTCATGATTTGTGTTTTATTATTAATAATAAATCTATAAAAACCATTTTATGATAAGCAGTATGCTAAAGTTAACTGTAACTTCAGAAAACTTTCAAAAAGATTTGAAACTGATAATTATTCGTTATTTAAAGAGCAGTTCATAAGACATCTATAATTAATATACACTATTAAAAATAAAATGACATGTTTCACAAGAAAAATGGTTCCAATTTGGCTGCAGCCAATATTTTGACGCCATGTTATATTATTTTAATAGTGTCGATTTTTTGAGTAAGTACTACTAAAATAATGAAACATTATCTGCAAACAGCAGTCCCAAGTAGCACATGAACGTTCTCTGAACGTCTAATAACGGTTACACTGGTTCAAACACCGTGTTTCGTGTCAAAAGAACGTTCTACTCGACGTTCAAAAGCAGTATTATTCAGAACGTTCTAAAAAGGTGTGTTTTGTACCATTCATAAAACGTGCAATTTCAGTTTTATAAAAAACGTTAAGGGAAACACCGTCGTAACACGTTCTGTTTCAGTACAATTATAACGAAAATGACAAAGTGCTCTATTTTCCGTTATAATGTATAAAATTTTTGAAAACAAGGCAGAACTTGATTTTGTTGATACAATTTATAATAATATTCATTGGGAAATAAAAGTGAAGAGGTGGTTTTGTTTTTTAACATAATTTTAAATTATAATTATCTGATATTTGCAATTGAATTTCTCTTCGCGAAAACTCTAATTAAAATGAACGCATAATCATGTAATTTTGTTGACTTACTCTATATAAAATTATTATTTGATTGTTATATTAGTTTGCTGTATTGGAAAATATTTTGGAATAAAATGGAATTATTTAATTCGATCAAGTATTTCGATATTACACTTTTGCCTAATTTATATGTTTTTAGAGTACAAAGGATTTAAATGCCCTTCCGTATGTATTAGTTGGTTAGTTAAAAAAATAAAAATAAAAAATTATAAGCCTTCTATATGAATATGGAAATTTTAAACCTCGCAAGTGCGTAAATATGATTCCACGGATTTTCTTCAAACTCGCCATTTTACCTTTCATCTAGATGTACATTCGTATGTAATTTAAGGTTTACGGTGAAAAGGTTAATTTGTAGAAAATCGTAAGTGAGAATATATATAATTCTATCAAAAAGGGCTCGAACGATTTTCTTCAAATTTGCTACATAAACCCTTTTTAGATGTCTTTCCACGTATATTACTTAATTACTACAAGAAAATTGACAGGCATCCTAATTAAGTAGCTCGGAAATTGGTGTTTCAAAAAAAGGTTTTATATATATATATTTTAACTTGCTATGTAAAATCCTTTTTATGTGTTTTTCACGACGCATGCATTAGGTTTTTTACAAGAAAATTGTTATATGTTTAATATGTTAAATCCAATTTATGTATTCTGATCGCACTATATCTGAAAAGAGTATATCATATGTATAGTAGTGAATTATGGAAGTCATATTGTTACAAATTAAAAAATATATATATTTTTAAAAATTTTACACTATTCGTGATTTTTTTTTTTTCAAATTTCACTTCATTATTTTGTTTAAAAAAATCGTAAAAAATATTTTAATATAATAATATACACATATTATATATTTGATGATAAAAATTCTTTGATTTAGAAGTTATTCAAATATTGAACTACTTACATACTGAATGTTATAATATTACTTGAATCTACAAATTCATTATTTTTATATCAATCTACCTTTTAGAAAATATTTAAAAAAATAATATAATTTGAAATAATAAAATAAATTTGAATTATATATATATATATATATATATATGAAATATATTAAAGGATTAATTTTTGAATGTAAAATTCTAGCTATTAGAAACGTTAGAGCTGAAACCGGAAACTCATAATTATTTGCATTCGCAAAAACATCTGCTCTGGTACAGAGACGGTTGGTAATTTATGCGCGTATTTCGCTTCTTGGCGATTTTCTCACTTGTTATTTTTCCCTTTTGCTTTTAAATAGCAAATGGTCAATTTTAAAAGCGAAAAGTTTTTACTAGAGATAGGGCAGTAAATATAAAACTGTAATCTTTAATAATGTTTAAATTATAAACTTTTATTTTTATTAATCAGACATTAGTTTTCACTTATTAATAACAAAAAATATATAAAAATATGCAACGCAATTCTCAGTGCAAAAAGGTATTTTTATTTAGTTATTTCTAATTAATTAAATAATGAAGTTTTTTTTTATATATAAGTTTTATATATTACATATTTTAGATTTTTTTTTCTTTATAAAGAAGTAAAAATTCTTTTTTCTACATCATTCTTAAGAAAAAGAATACCGATTATCAGAATATAGATTAATATCTTTTGAACAATTACTTAAAACGTATAACTTCAGCAATGAATAAAACTTGATACAAGGTATTCCCACTTTCATTACTTTCTATACCTTCACTCGCAGTTATTAAGCAAATTTAATGCATTTCTGTAAAAATGTTTGTTTTGCACTTGGAAAAATAAAAAAATAAAAAAATAGATTTTCAAAACAATCTGTAGAATTTTAATCTTCTTGCTATTAATTTGATTTGATATCAAACATCAGCTTAAAAATAACAACTTCATAAACAGCTAATCGTACACTTTTTACGATTCCATGTGCTGCTATTCATTTTTTCAAACGGTAATGGATTAAAGAAGGATTTTTTTTTTTTTTCATAATAACTGGTTATTTAACTGGTCATTTAAAACGCATAAGACTATGAAAATGCGCATCAACAAATTTTCAATCATATCGAATATTTTTAAGGCCCTTTAAATCAATTACAGTTAATCAACCTTGGTTTAATTTATTTCATCAGAAATATGTATGTTAGTTTCTTTATGATTATTGCAGCGTAGTATTTTAGAATTTAACTAGTAAAAATATCTCTTTTAGACCAATATTTATTCGAATTATTTTTTATACTTTTACATAAATTACTCGTACCACATGCAAGATAATTAATAAGGAATTTTCTAATAAAACTAAATACCTGATCGACACATATAAATTTCAATGAATTCTAAAACTATTTATGGAAATGAGAACGCAGGCAGATTGATACACCATTCTACAGACAAACAAAAGTTATTAATTCTTTTCAATTTTATTTGAAAATTTTAAAAACGCATAACTGATAACTCAACAGAAATGCACTTCGATCAAATTCCATTCATATTCAGGATATTACAGCGAAATTTTCAGGATGTTTTAGAAAATATTCGTCATAGAACGCAATATATCCTAATTCTTTCGTAAATCCTTGTATAAAATCTAGTCGTATTTTTATACTATTTTCAATAAAGAACATGCCATAATCAGCTGAATAATAATGTATCAGTATATCAGATTAAACTTATTCTAAAAATAATCAAGGAAAGGAAAGAGTAGACAGACAGATGAACAGAAATCTTAAATGCTGTTCAGTTTTCTTGGAAAGTGTTAAAAAAGATAGAGCGTTAATTGTGTTGAATAATACTTGCGCTGTGCGATCCAAGATATGTGTTTGTGTGTGTTTATTTAGCAATACACAAGCCATTATTTTTTTTATTTTTCAACATTTCCCAGCAAAGTTGACAAGCTTATATGATACCAGTTTTTCTATCTCTTGATCTGCTTCTTCGCGCTTTAATTTTATAAATATTTTTAACATACTCCAAAACCTATATATATATGTATATATTTCAATTTAACTATGTCTTGCTCTTGACTGAAAATGGTATAAATAGCACTAGTGCTTTAGATGCGGTGATGCCTGAAAAGAACACTGATATATTATGGTCTACCAGAGATATTTCAGTAAAACTTATTTTATTATATTTTTATACAGCGTAAAACATAAGAAAACATATATTACATACATACGTTCACTTATATTACATAATTTATGTAATTCATATGCCTAAATACATGCTTTGTATAAAATGTGGCATGATTAGCATAATATTCACTTTGCGACAAATAAAATATTAAGGTGCATTGGGGGATATATGTGAGAATTTCTGAGTTCATATTTAGTTCTTTTATGCTTTTCAACAATCTAACAAAATCAAAAAGCGTTTGTGATTTGGGTTTGTTTGTCTATCTGTATTTTTGCTCATTTATTCAGTAAATAATTTTAGAATATTATATTTTTGATATGTTGTTCAGGTTTACTTTGGCTCTATTTTTATTGAGAATAATAAAAATAGTACTGTTTTATGCACAGAAACTCAGAAAACAATTCCGACACATTAGGATCTATGGGAGGTCTTTCCTTAAAGCATATTTTAAAAGTTGTATATTTTGCACAAAATAACAGAATTAGCATACATTATTCTGCTGTAAAATGAAGTATTTCCTGTAGAATATGATTAGCAAAATTAATAAGTTTATAGGGCTTTACAATCGTTTTCAGATACATTATGAGATATAAGTCGAAATTGCGCATGTAAACTTTCAGTGTTGTAAAGGTTTTTTCGCCCTTTCTTTTTTCTTTGGTATTGTATGTAGAACGTATGGAAACTTTAAACAATATACAAGCTTATAAAAAAATAATGATCCACTTCATGCTTTCCCTTTCGTAATAATAATAATAATAATAATAATAGTAATAATAATAATAAAGGTATAAAGCAAGCTTTTATGAGATTTCTTTCTCCGTAATTAAAAACACTATACAGTTTAAGGCATCATCATTGAGGTAAATTTCACTTCAGATTGAACGATATAACGGACAAAGTGTACTTGGAAAGAGTTTTCTAATTTATACGAACTGCAAAACTTTTCTCTTTTATTAATTAATAAATTGGTAAAACATGTGTGATTGCTGCAATAATTGAATAAAATTATTATTATTGTTTTCAAATTACATAATACAATAGTTATGTTTCATACCGTTTAAACAGATTTTTCTATTAACCCATTATTTGCCAAACTAATTTTCAAATTTTTTCTTAATTAGTGAGTTTTATAAGTTTTAGTAAAAACTATTTAAGAATTATAACAAATTTCAAGAAATTAAGCATACTACCGCAGATCGTCTTATTTCTGGGACAGTGGCAGAATACATTATCTAAAACTATATTTCCATTATCACATTGTCTAAAACTATAAAAAAAAAAAAAAAAGTAACGTCCCAAAAAAAGTAATAAAAACAAAACACAACAGCAAGAATAAATATAAATTTCTAAATATTCCATATGAATTTAAAATATTCAGTCTGGAACAAATAAAAAAGCTAACAATTTTATTGTGTTTCTTTCTTTATGATTATAGTTTTTCTATGCAATTTTTATTAATTTTCATTAACAGTTTTCTTTCATAAAAATAACAGTGCGTGTAATTCATTTAAGCAAACGAATTAAACAGGCATTTAGTATTTTACTACGATCAATTTAAAAAAAATTATTAAAAATTTTTGAAAAAAAAAATACATAGACTAAAAATAAATTAATTCCATTTTAATAATAAAATTAAAATAATAATAGTGTGTTTTGTTAAATCTCGCCAAACACCAAATCGCCATCGCCAAACTTCCTCTAGGTTGCCAGCCTATGTTGCGAGCCAAAGTGCAAAGTCAATGGCATAGGCATATGGCAATTGGCAATGAGTGTTTAACATCACATCACCCGACACGTTGAAAAAAGAGAACTACAGAACACAGATAAGTTTTTCATTTTACATTATATATATACATCAAAATTTAACAATTCTATTAAGTATGTAAAAAATTCTCGAAAACTGTTTAAATTTAAAGCCAAATTAACCTAATATATATATATTTCAAAATTTTAAAATGTTCCATTTTAGTTCTTTTATTTTTTTCCGTTAATTTTATATTATTATAGTTTAACGATAAATATATTTGAGTATTAATTTGTAGTAGAGTGATAAGTAAGATACTTCTTAAAAATATTTTTGTGTTTGAGTGCTGAAATTTAATTTTTAGCATTTAAGCATAAAAATATTTTTAAAAATTAACTTATTAATGAATCCACAAAAAAATTAAAATAATAAAAATAATAAAAATCAGATATGTTTAGATGTTATTATTACATTATAGTAATGCAAAATCAAGGGATAATATTAAAAATTAGTTGGCAGGAAGTTCTTAAAAAAAAAAGAGTACGTTTCTGGAATTTAAAATTTTATTTTGTTTTATTTCAGCACATATAGATGGAAAATTTATAATTTCGTAAGTCAATAATTTAAATAAAATTTTCATACATATGCATTAAAATATAATATTGTTAAGTATATTAAAATTTCTCGAAATCTATTTAAATTTACAATAGCAAATTTTTTTTAAATTTTAGTCTTTTGAAAATATTTTAGATGTACCTCTTGACAAATGTTTGTTTTAGTTTTCCATCTGTTGTGCATTATAATAATTTCGAAATAGAATCTACACACGTTTAGGTAAATTTATTCATAAGTTTACGTTTTAAAAATATTTTTATATTTAAATGCTGAAACTTGGGAATAAATTTCATCATTCAAAAAAAAATATTTTTTAAATTTTATCTATGAATGATTAATTAATAGTCAGAAATATCTAAATTATGTAACTAAACGTTAATAATGCACAATCGATGGAAAAATAAAATAAAACTTTGATAAGAGGAATCTTAAAATCTTAACAGTGTCTTTAAATGTTAACAGTGTGTTTTAACAATGTCTTTGTTAAAATATACATTTAAAGTATTAAAAAAACTTTGAAATTAAAAAAAATTATTGTTATTGTCAATTTAAATAGATTTCGAGAAATTGCTTTCTATGTAATAATATTATACTTCAATGCATTTATGTAAAATTGCATAATACTATGACAGTAATTTACAAAAACAAACAAACACACACACACAAAAAAGAAGAAAAAAGAAAAAAAGAAAGAAAGTAAAGGAAAAGAGAAAAAAAAAATAAATAAAGTACACACGTCACACAATTTTAAGGGAACATACGACCCTTAGAACTTCAAAAAACATCGATTTAATTATAGTCTTTTTTTTAAGTAAATCATTGTTAACTAAGCTTTATTGGGCATGTCTAATTGTTACCTATAAGATTATTATGTATTTTGGAATATAATTTAAATTCTGTGGTGAATTATTTAATAATTTATGTGTTAATAATAAATGTTTTTTTTTTCACCTTGCACGCAGGATACCTGTAAAACTATTTAATATTTTTTCTTGAAATTTTCACAGATTATGTAACATATCATATCCTTCAAACTGAACCTAAATTTGTTCCAGTTTAGGTTAAAAAAAAAAAAAAAAAGTTCAAAGATAATTTATTTTTTAATAAAATCTGAAGTATCACCTGTATAAAAAAATATGGGGGGGGGGGGGGGATACAAATTTAGATTCAGTTTGAAGGATCTGATATTTTACATAATCTGTGAAAATTTCAAGAAAAAATATTAAATAGTTTCAGAGATATCTTGCGCGTAAGGTGGAAAAAAAAAAAACGCATTTATTATTAACACATAAATTATTAAATAATTCACCACAGAATTTAAATTATATTCCAAAATACATAATAAACTTATATGTAACAATTAGACATGTTCAATGAAGCGTAGTTAACAATGATTTACTTTAAAAAAGACTATAATTAAATCGATGTTCTGAGGGTCGTATGTCCCCTTAAAACGTACAAAGAACGTTCGAAGAACGATTCAAAGAACGTTTTAAAACGTTCAAACAACGATTTTAAAACGTTCAAACAACGTTCAGGACGTTGCAAAAACGTGCATGAAGAACGTTCTGAGAACGTGTCTATAGAAAGAATGGTGATGTTTACACGTGTGCAGAACGTGTTTTGTACCGTACTATTCGACGTCTTCAAGATGGACAAATAGACGTCTATAAAACGTTCAAGCTGAACGTTCATAGAACGTGTTAGTAGAACTATTTTTAAACGTTCAGAGAACGTTTCCGTGCTGCTTGGGGTGGTTGCAGCTAAACCGGAATACAATTTTTGGTTAAACATACCATCCTATTTTTAACAGTATATTTATATTTATAAACTCTGAAACTATAATTAAACATTATATGGCATAACAAAACCCTTAGTGTTTACAAATACTTTACTTATACTTTACATGATTTTTAGCAAACATACTGTTAACGATTAACGGGGATTATCTTCAGGTTGCCATATCAGTTTGCAAAACAAATGAATAAGTTCCAATGTTAAAATTAGCTCACTTAAGATAACTCAAAAAATACTCTCTCGAGGAAAGTTTGCGAGAAATATTCAAGCTGTTGAAAGTAAAAATAAACAAAACAGCGGAAGTTTTTTATGAGTTTTGTAACTTCGATCAACGATCTTCTCGGCTGACAGCCAACACCTCTGGGATATCGGGGTAAAACAGCCGTTGTAACACCGTTTTCCCCTTGTTAAACGCAAAGCTAACTGCCGGCAACGATTTCGGAGGATCATTTCGTCTAAAATTAAAACTCTCTCTGTATGACTGAACAGCTTTTTTTTTTTTTTTTTTTTTTTTTTTTAACAATTTTGAGTATTTTTACTTCTATATTTTTCTAGAAAATAAACTGAAAATGCTGATTAGACACTTTTTTTTTTTTTTTTTTACATGAAATCTACGTTCTAATGTTTGTGTTGATAATTTTCATTTTAGTTTTATTCATTCTTTCAGATTTTTCTTTACTTTCTTTGACGTTACCTTTTTTTTTTTTTTTTCTTTTTTAGCATAGTAAATTTATAATAAAGAGTAATACGGAATTATTTCATCAACTGATATTAATAATAATATTAAAAATAATAAAGCTATGTCTAATAATTTAATATATTTCGTTTTCATTGTTTTAAACTGGGAGTACGGGCGCGGGGTGTTTTAACACCCCATGCCCAGAAATATTCATCTGCTGTCTCTCAATATAAACAGAAGTGGTCGGGTCTTTCAGTGCCTGCCTCCAATATCATCCGCCGTGTGGAGTGTATGAAAACGGTGAATTCAGACTCTTTTTCATTCTTATAGAAGAATTTCGGGTGTAAAAACTGCAAAAAAAATCTAAAACTTCTTCTCCATGTATACCCTAATTATTATGAAAATTAATATCTCAGTATTCTTATCAAGAATAATGTATCATTTTTATTATAATAAATATTGTAAAGAAAATAATTACAGTCGGTAACAAAAGTGTCCGAACACTAGCAAAAATTCTTATGTAAAAAAAGTACACTTTTTACAGTTTTGTTAAATAAATCCTTGTCGAATCCTATTCTTAGTCAGTCTAAGAACACGATTCGATAAGGATTTATTTAACAGAACCGTATGAAGTGTACTTTTTTTACATGGGAATTTTTGCTAGTGTTCGGACACTTCTGTTACCGACTGTAAGTGCGCCACATGGGAAAAATTAAGTTTTTCTGAAAGGAGGAAAAAGTGAGTGCTTTTAATTTATTTTTTATTAATTTTTAATGTTAACGATAATTGAAAATTTCAGTTATTTATTTTCACGAGAAAGAGTGTAATTATCATGAATTTCATCAACATATTGAATTCTAAAGATTTTTTTCGTATTTATGTCATTTAATATGTTTGGGGTACGCTGACACCCCATGCCAGTTCTCATGTTACATTTCACGGCGCCCGTTCTTCCGTGTTAATTTAATTTAATTTTTATCTGTATTACTACCTATTCATGTAAATAAATGCATTAGAAATAGTATTGTTATATTTCTATTAAAGATTTGTTAGCCAACTCGTCTTAATTTGGTAAATGTTAGAGTCTTTAAATTTATCAGACAATCATCTCTAATCCTACGCACACACATGTGTATACAAATCTATACAGAGAGAAATTGGGGCCTATGAAATGTAATCTTTTCTTGTGTCAAACTGTCGTAGTTATTAACAGAAACATTCTGTTATCAAATGAGTTTCCAGTATAACAGCGAAAATTTTTAAGTAAATTAACGTAGATGATGTTAAGTAGATAAAACGGATTTCAGTGTTGCCAGATTTGGGGACTTTTTTATTCAACTCTCACCAATAATTTTGAGAAGTGATATTTGTTATACATAATAGACGTTTATCTTTCGAAGTGCTTAGGCAACCGTTACAATTAAAATTTAGCGGCGGGGGTTGAATAAAAATGTCCCCAAATCTGGCAACACTGACGGATTTGCACATTTCTTATTTATAATTTTTATATAACATTTGAGAGTTAATTTTTATGAGTAATAAGTTCAATTTAATTTATGTTTCGGTTTATAAATGTTACGTTTATATTTTGTGTATGTATATTTAACATTAATCTTAATGTAGTCTCCAAATGGAAAATTATACTAAGATACGTAATCTTTAGAAAAAATTCAGAACACCACAAGATATCTGGATGCAATGTAGTACGACATAAATAAATTAATAAACTAATTTGAATAACTTAGTTTTGAAATCGTAATATTTTTGAGCATTAATTATCTTTCTAATATATGTGCATTTCTAATTTTGTAATTCAACCAGTTTGTAGGATATAAATATGATTTAGAACAATAATAACCATTATTATCTTCAAATTGCTTAAAACTTCACAAAAATATTACACAAACGAACATAAATAACCATCTAATGTTTGTGGTTTGTTTATTTTAAAAAATGGCTTGTATATTAATAATCAAATTTTAATTCAATATTTTTTTTTTTTAGTTAAATAGCTTTTGAGTGTGTAAAAGTAAAATTTCTATCTATCTATCTACCAGCCTACTTATCTATCTATCTATCTACCCATATATATATATACATAGTAAATCAATGGAACGAAGTTAATAGTAAATTAAAAAATTTAAATCAAATGAAAAGAAAAATGGCGACATCTGCTCAATTCGTCATCGTATATTTTTACTACAGCCCATACTGTATTCCTGTTAAGAGAAAGGAATTTGATCGATCACTTGACACGGTGACAGACTGAAATGCCCCACCTAATAGGTTACCCAATGTTCAGTTCAATACATTTAATTTACAGTATCATAATTTGTTAATTAATGTTATTGGCGTAAGTTTTATATTAAAATTTTCATGAAAATTTAAACTATTTCCAAAACAATCCCTGTAATGCAAGTTTATATAAAAAAGTGCTGTATTCTACTATATTAAGAAAATCTTAAATGTTAAATAACTTAAGAAAGTTTCAACTATAATATTCTTAGCCTTTGATGTTCAAGACAGTATCATGCATATTCCAAAAGTGGTCTGACATCTTTACGATGAAAATGTACCTCAAAATGAACGTTTAGGCGAAGCTTTGCCCTATTTTGCCCTGTTAAGTAATTGGTAAATTTCAACTAACTTACTAAATTTTGAAAGTTAAATTTTCATATTAATGGTGTTCATGCCAGGATCCTAACTGATATTTGTTAGCTAGTTTTATATCTTTACAGTACAAATATTCTTTTTAATGCAGGTTTAAGTGGAAATTTGCCCTATTCTATCATGTTAAGAAAATTAAAAAAATTCAGTAACTTACGAAGTTTTTACCAAAGTCATAAGTAATATTTTTAAATTACTACGACTTCTCTGCAGTTATTTGTTCTTGACATGTCGTGTACACAGAATAATAAATTAAAACACACACTAACGTACACCTTACATGGACAACAAGCTAATTTTATGTTTTTCGGATTCTTCAGACCTCAAAACTTGTAAAATAATAATAATAATAATAATAATAATAATAATAATAATGAAAACCAAGGTCGAATATGTTTACGGATATCTAAATTCTCCATGCCTGTGTAGTATAATAAAGAACTAAAAAGTTAATTTAGTGCCAAATAAAGTTTTAAGATATACGAATATTTACAAATATCCGTGCACTTCGTTCATAAAATGTCGATTTGAAATTCCAGTGCTTCAATCAAAAGTCTGCCTTAAGCACTTTTCAGTAACACTCTAAAATCGTTGCTTTGAAATTTATTTATCAAAATCGATGAAATATTTCTCATCAATTCATTTTATAGACTGAATTTAAAATAGATATTTCAGTTTTACTCCTAAAATTTTGCTTTATTTAATTGTTTTAATAATTTGGTTTTTAATAATAATTTTATCACAAACTATCAAGTTTTTATAATTTTCACGGAAAAAAGTACTATACAGGGTGACAAATAACTTGGACGAAGTTTCAAACGAAATATCTGTAACTACCACTAAAGTTATAAATTTATTTCATTAAGTATTGATCCTAGAAAGCTGCTTAACAGGTGTAAGTAAGTTAGTTGTGATAACCATTATAGTTAACAAACAATATGTCATACTTGAATTACATAAGCAAGGAAAGAAATAATTTGAAATTGTTCAACTATTGAAAGTGTCTAAGTAGACGGTTTTATATACAATCAAAAGGTTTAAAGAACTCGGGCATGATGATGACAGGCCAGGAAGAGGAGGAAAGAGCACAGTTAAAACATCAAGAAACAGGAAAGTTATCAAAAACCGAGTTCAACGAAATCCTAGGATTTCAATGGGAAAGGTTGCTAGAGAGATGAAGATCAACAGAGAAACCGCACGTTTGATGGCAAGAGTAGAGCTTGGTCTTCGCCCTTACAAAATGAAAGAGGCTCAAAAGCTAACAGCAGAGAACAAACGCACAAGACTTCAAAGGTGTAGAGAACTGTTAAAGCGGGCCGCATGTGATCAATGGCAAACGTTTGTCTTCACAGATGAGAAACTGTTCTCGATTAAACAAACTCACAATAGTCATAATTATTGAGTTTGGTCAGCAGAAGCACCTGGACATTCTTGCATTGTTGAACGGCGTCAACGACCCCAATCTGTAATGGTTTGGGGTGGGATATGTGCTAGTGGGGAAACACAACTTATTTTTGTTGATCAAGAGATAAAGATTAATCAACAAACATATCGCAAACTCATTTTGGAAGATGTTGTCTTACCTTGGTCGCAAAAGGTCTTTGGAAACAAAAGATGGACCTTCCAACAGGATTCCTCACCTGCACACAGAGCTAAATGCACTCAAGATTGGTGAAGGACAAAATTTCCTGACTTCATTTGAACTCAAGTATGGCCACCATATTCCACAGATTTGAACCCAATTGATTATTCTGTTTGGTCCATCTTGGAGACAAGGGTGTGTGCTAAACATTATAAAACTTTGGCATCCCTAAAGAAATCCTTGTGCAAGGAAAGGGATAAAATATCAGTAAGTGAGTTGCGGGCCAAAGCCGAAAATTTTGTGACACGTTAATAGCTCTGTATTAAGGCTAAAGGTAGTCACTTTAAAAATTTGTAAATATATTAGACAAAATAATATATTCATATTTATTTTGAAGTTTGGTCGTAATATTTTCATTGGCATTAAACTTATAATGTATTATGTGTCTCCAAGTTATTTCTTGTCACCATGTATATAAATAGTTTTTCGATACATCATACAAAGATAGAAAGATTTCAACATATTTTATCAATTTAGTCTGTCTTTAGGTTTTCATATATAGGTTACAGTCGGCAGCAAAATTATTCGAGAGCTAACAATAATTCCTACATAAAAAAGTACACTTAATACTGTTTGTTAAACAAATCCTTGTTGAGTAATATTTTTAGTCAGTCTAAGAACATGATTCGATAAGGATTTATTTGACAAAACAGTATTAAGCGTACTCTTTTTTTTTTATATATGAATTATTGCTAGTGCTCGAATAATTTTGTTGCCGACTGTAGCTACCCAGTTCACGGCCGTCAGCCTTCCGTTCGCAGTTTTTCCGTGGTTTTCTCCAAAATTCGAGTAAAGGCGGATTAAGACGCTTTTGAAAAACTTCAACAAAGGACATTTTATCAGTGTCCCAGTGAAAATCGGTCTTTACAGCAACATCGTCTATTTGTTAAACATATTCATTTTGTGATTACATTTTTTTTATGACAGAAAAATTCATGAACCAAAAAAAAAAAAAAAAAAAAAAAAAAAATAGAGAGAGAGAGAGAGAGAGAGATGAAATCTTTATAGTTAAAAAAAACTAAATTATTTCAATGCCGTTATAAATTACTCTTTTCAATAAATGTATACATATTTATAATGTTGTCTTTTAGATACAACAATATTAAGATAAGACATAATGATATTAAATATTTAGATATAAGAATATGCATTAGATAAAATTCTAGTATTTTTCATTTATTATTATTATTATTATTATAACAATGTATTCGAAAAATCATGAATTTCGGATTAATTTCATAATTATTTATCTGAAACAAATATTGAAAATTAAAAAGTTGAAAGCTCAAACACAATCTTCTATTCTGCTGGACTACAGAAGTCCAACATCTGTCCCTTTCAAAAATATTCCCGGTTATCGCTTTGTACGAGAATTTATTGTATTTAATAATAAACATTTTTTTTTTCCAAAGCAAATTCGCACTAAACGTGTTTAGACTTCATATACCAGTGAGTCAGTTTTTGAACATTTGAGCATGCGTTGGATTTTGCACAGATCGACATGTATTGATTTTTTAAATGATTTATTATACCGTACGTCTGCATGGATAACCAATTCTCCACAAGTAATTACGAATCTTTTTTTTTTTTTTTTTTTAAATATTTACTGGAACATTTTTTTTCATTTAACAAATATTGTTTATTTTCTGGGCATGGTTGCACTCAAGTATCAAGTTGCTGCATTAGATAAAAATTATAAAATTGAATGACGAAAAATTGTAAATTTAAAAATTAGATATTAATCTTATTTAGTTCTGTGAATGTTTTAAAGCAGTGAATAAGGAATTTTTCCTTTTTAATTTTAATCATAATTAATGGAAAGAAGATTTTTCCGCAGTGTTTATTAATTCTTCTAGTTACTTTTTTTGCTTTATAAGCTAATCCAAAAACATTTATCGCAAGCACATTTTATTTAATCTTTATCTTAGTTGAAATACCCGAAATCCAATATAACTATTAAAAAATTAAAATATCTGCATTAATGTGGCTATAAATTAAATTATCTTTAATCTTCATTCATTTTATGGAAATAATATACATTGTGCCTACTAAATTATTTTGTTACCCCATTAATATCAGATAAAAATGGGATCTGAATATAGATATGCTCTACGTAGATATGCTCTACGTAATAAAACGATTACAGCGCCTCTTGGCGGCTACATTCAAAGTTAGATTTGTTATCTCAAAAACGGTGTGAGATATTGGAAAAAGTTAACTACAAGATTTTCAACATCACGGATTTTTCTTAAAAACGTCGTATACTTAAAAATGTCTTATGTTTTTACTTAAAAACACAATAATGCTATAAACAGAAACCATAAAATGAACATTTGTTTCGTCGCGTTTTTCAAAACTACACTTGTCTGACATAAGGCTAATTTATTTTTCGTGCTCAAAGTGTCTTCCGTCATCAACAATACACATCTAAACACTAATCTGCAAATTCCCCTGCACGTTATATAATATGACAGGTGACATACTGGCACAGGCATTCGTAATACGTTTTCCCACAATATTGGTGCACACTTACTATTTCATGTATCCTCACGAGAAAAAAAGTCGAATGGAGTCAGGCCAGGTGAGCTGGAAGGTCATTCTATAAAACCACCGTACCCGATGACTTGCTGCTGGAATATCTCCATAATGTAGTGTTTTACGCTTGATACATTGTGCAGAGTGGCGCCGTTAAGTAGGAAGCATACATTTCGCAATGTAATCGAAATGCAAGTTCTCTAGAAAAACCTACATTACGTCCTGCAGAAGTTCTAAGTGCCTTAATCCCGTGCTCTCGTAAAATAGTGGGCTAATCACATGTGTTATTGAAAATTCCGCATCAGACATTTATGAACTATCGTACATGATGTCGAATTTCGACAGTATATATATCTAGAATTTTCAAGCGTCTAGAAATGTATGCTCTGCTTATTGTATATTGTATTACCCGAAAAGCATGCTTCATTCCCCCGTATGATGTCGGCAGGGTACGTTGGCTAGACTCTAAGCGGTTCATGATAATTTTGTACCATTCGAAATGTCTCTCAGCATCACGTGTCATTAGTGCCTACACATCTGTTGACCAGTAAGGATTAGCACCTAATTCATTCATGATTTTCCAAACTCTGCTTTTTGGGAAGCGAGTATTGATTGACCTCTATTGATCTGCTCTGAGAATGGCGATGGCATACTCTAATATGTCTTCTGATTTTACTTGCTGTCATAATTTCTTGGTCTGCCGTGTTGTGGTTTCATGATAATGCTGCCTGTCTCTTTTAATGTTTCAAATACATTGGTCTATCATAAAGAATACAGGCCTCCGGGGAGACGTTCAGGATATAGTTACTGTGTCGCTTTTCATTAGCGTTCACACTCACCGTAAATTAGAACTAGCCTGCAAAACTCATTGTCAGAATATTTCTCCATTATAAGGAGTTTTAACATACAACCTACGCGGAACAATTTTTTTCAAAGTAGTCTCTGGTGAAGAAGTATGGCGTTTTATATTTAATTGTGTAATACTAAAATTTATGCGATTCGAGTACCAAACGAGAGTTGAGTTGAACTGGTGCTCTTCCTAAACGATATTACAAAATGTGCATAGTCTACTAACTTTGTAAAGAAATTTTTAAAGAAATCAGGCAACAGACGGGACTTAAACCAAGTTCTTCTTGAATGGTAATCACACACATGGGCTCGATCTTTTCTATTTTCTTCCGTGTTTTGTCAAAGTTACAATTTTGAAAATCGCGAACGAAACAAATGTGTATTTTGCGCCTTTTAATTTTAACGTTAATATGTACGCAAAGTTCCTTTTCTTACCATTTGGTGATTCTGAAAAATTTGAAATTGATTTTTTCCCTATCTATACTACTGGCCCTTAAAGTTGCTACACCAAGAAGGAATAATAATAACGGAATGAAATTTGTTGGACCCATACATTATATTAGGAAGAACAATTGATTAAAATTTCAGGAAATTTGGAGTAGTATGTACTGAGAAAACAGTACATAAAGCAGCGACCTCTGTGAGCAATAACAGCACTTATCTGCCTAGGCATTGAATCGAACAGCGATTGGATGACATGTACGGGTAGAGCACTTCATGAAGTTTTAACACAATGCCACAATTCATCGATCGAAGTTACTGGTGAGTGGTGGGGGGGGCTAGTCGCTTTTCAACGATTAAACAGTCATTTTCATTGGTGCGAGACCAGGAGAACGCGTTGGCCAGAGCAACCGTCGAACACATTCGGCATCAATGAAGGTCCAGACAATAAGGACAACTTGCGGTCGTGCATTGTCCTGCTTAAATGTTGCGCTTCGGAGGCCTTGAACATAGGGTAGAGCGATGGGCCTTCCCAGCTAAAAAAATCTGCAAAAAAACTTTGAAAAAAAACTGCAGAAAAACTGAAGGCAATTGGCACAAGTTTTTTTAAAGTTTTTTTAAAGATATTTTAAAGTCAAAATTTTGCATAATTGACTTCAAAATTTCAGCGAAAAAACTTTAAAAAAACTTGTTCCAATTACCTTCAGTTTTTCTGCAGTTTCTGAAGACCTGCAAAATTTCAGCGAAAAAACTTTAAAAAAACTTGTCCCATTTACCTTCAGTTTTTCTGCAGTTTCTGAAGACCTGCAAAATTTCAGCGAAAAAACTTTAAAAAAACTTGTCCCATTTACCTTCAGTTTATCTGCAATTTTTGAAAATCTGCAAAATTCGCATGGAAAAACTTTAAAATAACTTGTTCCACTTACCTTCAGTTTTTCTGTAGTTTTCGAAATTCTGCAAAATTTCCATGAAAAAATTTAAAAAGAATTTGCATCACATGCCTTCAGTTTTTTGAAAAAAGTTTCTGCGAAAAACTGAAAATTTCTTATTCCTGTTACTTACAGTTTCTCTACAGTTTTTTAAATTCTACACAATTTCTGTGAAAAACATAAAAACTATTATTGTTTCCCTGCCACACACAAAAGCCAATTTTTAAAACTTAATTTCTTGTGACCAACACATGGCATTTCTATTCAATTTCCCTCAGTAAAAAATAATTTATCAAAATTATCTTCGTGATGAATGTAGACAATTTCCATTCTAGAGAAATAATAATAGCACTAAATATGCAAAGGAAAATCCATTTTTTAGATGTGACTTTTTCAATTTAAACCACAAAAAAAAAAAAAAAAAAAAAAAAAAAAAGTCTCTTTTAAATTACTACATATTGAGGGTTCTACCATTTAATTTAAAAGGTGTTGATGAGCTCATTTGGGAGATACTCATAATGAAAATTTGCCTCCCTTCGGAGGGACTTTCCTTTTAAGGGGCGAGGGGGAACCAATACTTGCACATTTACAAAAAAAAAAAAAAAAAAATCTCACTTAACATCACTATTATAGATTCATCGTTTTAATTTCATAATGATTAATATAAAACAATTCACTTTATGTATATTTATAGGAAATGTTGTTCTGCAATGTAAAAAATTAAAGGGGAAAAAAGTTGCAGAATGACAACACCATTTGTTGGATAATTTTTATCAAATGTTTCTAGGCATTCATTTATGTCAAGTTGCAACTACAAATCACATTTTATGAAATTCTGAGTAGTATAGTTCCTGAGATATCGTTGCCTAAAAATTTTTTCACATACAGATATTTCCTAAAAATTGTCAAATCATGTTCTAGACATCTCAAAACATGTAAACCCATCGAAAACCTGAAGTCTAGTATTATTACGAATCAAATACTTTCTTCTATTGAATATAAAAGAGAGAAAAACATGTTATGCACATTTTAATAAAATAAAATATTTCTGTTCTAACAAGAAATTAAAACTTCTTCACACACCATAAATTTTAAATCAGCACAACCGGTTTCAACAGGACGTAGCCTTTCTTCATCAGGTGCAAACACGTGCAACTGCCTTGGAGGCAAAAGCAAGACAAATTTTATGGTGTGTGAAGAAGTTTTAATTTCTTGCTATTGTCTGTACTCCATTTTTTGAATTTGTTTTTTATTTCTGTTCTAAAATTTCAAACCGCTTTTACTGCTGTTTTTCAATTTATCAGAATCTTTTTCGATTTCTTGGTAAAAACTGTTTTAAATGCAATCAGATAGACTTAATTTTGTACGGAAATGCGGCATAAATAAATAAATAATCAATTTAATAAATAAATCTTCAATTTCGTAAAAATTACATATTCTAGTTAAGAAGGAAATATATATATAGAAGTTGAATTTTTCCTGCAAAAATAATTTCAATTCGGGAAATTTTTTTTAAATTTTTAGAAAGGCAGAGCCAAGTCTCTACCTAAATTATCTTAAAAAAAAAAAAAAAAAAAAAAAAAAAAAAAAATAGGACTAAAATAATATTTACTATATTTAAAAGAAATTTCATTAAGATGTTATTCTATATACTAAGCATAACTCAAATCTATCATTTAAAAAATAATAAATTAAGATAAAAATAATAATAATAAATTCAAAACAAATTTCCTTATGTGCATTATATGATAAAGATAAATAAACAATAATTTTAAGTATTCTGGTAAATAAACATTTACATTAACCTTTTCTTAAGGATTATCTACTCCCTATTAGAATTAAACTCTGGGGGGGGGGATGTTAAAAATTAAGTCAGTAATGTAAATCCCCCCCCCTCGCTATAAAATAAAATAAATAACGAAGTCTTCAATTTCATAACATAGCTATTCTATTTTTTTTATTTTTATTTTATTTATTTATTTGGGGGGGGGGGGCAGGGATTAACTATGTAAAGTTAATTGACCTTAATCATTTAAAATTAAAGCACAGTAAATGCAAATTGGATTTAAAAACAATATTTCATTTCCTTTTCCTTTTTCCAGTGACCATGAATTTAAAAATAAATCCTTTTAACTCTTTCACGACGGACGATAAAAAAGCTCTACTACCTTTAACTACTGACTCGGCCGGAAGGGGCCGGTAGTTGAAAATAAAGGGGTGGAAGGAAGGAATACGGAGAAGAAAATTTCTTGCTCTCCGCAGGGGAGTGCTTCTACATCGCCCGTCTTTGTCTGGATGACATTGATGGATTGTCTCCACCACCCCACTCGTAATCCTTGTAAGTATAATATAGTTCGTGTTACTTCTCAGATAAGCAAGATATTTATTTTAACATTTAAAAACATAAAAAATATAATGTTTAAATAACAATAATAATAATTAATTAAAATAATATAATAAATCTAATACAAAATTTAAGTTGAGAATTCCCCCCTCACCTCACCTAAATTTTCCTCTTGCTGCAAATGTTCATGTTTTAGAATTTTCCAACTGTGTAGCCCTCAGAAGATATTTAACAGTTAGAATAATCCTTTCCCTCCCTACAAATCAAATTTATAGCCTTAAAAATACCGATAAATGATAAAAATAAGGATCTTTCCTAAAAAATGGGGGTTGATAGGACAAAATGCGCTTCTTATTCGGTTTCAAGAAGTCATTTTACGTAAGAATTCGCAAAACTGGTTTTGGGCCGATTTTCATGCCGAGCAGTCTAATTATAGATATTTCACACTAAAATTTGATATTATGGGTTACTAATCTTCCGCATTTACATTTCCTTCTCCGCATGCAATAGTTTGTTTTCACTCACATTCCCTTCTTCTATAAGATATTTTTGTAAAAATCGAAACTATGTCCTATCTATTTGTGAATATATTATTATTATTATTATTTTAACTGTCTTTGTTTCTTAGGCAATATTATCCGCATACTGCATTTTTATTTTTAAGAATTAAAAAACTTAAAAAAACAAAGAAAAGTCTGTAAATATTCAAATTTGGGTTTTTTCTGTAAAAAAAAAAAAAAAAAAAAAAAAAAAAAAAAACTATAAATATTATAGCTTTTTTCTTTCTTTCTTTCTTTCTTTCTTTCTTATAATCCTTAACACGTGTAACAAATAAAAAATAAATAAAGCAATATTTAATATTTTTCCCCTCTCAGCAGAGAATAGTATCTGCAATAAAAAACGGTTTTTTAAAATAATAATAATAATTAAACAAACTATTATGGTACAAAATTTATTTTAAAAAATACATATTTGAATAAAAGAATAGGTAAATTAACAATGTGCTTAAATTGAATAAATAAATTAAAATTTTTTTTTCACTGAAATACAAATTTTTGTGTTTATGGCAATCCTTCTTGCAGCACTGTTTCTCCATTCTTGTTTTCTCCTTTATATCAAAAGTTTATTTTTGTCGTTCTAAAAAATATATTTATTTATCAAGAACTAAAAAACATTATTCGATTTGAAATTTTTAAAGACAATGATTTTTCAAATTTCATACATTTAGAAATTCTCCAAAAGAGATTCTAAGAAATTCACATTGTTGAAAAGGGGATAATGTTTTTAGAATAATTTTTAAGTGAAATAAAAGTAAATAAATAAATTGACAGTGTAATTCTTCGACAAATCAAAGTAAATTGCATGAAAAAAGTTTTATTAATGTAAGTTAAATAAGTAAAAAAAATCGCAAATATAATGCAGTTTTTTGTTGAATTTTTCATAAATTATATTGATTAAAAAAGGTAGGCACGAGAGTAGCATGAAAGCGGCGACACACCAGTTTCATTTTTTTTTCTATGTAAAGATCAATATTTAATCACAAAACAAACTGTATTAAATATTTTAGTTATGTATATATATTCATAGCTCCACTTTAGTTCTGTCTATGCAAATGAAATACAAGAAAAATGGGAATTTTTCGAGATATTAATTTATTGAAAAGTGATTATTTCTATTCATAATGACTCGTTGAAATTCTGTTATTTATGTCAACTTTAAAAATATTGAAAATTAGCATTAGGGAAGTGTTGTATTGAATTTTTGTAATGTTAACTGTGTAATACGTTAAAAAATTATAAAAATAAAAATAAATTATTAAGTATCGATTGTTTCTAAACTAGCTGTCAACGAATCTATTACTTTTTCCAATAAAAGATCTGCTCCATTATTATTATTATTATTATTATTATTATTGTGTGTGTTCGATTTTGTTATAGGTAAAAATTAAAATTGACAATAAAATAAAAAAATAAAAACTGATATTTTCAAATTTAAATAAAACATTTTTTTTTCTTAATATTTTCTTTTAAATAACTTTTTATACTTCTATTAATTTACAAGCGAACTTCTCATATAAAATTTATGAATTAATAAAAAAAAAAAAAAATCTGTAAGGAGAAAAAAAGGGCAATATATTAAAAAATAATGTTGACAGAAAATTGAAACATTTCCACATATATATTTTCCAAACAAGCGCGTGTTGTGTGCTCTCGTGGCGATCGTACAAGGATTATCTAGGGGGAATGCATCAAGATGACATTTCGGAAACGCCTATCTCCCCTCTCTTTCACCTGCAGGTAAATAAGATAATTGAGGGAGACAGTCGAGTCCACTTTCTGAGATTTCTCTTTTGAAAGTTCAGTATTTAAGTGACAAGCTAATATCGGCCGGAGTGGGCCGGATCCGTATTTAAAGGGTTAAAAATAGTGGGTGGTAATGCTAAAACAAATTCATACTTTCAGTTAAGAATGAAATATCCAATAACATGATATTTTCATGCAAAATTAATTTAAACTCGGGTAATTTCTTTTAACAGTTTAAAAAGTAAAGCGAAATGTTGTCTCTCCTAAAATTGTCTAAAAAATAATTAGGTTATAATATAATAAACTAACATATTCACAATGTTTAACAGAAACTTCATTAAGATGTTATCCTACGTATTATGCATAACTCAAAGCTGTCATTTATTTCTAACAGAAAATGATAAGAGTAGTTAAAGCTTAAAGTAGTAAAAAGCTTTAAAATATTGTTTCATTGAAGTTATATTTTTTTATCAATAAATAAGATAAATACTTCAACTTAATTTAACATATGCAGATGCAGTTGTTAATACTGCCTGAAAAATTAATAAAATACTTTAATATCTGAAATTTGATGTAATATTAAGCAAAATTGCAGATCATTCTAAATAAAATCTATGCATTATTGCTATTATAAATAAAAAATGCTAAATATTTGATAACTAGAATCTAGAAATGCACTTCCATCAAACGAAAGATTGAAATATATAAGTTAATACTTCGTTAAATAGAAATTATACATGCATTATTGAATAATCTTCATAATATTCTTTTAAAATTATGAGAAAATAAGGTTTCTTACCTTTTCTTCCATTCAATCCATTATCTATATCTTTTCTGAACCCCACGTGCTTTATACAAGCGCTATTGCACTGGCACGCACGTGCATTATAGTAATCATATAATTGTATTGGTCACCCGTTTTCCCCTTTTTCACCCTTTCCTTGTTTCTGCTCCCTTCGCCCTCCTCCGACCGGTATAAACTATGCGAAAGTAAAGTGATCCCCCCCCTCCCCCACACCACCACCACTCTCCCCAGGGGAAGACTCTGAAGGACATGAAAAATAATGCTTTTTGAGGGGAATGTTTTATTACCTTCAAAACAATGCGTAGCGCGTCATTCTGCATGCTTTGAAACGGGAGATACAGATTGTTAAACTGTAACTTTTTTTATAAATTTTGTTCTACAAAATAAATAAATAAATAAATAAATACATGAATAAATAAATAAATAATAATAATAATAATAAACTCGAAAATCGGGTATACAAAATTTTTATTTCAAATTTTAAAGTGTTGGAAACCTTTAAAATGAAAGATTTGAAAAATTTTGGACATTTTTCTAAATGAGCAACTGTACAGGAAATGAAAACTGTCAGTTCTACTACACATGCAATGAAAATGGGAAATAATTTTCTCAATTTCCAACAGTGGTTAGAAATATGGGTATTGAGTTTTATAAAAATAAACGTTTCGTCAAAGTCAACGTGAGTGCTTCGGAGTACCTGCATTTGGTCGCAACCAATGCTTACCTCCAACGAAAAATGAGAAAAACATAAAAATAATTTTCCATAAAATAATAAAAAGCCAAAAGGATGAATTTAGAATTTTGATCTCTGAATAAATCTCCGCGTGAGCAGAGACCAATCAGAGTAAAACACCAGGAGTTAAAATAAAAAAATAAATAAATAAATAAATAAATAAAAATAATAAAATAAATAATAAATAAATAACTCCTTGAAAAAACCTAAGTGTAACAGTGAAACTGTTACGTGCGTTGACGAAGACAGTCTGGACGGCGAAAAGGAATTAAGAGGTGAGCAGGGCGCCCCAAGGAGCACAGGAAATCGCTCGGAGTCCCGCAACTAAATAAAAAAAAAGGGGGGTCATACAATTTTTTTTTTTCTTTTTTATTTCCTAACAAAAGTAATTGAAATTCAGGAGAGTTAAAAAAGTGAAGTTAATTATAGAGCAACTTCAAGGATCTCGGTGCCCAGCCAGAAGCTAAGTTCCGAGCTGAGTCCGTTGGCTAATCAGAAGCCTACAAAAAACCCCACGATCCTCACTGAAAGTACAGAGCTAAAAAGGAGAGGATTTTGTCCTCAGACTGAGAGCCAAAAAATAAGTGTTTCAGAATTTTTGCTACCTTAAAATCATCTTTTTATGCTATTATATGCAGATTTATGGGATAGCTTAACTTTCATATCGATATCTCAGCTGCTATTTCATACATCTATAAAGATACATCTACATATTTTATGAAAATGTAAGATAAACTACGATATTATAAGGGGGGGAAATGCACTTTTTTTCTTTTTTTCTGAAACCCGCACTTACAAAAAGACAGTTTCTTTCTTTCTTTTTTTTTTTAAATACATATTCTTCGCAATTTTTTATAAAAACTGCAGTTGTTTTACAGTTACCGTTTATCATCAAGTTAACTGTGATAAGTTTTCGATATTTTTGAAGTCACAGCCACACCTTTAAGAATTCTGCAGTTCTTACTAAGTCGTGAACATTACTTTAAAATTTCTGCAGTTTTTATTAAGTCGGGAACTTTACTTTAAAAATTCTGCAGTATTTATTAAGTCGTGAACTTTACTTTAAAAATTCTGCAGTTTTCTTAAAGTTAAAAGCACATTAGTTGAAATACTGCAGAATTTCTACAGTTTTGGGGGTTTTCTGCGGAAAAACTGCAGAATTTTTTAGCTGGGTTAACTCGTCAGAAATGTAATGGCTGGTATTCAGAGTGGCGGGAATGAAAACAAGAGGTGACCGGGACGTGTATCCAATGGTACAACATACCATCAATCCAGGTGGTGACTCAGAATGCGGCTACCAAAATTCTGATTACCCTCAAAACTGCATCACTGATATGGGCGCCATTAAGATGTGATCAACGATGAACCTGGACGCAGGAATGGCGTGAAGTCACTTTTCAGACAAATCACAATCCTGTTTACAGCATCAAGATTGCCTTATCCATATTTAACGGCATTATGAATAACGCACATTGCTTGCTGGGATTCGACATCATCATACTGTCCATCATTCGCAATGATGTTATGGGTTCCCATTGGATTACTTCATGTCTCGATTACTTCATGTTCGTATTCCTGGCACTCTGAACAGTGGCCATTGAATTTATTTCTGATGAGTTAAGGCTCGCCCCTCTGCCCTATATTCGAGGCCGCCGTAGCGCAAAATTTAAGCAAGATAATTCACGACCGCAAGTTGTTAGTATTGTCCGGACCTTCTTTGATACAGAATGTTTTCGACTGTTGCTCTGGCCAGCGCGTTCTCCTGATCTCGCACCAAATAAATGACTGTTTAATCGTTGAAAAGCGACTGGCCCTCCACCACTCACGAGTAACTTCGATCGATGAATTGTGGCATCGTATTAAAACTTCATAAAGTGCTCTACCCGTACATGTCATCCAATCGCTGTTCGATTCAATGCCTAGCCAGATATGTGCTGTTATTGCTCACAGAGGTCGCTGTTTTATGTACTGTTTTCTCTGTACATATTACTCCAAATTTCCTGAAATTTTAATCAATTGTTCTTCCGGCTATAATGTATGTGTCCAACAAATTTCATTCCGTTATTATTATTCCTTCTTGGTGTAGCAATTTTAATGGCCAGTAGTGTAGTAGTGTTTTTGAGGTATAATAGCTAACTTCGAATTTAGTCACCAGATGTCACTGCTACCGGTATCATTGTGTAGAGAACATAGCTACTTTTCAAAACTAATATCCACTTTTATGACTATAGATATCGCCGTTCTGAAGTTAATGGAGTGACAAATGACATTATTGGCTTTAAAAAGTGGTGGTAGTCACTGTTTAAAAAGACTCTGATAAAGTAAAATTTTTAAATATTTATTTAATAAAACACTTCGAGTATTTATATCAACTGCGCATAATCAGATACTTTTTTTTAACTTTTTATACTATAGTTATTAGAAGTCGATTGTAAAGATACATAATTTTCTTTCATTTTTCATTCAATTTCTTTTTGTTTTGTTTTTTTACATTTGGTTGAAAATATGTAAGCTGCTTTAAACATCAAGTGGTTAAAAGAAAACTCTCTCTCAACCAACTAGTTTTCTGTTCTTCTATTTTTAGTCGGTTTGTTTCCAATTCAAAGAGCTAAGATGAATATCCTTCAGAAAGAAATACTGTGTTTTAAAACATTCTATATTTTTAAAAATCAAGCATTCGGAATAATCGTCTTTATTTTGTTTTTTCGCAAATCGGCTTTATACAAGGATAAAATATATTCTAATTTCCTTAAGTAAAGTTTCTTTTAAAAAAGATTTACTATGTTTACTTCCTTGCCCTTATTTATTTATTTTTGTTTCGGAAACATTTAACTTCCGCCAGCTTTAGAAAAGATAAGACTGACCCGATGTCCTCAACAGAGATATATTTCGAAGAAAAAAGTATATTTATCATTTAAAGAAAACATATCTTGTAGAAACATTGAATATATAACATATGTTATTTCTATATATTCTTTTTCTTTTAACATTGATTTTGCTTGTGAGTGTCAAGTAATTCTAAAATTGAGCAGACATTTTTATGAATAAATATTTGTCTTAACCGACTTAAAATTTTGATTACTTTGTAGATTACTTTTAAAGTAATTCAGAGGTAGGTAAAAGTGATATTAAAAAATATATTTTAATATAAATTTATTTTTATACATATTTATCAAAGATTAATTCTAGCAAAATTCCATCGACTTTTATATCAACAGAAATTTTTGAAATAATCCCTGATCACGTACAGAAATGTACACTGCAACTTAATGTAAAAGAATGTTTTTTAAAAGCTTGTAGTTATAATGTATACTTGATATGTTAATGTTTGAAAAAATGGAAATTTTAGATATCTCTTATAGGTAGAACTATTCTCAAATACTAGATAAAATTTCCTAGTTAAAATTCCGTTTTTACATTTAAGATAAATAAATAAATAAATAAATAAAATATTTTAGTTACCCTATTTTTTTTTTTTTTATTATATAAAGCCCCACTAATTGTCAAGAAGTTTGGTATATAAAGCTGATATACAGAAAATGCCAGGTTCGAATCTGGGTGGATCTTGTGGACTTAACCGTTTAGAGTTTTCCGTGGTTTTCTCTGAAACGTCCATGAATGTGTGCCAGGATCTCTTAGAATTCCTTTTAGTTCGAACTACTTAGTTATAAAACTCTCGCGCAGCCAGATGGATTTAACCATAAAACCATATTACTTATTTTAGAACTTTTTTTAAGCAATTTACTAGAATCACGCAAAACCTCTGACAAACGTTTTTCTTTCTTAATGAAAAAAAAAATATATAATAATAATATGTAATTTATACTCATAAATATTTATATATTATTATATATTGGTGGAAGTGATGAGTTAACAAGAACTATTCTACGGCCTAAGGTGGACCAAAACAATATTACCATGCTTTTATTAACTTCGATTCTTGTTTGTTTGTTTGTTTAGTACAAATCTTGCAATCGATTTTTAACTAACTTCTCGACTAGCTAGATACTTGAAACTTTCAGGACAGCTCAGAACACGGTGACAATACATTTTTCTAATACTTTTAGTTAACTGTATCAGGCCCCGCTGCTTTTGGCGGCGTTCATATGATTCGACAGAAAATTTATTTAACTAACTTCCCGACTAGCTAGACATTTGAAACTTTCAGAATAGTTTAGAACACGGTGAAAATGCATTTTTTAAATATGTTTAACCAACTGCTCCGGGTCCCTGTTGCCTTCGGCAGCGTTACCAGTACAAAGCTGGCAATCGATTTTTCACTAACTTCCCGACTAGCTAGACATTTGAAACTTTCAGGATAGCTCAGAACACGGTGACAATACATTTTTTTTTATCCTTTTAGTCAACTGTTTCAGGTCCCTACTGTATTCGGCAGTGTTTATACGATTCAACAGAAAATATATTTAACTAACTTCCCGACTAGCTAGACATTTAAAACTTTCAGAGTAGTTCAAAATACGGTGAAAATACATTTTTAAAATATTTTTAACCAATTGCTTCGGGAACCTGCTGCCTTCGGCATCGTTACCAGTACAGAGCTTGCTATCAATTTTTAAATAACTTCCCGGCTAGATAGCCATTTGAAACTTTTATAATAGCTCAAAAGACGATAGCAATGAATTTTTTAATTACTTTTATCCAGTTGCTCCGGGTCCCCGCTGCCTACTGTAGCGTTTATATCATTCAACAGAAATTTTAAAATCATGGTATGTAAAAAGTTCTTTTTATCTTGTAATTATTTTTATTTTTAAAATAATTTCAAGGATTTTGCATTAAATTAGAGATTGCAATTTATAGATTTTTTTTAAATACATTTATTTAATTTTATTTCTACCAAGAGTTAAAAGCTCTAAGCATTGGAAACAAAAGCCATTTGGCAAATTTTAAAATTTATGCATACATGCATACATATTGTATATGTAAGGAAAGCGTTTCAAACATTGCACAAGATAAAATGAAAATATGGAAAAGTGGAAAAAGAAAATCATTTTTCTAAAAACAGATAATTCAGTTATATATATCTATATATATATATTGGTTAATATACTTAATCTAGTTTGTCTTAGTCCCCCTAGCGGTCAATGTTTTCAAATGAACTTTTTTTTTTTTTTTTTTTTTTTTTGCCATATTAGCCAAATCAAAAACAATGCACAGTGATATTTTTGCAAATTATGTCATTCAAAATGTCTTGATAAATATTAAATAAGGAAAAAAAAGATTAATTAAAATTAAAGTACGTAATTTCTTTAATTATAATGAATTTTTAGTCTTGAAATGTAATTTAAATTCAAAAACTCCTAAAAATTAAATAGTAAAATTAAATAATAATTAAAAAAATTAATTTTTAACTCCCAAAAATTATCTTTAGAGCATTTCATCAAAATCGTTGCAAGTTTATTTGTCGAAGGAATAATATCTAAATACCCAATATTTATTATTTCTTTTTACTTTCCCTGAATCCGATCCGTATATATATATATAAAAAAAAAAGTACTTTTTTTTTTTTTTTTTAATGTTCTTTTTCGGTGTGCAAGAAAGAAACTGCCAAATCGGTCCTCACGTAGATACCGATTAGACCTATTTTATATTTATTTATTTTTCAAATTCCATGTGTATATAATATATGTTATTAATAGTATATTTTATTAAAAAGTTTGTATTTACATTTAATATTTATAAATTTCGTTTGTTCAATAAAATATGTATTCAGGCAACAATTCTCATGGTTTTTGATAGACTGTTTTTACAGATTTGAAATCTTTAAATAGCGTTTTCTCAGTTTACATATTTTCATGAATTTATGATCTTCAAGATCTATGACTTCCAAAAATATTTAAGAATGTACTTAATGTATACTGTCATAAGTTTTATGGTCCTTTTTTATTATCATTCATGTGGGCGTAAGTATTTTAAGTTATTATTGTACCTTTTTGGTTCTTAATCTAAATCGCAACTTTTTGTGTCAGTCTTTCTTATAAGTGAAATTCAGTTCTATATTTTTGTGTGTTGTTGTTGTTTTAGTTCTATTACTTGCTAAATTTTAAGATTAAATTTTATTACTTTATCAATCATTTATATATATATATATTTCAATGCGTTGGTGCATATGTGACGCTATATATATATATATATATATATATATATATATATATTGCTAAATCATCTCTTCGTTTCATTATTTAATTCCTTCCTCCAAACCAAGAATAAAAATTTACTTTCAATAAATTGTTTAGAGTGCTAACTTTCCAGAAATTTGGGTTTCTAATGTAATCAGGATATTTCTAAACTTCTGTTGCATAAAATACCTTAAAACCTAACATTTATAGAAAGCTTCATATTTAATTGTAATATTTAGTTGTAGATTCAAATTAATTTTTAATCAATGGATTTTGGCGTACATCGCTCAAAAAATGACTCTGCTATTCGACATTTCTTTTTTCTTCATGATGGGAATATCTCGATAATTATTTAGCACGAATTTAACAGTACCAACTTTAATGTCTAATATACATATATTATATAAAACCATACTGATTTATTATTTATAAAGAGCATTCAACACAAGGAATTTCTATGATTATGATAAATCTTATGTAATAATTATGTCACAACGTTCCGTAAAATAATTATTACATAAAACTAAGCTCATTCAGTATTTATTAGGATCCGTCAAGACGATGAAATTCTATGTCTAGACTATAATGAATTTTTGGGTGACTCTAATCTATAAAGTAGATAATCTTTTTCTTAAATACAAAATTCTGTTAACTGCAATATTGAGAGTATGCTATTAAAATATTCTAGTATTACATACAATTGATTTTTTGTAGTGGACACAGAATACGTGTTTTGACAGTATTTTTAGACAAGGCGATTTTTTAATATTTTTATACAAGTTAATATTTTTATAGAAGATTTTATTTAACAACATTATACTTCTATACGCATTTATATTTGATTAATATATCATAACATACATGATATGACAATTGGTATTATATTGGTATTTTTGTGCTGTTACATTTAGAGACAGCTATTTGAATTATATCGTAAAACGCACATTACAGTAGGGCTGGTGTAATAAAATGTTTAAATCAAAACGTTTAAAATTTATTTTAAAGTAGTATAATATGATTGTCACAAATCATTCTTCAATTTGTTTTCCTACATAAATTTACGCAGCACAAATTATTAATTAAAATTATTATCCATTGAAATTACTTTTCATGTTGAATGCAGTTGATTTTCCTCTCAGAAAAAATAAAATAAAGTCAAGTGAAGTCAATTTTGAGCAGTACAGGAGACTTCTGAGGATTTTTTTTTTTTTTTTAAATAAAAATGAAAGACAAAATCTACAGGCGTGTTTTAAATTATCACAGATCTATGGTCCATCATTCCTTTTAAAGGTATTGACGAGTTTTTTTTTTAACTCACATTGAGTATTTACACTCTACTTTCCTCTGGCAAAATGATACTCCTAAATAAACTATTTTGTTTTTACAGTTGACTATTACTATCATAAATAATTCCTTTTAATTATACGTTGATTTAATAAAAGTAAACATAACCTATACGTCTCATTAATATACTAAAACCAAAGTAACATTTAAAATTATATAAAAAATACTAAAATTTTTAAAAGATGCATTTTAATAAAAAAGAAAAACATAAAAACACACGACATACGTTTCGGCTAAACACTAGCCCTCCTCAGTGTCATTTACAATAAAGTGAAAAACATCAAAACAAGATTAGGTATTCCAGAGGAACAGCTTTAGCCTCGTTCAAGGCAGGATGCTGTAATTTAGTAAAAGCGCCCTCTAGAAAAATACGGGACCCATACATATTTATATTTGAAGCTAAGATTTTATCTCTAAACTAAGATTTTAACTAAGATTATAATAATTCCTATTATAAATAAGATTTTAAATTCTACTCACTGCACTACTATCCCTTATTATAAATTCAATATCGCTACTAGCTTTAAACCTCAACTCCGTATTAATAACTTTCTCTCACACTTTAAACCCGCTGTCTCCCACCCTTAAACGTTTAGGTGTAATCTATAATATCCCTTGTAAAAATTGTGATTCTATGTATATCGGTGAAACTGGCAGAACAGGAGAAATTAGAATATAGGGACATAAACGCGCATATAAAACAGGTGATTTAAGATCGAAACTCGTAATTCATTCTCTCGATAGTGATCATATTCTTGATTTTGACAACATTAAAACCTTAGCTTCAAATATACGAGTATCTTATTTTTCTAGAGGGCGCTTTTACTAAATTACAGCATTCTGCCTTAAACGAGGCTAAAGCTGTTCCTCCGGAATATCGAATCTTATTTTGATGTTTTTAACTTTATTGTAAATGTTGTGCTTTGTATGCATATGACACTGAGGAGGGCTAGTGTTTAGTCGAAACGTATGTCGTGTGTTTTCATGTTTTTTAATTAAAATGTATCTTTTAAAAATTTTAGTATTCGTTATCCCATTTTAAATGTTACTGTGGTTTTAATACGTTGATTTGTTAACAATAAATATCATCGTGCACATTTATATAAAATTACGCGCTACACCGTCATACTAAAAAAAAAAAAAAAAAAAAAAAAAAAAAAAAAAACGTTTGGGACAGTAACCAATAAGCACCAATTCAAGGTTCAACCATATATAAGCTTATAATAAAATATGTCCATTAGTTCGTCAGATACAGCGTCCTAAATAATTGTAGATACACACACACACACACACAGAGAGAGAGAGAGAGAGAGAGAGAGAGAGAGAGAGAGAGAGAGATTTTCAGAAAAGGGCCAAATCCTGTTCAGGACATCTGAAAATATTCAAATTAATTTTACTGAAATCGTTGAAGACTGAAAGTTGAAAATTTTGTCCAATCCAAAATTTTCTTTTTGTGCACATACAAGAAATTTAAAATAATCTAAAAATACAAAATTTTCTAAATGATCCATATTTTAAATATTTCAGGATTTATCAATTTTATTAAAGATATATAAAAGATCATGTACAAGAAATTAAAAATTTTTAACTACATGAAACTAATCTCTCTAAATATCTTAGGAATATATTTTTATGAAATTTACTGAAGTTCAAAACTTTACCTCTTCTTATAGGAGTTAAACTTATTTTATTGGATCTAAACTACAGCAGCGTCTAGAATACAGAATGTGGCAACAGCTTATAAGCACTTGCAACTATTGGAAAAAATAAACCTCCCGATAAATCTGTGATCGAATTTTTTTGCTCGAATCGTAAATTTTACAAAACAGTTGAATGGACTCTTTGCAGTTTCTTCTGCTCAATTTCGTGATCTAGGCATTTAAGTAACCAGACAATGCATAAGTTGCGGATTTTCCAGCAAAAATCTCGATAACAGTCAGTTCTGGTGAGTGGCTTAATATTTAGAACACGTTTTTACTTTAAGGTTGCCACACTAATTATTCTAGGTGCTGTACCTAAACTTAATCCTTTTATTTAAATTTCATTTTTCCTAATACATTAAAATTATCAGTTTAAATACAACTATGAACATTTATTCGTGAATTATGCACTTATTTACAAAATAAATTTATTTTATCTCTTCACAAAATTAATCTGAATTTCTTGACGTTAATCATAAAAATATGTAAATTTTTCAATATATCATGAATAAATTCATTTGAAAAATGTCTTGGACAAGTTTAATAAACATTGTTTCGGTAGATATCTTAAATTTTTTTTTTTTTTTTTTCCTGCTTCAAGATTGTCAGTTATTATAAAAATACAGAAATTTATAGGAAATGCAAGTGAAAAATTGATAAATATTCCTTCAATATATTTTAATCTATTATAATATTTCAAATTATAATAATGTTGTCGCAATTTCACAGTATATTTATTATCTCTCGTTTTTATAACTGGATTTATAACCTAAAGGAAATCTGAGAATTGCGAAAATATTTTATAAAGCTATAAATAAAGAATGTTTCGTGAATCAGAGCACTTCTATTTATCTTAAGAGAATATTTCGTATAATTTTATTATTTTCAGTATACATAAATAGGAAAAAAGAAAGAAATTTAGAATAGAGAAGAAATTTGGTTATTTATCAAACGTTGTTATGCCACGTAAAAATTCCTATGTGTTTTGGACATATTAAAAACTATACATCAATATACATTACAAAAGAAAAACACTTGAAAATTCTTCGCGATATTTCGAATTAATTTGAAAACTGTCAGATTCATGACCAAATAATATGTTTTCATAAGATAGTTTTTATTCATTAACAAGTTATTATTTTGATTGTAGAATTTTTTATTTTGTAGAATTTTTAATATTTCTGTAATATGAATGCAGTATAGTTCGTTTTTTATTTAAAATATTCCAGTTAATATTTTAAATACAGGGTAGTCTAAAAATCCCTGACACATTTCAAACTCTAAAACAAATCAAATAATTTACGTACGAAATATCGGTATGTAATGACTTGTTTCTTACGATAAAAGTTTTGTTTAAGAAAAAAAAAATAGTTTTAAATGTTCCTCTTAGATGGCGCTGTTTCGTAAAATCAGCACGAAAAAACATCAAAATCACGAGGAAAGCATTTTAGAAGGATTTATTTTGTGAAATTCAATACCATAGTTATCTATGTGTGTCTGATATAGCTCGAACTACAACCAAATAATAATGCGGTTGAACCCGTGTGTTCGCTAATATTGATTGTAAATGAATTATAACCATTATTTATGTCTTTAATATTTTAATTTCAGCTAACAGAGGAAGCATCCACTTCATTTTTCACATAAACCATAATGATTCCTCCTGTAATAAATAAAAATTAAGCAAATTTTCAATACATTTTCAATCATTAAATGTAATATTTTTAGTTTTATATCCTATTTTCGGACGCTGCTTTATATCATATTTGACACTGTCAGCCACTGATGGCCGCCAGGGCGCGCAACGATTTAATTTTTTCTTGGTACTGCTTTTACTTTCGGGGTAAAACTTTCACTGAAATGTTTGAAGTATAACATGTTCTGCACACTCCTAAAGTTTCAAGATGATTCCTTCAGTACTTAGAGATATATGACAAAATGTCTAGAATATAGAAAGGCTGACATGGCGCTCAACGTGTTCAGCCAAACTTTTTGCCATAAAAGCACCGTAGTGCGAACTTAATTTTCGTATAACACCTACTTCAATTTATAATGAAGTTCAAAGAACTACTTAGACTTTTGACCAACTCTCTGCATATATACTTTTTAAATGACTTCATTTTAGTTTTAAAAACAGAGTTTCCTTCTCGAAGAATAAATTAGTCTATATGTCTTTAATCTTTATTTCAACACTAAATCACCTACAATGACAAACCTTCCTTATGTGTTGTAAAAAATAAGAGATCTGGATTATTTGTATCAAATGTATTATTATCGATAGATAAGCCTTTAAAATACTACAAAGCATACAGTCATGCAGTTTAATATACTAGCTTGAACGAACTTCTTATGCCCGTTACTATCTTCGTCTGTTCAGGATTAACGACATTACTTTTAGCTATGTATGTTGGAAACGTCTAAAGTAAATATTTGTCTTACTTTGAACACATAGTCATAAAAAAAGTGTTAAGATACTAAAAGACACTTTCTACCTACACAAAAGAATTCATGACTTAAACTAGTATGAAAAAAAAAAAAGTGGTTTTCTTTTTATACGGTACATCTGCCAAAAATACTAAAGATTTCAAGAGAAATACAAAAACTTTCATAATTTAAAATGATGTTTGTATTTATCTCTCGAGGACACAGAATGTAACATCAACATACTGGAATACACATAATTTATTATGTTTTAAAATATACTAAAAAATAAAAAATGCAGAAAAGTCTCGTACAACGCGGTGGTAGAGATGACAAATAAAAAAATATAGTTTTATTTTTTAACGCCACTAAGTTTTTAGAATACCAATCTATTGGTTCATACACTCGATTTAGTTTTTGTATAAAGCAGTCGCTTTGATATAAAATTAGTGGTGTTAAAAAAAAAAAAAAAATGTAATATTCATGAGGCAAACTTGCACCCGCGTTGTACGAGACTTTACTGTATATTTTTAGCGCTCATGGAAACGGTGCCGAAAAAGTTCATGTAAAATAGAGGAGCAATGTGACTGCAGAATTATGCTACAGGAATGTATTTTGGTATGAAAAGTATTTAAATTTGGATGCAAACATGGGTATGATCAGGATGTATGATTTAAAAATATACCCTGTAATTCTAGATCATACAGGGTATTGCAAATAGGACTTTGCAACTTTGAAATCACATAATTGCAAAAGAATTAGAGGCAGAAAGGTGAAACAAATTTTATGTTGGATAGACAGCTCTGTAATCTTCTATATGAATAAATTACGAATTAATTTTCTGGTATGGAACTTTTTAACATTTAATTTTTCTTATAAGCTTTCGCGTATCCTCATCGAACTTCGACCTAATTGATGATAGTCGAGTACAATAAAAACACATTTCTCCAAAGAACACGACATGATTTTATTCAACAGCAATGAATTTATTTTATAAATTATACTAAGTAATCATAGAAAAACGTCGATAATTCAGTGATCATTATTATGAAATGAAATATTACATCGTGTATGCTGGCCACTAAATTACAGAGTTATTAGTAATATGGAAGAAAGTGGACTCATCCAATTTAATTGTAACAAAAGGAAATTTACATATAAAATTTGGTGATTAATATCACAAAAGTAAACATAGCAAACGTCTTTTTTTGTTCGAAAATCAGCATTTTATTTTTAGAGTAATACCGAAATTTTATCATAAAATTTGATAAAAGTATTTTTGAATTTTTTACCTAACGACAATACAAAAAAAAAAAAAAAAAAAAAAAAAAAAAACTAATTTCTACTACATTATATAGCTTTTACTTTATAATTTACTCATTATAGTCAGATACTGATAAGATTTTGTTCGTACGTCAAATTTTCTGTTTATATATTTTTAAATTAATAGATAAATATTTATCAATTCATTTAAAAAGCTGTATATATAGTTTTAAGCTGTAGTTTTCAAATGAGTAATGTAAATTTTTAAATAGTTACAATCTTTGTTCGGTTTCCTTTAAAAAATTATATACAAATTAATATGCCTTATAAAAAAATCCAGAGTTCAATGGTTTTTTCGTTGTTGTTGTTGTTAATTTATTTAAAAAAAAATACACTAGTAACTACTTTAAAAAATACTGCAGATAATTATTTTTCTAGTTATAAATAAAATTCTAAATGAATACTCTTTTAAATAAGCATTTAATCAATAAAAAGTCATCTGTGCACATAGAGATTCAATATTCCACACATATGAATGATTTCCAAAATTAAAATTCTTTAATAACATCAATCAAGCATTCGATTGCTTCTGGCGACATATACTCCAAAATAATCACTCTTCTTATGAAATTTTCCCAGTAATTAAAATAGCTTGATTTGGGGATATTAGGAAGAGTAAAATTAGGATTCAGTAGTATTTGAAGAAGGTTTACGAAATGTGACGAAGGAAACTTTATCTGCAAGTCTGTACATGCTTATATTGATCGAGATTAATCTGGAACTCTAACTTTCCGAGGAATATATGCAAAACATAATTAGAAACTTAATAAATGATAGTAAAATAATAATATTTTATCCTTTATATTCCAATTTTTACAGGAAATTTTCAATCAGCAATTTCCCCCAAAATATATAATGAATCTTTATATAGAATTTTTTTTTTTTAATTGTTGCTGTTTTAGGTAATTTGAACCAGTAAAGAGAAGAGTTAAGCAAATTTGTCTTATTCTTAATATTGGAAAATATCTTAGCTTTCAGATTCTGATATTGTAAACACATTTGTTGTTATACGTATGTTTTGTATAATTAAAGTTGCTATATGTAGATTATATTTAAAGAATAGTGGAACCTTATATGGTATAATAGCTTTAAGCTTTTTGGGAGGTTCACATAAACCAAGTAAACCAAGATAACCAAGTAAATAAACAATTCATATCAGTGAATGAATGCAATTCTTTTCCGTTATTGAATAAATGAAATTTTTGATTTAAATTCAAAGTTTAATTAAGCCTTTTTTATGCTCTGTATTAATCCATACAGTATTTTCAATAATAATAATAATAATTAACAGTAATAATTAGTTTGAAAACTACAGGACTAGTGTAGTCCATTTTTAATCTATTCTAATGTTCTCTACTCTTCTCTACTATGCCTTTTCTATTCTACTGTATTTTTCTTTTGTTATACTCTATTGTGCTTTTATATTCTACTATTCTTGTTTTGTATGTATCATATTTCTTTTTATTCAAAAGGGGAAAAAATATTGTTACCGATCTATCTAAAAAAAAAAATATATATATCCCTTATTTTAATAAATATTTACAAACTGCTCATTTATTGAAATTTATTCATTTACTGGTTGATATTGCCTTTAATTGAATTTTAAACAATAGTTACAAAATGAGGCTTATTTATTTATTATTATTATTATTATTATTATTATTATTATTATTATTTTTTTTTTATGAAGAATATTTTTTTTTCAAAATTATGTACAAAAAATTAAAAAATAATAATAGTGATAATAATAATGATAACAAAAATTATTATATTTTATCTAATTAATAAATTAAGCATTTTGCTCTTTCTTCTTTACCTTATTACATATTATGTACAACATGATTTGAAGAATATTTTGCACAACATATACAGAGACAAAATAAACATAAATAATAAAACAATAATTAAAGATAATTCATAAAAATGTACTTTTTTTATCAAGATAAAAATCAATAGTTGCCCATGCAATGTGTGAGAAGGTATAGAGTCATACATAGAAATCTATAAATATTGTAAATATATTAAATATTTAATAAAAGTGAATAAATTTTATTGTCATTGAAAAAAAAAATTATTATTTGTAAATCTTAATGCGAAAATAAATAAATAAATAAATAAATAAAATCTTGGGCCTAATTCTTCGTAAGAGTATTCCGAATAACGTAAATTAACACTTGATGGAAAAATTAAAATTCAGAAGTTCATGCATGATATAACGTTCAATAATTTTTAAATAAGTTAAACGTTCTTACGTAAATCTGACATTACACTTATAGATGTTATTAGGTTCATTACTGCAGCGTTAACGTTTTTAATGTAATGTTAATTTGACCGGAATAACAATATTTTTGGTTATTTTGACGAGAGTAATTTTATGTGTTTATACATGTGCAAATTAAGATTGTAGAAATAAAACACGCACGAAGAAAGTTTGTGTTCTATGATTTCAATTTCATGATTTATATAATATGATGTATGAGCTTTGATATTTGCTGCAATTATTTAAGAGATGAACTACGAATATTGATTTTGGTTGAATACTACTTTAATTTGACTGTGAACATTTTTAAAGTACGGTAAAGAAAATAAATTATGGTAACTGGAAAAAAAAGAAAAAGATATAATTACATTTAAATTTTTAGAAAAGAACAAAGTATAGTTTTAAATATTATTAAGGAACTATCAAACAATACTCGTTAAAATACTAATCTATTTGTATCAAGAAATTTTGTTTCATTTCACAATTTTTACTCATTAAAGCAATATTAAACCATACCTGAAATAAAAATAATAAAAAAAAAAAAAAAAAAAAAAAAAACTTATTTATTATTATTTTTTCTTATAACGTTAATGGCACACTTTTGTTACTCTACTTATTCACGCCAAACTAAACTTCACGTGAGTAAGTTCATTGGCAATATGCGTGTTTTTAAATAACTACGTGGTTTACATGTCTCTGGCAATTTTCCATGCATGTTTCATTATTTCAACACCCTATCTTTCTACCTTAGAAAAATTCTTAGTGTGACCTCATCTTTCATGTGTCAGGAGAATTTCGTCATTTCATCTAAATGTACGAATAAAACTTTGAATGTGCAAAACACATACAAAAGTGAGTTATGACATTTTTTTTCTTTTTCTTTCTTTCTTTTTTTTTTTTTTTTTTTTTTTTTTTTTTTTAGTATAACAGGATAGTATTAGAATAAGTATACGTTGTTTGAAGTAATTTAACATCAATTTGCCATTTATTTACATATTGTTAGTCAGTAATAGAAATTTGCATTTATAAATAAAAAAAAAAAAAAAATGTTAAAAGAAATAATATTGATCCAAAGTGAAAGATTTGGCACCAAATGGGGATAGAATATATGCTGATAAACTGCAAAATCCTTTTAAATTATTCTTCTTGGTCCATGTTTGTTATAAATTAAGAAAATAACTCTTTTATTTCACATCCATTGTTTTAAAAAACCCTGCACTCGAACGATCTATTTTTTGTGATTTTCTTTCCTCATACACTAGAAACAATCAATTTCCTTTAAATAATTAAAAAAATTAGAATTTACATTACAAACTTTTTGAAAAAAATTGCCAACGATATTCAATATATAAAATAAAATATACATTTATCTTAATTACTTGTAGAGAAAAAAAAATTCTTAATTAAATAGTTCCCGTAGCGGGAGCTTTGTCACCTAATGGGTTAACAAAATTTACTTCGATTTAATTGCAATTAGCCTTTTTTGCGCTCAAAATATTTTTTCTCGAATATGGGTTGCTTTAAAGTGGTAATTATTTTTTTTATTATTATTTTATTTTATTTTATATTATTTTACTTATTTTTATTTATCTTATTTACTTATTTACTTATTGGAAAATAAAGTGATTTTAATAATTTTACAAAATTAGAATCAATATATATTCTCTCATTAAACGTCGAACATTTTAAAGAAATTAGACATTTATTATAAGTGTATCAGAAAGCTGTTTAGCATTACATTATATTTCTTTAGAACTGACATAAAAAGGGCTCGCAGCGTTTCTAATAATTTATGGCATTTTATTATATTGTAAACACTATTTTCGAACAATTTATTAAAAAAAAAAAATCTTAATGAAGACAGGCGTGGCAATATAAATAATGCGTCTAAAATTTTAAGAACGCTGCGACCCCTGTATAAAATTCATTATATTAGTTTAATTGAAAATATTTAATAATAAATACTGTTTTTACTGTTTTCTTAAAATGAAAATAATAATAATAATAAAATTTATTAAGTGATTAATAAATGTTCAACGAAATAAAATTAATCTGTTTTGAATTTAATATAAAACTTATTAAAGCCCCCTTTTTTAGGTAAAGAGTTGAAATATAATAATTAAAGTGAATCGAAATATAAATCATAATGTATAACAATATGCAGGTAATGCTTTCAAATAGGAAAAGTTATTTTATGACCACCTTGTATAATGGAATACTTCTAGGTGCTTTGTATGAATAAATCGTGCTATATATGCCTTTTCAAAAGAGAAATCATGCCATAGTGAATGCGAATAACATATGGTAATTTTATAAATATTTGAAAGCTATTTACATATGTCAGAGTGCGGTTAGCAAAGAGGTACATGGACAGACAGACTAATATGATAAAAACTTTGCAAATTTGCATTTAACAGGAATTTTAAATTGAACTTTTCTTAACATTGTAAATTAAATTAAATTAAAAATAATGCATAAAATTCTCAAAATTATTAACATGTCTGAAAATTCAGTAGAAATTCAAAAAATTCAATCAAATGGAAATCAGTCATGAAAAATTCTCATTTAAAATTTTGAAATATTTTTCTTCTTTTTTTTTTTTTTTTTAATGAAAAAATGTATTTTAAACGACTCTACTAATCACGTCCGCTTTTTACAATGAAGATTTACATGCAATTTTGAAAGTAATTTCCATAGCTATTTTCCAGTAATTGCAATTATCTATTACTAAGAAAGATTCAAAAGATGTAAATACTTCGTTTAACTTAAAAAGAAAAAGAAAATATTCATTTTGTACTCATCAAAACTTTCTATTAAAAAAAAGAAAAAAAGAAAGAAAGAAAGAAAGAAAAGAAAGAAATAATTGTAATTGTGATATTTTTTAGAAAAGAATATATTTTTTGTCTCTTTCAAGATTCAACAAATATCAAACTCTTTAAAAAAAAGTAACAAGAATTTGAATTACCGGATTAAATTTGAATATTTAAAAATATTCAAAGAAGCAAACGATGTTTAATAGATATTATCAGAATTTTATATATAGGGTTGTTAAAATTAAAGGTCACTGGTTCTATGGCTCCAAACGAAACACCATTTCTATAGTATGTAGTACAATGAGGAGTTTGCACGTTTTGATTGTATTCTTATATAATAGAAGATGAAAAGGTAAAAAAAAGAAATACATACATTTTCTTTATTTGAAATCTTATTGATTTATAACAATTTTAACACAGCACTATTTACTCTATCGAGAAAACGCAGTATAATATAGCATGACGTCACTCTTTATGATAACAAACGGATGTAATCGTTGTTTATATTCGATATCGTGATTTGTTTTGCTTCTCGAATCAGTGAAATAGGTTTTGTATTTTATATTAATGACTTATATTAAAAAATCATAGTGTAAATATTGTATTGTACCACTATGCACTAATACAACGGCTAATGCTTCTCAAAATCTATTCTTTAGTGTTCGACAGGACCCTATTAAACGAAAACTTTGAATAAACGCCATAAAAGTAAAACAATTGAAAATAAAGGTAATGGAAAATGGTGATAATGATACTAAATGATTATAAGATGAAAAAGAAATGCTCAGAAATCACATAAACGATTTATAATTGTGAAAGTTAAAACGAATTGCTGCTTGCTAACTAGGCTAACAAAATGTAAACATTGAAGCATCATAAAGTGTGACGTCAGGCAGCGTTTTAAAGTCACGTGATTTTTGGTTAATTTTAAAGTTATTTTTTAAACTTATGAGAACTTTTTTCGGATTTTTAATAAACTTTTTCAAAATTATGGGCCTAAAACTACCAGAAAAATAGGATTTTGTTCACTTGTGTGCGAATTCCTCATTGATGCGCTATGCGAACATCGGAAGAAAAAAAAAAGTTCAAAGGTTTCCCCAATATTTAGCGCTGCTCCAATATCTAAAACGATTTTTATTTATTTATTTATTTATTCACAGTTGTTAATTTTTCCTGATTTATTCTACCAATTTCGGTCTATCTACGAAACACACAAAATTTATGACATTTTTTTTTTTTTTTTTTTCAAAATAATTTTTCAATTATTACACAAACAAAAATTTGATTACGTAATTTTATTTTATATCACATTAAACTATAAATTAAAAAGTTTAATTTTATTCAATAATGATTTTCAAAATATTTTATTTTTTATTATAAACGCAATGGTTAAAATTTTATGCTTACAAATAAACATTAAAAATAAAATGTATTTCAAAAATGTACTATAGCTTATTCTTAAAAGGAAAAATACCACAAATATTGTGAATTTTGTAAAAGCAAATGTATAAATTCTAAAATGTATGTATTTTGAAATATGAATTTACAATTTTCTTATATCTTAATTATATTTTGTTACAACTTTCATGAAAAAATTCATAATTTACTGATATTTATATATGGTCCTTAAAACATAAAATACTGGATTTATCACAACTCTCGTTTTACAAGTTTTTACGCGGGAAATTTTTCTCACGTGACTTAAGAAAGCGCTATACAAAAAAAAAAAAAAGCCAATACATTGCGTTTTAAGAGATACATTTTTAAAAATCACATTTATATAATTTTTTACTGTAAGCATGATTAAAAAAATATATATGTATTGTTAATATTGTAACATAATATTTTGTAATATGATTAATTTTCAGATTTACAGGGCTACACTAACATATTCAGATTCATTCAGGGCTGCTATTATAATCTAACGACTGCATTTTCTTTTGTGTTAACGGCCCTCTTCACTTACCGTCGCCGGAAGCTTTAGGCAATGTTATTCTATGGGGAAATTTTCTTTACAAATAACTTATTAACTAATTCATATTTTTAAATTCTCTTTTCACATTCAGAAAATTCCCAACTGTTAAAATGTTGGATCTTTTTTAAAAATGTATTTTTTAAATTTTTAATATTTTATTTTGAAATTGCAAAATGAAAAAAATTCACGTATTGAAAATTCGTATTTTGCAGCTTCAGAATAAAATATAAAAAATTAAAACAATAATTTTTTAAAAGGTCCGTCAATTTAACAGCTGGAAATTTTCAGAATGTGAAAACAGAATTTAAAAATATGTATTAGTTAATAAGTTATTTGTAAAGAAAAATTTCCCATAGAATAACATTAGTTTCGGCTTCCGGCGGCGGTGAGTGGAGAGGGTCCTTAAACACTTTCCAACAATGTCTAAAAGTGATTTTAAATTCAATTAGTCTATCTGTATACTTTTCAGTGCTTCCGTCTGTCTGTTATGTGATAACGTAGGCAAAGAATACTGAAAGATGATACAACAAAAACGTGCAGTTCGAAAGTGTTAATAATCAATGCGTGCTGCATGATTTTTTGTTCCTGTTTCTTAATTATATTTTATTACACCTTTCATGAAAAAATTCATATTATACTGATATTTAGATATGATTAATGATCTTTAAAGTCTAAAATACTGGACTTATCACAACTCTCGTTTTACGATTTTTTACGTGTGAAAATTTTCTCAAACTTAGACTAAGTTAAGCGCTATATTTGTATAATTAAACAATAAAAAAAAAATCCAATTTGATAGTAAACTGGTATATTTGATTTCGTGTATAAGCCATTCTCGAAAGTTTTGAAGTAAAATAAAAATTGCAATATTTTTTTTTTAATCACAATAATCAAACCACAACGTCAGTACTTTTTTATTAGATAAAGTTTTTATTATCACATTAAGAATGCTATCACATTTAATTAAAAAACATAAATAGTGGGACTTCAAATATCAATTTATAAATAATCACTTTGATAATTGTATCTCTCGTGTGTAGAAAAACAAAATGAACAAACAATTAAAACAAACCGCCTAAAGTAATTAAATGAGAAAACTAATTCCTTGCAATGATAAAGGAGAAAAAAGTACCGCAATTAATTAAAGTATCACTCTACTCTCCTTTCGGAAAGTTTATGCTCAGTTTCCCTTTCACCAGTTTCTTTCTTTTTTTTCTCTTTTTCCTGTGGGGGCGTATGTGCAAAGAACTTATTAATCGCTACTGCGTTTCCTAATTTTAGCTGAAATGAAGCGAAGTGGAGTGAAATGATGTCAAAGTTAGCGGAATAGATCCATTAGAGGAATTCATAAAAATGGTATCATCTAAACACTTGAAAATGGTATTGTGTTGAATTTTTCGTAAAGAGTAATGTGAAAGCTCTTATGAAAGCAAAAAGTTTATTTACGGCATTTTTATTTGTTAAAATGCGTTTCCGTTTCGTCATTGTGGAAATAAAATGAACTAAATTTTGAAATGTCAGTTTGTTTTATTCTTAGCAGAGATGAATGAATGTGTATATGGCATTCGTACATTAATCCCCTGCTTTGCATATCTATTGTTTCGCAAAACATTATACAAAGATTTATGTTATTGCTAAATGCTTAAAAAGTTAAATAAATATATTAAGTGCTTTACATCGATAAATAATTATGAAGAAAATTCAAACTGATTTAGATTCCAGTATTTATAAACAACATTTTAGTAAAAAATTGTGAGACATGTATCACATTTTCAAAAATATCAGTCATTATGAACATTTGCAATTAAAATAAATTATTACACTTTAATTTTTAGAAATATCAATTAATAAAGATTTGTTATAATGTAAAATCCATAAAATATAGTAATTCATGTGAATAGGTTTGGTTTTTAAACAATTTTATAATTCGTTTTATTTGTCTGTGTGTTTTCACCATGAAAAAAACTTTTTTTATCAATGAAAAACTGGTACAATACTTCGAAAGTTTGTTTAACAGAACTCCATATACACTCCTTCTTATATTTATAAGGACACTTTATATTTTTAAATAACTAACGCAAAAATAATTGTAAACAAGATTATACTAAGTGTAGTTAATATAGCTAGTATTCTAAAAACCAAAACTGTTATAATTTTTTAATATAAAACAAAATTAATAAAAAATAATGCAAAATGTGTTTTTCTCCACATTTTTAGATGTTCATAATTATAGGGACAATCCAGATTTTTTCGTTTTATTTAACTTACTAGCGGATAAATTACAGTTGACATGCGAATTTGTTAACTACTGGGCTAGATTAATTCATATATAAGCCTTCATTTTTTCTTGGACGGACATTACTGATAATTCCTTGAAAAAAAGAACGTTCAAGTAGTGAAGTATGATAAATGTGTTTTTTAAGTGGAAGGATAATTTCAATCCGCCAAATTTTTAATGAAATTCGAAGGTCTAAAATTACTGTAGGAAATGTGATCAAACATTGAACTGCTGGTTCGATAGGAGACAGATGTGATGCATAATCAGAGTTGTTTTACAGAGATCGAAGACTCATAATTCCTCTTACTGTTCTACTCATAATGACTGCTGCCGTATTTGTTCGTAATTTTTAACGAAAGGTTAGGGTCTACATTTATGCGTGTTTAAAATAATTAATAATATGTTAAAATAAATAAAAAACCTGTAATAATCAATCAGCATTTAATGGGGAAAAGAACGTCTGTGTTAAAGTTGAATAAAGACAATATTAAATGGTAAAATGTTGCATTTTTGGATGAAAAACATTTTATTCTTGATTAACCAAATGGTTTTAACAGTTACTGGAACGATCTGAAGATAGCGAAAGACAGAGCAGATTTTTTAAAGGCAGATATGAATTGGGCATTTTAAAGGTGGGTGGTGCTCTGGGGAGCTGCTTCTACTGAAGGCAGAATGAATTTAGTAATTTTTTTCTATTATTATGAACATCAAGAGAATATCGGCAAATTTTAAACGTGGAATTATCAGATTTTTGTTAGATTTTGGGGAGTAATAATATTTTTTTCAACAAGACTTACATTTTTGCTCTACTTTTAGAGCAATAGGAAATAGTTTGAAGAAAGAAACTTCTGTAGTATTGCCTTTCCCATGGCCTAAAAGTTGAAAAAACCTTAACTTATGATATTAGAAAAGTGCATGCAAGTGGAAAGCTATTTTAAATAGTTTAAATGTATTAAGAATATCATATATGCTATATGAAATGGTATTGAAACTGAATATAAAAAATAAATGTATATATATATATATATATATATATATATATACCAGAGAGAATGTCTGACTGTTTAACCCTAAAAAGAGACCCCCATAAAATATTAATTTAAAGAATAACTGAAAAAAATTACTAAAATTCGAGCTGTCCTTATAATTGTGAACACTTTACCATATTTAAAGTTTTTTAAGATAGAAAAACGATAAAACTTTTTAAATATAGTCTATTAATGAAATTCAAATTAATTAAAAATATATTTGTTTAAATAATAGTGTTCAGTGTTTAGTTAATATAGAAAAACGGGTGTCCTTATAATTATGAGAAGGAGTGTATATTGTTGCAATGGATTATTGGGTTGTTTCAATGAAAGTAGATTTACAGAGAAATTGAAAATAAATAGGCACTTCATTCACTTCCAGTAACATTGGTCTTGGCGGCAAACTTTGCTACTTGACCAACAAATTTGACGATAAATATTAGTTTAGTGTTTTTAAAGTTTCGAAGTTCTTAAATGAATAGAAGCCGAGTTCTGGAACTTTCATTGGATTCTAGCACAGAATCATCTTCAAACTCCATCACCGAAAGATATAACTAAAAGCAAGTTGACTTCTGCGCGTCAGAATGTGTAAAGAGAGCTATTCTGAGCGATTGTGTTTGCAGACTGAGATTCGTATTTGATCGTGAATCAGCGCTCCTTAAAGTTCCTTCTCTGCAGAATATTTAACGCTGATTGCTAGACTGTTACGAAACAACTGCACATTATAGCTTCGAAAACAAATATTAAGCAATTAAAAGGTAAATTTTTGCAAGATTAGAACAAATTTGTTGCATGTAAATTTCCTGAGTTGAAAATATAAATTAAAAATGTGTACTAACCACGAGAGTGTAAAAGGGAAAACATTGCTTTGAATAACTCATCTAAATTTCGCAACATAGTTTATTAAAAATGATATACTGGTTCCAATTGTAAAACAAAAAAAAAAAAAAAAAATCTCCATACCTTTCATATTTTTACACAACAGAAGAAATATATTGAAGAGAATATTATATATATTTTTTAGTATAATCTTCTAAATTTGGTAATTCAACAGCCGAATTGTAAGTGCCGGCATACTTTAATCAGGGCCCGAAATTTCAACTTAGATTACACTCGCTGGAAAAAAAAAGTTACTCGCTACAAAACATGATTAACTTACTCTATTTTTTACGTATAAGGTGACCAGAATTTTTTATTGGAAAAAGAGGAGAAATTACGCAATATCTTTATATATATATATATATATATATATATAAGAAAATAGAAGACATTCAATTTTCAAAAAAATGTCATTTTAGAGGACACAAAATTGAATGAAAATAATTATAAAAACCGATTCAAAAGCTACTTCACACAAATGGTGCATACTTTATCTCAAATGATGAATTTGGATCAGTACACCTTAATTTAAATTAATAATATACGGATACGAGAAGAAAAATCCTTAATTTTTATAGGTGTCACTGGACAACATAGATTTGCTTTTTAATTATTAATTTTTGCTATAGACATTTTTTTTTTTTTTTTTTTTTTTTTTTTTTGTAGTACTTTCATGCAGTTGCATAAAAAAAGTTGGCAGACATTTTTTTATTAAAATCATTATCATAAAAGAAAAAATAAAATTGGCAAATGAAAAAATAAAATTAATATTCGGCAGATGAAACGATTTGTTTTAACGAACAGTCATTCTTTATCAACATTTTATAACTGTTCTCACAAGTATAACTTAAATTAGTCTTAGTAGTTAATAAGTTTTTAAGTAGGTATATAAAGGGGATTTTTTTCACATGTCTACATTTTGTTTAAGGAAGAAAAAAGGCGCTTTGTGGGAGCGTTTTTTCCAGGAGGACATAAAATGAATTCAACTATTCATATTTTTGTGAGGTGGTGGTAGTGTTATCATTAAGGCCGATTGTCTGCACTAGGGCTCTATGCCTGAGTAGCAGAGTCCTCTGTGGAATCTTTCTAAGAGTTTATCCATACTTACGCTAGTTTCTGCGAAAACCACGGAAACGCCTAACGGCTAAGCGAACGAGTGCGACCAGGTAACCAGCGCCTCACGTATACCAGCTTCGAGGACAGAGCCTCTCCAGTCACTGGTGGTTTATGAGGAATATTATTCATGCAAAAATGAGAACACACGTCAACCCACCGCGTACTAACTTCAGCACGACCTTAAAGATTTCATGACGATTTCAATAATGATTCCATGTTCTGGATCAAAGAACCGTACAAATATGGGGAATACTTTTATTTCTTTGTGATTCGAACAATCTGAATAGACATAAACCATAATATGCTTTAGCAAGTTTATTAGAAAGTTATTCTTTTACGAACCTAACGCAGAAAAAAGTTAGTGTTCACCGTTCGATATAGCCAACATACAGCCGATTGAGCTTTCCAGTTTTGCGAAATTTTTCAAATTAAGGACTAAATCCTTTTCATTTGAAAAAGAGGATACAGGACGAAAAACATAAAAAGGAGGACTTTTAGTCCTGTAATGTTTTTGTTGTTGTTGTTGTTTTGTTTAAGTGGCCAGAGCGTTGATAAAGAAGACTGTCCTCATAAAAAGAGGATGTCTGGTCATCTTACCTAAGATTAGCAAAATTTTATGTTTTTAAATAGATTTTCTTTTTTTTTTTTTATGTCTCACCGTATACTGTAAGAATTCTATCTACATTTAGGCCGAAATTCACTCGCCACAGTAAAATTTCCACTCTTCAATGGCGAGCGGAAATTTCGCGCCCTGCTTTAATTATACTATGTGTAATTTTTGGTAATATTTCGACAATTATGGTTGGTTGGTTGGTTGGATGGGTTTTACATCACACTAGTGCTGCGTAATGGGCAATTGGCGATGATCTGGGACTTACCCCTAGAGGTGGTCCGGACACATCCCATCACAATTTTGATCCTCCATGGAAGGGATGGCTCTTCCGCTTCGGTGACCCCCGAAGGTACAATATTTTATGGAAACAAGGAGGACATTGCGACCCCGACAGATTTTACGTACACCAGCCATCATTAGTATATACGACGGTCTTTGGCCGGTTCGAGTACCGAACCTGCAATCTTCCAATTACGAGCCCGGCGTTCTACTGACTGGAGATGGGGCTCGTAATCGTATTGCCCCGGCGCTCAACCGCGGCCGCATTCCACAATTATGAATGTTCAGTGTAAAAATATTATAACCAATACGCGAAATATTTAAAACATACCATTTGATTTAATTTTAAGAGTTACTGCAAATCTAAACGATTAAGCGTAACCCCTCTCCTACCAACCTTCAAGCTAAAAATGTTAACTTTACTTTTATTTATTTATTTTTTTTTCTTCAGTAATTATTATCTTTATTTTATCTTTTTCTGTGTTACCGTATAGAGTTTAAGAGGATTTGGGAAAAGTTGGAAGCCGCTAAACTGGTTTAACTTGCTCCACTCTCTTAAGTCGTTGTGGCATCTGTTCCTTCTGCTAGTTATTAATTTTTCTTCACTTATACATTGTTCATATTTGTTACATATGATCTCAATTATCAATATTCCTGAACAAACTCATATTAACTATTTGAATATTTTTTGCTTTATATAAGGCTTCACATCCATATGTGTAACTCAAGTCTTTCTTCCTGGCGTTTTTAAAATAAATATTTAATTTTATTCACAGTTAAATAATGCTGACTATTGATATAGAAAAACATTACTATTGATTACAACATAGATAAAATCCTTGCATTAAAATGAGTCCTTATATATATATATATATATATATATATATATATATATATATATATATATACTTTTTTTTATGATATTACTCATTGGCAATTTTTCTATATTTGAATTATGAAATTAAAAGATTACACGCATTTTTTGAAATTTATTGTGATTTTCATTCATGTTATTTATTAAAAATTATTTTTCATTAAAAGAACTATTGTTGTCGCAGGAGTCATCGCAGGAGTCATCGCTGGAGTCATCGCAGGAGCACCAACAGCGTCTTATTTTGACCAGTCATCATCTACGATGCTTGGATTCAATGAATGATTCCTCCACAGCAGTTGAAGGTAACTTTTCGACAATTTTTCAAGTGTATATGCCATACAAAATCTGATGTTTTTCAACAAAGGAAAAACATATTTTCACTTTTATCTATGTTCAATAGACAAAAGAATTTGATTCTTTAAAATTATTCACTGCTGGGATTGGGCCTCTTTTTGCGTTTAAGAATTTGATGTACATTAAGATTAAGGATTTTCATTTCTGTTTTTGGTATGAGGTCTGTGTGTGTGTTCGTGTTCCTACGTGAGCGTGAAAAAAATTTAGTGATTGCTCTAGATCAAGAACTAAGTACATTGTTTCATAAAAGTTCATATTTAGTTTCTCTTTGACATAAATTGATGTCTATCAATCATTAATGCATTTTGTTTAATAGATTACTCTGCTATGCTCCGATTTCCGCTATTTATGTAGAGGCTAAACCTTAACTTCTGTGTTGCATAGTTCCACAAATATTGATATGAAAGAGAACCGTTATTAAAACTATGCTGATTCGTTTTTGGAGCATATTAACTGACAGGTAGCTGGTATGCTGACATTTTTCCCGTTTACAAAAGTCGACATCTCTTCATTTATAGTGTATAAATAAATACTCTGAACTTGATAAGTGAATACGAATTATGAAAAAAAAAATGCTGATTATGATTGGGCGAATATCGGGTGATTGGCAGCATTGGTACTAAACGCTACCACCGATTTTCCCGTACGGATATATCTCAGCATCTATTAGTTAAAACTGCACCAAAATTCACATGTAAAATCTTTACCGTGGGAAACAATGTTCATTAAAGTTTTGGGCAAAGCGCGTACAATAATTTGGAGCATGTTAGATAATGTGTTTGTACTTTATAGAACGATATAACAGAGATGGTGATCACCCTAACATACTAGTTTCTAATACCATCCACTGTATGTTTTACACAAAATTGAATTGTATGCTTATCTTTATTTATCATATGCTAATATGTTCCCTGTTACAAAAAAACAAAAACAAAAATGAAACTAATGAATTAATTTCACAGTAAATTTCGTGTATAATATTTCTGAAATTATTTTTAAGATTTTAAGTGAATTGAATACAGACTCATTAAAATTAAACATGAAATATTTTACACTGTTTTGTATCAATCAGAAGCAGTTGAAACTAAAGTTTATTCTTAGGCAGCTAAAAGAAACAAGTAAATGTAATCCAATAAGATCTGTAACTTTAAACCATTTTTAGATTAATATGTATAATCATATCCATATAGTACATTCACAAGTAAAAGCATAAAATGTAATTAATTGTTTATACATTTTTTTTTAACTACGTCTCTCAAGTTTTTTATAGTTAGAGAAATAATAAAAATATTTTTAATACTATTTAACAGAATTAAAGTAAAATAACACGAAAATGTTCAATCAACAAACTCAGAGCATTAAAGAAAATTATACATAAGTGTGAAAACTTATACTTATGAACAGTTCCGTCATTTATGATTAATATTTCTACTTGTTGAATATGACAGCTGTAAAAACTAATAAAGATATTTGCGGAGAAAACTGACATTCACGCATTAAACGCCAGAATTGATTTCGAGGATGACCCTTCAATATATAAGAATTCTTATGGCAGCGATATTTAATATTAGTAAAATAGAAATAGATAAATCAACCAATAATATAATAGCTATCAAAATTTTGTCTATGAAGAATATCTAATCGATTTTAAGAAAATTCATAACAAAGTAAATAAATTGCTTTAGATATAAGCAGTATGTACAACGACTGTGAAATTCTTACACTAATCTTTAAATATTTTTATGAAATTCTGCGCATTATTTCTTGACCTAGAGTTGCCACAAAATTTTTGTCACATACACATATTATTCTAAAGAGGTTGAAAATATCTTCAAGATCTTTTAAAACGTATAAAATCGTCAAAAAACAAAAGTCAAAAATTTTTTATATAAGCAAAAATTTACATAGCAAATGAGAAAAAATCGTTAGAGATATTTTTGAGATACCGACATTCGATTCTACTTGCGATTTAATCAAAACTTGGAAAACTCATCTGTTCACCGGAAACCAAAAATTACATACGAAAGAACATTTAAAATGGAGTTAAAATCTGGAGTTTAAAGAAAATTCGTGGAATCGTTTTTAAAAAATGCATTTGCGAGTCCTAAAATTGAGCTACTTATAATATAAATTACCTGCATATAAATTTATATGTAGATGCATCTTGACATGAATAAGTGCCTAGCAGTTTTTGTCGTCAATCGCTCAAGGGGTGGCACTGCTGTACAGCGATTTCTGCATTTTAATGGAAGACTATATTACAGTTTTTATTGCGTGTAATCGAACAAAACTTGATATGTGAGAAGGTCATTATGAGACATTTTTTTTTAATTTCATTTGGTTACATATCGTTTTATAGGTGGCACTGCTATACTGCATATTTCTCCGAGAACGGGAAGGCTATATCTAAAATTATATATAACTGCACAAAACGTGGTATATGATCGAAAAATTATGAAACTTTATACTGATGTAATTTGGCGTGTATCTGTCAACAAGTGGCGCTGCTGCGCTGAAGTTTACCCTGTGAATAGGAAGGCTAAATCTTAACTTCTATAGCATGCAACGCCACGAAACTTGATATGTGAGATAATCATTATAAAAACGAATGCTGCTCAATTCAGGTGTATATCGGACAATAGTTGAAACAGCTATTTTAATTTTGCACTTGGCTACATCTCAGGCTCTGTTATATTAAAATTGCATCAAATTCCATATGTAATTTTTTTATTGTGAGAAGCTATGGTTATACTTGTTACGTGGTTACTTGTTGCATGGTTATACATGTTAAACAGTAAGTGTCGCTGTTATATAGAAGGATACAGAAGAAAGTTTTGTGATAGTTACTATATACTGGTTACTTTTGGCGTTCTATACGTTCAAGACTTTTCTTGTGTTTACATATCTGTAACATGCTGTATTGGACATTCAAGATAATAGTTTTCTAAACTATGTGGTAGAAAATAATATACAAAAATAAAACAAGTAGGTCGCGAGAAAACAGTTTTCTTTGAATAGTATTGATATCCCTGTCGGACAAGTAAAATTTTTGAATTAAATGAAACTTTCTGAATCTACATTTACTTAATAACACGGTGTTGCTTAAACTATTCTTATTCGATAGTATATATTTTTTATTTTAATTGTTATCAGCATATATCTAATTTTTCATTTCTATGATTTTTGTGCATTTTATACCACCAGGGGTATACTCATTAATACTTTATCTATAGACGGTACTTCAAAGTATTATTAGTTAAAAAAGCGTTTAAAATCGAATTTATGGGAAGAAATGCGAAAGGTATTTATAAGAATAGGATGTATATACCTCATTTTAATCTCACTACATGGCACTAGATGCTACATGTAGCCATTTTTGTTCAAGAAACGGTTTTATAAAAAACTTTCGCTGTTTTTGTTTAGGATTTTTCACTATCTTCATATGTAAAAGTATTAATTCTTGTACACTGAGAAAAAAAAAATACGCCGGCTTCATCTAGAATGAAAAAGTGGTCATTATATAAATCCCTTAACTAGAAATATCGATTTCTGAGCAATGCTTATAAGGCACGCCAATAAACTGATTAAACGAAATGATTGAGAATTTCTAGTCTACACATTTCTAGATGGTCAAACAATATTCTGAATATTCTGAATCTTTTGTATTGCGTGAAATTCTCGCTTGATTTTCTAGAATTGGGTAATAAACCAAGATTATAGTTGCTGAAACAAGCCTCTTGTATTCGCATTTATTTGCAGAGATTTATAAATAACTGTGCCCTCAAAAATATAGGCAAACGCACTAGAATTCTAAAAGGGGCTTCTAGAATTCGCTTTCAAAGGGGACTAGAATTTATAAAGATGACATGAAACTATTTTTTCTAGAGCCACAATTTAGATTCTAGATGTCAGTTACAGGATTGTTTCTCAGTGTACTCGAGAATGTCGTATCAATCTTAGAAAAATATGCGGAGCATAAAAAATATTTTTTTTTTTTTTTTTGCCCTTTTCAAAGATCTTAATATCTTTTTCGACCTCTGTTTTAGTGGTACACAAAAGTACCACCTCACTAAGTCCTCATTAATTATTGAAATGAAGTGATATGCATAATTTTTATTGCATATATCTTTAAGAATTACTCTTAAATAATTAAAAATAATCTGGTGTGTCACTCACACGACTTTCTCTTACCCTGAAATTTAATACTATAAATACAGGTTGCATATTAAAAGGTAAGATAACGAGTACTGTTATGTAAACCTGTATTAAACAATTCATATTAGGCTTCTGAAGAGATTTATATGATAATTAGTTCTGTCCCCCGTTTCATTATTCACCTATATTTATATAGAATTTAATTCGGTTATTAAAAAATAATTTATTAAAATTATTATTTAAAAAAATTACCTTTTATGATAATGCAGACGATTTCCATATTAGAGAAGTAGTATAACACCAAATATCCAAAAAAAGTCCATTTTATTCTCAATAAAAAAAAAAATTGATAACTTTGCTTTAAATTATCGCAGACTGATGGTTTAAACATTCATTTTAAAGGTATTGGCGAGCTCTTTTGAATGACACCCATCATGAAAATTTACTCCCCTCGAGGGGGGACGTCCCCCCCAGGGGGGGAGGCGAGGCTCCTACATACACAATTTTTTTTCCCAGTTAACTATCTCTATTACAAAAAATATATATTCGTTTCATTTGGATTAGTGCAGTCTATAGACGTTAAACTCTACTTTTCTGCAATTTCCCCCATAGACGTAATGTATTAGAATTCTCTTGATTGTCCCTGTACACGAACCATTTGCTTGATCTTAACGAAAATCTTACTGTAGCCTCCCTATATGATACACATTTATAATACCAAGTTTGAACTTTCTGCCATAATTTGTTTTTGAGATATGCTGATAACAGACAGACAGACAGACACACACACACAGACAGACACACACTCACAGACATACACACAGACCATTTGCTAAAAACATGATTTTCGTATTCAGGGGACCTCAAAACGTGTAGATATAACAAAATCTCGCGTTTGAAAATTTGACCCAAAAACAATACTTTCTCTACCTTATGGGTAAGAGAAAGTAAAAAAAAAAAAAAATTCAAATTGCTTTTTGTCCGTTTCATAACGCGGTACATAAAATATTAACACCGAGTTGCTTATAAAGCAATCTTATTCCATACTTTTTTTTTTTTTTTTATTGTTATCCGCGTGCACATGAATTTTAATTTTTATGCTTTTTATGAGTTTTACACCTCCAGCGGTATACTCATAAACGAGGTGTGTTTCTTAAAATATTCTTATTTGATACTATTTCAACTTTCTTTTATATTCAACAAAAGGAAGTATTGGATTCGAAAAAAATTTCAAATTCCAGTTTTCGAGGGATTTACACGTTTTCAGAGTTCCAGAAAACGATATGGCCATTTTTGTAAAATGTCTGTCTGTGCAAAAATATTTGTTCCAACAGTATCTCAAGAACTACTCCTCAGAATTACATAAAAATTTATAGGAAGTTACTCCTTGATTTATATTAGTGCCTGTTAACGTTTGGTGCTAATTGCTCAGAAGGTAGCGCTATTACACAGCGATTTCAACAATTTCGCGAAAGGCTATGTCTCAGGAACTACTGCGCAAAATCGCATATAAATTTATATGTAAATGCACATTAACAGGTGTTAGAGACTAGCTACAGTTGGTGCCAATATCTTATTAGTTTGAGTTGCTATACAATGATTTCCGAAAATTCATGAAAAGCTATATCCCAAGAACTATTGCAGATAATTGCATAAAAATTTATATGTAGATTCACCATAACACAAATTAGTCCCTAGCAACTTTTAGTACCAATCGCTCAAAACACACTGCTATACAACGATTCACGCAATTTAAAGGAAGGCTATATCTCAGGTTCTATTGCATATAATCGAACAAAATTTGATATGTGAAAAGCCATTATGAGGCACAATGCTGATTCCTCTTAGGTGCATATTGGTGGATAGGTGACACTGACATACTGCAAATTTTCTCGAGAACGAAAAGGATGTTATCTCCCCGGTAAAACTTCATTTTCTTTGAATATTTTGTGTAATATCTTTTGAGTAATATATTAGAGCCTGCATTCGTAATAGGAAAAATAATAAATAACTTGTACAACGTGAGTTTGTATAGGAAAATATAGAAGAAAGTTTTGTGTTGGGCACAACATACTAGTTTTATCAGCGTGCATGTAAGTTCTCACTTTTAATGCTTTTTATGCGTTTTATACCAGAGCTTTACACTGATTAACCACGGTATTGCTTAAAACATTCTTATTCGATATATATTACTTTATCTTACCCATAGGATCGAGAAAGTATTGTTTTAGGGTCAAATTTTCGAAGGTGAGTTTTTGTTATATTTACATGTTCTGAGGTCCCCTGAATACAAAAATCATGTTTATAGCGGATGGTCTGTGTGTCTGTCAATCTGTGTGGATGTATGTGTGTTTCTTATCAGCATATCGCAAGAACAAATAGTAGCAGAAATTCCAAATTCGGTATTCTAAATGTATATCATATAGGGATGCTATAGTAAGCTTTTCGTTGAGATGAAGCAAATGGTTCGTGTGCAGGGACACTCAAAAGTATTCAAATACATTACGTCTATAGGGGGATAGTGCAGATAACTAGAGTTTAAAAGCTATAGACTGCATTAAACCAAATGAAACGAATATATATATTTTGTAATAGAGATTGTCAACTGGGAAAATTTTTTTGTGTATGTAGGAGCCTCGCCCCCCCCGGGGGAAAGTCCCCTCTCGAGGGGAGTAAATTTTCATGATGGATATCTTTCGGAAGAGCTCGCCAATACCTTTAAAACGAATGGTTGAACCATCGATCTGCGATAATTTAAAATAAAGTTTTTTTTTGTTTTCATTTTTATTGATTTTTTCATTTAATTTGAATTGTTTAACACAGGTTTACATAACAGTACTCGTTATCTTACCTCTTAATCTGCAACCTGTATTTATAGTATTAAATTTCAGGGTAAGAGAAAGTCGTGTGAGTGACACACCAGATTATTATTATTATTATTATTATTATTATTATTATTATTATTATTATTATTGTTATCGGCGTGCACGTAAATTTTAATATTTATGTTTTTTATGTGTTTTATATCACCAGCGATACACTCATTAACACGGTGTTGCTTAAAACATCCTTATTGTATACGTTTTAAAAAATTTTATCAGCGTGTACGTATACAACGCTTTTCATTTTTATGCTTTTTATGCTTTTTATGCGTTTTATACGACCAGCAGTACGTTTTAAATTACTGCTGATTTCTGTAATTAATATGTTTGGTAGTATCATTTTTTTCGATTTGTCATTTGACCTCTTATCAAATTTCTTGGGATTGCAGCTGATTGATAGAGTCAAAAAAAGTTCTAATATGAGATAGTTTATATTTAAAAAAAAAAAAAAAATCTTTTTATATCGATAGTACCTTAAGATTAAACATTATTTTTCATAGATTATGAAGTTACTTCAAAAAGGAAAGTAGTTGTTATCTTAAAACAGTTTCAATTTTTGATAAGTAATATTTTTTTAATGAGTTACATATTTCTTGGTGTAGATTTTTAACTTCGTAGTTCTGTATACATCTCTTATTAGTCCAAGATTTAAATATCCTTGCTTTTTTTTTTTTTTTTTTATTACAAACGGACAATAATCTGCATTTGATTATCTGCTATAAAAGTAGCGTGAGGTAGATGGATGGATGATTGGGTTTAACGTCGCATTAGTACTGCGTTATGGGTAATTGGCGACAGTCTGGGACGAACCCTTAAGAATGGTCCAAAGACATGCCATGAAAATTTTGATCCTTCAAGGAAGTGATGGTTCCCTTGCTTCAATGACCTCCAAGAATTTGGACGGGAACATGAAGGACATTGTGGCCACGATGGATTTTATTTGCACCAGCCAACGTTAGTGTACACGTCAGTTTTTGACTGCCTAGAGTATCGAACCCGCAATCTTTCAACTACGAACTCGGCGCTCTACTGACCAGGCTACCACAGTCCACGTGATATAAAAAATGCTTTTATGTAAATACGAGATTTAAAAAATTAGAATCTTAGATATAAAAAATGGTTCTACATATATACGAGATTTAAAAAATTAATATCAATTTATTGAAGTTTTCAAATCGTTGTTGCTAAAAATACATTTATACATTTTTAAAATTACATTAAATTACTTTTCTCTATACATAAAATTCTTGACATTATAAAATTTTTATATATTAAGTATTATATAGCCCGAATAAATATTAATTAAGTTATACTGTAATTTTAATTATAAAATTTCATTTAAAATGTTCATTTTAATTAATGTAATTTTTTTTAATATGTTACAAAACTAGTGAAATTAATGGAATTTATACTTTTAAAAAGATGTATTAAAATGTCTTACCCTTTATAAAACAACTTTCAATATGTGCTTTTAATAAACTGAACTAAAAAAAAAAAAAAAAAAAAAAAAAAAATGGATTTTTTATATAAGTATTTCATTAAAAAATTAGTCTTCTTTGTATGCTTTTCGCAAGCATTAACTATGTTAATAGTCTCTAATGAAAGCTATTTTAACTTAGTTCATTTTAATTAAGCTAGGAAAATTAACTGAATGGTGAAACAGCCGTTGTATTTTGTCTGTACGAAGAAGACTAATTACATATATATATATATATATATATATATATTATCTTAATGCAGTGCACTCTAAAGTAATTTATCGTAAAAACATGCTGCACTAAAGCTTTTGTTTCAATATACATATATGTATTAAAAAAGTTTTTAAGTATAAAACAACACGGTAAAAATATATGTTATTTATTTTTCAGTGAATATTCATTCACAATTTTCTGTTTGAAAACAGAATAAATGTCTAGATATTGAATAAAGTTATTCTGAAGTTGTAAAATACTTCAAAATCAAATTAATTCTAACCAAACTGTTTATCTTAGATTTAATAAATGTATAGCATGAATTAAAATAAAAATAATTATAGTACTTCAGATGATAACTTCTTTATATGAAAATGTTATGCCCCATTTAATAATAAATATTACTGAATTATAATTTAATACACCTTTTTTCCCTTTGCATTCTGAAGCACTATTAACGGCGGAGGGCTTCTAATCACAAAGCTGGTAGACAGTATGGGCCGGGTTCGACCAGAAGTTGTGCTCGCAGAACTGATACTTCGTGTTTATCTCTAAAACGCACACCAATGTGGTGCAGAACCCGTTAGAAAGTACCCCATGAAGTGCATTTACCACATCTCTTGCGTTAACAGTAGGCTTTAAATCACGCATAAACTCGGCACCATCTTTATGCAGACTAACAACCACTTCGTTTTAACATCCTTAAACGTAAAATATTGCTTAGGTATATATATATATTTTTTTTTTTTTAATTCAGGATAGCTGTAAAAGTTTGTTAATTTATACCCTACACTCGGAAGAATGGCATACCGCCTTCAAGTAGGACGAATAAATAATCATTTTCTGAATCCCTAAAATAGAAATATAGATTTCCAAGTTATACACATATGACAAACAAGTAACTTGAATAGACGAAAGGACTGAGAATTTCTACACTGTTAAAAATTTCAACAGAAAACTCTGTGTAATGTATTATCTCAAGTCTTACGTAAAATTACAGAGAAAAATAAACGGAGATGTTAAAAAACTTATTTTATATATTCACTTTAATAACTAATATTAATTTAATTAATTATTGGTGAGACTATATTTCGGACTTAGAATGATTTTTCTAAAGTAAAAACAGTCATTTTTAATTTTAATTAAAAAATTAAATAATAAAATTATGTAAAAATACAGAATAAAGATTGAGAATCTCGGTTATTCACTTTTAACTAAGAATTACTGTAAATTTACAGAGATTCTGGATAAATATTTGCATTAAATTTACAGATATTTTTAACAGTGTAGTCTACATTTTTCTACACTCTTAAAAATTTCCGTTCAACGTTGAACCAGCGAATGGGTCTAGCTAAGAGAAAATTCCAAATAATGGAACACTTACTTTCTCGAAAAATGTGATCATGGTTCAACTTTCAACATGGTTCAAAGTTTAACCAACCCATGGGAATACCTTTAGTCCAGAACACCGCTTTGCGCATGCTCGCTCAGAAGCCTGCTCCGCTGCTCACGTGACTTATGACGAGACGACTTGTTCTTGTTGGTGCTTACCTGCTTACGGTCAGCTTTTGTGAAAGTTTCAGGTAGTTTCAGAAAGATATTTCAGGTATGTAGTATATTTTTTATTATATTTCTGTTAATATTACTTTTCTTACACGAATTTATAATGTTCATCTGAATAAAATATAAAATTCTCTCTCTCTTTTTTTTTTTTTTTTTTTTAATTCATCCCACTTTCCACTCAAAAAAATGTACTGTTCTGTACTGGGCGCGATAACAGCAGTTACTATCTTTTTTCATATATTTCTCACTATAGAAGTTCTGCGTATCAAATATTTAATTCAAATTTTAACGTACACACTTGTGTAGTCTTATTAGATATATGATATAAGGATCAGTTTCTGTTCTTAAATTTTAGAACGTCTGTTTATACATTTTTCTGTTTTATTGTCTCTCGAATTTATGTTCACGAGAGCGAGACCAAACTTTTTCATAAATAATTGCTTTTACAGAATATTATTCGTTTTAATCAGAAGTGTATTCAGTATTTGAGTAAAGTAACTATTACTTATCAATAAAAGCCTTAAAGACCCGTAAAAACTAAGTAAACCTTCAAATAATGCCTTTTCAAAGTTATTATTTTGATTTAATTTATTTACTTTGCATTCCTAATAATAAGTACTTATGTTCTAATTTTGCAAATACTTATTATGTTCTAATATTACTGTTTCCATTATTGAGAAATAAGATTAAATATATAATTTATATAATTATATAATTATCCTTAGTAATAAGCTTTACTTAGCCTTTAAAATCTAAGTTAGGCTTCAGATAATGCTTTTTCAATGTTATTATTTTAATTATTTATTTTGCATCCCTAATATAATAATTCATTAGCAAATACTTATGTTTTAATATTACTGTTTCCATTATTGGGAAATAAGGTTAATTATTTATCTCAATAAAATGCTTTTAAAATTAGTACTATAAGATGTTTAATTTTAAATTAAACAGACGTGCTACTTTTCAGCTTTTTTGTCTTTTAATGAATATGTTGGTAGTCCTAATAAATACATCCAAAACAACTTTCTGAATTTTAGCTACCTTAAAATTTGGATGTCTAGTGTATGGATGCAATAAAAGTAATAATCAACTATCTAATATTACCATTAGTTGCATGTTGTTGTCTTGATCTTGAGTTTATTTGTTTACATCGCGTTGCCGCTATTTTGTTCGGTTTTCTTTTAGATATTTCTTATAGAAAAAAGTTTTTTTGATTAAAAATCACTTTACATTGTTTGAAAAAGCCCTTAAAGAATGGGTAAATGCAAAACATATCGCTCAAAAAAGCGAAAATTTGCCGGAAATCAGCATAATATTGCGAAAAGAAAGAACATCACTTCTGATGATTTCAGTAACGTTAAAACTGCAAGTTCCTCGAAACTTGAAGACAAAAAGGATCTTGTTTTGGCTAAAAACTCAAATTTTATTGACCTTCGTGGAAATCGAGTGATGGATATAGAGATTTTAATATCTGTATTTGCAATATTGTGTTGTCCAGGTTGTTTGAAAAATGAACTAACATTGATTGAAGATTCGATATTTGGTATGTGCTCTAATTTCGTAATAAAATGCAACAACTGTAGTTTTTGAAAAGGATTTTCATCTTAAAAAAAAAAAAAAAAAAAAAAAAAAAAACTAACAAGTCTAATAATATTAATATTATTACTGTTTATGCTTTAAGACTTATAGGAAAAGACTTTACAGCAGGACATCTATTCTCCGACCAGACTATACCTCAATTCCGACTGTGGCAGTCGTTATTTTGATCACGTGACGTCACATTCCAACTTTTGATTTGATGACTGTCGTTGTTTAAGGACGGTCGCTATGGTGGTCGGATCGGAGAATAGACACCTAGGAAAAAAACTGTTCTATATGGTTCTAAATATGGTTCAATGCTGGGTGCATCCATATGATGGTAAAACCTGTCTCACATAACATGGTTCTTCCTTTTCTGAAAATGTGGTTCAACATTTTCTCAAAACATGGTTCTTGCTTTTCTGAAAATATGGTTCAACCTTTTCCCAAAACTTGGTTCAACGTAGTTCCAAAGTATGGCTCAAAGCAAGTACCATGTTATGGAGACAGGTTTTACCATCATATGGATGCACCCAGCATTGAACCATATTTTGGTTCAACGTTGAACCAAAATTTTTTACAGTGTAGATGGGGAAATAATATTATGAGTCTTATGAATATTGCGAATCCTTTGTACTGTGAGAAATTCTCGCATTTTGTGTTTCATTTATTTACATTGATTTTTAAATAAGTTTAACCACGATAATATAGAAAAACGCTCTGGAATTCATAATAGGGGTTTTAGAATTGGTTAGCAATGGAAACTAGAATTTACAAGGATAACATGGAACTATTTTTCTTAGAGTCACAAATTAGTTTCCAGATGCCAGTCACAACATTTTTTCTCACTGTAATGTACTTTTTTTGTCATTCATTTCTTAATCCCTGGTAAACCAAACGTATTCCACTCTCTTAATTTAATTGCACCATAATAAACCAGTTGTTAATGCTCATAATTTTTTAAAAAATATAGACCAAACCTTGAATAATATGTATATTAATCTTGAATTATATGTATAGTAACATGCATAGTAACATAAAAGTGAATGCAGAATAAAATGTTGACTAAAAATCAAAAATCCCGTATTTTGTTTTGTGTTTAAGAAAATCATTTCATATTACTAGTAGATTTGTTTTCATATATATATATATATATATAATTTTTTTTATCATCATATTAAATTATTTCTATTACCTTTTATAAAGGAAAATACAAATTTTATTTTGAATCTAGTGTTATTTTCATCCACTAAAGAATTTAGCTGTTTTAGAGAGGAGAAATCATACATATTTATTTTTAGCATATGAGTAGTCTTTCTTTAGAAAAAATAAACCAAAATAAAAAAGGCTTTTTTTTTCTTCCACCAAGTTAAAAAAATATTTAAAATAAAATTTAAAGAAAACACGTGAAGGATGTTTTAAGAAATTAATATGAAAATATTAAGGAATTGCTAAGGAACGCAACTTCGTATTTTACATTGATGAAACCCTTTTCTTCCTTTTTTGTATTTTTATGTGAAACTATAAATATCATATTGAATTATGTAGACTTATTGCAGAAAACCTACAGTGGTAATTATCTTATTTCACAATATCAAAGGAAAATTTAACCATTGTTTTAATGCTAATTTCGAAGCCATGTGGAATTAGTTTAGATATCAGACAGCTTAAATTTTTGAGACTTTTGGGGAAACTAAAATCTAAGCATATATTTTGGCACTAAATTAAAATCTGTAAGAGGAGGGAAGAACTATTTCTATCAGCCAGCAAAGCATCGTTGCACCATTTCAGTAGATCTCTTTGAATATACACTGATGGAAAAAAAATTCCAACACCAAGAAAAAATTATTGTACAGTAATAAAATTTCAGCAATACATTTGTCTAGGTAACATATTTAATTGATTAAAGTTTCAAGATCACAGGTAGAGCCATTGGCGAGAAGGGCCATTTCAAATGTGAAATGTTGGTACATTAGTAACCGGTGTAACCGCCAGAATTTTGAATGCAAGCATGCAAACGTGCATGCATTGTGTCGTACAGGTGTCGGATATAAGTTTGTGGGATGGAGTTCCATGCCTGTTGCACTTGGGCGGTCAATGCAGGGACGGTTAATGCTGGTTGTGGATGACGCTGGAGTTGTCGTCCAATGATGTCCCATACGTGCTCGATTGGAGAAAGATATGGTGATCTAGCAGGCCAAGGCAACATGTCGACACTCTGTAGAGCATGTTGGGTTACAACAGCGGTATGAGGGTGAGCGTTATCCTGTTGGAAAACACCCCCTTGAATGCTGTTCATGAATGGCAGCACAACAGGTTGTATCACTAGACTGACGTACAAATTTGCAGTCAGGGTGCGTGGCATAACCTCGAGTGTGCTTTTGCTGTCATACGAAATTGCTCCCCAAACCATAACTCCAGGAGTAGGCCCTGTGTGTCTAGGCCGCAGACAGGTCGCTAGCAGGCGTTCACCTGGCCTCCTTCTAACCAACACACGGCTATCATTGCGACCAAGGCAGAACCGGCTTTCATCAGAAAACACAACAGATCTCCACCCCGTCCTCCAATGAGCTCTAGCTTGACACCACTCACGTCGCAAACGGCAGTGGTTTGGAGTCAGTGGAATGCACGCTACAGGGCGTCTGGCTCGGAGCTGTCCTTGAAGTAACCGATTTGTAACAGTTCGTTGTGTCACTGTGGTGCCAACTGCAGCTCGAATTTCAGCTGCAGACGCAGTACGATTAGCCACAGCCATACGCCGAACACGGCGGTCTTCCCTCTCAGTAGTGCCACGTGGCCGCCTAGAACCCGGTCTTCTTGAGGCAGTATCTTCCCTTAACCACTGCTGCCAACACTCATGCACAGTGGATACATTCCTGCCAAGTCTTTCTGCAATATCGCGGAAAGAAAACCCACCTTCTCGTAGCCCTACTACACGACCTCGTTCAAACTCAGTGAGCTGTTGATAATGGCTTCTTCGTCTTCTTAGAGGCATCGTTGACTAACATTAACCCACTACGTCAAATCTCAACTGTAAATAACGATCACGAACCTTACAGCGCTTATTTAAAGCAAACCTCATTTGCATGTTCATAGTGTCGCTACTAGCGCCACACTTATGCGCGTAGCTCGAAATTTGAATCGACGTCATCTTTCAGATGTATAAACACGCCTACCAAATTTCGTTTATCTAGCACAGCTCCTTCCTGGTGTTGGGATTTTTTTTCCATCAGTGTATATATATATATATATATATATATATATATATATATACAAAGCAATATATCCTATAATATATACAATTAAATAAACTCGGATTCTAGTCGAAAAATATTTTTTCTTTGGAGCAATAATTTGTTTTATTTCAATTTGTTTTTTCTTTTTCTTTTTAGTATTATTATTATTATTATTATTATTATTATTATTACACAATTAAGGAACAATCAATATAAAAACATTTATGAGAGAGGATTAAAATTTTAAAGTTTTGCTAGAGAAAAAAAAATACTAGAATTCGTTTTTCTTGTCCTAAAGATTCCTCTTCTTCTTTTGAAAATAAATCATTTTCAAAAAAGGAAAGAAAAAAGAAGAAAAGAAAAACTTTGAAATTGTTGGTTATTTTTTTTTACCAAAATGAAAACTATGAAATGTTTTTCTGAATATACAGGGTGTTCGAATCAAATGGCTCTAATTTGAAGAGGTCTGTATTCTTGACAGTAAGTTTATAAGCTCAAGAAAAAATTTTAAATGGATAAAAGTACTCTTACAGTAAAAAAAAAAAAAAAAAAAAAACAGTGAATTTCCATGTGCACTTCTTTGATAGCTCTGAAGATATCTAGCCAGAAGTCTAGCTCCAGAAACGTTCGCAAAATTTTTGTAGTCGCAGTGGAATACAAGCTAGAAGCGTTAGGCCCGAAAGTCTGTTTTTTTTTTTTTTTCATATGTGAGATGTTTGTAAGTGATTCATTTGGAGTATAGTGCATAAATTTATGACATGTAAAGATAAATATTAGCCTTCACAAAAATCTCAACAAAGAAAAATGGTTTTGTATCGTGAAAGAAAACTTTGATTTTTCCACTTCCTGTAATACATACGGATTTTATGAGCCCCAAAATCTGCAGTTATGCTTATTCACAATGTTTCTTACAGAAAATTTTGCTTCATCTGAAAAAAAAAAAATAATACGTTTGAAAAACTCATGGTTATTTAAGATACGATAAAATATCATCCCAGCAAATACAACCCGCTGAGGCACATAATTTTTTTTTATATTTAGCACATGCAAGAGCATGTTCGTTGTAGCTGCAAAATAAAAATTGTCTTCAAAATCTAAGAATTATGAGAACTTGGCACTTTTGACAACACAGGTGAAGTATGTTTCATATAAAAGCCTGTATTTTCATTTAATATTTATAAATTGAATTATATTAGGTTTGTTAAATAGAATATACATCCAGGCAATATTTTTTATGGTTTTTGTATATTTTTTACAGATTTGAAATGTTTAAATTGGGGTTTCTCAGTTTGCATTTTTTCAGGAATTCATTATCTTCAAAATACTTAAAATTATACTGATATTTAAGAAAATAATATATCTATATATATATTTTGGGGGGGGGGGGGAGTATAGGGATGTTTAATTTAACATACCTAAAAATATTAGGGATAGATTTCACAATATCTTTAAAAGAAAAAAATATTAAAAATTAAAATGTAACACAAATCAAATTTTTGTTCCCAAATTTTTACGGAGACATTCACTTTTTATTTTATTTTATTTTATTTTCTTTATTTCTTTATTTTTTTTATCAAATACCAATTAAGAAGTTCTTTTCTATTAAACATACAAAAATATTAATAAGTCTTTTTTTAATTATCTGTAGAAGTTTTATCATTTTGGATATCATAAATTCATGAAAAAAGAAAACTGGGAATGCACAATTTTAGATTTCAAATCTGTAAAAAATTTAACAAAAACCATAAGAACTGTTGCCTGAATATAGTATGTTTTATTAAACAAATCTAATATAGTTCAATTGTACCAAATCCCTTTAAGCAACAAATTTTGCTAGTTGTATACTACCAACAATGTATCCCTAATATATATATATATATATATATATATATATATATATATATATATATATACAGGGTGAGTTTGACATAATCTGCCAAACGAAAGGAGGTGATAGAACAGCCCATGGGGAGCATACAATACCATAGAAAACCCGTCCTATCTCTCAACGTTTCCGAGTTATGGTAGATAGAAGAAAAATCTGTATTTTTCCGTCCCGTCTGTAAAAACCCAAATTTGTGAGCTTTCTGAAAGACTTACACGCAAAATAAGCACATATTTGGAAACAGCAGAAAACCCCCTAACGGGTGACACCATTTACATCAGGATACCTTAATTTGACGGCGAGCTACAAGCGCTAAAACACTGGCGAAGTTTAAAATCGAGTTGTCGCCAAATTATTTAACCGCCAATTCTGCAAACACCGTTCAAGCTACAATCGGTCAAATTTACCAAAAACTTCTCTATTCCACAAGCTTTAGAATGAGCCCACAACAAACCATATCGGTGTTCTATTTCAGAAGAAATTTAGCCTTTTGTTTGAAATACATTCATCACTGAACTCGACGTTCGTCGAGAAGGACACTCAAGGGTGCCATGGTCGTTCCTGATTTCACATCCGCCTGCAGCCCGCTGTTTTGTCAGATGCAAAAAAGAAAGTTTTAAAGACAAACATGAAAAGTAGTAGTTGTATTAAGTTTACAAACACAATGGAATGGAAACAAAAGAAGTATGACGTTTCTCACGTCTTCCACAAAGGAATATGCAAAAAAAAAAAAAAAAAAAAAAAAGACGTATCTCACGTTTATGATTAAAGCACATATGCATTCGAAAGGATGTGTGAAATTTAGTTCTGTTGCTGAAATTGGTCACCCCCACACCTGATACATGCCCTTGCCCGCTTACGAATGGAAACCACAGTAGCTCTTAGCGAAAGCTCATCCCTCAGTTTTATTATTCCATCATCGAGCCGGCTGCTTAAGTCTTGTAAGCTGGCTTCTTTTGGGCTGTAAACTTCTTGCTTCAGGAAACCCCAAACATAGAAGTCCAATGGAGTGAGATCTGACGATCTAGGTGGCCAAGGATTTGGTCCATTACGACCAATCAATCGCGGATACTGCTGATTCAAGAAGTCCCGAACGGCATTGGAAGAATGTGCAGGGGCCCCATCGTGTTGGAAAATGATTTCCGCTCGTTGGTATAAAGGAATGACATCAAGTAATCCTGGAAGATTATGTTCCAGAAACTCCAAATAGGTATTGCTTCTCAGATGACCTTGGAACACATGTGGACCTATCAAGCGATCGCCAACCACTCCAAGCCAAACATTTAAGCTGATTCGCGTCTGGAAGGATGAGATTCGTTTTACAAATGGATTTTGTTGAGTGTAATGATGCCAGTTATGTAAATTTAACATGCCATCCCAAGTGAAAAGTGTCTCATCTCTCCACAGTATCGTTCTAAGGAAATGGTGTTCCTCAATATCTCGCTCTAAAAGCCAGCGGCAGAACATTACCCGCTTTTGGAAATCTGAACGGCGTAATTCTTGTACCGGTGTAAAGTGGTATGGATGATACTGGTTTTTTGCGCAAAACATTCATCACTTTACTTTGGGATATTCCACCTTCTCCCGCAAGTATGTGTGAACTCATATTTGGATTTTTCTCCACTCGGTCGAGTTCGGACTCCTCAGCGGTGGCGGAGCGGCGACCATGGTCCCTTTCGTACACCCTACCGAACGACCCACTCTCCCTAAGCCTTCGATGAATTGCGGCAAATACAGCACGGTTGGGTGCACGACGATGTGGATAACGCAGACGTTTTTATTAAAATCACACAATCTACTGATTGGAAGAAAATCATATTTTGAAATTTTTTATTTTTCCGACTGAGTGAAAATAATGCCTGGACCGGGAGTCGAACCCCGGATCTTTGACTTACAAGGTCAAGGCTCTACCAATTGAGCTATCCAGACCGACAAACCGGTCGGCATTACTCACTCAGACAACCTTTAGGCAGAAAACATCTGGTCTATCATTTAGATAGCTCAACAGAAATAAGCCGCAGGTAATGGAAAACACCATTAAACAATGGGAAAGAAATACAATTTTTATTAAAATCACACAATCTACTGATTGGAAGAAAATCATATTTTGAAATTTTTTATTTTTCCGACTGAGTGAAAATAATGCCTGGACCGGGAGTCGAACCCCGGATCTTTGACTTTTCTGCTTAAAGGTTGTCTGAGTAAGTAATGCCGACCGGTTTGTCGGTCTGGATAGCTCAATTGGTAGAGCCTTGACCATGTAAGACAAAGATCCGGGGTTCGACTCCCGGACCAGGCATTATTTTCACTCAGTCGGAAAAATAAAAAAATTCAAAATATGATTTTCTTCCAATCAGTAGATTGTGTGATTTTAATAAAAAAAATGTATTTCTTTCCCATTTTTTAATGGTGTTTTCCATTACCTGCGGCTTATTTCTGTTGAGCTATCTAAATGATAGACCAAACGTTTTCTGCCTAAAGGTTGTCTGAGTGAGTAATGCCGAGCGGTTTGTCGGTCTGGATAGCTCAATTGGTAGAGCCTTGAACTTGTAAGTCAAAGATCCGGGGTTCGACTCCCGGTCCAGGCATTATTTTTACACAGTCGGAAAAATAAAAAATTTCAAAACGTAGACGTTACTCTTCTTCGGCTCTCCGAGAGTTACCATCGCAAAATCCATACACAAAATGCATATCCGTGTACTCTTCATTTGTAAAACTATGCATATCTGTTTACAGGTTGGAATGTATAACAATTTGATCCATGTGATGACTTTAATTGAAAATAAAATTCAGAAGGGTAAACAAAATGGGATAAAAATTCAATATTAATTTACAAATGTAGAAGAAAAAAAGTGCTACGGAATAAGAACCAACTTGGTTAATTCGTACCAATGTAGGAAAACGTACTAAGTATGAACTAAGAGAGAACAAGTAGACGTGAGAGCAGCGTGAAAACAATCGGCCGAGCTCAGGCAAAGTCCAGAAAATGCTAAAGCAATAAGCAGCATAAAACGTAAAAGAAGCTGACGAGCTAATGAGCTGTTACAGATTGACTCGCCTTTTGTACCCTCGAGTGGGATGCGCGCGCATGAAGATTGGAATACATCTACATATCACTAAGAGTCCATATGCAGATAGTCACGAATTTGCATACGTTCAATTTACTCCCCATCGTTTCGTTTGCCGAATTTCGATGAACGCCGTTTTCAGTGATGTATTTCAAACAAAAGGCTAAATTTCTCCTGAACTAGAACACCGATTTTTTTTATTGTGGACTCATTCTAAAGCTTGTGGAATGGAGAAGTGTTTGGTAAATTTGACTGATTGTAGCTTGAACGGTGTTTGCAGAATTGCCGGTTAAAGAATTTGGCGACAACTCGATTTTAAACTTCGCCAATGTTTTAGCGCTTGTAGCTCGCCGTCAAATTAAGGTATCCTGATGCAAATAGTGTCACCAGATAGGAGTTTTTCTGCTCTTTCCAAATATGTGCTTATTTTGCATGCAAGTCTTTCAGAAAGCTCACAAATGTAGGTGTTTTCAGACGGGATGGAAAAAACAGATTTTTCTTCTATCTACCATAACTCGGAAACGGTTAGAGATAGGACAAGGTTTCTATGGTGTTTTATGCTCCCCATGGGCTCTTCTTTCACCGCCATTCGTTTGGCAGATTATGTCAAACTCACCCTGTATATTGAAAATCTTTTCAAACATTTCAGTAGATGAAACCAAGTGCAACATTAAGAACTAGATAAAAAATGAAATCCACGAGGCAATTAATTAATAATATTGAAGTGCTGAAAGATATATAACGTAAAAACAATGAAAGAAAAAGAAATTCAAACCAACATGAAGATAATGTTTTCTGAATAAACAATAATACATGAAAGCTTCGCATAATGCAGCATGCCAAATCAAGTATAAGTAAACTTAATTAAGTAATTAATAAATTGCGAAACAAGGGCGCACTCAAAATAACAGAATATGCAGAATTTTTCATACAGAAGTATGAATAAAATCATTCTAAAAGATTCACACAAAAGCAGCGTAATAATTAAGAATGAAAATATATTGGCAACCTTTTCAAACATTTCAGTAAATGAAACCAAGTATCATATGAAGAGAACTAGATAAAACATAAACTTCCACCTCCCCATAAGACAATTAATTAATACTATTGAAATGTTGAAAGTTATATGACGTAAAATCAATGCAAGAAAAAGGAATTCAAACCAACATGAACATAATATTAAAAAAAAAAAAAATACAATAATACATGAAAGTTGGGCGTAATGCAGCATGCCAAATCAAGTATAAGTAAACTTAATTAAATAATTAAGAAATTGCCAAACAAGGGTGCACACAAAATAACAGAATGTGCAGAATTTTGCATATAGAAATATGAATAAAATCGTTCTAAAACGTTTGCACAAAAGCAGCGTTATAATTAGGAATGAAAATATATTGAAATCATTTTCAAACATTTCAGTATATGAAACCAAGTATCCCATGAAGAACTAGATAAAACATGAAATCAATGAGTCAATTAATTAATAATATTGAAATGCTAAAAGTTATAAGATGCAAAAACAATGTAAAAAAAAAAAAAAGAAATTCCAACCAATATGAAAATAATATTTTTTGAATAAACAATAATACATGAAAATTGTGCCTAATATACATGTCAAATCAAGTATTAGTAAACCTAATTAAATAATTAAAAAATTGCCAATCAAGGGTGCACACAAAATAACAGAATGTGCAGAATTTTGCATATAGAAATCTGAACAAAATCATTCAAATAGATTCGAGCAAAAGTAGCGTGTATATATATATAATCGATTGTTAAAATTATAGACATTCAGACACATATATTTAGTTGCTTACATCATAGTACAAACGAGTATTCATGTAAGTCTGTAAATTCAATTTTAAATTTATTCCCTTAAATGAAATATCTAAGTATTTTTAATAATGTTTCCCTCAACAATGAAACACGTGATATATTCCGCATGTAATCACTACATATGTAAAATACATTTTCATATCACTTATTGTGTAAGTAATTAGAATGATTAAGAAATGTATATTCTTTACTGAAATATATTATATATATATTCAATATTTCGTATATTACTTTCTTTAAACTTACCATTAAATTTTATGTTGTTAAAAGAAAATTTCAGAATTCCTCTATAGGTGGAAGGATCAATTTAAATTATCTAGTGTGGCACTCACACGACTTTCTTACCGTAAATTTGAGCATTATAAAGATTAATTACAGGTGTAGTTAAAAGTTAGTGCAGTAAAAAAAAAAAATCTCTCTTGGATAAAAGATATATTTAAATTATAATTTGTAGCACTCACACGATTTTCTCTTATCCATCATTTGAACACCATAAAGACAAATTACAGGTTATCTAATTAACATGTACTGATTACAAAAGTACAGATTAAATGTATGGTAACATACACTGTATAAAAAAACGGCAAATAGCCCTTATGCTTAACTTTGCCAGGTAGATAATTTGGGAGATATATTTCTGCCTGAATGGGGACTCCAGCCAACTCATATAGAATGTTTCCAGAGTGTTCACAAAAATGTTTCCATTGCATGCACAATATTTTTAATCTTTACTTTTGTGAAGCCTTTAATAAATTTTGATTTGTAATGCGTAGAAGTAGCGTATAATTTTGCTTTAATTATACATAATGGCGGATTTTGCAAAGTTTTCTTTGCCTATGTTAAATGTAATAGTATAAAATAAGAAATGAATGAGACGTGAATTTCCCTAAAGATAAAGTATCAACAATCGATAAAACCCCCCAAAAAATACTTAAACTTAAATTTTCATCAAAACCATTAAATCCATTTCCGATAAACTTGGTTTCTGTCATACGTTGCAAGAGGCCGATAAAGGGTTAACAGCGAACGCAAATTTTCTTGAAGATGAGAATATACAGTTTAAAATCGCTATTTTATCAGACAATCTTGAACGAATAACGCAGTAACTTTTTAATGTACATTTTATAGTTCTGTCTGTGTGTTTATCCAGTTACACGATAAAATAATAAATTGTCTTAAAAATCAAAACACAAGAACTTAAAGAGAAAAATACAGATACAAAAAACATAATAACTAATACCGCTACCTCTATCCCATAATGAAAGTAGCAAGTAAATATTTAAAGAGAATTATTGGTGAATGCAGCTGTAAGTTATGTTGTAGCGCAAAATTGCGAAGCCTTCAGTCAAAATCAAATCGTTTCTTGACATGCGTGATCTGTTTTAACACATTTTTCAGATTTTTGTTTTAATTTCATTCGCTTATCAAAATCAGTAGTTTTATTTCAAGTGAATGTCAATCGATTTCAAAAGTAAGATGAAAAGCACAGGTAAAGTTCCTATTTAACTTTATTTTCCCTAATGGAATGTAGTCATTGCAGATCAGGATCTAGTTCCTGGAATATCAATAGATACAGCCGGTAACAAAAGTGTCCGAACACTAGCAAAAATTCTTATGTAAAAAAGTACACTTCATACGGTTTTGTTAAATAAATCCTTATTGAATCATGTTCTTACACTGACTAAGAACGGGATTCGACAAGGATTTATTTAACAAAACCGTATGAAGTGTACTTTTTTTACATAGGAATTTTCGCTAGTGTTCGGACACTTTTGTTGACTGTACTTTAGGTGTACCTGAAATAACTGTCATCTTTGAAAGTGTATTTTAATCACTTCGCTGATGCTACCAAACATGTATCACTATGTATGAATGGACGCAATTTCGAAAAGATATGATAAACTTGTAAACCGGTAAAGTAAATTTTCCGAAACATATTTGTACGCTACTATACCCGTGAACAACGTTGTCAATCTTTCATTTCTTATTTCTTGTTTGCTTCTCGCTGCGTTACTTACGCACATAATACTGCGAAAATTCGGAATATTTCTGTATAATAACTAAACAACGATGACATCCGAGATTTTGCAATTTAATTCTTGGGACTGTCGCACATTGAGATTCTCTTTGCTGTTGATGGATTTGACTTTCTTCAAAAAAAAAAAAAAAAAAAAAAAAAAAAAAAAAAATGCACTGCTGAGTAACGGACAGCACATTTAAAAGTTGTAAGCTTATTTGCAACTTATTGCGGGTTGTCTCACATAAACCTCTTGTCAATAAACCAGTATTTCTCTTATTTCAGACTAAGAAGAAGGAAAAATTCAGACTAGAACCAAAATAGTATTCTTTAGCTTAGCCAATTACAGATACCTGTGGGTTTTCCTAAACTTCAGTGAATACGTATTAGGAATTCTTAGATCTTCAAAAAGACTCTCCTGGCGAGCGTCACTTTTAGGCTAGAATACTTACTATAGACAATAGTCTTAAACCCCTCAACCAACAAACTAACCGCCACTTTTTTTAGCAAAAATAAGATTTTATTCATTAATTTATGTGGTTTCGTCATAAACACGAAGTAATATTAATAGGAGTTGAAGGTCCAACGGGAGAAAGCTACGAAACTGTGATGTAAATTTTTGGTAAATACTGAGGGCGCCACTTGTCATTACTCCCTACCTCGGCGCGGATATAGTCTTGTTTTCAATAGAATTTTGCTGGAGTACATTTTAAATTTTTTATTTTAAGCAATTTAATTTTTTTGTAAGGTCTTAAAACTGCATAATTCAGATGTTTCAAATAAATGCTTCGTTCCTAGTTGTAAAACAGGCTATGATAGTGATAAGAAAAAAAAGGCCCTAGGAGAGAAATAATGTCCGAGTTCGTGTTTTCTGCATCTAAAGTAAGTTTTCTTTTTTTTTTTTCTTTACAAAATTTCATCCATTCTCCTTCCTCCCAATTGTCTGTTTTAGCCAGCTTCGGTTTATAAGGATCGTCATTTTTTAAAAGCTCTCTTTCAAAGTAAAATTAGTATAAAATGGCTCTTTAAAAAAACATGTTGGTTAGAATACTCTATTTAATGAAATTTGCTTTCAATCGATTTTTTTCAGCTTGATATTATTTAAAAAAAAATAATTAAAACGAGACATTTCCCCATTGAATAACATTGCGGAAGCTGGAAAGAAGGAAGTATTGTACGCTGGCGCCATCTGTAAACATTATAAAACAACATCACAAAATTTCAGCGTTACCTTCTTCTCCTGTCTTTATTACACCGTGGTCATAAAATAAATAAATAAATAAATAACGAAAAAAAAAAAATGATGCGTTCGAAGCAATCCGCATCTTTTTCATAATTAACCTTTTCGAATTATTAAATATTCCGAAGGCATTTTTTACTCACCCTCTATAAATAGGCCTTATAAAGGAGAGGATACGTAATAAGAACTATTATTTTTTTTCAGTTGAATATATTTAATTGAAATCTTATAACTATTGAAATGTAAAGTGCAATTAATTAATAAAAGTAAGTAGTATGTAAAGAGAAATTAAAATTAGTTACTTTTTGTAAGCATTTCAACTAATTACTACTTAAAAGAATTTATCAGGATTTCAAGAGAAGTGGTAAGAGAACTAAATTTCAGACGTAAATCTCCTGAGATATTTCTAACGTAAGGAATTCTCAGATGCTTTTTCCCCCTTGCAAATTAGAACAAGACGTTTTAATTTCTTTCTTTTCTTTCTTTTTTTTTTTTTTTTTTTTTTTTCTAACTGTTCTCGCAGAGAAAAAATAGAAGCAAAAGAGATGCGTCGAAAGTACATTTTTCAAAATATATGAAAATTAATTATGAACAAAATAATATTTATGTTTTGAATTGACTAAAAAATGCAACATTTAAAATTACAAACGTTTAATAGAATTCTCCAACTATCAATGCAAGAATGAATATTATAGTATAGAATATACATTTTTCATGTTTAGAAATATAATTTTATTTAAATATTTTGAAGAAAAAAAAGTATTTATTAGGGTATTTATATTACGGTATTATTTAAAAGAGGTTTTAGAAAATTCGATTCATGTTCTTGCTTAATGAAAATCTTAAAGTAGAAACTAAAATGCTTGTTTTAATTGATCACAATTCGACACCTTCAAGAAATTAGATATTGGACTCACATATTATATTTTATTATCATCTTGTGCTGAAATGCTAAAATATTTTTTTTTAACTACAACCTTGTTTACGGAGAATTATTTTAATTAAATTACAAACAATTGGATTTTTTATTAGATTCATGGTCATTAATTCTCCCGGTTGTTTTCAAACCCGGTGAGGTGGTGTGATGTAAAAATCACACATATTTTTAACATTTTCTGTTCAAATCTATTTTAACTTTTTATATAATAATTTACTCGTGTATTCAATTTAAGTCTTTCATAACCGCCGAATTGTTTCTTCACCAATAAAATAATAATAAAAAAAAGTAAAGTAAAAGAAAATCACTCTGCAAGCAAAATCTCATAATATATTTCCGTCTTATAAAGAATAACACATGGCTCATTTCATTTATGTTCCTCCTAAATCATAGTTAGCCAAATTAACCTTGAACAGAATTACATTATATTTCTTTTTTAAGTACATTTCCTTTGTGGTTTCTCATTTCTCATCACGAAAGTTTGGCGAAATTAAATGGTTACTATGATGACAATCCTGCTCTGTGTATTGAAAATTATCAGCTTGATCAGAGTATAACGTATCTTAAAAGTTGTTCCGTTTTATATGTTCTTGTGGCATAAAAATTAGACGTCAAAACATTGCTCCTCTTTAGACATTGTCAAAATCTCTAGAATTCGCTGCTGGAATCTCAAACGGAAAGCATGTGAAGGATTTTTTTTTTTTTTTTTTGGCACTGTATGGTACCACCCATCCTCCGTAATTATCATCCAATATCTGCAGAAAATAAAGGGATTAAAAATATACAGCCATTCTGTTGTCTCTCCATTCATTACATTGTTTTTAAAGTTTTTTTTTTCCTTTCAGTCCTCTGGAGTTGAAATAATCTGGATTTGCGACATCTTTTCTTGGATTTATTCAACACAATGTTTTTTCGTCGATTACGATCTTCGGATTTAAAAATATTGACATATCCCGAACTAACACCTGTAGAAGTGGCAGTTGTAAATGCAATAAATAAACAAATTCATTTAATTTTCAACACAAATAACTTACATTAAAAAAAAAAAAAAAAAAAAACTTCATGCTTTAATCACTATTTTTAATTGAATGAACCGTAGCCATTTCGTTCAGGATAGAAGAATTTGTTTAGTGTCAGATGATATATAGATATAGATATATATATATATTTTTTTTATTCATATTGGAAATTATAATAAATGATTGGACAAAAACAAGAGCTTTAATGGTAAATTCCGACTTTATAATAATTTAATTGATTAATATTATTTTAGAGAATCATTTTCAAAATGAGGACAGAATAATGTTAAAATACAATATTTATCACAATAGAAACAACCATTTACCAATAACACTGCGCTTAAAAAAATTTTTTTTTTCCATTCTTGCTGAATATAATGTAAAATGACCCCCTGAATCCGAATATGGCTACCATTTTTCCAAGTCATCCACCATTTTCTCGGGGACCCCCCCCCCTCCCCCAATTTTTATCACTGTAATTTTATGGCCCTAATTTGATTTGGAGCATGAAAAAGAATTAATTTAACATTAATATATATATATATATATATATAATGTTTAATAAATAATATTAATAATAGATTAAAAATATATAAAATATATAAAAATGTAATGCATAATTTCAGTGGCAACCCCCCCCCCCCCCTAAATTTTACCCTTGCCGCAAATGTTGGTGTTTTAGAATTTTTCAACTGTGTAGCCCGTCAGAACATATTTAACAGTAAAAATAATCCCCCCCCCCCACCCCTTAAAAGTCAAATTTATAGTCATAAAATTACCGTAAAGTGATAAAAATGGGGGCCATCCCTAAAAAACGGTGGGTGTTAGGGCAAAATGGACGTCATATTCGGGTTCAGAAAGTCATTTTACATAAGAATTTGCCAAAATGGTGTTGAGGTCAAATTTCATGCCAAGCAGTAAAATTGGTAATTATTCTGTTATATTAAACTTGTAAATCACGTGACTTGTTATATATATGTATTTGTCTTGGGAATCATGGAAACGGTTCTAATAATTTTGTTGAAAGTTTGATAACAGGGTTTTCTAGATCGAAAGAAAAAGATTGGACTTACCCTCATTTTCAGTCCAATTGCAATATATAGCAGAAATTCTGTTTGCTTAGAAACGAATATAAAGATTTTAATGATGAAGGTTTGGGGTTAAATGATTTTTAGACAGCTAAATCGATCGGGCATATTGTATAAAAAAATCTTTAAAATCAGAAATTCTTTCAAATATTTTAAGCATTTTAATTAACACACCTTGTGTAATTCTTTAAAAGAGAAACATATTGCACTTATTTAAAATTTTAATGCAGGTTATAGTAAACTTTTAAAAGATATCAATCAGCAAAAGATTTTCATAATGTAAAATCATGCGAAAATCTCTATCACATATCTTATTTTAAAGGTAATTTAAACAGTTGAAAGTTCTTTATTCCTTTCAACGAAACTTAAATGACAATTGTTTGAAATATTCTATTTATCTGATGTACTTTCAAACTCAAAAATGAAAAGACATATTTTCAGTGCATTTTTTTTTTTTTTAGTTATTTGTAAAATAAGGTTTGGAAATTAAAAAAAAAAAAAAAAAGATTATACGCAATGATTCTTGTGGGTAAAATTTTGCCACAAAAAAAAAAAAAAAAAAAAAAAAAAAAAATGTCGAGCTAATGGTAGACCGTAATACCCCACATTGAAAGACTAATAAAAAAAGATTGCAATGTGAAACTGAATACTATTTTCTTTTTACAAACGTATATCAAGTATCTAAAATACATTGACAGTTCTCATATTTTTTAGGTAATAATTAGCCACGGATATCGTTTATGCTATAATAAATAAATGACAATAGTGATAAATTTATAATTCCGAAAAACAATTTTACGCATAAGAATATTAATGAATTTTGTTAATATAATTTGAATTACAATTATATTTCTTATTTGTTTATACTTTATTTTAGCAAACTTATATATTAAAATTTATACATAAAATTAAATTGCAAAAATTAGTTAAAAATCTCTCATATTATTTCAAAATTTTTTTTAAAGTTTTGCCCATTGTCTATTAGCTCAACACTGTAAAATGTTATATTCTTATGAAATTGACAAGTATTTTGATAATTAATTACACATTTCTCAGGCCTATTACACAGAAATAAATACCACTACATTACAAGAGTACACCTAAATAAAGGTATATACATTGATTTGAATAAAAAAACGAGCTAGAAATGTAACAAAATCTATGTGGTATTTTAGGAATTTCAAGCCATTCATTCATGTATCATGTAATTAGAGTTAAAATTACCAAATAATTATAAGATAAAAAACTTTTTATAATCCATGTTTTTAAATTTTCTGTAGAATCATAGCTATAGAACTAACTGCATTAGCACTTTATCAATGAGTATGAAATCTTTAAACCTATAGTGACGCCAATTTTTTGTGAGATACATAATTTAACTTTTTACAATTCTTTAACGCTCGCGTTTAATTAAACTATTTATTTAATCACGTTTATTTATTTTTATGTCGAAAGAAAATGAACTCGTAAATTTGTTTTGGCAACAATTAAATTATAGCTAATATTTTAATGGCTGTTTATAAGGTATTAGGAGGTCATTATTTTCTTATTTTAATTAATTATAAGAAAACTATACGAAAATTCGAAAATCGGACTTCGCAGTATTCTGTTGTCATCGGGTTGCGAGCTATTATGATAGTTTCAGATGTCTAGCTAGAAGGGAAGTTAGTTAAAATTCGACTGCAAGATTTGTACCGGACAAACAAACAAACAAGAATAGAAGTTAATAAAAACATGGTAAAATACTATAAACCTCTGATCAGCGTAATTATTTAAAGTTTACTGATTTCATACCAGCTTCTCTTAATGATAACCTGAAAAATATGGATGAACGTCTTTCAGTTTGCACAGCACATTTGCTTAGTCAGATTTAAACGTCTCTTTTCAGTACTATACACGTGTATGGCGTAATGGTACAACACTTAAAGTATGGAATGTCATATAAAATCACACATTCCATTCAATAGGTTTGAGCTAAAACTTAAATCAGACTAGGTAAAATTATATTCTTTATAAAGCTGATCTCTGATACACATTTGCAGCAAAACGTCATCTTCTTTAGAACATAATAAAGCAAAAAATAAGCAACATTCACATATGTATGAGCAATACACATTTTCTCTCTTTCTTTCTCTCTCTCCCTCTCTGTAAAGACAATGCTTATCATTATTGGTGTCATGGTGTACATATATATATATATAGTATATATGGTATATATATATATATATATATATACCATAACACCAAAAATGATAAGCGTTGTCTTTAAGCAATCGGTGAAAGCGTTGTCTTTAAGCAATCAGTGAAAGCGTTGTCTTCTAAAAAATATATGATTCACTTATATTACAACCGTAGCAACCATTCTTTCGCATTTTTAAGACCATTAGTTCAAAAAAGAAACTTCACTAAAAATAAAATATTTTTTACTTAACAACATCAGGATTTTTCCCTTTTTTCCCGTGAAGTGACGTTGAAAATTCAACGCCACTTGTTGATGCATTTTTTTTTTTTCTCTTATTGATAAAAACATTTCAGCGAAAGCCGCTTAGTACTAAGGTCAATACATTTTGAATAATATATTTTTATTTTTTCTGCGACTTTTGAATCACCCTGAATTTTCATTATAATGAAAATTATATTTATTAAAAAAAAAAAAACAGATAACGTTGTTCACATATTGATATAAATATATATAGATTTATTAAATAATGTATTTTTAGCCCATTTCCGCAACATAGATTACATCAATGATACGTAAGACTTAATTTACAGAGTTGCCAACATTTTCAATTTATTCCAGAGTATTATTTGTGTCGCCTTCTTTTCATACACATTTGTGAAGTGTAATTTTTTTTCTTATTTTATTGTAGTTGTAAACTGGAGGAAATTACTCTACAAATAAAGTAGAAAAAATAAATGTTGGTCCAACAATGCTTCGAAAAAAATTATAAAATTTGGCATCTCGAAATTTAGAATCAATTACACGTATTTACCTATACGAAGAAAACAAGAAGAAGAAAATAAAAAAAAAAATCTTCAAGCAAAAGTTTTACTTTCTAAAATTCGTTTTCTTAACTGAATCGAAAACTTCAATTTGATTTGAAGGACTTTTATTGCTGGACGTGTCCTATTAACTTAATACTCCAGGAGAAAATCAATAAAAACGAACTACCTATCAGCACACTTTTTACAAATTAAGTTAAAAATGTGAGAAAGATTTTTAATCCTAACAGATATCAAAAAGTTTATCTCTAATGGACTAGGAAATATTTTTTTCGCTTAAATTAAATAGATACATTTCAATTTGTTCAACTTGTTTCATTCGTAAAAAATAGCTGAAAAAAAATGTAAATTATACTTTGAATATATTTTGAATAATAAACTTCTAAAAAAAAAAAAAAAAAAAAAAAAAAATCTGGTGTGAAACAATTACACGACTTCCATTACCCGCTATTACACATATTATATGCATTTTTGGGAGATAATGTGATCAGAAGATATAAAAGTGACCTAAAGAAGTAGAAACCTAACATTTTCTGGTAAGATAAACTGTATACACATGTAAAGACATATAAAACGAAGCTTACATATAGCGAGGTAAAAAATAAGAAGAAAAAAATGGCAGAGTGTTTTTTTGAAACACCAATTTTCGAGATATACCTAAACTTCTGAACTACCTAAACAGGGAAGGTATTAATTTTCCTCTAATAACTACGTGATACATAAGAAAGAAATGGATTTATATAACAATTTTCAAGAAAATCGTTAGAGCCGTTTTTGAGATACCAACTTTTAACAAAACTCAATTATAGACATGAAAACAATAATTACATACAAAAGCATATTTAAAAGTGACTTAATAGGGCGAGTTTGAAAAAAATCCGTACAACCGTTTTTAAAGGAACGCCTTTGCGAGGCCTGAAATTCAGCTATTTATACAGGACGCCTATCAATTTTCCTGAAATAACCAATTATATCATTCGAAAGGACATCTAATAGAGTGTTTATATAGCAAGTTTGAAGAAAATCGTTAGAGCTGTTTTTGAGATACGGACTTACGGTCCCACTTCCGGTTTTTCAATTTTCACCAAAATTTAGAAATTTCATCTGTACACCAGACGTATTTCAATTCAAAAGTTTCGTAGCTCTATCTTTATTAGTTTCTGAGCTATAATAGCCATAAAATTCTCCACATACATACACACACACACATAAATACACACTGACCAATTGCCAAAAACCACTTTTTTGGACTCAGGGGACCTTAAAACGTGTAAATCAGGTGAAAACCCGATATCAAATTTTCAGACCGAATACAATACTTCCATTACCTACGGTAGTAGGATAATGGAAGTAAAAAATAAACATTTTTTTTTTTTTTTTAATTTAACCTTAATTAATTGCTATTATTATTATTATTTTAAATTTTAAGACATTTAATGTATGTAACCATTTTACACTTTTATAATACAACATACTCAACTAAAATTTGTGTCTGACTGTTAAAAAAAAAAAAAAAAAAAAAAAAAAAGGGAAAAGGAAAGAAAAGAAGTGATATAATGTTATGAGTTGCATCTAATTATTTTTTAATACATTAAATTTAAAATTTACCATAAATTAATCTTTAAATCTTTATTGACTACAACAGTCAATGTTTATTGACTGTTCGTCTGTGGCACTTATTTCGAATGCAAATTTAGTACTTAAAACATATACTTCTTCTTCTTAGAATTATATCTTACAGGTCATTAAATAATGCGATCTTGTACCAAAGAAGAAAATTTAATAAAGCAATCATTGAATAAAAATTATAAAGAAGAAACAAAAATTAAATAATTAAGAATTTTTTAAGACAAAAATTATAAAAATGGCTAAAGAAAAGGAGAAAAAAGAAAATGAAAGTTAAAATAGGAAAGATTTTGAAAGACTTTTGTCATTTTAGATACTTAATTTATTTCTTAAGTATATGTGATGAAACTAAACCTAAAAACAATAATTAAAAATAATAAACTTTTATACATGTTATTATTTACAGTATTGATTAGTCTATAACGTGCATTATTTACCGAACAATATTGATTTAAGCTATTGTATGACTTTATTTTTTTTTTAATGGTGCAGTACTTGCAACTTTACGGCATTGACCGGGGGTCAGCGAATTGATGACCATTTGTGAAGGGGCACCCAAAGGGCGGTCATCGCTACCCCTAACAGGGACAGGACATCCATGCCTTCTCCGGGATTCGAACCCAGACCCAACCGTGTAGTAGTCAGGGGCGCTAACCACTACACCGTCTGGGCGGCTTGTATGACATGCAGATGTATAAATAAAGGAAACTGTGGAAAATTTAAGATAAACAAATGAAATATCTTTACTTCTGAATATTAGAGTTTATTTGCTAATATATAATAAATACCTACTGTTGAGTTTCAAAAGGTACTTAAAAAATATTTTTTTATTATACCACATGGAAATAACTAATATAAAAACAAAAGTTTCCATATAAAAATAGTCGTAAATTGTCGGGGAAAAAAGATCCACACATTTTCAAACAATTTTTATTAACAAACAAAACAAAAAAAAAAATCTTTCACGGGTGCATTAAGCTATCGTGAATAATTCTTTTTCAGACCTATATATCAATGACTGAATACAAAGTTATTAATTTCAACTTTTCAGGCGACGCACAGACAAATATCAATACCACGTATATCCATCTCCCATTTGCTATGATTATCTTTGGTATTCATGTCATCTATCTAGCATAGGCGAGGCAAAAAGAAATATGAAGAATGATTAATTATGACATACTTTTTAAATCATACATTTTTAATATCTCAAGCTAATACTATAAAATCATGTACGAGACAATTTTTCACTTTAATCTTATCAAAAATTTGACTTTATCTAAAAAGAGTACCGACGGTTGTTGAAATAAAAAACCTAGTTATATATTCCGAAAGACATTTATTAATTTTTTTATGAATTTATGCATCCATTTTTTTTTTCTTTTCGCTTCGCAATGACACTCGATATAAATTTTTCGTAGATATACTTGCATATTATATGCCGAAACAAATATTAGCTGTAACATTTAACACAACATTTATTGTTAAATATCTATTTCTATAGCGTGCGCTTTTACAAATATGTTTTCATAAATTCCAGGATATTAAACATCTTCTGAGATTGTATCATTCCATGCCTAGTCCATAATATTTTTTCTGCCCTTCACTTTTTTTTTTTTTTTTTTTTGAAGCGTCATACCATTATCATACAAATCGCCATAGAACATCGTCAGGATGTCCCAGGTATATTTTGTGCTCCCCAGAGCATCTCCCTAGGAGAAAATGTCATATATAGATACATACACCTAAAAAAAAATATATACCACATTCATCTAGAACGAATAGTCATTTTCTGGATCCTTAAATTAGAAATATAAGTCTCCGACTTATGCGTATAAGATAAACAAATATACTGAATAGATAAAATTATCGTGAATTTCTAGTCTATACTGTTCTAAATAGTGAAACATTATTATGAATATTATGAATCCTTTGTACTGCGAGAAGTTCTCGCCTGTTTTACTAGAATTGGGGCATAAACCGATATTATAGCTGCGAAAACTCTCCTCTTGTATTCACATTTACTTGCAGAGATTTTTAAATAAGTTTGATCTCGATAATATAGGCAAATGTTCTAGAATTTAAATAGGGACGTCGAGAACTCGCTATAAAAAGGAACTGTAATTTATAAGGATGAAATAGCACTATTTTTACTATAGCCACAATTTATTTTTTCGATGTCAGTCACATGATTTTTTTAGTGTACTTACTAAAAATTATCTCCGATATCTACGGGAAGCGATGTTCCTTTTTTCAATCTGTTTTTACAGAGTTTAAATAAGTAAATAATGTGTTCGAAAGTCACAAACCTATTATATATTTATAGATCAATTACTTCTCTTTTACAAAACTGCAAAGTTTTTATCGAAGAATTCCCGTCAAAAATGAAAAATTTTATCCGACATTTTTTTCATTCTTTTATTTGAAAAAATCAACTTGCAGTTCCGTAAATGTGTTCTTACTTTCTTTTACTCATACAGGGTAAACAAAAAATTGTAAAAGAGTCATTTTTTCGAAATTGAGTTTTTTTTTTTTTTTTTTTTTTTTTTTTTTTTTGCTTTTTTTACATGGTTTTAGGTCCTTTCAATGGGCTCTTCCCACCATCGTCTGCTCAATCAAGTGATAGAGGAAAACGAATAATCGAATTCAATCAGGTATTGTTATTAAGAACAAAAGTTTTAGTATTTAATATAAAATAAAATAAAAGTGATATTGTGCATTTGTAAACAGTAGAATAGTTGTATTTGTAAATTTGAGAATTTTTTAAAAACACTTTATGTGTTTATTTATTTTCAACTGTAAGAATCGATTTTTGTATGTTGCAGTTTAACTGTTACATTAACTGATCTAGCAATAAATAATAGCTTGTTGTTGTGGAATGTTTATGGATTATAAAACGTTTTCATTTAATTTAATTGCATAAAGGTGTTACAACATGTTAATTAACTTAGTTACTGGTCTAAATGGATTTACGTAGTACGATATTGCACTGTTACTGATTTAAGTACCAAAATCAGATTATTTAACATGTTCTTCATGAACATCCATAAGAAATATAAACTGAATGATGATTGTAAATGCATACAGCAAACAAAATATGATGAAAAATGATATAAAATGGATTAAAAATGATGATGTATAAAAAAAATAACACAGATTAAATACGATTGATCAAAAATAAGAGTAGAAAATGTGTTATTTCAGCAATTGCTATAGATAAACATGACCGCGTCTGCAATTTGTTTTTCCTCTATCATGTGACCTCTGACGTCAGATGGGAAGAGCCCATTCAAAAATTAAGTTTCTAGCGGTTAGTCTATGTGTGTGTGTTCCTGTCTGTTTATGTTTATATCTTAGTTTTGTGAGTCTGCCAACACCATAACCCAAAAAAATATTAGCAGGAAGCTCAAACTCGATATTTTAAATCTATATCGTATGGGTATGTTACTGTATTTTTTTTTTCTTTCGTAATCGGAACAAATTCTTTGTATACAGATACATTCAAAATTATTTAAATGCGTTACATCTTCAGGCAGACATTCTTGTTTAGTTAAATATTGGTGTTATATTTTTTGTTATAACTTTTATTTTTAAACGTATACCGACAAAATAATAATAATAATAATAAAAATAATTTGAATTTTTTTTAAATTTGTAACAAGTTTATTATTATTAATATTTTATTTAATTTTATTAAACATGTCTTCTTTATTTTACATTAAAAGAAATTTTTCTCTTTCAATTATAACTCTATTACAATTTGTTTCAGCCCCATTTTAGTATTTTAATATTTATTATTAAAAATTCTATTTTGGTTCTCTCTTTGAAACAGTGTCTGTGAAAATACTTTTCATATCATTCTTTACTTTTTAATTAAATTTCAAAACTCTTCCTTTGGTATTTTAAAATTTTCATTTATTTTTATAGTTTACGAGTTTTATTGCCACGGCAGCTCTGAAATACATAATATTGTTTAATAATAACTTTAATTTATCACCATTCATGTTATTTATGAAATATTTCTATGTCCTAAAATGATAAATTTTACCTTATCATTTCTCCTTTTTCCAGATCTGCCAACCTAATCCGGAAAATTCTTAGTACCGCCCCTTTTTCTACACTACTTAATTTTTAAAGTATTTTGCTTCTTAATTCATCGTAGATAAATTTGAAGAGAATTACTCTAGAAATTAAATATGTAGAAAAATGGGCGGTACTATCAATTTGCCGGATTAGGTTGGCAGCTCTGTTTTTCTATCATTGTGATATTCATTGTTATATATTTCACCTTATCTTATCAGTATGTTATTTGTTCTTAATATATATTAGATAATATTTTTTTTTACGTGAATAGTTTAAAACTATTCTAATTTATTATTTTCATTTGTAATTTAATACTCTTAAAGATGATTATATCAACTTAATATGCTGAAGTAATATAATAAAATATTTTATATAGTTAAACACACACACACACACACATATATATATATAGTATATACATACATATAGATTTTTGCAGTTTTCTGTTTATTTTAATTGAATTTTATATTAATTTATATTTTTTGACATGCATACAAATATATATATATATATATATATATATCTTTAAAAACTATACTTAAATGTTAATAAGATGTAACATATTCTTAATGTGATATAACATTATTGTTTTTGCCTTTAATTTTGAATTAATCCGTTAAAATGTATATGAGCTTGGTATTTTACTTATATACTAAGGTATTATTACTAAGGTATATTAAATTATAATAATTTTTCACTGGTCCTCCGTATATATAATACCACTTATAAGATGAATATATTATTAAAGTAGCATCATATTGTAAAAGTATCTTCACGCATTTGGATTTTTATTCAAATGTGATAGCATTCCATATTAAAGACCAGGGAAATTGCACCTATGTCAGTAAAATTTTTCGGTTTCTAAACTTTACATAAATATATCTTTCCTTGAGAATTTCTAACTTTTTTATTCAAGTAATAAGAACGAATGATCACGCAGGAAGCATTGATTATTAATATTTTCCAACTTCAGATAAACGTTGTATCATGTAATCTCCGATGATCTTTGCTTATCACACAACGGACACAATATAGCAGCCCTTAATGTATCTTAATATTTTAGTGCACCCCTGTAAATCTGAAGATTAAGCATATCATCTTCCATACAAAATATTATTTTAACGTATTAACAAAAAATGTCAATTTCTTTATTATTTTTTCAGTAGAAATTTATTTAAATGTAATTTTTAAGAAGGGTTTTCCCAAAGTACAATGCATTGGTCTTTTTTATTTATCTATTTTTTTTAAGTGTCCTTGTACACAAACCAGTTGTACAGAACCTATTAATACTATTTTTAAATAGGGAACATTCCATAGTGAATTTCAATAACATATATCAGTTTTAAGAAATTCCTAAAATATTTACAGACACTAGAGAGGTGCAGACGGACAGTTGGACAGACAGATACATTAATTTAATTCATATTAACATTTAAAAATTATAAGAAAGTGTTAAAAACTCTTAATGTAAACAAAAATGCAATTCAGCAAATTTGCAACAATAGCCCTCAATGTAACTGGATATTTTTGTATGGCCCTGTAAATTTTATTGCTACCCATACTTTATTCTACAGAAAGCATTTTTATGTGCATACGAATATCATATTTCAATTTCATTAATGTTTGGGCAAAGGTATTAAAATATGGTGCATTTCTTAGAGCGCCATGCTTTTAAATAATTTCAGGTGTCCCTGTACGCAAATCAAATGTGGTATTTACTCGATTTTGAATAGGAAACATCTGATAGTGAATTTGAATATCGTTTATCAGTTTCAAGGAATTTCATGAATATTTACGGAACTTAAATTACGGACAGACAGATAAATGGACAGACAGATAAACCGAAGTCATTATCATTCTTCAACCTTGTTTAAAAATGTTAAAAATCGACTATTTTAATGAAAACGAGAAATTTTAATCAAAGTGTTTATCTTTTTTGATAAATAAGTATAAACAATAAAGGAACAGTCTTATGTTTCGAAAGTTTTTAAGTGCAATCAACGACAATAAGACAACTTTATACAGATAATTTATTGTTGCCTTTCCGGAGAGTTAAAAATAATTGATTCTAAGTTTACATATCAGTAAAAAATAATATTTTTAAACTTTTATAATCATTAAATACAGCCTGAATATTTTAATGGGTATTCAATATCAATCTACTTCATTTTAGTGTGATGCATATGTGATTTTAAATAATTGATATTTAAAATCATTGAAAATCTTCTGACAATTTTCAACTTTAATATACAACCAAGTAAGCCATGTATGCTAGTGTGGTTCGCACAACAGTGATTCTTATGATTAAAAGTTTGGTTTAGCAAATAAAAAATATTTCTTCCAAAATCTTCCTTCAGATGTCGTTACTTATCGATATATTGTGTTAGTAAATTGTTTCTTGTAGTTTTGATTCAAAATTTAAGCTTTCATAATTTCTTCATGTGGGACTAAATGAAAGACAAAGTGTATTTTCTGCCTGTGACAAGCATTAATATTGCGTGTGACCCAATCTCTCCCACAGTCGATGCTAGAGAACACATGGATTGAAATGGATTCCTGGTTGTATATGAATTAAGTTATAATGAACCCATATATTCATTTATCCTTGTACATTTTACATAATAAATATTCCTTAATATCTTGCCTTGTGTTTTTGATGCCTTTTACCTGCTGTTTGTGTACTTTTTGATTTCTGTTTAGATACTCAAAATTTGAAAAAAGTTAAATTGTTAATTATTTTCGAAATGATGATTTTTACTTTCTCTTACCCATAGGGTTGAGAAAGTATTGTTTTAGGGTGAAATTTTCGAACGTGAGTTTTTGTTATATTTACATGTTCTGAGGTCTCCTGAATACGAAAATCATATTTTTAGCGAATGGTCTGTGTGCCTGTCTGTGTGTCTGTCTGTTATCAGCATATCTCAAGAACAAATAGTAGCAGTAATTCCGAACTCGGTATTCTAAATGGTATCATATAGGGATGCTACAGTAAGCTTTTCGTTCAGATGAAGCAAATGGTTCGTGTACAGGGACTTTCAAAAGTATTCAAATACATTACGTCTAAGGGGGAAATTGAAGGTAAGTAGAGTTTAACATCTATAGACGGCACTAAACGAAATGAAACGAATATATATTTTTTGTAATAGAGATAGTCAACTTAGAAAAAGTTTTGTGTATGTAGGAGCCACACCTCCCCCTGGGGAGAAGTCCCCCCCTCGAGGGGAGTAAATTTTCATGATGGGTATCTTTCAAAAGAGCTCACCAATACCTTTAAAACGAATGGTTGAACTATCGGTCTGCGATAATTTAAAATAAAGTTATCGATTTTTTTCATTTTTAACAAAAAAAAATGTAATATTGAGAATAAATTTATCTTTTTTTTTTTTTTTTTTTAAGTAGAATATTACCATATTAGAGAAGTAGTGTTATAGTACATCTCTAATGTGGAAATCGTCTGCATTATCATAAATGATGATTTTTTTAAATAATAATTTTAATAAATTATTTTTTAGAAACAGAATTATTTTTTAATATCCGAATTAAATTCTGTATAAATGTAGGTGCATTAATGAAACGGGGGGGGGGGGGTGAGGGGGACGGTAATCCCCCTCACACAGAGCTAATTATCATATAAAGCTCTTCCGAGGCCTAATTTGAATTATTTAACATAGGTTTACATAACAGTACTCGTTATCTTACCTCTTAATCTCCAACCTGTATTTATAGTATTAAATTTCAGGGTAAGAGAAAGTCATGTGAGTAACACACCAGATTACTTTTTATGTCTAATTTTGAAACTTTAAAGTATGAAAAATAACCGAAATATACTTTTAGTACTTTATAAGCTTTGAATGAAATACTTAAATTAAAATAAATAAATAAATAAATAAATAAACTTGAACAAATTTAACAGTTGTGAATTCTTTTAATGTAAATGCAGAACGTATTTAAAAAAAAAGAATTCTGGTAGCAAATTTACCTATACGTAAGGTTTGATTCGTAGCGACGATAGGTGATGCATTTCCTTAACGAATCAATATAAAGGCTGTTTCATTTTTCAGTTTTCAATAGAATTATCCAAACAAGGTGCAGGGTGTGTGTGTGTGTTCTTGGAGCGTATAATGCATGCTTCTATCATGACCTCCATACCTGTTAGAACCCGCTCGAAAGTAAAATAAAAATGCTTAAATATGGCTAGTAAAATTGTTGTTATGACAAATGCGCGGTGTTTTCTTTAAGCCAAAGATAATAATGCAGCAAAAATCTACATAATAATAAGCGGAGTACACTGCGAGAACTTTACAGTAATGTTTATGCATGATACATGCAGAAAATTTTAAAATGATTGAACTTATGTTTACGATGATTTACGATGATGTTAGACAAACGCACAAATCTATCCGAACACCAGACCTCTTTTCGACGCATTTATTAAATGGTTCGACAGAACTGGAGATTTGCTGTCATGAGGTAAAAGATTCCAGAATTATAAATAACTTTAAATTAATGTTTAGGTTCCACTCACATTAGTGGTGACAACGCTTTTCGACCAGGAGATCGAAAAGTTGGTCCATTGATAAGAAAATTACCTTAATCTTCAAAGAGATTTTGCCGCAAAGTAACCTTGCTTATATCTATTTTTTTTTTTTTTTTTTTTTTTTTGTTATAATAAATTCATTTTGTACTCTTATCTTACCTTTTTTTATGACCCATCATGGGTTAAAATAATTGATTTCTCGTACGTCAAGTTGAAATTTTTGCTGTAAACTACATAATTTTTTTCAGTTTGTATTATTAGGTACTTTCTGTGTGGATAGCTAGCCCATTTTAGAAAGATCCCCACGGAAGGAACTTTTATTCAGGCCTAAGACCCTAGCGCAGTAAATCAGTCTTACTATCGAACACTAAGAAAAACACTAAAGATTGTGTACTTTTAATGGATTAAAATAAAATTGAAAATACACTGCAAAAATATATTTTTTAATTCAAATTATCATTTTAACATTTATTATTCCTTGAATAGCATTTTAGTATATTCATTAAATTATACGTACAAATTACATATATTTGTACGTTTTACTATTTTTTTTTTTTTTTTTTTTTTAAGACAGTCAGACAGGAAATATTGAATAATTCCATCAAATTTTGCATGTAAAATTACTGTCAAGAACGGTCGTTGATCTTTTGTTTAAATACGTAATTACAGGATTGCCAATTTATCGTAATTGTAAATGCTAATTATTTTGTATATAAATATCTTCCTTATGCTTTAGCAAAAATTATGTAATTAAATAACGCGGAGAGAACTTTAGAGGAATACTGGTACGAATTACTGGGGGTTTGACGTAGAGATAAAACAATAAAGATATTACCTTTTAAATATGTATATACATAATTATTATTAAATAACAGTGATCGGCATGAAAATTGCCTCTGATACCATTTCAGCTTATTCTTATGTAAAATGACCCCCTGAATCCTAATATGACGCAGATTTTGCCCCATGACCCACCGTTTTTTTAGGAATGGTCCCCTATTTTTATAATTTTTCTGTGATTTTATGGCTATAAATCTGATTTTTAGGAAGGGGGAGGTTTATTTTAGCCGTTAAATACCTTCTGAGGGGTTACAGTGTTGATAAGTTCTAAAACATGGACATTTGCGACAAGGAATTTTTTTTTTTTTTTTTTTTTTTTTTGGGGGGGGGGGGGGATTAGCCACTGGAATTATACATTACATGTCTAATTTTTTTAATTTGTTATTTTATTTTTAAAACTTTATATATATATCTATATATATTGTTTTTAAGTGTTAAATTAATTAGTTTTCATTCTTCAAACCAAATGCATGGTCATAAAATTATCAAACAGGGAAAGAAATTGAGGGAGGGGATGATGTACCTAGAAAACGGTGGGTGAATGAGCAAAATGAGAGTCATATTTGGATTTAGATTGTCATTTTACATAAGAATCAGCAAAAATGGTATCAGATCTCGGATGTTTTTTTTTTTTTTTTTTTTTTTTTTTTTTTTCAGAGCAGTGCACTTATCAAGTATTAATAAAAATTGATATTTTTTTTAAATTAACACTTATATATTTCATATATTTTATCTTTTCGTACAAATAAATACAGTATTAAACAAATTATTTAAAGGTATTTTAGAGACCAATACAGGAAAGCTGTGAAATGATTTATCCTTTATAAAAATTGACATCATATCATTTATTTTTCATGAGCGCATATGGTGAAACGATAAATTTCTTCTGTGAATAAAAATAGATTAAAACTGCATTTGAATTCGCTTTACTATAAAGCCATTATAATTTATATTCAATATGCGTTGCATTATATTCTGTTAGAAAAATCTACTTTTATTTAAACTTAACATTAATATTGCGAGTATTCATATCAGTAATATTATTAATGGCTTGTATTGTGACTTATTAATCAATTAAGTCGTAAGTTGTAAATTTAAAGTTATAGTGTATTAAACTATGAAATTTCTATCGTTAAAATGTTATTTAAAAAAAAAAAAAAAAAAAAAAAAAAAAGACTACAGACCTAGCATTTTAATGTACAGTCGGTAACAAAAGTCTCCGAACACTAGCAAAAATTCCTAAATAAAAAAAGTACACTTAATACTGTTTTGTTAAATAAATCCTTGTCGAATCATGTTCATAGACTGACTAAAAACAGGATTCGACAAGGATTTATTTAACAAAACTGTATTAAGTGTACTTTTTATATGTAGGAATTTTTGCTAGTGTTCGGAGACTTTTGTTACCGACTGTAATAAGTAAAAATTTTAAATAAATACCAAAAACTTGCAACAGTTGTTTCGGGTCGAAAAGAACACGACCCTTCGTCAGGCGAACAAAGTAGGCATGGATACTGCATTGCCGCTTTGTTTGTAGCATTAGTGCCTACTTAGTTCGTCTGACGAAGGGTAGTGTTTTCATGTAAACCGAAACAATTTTTACGATTTCTTGCATTTTATGGTATTTATTCAAATCTTATACTCATTATTGTTTAAATGTACTAAGATAAATGTACTAAAATATTAGTTAAAATTATAAGTGCATTCGAAATAAATTGTTTAAAATTTAAATGGACATAAAATATAACTGATAAATCATATATATAACAGTTATAAAAATATCATTCTCAATGCATGGGACTTAGAAATATATAAATTACGCTGAATCTTATTTTATGTTCAGTAAATGTTTAATTAAACTATTTTTGAACAATTATACTATTCGTATATTAAACGTTACGTGATATAAAAAAATTATTTCAAAATTAAACATGTGCTACTACGCAAAAGTAACAACATATTTACGTACTTTTAACATCTGTAAAACACAAGATGCTAAGTGAAATTATATCACAAATAATATTTTAATAATTTCAGATAAAATTTAATCCTTTTGTTAACAAATAAAGTTTTTAGAAATTTGGAATCGCTTTCAATGTGGATGAATATAGAAAAAACTGCGTTTTTTTTTAACTAGTAAATTTACTGTATAAAAATTTTGTTAAACACAAAAAAACATAGTGATTTCTATAAATTTTTCATTTATTATTTTCTTTCTACAGGTTCATTTTGCCCACAGATTTGGGATGGCCTATATTGTTGGCCTCAAACTGTAGGAGGGTCCATTGCAAGAGTACCTTGTCCAAGCTATATCCATGGGTTTAATCCAAGTGGTATGTAAATATTTGTGAAAAATGTTTTAAAATTTAAACTTCTAACACTTAATGTTAGACTTACATTACGTGAGAATGCAAGATTTAAAAAAAAATATATAATATTCTTTTCAAAATCTGTGTAACTTAAAACATATATGTTATTTCGCTAGTATTTATTGTAGGTTTTAAAATAGAATTTTTATTAATTATTATTATTATCATTTATTAATGTTAACTTTACAATGAAGGTATAATTGTTATTAAAATGTTTCATTAACGTTTTGATTAAAAGTTATGTAACACTTCCTTTATTTTAAACTAAATGATTAAAGTATTTTTTAATGTAATTTTCAAAATGTGGTCATATATAAAATTTATTTAACACAGAAAATTCTAGTTCAAGAAGACAATTTTAGATGAATTTGTATAAAACGTAAACTTTATTATTATTACTATTATTATTATAGTACCAAAGCATATGATAAAATAAAATTCCGCTATTGATCTTACTAAACTTGTTTATTTAAGTATTATATATATATATATATATATATATATATATATATATATATATATATATATATATATATATATATATTAAATTGCATTAATTTCTTGCACATAGCCCAAAGATCGTATAAATCGTTTTTCTACAAAAAATTTTAGGTAACAGAAAAATCTAAATTTCTACGAAGAAATACCTCATATAAATATAACTTTTATGTAATAATAGTTTATAGGACCTGCGATTTATATTCAGGCAATTGCGGCAGCTAATACTTGAAATATGTAGGAAATAAAGGTTGTGATTAAAAATATTTTCTACGTAAATTTCTGTCGTTTAATATTATTTCAAAATGTATCATGTTAAATTATACAGAAAATCATGCTAGATATAACCCACATCAACTTAAATGTGCCTTTTTTTATATTTGCACAGTTTCTAATTGTCTTTTAAATAATTTATTTATAATTATTCAAGTTATTGGTATAATTCTCTTTAAATAATAATGATCTTTTACCTTGTATTCAGTATACACTCAAGGATGTAAGCGCATTAATGCATATATATCTTACAGTCAAAATGTAAAACGCAGTGGAATACTACAATAAGTACACTGAGATATACATACAACCATTTATATTTTCCTGACCAACTATTTTTCAACGTTTATGCTTACAATAGTTACTCATTTACGATATCAGTATTGACGAAAAAAAAATGGCACTAATCTGTGATTTTATGAAACAATTTTGTAAACTATATAATAATATCTACTGAATTAAACTAAATATTGGATTTTATTATTAGTATTAGTATTATTATTACTATTATTATTATTTATATATGAATCACCTTAAAGATTAAAAAATAAAAATAAAATAAAATAAAATAAAATGCGATGTAGTTTTTATATCAGATGCCAGATCACATTCGGATAATAACATACATCAATATATCATTTAGAATTCCTGAATGAAAGACACAAAATTTTAAGCATCTTTTCCTTCAGTGTTAGTTTTATCTTTTAACACCAAAAAATGTATTTTAAAATGAAATATTACTTCATATTAATAAGTTTTTTTCTTTACCATTCCAGAAACTGCGAGCAAGCAATGTGAAACTGATGGTACTTGGTGGTTAAATCCAGTACTCAACCAAACATGGTCTAATTATAGTCTCTGTATGAAAACCTCAATGTTTGCAGTAAGTTAGTGTTATGAAAATGTAAATACAGGACCTTTATAAGGAAACTTTTACATTTAGACTTATATGGATACATTTAAACTTAATATAAGTTAATGGGTTTTTATATAAAATAAACCGAGAATACTTTTAATTTTAATTTTATCTTTTTTCTTTTTAGCAGGATCTTCTATAATGAAGTTTTTGCTTTTTGCTTTATATGGATATATTTAAACTTAATAAAATTTAATTGGTTTTCGTATTGTAAATAATCCGAGAATACATTTAATTTAACTCTCTCTCTCTCTCTCTCTCTCTCTCTCTCTCTCTCTCTCCCCCCCCTTTTTTTTCAGGACATTTTATAATTATATATATATATATATATATATATATATATATATGTGTGAACATTTTCAAACATTTATGGCTTAAATTTCACGTAGTTTCCGAGACATGAACTTTCAATCAAAGTATCCGTATTTATATTTTAAGTGTGTAAATAAATTAAAAGTCTTAACTAATTTGTATTTCAATTTCTTAGTTTGTAAAACTGACATTAGTACAAGTAGCTGGCACTAATTTAGTTTGAAAACTGTTGTGCCTCTCAAAGTTTTAGGGCGTTTTCAATTTAAAATGTAAAGTAAAAATAAATACTTTACACCAATTTTATTCAGAGTAAAATGTCCGAATCGTATGTTTTTGTCGTGCCAGCTCATCGTCCTATAAATCGTGTATAAGTCACTCTATCTATCAATTTTACTATTTAGTATTCATGTTTTTGTAACCATTTCCAATGAATATGAAATGCATTCAAAAATTTAATTCGTCTACTTATATGCCCGCATTCGCATTACCGTAAATACTTTTAGAATGCCTCGAAATCGTAATATTCAGTTTTAGTAAAGGATGTCAAAGAAGAAAGTATAAGGGCTATTACGGTTCACATTTTTTCTGTGACACTTTTGCTTCTATATTTCATAGCTGCCAGCATTTAATTTTTTCCGCGTAACGTTGTCAGAACCCGCCCTTCTTTTAAGAAATTTCTTTATAGAATAATTTTCTCCAATATATAATTACGATTAACCCTTTGCGCTCGGCGTATTTTCCGTAAGACACGCCTTTTGGCGTTCCTTTAAAACATCACACGTAAAGTTTCCAACTTACTACCTTTTGGCTACCAAAAAATCGTAATAATTTGTTTTATTTTACTTCATCATTAAATAAAATAAATCTTTCTTTTAAAATTTTCCGATAGCCGAAAGGTAGCCTATAGTTACACGTTTTAGAAAAATAACATTTCATTTGCAGAGGAACACCATAAGGCGTGGCTCGATTTTTTAATGTCCCCTCAGAAGGGACATAAGGGTTATCAAGAAAATTACTCTTTATGTAAAGTGGCTTGAAAAAAGAGTGGTTTGGCAGCCACCGTATTTATACAATAAATTTCAGTATTTTGTTAACATGATCATTCAAGAGGAATTTGCTGTATAAATTTAAGAACGGGCATAAGGATATATATATATATATATATATATATATATATGCGTATATATATATTTATAATTTATATACACTCACAAAGTTTTAGTTATCTGATAAATAAAGGGTAACCCAAAAACTCTTCCACAATTACAAAAGTATTGCTGATAGGAATAATTTTATTAAAAAATATAAAAGGGTACTTAAAACAGTTTGTAAACTAAATATTGTGTAATTGGTTGATTTAATCTGTGATAAAGTGTGATAAAGGTCAAATCAACATTACGATTATTGTAAATAAAATCCCATTCTACTGAATAAAATCTCCCACGTTTGAATCAGCCGTAGCACTGTTAGTGGATGTGCGTGCGCGCATACCCACGCTGTTAGGCAGAGCATACCTGGTGTCATTTTAAAAACAGAATTATAACAAAGTAGACCTTAAAAGATAAACCTGTCACTCGCCACGTGATGGCTGAAGAAAATTTACTAGTGATTTAAAGGAATTAAACAATTCATTATTTTTTTTCTTTCCTTGTTTCCTTCAAAAACATGAAATTTAGTAAACAGTGAAAATTGCATTATTCGACGATTAAAAAGTAAATTCAGTGAGTCATCAATTAATTGATCAGTGAAACTTTTCAAAATTCATTTGCAAATACTATATTGAATATTTTGGAAACGAGAAAAGAGAATATTTAATTGATTCGCGAAAAATTAATCACTTATTTTCTAAATCAACTTAGAAAAGTGCGCGAAATTTGTTCATTAATGAGAAATCAGTATTCAGCAAAACAAATCTGCGAAAATATGGCGGGTAATCTAACGAGTGAAATGGCAACTGCGGAGTTACCTAAAATTTTAATTTTCAGGTCTGTAGTTATTTACACCATTTTATATTTTTAAATGAATAAGTTTCTCTAAGCAAACTTTTTCTTTAACATTGCAAATGTAAAACTCTTTTTCTTTTTTCTTTTCTTTTTCTTTTCTTATTATTTTTTTTTTTACAATTAGGCAGATAATTTCTCATAGTGCGTTCGTAATTTTTCTTTTTTTTTTTTTTTTTTTTTTTGTGCTTCGAGAAAATGTATGAATAATGCAAATTTAATAGTGATTTTTTGTCTAAGAGGAATGTCTATTTATATTTATTCATTTATATTTATTTATTCTCGATGAATAAAATAACATAGCTGTGCATGCTTATTAAACGTAAATTATACAATGTAATTCTTCGTTTTATATCTATTCTAAATAAATAAATATCTCTAAAAATTTAGAATTTACAGAAAATCTTAAAAATTATATTTTAACAAATTTTTAATACATTATTAACCCAAATTTCTTCTTTTTTTTTTTTCAGGTCCATGCCCCAGTAATTAAATGTATATCACAGACTGGTTACTCTGTATCTCTTACTCTGCTCATCATTGCTTGTCTTGTGTTGGGAAGCATAAGGTACATTTATTTTTAAGAACTGTAAATCTCCCTAGGCCACTATTCCTAGTGCTAATCTTCAATTTATTTTCAAAAATTACTTCACAAAGATTTTATCAAGTATAATTATTTAAAGGAAATATTAAGTGTTAGGTCGCAGCGGATGTCAGAGGCAGGAGATGCAGTATCTCTAAATAAGGGCGATATTGGCGCTTTTAATGAGCCATTAGTGTGGTTTTCATCTAAGATTGCTAAAAGACTTGTTAAGGTCTTGTTAATTTTAATTAATCAAATATTTTAATACCATTTATTTTATTTTTGTCATCTTTAAATGAATGTAAACATGTATGTCGAATAATTTTTTCCTAATAGAAATTTAATATATAGAAATGTACAACTCACATTTAATTTTCATTATTTTAAATACATGAAATACTGATTTTGCATAAAATTAAGAAAATTGTTGGTCATAATACACTAGTTTCCAAAAATAAAGCGGGCAAAATGCAAAAATGGTGATAACCGGTACATAAATAAACTGATTTTTAATAAGTCTAAATATGTTCTTAAGTCAATGGAGTGGAGTAAAATTGTGTAATCTTTGAAGAATATAAAAAAGGCATGCGGGAGAATAAGACTACAGTGATTACTGAGTTAGTGAGATGAGAAATAATGAATAGCCAATTGGTTACAATGACTTCGATGCATCGTTTGCCCGAAGAACTATGATGAAGAGCCATTGGAAGACTATAGAGGCTGATCAAAATCAGACAGAGGTGGACAGATGGCACAGTGTGAGTCCTTCTGTAATTCAAAGCCATCGACGACAATTTCAAACCACTGATTCGGCATCCAGCAGGTTCAGCTAAAAACGGCCAAACGCTACAACAAGCACCGATGACTGATATTTAAAGTTACGTGCTCAAAGGAATACAGGTTTAGCACCAACAGATTTTAGAGCCTCCTTTTCTGACCTTGTCATAGCAGTGAAGACGAGTCCAAAAACTTGGAGGGGTACCAAATTGACCGATAGATTGGGATTTGGTAAACATGTAGTCATTCAATGCTCTCTTATTGCGTATTTTCTATTACATGTCAAATAAAACTATTCCTAAACCTATTTTAGATTATTTTAACAGTATATTGAGCTTTATTATCTTACGCTATTGGTATTAAGACTTAATATGCAATCCACCATCATAATATAGAAACACAAGGAAAGAGAAAGTCGTGTGAATGACACACTAGATTATTTTTATAGATATAGAAATGACTTAATTTTAACTGATTGGTATATCCTGCTATAAGTAATGATAGAATCATGTACAGTCGGTAACAAAAGTGACCGAACACTAGCAAAAATTCCTATGTAAAAAAAGTACACTTAATACTGTTCCCATACAGCACAAAATGTTTCAGTTATGTTGCAAAAAGCTTACAATCTTTCATTATCGTAACACATTTAACCATGCTTTTTGAGACTTCTCTGAAACACACGCCCTTTTTCATGTCCTATCTCTTAAGTGATTGAAACGTTTCTGTTACGTGTCCAATTTTTTGGTACGTTCGCGGACATTTTATACGTTTTTGAAACTAATCGTAAAGCAAACTGAACGTTTCGAAATGTTTTTGAAATATTTATAAAGTTTCGATGTTATATAATTGTTATGTTTCTGGAACATTTTGTGCTGTTAGGGTTTTGTTTAAAATATCCTTGTCGAATCCTGTTCTTAGTCAGTCTAAGAACATTATTCGACAAGGATTTATTTAGCAAAACTGTATTAAGCGTACTTTTTTTATATAGGAATTTTTGCTACTGTCGGACACTTTTGTTACCGACTGTAATTTCGTTTAACTTTTGATTCCATGTAATACACGTAGTACATATATGTATTTTACGCAATCTAAAGATTCAATTTGTTTCAGGAAATTTTAATTAGTTTCAGAGCATGATTTAATTTGATTTAATTTCACAATAACATATTTCACTTTATAGTAATTCAAATTACATTTTGAATGCTTACAAACATAACCACTTTAACTTAAATTCGTAAAAAAACAAAATCTAGAAATTAATAAATTTATTTAGAAAATATTAACTCTTTTAAAATACATTTTTGGATAGCATTGTAAAATTATATTTATATAAAATAAATTATTTTTTCTAAACTAAAAAGAGTATTTAAAAGACAGACGCATTGGAATTTTATTCATACTAGTTAATGACTCAAAGACACAGTTTTTTTCGCCTGCGGTTTTTGATAAGATGAATAAAGCATTAATTTCCGTTAGTATACGTATCATTATTTTAAAAATACGTCACCGATAAAATAAATCCAGCAAAATTAAAAAAAAAAGCAACGTATCTTTTTGTTGAATTTTACAAAATAATTTTATTTTTTTATATCTCATTCAACCTGTTGCACAAGATTTATAAATAATACTATCAATCACTTATTACTTTAGAAAGGGCTCAAGTGGCTTAACGTTATGTTAAAAAATGTCCACCTACTGTAGCTTTAATTGCCTGCCGCGGTCGAGCGGCAGAAAAACAACCAGCAGAAAAAATCATAAATAGACAAAAGAAAGTATACAGTAAATCTCAACATTTAGGTTGCAGGATAGGTTACAAGAACCAAAGCATGTACAAAATTAGTACGGCAACGTTTGTGGGGAATATATCCGCCTATTGCGCACCAATTTGCGCACCACCAGGCAAGCGTCATATAAAATACTTATTTATATCTGAAATATTTTAGAAAAAAATATTGTACTATTAATAGTATTCCGTATAAAGATATTTTGGATATTAAAATTTCTCTAACCTATCAGGCAATATAAATGTTGTGTTTGACTGTATATTTTCATTTGCGTACGCTGTACAAAATTTGAAAGCATTTTGATGATCAGTGATCGTTAAAATTTTTAATGAGAATGATCTTAAAAATAAAAAAATGCCCGTAAGTCTGTCATTATGTTTTTCTCGAAGAAAGGAAGTGACCTTAAATTAACGGTGAACACTCTGAATTTTAAAGGACTTAAAAATATGGGCATTGGACATTTTTTCAAAGAAGGCATCTGGCTGTTTAATTTAACAGTCAAATCTCCGAATTTTACTGAAATTTTTTAGTTTACTTATAATTTGTTGTTTTGTGGCACCCGACTGATGCTGACAACTGACGCTGCTGTAAGAAGAATTTTTTTTTTTTTTTTTACTATTACATTGTGTTACTTAACTTTAGTGTCACTAAATCTAAAGATTTTTTTATTCAATTATCACCAAGAAATTTAAGGAATTATATTTGATACTAGTTGGCTTTTCCCGCTTCGCTGATTATTAAATTTAAACGAATCCTCTTTATAATAATAACTCTCACATTTTTTATTCCTATATTTTATCAATAAACCTAAAAGCTTGAACAATTATCGACTGCTACAAAAGAATTATTACAGAAAAAATTCATTTGTAAAACATAACCGTCGAATGGCAACACTTTTAGAAATGAAAAATTGTATTTATAAGAATCACGGAGATAAAGACAGGAGAAGAAGGTAACGCTGAAATTTTGTGATGTTGTTTTATAATGTTTACAGATGGCGCCAGCGTACAATACTTCCTTCTCTCCAGCTTCCGCAATGTTATTCAATGGGGAAATGTCTCATTTTAATTATTTTTTTAAAAATAATATCAAGCTGAAAAAAGTTCGATTGAAAGCAGATTTCATTAAATAGAGTATTCTAACCAACATGTTTTTTTAAGAGCCATTTTATACCAATTTTACTTTGAAAGAGAGCTTTTAAAAAATGACGATCCTTATGAACCGAAGCTGCTAAAACAGACAATTGGGAAGAAGGAGAATGGATGAAATTTTGTAAAGAAAAAAAATAAACTTACTTTAGGTGCAGAAAACACGAACTCGGACATTATTTCTCTCCAGGGCTTTTTTTTTTTTTTCTTTTCTTATCACTATCATAGCCTGTTTTACAACTAGGAACGAAGCATTTATTTGCAACATCTGAATTATGCAGTTTTAAGAACTTACAACAAAATTAAATTGCTTAAAATAAAAAAAATTAAAGTGTACTCCAGCAAAATTCTATTGAAAACAACACTATATCCGCGCCCAGGTAGGAAGTAATGACAAGTGGCGCCCTCAATATTTACCAAAAATTTACATCACAGTTTCGTAGCTTTCTCCCATTGGACCTTCAACTCCTATTAATATTACTCCGTGATAAGAATCCGTAAAATGCAAATTTCTACGTAGTAATCGTTTTCTCAGGGAAACTGATAATAATGTAGCTCATTTTTTATATAATATTTCCGGTATGAAATATAGATTATTATATGACTGACAATCAGGCGGACAAACTTACCATAAACTTTGCACAGCTTGAGCGAAAAGCTTTTTAAATATATAAAGAAGAAACATTTATTAACTTATTGGTATTTTCTACTGTTATTTGTTCCATAATTATTTAGTTTTGTTTATTTTTTAATTCTATGTAATGTACGTATAAAAGATTTGGGTCAACAAGAGGGTTTTCCGGCCCTAAAATTAAAGAAAATATCATGTTGATCATGCGTATGAAAATTTTGCATTTAATTATTTTAGAACATACTTATTTTAAGTTTCCATCAAGAATATGTTTTACTATTCTTGCAATTCTTTGTTCCCTAGGGATCCAAAGATTCACAATTTTGAATTTTGGACGAAATTCCCTTTTTTTAGGAATTTTGTAAGGTTAAGACCATGGAAAGTCACCACAGTTTTAAATTTGAGCTGGATCCAGCGACTCCCGGTGACGCAATAGATGGGAGTTTAAGATGCTTCGACGCCAACAGTCGGAGAAGTTTCAGAGTAGGTTGGAATGGTTTTGCGTCAGCTTAGACCTGCAACGGAAGAAGTAAGTTGCGGACTATAAGTGAATACGAGGAGGTTATGAAGTTCTTTTAAATGAAGTGATTAAGAGGATTGGAGTCGATTGAATTAAGGATAAATGTGAAGGTATTTTTGGTAGAAGGTGCGGTGTAGATTGTGAAGATTCTTAATTTAGCGAGTATTGAAGTGGTGTAGATGAGTATAGTTCTTATGCGAGCGTAAGCTTCTATTATATTTGTGGTGTTCTAGAATAGAGTAAGATTTGTGGAAGGATTTGTCGTGCCAGGGGAATCCCGCTGATAGTTTTTCGGCAAGCATATTTCCGTGATCGACAGAGAGCAGTCTTCACTAACCTTCTTCTGTTATCGCCACTGGGTGAGACTTCAGTTTTATATTTCTCTAATTTATCAGTTTATGTATATACTTTTATTTTATTTTTATTTTATTTTATATTTTTATTTCATTTTTATTTTTATTTATTTATTTATTTTATTTATTTTTTTTTTTTATGATCGCAAAGGCGCAACACTATTTAATTGCAATATGTTATGAAGTACACTGCGACAAAAATTATACATAAAAATAAATGTGCTCCGCCATTGCGCCCATATAATAAAAGATAAAATGCAACATTTATTCCAATGAATACATTGTGGACTCTACTACTTCTCACTTGTCGAAAAGGGATGAGATTGACAAAATCGAACCTATCTACATATATAATTCAATATAAATTGCACTTTTGTTCCGTTGAATATTCTTTAAAAAAAAATTATCGCTACGGTTTACATTTTAAGCAATATTAACACTTACAGTGCGGATGGTAAAATCTACGCCATTCGAAAACCAGTAACTCCGCCAACTGGCGTTTCTATTCCATACTTTATGCTAAAATATTTCATTAGGTTATACAGAGTATCCGACATTCTGCAGTCAATGTATTACGAATAAAAGTGATTACACATAGTATAATTATAGTGTATATCCTTTTGTAACATAAACATGAATACGTAATACACTGTTCCAAAATTATGTGACTTGCAACAATAATTCCCACAGGTGAAACTTACATTTAACATTATGCTAACAATGACATTTCATTTGATGGGTCTCTGTAAATGTTATATCTAACATTTCGAATCAGTTACCGTCATTTTTTTATTTATAGATTCTTGATTATTCACGTAATAATCTAGCAACATGAAATTTCTTAGTTAAAACAAAACTCTTTTTTGAACCATCATCCTTTTACTTAACATAACTATGCAATTTCTGTTTTTTTTTTTTGTTTTTTGTTTTTGTTTGTTTGTTTAATAATAATAAACGTTTTCGAAAGAGAAATTTAAATACTACTATTCTTATATAGAAATTTTATATTTTACGAATCACTGATATCTGTTGGTACACTATTAAAAAAAAAAAAAAAAAAATCCCTTAAGATTACGAGAAAAGACCGGCAGAAGAGATTCCAAACAAAGCCCGTAAAAAAAAAAAAAAGAAATTCTTTACGGGCATGTAACATACTTTAAGGTCATTATATGCTTAATTTGCGGTATAACCTTTTTTTTTTTTTCTCAGTGTATCTATTTATAAAAGTTACTAGTATATAAAAATTTTGATATCCAAATTTTCCTTTGTGAGAACCCTGATAATAATACATTTTAACTTTATAAAAACTTCATTTATATTTCGAATACTTTATTTATACTTTCGAAAACAAAATCTTGAAAAAAGTACATTTCCTTAGAAATGTTTGACTCACTCAAAAGACACTCTTTTGTTGGTATAATAAAGTGTTCCAATCTAAAACTGAAGGATTTTCTTCAAACTTAAAATTATTTGAAAACAAACACAGTGAAATTGTGTTCTTAGAAATCAACACCTTAAGGTATTTTTGATGTAACGACTAAATTTTTATTTCCAGTTATCTTTATTAAGATATAGTTTCTGAATCTATGATATTACAATAATTCAATATGATTAAACATTGCTTAAATTTTGGAATACCAAACATTTTCTGCTTCAGTGTTCGTGACTAATCTACAAATGACAGGATTGAGTAATGGAAACCAGGTGTGAAATTATCTCCATTTAGGTCTGCATTTTCCACCAGCTAAAAGACTACAGACTGAAACAGCTTTCCTTCAGCTTTATTGGGATTTCATCTACCATTTTAACACATCTGAGCGAGTAAATTACATGTGAATGTTGACATTCATAGTGATATAATTTATCTTCTAACATGTTTTCTAAGGAAATAGTGTATTTTGTCTATTGCGGGGCTCGCAGCGTTCCAAAAATTTTACGGGCGTTTTATTTTATTGTCACCATAGTTTTAAAAAAGTTTCATGATATAATATTATTTAAAAAATGATTGTTCTAAAATAGTAGTGAATACAGTGAGTCTCAAAATTATAGAGACAGGTGATTTTTTGAAATATCAGTTCAAAAAACGAACAATAATCCCGGAAAAAAAAAAAAAAAAAAAACTGAGCAAATAGAATCAAAAAATATATGTATTACAAAAAGAAATAGATATACGTTATTGGTTTTAAAGAATGTTTATATATATATATATATATAAATGTCTCAAAAAATGCAAAGATTTCCCGAGTATTTGGTATTTAAATTCAAACACTGTATCCATTTTTTTTTTTTTTTTTTTTGAAAATCCTATCAGGCATGCCTAGAACTAGAGTTTGGAGAATGTGCTGGTGTAAATGAGTACCAACTCTGCTCTACTCGTTAATTTAATTTTTGAATAGTCGAAAACTAAAGACTATGAGCATACACCTCTCGGCCAAAAACTTTCTACTGGATTTAGGTCTGGATCAGCAGGACAATCTATAACAGTAATTTAATTATGCATAAACCAAGCTTTTTTGTAAATAAGACGCGGGAATTGACCCATCATCCTGTTTGAATTTTCATCTCCCCCCTCTAAAGTATTTTCCACTTCGAAGTCGATTGCTTTTGTGGACATTTTAATAACCCTTAAAGTAATGTCAACCATTAAGAAAAGTAATATCAGCAATATCTGTTGTTTCGTTGCAGCAGAATGCATCCTACATCATGAGAGAACTACCTACTTTTTGTCAACAAAAGAATTCATGAGGTTCTCGTCCTAAATCATGAAAATAGTACCCTAATTGAATTATGTTTCGTCACTGGATAAAATGTTTAACCATTCATCTGTCAAATGACGAGAACTTCAGGAGTTCTATTATCGATAAAAAGGAAGAGGTTCTCTCATGGTGTGCAAGTTTTGTTTCAACGGAACAACGAGTATTGTTGATAGCGATTTTCTTAATGGTCGACATTACTCTTAGAGTTATTAAAATGTTCTTAAAAGCAATCAACTTCGAACTGGAAAATATCTTATCTGGAAGCTGGAAATTCCAGGAAGACGATGCGTCTATTCACATATTCCACACAACAACAGTTTGGTTTGTGCTGAATAAAAATAAAGTAATAGAATGACCATCTATCAGTCCAGACCCAAATCCAATTTGAAATCTTTGGTGAGACTTGCACCAAGGTCTTCAGTTTTCGACTATTCAGAAATTAAAGCAATAACTAGAGCAGAGTTGGTACTCATTATAGAAAAACATTCTCCAAACTTTAGTTCTTAGCATTCCCGATAGGATTTTCAAGATAATTCAAAGGAATGGAACCAAATTTTATATTTATATACCAAATACTCGGAAAGCTTTAATATTTTTGAAACAGAATGTTTTGTATTTTATTTTATTACTATTTTTGACTTTTATTTTACAAAAATTCAACAAACCTTATATTATATTTATTCATTGTAAACATTTATATTCTGATTCCATATGTTTATCATATTTTTCGTGATTATTATTTCATGTTTTGAACTGTTATTTAAAAAAAATCGGCTGTCTCTACAATTTTGATACGTACTGTAATAAAATGAATGAAAATTTTTAGAAATGCTGCAAGCCCTGGTATTGTTATAATAAAAAATATTTTTGATAAAATGTCTATCTTAAAAAAATCAAGAAAAAATAAAAAAATAAATAAAATATAAACATGTTATAAAAAACTATAGTCAAACATTTTTCACTAGGTTCTTTTATTATAAACACCCTACGCTTAATTCCATTCTGGTAAACAAAATAATCTATTATAAAAATAGATTTCATATTTTTCCCAAAGAAAGATAGGTCATTTATTAATAAATGTCATTCATGAGACAGTTTATTCCCTGTTTTAAATGAAATATATATTTGTAATAGGAGAAAAACTACGTTTGGAAAAATGACTGAAAACATTCGCTACATGATTAGATAAAATAAATTATTCATGCATAATAAGTTATTATATAACTTGATGCATAAGGCATGTGGCTGAAATATTTTTCTAAATTACTTAAGGCTTTTATGAATAAATCTTAAAAAGATGTATGATTTCTGAAAAAAACAAATGCATCTCATGTAATATACATCTGAGATGCAATAAATTAAGTAAAATTACATATCATTTCATTATTTTTATTGTATTTAATATATATATATATATATATATATATATATCATCATCATCATCATCATCAATTTCAGACATTATCAATCCAGTACAGAATGAAGGCCTCTCCTAGGTGATTCCAATATGCCCTGTTTTCTGCAATTATTCGTTATTCTGCTCTTCCAAACTTCAAAATTTCATCTCTCCAAAGACACACTCTTCCTCGGTCTTTTCTTATCACTCGGTGTCCAAAATAGGAATTTGGTATCCCATTCACCATCATTTATTCTGGCAAAGTGTCCAGCCCAGTTCAATTTTAACTTTTTAATTCTAAAAATAACATCAGTAACTTTGGTTTGTTCCCTAATTCAAATGTTTAGCTTTCTGTTTCTTCGGGTGAATGCTAACATGCATCTCTCTATGCTTATTTGGGTTGTTTGAAGTTTTTGTATAGTTTTAAACGTTAATGTCCAAGTTTCTGAAGCACAAGTTAAAGCAAGCAAAATGCACTGATCAATAAACTATATATATATATATATATATATATATATATATATACATACATATATGCATGTATAATATAATAATATATATATATTGAAAACCTTTTCAAACATTGCAGCACATGTGACCAAGTACCATATGAAGAGCTAGAAAAAAAATGTATAAAGATGACTAAAAAATGAGCAATATTATATTAAAACATACAACATCATTATGTTTTCAAGGGCTTAGAATGGATGTTTCATGCAAATAATGTGATATTTCTGTAGTGCTGTATGCAATTTGCTAAACTTTTACAGCACTCTATGCCCTATATCACCCATAAGGCATGAAAATAATTTAAAAATTAAAGAGAAAGAGGAAAAACCAAGACGTGAGAAACACACTTTTATATCAACAATCATCAAATACTGAATAAACAAATTTATCCTTTTAAAATAAATTTCTAAGAATATTTAATACTCTAATTAAATAAAGTTGAATTATTTTAACTTTAGGAAGAGAAGGAAAAATTCCCGAAAGTTTAAGCAATACTTTTCAATATATATCTCAGAAATTGTTACGAAATCCTCACCATCGTGAAACTCTATAACAGAAAATAAACACTATTTAAAATTTACAAAGTTTTGAGACACTTCTATTAATAACACAATTTCACTTGGTTTAAATTCCTGAAATGTCACTAAACAGTATTTCAGAGAATAATAATGGTGATCTAAAATATTCTCAGAAAAATCCGTATAAAATTCATTACGATTAATTCTCGTTAAACGGATATTCAGGGCCATATACGAAACTATATATATTATTAAAAGAAAATATGTGATATTACTGGAAAAGCTTTCAAGAAGTAATGACTAAGTAGCTAATTTCAAATTGAGTATTTCTAGGGTAGATTAATGAAAGCCAACGTAGTTTTTGCTTAAAATTTTTCTAGAATACACTGTTGGTTATACTTTTTGTTTATTGATCTCTTGCGAAAATTTATATTTTGAGTACACATTAAAAATATAGAGGAGAACCGTGCAATATGCACCATCGTGTAATACGGACCATGAGGAAATTTATATGTTTAACATTATATGGTGAAACAATCTCATCGCCTTTAGTGAATAGTTTTGATATGCAAAGCAGGAAGCGACTTTTACATGCCTACCTGTATTTGGACGATTATGAAATTTAGTTTTCGGTTTATATGATCATTGATGTAACAAGCATATTAAAATGAAAGTATTTCTTTCTGCTTTTAGGCAATTGTAACATAATTTTCGCGTTAATAGTAGCAAATATACATATTTTCTGAAGAATTCAGACATGCGCTTCATGGGCGCCAATTTGGATAGTGATATGTGATTGGAAAAACGTTGCTCTGTTTATGCGTGTAATATGAACAATGCTTTGTTGTGTAATATAGACCAAGGATCCATGATAAAAACAGAGAGGTTTTCTTAATGCTCGGCGTACATATGTCGCACACTCAAAATTTTGAGGCTATAGAATAGGCCAGAGAAGCAGGGGTAATCAAGCTATCACTTTCTTCGCATATTACCCATTGGATATAGCCTTTGGACATCCCTTTTGTTCGTGCATTTCTACTATTCCCAATTGATGGACAAGTGTGTGAGAGAACATGCTGGACAGCTCGTTTCACAATTCCAAGTGTCTCAACTGTTCGGGAAGGACCACTATGGACCACTTGGTCCAAATTACACAATCTTATGTGTGATATGGACCACCCATACATAAATAAAATAATTGTTTCCTGTAATTATTAATAGTTCCCAATCTTTACCAAGCTTGAACCACGCAACTATGAAATTGTATTGAGCAACCAACAAATTAAATCTTTTTCTTTTAATAATTTTAGTTTTATGAGCATTCTTGCTTGAGGGGTCCATTTACACGGATCTCCCCTATTTATTTTCAAAAATATTATAAAATCTTTGAAATAAAGGTTTCTCTTAACGTTTTCATTTCGTCTTCTTACCCTAATCTTGGGGTAAGATGACCGTCTATTTAGAGGATGATAGCTTTTAGGATTTCGATGGAAAATATACATTTCCACGGAACTTTATCTGTGTATTTTTTTTTTTTTCTAACACATAAATGGAATAGACAAAATTAATATGCAATATTATCTATTATCTTATTAAATATTTTGCTAAAATTAATGCCCAGATGAAACTTCAAACAACAAAAAAGGCAACCAGGTATCTTTCGTCAGTGCAAAACTATCGTCATCTTACCCCAGAAATTTGAACAAGACTTAAGCCCGTTTGTTATCTTACAAAAGAGGGACCCAGTGACCATTTTAGGTGTAAAGGAAATTCCAAACATTGAATTTTTACAAATTACCCGAACTAATTTTTTCTTGTTCAAACTACAATTCACATAAGTAACTGCACAAGGGACAAGGAAAATTTTCTAACACTTACCAGATGAAGAAAAATGAATTATAGACCAGACTAATCTAAGAAATTACTAAAAATATGCAAAAAAGCAACATATACATCCCGTTAGTGCTGTTATTCTCCTGCGAGTGGCCAGCGTCTTCCTGCGGCGCCTGTATATAAGAGGCCATGTGACATGGTATCTTGTTTAAAGCGGCGCCTTACCCCAATTTTCCCTATGAAGATATTATATACATCACAATTTCGTTTTAAATTGAATGCAAACATTGATTCATATACAATCTTTACGTTTTCCCCCTTTCTTAAAATTTAGTCTACGTATCGATTATATTTTGACGAACGAATACGTCATATAAGTGTAAAAATACAGATGACATGAAATTAACAAACGTCCTTAACACATTCACTGTAAAAATTATTTTGCTATGTTACACAACAATATGGCGGCAGCCTACTTGCCACAATTATGCAGAGAAATGTTACCAGCTCTGACTGTGTAATCTTACACGTTATGCAGCGGTTAGGAACAGTTGGTAACATTTCTCTTCATGCACTGAGAAAAAAATATATACTGCCTTTCTCTAGAATGAATAAGTGGCCATTTTCTAAATCCCTTAACCAGAAATATAGATTTCCGAGCTATGCGCGTAAGGCACGCCAATAATCTGAATAGACGAAATTATCGAGAATTTCTAGAGTACACATTTCTAGATAGTGTAACAATATTCTGAATACTCTAAATATTCTGAATCATTTATATAGCGAGAAATTCTCACTTGATTTTCTAGAATTTGGTAATAAACCAAGATTATAGTTTCAGAAACTCGCCTATTGTAGTCTCATTTATTTGCAGAGATTTTTAAATAACTTTGCCCTCGAGAATGTAGGCAAACGCTCGAGAATTCTAATAGGGGCTTCTAGAACTAGGTTTCCAAGGGGACTAGAATTTATAAGGATGACAGGTAACTATCTTTTCTACAGCCACAATTTAGATTCTAGATGTCAGTTACAGAACATTTTCTCAGTGTGGTTGTGGTATTTCTATACATGGTAAGCTGCCTCAATATTGCTGTGTAATATTATACAATTTTTTTTTACAGTGTTGTCATCGGAGTAAATTCTCATTTTGAGCAATAAAGCTCCCTTTTTGTCGTTTCTTTCAAATATTACATTATTTATCAAAACAATTTTACGTATTTGGGATTAGATTACTTTTATCTTCAGCCATTGACATATATAAACGCTGGCAGCAAACAAAGTGTTTAATAGGAATACATAAAGTTCTATTTTAAATTAAATTATTTATTTTAGGAAACATCAAATGTCAGAGCTTTTTTTTTTTTTTTTTAACGTACTTTAATGTACTTGCAAGCAATATGTTAAAATAAATTTTAAGGCATTATTTGCACTAAACATAAATAAAACCACAATTTTTCATAGCTGCCAACGTTAATAGATTTCAAGTCGGAATTTTATATCAGTAAAAGTTCAAGATATTAAATCACAGAAAATTAATATCAGAATTTTCTATTAAAAAATAGTATCAAGAAACTTTATTTAGACAATGTAAAGGCTAACAATTAAATTTTCTGTAGTCCTATAAAACAAATTCTCAATACAATTTTCGGATCAGATTAACGTACCACTGTCGAACTTAAAAATATAATTTTATTTGAAATAATGTTGCTAAATTAAATTGCAAATTAATATTTATACATTAAAGAGTAAAAGCAAAATTCATGGAACTTTGTAAAGGAAAGGAACATTAATTTACATTTACGTGTATGGTGATATATATTTAAAATGTTCAAGATTAAATATGCCCTAATTTTATTAATTCATACAATTAAACAGATTAATTTGTGCTTAAATTGCATAATATACATTTGTCAAAGAATCAGAACTAAAACATGTCCTTAATTCTTCATGAAAAGAAAATTTATGTTAGTTTGTTTGGAAAACTCAAAAGTTATGTTTTCTTTAATTTTAGAAGACTTCGATGTCCTCGCAATAATCTCCACTTGCAGCTGTTTGCTTCTTTCATTCTTCGAGCGTCTGTATCTTTATTGAGAGATCTTACGCATGCTGATGGTGTTGGTCAGGATGTTGTGAAAGAAGGAGTAAGTTTTAAAAATCTAACATATGACATTTATTATTTGAAGTTTTACATTTCTAAATAGCAGTAAATATGGTTTGCATAAATTAAAGTGCATCTATTTAAACAATTATGGGTTGTTGTTTAGTTGATGTGAGTTTTACATCACACTAGTGAGAAGTTATGGGCAAATACCGAAGATCTAGGACTCACTCCTCAGAAACAAGCTATGACAAATTTAATCCTGCGCGGAGGCGAGTCTTCCCCGCTCCAAATACCCTTAGGGGTGAGTCCCAGACCGTCGCCAATTGCCCATGGCGTAACACTTGTGGGACGTCACTCACGATTCAAACAATTATGTGGCTAAGATTGTGGTTGAGTATATTTAACGTCTCAAGAAAGGTACGCAATGGGCGATTGGTGAAGGTTTGGGATTTACCCCTATGGCTGATCTGGAGATATGATATCACAATTTTGATTTACTGCACAGAACATTGCTCTCCCGTATCAATAATTACAGGAACAATTGGTGAAAATGAATTCTTAGATATTTGTATAATGCCTGTCAGCCTAGCTAAAAAAAAAGTCTTCAAAAACAGTATAAAAAAATGAAGAAAACATGCAGGTTATGTGAAGGTATTTGGAACAATCCCAGCTTTAAAAACTCTTAAAAAAAAAAAAAAACTGTAAAAGTGAGGAGAAACTACAGAAAAACTGAAGGTATTCGGAAAAAAAATTTGTAGGTAATTGCCCCCCCCTCCCCCCATATATTTTTTTTTCCCTTAAACTTATTATTGTTCCAAATATCTGCAGTTTTTTTTTTTTTTTTTTTGAAGATTTTAAGCTGGGATTGTTACAAATACTTTCACATTTCCTGAATTTTTTCTTCATTTATATATATATATATATATATATATATATATATTTTTTTTTTTTTTTTTGAAGACTTTTTTAGCTGGTAGAGTATGTTGAAATGAATAACGCAAGTAAAAAAGATTTATTCAGAAATGACGGACAATTTATAATAGACATTGTTGTTAATATTTGTTTGAAATATTGAATGTAATGAAATGATTACGCAATAATCATATACTTGATTGTAAATGGTACAATTAATTATTGGCTATCATAAACTTTCCCCATAAGAAATATATATATATATATTGTTGTTTTTAATAAGAAATATGTGTCTCTATTTTAAAAAACTTTAAACAAGATTGCTCGTAAAATAGCTCTGAATATTTTTTGTAATTTTTTGCCGATTCAGATAAAGAGTCTAATAAGATATATAGAAATGAGGAAGTGTCAGCGCTGTCACTTTTTACAATATTGCTATTTTTATTAGCAATCTCTGTATTATTAAATGAAGATAATTACTGCAAACTGTTACTGAACTTTTCTGTTAAAAATTTTTTTCAAAAAAGAAACTTTACCAATTCTTGTATTATATTGTTTATCCTTTGCTACTGTATTTTTTCTTTATCTTTTAATTGTGAAAATAATGGGCACAAGTGTTCCAGTTTATCACACGTAATTTTGTTATAGCATATTAAATGGCTGAAACTATCCGCAGATTACATTAATTTATTTATTTCTAAAAGATCTAGAACAAAACCTTTTGCAACCTCATGTTTAAATTTACTTTAACATCTAAAGTTATACAAGCCAGACAAAAAAAAAAGTAATCGAACACTAGTAAGACAATTCTCCTTGTGTACTTATAACGAATGTTTACAGATAACATACGAAAATTAGCTCTACAACATCCATATTTATCCGAAAAGTTGTTGCTTGATATCTACGAAACATTTCTTTTGATATTCCTTTGATATCCTTTCAACACTCGTTAAAAGAGGCGTATTGATCATGGAACATTTTATAAAACAGTAATGAAACTCTTTTTTTTTTCTTAGAAGCAATCAAGGTACTAAAACAGCTGCATTTGTGCAATAAATGTGCTTTCAATTTCCAACAAGTCCCATAATTTTACTCCAATTGAACTAAATTTTTGAGTTTTACAATATTTTAATTTTATTTCCAGACATGCAAATTTGCCAGATTTTTGAGAACCAGTAAATTTTTATAGAAATACCCACCTTATATTTTAGTGACAATTCTGTGAATAAAAAAGCCGGAGAAAAAATTAAAAGAGTATTAGTATGAATTTGCCGGATTGGTTGGCAGTTCTGAACTCCTTTGATTTTAAGATCTTGTACTACGGGAGGAGATTGTTTAGTTACTACGAAGATTTATTGAGTCATACAACCGAAGTCCATTATCTTTCCTAAAAAAAAAAAAAAAAAAAAAAAAAAAAAAGATAGAATATTAGCCTTGATAAACATTGTAGCATCACTCGACAATCTTTGTCCTGTTCGACATTTGTTGTGATAACATTTTGAAATTTTATTGTGCATTTCGTTCATTATGGCAGAAAATGTCATTACGATCTAATATATTGAAAATTGTAGGAGTTTTTGAAAGCATTTTTAAATTACCAAACATAATAGCTTATGAAATATATATCTAAACCGTTAGATGATTTTTAAAGAGGAACATACTTTCACATAATGAATTTTATCATTTGTTTTAACAATGGACATTCTAAATATTATTCATGATAACTATCTTTAAATGTCCTTTCATTTGCTTTTCATGTGTGAAACGTTTATAGAAAACTAACGAAATAGGCATTTGGATGTTAATATATATTTTAAAAAGCTTTTCATATACTTATGAAATAACAAATCTTAAGAATGAATTTTGGAATTCTTTTGCAATATTTGCTTAATTGTATTCTTATTAATTGTGACCATTCAATCCCAAAGTCTTGTATCATTTTTATGTATTTTAATTAATAACGTTACTTAATATTTTAAAGAGGCTGTTTTTCAAAGTATTTTTTATAAATTTAAAAGTAAAAAATGAAGAATAATATATTACAAACTTCTTTTAACTTTTCAGAATTTTTTGTGTAAAACTTTGACTTCAATTTGGCAGTACTGTCTCATGGCTAATTACTGTTGGATTCTAATGGAAGGTCTTTATCTGCACAATTTACTATTCTTAGCTATTTTTTCAGACGCTAGTGGCATTCTAAAATATGGACTAGCTGGATGGGGTAAGAACCACCAATCACACTCTTTAAGCTATCATAATAGCATTATGCTTTGATTCGTTTTATATTCTCAAAAAATTTATTTTTGTCTATATAGGTCTACCTGTACTGTTTATAGTACCTTGGATTATACTTCGAGCTACTTTAGAGGATGACTTGTACGTATAATTCTTTTCAATCGCTCTCAAACTTTAAAAATTCATTAATATTTGCTTTTAAAAGTTTAAAAGTACTGTAAATTGAAGCAATCAGTGGAAATTACCATAATTTGGTAAATCAGTGAAATTTTAGTTTTTCTAGAATTGTAGGAATATAAATTTATTTACAAACAAACAAACAAATAAAATAAAATCCCAGATTGAACATACTTTAGGCATTAAAAATAATATGAACATAAAATGTTAAAAAAATGATTATATAATGCATATATAGTCCAAATTTAATTCAGTCATAAAAAAAGATTAGACTAATCTTCTTTATAAATGAAACCCATCATTTTATCTATTATTTGGATTTAAAAAAAAATCAGTCTTGAAAATTGTAATTAACTTCAAAATCTTAAGGCGACAGAGGTAATTTAAAACGTCAAAATTGGATCCAATTCCCATCATTCTATTCTGAGTCGTATACATTCTAATCGTATTCTAATCGTATACATTTGCAAGCAAATATTGAGTCTGTTATAAAATAAAAACCTTAAACATAATTTTCTCAAAACTAATTGTTACGAACTTGAATCAAGTTAAAAATGTTCCTCAAGTCTTATTTTATGTTGAATGTTCATAAAACTTCTTTTTTCACAATTTTTATAATTAGTTTGAAATTTCCACTTTTTGTTTTTTAAAACTTTAAAATTATGAAAAAAAAAAAAAAAAAAATACATTTTCGAAAAAACGGAAAAAAAAAAAAAAAAAATCGTATAATTACGACTGTAAATGGAAAACGTCAACTAACTTTTGTTGAAATTGTCCAAAGCTATATGGAAAAAAAATTTGGAAGTCAGAGTCGAAAATTAATTAGCAAGGAGGGTTTTGCAATTTAACGATTAATTAATCATTTTAATTAAAATATTAATTAACTACGTTAATATTAATTTTAATATGATTTCTCCTCTAAAAATATTACTATATGAAACTCTAAATTTTTACTTTAATAAATTGTAATTGCAGATTTTTTTAAGTCCATTATCATTTTAATTTAAAATAATAAAACCATCAAAAATAATTTACTTGCTTTTCATTTTAAGCATGTGAAGCATGTCTATATTTTTTTATATCTTTAAAAAAAAGTAAAGTTACATTTTCATGTTTGATTTTATGTTCATATAGAATTTACAGTTTAGATAACTATATATATTTCAGATGTTGGACTGTAAATGATAACCCATTTATATTCTGGGTAATAAGAGGACCAATAACGGCCTCCATCCTGGTAAATATCTTATTATAAATTTAAAAAATCATTAAATAATTGCAAACCACTATTTCTTTTTATCCATAATTGACAAATAAAAATTGTTTCTTTCTCTGCAGCTGAATTTGTTCTTTTTCTTAAACATTTCTCGTGTTTTATTCCTAAAAATGTTCTCGAATGAAACTGTTCAAAATAGGAGATACAGGTACAGGTAAGTGTTTATAAATTATTAAGCTTTATTTATTGTTTTAAAATTATATATATCTATAATGCCGAACTGTTCTCTGTGCAGAGAGATAAAATTTGAAAAATTATTTATGTAATACGATAATTTATTTCTTTATTAATAGGTTCTAATGCCATAATAGTACAGTGTGTCCTAAAAGTTCCAGTACTCTAACTTAAAGAGCTCATTGTCCATGATTTTTTTTTTTTTTTTTTTATTAAATTTTATCGCCTGCTTACTATTGCATCAATTCTTTAATTTTTATCGTTTGCTTCTTTCCTCGCTCAAGTTGTGTGAGAATAAAGTTTTATGTTATTTAGTTCTTCATAGTGAAATGAGTTTATTACGCATTCAGTTCAGAGAACTGCGCTGCTTGAGGCTTATTTTGAATGTAAATCGTATGAAAGATGCAAAGATGTTTGGCGATATAAATATCCAAATGATGCAATAGGGAGTGAAAATACGCTATATCAGCTCGTTCGACAATTTCGTAATACAGGTTCTGAGGAAACAAGCACAGGAATGGAAGACCTAAAGTTGTTACACCAGCCTTTCTGCAAGGCACTCAACGAAGAACATTGCAAACGCCTCAAAAATCCGTTAGGCATTTGGCACAAGAAATGGGCGCATCTCGTGGACACATAAGATCAACACATAAGGCTTTACGAAATTTGAATTTCCGCGCTTATCGTGTAAAAATGGTACAGGAGAAAAAGCCGCCAGACATTGAGAAGCGGTTTCAAAATTGCCAGTGGTCCCATAGATTTATTCGCAACGACATCAACATTTTGGAAAAAACATTTTTCTCCTATGAGGCATGGTTTCATTTAAGTGGTTACATGAACACGCAAAACTCTTCTTTTTGGGCAACAACCAATCCTCATTAATTAATGCAAAAGCCTTTACATTCTCAAAAAATTGGCGCATTGTGTGATGTATAACGTAAAAGGATTATTGGACCTCTGCTTTTCGAATTAACTGTTGAAGGTTCTGTATACAGGAAACTTATCCAGCAATTTGTTGCATTGTTAGAAGTGAATGAATGAGATTCTTGGTTCCAAGAAGATGGTGTAGCATGCCATACAAGTAATGAAACCATGGACATGCTTGAAGATTTTTTTGGCGATCGACTCGTCTCAAAGTATCTTTGGCCACCTCAATCCCCTAATATGAGCCTTCTGGACTTTTTTCTGTGGGGATATTTAAAGAACAAAATTTATGCAAGTAATCCCTAAACAATAGATGATATAAAAATTGCCATTACTCAAAGGATACAGATGTCCCAGCTTGTTAAAATGCATTTCTAAAAACATGCACAAATGAGTTCAGCTTTGCCTCCTAGAAAAGAGTGGACATTTTGAACATTTAATATGAATGTAAGTTCTGTATTTCTTCCTCCGTTATTTTAAATGTACCTTCTATCATTAGCATAAAAATGACCGTTTTAAGGTTTGTTGTTTTGTAAATAAAATATCAGCGTCAGTACTGGAACTTTTAGGACATACGTATTATTTATCCTATTTAGTAAAATAACACTCTAATATGTATTAAAATGGAAAAGAAAAAGTAGTAATATTTTGTTCAATTTCCATAAGTATTTAAAGAAAACTGACTCATGGAAAATAAATTTTTCCATACTTTGGCTTAAAAATCTTTATTAAATTTATCTTGTGTAGTTTTTTTTTTTTTTTTTTTTTTTTTTCAATTAATTTTTCACAGTATATGAAAAATGTCTTCTTCGCAAAGTCTATGATTATTAATAATTTTCCTCATTTTTTTCTGGACATTATTTAATAAAATTAAATTATCTAATCCAAACTAAGTTAATCCAGAATTAAATTTCCCTTAAATCATATTAAAAATCTTTAAGTATATTTCAGACTTTCCGTAATTCTTCGAATACAAATCTTTAAATTTTACTACGACTCGTTTAAGAAAAAAAAAGGGAATATTTTTTATATATTTTTTCTTTTTTGCGTATTATGGAAACTACGCTTAAAAGCAAAAGCAACGTGTTATTTTATCAAATCTAATTATAGATAAAAGGAAAATTAATCTCTTATTAAATATTAAAAGAATATGCAGGCTTTTAGTTACTAAAATTTAATTTTTTCCAACTAATTTGAAAATCTATTTTTATTTTAAAATCTCAAAATATTAAACACTGACATTATCGATTTTCATATAACAATTAAATTAACATTTAAATTAAATTCTTAATATATAATGAAACGATACATCGCTATTTATGCGATGAATATCTTTTTAAAGTTGTTTTATGTACGAGTTAAGCACATTACACAAAATTTACCAAAAGAAATGAGGAAAGTACTTTGTAACATTTAATATTATATTTGTTACAAAGAATACCATGCAACCAAGGCTTGCGTTTATTTAACCCTTTGCCGGTCCAATTTAATTTCAGTCCTCTGGTCAGCGTTCCCTAATTTAAGGATCTTTTTTATTCGATATCCACCCCTAAATTTTAACTATAACAGTTGCCTAATCACTTCGTAGGTTATTCGGTCATTATGTAGATCAAAGATTACTCCTCAGATTTATTGGTGACAGTTGAATAAAAGATTTTCTAATCTTGGAAACACTGTTTATAGCACCTTAGAGCGTCAGGGCCGGTAAAGGGTTAATATTCGTATTAAAAAAAATTAAGATGTGGCCCCCATGTTTTATGATAAATAAATATTATGATACGCAATATTGGTAACTACATTCAGTACCTGAATGGAATTCTGCGTAATGAAATCAGTCTAAATTTATATTAGTCTACATTTATATTAATATTTCAAGACATACACGAATACAAAATTTAGGCTAGTTTTGTACCAAATTGAAGATAAATTTCTTTTTTTACATTTAATGTTTAATGTAACATCCGTTAAAGTTTTTAAATATATTATAATTAGAATTAACAAACATATCAGTTATGAATAGCATATTCTGTTAAACGACTGAGTCTGATTTTCTATATTTATGTATAAAATATTTTTCACTCTTTTTTTTCTTTAATAATGCAATTTTACAATGTCTATATGATACCTTTCAAATTATTAATGAAAGACTTGGCGTGGGATTATAAAAACAAAGTAAACAAGAAAGTCTAGAGCACCAAAAAGAAATAATAGGAAAGCTGACAGCGGTTTTGGTAGCATTCAGCGTACTGTCCTTAGTGCAACATTGATGCACTGAGAAAAGTATGCTGAATGCTACCGAAACAGCTCTCTGCTTTCCTATTATTTCTATTTGGTGTTCTAGGCGTTGTTGTTTGCCTTGTTCTTATCTTTCAAATTACTTTTTAACAGGACATTAAAAAAAAAAAAGAAAAAAAGAAAAAAAAAAAAAACCTAATAAATTCTGACTTTCTCTTGTCAATATTAAAATTGATGGTGAAAAGAATTTAATAACCAACATATCTTACGCAGCGTAATTGTTTGGATACAATGAAGTATATATAAATTTCAACTTATCTGTTTTTCAGAAAATGGTTCAAATCGACACTCGTTTTAGTACCACTTTTTGGCGTACATTATGCTCTATTCCTCAGCTTCAGCTTTGCATCAGGAAAGAATGACACACTAGAGATACTGTGGTTGTATATCGACCAAACATTCACATCCTTTCAGGTATAGTTGTCATATATTCTCTTGTCTTGAAATGTTACACATTTTTCTACTGATGTTCTATTTTTTTTTAACCTAAATACTTATTTAAAAAATACAATGTAACAAATAATTAACCCGATTACAAAGACATAGCGTACTAGCGTACCTTTGTTTCAACAATAGCATGGCTGAAATAAATAAGTGTACCTTTTCAATATTACTTTATATATTTAAAAATAAATATAAAGGAAAATATATTAAAAAAAAAAAAAAAAAACTGTCTGATTTTTTTGTCTGCAACTGCATCTCCTCGCAAGCAGTCCTTAGCGTCACAAAAGGTACCGATGTTTGCCGATTGGTCCAAGGCACACATTTATCTTAGTTAGAAATTTCTATCACCTTAATAAACGAAATTATTAATTTAAAACGTAATATTAATTAAGGTACTCTTATATAGAGATATAAAAAATCCGGGAATTTTGCTTCTGAGGAGTAAACATGGGAATGTTCGGGTTTAAACCGGGAATTTTGGAAACTTTGGAAACTTTGATGGGAAGAAACTAATGTTTAGATTTAATTTCACTTCTTTTAGGTGTACCAAACAACTTGTTTCAATATCATTTTTATTCTATTTGCTTAAATAAAAGTAATATCAACAATTATGTGATTATTTTACAGAAAATTGTAAAAAAGAAAACGTTTACGTTATTGGCAATAATAAATGATGAAGTTTTGTCAGCCTATTTAAATAACTTTTCTTTGTTTTTTTTTAATGAATACCATAATAAAATATGTTATAAAAATAATACAATGAAATTGAATTATGGTAAGAATACTTTAAAATTATTAAATTTTATTATAATTCATCGAACAAAATTGAACATGAGTTCATCGGTTATTAAGAATTCAAGCAATAATTTTTTAATGCATTAAAAAAATACATAAAATATTCAATAGCTAATAATTAATAATTTGTCTGTTATTTCTTTCTTCATTTATTTTTTACATATTAATATTGTTGAAATTTTAATTGAAATAATATTTCCCAGTGTAATATTATTGATTGTTTTAGTAAATGCAGAACATTTTGAAGCATTTTTGTTTTATTTTTGAAATAAAATGATAACGATATACAACTAAAACATGCGATTTCGATTTTTTAAAAAAAGTGTTATATTGAACTCAGTGTGTATACAGTCAGAACTAAAATATAAATATACGGCAATAACAGAGAATAAGTCTGTCAATTAATGAAATTTGAAACTTGTACTTTTTAAATTTATAGACGCTAAAAGCACTATATAAAAATTGAAAGATCATAAAAAACATCTGAATGTGAGATAACATTTTGAAATGCCTTAGAACATCTCTAATCTACAAAAAAAAAAAAAAAAAAAAAAAAAAAAAGATAAATTCGCAACTTGTGAAAACTTTTAAAATTCCCTTGTTTTGGAAACTTTCAAAATTCCCTTCCCAAAAAACCGGGTTTATTCCCTGGTTTAAACCCGGGTTTTTTCCCCGCTCAAATCTCTACTCTTATTGCCATCTTGCAAATAATTTCGCAAAAAATCATATTGTTTCTTCATCAGAAAGCTTTTCTCCGAAAGAGAAAAGGGAGGTATATATATATATATATATATATATATATATATATATGTATATATATATATATATATTCTTGTTTTAAAAGCGATCCTTCCTTAACACATCGAGATATGCAAAGTACGTCTGTACCATTTGAAAGATCGTTAATTTTCGATTGTAACGGAGTAATTAAAAATAAAAATGTGCAAAATTTCGCTTTCTTTCGATCATCTCTTTTTGAATCTCGCTGTACGATAAACTAAACACTCAATATTTTAACAAAAGATATCTTTGCAAAAGGTGTTTAATCTTCTTTTCAACCGCATAATTTTTTTAACAAAATACGGATTAGTGATTCACATTCTTAAAAATTACGAAATCCCATTTTTTACTAAACTATTTATAACTTAGAATTTTTTCAAAATAAATAAAATACTTTTTTTTCTTTTATTTAGATCTCAATAAGAGGTATAAACACAAAAAGATTAAAATCCAATTTCAAAAATTTCGCAAATTAGGAATATTTTTGTAAAACGCGCGCATGGATTTTCGTAAACTCTTATTTTGAGCTCTTTCTTTAAAAGCTTTGTTTATTAATTCTAATTATGTTTAAACAAATAAAAATGCAGGAAATACATCTTCACCATTCGAAAGTACGTTTATTCATAATTCAACCGATGTAGCTGTCTTTAAAAATACGCATATTTAATATTATTTTAAGATTTAAAAAGAACCCCCTAAATTTCTGATTTTTTTTTTTTTTTTTTCTTTGCTGACATTCGCTTATCTCTTTTTGAATCACCCTGTACAAAAAACCAATAGTTTCTCAATTTCGCGTATCATCAGAACAACCGGTTAATAAATTTTTCAACCCCCTATATATATATATATATATATATATATTAATACGGATTAGCATATCATATTTTTTTCAATCAATGAAACATCGAATTTGTCGTTTAATATTTTATAATTCAAAACATTTTTTTGTATAAATACATTTTTTTGTTCTTTTCTCTATACGATAAAAAAATATATTGTCGTCGTTTTTTTTTTTTTTTTTTTTTTTTTGTCGAAATGCGAATAGGTGTGTTGAACCCCACAGGGTAAATGAGCGAAGTGAGTCGGGAGGGGCGGCGAAGCCTTCCTTGAGGGTTGGTGAACGGAGCGAACAGGGGGCAGGACCCGCTACTATTATAAAAGAAACAACGTATAGCCTTAAAATACACATCAACGAATAATATTCAGCTATTCGTTGCCGTAAGTACAATATTCTGTTCGATAACGTGCTTGGGGAACAAATTTGCTGAAGACATAAAACCTTTTGTAAATATTGTGACATTAGAAGCTTAGTTACCCTCCTTAGCATTCCTTGGCTACCGCACTGAGAAAAAAATATAAACCACCTTCATCTAGAACGAATAAGTGGTCATTTTCTAAATCCATAAACTAGAAATATGTATTTCCGAGCTATCCATATAAGACATGCAAATAAGCTGAACAGACGAAATGATTGAGAATTTCTAGTGTATACATTTCTAGATGGTGAAACAATATTCTAAATATTCTAAATATACTGAATCCTTTGCATTACGAAAAATTCTCGCTTTATTTTCTAGAATTATGTCGTAAACCAAGATTACAGTTGCTGAAACTCGCCTCTTGTATACACATTTATTTGCAGAGATTTTTAAATAAGTTTGACCTCGATAATATAGGCAAACGCTCTAGAAATTCTAATGGGGTTTCTAGAACTCTCTTTCAAAGGAGACTAGAATTTATAAGAATGACGTGGAACTATTTTTACTAGAGCCACAAACTAGATTCTTGATGTCAGTTACATAATTTTTTCTCAGTGTGGAAAATTTTAACAAAATTTTTTATTTTATTTAATCTGTGAAAACTTTTACAGAAATATATAAAAAAAAAAAGGCCTATTAAAAATTTCCGATAGCCAAAGAGGGCTGAAGTTGGCAACTATGCTTAAAAGAATTCATTCTCAGAATAAAAAAAATAATTAATTGAGATAAAAAAAAATAATAATAAATCAGTGACTATAGCATTATAAGCGTAATATTTAACTTCATTATTATGAAAAATGTTAACTCTACTACATTTAAAAAATCTTAAATTCTATGTCGATAATTTCAAATTTTAAAGTATTAATATTTTAATGATAATTAACACATTTTAAGCCGCTTGGTGGCACAGTCTGTAGGAAGCTGCCTTTTGGGGCACCAGGTCCTGGATTCTAATCACGGTTCAGGCATGGATATTTGTGGGTGTCCTTCGTGTGTGAAATCGGCATGTATATATAAATGTTCTTGTAATAAAAAACTTGTAAACCCTTGTGGTATGGATTATTAGAGATGTAAATGGTCCTTGAGAAAAAGCGAAAATCTAAGTACTCATTAAACAACAAATCATTTTAAACGCCAATAACTGTTACTGAAAAAAAAAAAAAAGAAAAAAGTAAAAACAACGTTAAAAGAGCACAAATGAGGGACACTTGTTAACATACGGGCGTTTCGGAACGTAAAAAATTCCTTCCTCACTATTGATTGAAAATAAATTTAAAACATGATAAATAAATTAAAAGAATTTGGAAAGCGAAAATTAAAAGATTAAAATCCCGGAGCTTGCCAAGGAGGCACGGTCCAAAACCTAAACTAGAAAATCTGGCCCAGGTCTTCTGGTTCATATTCCTCTATTTAAATATTTTAATTTTACAGCCACGAAAGTAAATTCAATTAATTTCCAAAACCAAAATCTAACACACACCGAAAATCACTTTCGTGAGGTTATTCGGAATTCAGTTACGCTTTAAATTGTATTTTTTACACCACCCCCACGGGTGAAGTGGGGAAATTTGTAAAATAAATGTTGTGTACACTTAACCAATACTCCAAAACTTGCGATTGTGAGGTACCTTCATGTAGAGTTAAGGCTGTACATCATTCAGATAGTACTTTCTCCCTTTCTCCCTTCCCATGTTATGATGAAATTTTCGTTGCTTCATTTTATAAAAATATCACATTCAAAAATGAACTTTTTCGAATTCTGTTTTTTGAATATTACTCTTTGAACAAGTTACCTTTTAGCTTAGTGAGCAATTTTTCGAAAAAATAAATTTAAATATTTTACTTGGAGAACCACACTTAGAGTCCATAATTTACTTATTGAAATAAAATATTTAAATTAATTTTTTCGAAAAATTGCTCACTAAGCTAAAAGGCGACCTGTTCAAAGAGTAATATTCAAAAAACAAAATTTGAAAAACTTCATTTTTGAATGAGATATTTTTATAAAACGAAACAACGAAAATCCCATTGGATAAAAGGGGAAGGGAGAAAGGGAGGTATCTGACTGATGTACAGCCTTAAGCATGAACTTTTTTTTGCCCCGAAATCCCAAGGGGGAAGGGAGGAAATTTCGAAAAGCAATTTTTTAGAGCGTGTTAGATACAGATAGGCCGCTCATATAACAAAAAATTGTTTTCTTGTGACAGTTTGGTAAAAAATTACTCTTTGAAACGCAGAGCTGCCAACATATTCCGGCAAATTGTTAGTACCGCCCATTTTTCTACACCACTTAATTTTTAAAGTAATTTTCTTCAAATATATTTGCCATGAATTAAGAAGAAAAAAACTCTAAGAAATGACTGGTGTAGAAAAAGGGGCGGTACTAGCCGGATTAGGTTGGCAGCTCTGGAAACGTATTTTTTGACTTCCCTCCCCGTCCCTCAAAGAGAGGAGGGAGAAAGTCCGCAAAATCCCATCAAACGGATGTTGAATACACATAACTAACTCATAATAATAATTCCGTAGTATTCCGCAGTAACAATATATTCCCCTGTATGCTTTTAACGGAAAAGGATAATCTCGAATTTCTCCTCGTAATTTCCCTACACAAAAACCGCAAAATACCTAAATTGATTTTTTGAAAATATGCTGAAGAAGACGCACAGCCGTTTTCAAACTCTTTGTGCCTTTTCTGGTAATGTTCTACTCAAAATTCCAAATTTTGGAAATTTCTGCTCTTTTCTTCTTAAAATCGAATATTCGAAAATTCCCGAAATAGTTTTTCTTTTTATATTCGAATCTACACTCTCCGTGTGCAATCTCTTCGCCGTGAAGTAATTCGAAACTAAGTTATGCTCATAAAATTTTTTGCTTCCAGGGGGAAAAGCAGCCATTTTCCCAAAACATTGTGCCTAAATGCGACGTGAATTTTGATACATTTGTCGCATTTAGGTGACGTGAATTTTGATACATTTATCGCATTTAGGTCATATTTGTAATTTTAGTATATAAATGAAAGAGAAAAGAACGTAAAAATGATTGAACATTATACTTTTTGTTCTAAATTTGTGTATCGGTTCATTTCTTTTCAATAAATTAAATTATTATTTTCAGAGCCTGATTAAGGGGGAAGCACACATTATTTATGCTTACACCGTTATTTTTTAACAAATACTTTCCTCCTATAATAAACAGAAAATTCTCATTAAAAATTATTTTAAAAGAATTCTCGTGTCTAATAACGGTGAGTAAATTGGATTGTTTTACACCGTACATTTTTTATAAGAAATATTTCCTCGTCAAAGCGTGGAATTTCTATGACATGAAGTAAAAAACAATTTTAAAAATATTCCGGTGAGAGCGGAGATATGTGTGCTTCCCCCATAATCAGGCTCTGATTATTTTTAATACGAGAGAAATTAAACTATGACTTATTTAGGGCATTTTTGTCGCATTTTCAGTACCAAAAGCCTAAATTCGATAATGAATTCAGACATTTCAGAAAAACATTTTTTTAAAAAGAGATTTACGTGTCTTATGTGCATTATAGTTTGATAGATTTTTAATAAGCAGTTGTCAAACGATTCGGTTGAGTTTGTTGTAGCAACAGGACACGATTCTGTTTGGGTTGTACAGTCACCCAAAAAAAAAACGCCACCCCCCACCTAATTTCGCCGTAAATTATCGTAGAAACATTTAACTGGTACCGATCGATTTGTAATAACATCTAGTTTATAACGGTATAGTTAAATTTTGCCTAAGGGGTCGTCTACATATTAAAACTGGCATTAACTTCATTTTCTTCAAAGGCAACCCCTATTTTTGACTTCATATTCAGATTTTGGAGATCAAGGCGGTTAGAAAAACATACCTATTTATATACCTTAAATCAATTTTAAATAGAGTTACACGTGAAAATGTATTAGTATATATTATTTATTAAGTTTCACACCGAAAAAAAATTTCAGAAATGTTAATTATAAAATAAAAAAAATGACTAATTCACAGAACTTTCTGAGTTAGTTTATGAATTAAAAGATTTTTATTGGTTTCCATTGATTAAACATCAAATAGTTCACTTCATACGAAGAAAATTAAATAGCTTGAATAGATATTAAAATATCTATCAAAAGAAGAAAAAAAAAAAAGATGAATGGTTTTAAATTTGTTTGAAAATTCAAAATTATTTTAACTCAAGCTGCCGTATAATTGTCTGAAACGGCGGCACTCAACCTGGTTCCCACGGCCGTTTCACAGTGACAATGGGAGTTTGTTCTGATACTGCAGTACTTTCATTTTCTTTAATTGACTTTTTTAAAATATTAAAACAGATTTTTTTATTTATTTATTTTTTTTTTAATTAATTATTATTATTATTTTTTTTCATGACATTATTAAAAACTTTTACATAAATCTCCACGATATTCTTTTGCTTTTATATTTTATAATGTGTAACAAATTAATATGTAAAATAATAAATCCTACTACTTAATGGGATGTTCTAAAATTCTACACTTTAACACAGATACCGAAGTGGACGGTGGGTGTAGAAAGGCTGACTACCCTTAATCTACATCTTCACTTGAAAAGGTCAAAATGTTACATAACTCTTTTTTTTTAAGGAAAAAAGAAGAAGATAAGGAGGAGAAAGAGAGATCAAAACGAATATAAAGCATATTAAACGTTAATACCCTTTAAACACTGGAAAAAGGCGGGGTTTTGTATTGTGTGTCATTTGGGAGCTGTAGTGTGCCAGAAAATTACTTTATGTAATAAAACTTTTCATTTAAAGGGTATTTAAAGCAGCATGATATTTAATACATAGACTATTCAGAAAAAAAATACCATTCATCTGGTTCATGAAATATAAAGAACATTTTCTGGCATTGCTCTATGTATATACATTCTTGTCAACCTATCCCGGAAGATTACTGGTCCCGCCCCTTTCCGTACATTTTTTTCACATCAGTCTTTTTAGAGCCGTGTCAGCCATCGGTGGCTGACACTGATCTTTCCATTTAGGCTAAGTCAGCCGGCAGTGTAAAATATGATATAAAACTACAGAACTTACATAGTTTTAAGTAATTACTGACAATTTATTTAAAATTTACTTCATGTTTTTTTTTGTTTTTTTTAATAGGATTTTTATAGGATTATATCGTTAAGGCCTAATGGGATTTATTGAAACTCGATAAACATAACACGCTTCTAAGCAGCACGTGTGGCCTGAATGGGATTTCCATAAGAATTCGCGTGGCGCTCAATGAGTTAATCGTAAATGTATTTGAAGTTAATTACCCTAAAAATTAAATTGTGCACACACAGGGGCGGGAACTAACAATGTTACGGGTTAGGTTGGCAAGTATGCATATATATTTTGCTTGATTTATAAAAATTTATAACACATTTTCTTCTTTTTTTTTTTTAGTATTTTGTGTTTATATCTCTCATTAAAAATAAATACAATATTCATATATAAACATTTCCATACAGTAATGTATATAAACATATTGATTAAAGAATATTTGTTGATATTATATAATTATTCTTCTATCTGTATAGTATATTAACACAAATATATTTTGTAAATTTCGCAGCATCGAAAAACAGCAACATAGCTTCCATATCAAGGCTTAATGTAAATAGCCACGCCTTTTCACAAATTTTCTAAAACTTTATAATATAAAGCAAAATAATTTTGCATATTTGTAATTAAATCATTTAAGTTTTGTCTTCAATAATCGATGTAGTAAATACCATTGTGATTTATGCATACCAGCGTCACATATAGAGTCAAATAGGAATATGCAAATTTGTCTTTTTTTTTAAATAGTGTTTCAGCGAATCAGAGGCGGGGCTTCTTTTCTTTTGAAATTCTTTCACAATCCCTCGCCTACATTGTGATAACTTTACAAAAATATGCCAATTTGTATAATAAACATCGAAATATTGCTTAGGAAACAATAAAAATAACATAAAGGTAAATTAAAATAGTTTTCCGTCAAATTATATACAAACATTTACTTATAGAGGTTACAGATTATAACAAGTGACGGCCCCCTAACAGGAATAAAAAGTGAAATATCACTGTAACTCAAAAAATAATGTTAGGAACGAGCTGTAAATTTGGAAACCTATGTTTTTTATGATGCCCGTTCTATTCGTGCAAAAAATAGCATAGGTCATAATTCATAATTTTTTCAAATATGAATTTATTAATAATTTTCATAATTCAAAAAATGTTTTTTTAGCAAAAATTTGCATGGAATATGTTTGGGTTACTTCATTCTAACGAATAAAAAAAACAGAATTTAAATATCATAATTATTTCGGAAGATATGATTTAATGTTTGTCACATTCATTTAACATTAGCACCCCCAAACTTTGACAGCTTATAACTCTATGAAAAATTGAGCGAAATATATAAACTATACCATTTTCCGTGATGATTTGATCCAAAGAATTTAAATAAATTATAAAAAATGGGGGTTACCATTGAAAAAAATGAAGTTGATGTCAGTTTTAATATGTAGACGCCCCCCTAAGTAAAATCTAACTATAACATTATAAACTAGACGTTATTACAAACTGATTGGTACCAGTCGCATGTTTCTACGATAATTTACGGCAAAATTAGGTGGGGGGGTGGCGTTTTTTTTTGGGGTGACTGTACATTGCTCTTGAATGTTACACATTCTTGCTAAGAATCTTTCAAAACAACCATTGCTGATTTGTAAAAATCGGAAGATTTCATCACTAATATTTATCTAATATTTGGTTAGTCTGAATAGATACATCACAAATTTCTGGACAATTATATGTTGTTACATCCTGTGTATCGGTTCGTGAATATCTCAGAGCTTCCAACCTAATCCGGCAAATTGTTAGTACCGCCCCTTTTCCTTCACCAGTTAATTTTTAAAGTAATTTTCTTCAAATATATTTGCAATGAATTAAGAAGGAAAAAACTCTAAGAAATGACTGGTGTAGAAAAAGGGGCGGTACTAACAATTTGCCGGATTAGGTAGGCAGATCTGATATCTATATTCTCATTAGCAGTCATATTTTGTATTCTAATTAGTAACTGCCTGCGATCTAAAACATTTATCCTCCTTTCACGACCTGACTATCTTTTCTTGGCATGAAAAGTTTTACAGCGCTTAACCCTTTAACGTCCACTACTTATTTTATTTAAAAATTACTAAACTAATTTTAAAAATGGCTTTTAGACACATAGCTGATCATAAATATTAAAAAAATAAAAAATTAGCATTGTTCTTTTTCGAGAAAGTTTTGGTTTGAAACCTCTTAAGTTAACCTTATTAAATTCAAATAATATTTAATTTAATAAATAAAACACTTTGTAAGTAAACATTATCGACTACAAAAACTCGTAAAAGTTGCATAGATGCCAACATTTCAATTTATTCCGGAGTATTTTAACCCTTTGTAGAGCAGGTTAATTCGGTTCATTTAAATTACACTGCCACCGGAATTTACGAACATAATTAAAATAGAAGAAAATTTAAATTTTCACGTAAAAAAAGGGCTTTTTCTGCTATGTTATAAATGTAAATTTTTGCTAAAATATTTCCGAGATCAGTGTTTGCACTTAAGAATTAAAATTAGGTGTTCTATCAGCGGGAACACTGCGACTGAAAGGGTTAAGAGAAGTTTTTCCTTTAGCTGGCATAATTATAAGCAATGTGTCATTTTATTGCACCATTCTTTTTTTACAGTGTCCCGAGATATTTTTTTAAAGCGCCATATGAGGGTATGTTTCCCCCGAGTTATCTCGGGATAGCCGGCGAAGTGGCAAAGACCAAGAATGAAATGTAGTTACTTGACCATAAAATAAAAAAGAACAAATTTACAATCGTTATATTAGGAATTTTTGTTGTATTTTGGCAGAATTGGGCAAAATGATATAATGGACTGTGTAATAAGTACAAAATTTTGAATGAACACCCTAAAAATGCAAGAACTCGCAATAAGTGTTTTGGGTCCGCTTTGTTTGTAGCACTCGTGCCTACTTTGTTCGCCTGGCGAAGGGTCGTGTTTTATTTTGACCCGAAACAATTGTTGCGAGTTTTTTGCATTTTTATGGTGTTTATTCAAAGTTTTGTACTTATTACTTTCAAACGCCAGTTCTGTGGTGCTTTTTTACAATAATGAACTATGTGTTTAGAAATAGAAAATTCTTCCAGAGAAAACTTTTAAAATGAGGTAAAAAGTTTCGCGGATTGTTTTTAAGATATAAAAGTTTCATTATAAAGCATTTTGATGCGATTTTTACTTTAAGATTGCCAGTAAAAAAATATTGTCATATTTAGGGGTTATTGCATTATTTAGGCACATTGACCTTACATGAAAATTCGTTATCCAATCTCTCATTAAATTTCCACAACCATTCTTTGTCATTTGTCAGTGAGTGGATGTTCTCTTTTATAAATTAGATGAGGAGTTTTATAACATAACGTTTTTCTCCCTCTTCCTTTGTGAATTACGAAATTTCCTGAAATTGTTTTTAGACACTAGTGTTTACAATATTTTAAAGGAAAATTAATGGGTAACTTCTTTATATATAAGTATATATATGAATGTTTATGGGAAATCGAGTTTTGCCTCCTTCAGGGCAAATGTCCTATAGGTATTGTTTTTTAGGTATTTTTGCTTGTTATATTTAAAAAAAAAAAAAAAAAAAAAAAAAAAAAAAAACTTGTGGATATCCATTTTTCTTTTCTCTTTTCTTTCTTTCTTCTCCTTCTCCTTCTTCTTTTTTTTTTTTTTTTTTAGGTATGATGGTTTATACGAAATCACGTTCTGCCTCTGCCGTCTTTCCTCTGTGGAAGGCAAATTTCCTAAAATCACTTCTTAGTGTGTATCCGTCAAATGAAAGGTGTTTTACCAAATCTCATGTTTTTAGGTGCATGGGGTTGGGCTAGTCGATTGTGTCATTGATAGTCAGTCAGTCAATCACTCACTTGCTCAGAACAAACGGACAAAAAAAAAATTAAATATATATGTTATTTCTAACTAAAAAATAAAAATAAAAATAAAAAAAAATCTATTTATTACTGAATTTAGTTCATCCTCTAACTAAACCAGAGAAAAGTTTTAAACGCATTATAAATAAAAGTTGCTCTGAAATGTTTAATTCCCCCCCCCCCCACACACACACATTATGCATCTTTTATTTTCTTGATTTTCACTTAATTGAGAGTGAGACATAACCTGTTTTAAATTAAATAACCTCTCATTACTTTTTCAGGGATCATTTGTAGCATTCCTTTATTGCTTCCTGAATGGTGAGGTGAGTAATCATTAAATATCTATTACACTTTTTTTCCCTAAATTCTTTTATTTATTTGTAATAATGATTTTTCTAAATTATTTCTTAAATAAAATAGTATTAAATAGGAATATTACCCGCGAGTGTTATCAACTATGATTGGGGGAAAAAAAAAAGAAAGAAAGAAAGAAGAAGAAAAAGAAGAAGAAAGGAAAAAAAAAAAGCATAAATTGTTCAGTAAAAAATATATATTTGAGTAAGGAAATAAAAATACGATAGAACAAATTAATTTTTATGGAGTTGAATAAATATTATTTCCTAAAATTTTTCTTAACACTAATAAAATTTTAAAACCTAAGAAAAAATATCTGTATTAAGGAACTGGAAACATTTCTACATTTTATTCGGTTTCAACATTTTTAAATTATAGATAACTTAATTGAAATGGAAATCCAGGAAGTTAAAAAAAGAAGAAAAATTCTTGTATATTTTATTTTAGTTTTTAACTTTCTTTGGTTAGATTTTAACGAACTTTTTTAACTTTTTACATATCTTTAAATTATATTCTTTTTTTTATTCTTGTTGCTTATATTTCCATCTATAATTTTAAATGCAATTATCTTCAGTTTTTTTTTTTTTTTTTTTTTCTTAAATGTAAGAAGATCATAATGCCAAATGTAATAAAATTTTCTTAAAAGGTATATATATATTACTTATGCATAAGATATTTCTTATTACATACTGTTTTTTCATTTTTTAACTATTAATGGGGAAAAAATACATTAAATCAAGTATTTACATATTTCAAATATTTAATTCAACTTTTACTTACAACATTCAATTATTTATTTATGTATATTTATTTATGAGCATAAAAATATCCGTTTTCTGCATGTATGTATATTTATATACAGAAAAACTTTAAATATAAATTGAATTTTCTGCTAAAAGTATTTTTTCTAAGCGTTACCTTAAAAAAAAAAAAAAAATCTGTATGTTAAGAATTTCGGTTAAAAATTCAAATTTCTATATTCAAACAGAAAAAAATGTATCACTCTTATTAAATATATATATATATATATATATATATATATATATAAAACTTTAGTTACTAAATTTGATACTTAAGAGCATATAATACCTAACCCCATAGACAGCTAAAACCTATGTTATTGTATGTATAATTTTATTTCTATAATTTTGTACTGATAAGTATAAAGGATTTAAGTCCATATTCTTGATTTTTCAGGAGATGGAAAATAAAGGTAAAAAAAATGCTGTATAAAAACTTATCCGTTCAATACAGTTTTAACCAGGATATTATCATAATATACAGTTTTGGGAAAAAACTACATACATTTTACTGTGAAGTTTGTTTATTTTTCACAGATTTAAATAGTTTTTAAAAAAATGCCTGCTGGACTTAATCTTTTATACCAAACATCAATGCTAAATTTCTGACTTGAATCTTTTTTACTAATGGACTATCTCAAAGACTAAATGGCAGGGACTTAAATCTTTTATACCAATCGATAGAGATTTTTTTTTTCTGAGTCTGACTATGTACTTAACTCAAAATCAACATTTTTAGATTTAAATCTTTTATACTTATCAGTACAGAGTTACTCATAGTTTAATGGGGTTTTAAATTTCGTTTTAACACACAGAAAATTATCAGTAGTTAATTTTTACTCTTTTTTTTAAATATTATTTTAATTTTTAGTTTTTAGTTTTTGTGTTAAATAAGCGTGAAAAAAAAAATGTTATTAGAAAGTAATTAATTAAGTAAAATATTTTAGTTAGAAAGTAAAATGGGAAAAATCAGTTTTTGGAAAACGACACCTAATTTAACCCCTGTTAATTTTCTAAATATGGAAACGGAATTTAAAGAAAAAAAAAAGAGAGAGAGAGATTGAGAGAGAGAGAGAGATAATGACTAAATGCCCCAAAGTATAACATGGGTTTTGGCTCGCAGCGATATTAGTCGTTGTACGCTCTTAGGCAACAAGCACGTTGAAATTAGGTATTTTTGATTTAGATTCTACTGCTTCTCGAATCAAGTGCTGTCATGAACTCTTATCATTTTCATGCATGTATTGTGTTTTAAATGATAAGAAGTAATTTTTGAGATGAACACATATTTTATATGGGAAAAATAATACAAAATAATGACCAATTTCAAAATACTCCATGCTAATTCTAAATTATTTTAAAGCTTCAGTTTTTTTACTGTGTGTCGTTTGCATTAATAGAATACATTGGTTTGTTGAATTTTTTATATATCAATTCGAGTATCCGTTACAAAAAAAAAAAAAAAAAAAAAAAAAAAAAGTTTAAAATTTAAAAATTTAAAAATTTTGTGAATTTTTGACATGAGACTGAATTTTTGAGGGCTCCTAGTTAAAGTAATAACTTCTTAATTTCAAAATGAGGACGCAGTTTTGTGACAAATATACTGGTTAGCATTCACATATAATTTTAAAATGATTGGATGAAAACAGATTATCATGGACATACTTGCGAACATCCTAATTATGAACCGGAAGATTTTTAGTTAACGCCCCTTTTTCTACACCAGTATAATTTTTAGAGTAATTTCTCCAAATTTAATTTCGATTACATAATAAGAAAAACACTCTAAACGTATAGTGGTGTGGGTAAAAAGGGGCGTGTACTAAAAATCTTCCGGTTCATAATTAGGATACTGGCAGGTATGCAAGGAGCATTATAAGTGACTAATTAAAAATTTATTGTATAATTTTATATTCTTCATCTCAATACATTGTTGTGATTAGGATGTAAATTTTTCTGTTAAATTATCCTTTTTCATTATCTTATTCAGTTGAGATGCTGCATGGATAAAAATTTTATTCTTTTAAATTCCAGTACATCGTTTTAGCTATGACATTATTTTTAGCGTTAGTTTTGGAAAACTTGAACTTCTATTAGTAAAAAATATTATTTTTATTGTTTAAAATTCCAGGTAAAAGCAGAGGTTCGCAAATTGTTTGACCGTGTAAGGGAGAAAGAAGGTGGGCATAATACTCAACATTCTCTTCTAACACAATCCCTCACATACTTGAGTAAAGGAAGAGCCTCAGTTCAGTCATTACATACTGTCTCAGGTAAGAAGATTTTCGATAAAATATACATAATTTTAGTCGTAGTCATCGTTTCTCAGCACCTTTTTAGTTCCCCATCACACCATAAGCACGCGAAATTTTGAAATTCGTGAAAGTTTTACATGGTGAAACATGTAAAAAATTTCTAAGTTTTTTTAAAGTTTTACATGCTTTAGCATACCTGATAATATGATTTATTCCGCAGTATTGTTAGTACCCGCCCATTTTTCATGCCACTGTTTTTTAAAAAATGTTTGCCTTCTTATTTCATCGAAATTACATAATGTAGAAAATTTCTTTATAATCAAAATGGTGAGAAAGTACTTATAGTACTCCGGAATAAATTATAAATATTACCAGGTATAATTTTAGCAATCCAAAGATCAAAAAGGGCATGGTGTTTGTATTTTCTTTGGTTAGTATGTAATACCATAACTTCCTAAACTAGGTGCCTGTCGCGTGGCTCAAAAACTTGGCAACAGTTCAAGGGGTATACAGCGCCACCTGGTACAGATTGAACGACTTTTTTATGCAACAACCATCAATAATTTTAAGAAGTGGGATTTGATATACATAAAAGGCAAATAGGATCGAAGAAACATCGATTATATATATCATATATGACTTCTTAAAATTATTGGTGACAGTTGAATAAAAAACTCTCGCAATCTGTACCAGGTGGTGCTGTCTAACGCATAAACTGTTGCCGTGTTTCCGAGCCCCACGACAGGCATCTAGTAGTTTTAGCGGCTATGGTAATACATACTTGCCAACATCCTTATGAACCAGAAGACTTTTAGTACAAGCCCCTTTTCCCATACTTCTTTATTTTTAAAGTAATTATCTCTAAATGTAGTTACGATTAGTTAGTTATGATAGTTATTAGTTATATCAGTTTTTAGTTATAATAGTTACGTACAAAATTACTTTAAAAAAAAGTCCGGTGTGAAAAAATGGGCGGGCTCTAAAAATCTTACGTTTATTAATGAGATGGTTTGCAGGTATGTTAATATAATTTAATCAGTATTTTGATTAAAATAAATTTTCAATAAATTAACTAATTCATTAGTTTGTGTAAAGAAATTATAATGAATGGCCTTATGAATGGGAATCAGTTTTAAAATGTCCTTTAGAATACTACCGAGAACTTTATTAAATTTCATCATTCTAATTTGGGAACTTCGCAAGTTATTTGAAGTAAAATTATTTTCTTAAATTAGTGAGAATAGAATTAATTTGTATACTGTGCATTATAAGGATACCTTTCTTTTTTAAAAACTTCGGACTAGTTTTAAAATAGTATTTATGTCCCTGTCATAATTTTCACACATTAATACAGAGTTGCTAAGTTCTTTAATTTATTCCGGAGTAATTTTAGTCCTGATTTTATTTCATACCACTTAATTTATAGAATATTTTTCGATATTATATCGCTACGATAAAATGAGAAGAAAAATACTTTAATTATAGGGTTAAATGAATAGAACACAATGCATTGGTCGAAGACGTTTTCTTGTACACACTTTGATACGAACTAGGGTAGAAAATAAGTAATATAATAATAATAAATTAAATATTGAAGACATTTCGATATTGTCACGAGAAGTAAGATATTTGCTAGAAAAAATCAGAATATATAAGAAATATAACAATATTTTTCTCTCCTCGAATATTGTCTTCCTCTACTATATCATAGTGGCTGCATACCTTTACCCCCCCCCCTCCCGCCCCCCCGCCCACTTTTTCCTCCAGTATATTTATATATTTTTTTACTTAATTAACCATGCAAACTTACAATCAGGAGGGGGGGGGGGGATGTGGCCTGTCATCACCTTGCATATTTAATGTATTTTATATAGAATTTAAGAAATCGAATTTGTAGTACTAAGAGTATATCTATATATATATGTTTCTCTCATTCATTTTAAAGCGAGTAAATTTATGCCATGCGGTAATTTCAATACTTTTGGAAAAATAAATTGTGATTAAGGCATACCCTTTTTGTGAAAGTTTCAATCCTTTGAGATAGATCTTCGTTATTTATTACTTTTTCTCTCTCTTTAATCCAGTAATGTTAATGCAGATAACTTTTCGTCTGTTTGCTTTTCCGTTTCTCGCTGCTATTAGCGAAGTGAAACTATTATACCGTTTATTGTTTTGCTTTTAATATCTTAAATTGCAATTCACCTGGTGCATTAAATAGGTTTTAATCTCGTCATACGAAAATTTCAAAAACATTCATCTGTCCACTAGCATTGCCTTGCTTCTTATATCCAATAACACATTGTTGCAACCAATATGTTTGGAAATTTGATGCGCTGTGTTTCTTTTTAGAATTGAGCATAAATAAAATGATGCATCAAAATATTGGTTGCAGATACATTTGCCTAATTTGCAACAATGATTGATGAAATTTTAAGCATTATTTTCAACAGTATAAAATGTTAAGTGAGAGTATATTATATACAGGGTGACTCGAAAGGGTTTCGACAAATTATAGAGATAGGTCAGGCATAACAAAACAAATTATTTTTACATAGGAACATATAAGTGGGAACGTCATATGTGCACGCTAGCGATACAAGAAGATAAAAAAATAAATTACAGAAGATATGATTTACAAAAATAGGTTTAATAAACAATGTGTGCATAATACAGTCGAATCTCGTTAACGTGAGCACGTTTAACGTGAATTACTTTTAACATGAATTCTTTCTACAATCCCTGTGAAAATGAAGATTAGTTTAGTTATATGACGATTAGTTATTGATAGCATGAACTACTGATAACATGAACACTTTTTCTTCTTCCTTGAGGTTCACGTTAAAGAGGTTCGACTGTATTAGAGAAACTACTCAAAATTGCTGTCATCTGCAACTCTACATTACTCGCAGTAGCATATCATGGATTGGTAAATGTGTTCAAACATACGTTCAATTCGTGGACACGGACTGGAATCTGCTAAATTCTTTTTCACATACAAACGGATCTATGCTCGCTCATTTTTGTCAACTGCCCCACATTCTAAATGCACGTCTTTGATTTTCACATTACTCCACAACTCCATCCTACTTTCAATGTGTCTTTGACTTAATAGTTGTAGTTCGTGTTGCCCAATTCACTTTAGACAAAACAACGCCCTCTAGCACGCACACATGACGCTCCCGCTCATATGTTCCTATTTAAAGTGATTTGTTTTGGCATACCTGACCCTTCTTTGAAATTTTTTGGAAACCTTTCGAATTATCCTGTATATATACATTTCCTTATGACGACTGTTTCGTTTTAGAAAGACGTGACAACTGGAAGAATGGCGAAACGACACCAGGTGACAAGCAGAACTGGGGAGAAGCAGTTGCGAGGCAAGCACAAGCAGAGAGCCTTCTTTGAAGTTCTCCCAGAAACATTCGAAGAAGAAAGACCTTCATAAGAGACATTCTTTAAATCATCACTGGTCTGAAACAAGAATCAATGAATGAATGGTGCTTGAAATGATTTTTTTTCTTTTATTCTTTTTTTCAGCAGAAAGCTGAAATTTCTCATATGGAACGTCCTTATTTTTGAAATAAGTGTTTTCATGTAAGGGAATATTGTCTTTAAACTACCTTACGGAACGTGTAACATTGCATTCCACTGATCCAAGTATCATTCCAAACGTGTAACTATCATTATTTCTATGACTGTGTAAGGGATGTATGTTTGTTACCTTATAACACGCATTTTGTAAAAGGAAAAAAAAAAAAAAAAAAAAAAACATTACAAATATTAATTACAGTAAACTCATGATTATCTGTGAGCGGATTATCCCCGTTCTCCATTTTCCTTGACTTTTTTGTTTCTATAAATTACGATGGATTTAAAAATTAATAAGTTATACATTTCGGCATACAATTAAATTTTATAGAAGATGAAAACTGAAGACGAAATATTTAGAAAAATATATATCATTCAAAGTCGCGGATAATTGGAAGTCTACTGTAAATATTTTACCTGTTAATTAAAGAATCTTGCAAATATACCTGTACATACAGTTTTAAGTTAGTAGTTTGTTTGTTTTTTTTCACTGAATGATTCTTGCTTTATTTTAAAAGTAACTCATTATTTTGTATTTTACATTATAAAACATGGAAAATAGAACATGTTTTGGAATCTGATATTATAATTAAATGTAAAATAAAAATGGATTAATTAAAATTAAATATTATATTTATAATTACTAATAAATGCACGAAAAATTTTATGAATAGGAACTAGGTCTGATCTGCCATGAAATAAAACCTATTATTAAACCACGAATGTATAAATTAGCTATAGAACTATTTTTTTAATAGGATTTTTCTTATACATTTATTTGTATTTTCATTATTTTCTAGGACTAGATAATACATTTTAATTTCATTTCATTTTATTTATTAGTACAAGAAAAGGCGTTTAAAATAATACACACTGTCATTAACGGAAAATTCATTGTGTGAAAAATTTAAACATTGAATTTTATGGATTTAAATTAAAGAAAATTCTGTTTTTAAATTGTGAAATACGTTAATACTTATCCCCCTCCCTGAAAATAAATAAATAAATAAGTAAAGTGTTTCGTAAAACTAATATAAGCAAATAATATAAGCTAATTAAAATACATAAGCTAATATAATAAAATATATAAGCAAATGTATAAAAATAATATAAGCAAAATCAATTACTAAATTTTGGAAAAAAAAAAAAATAATCTACATTATTTAATGATATTATATTTTGAAGTTAAACAGTGTTAAAGTTTCATAGAGATAAATAGTATTATTCATTGATGCGAAGATGCATATTTATGAGAAAGAAAAAAAGAACCTCTGAAACCTGAAACTAATTTCTATAAAACTACTCTCAGAGCAATTTCTTTGGTTAGGTTTTAAATTCTTTAATTTAAACAGAACGAAAATTCTTTGTATAACTGACCTCAATGTAAAATTTAAATTATCTTTTAACTCTTTAATCGATATCAACAGAGTTCGTACTTCCCGCCTTTTTCTTTTTTTCTTTTTTTTCCTGGTCACTTTCAGGGATAAAGAAATTTTAGCCATTATTGCTACCACTATTTTTATACAATAATCTCTACTTTGCTTAATCACGACACATTACTATAAAAATACTGTAAAGATTTCTGCTTAAAATTAGTAGTGGCATAAAAAGTGAAAATTTCTCATCCATGAAAGTGACTTTGAAAAAAAAGGCTGGGATACAACCCTTGAATATACGCTTTTATATTGGCTTTTATGGGATATCTATAACTCCAAATGACAGTCATTTCATATTGTTGCTGTCATTCTAAATAAAATTGTAAAGCAACCAACAGATCTTGTATTGTTTTAATCGGTTGCCGTTAGATGAGAATACATGTGTAGATCTCCGACGCAACTTTTCACCTTTTGCTAATTAAAGGGTCGATTATATTAGGTCTATCGGAAATTTCTGTCCTTTTAATTAAAATACTGACAACGGAAATTTATCCTAGATAATATCCCGTTAGTAGTCGCTATTTGGTCGATTTGCCGCCCATCTTTTTGCATTGCCAGATTTTTTTATTCAATAGCCACCAAAAATTTTTAAAAGTGACATTTGACATACATAAAACGCGAATAAAATCGATTTAACGTCGATCACATCATTTCTTAAAATTATTGGTGACAGTTAAATAAAAAGTAAGCAATCTGTAATAGGCGGCGCTGTCGATAGCGACTACTTACGGGATATTTAAGACATTCTTTGGTACATTTTAAGATGATAATTGGTACGAGAATCGAGGAGCGTAGCTCCGAAGTACCTGCGACCAACGTCCTGCACCTTCGGAAACCAGATAGTTAGAAGCAGATGGGAATACAAGTACCAGATGCTGAAAAAAAAAAAAAAAAAAAAAAAAAAAGGGGGAAAGGAAAGGAACAAGGGCTAGGAAAGTCTACAGAGGTTAAAGAGGCAGTTTGGTCAGTCCAATTTAAAAGAGAGACAAACAGGCTTCTAATTAAGGAAGTGCCTGTTCTCCGAAAACTTCCCATAAGATGGTAATTTTGGTCAAGAAATTTTTTGCATTTTTCATTTTAATAAGGACGGAGTTAAGCTTAGAAATAAGTTCGTTGAAATTTTGAACGTTCAATTATTTGGCAATATTATTTAAAACATTATTTAAGTTCATAAATTGACTGGGATTATTTTCAAGAGTTCTCGCAGAGGCGGGAGTGTTAATCCTGTCATTACAAATTCCCTCAAAGAGATTATCCATTCGTTACAGCTGGTAATTAATTAAAATTATGAAATTATTAAAATTCCATGCCATAAATAATAATAATTTTGTTATCACATGTTTATCTGACTTGTCTTAATGATTGGGGGGGGGGGCATCAGAAAGTACTCAGAAGATATAATATAAATGTATATATGTTCTTAAACAAAAATTTCCGGTTTCATTGTATTAATTTAAATGGATAGAACTTTCACGCAAAAATTATTTTGCCTTTTTTTTTTTTTTTTTCTTTTTTCTTTTAATAATGGGCGTACTTAAAACAAGTAACCCAAATTATAAAATTAATGTTTGGTTTGATTTAGTACAATAAGAGTTTTGAAATAACAAAGGGTTAGCATGTATTTTGTATTGACGAAAACCAATTATTTAAAATAAAAAGTACAATTTTTAATATCAGGTGTACCGGAAAATTATGTTGCTTTCAATTTGTAACATGCTCCGGAAATTTTTGTTTTAAATAAATTATATTGTACATTACCAATTACCATCTTAAAAATTGTATCGATGTTGTCACAGATAAATTTCCAGTGCTGGTTGTTTTTTAACTGAAAACGACCGGACTTTCTGGTACATCTAATATCATATGACATTTAATTATATTTTAAATTTAATTAAAATAAGAATACTGCATTTTTATAATGTGTATGAGCTGTTGTACATATCAGTGTTAAATATTGTCTTTCAAAACAATGTATTTTTTTCCAAAGATGTGAAAAAAGATTTTAAGTGTAAATGCAAAAAATAATCTTTCCATGTAACGAGCTTTATGTGTTTATTCTTGTGACATAAGAACTGCTCCACAAGATATTTTCAATGTTGTTATGTTTCTCAGATATTAATGTAAAAAACGGAAATGACATATATGTTGTGTTTATAATGTTATGTTGTAATAAATGAATTTTCTATTATTTTAGTAAATTCAAAGTATTATTTACTTTTATTTCAGCATTTTTCATAAAAATATACAACATTTCACCGCTGTAATGTATAACAGTAAGTTTGGTAAAAATTACCAACTATTAATTTGTGGACTGCACTTCCACGAAAAAATATTGCAACTTTACCATTACGTAACTTTTTAAAGTATCATTTTGTGATGCAACGCTACCTAAAATTAACACGGAGAAAAGTTAAATCATAGCTTCTCATAATAAAAATATTGCCTACTTTGTAAGCAGTTTGAAGCAATTTTAAACTATAAGGACTAAAAAGTACGCTGCAAAAAATATCCGTAGAGTTTACAAGAAAATCCTGTCAATATCAACGGGAAAAAACTGTTAATTAAATATACAGTTTAAATCCGTAAAATTAAATCACTGATGCACATTTTTCAAATTAAACAGTATTAGCTTGTAAATCAAAACTTGTAACGAATTTGTACCATATATTTAACGAGAAATACACCCCCCCTCCCCCCCTCCCCGTCAAATTTTTCCCAGTATTTTTACGGGTTTATTTTTTGCAATGTAATAATGTGAAAAATCACAGACTCTAAGTGATAGCAGCGCCATCTGTAATTCAATATACATTCAAATTAACTCGACATTCGTTTGTGTAATTTATTTCACACAGATGATGTTTGTATATTTATTCATCATACAAGCTAAGATATAGCACCATGCACAAAGAAAATTACACCGTAACTGTCACCAGTCGGCTGATAAACACTTGAAATGAATAGACGTAGATTTTCACAATGGCCTTCTCACCAAAACGTGTAAATTCATGTAGTACTGGCAGTCGAATTCTACATATTACATAAGATATGATTAGCATAAAGGTTTACAGGCCCACGCAGAAATATTCAGATAGATTAAGGGCTATAATTGGAAAATGTTCAACTGCATTTTTGTTCGTGTTAAGATTTTCAACACTTTCCAACTACCTTGATTGTGAAAATATTATTCATAAAATGCATTGGGACTTCAGTTAGTTTGTCTGTCTTTATTTCCGTCTGATTATCCGCGTTCTAATTTCCGTTAGTATTTATAAAAGAATATCTTGAAATTAATCGTCGAAATTCGAGTTCATTGAGGTATGTTCTGTAGCGAAAATAAAATAAATATCGCAACTGATTTAAGTACAGAGAGTCACAAAAAAATTCCAATGCATTACTATCTATGACAGGTATATTTTTTACGCAAATTTTTAACATAACAAAACTGATATATAATTTTAAGGCACATAAATTTGCTTTGATTCTTTATGAAATAAACGGCATGGTTCGTAGGGCCACGCCTTTTTTCAAGGACTCTTCAAGCAGTATTTTTATAAGATTTGTTTCAGGTGAAGTTTTAATGCTTTTTTAAATCAAAAATTGCTATACAATATTATTGATGTAGAAAATCAAGAAAATTCAAGGACTGTACGAACTATTAAGGGGAAATTGTACAATGAAATTTTTCAGTGTAGTGAGGATTTTTTTAGTACAACATATGGTGCGTGAGCAAAGTTTAGATGATGCACAGCCTAATAAAAGCAATCTTTATAATGTTTTCTCTTTAGAAATAAAGCTATAAATATGCTTTTATGGGACTTTAACTACAAATATGCTTTTTTATAGACTTGCTGAATTTAGACAAAATACTACAAGCGCAATCACTACATGAAGTATATAGAGAAGCAACGCATTAAATATTTTTTCGTTAAAATAAATAAAAAGGTATAAAAATAATTTTTTCCAGTTTTTTATTTATTAATTAAAAACAAAAGGTTTTTCAACCCTTTCAGGGAAGCTGTTTGCATAATGCAAACACAAACTTTGATGTCCAATTGCAAAAACTGGATGATTTTTTTAATATAAAACTTTGCTTTTATAACTTACCAGGAAAACATTCCATACTGTAATCATAAAAAAAAAAAATCCACACAAACATTAATCGAAAGAGCATATATAAATATGTTTTTTTACGTATAAAACAATAGCCCGCGTCAGCTTGTTTTCGCGTTATAAATTCTGAAATTTCGTTAATAATCGATGCAACCACGCCTAAATCGATAACACAATGTCTTATTGAAATAATGGAATAGATCCAAAACAAGTAGAAATCGACAGATCATAGACAAACGTGTTCTTTGATAATCAATTGCTCATTTCAGCTTTGAGATATATTCAATCCAATCGAGATATGATGTCTAAAAATTCGCTACAATAGAATCTAAAATTTGATAAAAGTCATGCACAGTCCGTACAGTCCTTGAATTTTTTTTAATTTTCTGCACCAGTATTATTATTTAGCAAATTTTGATATAAAAAAAGCCTTAAAACGTATAAGAAAATATATTGCATAAAAATATTGGTGGGAGAGTCCTTGAGAAAAGGCGTGGCCGTACGAACCATGTCATGGTTCTGGCAAGTTTCAATGAGACTCCTCCCACTCCTTTCTTCTTACTACATTTTTACTCAAACTTAAATATAGATTTCTCGAGAACGGGCTTACTTTATGCGCCAAAAATACCATTAGATTATGCCCTGTTGAATGAACATAATTTAATCGATTTCTATTATGACACAATTGGGATGATTTCCTTTGGCTAGGCTAGAGGAATAAATTCATTTATTTCTTCTCTTTTAAAATTCTGGTGGCTGTTTGATTTTAAATGAGATATTTTCTTGCGACTTAAAGGGTTACAGCATAGATGCCAACATTTAAATTTATTCCAGAGTATTTTTACTCTCATAATAACAGGAGACTTGGCGTTGGAATATTAAAACCCGAACAAACTACTACGTCAGAAACGCCAAAGAAAAATATTGCAAATGCATACAGCTGTTTCGGTAGCCTAAAGCGTACCGTCTTCAGTGCAAAAAGGATTCTGAATCAGCAGAAGTGCTCGTATATATAGGAGAGGGGCCTATTTAGTTCAACCAGTAGGATTACGGGAAAGGTGGGGAGAGTAGCCAATAGGAATTTAGGAAAGTTAGCTGTGTAAACAGTAGAAAATTTAAGAAAATGTGGACTGAATATAAAATTTCCAACAGTCAGACAAATTCAGAACAGCGAAATCACAATTTACAAGGTTTTTAAAATTTTTATAAATATGAAAGCTTCAAAGAAATCGAGTTCATGAATGGATTTAGGTCTGCAAATTATTTTAGCTGAATTAAGTTTAAAATTATGATTTTCCTCCCAGCAATGTTTAGAAATAGCCGATTTATTGGTTTCTTGTTTGCGGACGTAATTCATATGTTCTTTTAGACGAAATTTAAGACTGCGTTTAGTTTGGCCAATATATGATAAACCACACTGACAGAAAATACTATAAATGCCCCAAGAATTATGCACATCAATGGGATCTTTTAACTGAGAAAAGGTGAGTTTATTGGAAGGCGAAAATATTATTTTAAAATCATATTGTTTGAGAATTTTAGCTATGGTTATGAATTTAGGAAAATAGGGTAAGACAATACTCATATTAGAAGAGACTGATTTAGTAGTCGAAATACGAGGGAGTTGTAATTTTTGGATAGCTTTGTCTATAATGGAAGGGTCATAACCTCTGTCAATTACAATGGCTTTCAGGTATTTAATTTCAGATTTTAATAAAATAGGATTTGAACAAATAATAAGTGCACGGTTTACTAAAGTATAGAAAGCAGCCATTTTTTGGTTAGGAAAACCTAACTCTCCCCACCTTTCCCGTAATCCTATTGGTTGAACTAAATCCGGCCCGTCTCCTATATATACGAGCACTTCTGCTGATTCAGAATCATTTTTGCACTGAAGACGGTACGCTTTAGGCTACCGAAACAGCTGTATGCATTTGCAATATTTTTCTTTGGCGTTTCTGACGTAGTAGTTTATTCGGGTTTTAATATTTTTACCCGCGCCTTTTTCTTTTTTTTTTTTTTTTTTTCATACCACTTATTTTTTAAGGATAATTTTTTCTTATTTTTATCGAAGTTTTATACATATATATGTTGGAGAAAACTTTTCTATAAATAAAGTGGTGCGAAATAAAGGCGGGGCTAAAAATACTTAGAAGTAAATCAACCCTTATCGCTCATATGTCCCTTCTGAGGGGACATTAAATAATCGAGCCACGCCTTAAGGTGTTTCTCTGCAAATGAAATGTTATTTTTCTAAAACGTGTAACTATAGGCTACCTTTCGGCTACCGGAAAATTTTAACAGAAAGATTTATTTTATTTAATGATGAAGTAAAATAAAACAAATTATTACAATTTTTCGGTAACTAAAAGGTAGTAAGTTGGAAACTATATGTGTGACGTTTTAAAGGAACGCCAAAAGGCGTGTCTTACTGTTCAAAATAGGAAAATATGCCGAGCGTTAAGGGTTAAAATATTGACATCTATGATTACAGTGTTGTGAGATTTTGTCACTTCTTTATTCAACAACACTAAATTTTGAATGAGACGTTTGCTTAACCACTTCGAAGATTAATAGTCTATTATGTATAACAAATATCGCTTCTCAAAAATTAATGGTGATCGACGAATAAAAAAGTAGCAGGTCTGGCAAAACTGAAGGATTAAAGTATTACCCTGAAGGTTTTTACGATTCATCAGGTACGAACAATCTTAAGGTGTTTTCAATCTATGTGAACCGCATGTTTTTTCGTTCTTGTATAGTTTATAGCGAGCACACGTGCAGACATTGCGCTTTATCCTATAATAGAAGTTTTTTTTTTCTTTGTTCCTTCAACTTTAATTTTTTCATAAAGTTTTATTTTAGAACTGTTATGTACGTGTAAATATATTTCTTTTTATGACACGAAAAGAAATAAATCAATAAATGAAAATGTAATGATTTTTTTTTAATTGGCATCAACTTTATATTAAATATTTAAGAATTCTAAAACTATTATGAAGGTTTTAATTAATATCTTTTTAACTAATTGGAGTAATTTAATTTAAAGGATTAGCTTGGATTACTTTCATTATTACCCGTTTTTTGGTATAATAACAGAGAGTTATATGCTAGTTTATACGATTCAAGGGCATGAATAATGATATTAATGTCAATAATAATTATATTATTCAATTTAAGATGGCGCCATAAACCATTATTTTAAAAAGTTTCTAACCTCCATTTTATCTATCAGATCGAACATTTCAACGACTTCTCATACCTTTTCTGGAATTCGCAGATCATTTTTCACATAACCGCGCATAAATCAGTCTAGTAGATTCTGAATCTATAGAGAACATACAATTTTACAATTTATATATACATTGGTGGGCAATTACTAAAGGCAAATGACAATAGCAAAGCTATCTAAACTTTTGTTTTCCTCGAATATCTATACATTTACTTCCTAGATTATCTTAAAACTTCAGAGGTAAAAAGAATATGTCAGACTACATACATTCCAGAAGAATTTTTTTTCCAAGGGCTAAAGGGTATCAATCACAATTTAACCAAAAATATATAATCTTTGGGATTACCCTGTAAAAAATAATGATCCCGCACAGCCACTTGTCACTTTCATCCATAAGACATCTATAAACACGTATAAGTTTTAAAATGATCCATTACCCGTTAGTAGTCGCTAGTTGGTCGATTTGCCGCCCATACTTCAGTTTTTTCAGATTTTTTTATTCAATAGCCACCAAAAATTTTTAGAAGTGACATTTGATATACAGAAAACGCAAATAAAATCGATTTGACGTCGATCACATCACTTCTTAAAATTATTGGTGACAGTTAAATAAAAAGTTCGCAATCTGTAATAGGTGGCGCTGTCGATAGCGACTACTAACGGGTTAAACTTCTATGGATATCCTACAGATATCTATTAACACGATAAATGTCACTCTTTTTTACATCCATTAGATGTCTGTTACATATCCGATAAATCTCCATATATCCAATAATTGGACTTGTTAGATCTAATAAGATATTGAAAATATCTAAATCTTGTTTTGATATAACGTGTTACATCTACTAGACATTGTAAAAGGCACGTCTAAATTTCGTCTGTATTTAAACATCTAATAAATATTTATAATTAGTGCAGGATAACCAGGATTTTTAGATACTTTGTACCTTTTTTTTTGGATCATTTCGGTGTAATTTAGATATCTAATGGATACCAGTGTCTGTATGGGATTTAAATAAGTTGTAGCTATGGTATATGATTATGAGCTTTCTTTTAATTATAGATGTAAATTTATGGGAGAATTGCACTTACATTAGCGAAGATATAAAGGTTTCTTTAACAACGTCGAGAATTTTTCGTACTTTTTTTTTTGTTTAAAACATGCAGGATTTTAAAACCAAAGCAATGTCACGTTTAGAAAACTTGACATACTACAATAGACGCAACGTACTTCAATCAGAATATTAAAAATATCAAATATCTGATTAAATATGAGCATTTTTACACGAAATATGAGTGTGTGCCTTATGTCCCTGGCTGTTCATCGATTCAAAATGAAAATATTTGTAAAAATCCTCAGCGTTTTGTACCTTTTTGAAAGTACTTAAAAATCAACCTCTCTGTCAACGAAAACTTTCTGAGTTTTTAACGATATTTGCTTGGATTTTTTTTTTTTTTTTTTTTTTTTTTTAAAGTTAGTCTATACACATTTGTCTAATAAATTATGTGAAAGGAATTTCGCTACCGGTTGCGCACGCGCAGTTAAAAATTATTTAATTAAATACTCATATTTCATCAGCTATTTGACATTTTTATATTCTGAATGCAGTACACTCAGTCTAATTACTACGGCAAGTTTTTCTAAAAGTGTCATTGCTTTGTTTTTAAAACTCTGCGCCTGCATGTTATAAGCACAAAGATACGAACACTTATCGACGTTATTAAAGAAACATTTATAGATTCGTTATTACAAGTACAATTCTCACGTAATTCATATTTATAATTAAAAAATAGTCATAATCATCTAATATAGCTACAACTCATTCAAAGAAGATTTTTTACAGGATGATTCCCAAAATTATATATTTTTTGGTAAATTTGTGGCTCATCCTCTTTTTGCCTTCAGGACAAAACTTCCACTGTAATGAATGAGATATATCATGCTCTTTGTACCAGTGACGGATTTAAGAGGGGGGGGGGCTAGGGGGCTCAAGTTCCCCCTCCCCCAAAACCACTGACATTCACAATTGAATATTACAATGATAAATTTTTCATTGATCTGGAATAGCATCTTGAAAAATCTTAGCCCCCCCCCCCCCCAAAAAAAAAAAGTTAAGTTCTGGATCCGCCACTGCTTTGTACCCTAAAGTTTCCACAGAATCCCTGAAATATTTGCATTGTTGCCAACATTTTAACACTTTCGCGACCGCACGATTTTGTCTTTTTAACAGTAAGGTCCGACTGTGAGCATTATTCTCCTAAGTTACTACATTTGAGAACAAAATTTTCTTTAGAAATGAATATACATTATAATTATACTCTTTCTAATTAGAGAATTTATATCCATAGTAGATTGATTGTAGCAATATGAATATTGGGTATATTTTAAAAAAATAAATAACATACAAATTGCAAAAGAAACGCCCACTGGTGACATTACAGATTTTTAAATGACGTGAATCTACGTCAGCTCAGCGGTCGCGAAATTATTAATTTATTCCGAAGCTTTTTTAGCTCCGCCTTTAATCCGCATCACTTTATTTATAGAATACTTTTCTCCAATATATAACTACGATAAAATAAGAAAAAAATACTCTTAAGAAAAAGGTGGTATGAAATAAAGGCGAGGCTAAAATGCTCCGGAATAAATTAAAATGTTGGCATCTTTGCATTTGTACAGATATTAGAAAAAAAAAAAAAAAAAAAAAAAAAAAAAAAAAAAACATCTAGACAGCTTAGCTATTCCAGGGATGGAACACGGGCGCAGAATTCATACCACTATCAATATAAGAAAATTTTCTATCTCTTGAATCAACGTTATTATAGCAGGAGAAATTTCTTAAACAGATTCCGGTATGAATTCTGAGCCCGTGTTCCATCCCTGCTATTCTCATCCGTCCTTAGCAATTGTTCACTAGCGTATATAGGTTACTTATGCTATAAGTTGCTTCATTCATGGTCATATTTGTAGACTAACACGTTGATTAAAAATAAATAATTGATTAAAATAAATATTTCTGATTATATCTAGGATCGATTCTTTAACAAAAACGATTTAATTACAAAAAAATTAACTTAATTTTAAGAAACGAAATCAAACGCAATTATAAGTGCAATAAAAGAATCAATTGATGCAAAAGAACTTAGTTATTCAAAAACGGTGTTAAATTCTTTTCTTTAAGAATTTATATGTGCTGAGAATTACAAAATTAAAATTTTAAAATTTTAACAGTTCTATAAATAATATTTAACTCTAGAATTTTCATACTATAAACATTTTTATTTTAATAAGATTTTCTTTACAAACTTTAAGCTCTTATAGTTCTATTAGTTTTACAGTCAATAATATAAATTCCTTTTATTACTTTTATTCTGTCTCTTTTTAAGTCTCACATGATATTGAAAAAAATATTGATAATTTGGCTGTTAAATATACAGGAGATTGATAGATTGACAGGTAGCCATGCATATGTATCTACTTGTGGGAATGTGGAAGCAGTTTCCCCTATGTAATATTTAGTGTAAAAAATGTTTGAGTCAATTGAAATTTTTCTTTTTAATACTTTAACAATGGAAACTTATTTTTAAAAAAGTATAATAATAATAATAATAATAATAATAAAAGAAAAAAGAAAGGAAAAGAATAGAATAGAAAAATAAAACAAAATAAACAAAAAATAATGTGTTAAAGCTTAGGCTTGCTCATCTATTGTTTGTTAAATAATCTACGCTTTTAACTTTCAAAACTAAAAAAGAAAATGAAAGAATATAACTAATTTCATGTGGCAAGGTTTTATCTTGGACAACACTAACGATTTTTTCAATACTTTCATTATATATTACGATGCATTCGAGAATATATATATTTATTGATCTTTTGACACAGCATCTTTTAGATCCGTGGTCATAAAGTAATTATACGCTTTGATATGTTTTATCAAAATAAAATAAAATTCAAAGTTCGATAATTCTTTTTAAAAACTGTGAATGACTTTTGTTTATTAAGTTCATAATCTCTATTGGAAATCTCACTTTATTGATTTTGTTTCAAATTTTTATGTTATTTCATTTTAACTTTATTGTATTTAAACAATACATTAAACAATGTTCTGGCTTAAAGTAATATATTTTATCAATATTTATCTTAATTATGTTTAAAAAAAAAAAAAAAACCCTTAATTAAAATACAGGGTCATCCAAAAGTCACAGAAAAAAAGAATAAAAAAATATATTATCAAAAATATATTGACCGTAGCACTATGCAACTCTTTCAGAGGCAAGTCTCATTTTTACGTATAATAAAAGATGTGTGCGTGTTTGTGTATTTAACCCTTTGCTGGTCCTATTTAATTTCACTTCTCTCGTCAGTGTTGCCAAATTTAGGGACTTTTTTATTCAATATCCACCACTAAATTTTAACTGTAACAGTTGTATAATTAGTTCGAAGGTTACCTGACCATTATGTATATAAAATACCACACATCAAATTTATTGGTGGTAATTGAATAAAAGAGTCCTTAAGTTTGGCAATACTGTATGCAGCTTTAGGGCGCCAGCAAAGGATTAAACTTAAAAACTTCTTCACACACTATTTAAAAAAAGGGGACTGCTGGTTTCGAAAGGACACTGCCTTCCTTCTTCAATTGCAAAAAACACGTTCTAATACCTAGGTGGCAAAAGTAAGACTGAAACACAGGGATAAATCCAAGGATCAACTCAACCAGCTATTAGAACAGCTGCATGCAACAACCAAATAGAAGAGAACAGAACAAGAAAAAAGAAAAGAAAAGAAAAAAAGAAAAAAAAAATGAAAGTTTTTTTTTTTTTTTTTTTTTTTTTTTTTTTTTTACTGTTATTATTAATTTAATTAATTAATTTTTTATTTAATTATTTTTTTTAATTCATTATTATTTTTTATTGCAACTTTTAAATTTATTTATTTATTTATCAAAAAGAAAGTTATTTAGTGGAACTAAATAGCTTTTTCCAAATTAAAGACCACAAGATGGGATCAGATTTTTCATTACAATTTTATCAGGTTTAAGATAGACAGATAAATTTTCTAGGATATCTAATACAGAAACACGTTTGGCATTAAAGATAATTTTGGCTTGCTGAAAATTAAAACTACTGTCAGATTCCCAACAATGTTTTGCAATGGAAGATTTAGAAATTTCTTGCTTAGTGGCATACCGAGAATTCTCACAGAAACAATGTTCAAGATTTCTTTTAGTGTGACCTATGTAAGACAAATAGTAATTTTTCGAAGGGACATTATAGGTACTCCACTTATAATGCTCGGGAACAGGGATTCAGTTGTAGGAAATTAAAGTTTATATATTAACAGATTTTGAAAAAAAAAAAAAAAACGCGAAAATTAAAACGTTTTAAAACTTTGGCTAATTAAAAACATAGATGAGGGTTTAAAAATAAAGAAGGCAACAGGGTTAATGGGTTTTGATTTTAGCTACCATAAAAAGAGTAGAATAACAAGTTGGTCAACTGAACTTTTAAAGATCTTTATCAGTAACGGAGGAGGATAAAACTCTTTTAACAGTACAGACTTATAGACTTCTTTAAAAGAAGAAGTCTCAGAAGAAAAAAAAAAGGGGGGGGGGGGGCACAATACACATATATTTAAAAACTGACGATTTTCTGATTAACCGGGTGATTTGAAAAAGCGTGGGGGAAGGTTGGAAACGGAGAAGGGTTTTCTTATACACAGAAGTTTTAAAATAAAAATCATTCTTAGTAACTCACGCATCAAAAAAGGGAAGTTGATTACAATTCTCTAACTCGAATGTAAACCGAATATGGGGATCAATAGAATTCGCAGTTTAAAGAATGACAAAAATATTTAAAGGATTTTCAATAAGAATGAAAATGTAGTCCACGTAACGCTTCCAACATTTTAAAATTTAACATTATTAATAATTTTTCCTCGAAATGAAACATATAAATATCAACAAGAATTGAGATAAAGGATTACTCATAATCAAACCATTGCGCTGTTTATAAAATTTGCTATTAAATTAACAAGTAGTTTAGTTTAATTAGGTTAATAAACTCTTTGATTTCAATGGCAGAATAAGGAAATACGCGTAACCATTTTTCTTAGCAATTAAGTGCACCTTCAGTAGGTATATTAGTAAATGAGGATTTCACATTAAGAGATAACATGGAACAATTTACAGGATTCAGACTACATAACTTATTAACAAAATCATTGGCAATTTTTATCGTATGACTATTAGTGTTAAAGGGAGAAAAACAGAAGCTAAAATTTTTGAGAAAGAATAAGTGAAAGTACCAATGTTCGATGCAATAAGCCCGAGGGAAAATTATTTTTATGAACTTTATGAACATTATTTTTATGAACGAGCCCAAATGGCTGAAGAAGGGAAAACAGGATATTTAGTATTATCATTAAGAACAATATATTTCTTAACAGCTTATGAATAGAAGTGAAAAGGGGCTTCATTTGGTCTTTTTTAATTTCAGTATAAGGTCCTTCAAATAAAAGGGAGTTAACTCTATCAACATATTATGTTTCATAATCAACATATTATATTTCATAATCAAAATTTTATTTATGAAAACAATCTGACCACCTTTATCGGCTTTAATAACAATTAGATTTTGATTAGATTTAAGTTCTCTAAATGCAACCATCTCAGAATTTAAAAGATTAGATTTATAATTTGAAGTATCGGAAGAAATACAATCAGCAAGGATATGGCGCAGAGATTCTTTTTTAAATGAGAAATTTTACTGAATTTTAAGAAAGCTTTAATGGGCTTTTAAATTAATTTAGAAATGGATGGTTTACAAGATTCGGAAAAATTAAGCCACGTTCTAACACTTTATTTTGTTGAGAAAATTAACAAACTGCCCGAATAAAATTTCATTGGTATTCTGTCTTTTCAGAACTTAACTGCTCAACAAAATAAAGTGTTAGGACTGGCTTAAAATTTTCCCAATCTTGTAAACCATCCATTTCTAAATTAATCGCTCCCAATTTATGCATTGTTAGTGATTTATGCATTGTTATTTTCTATAAAAAAATAAAGGTTTTATAGGAAAAAAAAAAAGAGCACCACTGCAAGTTGTTTCCAAATTGCCTTTTGTTAAACCAGGAGTGATTATTTCAAAGTTTCTGCTATATTCTGAGAAAATGTAAACCTACTCTGTGATTTTTCTGTTAAACAGTGCTAACTTTAGCTTTTTTGGCAACTGGAAAATTTCTAGAATGATTTTTATTTCTCTTAGTTATTAAAAATTGTTATAGAAAGATGTACAAAATTTCCGGTAACCAAAATATGCTAAAGTTGGCAACTATGGAAAAAGCAGAGTTGCCAACTTTTATAATTTATCCAGGAGCATACTTAGCCCCACCTTTATTTAAAACCCCTTTACTTTTTAGGATAATTTTCTCTAATGTAACTACGGTAAAATAAGTAAAAATTACTCTTAAAAAATAAGTGGTATGGAAAAAAGGCAGGGCTAACAAAGCTCCTGAATAAATTATAAAAGTTAGCAACTCTTAAAAAGTTAGAGTCATATACTATTTTCGTGATTTTCACTATAATAATTAATGTCGTTTGTTTTTTATAATGTTTTTCCTCTTGTAGAAAGGAGTTAAAAAAAAAAAAAAAAAGCTTTTCTTTTCCAGATATCTAATTTCTAATAGAATTCTGAGGTTCCCAAATTGCATATTCTTCTACAGTAAAAAAAAACTTTTTTATCTCGTGGTTTTCTCAGAAACTTCTTTGAAAATGGTTTATTAAGCCCCCAAATTGATCCTTCGATTACATCGACCATGTCTGGAACCTTAGTGTATCGACCTAACAACAGCACCAATACCGTATTTTTTTTTATATTGTTTTCATATGATTTAGGCATACTTGCCAACATCCTCATTAACATTTCGTAGTGTCGTTAGTCCCGCCCTTTTTTTCACACCAGTGATTTTTTAGAGTAAGATTCACAAAATGGAATCACGATTAAATAAGAAAGAAAATTCTGTAAAAAAATGCAGGTAATGTAAGTAAAGGCGGGGGTTTAAATGTAAGTAAAGGCGGGGCTAACGATAATACAGAATATTAATTAGTATGCATACCTGCCAATATTTTAATTTATTCCGGAGTATTTTTAGCCCCGCCTTTATTTCGCACCACTTATTTTTTTAAAGAATTTTTTTCTTATTTTATCGAAGTTATATGTTGAAGAAAATTTTTCTATAAATAAAGTGGTGCGAAATAAAGGCGGGGCTAAAAGTACTCCGGAATAAATTAAAATATTGGCAGCTATGAGTATGTTGGCAAGTATGGATTTAGGCGTGAAGTACAAATGAAAATTGATTCTTCTACAAGGGTTTTTTTTAAGGGAATTTTGGGGGGTAGGAAATTTACGCTCTCGTTGCTTCTGCTATTTTTACTTATTAATCCCTATTCTATTTAACCACGATACATTACTAAAAATGTACGATACAGATTTCTGTAGAAAAATAGTGGTAGCAAAAATGACGGTAATTTCAAATCCCTTTAACCCTTTGCGGCGCAAGACAATTCGGATCATTTAAATTATGCTGAAACCGGAATTCATCAACTAAATTAAATCAAAGAAATTTTAAATTTTAAGGTTAAAAAAAACGGCTTTTTCTGATATGTTATAAACGTAAATTTTTGCTAAAAAATTTCCGGGATGAATTTTTTCAGCTGGATCTTAAATTTTGCGTCCTCGCAGCGAGGACAGCGCGCGTTAAGGGGTTAAGTGTCCTAAAAAAAGGGAGGAGTATACGACTCCTGCTTTTATAATGGTAAGATTTTCTATGAACTTCTAAACCTGCATAATACCCGATCAATGGTTTTTCATAAAATTAATTGATTTTGCTTTCTATAACGTTTTTCCAACTAAGAAAAGCGGATTACCAGCAGAAACTAATTTCTGAGGGATAAGTATATGTCAGATACATTGTAAGCTCGAATAACGATAATCTTATATTTTCATCGAAATCCTTAGACGTGTATCTTAGGAAAGCCAGGAAATATAAAAATGTAAACAGTGTAAGTTTATTTAGTAAAGTATCTAATCAGAACGTTAGGTTATTTTAATTCTACATTCATAATTTTCTTTTATTAAAATAAATAATCAACTTATGTTTTAATTTTTTTAATATCCGTTTAAAATGAAAAAGACCAATTTTTTTTTTTTTTTTTTTCGAATATTTTAATTTATAAACATATGCTATTTTATTATGTGACTCTGTTAAATTTTACTTGATATTTTTTTCTGTTGCCATCGTTACAGATAGAGGTATGATAATTTGCAGTAGGATGTAGATAATACCCATTTAAGTGGAGAAACTTTACATTCAGTTGAGAAGTATTGTATGGAATTTTTTATTAGAAGAAAAAGAAAAAAGAAAGAAAAAGAAAAAAAAAAAAAAACTTTTTCACTACGATTCGTTTTCCAATTCTAGTTGTAAACAAACAAGGACGATTCTATTCAAGGAATAGTTTTGTTTTTGTTTGTTTAAGACTCGAATCCGACAACGAACAGTCTCTAGATTTTCTAACTCTACATTTTCAGATTAGTTATTTTTGCCTTAATTTATTCCAAATTTATTTTTTGTTAAACAAAAAATAAATTTCTGTTAATCAAAAAAATAACTAAATAAAACAAAAATATTTATAATGAAATAATGGTGTTAAAGAATTCGAAGGATTATCAATTACGATAGTTAAATAATATACGCCAAAATTTTATTTAATTTCGGTGCATTGTTAGTACCCGCTTTCATTCATACTAATTTTCATGATGCCATCTTTCCTCTTGTGGGGTTTGCGTGGTTGCAAACTCCATCTTAATTAACTAATTGATTAACTAGCTACTAAATAGGTAACTGAACAGCACTAGAATTGGATATAAATTATAAATAAGCCTTTTATTTGAACCTAAATCAGGGGGGATTATTTGTTCTCGGAACTCAATCAAATAATTAAATAAATGAACAATTTAGAGAAATATAGATCTTAAATCTCACCCAGCAGAAGTAGTGGAAACTCAGAGAACATCGCTCAGTTGACTTGCTGAACTATGCTCACTTCAGAATTGACGGCAGGATTCCCTTTTCCGACAATTCCTTTCATGCAACTTAAATCATCTATACACCGTAACCCTCGCCAACTTAGAAAATTCCACTATCGGATAACTTCGCACTAGCATAAGAATCTAGCCTCATCCACACCACACCTCTACAGCAATACCTCGATATTTATTCTTAATCCAACCACTTCCAACCTTTTCACTTAGCAAAACTTCAAAACCCTGTTCAAGTCCACTTTACACTCCGCAAGTTGCTTTCTCCGTTGCAGCTCTATATCGACGCAAAATCGTCCAGACTTTATCGGAAACTTCCCAGACCGCTTGCGTCGACCTTCCTAAACTTTCATCTATGGCGTCGCTGGGAGTCGCTGGATTCAGCTCAATTTTAAAACAGTGACGACCTTCCATGGTCTTAGTCTTACACTCTTATTTAATTGTAAGTAGATATTGTTGAAAATTTTTCTACAAACAAAATGGAGGGGGAAAAGGGCTGGTACGAACGATTCTTTGGAATGAATTAAATTATTGGCATGCCTGTTAAAATACTAAGAAATTAAAAAGATAAAAAATACTATTATTATTATTATTATTACTATGCATACAAAATTCTGTTTTATATTATTAAAATCAATTTTGCAAGCATTTTTAATAGTTATTTATTTATTTATTTATTAAAAAAAAAAAAAAATAGCAATATCATAATGGCTTAAAATGTTGGTCCAGTTGACAAGAAAGTTTCATTTCAGCCTTCAAAGAATTTAAAGGAGGCTGACAGTTGTTTTCGAGCATATCTCAAATATATTGATTCTAGTTTTTTTTTTTTTTTTTTTTTTTTTTTTTTTTTCTCCTTGTCATCCATGTTGAAATTTTAAGGAAACAAAAACATATTTTCAAAATTTCAAAATTTCCATTTTGGAAAACACATCGATACAATACTTTAAAATATTTTGTAAATATTTTTAATAATTAAATGTATGAAGATACTCATTTTTTGTTCATTGTAAAATTATTATTTCCGAAAGATACATCATAGATGTAATGTATTTGTTATAATCTAAAATCCCTTTCCTTTAAAACTCACTTTACAGTGAAAAGCGCAATTTTATTGATGAAGAAATAAATGTATCTGAATATTTACCTATTCAATTTATCGTTGTGAAACTAGATTACCATATATAGCTGATACTCGTACATTTATATCATATCACTATATACTCTGGAGTAATTGCTAATGCTTGTCATAAATACACCTGAGATATTTAAGATATCCTCTCTGAACGACGTATATAAGATATCTTCAACGAGCGTGCGTTGAAATAAATAATTTAGATGATCATAAATTGATATAACCATACGCGATTCAGGCAATTAGATATAAAAGCTTACTAGATCATATTTTAAAATAGTAACTGAAATTAAAAACGGTACAATATCGATAAATAAATAAATAAGGGAAAAAACTCATATCTCCTACATATAATTCAATGGATTATTTAAAGTATATGGTTTTAAAACATTTCAGCCTACATTAGGTATTAAAATATCCGCAATATATTAATTTGCAACACAAAAAGTATATTTCGCACTTCTTGTGAATACTTCAAACAATTTATTTGGAAAAAGTAATACTCTTTATGCTTCTGTGAAATTATTATGTAACATATTGACTCTTCTATAGGATCGTCTATAGAGACAGTTCTGATAAGTATAATCCATCAAATGGTTGTATTTAAACTTCTGCTATATATATATACAAAGGGCATTCCATAAAAAAAGAGAGTAAATTCATAAAAAATCAAGAAATATATATACAGCAAAAAAAAAAAGAAAAAAATCATTTTCAAAATATCTTCCTTCTAATGATATGCAACGGTCCCATCTTTCAACGCACTCTTCAAAACAAGTAAGCCTTTTCTGGGAGCTGCTACAAAGACCTCTATACTGCTGAAATAACTTAAGAATCTGTATTAAATTTTCTGCCACGGCGCTTCTCCTTCAACATCAGAAACAACCAGAAATCGTTTTAGTGCGAGATTTGGACTGTACGGGGGATGAGGCATAATTTTAATATTGCATTTACTAAGATATTGTTGAATAGTAGAAGCGCTATCTGGAACAAATATGGCGAAGCTAATTTGTTGCGTAGAATGCAAAATTTCGACGTGTTCGAAATGTTAGTTGACGCCGCTATCTCCTCACATGCCATTCGCCGATTTTCTTGCAAGGTTGCCCCACAGTATTAGCATTTCGATTATTCACAATACTTTCTGTTCGGCCAGGCTTAGGAGTCAGTTCTGCGGGAAAACGTCTTCTTTGGAAATCACAATGCCATTTAAAAATAGTAGACTCACCAAAATATTTGTCTTTGTAAGCTTCATTCATTAACTGAACTATTTCCGGAGCTGTTTTGCCCAAACGACAGCAAAATTTTAAGGCACAGCGTATATCGTGTTTTAACTATGAATCACTTACATCTATTTCTGTAGGGCAAATAAATGAAGTTCTTTAAACAAGCACGAAACAAGGAATATAAAATCGTCTGCTTCGTTTACAATAATTATAAAATTTATGTTAAGAAACAATTTTGAAAAAAATTACCTGCATTTTTATTTTTTAGTTTTGCGGTGTTGCCACTACGGAATAAAATAACTTTCAATTTTTATGGAATGCCATTTATAAATAAAATGCTACTAAAATGGGAACTGCATTGCCACCATTTCTAAATTATATGAATGTTTCTTGGAATGCGCTCAAAAAATGAAAAAAAAAAAAAGCAAATTCGAAAAAACGTTTAGCGAGTAGCGTTTAACTGAAAAACCGTGGTAAATTTTACAAAAGAAATTATCCACACTGGTCTAATACTAATTAATATATGTTAAAATATATATGCATTTCCTATACGCCATTTCCTTCGTTACTTTTTCCGTTTTCCTATGCAAAATGTCATTTAATGGATATTTGTTAAACGCATATATATATATATTTTAACTTCTTAAGTGCATCTTATGAGACACCCACATACCAAATTTAATAGCAACGCGTTTGTCTGTCTTAACTGCCGGTGGAGGTTTATAGCGGAAATTTAATTAGAACCAATATATAAACAAATGAAACAAATTTGTACGGACGTAACTTTATTTACCACTGCGTTAAATCGTGAATGGTTGTTGCAAAATGTCGCAGTCATAATAGTTTTGATTTCATTAAACCACATATTATCTATATATGTGACGAAAAAAATATTCAGCCTCGTTGTAATACTTAGTATAAACATTCAGCAGTAAAATGAAAGTATAGTTGCCATCTTAGTAAATTTTAGTTACCAAACAATTTATATAAAATCTTTTACTTTACTTCGTCAGTGAAAACCGTTGCAGTTCACTGATTAAATAAAATAAATATTTCTATAAAATTTTTCCGGTAGCTATCAAATGCTAAGTTGGCAACTATGGCTGTAAGAAAATATTACGAAATATGAAACTTCTTAAAAATGAAATGAGGGGTATTTTGAGTTTAATTACGTAGTTATAAATAGTAATATTAGAGGTTACAGTTTTAGCGATACTTATACAATAGAAGTGTCTAAGACAGTAATTCTGAATTTAGTAAGGTAGAATACTCTAAACGAATAAGACTTCGAAGATACTTTTATGAAGTAACAAAAAAAATAAAAAATAAAAATTTTAATTAAAAAGGATGATAAAATTAATAGTGAATGGGAAAATATTACAGATAACAACAAATATACCTTTATTTCCTGTTGCGTAAGCAAGTTACTAACTTCTATGTAGCTCCCTACTGTTTTTTATGTTGAAACAAAGCGCAATTGCAATATAAATATGTTTGAAAGGGAAAAAAAAATTATGGAACACTGGGAGATTTACATACTAAATAATAATAATAATCATAATATTTGGGCTTCTTCACTTAGTTCCAATATCCAAAATTTAAATTTCTTCAATAGAAATTTTACTGAGGAATGCAACCAATCATCAAGATATTTTTCAACATATCCTAGGAGCCTTTCGCAGATTAGGCAACTGCTTGGAAATTTTATATTATGTAATATTATAAAAATGAAATAAGTAATAAATGATTACAGTTTTAATTTTTATATAGCGTATTTAAAATTTCATTCTTTTAATCCACACTGTTAAAAATTTCTGTAAATTTAACGTAAATATTTATCCAGAATCTCTGTAAATTTACAGTATTTCTTAGTTAAAAGTGAATTATCGAGATTATTAACCTTTATTCTGTATGTTTACGTAATTTTATTATTTAATTTTTTAATTAAAATTAAAAATGACTGTTTCTACTTTAGAAAAAGCATTCCAAGTTCGAAATATATTCTCACCAATAACTAATTAAATCAATATTAGTTATTAAAATGAAAGTATAAAATAAGTTTTTTAACATATCCGTTTATTTTTTCTCTGTACTTTTACGCAAGACATAAGATAATAAATTACACAGAGTTTTCTGTTGAAATTTTTATCAGTGCAGTTTAACTTGACTTTTTTTTTTTTTTTTTTTTAAACTTGTTTTTAATTTGTTACTAGAAATATATGGTGACAAATTAGTCACACACAATCGATCTGTTGGTATATGTTATTTAAAACTCAAAAGTTAAAGATTGAAATAGAATCGTATATCAGCCAAAAACAAAAAATAAGTTCTGTATATATTGCTTACAAATAGCCGTGCGCACAATTATGAAATTAGGACCAGAGGCTAGTTTTTAACGAAAACGTAAATACTCTGACGTGTGTTTATTATTATTATTATATACATATATTAAATAATTAACCAAAAATATTTTCTAAGTTATTATTAGAATGTCACTAAATAAAAACAAATATACTTAAACTATTAAATTATTATTATTATTATTATTATTATTTTGATAAGAAATAATTAAATGATAAGACCACCTTAAAAAAACACTGAACTTGAGTTTTTGCCAATCTTCCCATAGTTTCCTGAAATATTGTTATATTCCTATTAAATTTTCACAACTGTTTTGACATATCAATATTACAAGCGAGCGCTGCTACTCCAGGTGGTTGTACAACAGCAATAGTGGAATGCTGACTTGAAAGGGTATGTTGATTGCTTCGATGACCTAAGATATAATTTGGTTATTTTGTCTTGTTTCAAAATTAAATGCTTGAATTTTCATATTACTTCCGGGGAATTTCTACACAACGGCAGTAGTACAAAATATTTTTTAATTAAAAGGTTTCTCATTATCTACTAACCAGGGGCAAGTTGGGGTTCAGAAAACTATAGAAGCGCCGAAGCAAAGCGCTTCCAAAAGCAGAGGAAGAATTAATTCAGTCTTCCGAAGAGGCGACGTTACTTGATTACTATTTCAAAATCTTAAATAGGGGAAGCGATGCTTCTATCGCTGGCATGGACGCTTCGCCACTGCTACTAACTTAGACTAAAGATACGAACACCAGAAGTTATCTATAAAAGCGAATAATTACTGTATAAAAGGCCACGCAATTTCTCCAACCGAAATGGGAGAGTTTGTGCATTTACTACCGAGGAGAAATTGTGCTTTGATTCTATTAAATTCTATAGTAAAAGAGATTACGCAGGTCTTTGGTAATGACAAGACAATTAGGATAGGTTTATTGAAAGTTTGGAACTGCACCAGAAAAGAATTTCGTCAAGTGACTGGACTAGTTTAAATCATTCGAGACTGCGTATATTTTTGGAAACCGTCACCAGAATCCGAAACTGGACCTGTTTTAGAAATGGCAACGATCAACAAAAGCCACACCACTGGTTAGATTTACCTCTTGAGTGCCAATGTTAGCCTATCGAAAGTTTCTCGCAAGTTATTTATTTTTTATTTATTTTTATTTTTTATCTGTTTGTTTTACAATATTTTCAAGTACGATGCTCAGATTTTGTGCAGCTGTCGGCTGCTTAAACAGAAGAGATGAAACTGAATGGAAAAAAAAAATTGCATATAGATATCAGCGTTCTCAAATTTCTTTTTAAGTACTATAATCGTCTAAATTTCAATAAAATAAAGTAGATTAAATCAATGTAAATTTTTTAGAAGTTGAAACAAGAAGGTTTCTACCAAGTGCAATCTAGGTTTTGTGCTTTGAACACTTTTGTGCGGAAGAATTTGAGAAAATAACTTTAATAAATAATAAACGCATGGCTGATTCTAAACTTAAAAGTAGGCAGAACCAGCGATACATATCACTGGACACGGTGCGCTACCCGTCTTTCTGGCTCGGAAAAGCGTTGTACACACGGTGTACAATTCGTTTTGAATGGGTTAAATGTTGCAGGTGGTTGCACGAAAGCTGCGCAAATTAACTGCAACGAGCAAAAATAAATGTAACGATTTTAGACAACTACAGATTATGTCAGCAAACAAGAAACCATTCGAACGGTAAAAGGAAATATTTAAGTTAAACGTGTATTTTAATGTTCTTTTGTAATCTTATCTAAATTTGTTCTTTTTTTTTCAGATTCTATAAATTTTTTACTTTGAATTTTTTTTTTTTTTTTTAATTATTTGTATATTTCTTTTACGTTTCTGATATTTTAATTATTAAATTGAAATATCCACTCCTAATCAAATATATTTGTTTTCAAATACCTGACAACAATGTCATTTAAATACAATTATTAATGTCAACGATTTGATTGATGCTATAATTAAGGGCAATCTCTCTTACAAATGCGCGCAATCACGCTTACCCTGTAAGGAGAAATTGCGCGAAATAGCTCTCTTGAATTTATTACAGCCGTTACTTTAACTTACAGCATAAAAACAAAATAGCCATGAAAATGCGTAAAAAAAAAAAAAAAAAAAAAAATGAATTCAGAATTATTCGACAATATCTTGTAAAAAATTAATATTTTGATTTTTTTATATCATTTTGTTGAATTATGCGCAAACTCTCCAAGCTTTACCTGATATATTGCATAATATTACAAAAAACGTGCTATTACGTGAATCTATATTAATTAAAAAATGTAATAAAAATATATCATATAAGATACAATAATGTTAATCAAGAAACAGCAGCTTCAATTCAAATATAGATTTTGTATTCAGTAATTTTATTGAAATTTTTAAACAGTTTAAAAATTTAACTCAATCGTCCAAAGCTGTTTTTTGTTTTTTATTCTCAGTGCCTGGAAGCGGTGTTAATCCCTCAAGATTTTAGTTATGAATTTTTTATTGCTTTAAAAACATATCGAACGAAAATGCCATAAAGCTATAATTGGCTTTATAAGGTAATTATCAAATTTATCATGTAGACCACTGTCAATTTTATTCCAAATGTGTAACTTTAAGTTTTTTTTTTTTTTTTAAATCACATAAACTCTGTTTGTAAAGATTTTTGCACTTTAACAACAATAAACTGCGAAGCTTTGCACATGTATGTCCTTATTTCTAAGAAAGTATCCCCCCCCCCCCAACCTCAAGAAAAAATAAATAAAAAAGAGTGGATGTGAAAAGTTACCTTTCTAAAACAAACGTAGAATCTTGAAGCATAACAAAAAAATTAACATCGCATATGTTGCTATGAAAACTTATGTCATTTAAATAAAACATGTATGTTGTGGACACCATCAGTTTCTTTTTCCATATCATTTTATATAAAAGCGCTACGCACCGGTTAATATTAACGAATATTTAAACGTAGTCACTCCCAATAACGATTTTATATTGTAGTTTGATGAAATTTTAACGAGCAAATGCTGAAATGTAACCATATAGAAAAACGAAGAAGGTAACTAATATCAGCACCACTTGTCAGATGATGTACAGTCAAATTAAGTGCACCGATAATTAAGTATACCGATATGCACCAAAATTGAATCAGTATAGTTTATTAGAATACACTTCTCACCTATGATATTTTGTAGAATTATACACAATAGAAATTGAGATATAGCCCTCCAGTAAATGGCAGAAATTGGAGCATAAAAACGCTATATGTTAGATATTTTACAGAAAAAGTTGACCGGTATTAATTTGTGTCATGGTACATCTAAATGTATATTTTTATGATAATCTCGTGCGTTAGTTCTTCAGCTAGAGCTGCCACAATATTTTTATCACACATACAAACGGGCATTTTATAAAGATGGCCAAAATGTGTTCAGACTATCTCAAAACGTGCAAATGTTTTGAAAACAGGCAAAAGAAAAATTTTTACGATTTTAATACATAGAAGAAAAAAAATTTAAATTTAAAATAATAAAATAATTCTATGGAATATCAAAGTAGATAACATTTCATAATGGTTGAAAAGAAAAGTTTACAGATTCTTTAATGAAAAAATATTGTCCGTCTAAGAAAAGTTTATGCTTGTCTGTTAACATAACATCTTTTAACATAAATTACGTTGCATACCATCAAATTTTAGCTACTTGAATGATGAAAAATTTTTCTTTTATAAGGTGTTGTGAATAAAATCCTGCTTTTCACATATAACGTAAGAGAAATTAGAAATTCTAGTAGCGACTTCCTTTCCTTTAAATAATTTATTTTATTTTTTCCGACAGGAGCAGTCTGAAAGTGAATTTTTTAAAGCTAAAAAAAGTACAAATTTCTCTAAACTTGTTCAAAATTTTAAAAGTTTTAAATTTGTCTGAAACTCATTATATAAATGTAGAAGAGGAGACACATAACTTAAAAAACAACCTCCATTTATATTGTTTTTAAAAGAATGAAAAGAAAAATAGCTAGTTATGTATTTGAAGATGTGAGGAGAAGCTAAATGATATGATAAAAGTGAAATCTTTTTCAAGTTGTGTTTTTAACGTAATTTAGGTTACATGTACTTTTATCAGATAAAATGTATGAAACCTAACTTATGTTAAAAAATGTAGCTTGTAAAAGATTTAACTCTAATTAATTTTGCTTGAATAAATGAAGACATAAAATTATCAATATTAAATATAGTATTAATATTGAGGTAAAAAAAAAATAATAAAAATAAAAATAAATCTGTGGTTTCATAATAACTGTTTATGATTCCTTCCCAAAATATGTTGGGCCCACCACCGGCTGAGAGGTTCTATCCTAAAGACTGGTAAGACATGTGGTATCGGGTTCGATCCTAGATAGTGCTTGTCGGCCTAGTCGTTTGAAATTTGTCGTGGTTTTCTCCAAAACTTGCATAAATACGCGCTAGAAACTTTTAGAAATACCACCATGGAGGGTCTCTTCAGGTCTAGGATCCCAGTGCAGTCAATCGGATTTAATTCTAATACCAAAAGTATGTTATGGTATAAGGCTTGATTCCGCCTGTTTTCCGACTCTTCTACTACTGTATTTATATAGCAATAGTTATCTTATCTATCTGATCGTAAATACAATAGAGTATTACAATATAAATATAGTGGTGAGAGAAACCTGATAAAAGGCAGAACCGCATCATGCATGGTAATGTAAGTTTTTATGCAGTAATAAAAAACATATTTTAAATTAGACATCAGGTAGGTATATAAAATAATTTCTTTAGAAACTAACCATGAGAGACAAAAAAAAAAAAAAAAAAAAAAAAAAGTTCACATAATGTATAACTGCAACTTGTTCTTTAATTAAACATACATTAAAAAAAATAACACTCTAACTATCTAATAGTAAAGAATAACATGGTGATAATATAAAGTAATACAATTTACATTATGGTGATAAATGATACTTAGGCCATGTTATCTCATGTGAGGAGAAACAGCGATAAATAAAAAGTTTCGCAGAAATAAAATATTGTATTCTAAGAAGGTATTCTTCGTTTTTAGACTTGTATTTACCGTGGTACACATCAAGTTAGTTGTACAAAAATTTATTACATATATACACACAATAAATTATCATATACAGTAAGACCCCGCTTAACGCGGGGGATACGTTCCATCAAAGTAGAGCGTAATGCGAAACAGCGCTAAACGAGGCTATCTACAATTTCGGCGAATCCCCGTACTGCTGCGAGCAATTTCGGGGAATCCCCGGGTTGAAATAAAAGAGCGCTAAACGAAACAGCGCTAAATGAAACAGCGTTAAGTGGGGTCTTACTGTATGTATGTATATATATATATATATGTGTGTGTGTGTGTGTGTGTGTGTGTGTGTGTGTGTGAAAAAGAGTAGGGTAGAAATCGGCGCCTTTTAGGTTTCACTCGCGAAACTCAAATCTTCTCGGCTTCTACGGTAAGAAAGGAATAGTATTACAAGGTGTAAATGTCTTGGAAAGGATGAGGAGTTGTTTACATGTTAACTATAATCCTTTATTTTCGAGATAGGTAAAAAAAATGATGCTTGGGTCGTTATATAGGCATCCTGAGCGGATCACAGAATCGCCCTAAATCCCGAGGCGGTAGCGAGGAACGATCAGCGGCGCCAATGACGTCGATTCCCTGTAAAACCGGGGTCTCTAAGACCGTAGGTTTTGTTAGCAAGCGTTACATGACGAAAGGCTCTCCTGTTTGTTTGGGTTTTCGCTTTTTGATCGCCAGATCTCGACTCTAATTGGTTAATAATCTGCTGATTGCCAGTTTAGCTTAGGTTCTAGATCCTAAAATCCCCTTTTACGAGAACATTTTTTTTTTTTTTTTTTTTTTTTTTTTGCAAGCCGCGTTCAATTGAACAAATTCCTTTATGTTTCATGATTTTTAAAAATGTTTACAGACTTATGGGACACCCGGTATATATGTATAACACAAATGTTTTAATACTGAAAAAATACTAAAAAAAAAAAAAAAAAAAAAAAAAAAAAAAAAACGAACATTCCAAAATTATATATAAAATTACTCTATACTATTTAATCAGTACTTTTTAAACTAATTTATAAATTTGTTAAATAATTGTGATTTTTTTTTATCTAAGTTTTTAAGTAAGTTCAGCAATTGACTTTGCCAACATTTTAATTTATTCCGGACCATTTTTAGCTCCGTCTTTATTTCGTACCACTTCTATTCTAAGAGAAATTTTTACTTATCTTATTTTAGTTATATATTGGAGAAAAATATTATATAAAAACAATGGTGAGAAAAAAAGGGATGGCTGAAAGTGCTCCCAAATAAATTATAAAATGGGAAGCTATGAACTCATCTTCATCGTATCTTCATCGTTTGCTAAAACATCACTACTCCTTACGTGACGGTAAAGCTGTGATGTGATTGTGGATTTTATATCTTGCAAAGATTCGATTGTGTAATTTTGTATTTCCTTAATTATTAATTTCATATTTCCTTTATTTTTTACTATTAAATATATTTGTTTTTCGTTGAAAAGTTTTTATTTTATTTATTTATTTATTTATTTATTTATTTTTTTTTTGAAAGGTAGATTAAAACCTTGCTTTTCTTTCAGCTCAGTGGACAGATTGAGAACCCTGAAGAAAATTTTTCTGCATTTCGAGTGTTTCTTTTTTCTTTCTTTCTTTCTTTCTTTCTTTTTTTTTTTTTTTTTTTGGTTCCCCATAATTAAGATTTTGAACCGTTCTTATGATTCAGCTTTGTTATTGTTTGTTCATTAATAATCTTGATTATATTCTTTATTAGCTTCTTCTTTTTATTAATAAATATAGTTTTCCTTTTCAATAGAATTAAGTAAATATTAATCCTGTTATTTTTTATCTATATTAAACTTATACTGGTCAAATTAATCGTTTTTTTTTTTTGTTTTTTTTTTAATTGTATATTATATATTTATTTAATTCTAGCTGACCCGTCCGGCTTCGCACGGATGAACAAATTTCAGCTAAAAATGGATTGATATAGAAAAAATCAACAAATATATCCGTTTATGTGTTTGTGAGGCAATATTAATAACTGTTTATAAAATTGTGACCTTTTTTTAGGCATATGCTAAAGAAAAGTTCCTAAAAAGAAGGGATTTCTAAAGGTAGAAAATTTTAAAATATATGAATTAAAAATTAATGTGTAGGTAAATAGATAAGATACAGCATTACTAAAGGACCCCCATGACGACATTTTACTTATTTATATATTAATTCTTATGTTTATTTTTATTGCTATTATATCTTTTTTTTTTTTCATTTTTGCGATGTACTAAGATGACTAACACTATTGCGTAAGTAAAGCCATTGGCGAGGAACGTTTGAGCTATTTCAGTGCTAAATTTCAAATTTCAAAAAGGTATATATATTAATAGAAGAAATAATTTGTCTGTCTGTGTTTGACGTACAGTACAAACTATGGCACATTTAGTTTAGAAATTCTTTTCTATAAAAGAAATACGTGCATATTTGCAACATATATTTTTGATATTCCTATTAGAACTTTTAAAAAATTACTTTTCCTGCAATTTTTCTCTTTTTTTTTTTAATTATTTACTTAAATTAAATTTTCAAGCTGATGATAATAAAATTAAATGTTGACAATTTTTACTTAATGTTTGTTTGTTTATTCATTTATATTTTACACAAAAATAAACATTTCTTTACTCGTTGGAATAAAAATTATTGAAAAATGAAACTTATGTCATGATTTATTTTTTATTATTTTTTTAAATATGAAACTGACGTCATAATAGCTTTAATTATTATTATTATTTATTTATTTATTTGTTCTTAAAATATTAATTTTTATTTAATAAATAGTTTAAGCGTTTTTTATTTTCTTAAATTTAACGTCCACAAAGCAATATGGTTACTGTTTTAGTAATGGTTCTCCATAGCGATCATTAATAATTTTTGTTATTTTGGCGATGAATTTAAAAGGTTATCGCAACAGCGTAAAGACCTTGGCGTGATACGTCCTAGCTATCGCGGTGCCAAATTTTAAATATCGCCAAGAAAGTCCTATACAAAAACAGATTTCCAATGCGAATGCATATTTAATTTATTTTAAGTGAACCATCTTTCTAATCAGTATAATGAAACTCGAATAATTTAATGTCATTTGCATTTCCTTAGCGGCTGTATATTGCGCTACTTGCCTTAATTGTTAATTGCTGATAATGTTCGCTAAATAAATTTAAACTTTCATTTATTCAGTTAAATCATTGAAATAGTGGAGCGAAGCGACAATAAAATTTAATAGGTCTCGGTTAATAGGTTAATAGAACTCGCTGGTTCAAACATTCAATGTTAATTGCGGTTGCAGCCACCAAATGTTCCCTGATTTAACCATGTGTGTGAATGGTCAAATGCGCCAAATTACGTGAAAGTCACATAACTGAAAATAAGTGGAGAGAAATAATATACATTTTAGCGATTGTTTGGCTTATATTAGATATCTGTCGTATTTGGCGATATTTTATTTGGAGGTTAAAAATGTATTGCAAAAATATATACATTTCAAATGTATATTTTTGTAATACATATTGTACAAAATATTGTTTCATATTATCGATTGCTGTGTTAATGGACGTTATTAAAATAACCATGATTTTGATTGGAATTAAATATGTTTGCCAGTTGACATGGTGATCTTTTTTTTTTTTTTTTTTTTTTTTTCAGCAGGGACTTTGTCGAATCTGCTCCGATTAGTTTCTTTAAAAAATATATATTAAACAGAATTTAAAAGTAAATAGTGAAAAAAAAATGTAACTCTGGCTTTAATTTTCTTCTGTTGAATGTTGAATGTTAACTATAAAGTACATTTTTTTTTATATGTTTAAGCGTTAACACTTAAACTGGTGAACAAATTATAATTGTGAAATTTGAAATAAATTCATTAGAGAAAGAATGTAGAGCTCGTACATTTCAGGGAAATTAATTTTGAAATACCCATTTATAGAAACATGCGAGAGAGAAATATTGAAAAGAATGATTTTACTATGGTATTTTGCCAGCTTTTTTTTTTTTTTTTTTTTTTTTTTTTTTTAAGTATTCAATTATTTGATGGTTATTAAAAAGTTTTCGGAAAGGTTGAGATATCTATCATCCTTGGCGAAAAAAAAAAAATAATAATGATTGCCAGGTTATCTCACAAATATGTTTAATTTCTTCCAAAATTGATGGTTATTTTAATAATGTATATTAAGAGAGCAATAAATAATATGAAACTATATTAGTACAATATATACTACAAAAACATAGACCTGATATTTAATACGAAAATATACATCAAACGAAAATATACAGGTTTTCATATTACGTTTTCGATCGCCAAATACAAAAATCGCCAAGGACAACAGATACCAAATCTATGCTTTTTTTTTTTTTTTTTTTTTTTTTTTTAAATTAAAATATTGAAAATTTTAATTAAGAATTTATTTTACCAAAAATTATTATAGCCTGTAGCACTCAGGGACAGTGTAGATAGATTAAACATGTTTCTAATCAAAATAATGAAACTCAAATAATTAAACGTTATTTGCATTTCACTATTGGCTGTATGCGCTGTGTATATTGCACTACTTCCTATAACTGTTTGTTGCTGAAAATGGTCGACAAATAAGTTTAAACTTCTCAATTATTCAATTTAAAAAAAATCATTTAAATATAGTGACTGGAGAAGCAGGCAATAAAATTAAATGAGTAAACTCTCCTTGATTCCTTAATGGAACATGATTCAAAGAGTTAGCCTATCAGAGATTTTTAATTCATTGGTTCATCAGTGAAACTCACTGGTTCAAACGTTTAATGTTAATTGCGGTCGCAGCTATCAAATATTCACTGGTTTAACCACGCGTGTAAATCGCGAAATGCACTAAATTACGTGACAGTCATATAACTGAAAAAAAGTAGAATAATGTTTAAGCGTTAGCACTTATAATGTCGACAAATACTTTTAAATAAATTATTATAATCAATAGAAAAAGGAAACAGAATTGCTTACATTTCTGGAAAATTATTTTTGAATTATTAATTTTTAGAAATGCTCGAGAGGGAAATATTAAAAAAATGATTTTCACTGCACCAGAAATATTCACTTGCTTGACGGCTATTATGAAGTTTTCGGAACAGATTTGATATCTCGTCTTTGGAGAAAAAAGGATCGCTTACTTATCTCGCGCAGTATTAATTTCCCTTCAAAGATCATGGTTAAACTCTTACTACACGGGGATTTTTTTTTTTTCAGGCGATTAGGACCGACACAATGTAAATGTACGGGAAGAAAACAGTTGCCTGAACCGAGCAATTTTTCTCTGTTCAAGCGACATTGTCGGCACTAGTTGCCTCTGTCAACCAATAAAATACTACTAGTATTGACGTCTTCTGACGTCAGTCCCTTTTTCCACACCCCATACTCTCCTTGGAGAATGCTTGGCGCGCAAGTAGTGATCTAGCAGGGCCATGGCGGGAGTTTCAAATAAATGTGATATTTTTAATTTATCTCATCATACTTAAATACTTTATGTTTTAATTAAAATCTATAATAAAATGTGGTTTTAGTTCACTTACATATTTGTTCGATGTAGATATTTTTCCGATTGTTATCATTATTATTATTTTATATTTTAAAATAAATGCGATTTTATCTAGACGAATTTTACAAAAAGCGTTCATAGGATTATCCGTTTATATTTCATTTTATCTACGTTGTAATTTTTCTTTTGTAATAGTTAGAATAAAAATACTTTATGAATTATTTGCTTAGTTTTAGAGCTAGATATAGCAATCTATAAAAAGCTATTTTTTTCTTTTTTTTCTAGTTTTCTTTCTTTTACCTTCACATTTTAGTAATTGTACCTTTCTTTCTCAAAATGTTTACTTGAAAACAGAATTTTGTAGCAAAATTAAATTAGAATTGATTTTTTTTTTTTCTTTCTTGAAATGTTTTTATTATATAAGAAAATACTATTTTCAAATCGTTTATGTTAATAATTTTCCCACTAACCTTTATTAAGAATTAAAAATTAAAGTGCATAAAAAATTGAGGCCAAACCAGTCGTTTTCTTCGAATCTCGCATGTATATGCACTAGAATAGCAGGAAAACACTCAACCTAGGCTTAACTCGCTACTTTAACATTCTTTTAAGGTGTTTATTCAAAGTTTTGTAAGTAACAAGAAGCTTTGGTTTAAAAAAAAAAAAAAAAAAAAAAAAAAAAAAAAAAAAAAGATTGACTTTTAGAAAAATTATATTCGAACTTTCAAGTGAAGTACTTAAATAAAATGCTGTAATTATTATTATTATTATCATTATTAACATTATTATTATAAATATATTTTTTATTCCATTTATTTAATTATTATTATTATTATTATATTATTTGTATTTTTTTATAAATATGAATCACATTTGAATGAACTATTTGTTATATTGATAAATGTTTGTTTAATGTCTATAAAAAGCTGCTACTGTTTGTTTAAAGTTGCCTATTAAAAAAAAAAAAAAAAAAAAAAAAAAAAAAAAACTGCCGTTGTTTGTTTAAATCTGCCATCATACAGTGCGGCCACATATTCTAAAACTAGCAGTGAGGACGCATCCAAAATGTTGGAGGTATGCCAGCTTGACCGACAGTTTGAAATTTGGAAAACATCCAATAATCCCGCGCTCTGTTATTGTTCATTCTCTGAGTCAGATGACTGTCACCCCTATTTTAGCAATGGACTTGTTGAGTTAGCACTTGCGCAGATGCTTCCATGGTTTCATGAAATGTGGTCGAAGAATATCTCTTATAACAATACATAAACTAGTATGTTGTGGCCACCACAAGACTTTCTTCTATATTTTCCTATACAAATTCACAAAGTACAAATAATTAATTTTCATCTTAGAGAAAACTAACACTAAATATCCAAAGAACGACAGTTTTATTGTCTATAAATGACATCCTAAAAAATGCATTTTTATAATATTTATCTCACGTATCAAGTTTCGTACAGTTATATGCCATAGAAGTTGAGATATAGCTTTTCCGTTATCGAGGAAATTTGCTGTATAGTAGCATCACCAATTGGCCGATAAGCATCCAAATTGAATCAGCATAATGGCCATCACATATATCACGTTTCGTTTGATTATGCGCAATAGAACTTTAGATATAGCCTCCCCTTAAACTGCGAAACACGCTGTATTGCAGCGCCACCTGTGGAGAGGTTGTAACGAAAAGTTGAAAGACACGCATTTAGATTAAGGTGCATCAACATATACATTTAAATGCAATTCTGTGCAGTAGTTCCTAAGGTATTGCTTTCCCTTAAATTGCAGTAATCGCAGTATAGCAGAGCCACCTGTCGGTCCATAAGCATTCAAATTGAATTAGCATAATGTCTCATAACGGCCTTTTCTTATACTAAGTTTTGATTGATTATATGCAATAGCACCTGAGATATAGCTTCCCTTTAAATTGTGGAAATCGCTGTATAGCAGTGCCAGCTGTTGAGCAGTTGGCACCAAAATTTAATAGGCACTAAAAGGTGCATCTACATGTAAATTTATATGCAATTCCGGAGATACAGTTGCCACAAAATTTTTGCTTCTCTCTCTCTCACACACACACACAGACAGACGGATAGACAGACATTTTCTAAAAATTGTCAAATCGTGGTCTAGTCTAGACCTCTCAAAAAGTGCAAATCCGTCGAAAACCAGAAGCCGAAATTTTTTACGAATTCAATACTTTCTCCTATTGAATATAGAAGAAATAAAATATATAAAATTAAATTAAATAAAAAATTCTTAAAATGTATAGATATCCGAAAATCTTACAGTCGGATATTTTTCATGATTGCAATACTTTTCTTGCCTATATATCTTCGGAAAGTAATAAATATGCTCGGACTAAACATAATTTAATACATATTTTATATTATTTAAATAAAAAAGAGAATAATATGTTAAGGGCATGTAAAACCTTTATTTAAAATTCTTTAAATAGTAAAAATTTTAAACTTAATATATGTTCGGAACGTAAAAAAAATATGACATGAACTGAATATAATTTATACATTTTTTACAATATTTGAATAAAAAGGGAAAAAAAAAATAATAATAATTAAGAAATTACAATACTTTTATAAAAGTTCTTTAAAGAGTAACATACTTAATAATTTTAGTTTTGAAAATCAGACATTGATATTAATTTATTAATACATTAAAGTGTGATTTTGTTCTGTCATTTAATACGCATTTTTACAGTATTCGAAAAGATAAAAAAAAAAGGTGAATAATGGTCTTCAGTATTTTTATTTTTTAAATTCTTTAACTAATAAAAATTTCATATTATTATTTAAAAATTTTAATATATTAAAATTGATACTGATAATTTATTCAGAAGGATTTGGTCACTTAAAAAAAAAATAATAATAATTTATTATTACTTTAAGGCAGTTAGTGTAAATTCTATAAAATATTGTTATTTGGATATACTGAAATATTTTACTATGTTATAAAATTATTTTTATTTCGGTTTAGCAACCAACAAAAATGTAATACAGTGATAGCATATATTTTTCATCGGATCTTTAAATTAGAGTACACAGATTTGATGCAAATCATAATTAGGTCTAGTCAAAAAATGTACACAAAAGAAATTCTGAACGTTGCAAAAGTATAAATCACGTAGACACAGCGATAAATGCGATCATATAAATGTGTTTGAGAAAGTGACAAGTGAGTAATGCTTTCCTAGCAACCCTTCGTGTAGGGAGTGTCTTTATTGCGGCAATTTTTGTCGCTGGAAAACTCCCCGTGTAATATGAGTTTTATACGCAAGCGAAGGGTGACGTCACTAACCATCTGTAGAGTCATGTTTTCCTATGTTAACCGTCCTTTGGAATTTTTGTAAAAAAAATATTAAAAATGAAAGATGCATGCAGTAGATTAAGTTATTTTGCTGTCAAATTGATAAAATTTTAATTTTAAATTTCATAACTCGGACGTCCTTGGCGTCCGAGTTACTTGTTTTGTGTTTGGCGATCAAAAACGTAATACAAAAATATACATACCAGATATACATTTTCGTATTATGTATTGTACGAAATATCGTTTCATATTATTGATTGCTTTCTTAATATACGCTGTTAAAATAACCATGATTTTTGAAAATAATTAAAGATATTCGCTAGATAATTTAGAGATCATTTTTTTTTCAGCCAAGGTTGACATATCAAATCTATTCCGCTGCAACATATTAGTATCTTATATCAGGTACTTTATTTAGATACTTGAAAACAAATTTGACTTCAAATTATAATAGAATATTTATCATTTTCATTTTAATCAGTATATTAGTTGGATATTTATTGTGCTAATATCACCCTTTGAAATGAAATGCTTATGTTTGCATCATAGAATAATAATAAATGAAGAAGGAGCATATATGTTTTGGTTTCGGTTATTAAAATCCAGGAATGCCGTGTATAGGGTTGTGATAATGCTTCAATCTCATTGGTTGGCGACTTATTGGCGAGATTTTTGAATCGTCTCATCTCTCTGTCAGTGAGACAGCACCCACAACAATCAGCGATAAATGTGCCGAGTATGGGTGCCCTACTTTAAGGTTTTGAGTAGCAAAAATAGCTTTTGCTGGCAATTCACTAGAAGTGGTTTGTAAGCATTAGACTATTGACGTGCTCCTTCTTCCTTTATTATTATTCTATGGTTTGCATTCGAAAATGGAAGTTTGCCATTTTTTTTCTACAGTTTTGAAATTTAAAATTAAAATTTTGTCAATTTGACAGCCAAAATAATTTAATCTAACACATGCCCAAAATAACTAATACATACCTTTAACTAAATTTGGGGATTAAAATCGGAAAATAATTTTCCTCGATTTTTAATATTTTTTTACAAAAAATCCAATGTATGATTAACATGGAAAATCTTTTTCTTGGCCCCACTGACGGTCAGTGACGTCATCACATCGTTTGCGTATTTTAATAAGGTGTATAAACTTTATTATAAATCATACTTTTTAGTATTTAATGTTGAAAAAAACATTTAATGCTTCAGGTAAGTTATTTATTTCTTTATTTATTTACTCCAATTTTCTTTACACATCTATTTAAACATTAATGCTCAGTATTAAATAAATTACATCATTAGAAAAAAAAATTAAACTATAATGACGTCAGATTTAACGTGTTAATTTAACATTTCACAAAGCTTTATATGAATTCACAATTTAATTCACGTGCAAATATATTTCTTTTCTTTTCATGTCAAGATATTTTGAAAACAAAATGAACATGTACTAAATGTTTCTTTTATGCTGGCAGCAGCTAATTTTTTTAACATTTCATTAATTCCATTTCTATTATGGCTTTTATGGGGATTTTAATTAAAATGCTCAGATTTTAAACTAAAATTTATTTTATCAAAATTAAATACAGTCTATAACAATCAGGCATACTGTAGCTTTTGGTCAGTGAAAGAAGTTTTAAAATCGGTTCAGTAGTTTCAGAGATTACCCTCCACAAACATACAATTTTTTGCGCTTTATATAATGACTAGCTGGCCCGTCCGGCTTCGCACGAATGAACAAATTTTAGTTAAAGATGGATTGACATGTAAAAAATCAAGAAATATATCAGTTTATATGTAATAGTCAGGCAATATTATTAGCAAAAAAGTCAAAATATAATTTTGCAATTTTTTTTTTTAATTAGTTGTTAAATGTTGGCAATTTTTACCTAATGTTATTTATTTATTTATTTCATAAAAAGAAACATTTCTTTACTCATGAATAAAAAATATTGAAAAATAAACCTATGACATGTAAATGTTTTTGATAAAATTGACGTCATAATAGCTTTAATTATTATTTATATGTTCATCTCGCAAATATAGTTAATATTTTCCATAATTGATGGTTATTTTAATAATGTATATTAAGGGAGAAATCAATACTATAAAATAATATTCGTACAATATATACTGTTACAGAATCTGGTGTGAAACAACCACACGACTTCCATTACCCACTATTACACGTATTATATACAATTTTTTGGAGATGTTATATGCATATTTTGAGATTTTCCAGTAAGATTTTCATACAACAAAGTTTATATAGCGAGTTTAAAAAAAAAAAAAAAAAAAAAAAAAGATAGTTCTTTTTTTAAACACGAATTTCCGAGATCTAAAACTGAACTACCTAATCATGGATGACCGTTAATATTCCTGTAATAAGCACGTAATACTTGAGAAAGGTTATCTAAGTTGGATTAATGAAACAATTTTCAAGAAAACGTTAGAGCCGTTTTTGAGACACCAACTTTTACCAAAACTTAGCATACTCAGTTATTGACCGGAAAACAATAATTACATACAAAAGGATATTTAATAGGAAGTTAACATGGCGAGTTTGAAAAAAATCCGTACAGGCGTTTTTAAAGGAACGCACTTTCGACATCTGAAATTGAGTTGTTCATAGAGGACGTCTATCAATTTTCCTGAACTAACCAACTATATCATTCAAAAGGGCATCTAATAGATTGTTTATATAGCAACTTTGAAGAAAATCGTTAGAGCTGTTTTTGTGATAAGGGCTTACGGTCCCATTTCCGGTTTTCGATGACCCAATTCTGGTTTTTCAAGTTTTACGAAAATTTGGAAAATTTATCTGTACTCCAGACCAGAATCAATTGTGAAGTTTCGTAGTTCTATCTTTATTAGTTTCGGAGATATGATAGCCAGAAGATTCCACACATACGTACACACATACACACACAATGACCCATTGCCAAAAACTACTTTTTTGGACTCAGGAGGCCTTAAAACGTGTAAATCAGGTGAAACTCTATATCGAATTTTTGGACCGAATATAAAACTTCCACTACCTACGGTAGTGGGATAATTGAAGTAAAAACATAGATTTTCGTATTGCGCTTTCGATCGCCAAACACAAAAATCGCCAAGGACGACAGATATCAAATCTATGTTTTGTTTTCAATTAAAATATTGAAAATTTGAATTAAAAATTTATTTTACCAAAATTTATTATAAACTCTCTAGCACTTAGAAACAGTGTAAACTTTGATTAGTTGAAAGAAAGAAAGAAAAAAAAAAAATCGGCTTTTTAGTTCTAGCGATCGTTATCTGCATATATACATAAAACTTTCCTCTTTATATATTAGTATAGATAGAGCATAGCTAGATTAAATAGGTTTCTAATCAATATAATATAACTCAAATAATTAAATGCTATTTGCATTTCAGTAATGGTTGTATGCGCTATGTATATTGAGCTACTTGTCATAACTATTAGTTGCTAAAAATAGTCGTCAAATAAATTTAAACTTCTCAATTATTCTTTAAAAAAATGCATAATGAAATGCAGATGATATTTTTTTAATTCACTTTTTATATTATTATACGCAAGCGAAGTGTGACGTCACAGACCGTCCATGGATGCAAGAAAATGATTTCCTATGTTAATCGCCCATTGGATTTTTTGTAAAAAATTATTAAAAATCGAGGAAAATTATTTCCCGATTTCCATCCCCATATTTGGGTATATGTATTAGTTATCATGTGCATGTGTTAGATTGAGTTATTTTGCTGTCAAATTGACAAAATTTTAATTTAAATTTAAAAACTCTGCTGTCGTTGGCGTTTTTGTATTTGGCGATCAAAAACGTAATACAAAAATATACGTGCCAGATGTATATTTTCGTAATATGTATTGTTCGAAATATTGTTTCATATTATTCATTACTCTCTTAATATAAGTTGTTAAAATAACCATGATTTTTGAAAGAAATTAAATTACGCTCGCCAGATAATTTGGCACTATTTTTTTTTTTTTTTTTTTTTTTTTTTTTTCTGCCAAGGATGACCGATATCAAATCTATTCCGCTGCAACATATTAGTATCTTATATCAGATATTTTATTTAGACATTTGAAAACAAATTTGACTCCAAATTATGATAGAATATTTATCATGTTCCTTTCAATTAGTATATTAGTTGGATATTTATTGTGTAAATATCATCCTCTGAAATGAAATGTTTATGTTTTCAACGGAATATGGAACCAAACTAAATTCAAAAACTGGTGTACAATCGATAAATAGATTTTAAAACTTCTTTACATACCATAAATTTTAAGCTAGCACAACTGGTTTCGAAAGGACTTAGCCTTTCTTCATCAGGTGCACAAAAACACGTACTGCTGCCTTGGAGGCAAAAGCAAAAGTTTTAAAATCTATTTATCGAATATGGAAGTTTGCCATTATTTCCCTAGAGTTTTGAAATTTAAAATTCAAATTTTATCAATTGTACAACAAAAACAACTTAATCTAACGCATGCACATGATAACTAACGGATATCTATACCTAAGTATGGGGATTAAAATCGGGAAATAATTTTCTTCGATTTTTAATAATTTTTTACAAAAAATCCAATGGGCGTTTAACATAGGAAATATTTTTCTTGCATCCACGAACGGCCAGTGACGTCATAACTTCGCTTGCGTATTCGCGTGAAAATATATTTTATTTAAAGTCGAAAAATAAATTAACTCGTAAATTTTTTTGGCAACAATTATAAATTAAAATAAATAATTTAATAAAAGTTTAGAAGTTAGAATTTCTAATTTTATTTTATTTTATTTTATTAATTCATTTTTAAATTCCAATTTCGTTTACGCACGTCAGTTTAAACATTAATGCTTAGATCATGATATCATATCATATCATATCATATTAAGTTATATTATTAGAAAAATAAACTCTTTTAACGCTATAATGACGTCAGATTTAACGTGTAAATTTAACATTTCGCAAAGCTTTATATGAATTTCAATTTAATTCACGTGCAAATATATTTCTTTACTTTTCATGTCAAGATATTTTGAAAACAAAATGAACATGTACTAAATGTTTCTTTTATGTTGGCAGCAGCTAATTTTTTTAATATTTCATTATTTCCATTTCTATTATGGCTTTTATGGGGATTTTAATTAAAATGCTCAGATTTTAAACTAAAATTTATTTTATCAAATTTAAATATAGCCTATAACAATATGGCATACTGTAGCTTTCGGTCAGTGAAAGAAGTTTTTAAATCGGTTCAGTAGTTTCAGAGATTACCCTCCACAAACATACAATTTTTTGCGCTTTATATAATGACTAGCTGACCCGTCCGGCTTCGCACTGATGAACAAATTTTAGTTAAAGATGGATTGATATGTAAAAAATCAAGAAATATATCAGTTTATATGTTATAGTCAGGCAATATTATTAACTTAAAAGTCAAAATATAATTTTACAATTATTTTTTTTTTAATTAGTTGTTAAATGTTGGCAATTTTTACTTAATGCTATTTATTTATTTATTTATTTCATAAAAAGAAACATTTCTTTACTCATGAATAAAAAATATTGAAAAATAAACCTATGACATGAAAATGTTTTTGATAAAATTGACGTCATAATAGCTTTAATTATTATTTATTTTTTCATTTCGCAAATATATTTAATTTTTTCCATAATTGATTATTATTTTAATAATGTATATTAAAGGAGAAATCAATAATATGAAACAATATTCGTACAATATATACTATTACAGAATCTGGTGTGAAACAACCAGACGACTTCCATTACCCACTATTACACGTAATATATACAATTTTTTGGAGATATTACTTGCATCTTTTGAGATTTTCGAGTAAGAGAAACTTGATACACGTATAAAGACACATACAACAGAGTTTGCATAGCGAGTTAAAAAATAAGGGGAAAAAAATAGATAGTTATTTTTTTAAACACGAATTTCCGAGATCTAAAACTGAAATACCTAATCAGGATGACCGTTAATATTCCTGTAATAAGCACGTAATACTTGAGAAAGGTTATCTAAATTGGATTAAAGAAAAAATTTTCAAGAATACGTTAGAGCCGTTTTTGAGATACCAACTTTTACCAAAACTTAACATACTCAATTATTGACCTAAAAACAATAATTACATACAAAAGGATATTTAATAGGAAGTTAACATGGCGAGTTTGAAAAAAATCCGTACAGGCGTTTTTAAAGGAACGCACTTGCGAAGTCTGAAATTGAGCTGTTTATAGAGGACGCCTATCAATTTTCCTGAACTAAGCAACTTTTCAATCGAAAGGGCATCTAATATATTATTTATATAGCAACTTTGAAGAAAATCATTAGAGGTGTTTTTGAATATGGGCTTAGGGTCCCATTTCTGGTTTTCTATGACCCAATTCCGGTTTTTCAATTTTCACGAAAATTTGGAAAATTTATCTGTACACCAGACCTGAATCACTTGTGAAGTTTAGTAGTTCTATTTTTATTAGTTTTGGAGATATGACAGCCAGAAGATTACACACACACGTGCACATATACACACACACTGACCAATTGCCAAAACCTATACAATATTTCCACTACCTACGGTGGTAGGGTAATTGAAGTAAACACATACATCTCGTATTTACTACGATAATATACAGATTTTCGTATTACGTTTTCGATCGCCAAATACAAAAATCGCCAATGTGATAGATATCAAATCTATGCTTTGTTTTCAATTAAAATATTGAAAATTTTAATTAAAAATTTATTTTACCAAAATTTATTATAGCTTCTAGCACTTAGAGGGAGACAGTGTAACTTTTGATTATTGAAAGAAAAAAAAAAAAAAAAAAAAAAAAAAAGCAATCGGCTTTTTAGTTCTAGCGATCGTTCTCTACATACGCATATAAACCTTTCTTTTTTTTATATTAGTATAGCTATAGAGCATAGGTATATTAAATAGGTTTCCAGTCAACATAATGTAACTCAAATAATTAAATGCTATTTACATTTCAGTAATGGCTGTATGCGCTATGTATATTTTGAGCTACTTGCCATAACTGTTAGTTGCTAAAAATAGTCGCCAAATAAATTTAAACATCTCAATACGCAAGCGAAGTATGACATCACTGACCGCCCGTGGATGCAAGAAAAAGATTTTCCATGTTAATCGCTCATTGGATTTTTTTTTTTATTTATTTATTAAAATTCTAGAAGAATTATTTCCCGATTTTAATCCTCATATTTGGGTATAGATATGTATTAGTTATTGTATGCATGCTTTAGATTGAGTTATTTTGCTGTCAAATTGACAAAATTTTAATTTTAAATTTCAAAACTGTCACCCTTGGCGTTTTTTGTATTTGGCGATCAAAAACGTAATACGAAAATATACATGCCAGATGTATATTTTCGTAATATGTATTGTACGAAATATTGTTTCAGATTATTCGTTACACTCTTAATGTAAGTTTTTAAAATAACCATGATTTTTGAAAGGAATTAAATTATATTTGCCAGATAATTTGGCGATATTTTTTTTTTCTGCCAAGGATGACGGATATCAAATCTATTCCGCTGCAACATATTAGTATATTATATCAGATACTTTATTTAGACATTTGAAAACAAATTTGACTTCAAATTATGATAGAATATTTATCCTTTCCCTTTTAATTAGTTTATTAGTTGGATGTTTATTGTGTAAATATCATCCTTTGAAATGAAATGTTTATGTTTTCAATCGAATATGGAAATTTGACATTTTTTTTCTAGAGTTTTGAAATTTAAAATTCCAATTTTATCAATTTTACAACAAAAACAATTTAATCTAACGGATGCACATGATAACTAATACATATCTATATCCAAATATGGGGATTAAAATGGAGAAATAATTTTCCTCGATCTTTATTATTTTTTTACAAAAAATCCAGCTCACTTTTTATATTATTGTTCGCGTGAAAATATATTTTATTATATGTCTAAAAATAAATTAATTCGTAAATCTTTTTGGCAACAATTATAAATTAAAATAAATAATATTATAAAATAGAATTTCTTATTTTATTTTATTTTATTTTATTTATTTATTTATTTTTAAATTCCAATTTCGTTTACACACATCAGTTTAAACCACAGAGTAATAAAGACTCCGTGGTTTAAACGTTGATGCTTAGATATTATGTCATATCATATCAAATTAAATTATTAGAATAATAAACACTTTTAATTCTATAATGACGTCAGATTTAACGTGTAAGTTTAACAATTAAAAAAGCTTTATATGAATTTCAATTTAATGCACGTGCAAATATATTTCTTTTCTTTTCACGTCAAGATATTTTAAAAACGAAATGAATATGTAAATGTTTCTTTTATGTTGGCAGCAGCTAATTTTTTTAATATTTCATTATTTCCATTTCTATTACGGCTTCTATGGGGATTTTAATTAAAATGCTCAGATTTTAAACTAAAATTTATTTTATCAAAATTAAATATAGCCTATAACAATATGGCATACTGTAGCTTTCGGTCAGTGAAAAAAGTTTTTAAATCGGTTCAGTAGTTTCAGAGATTACCCTCCACAAACAAACAATTTTTTGCGCTTTATATAATGATATAGATATAGATATTGATTCTACTTAAGTCTCTATTTCATCATCTATTTATTTTTGTTTTCTACTTATTTGTGTTACTTTATATATATATATATATATATAAAATAATTTTAAAATATTGCTCCTTTTTTTTGGGGGGGGAGGGGGGGTGATTTTATATATATATATATATATATATATAAAGTATCATTAGTAATAGATAAAAAAGCTTGCAGATCAGATTTTGTTTAAAAATATTAGTTTCTGAGGGGGAAAAAAAAGCTAAAACAAAACTCTTATACACAAAAAGCAGAAAAAATCATTCTTGATCATACATGTAAATAAACAAATGTATTTAAAATAATGCAAATCCAATCCTTAAACATTTTTCATATAATATATATTCAAAAATTGATTTCTAGCAATTTAAATCAAATTCCAGCATTTCCAAAAATCTTAAGATTTTTAAGACATCCAACATTTAAATACAAATCCCGCAGTGATTTAAATGATTTTTGAGCTTTGATTTAAAGGCAAAATAAAAGACAAGTGCTCGTTAATACAACTGTAACCAGTGTTGTCAAATCTGGCGGATTTTTTATTCAATAGTAAACCAATAATTTTTCATTGCAACATTTGTCTAATCACTTTGATTAATCGTCTATTATGTATATCAAATACCACTTTTTAAAATTACTGGTGAGTGTTGAATAAAAACTCCGCCAGATCTGGCAACGCTGACTGTAACAAACGTTCTAATGCGGACATGTTTCTGAAAAGTTGCATCTATATATTTTTAAATATTATGATTGTTTTAATTTAAAAATGTGAAAATCAGTATTGTCATGAAATTTTAGCAATTCAGATGTTCTGAGTCCCCTTGAATTACTATTATTATTATTATTATTTATTTATTTTTTCGGTTAACAGAATAATAATAAAATGACAAAATAGTTTAAGACTGGATAAAAATAAAAACTTTGAAAAGAAGAAGCGATGACTAACTCAACACTATAAAATCTGACATTATAATAAATATGACAGAGTATAAGAAGAATGATTGTCATAATACTGTTAATATCAAAATGCAAAGTGTTAGCAGCATTTCTTTTAATATTTTTTTTTCACGATATATAATTCAAATAATATCAATATGACATTTATTTATTTATTTTTATTAATTTATTATTATTTTTTTTTTTCAGATTATGTCACATATGAAGATGAAAGTGAAAAATCAAATACATTATACAGTAGAAACCCGATCCATCGTTTATCGTGGGGTGCGTGAAAAAAAAACGATGAAAGCGGGAAAATGATAGTTGCGAGTTAAAGTCAAAACACAAATAAAACAATGTTTATGAAGTAATACACGCAATATATATGGTAGTATATAATATGTATGTAGTATACATGTAGTATATAATATGTAATATGTATATAGTATATTAGTAATAAAAACTAATTTGTTATTCTCCAAACTGTCAAATAAATAAAACAAAGTTGTAGAACATTAAGTGATATTTTTTTTTAAAAATCAGTAATTTTATTTTGGATTTTTTATTCATTTTATAAATTATACTGGGGTTTTTTTTCCAGATTTACAAAATTTTCTGGTCCTTTTCTGTGATTTCCTGTGCATAAAAATAATAATAATAATAATAAATAAAAATAAAAATCGTGCATTTTCAAATGTTGCAATTACGTCAGACGCACTTGGAACTGGCGTAAGGTAAGCCTAAAAAATGTGAAAAAATGTAGTAGCTGGCCATACCTGGATGCATCCATTCTCCTCTTTACACAAAGTAGAATAACTTATTCTCCAAGCAAAAACACACTATCCGTATTAAGTAATTCATAGACACATGTTACAATATCTGCACAATCCCTGTTCTTCACCTAAAACAGCATAAGGTTGAGTAGTTGAGGTTGGTTGGGTTTTGCATCGCACTATTGTAGCACTAGTGCTGCAATATTAGCAAATGACGGCGGTCTGGAACTCACCTTTCAGAACGGTCCGGAGAAATGCCATCACAATTTTGATCCTCCGTGTAGGAGGAAAAGATTTATTTTAGAATAAAAGAAGTAATTCCAGTTTGAATTCCATATGAAATCGCTTGATTTTCAATTTAATTTCGGTCAGAAGAAAAATTTTACAACGATAAATGCGGGAAAATGACTTTTTAAAGAACGATATATGCGGGTTCCGTTAACATTATTTAAATACAGTTTGTGCAGGAACCATAGAAATAAAACGATCAATGCGGGGAAACGATGGATGCGGGAACGATAGATCGGGGTTTCACTGTATTTATAAACTTATTTATTGGGTTGTTCGATAAATAATGTCGTTTTTTCTTCATGTTTTTCAAAGTGAATTTATTTATATTAACAACAAACATTAATCAATGATATATTGACCATTTTGTTGGATGACCTTTTTCAATCTTTCGGTAAGTTGAAAAAGTCCACGTTCGAAGAAGCCTTGGTTTTTAGAAGCGAACGTTTTAAAAAACGACATTATTTATCGAACAACCCAATAGAAGCATGAAATTTTATTATTATTATTTTTATTATTAGTGCAAGCATATTTTTTATAATTCAAAAGTAACTATTATTGGTTATACAAAATTATATTATTTTCTTTAAATGCATACACATAAAAATTTAGAAAAATTAAAATAAAATATTATACAATAAGATAAAAAGAATAAAATAGAGATAGTAAACAGAAAGCATTTAAAGTGTAATCAGTTCTGTATAATATTTTTGTCGTTAAGACTTATCATTACGATTTAAACATATAAATATAGATTAATTAATAAAAAAGAGAAATAATACAATTTAATTTCCGATGATAAATTAGTAAAAAGAAGAAGTTTGTTTTAAACTTAAACAATTTTTAAGTAATAAAATTATTAAAAATTCCGTTGTTAATATACGTATAATGCATTTTATTAATAAAGTGAATCTGATACGAAACGATGTTTTAGTCCTTATTAAAATAGTCAATGATATCCATTATATTCCATTTTATAACAATACTTTAATTAATCATAAAATAATGAATGTCTCGGTTATTAGTCTACACAAATGTTCTATGTTTTACATGTTATTAGTTTCGTTCTAAGCAAATAATTTATGAGTATTCGTGCTTAAAATAAAATTAATAGTAGCATAAAAATAAATTTAATTAAATTATATTCTCATATTTTATTTAAATGGACCACTTTCAACTTCTTTTCATTTATCACCTGTAACACAATTGTGCTTTTCTTAAAGGTTTATAACAATTATATTATTTTATGAGATAATAATAGGACATTTTACAAAATTTCGCATTTTTATCCTTCTCCTTTCCTTGTATTTCAATACATTATGTATTTTTATCTATCGAACATTTTTTTTTTTTCGTAATATTCTGTTGTGACATACTGTTTAGTATTCTAATAAGACTTTTCGATAAATCGTTTTACACATTTTATTTTATTTTTTTAATTATTATTTTATGTAATATATATACATATATATGTATGTATACGAGGTGTGGCTATTAAACAACGAGACTATTGCTGTAAAACATTTTATTTTAAATGTATACATATTTAGTTATTATCACCTTCAATATACACCCCTCCTCTATCCCTACAACGCTCCATGCGAATTTTCCATTTGTGAGCTCCTGCATGAGGCATGCCGCTTTTTCTTTCACAGCTTCAACTGACTCAAATCTTGTTCCTTTTAATGCATATTTGACTTTGGGGAACAGATAAAAGTCACATGGGGCCAGGTCAGGTGAATAAGGCGGATAGTCTACAACTGGGATGTTGTACTTGAATAGAAACGTCTTGACAGACAATGCAGTTTGAGCCGGTGCGTTGTTTCGATAGAGAACCCATGACTTTTTCTTCCACAGTTCGGGTCGTTGTTTCCTTACTCTTACACGGAGTTGAGCAAGCACCTCAAGATAGTAATGATAGTCAGATCGAACCAGAATAACGACTTTTTCGATATTTTAATCCGTTTTGGACGTGGAAGAGCGACTCGGGCTGTCATCATCTTCAACTTCTTCTCGGCCATCTTGGAAACGCTTGAACCACTCAGAAACTCTCGCACGTGATAAACATTCATCGCCATAAACTTGTTTTTATAAAATATAAGTTTCACTAGCGGTTTTACCAAGCTTAATGTAAAATTTCACGACAATTCGTTGCTCTACTTTTACACTTATCATGTTTTCGGCAAAATGAAACAAACACCTCAAACACACAAACGAAGGTTACGGCCAGACTAATTTCTCTACAAACACAGGAGGCGCTACAATCGAAAGAGAAGGCTTTACGCTGCACAGCTGTCGGTCGTTCGGATTTGGCGCATATGTAGTTCATCTGTAACAGCAATAGTCTCGTTATTTAATAGCCACACCTCGTATATGTATATATATTTTGCTTAAAGACAATTACAGCTCCAATTAAAAAAATTAGAATAATGAAAGAAAATAAAATCTAATTTGTCAAATAAATAAACAATGATATCAAATATAAATTATCATAATATAAATCAACATATTTTGTAGCATATGCAAATGTAAACATATTATAATGAAATAGAAAAAATACTTAAAACAGCAAGTGAAAGAAATTCAAAATATTAGAATTCTTTATAATATTGTTCAAAAAATTAGAATGATGTAAAGATATTATACACAATTTAAACTAAAAGGATTTCTACATGCCTGTGGGATCTTGATGCCTGTGGGACCAACTTTTTTGTTATGTGAGCGGCCTATCTGTAGCTAACTATAAGTGCTATCTGTAGCACTTATAGTTTTTTTACAGGGACACAAAGAACAATTCTTTATCATTATGGCCTATGGGGCCAAATTTTTAAAATTGCGATAGCATCTAAACGCCTTATTCAATTGAGCTGAAAATTTATATGAATATTATAAATCACTGTTGCACTAACTATAAGCATTTTGGTGAATCTAGCATTTATAGTTTTTTACAGGGACACAACGAAAAATTCTTTATCATTATGATCTATGGGCTCAAAGTTCGGTAGCGTTAAGTAAAACATCTTGTAGTATACGGAGAAAAATACTCATATATTCTATTATGGTTTTCTCTCTTTTGTTTGTTTAACGACTCCTCTTTCTTTACTTTATCTAAAAAACTGTTAATTACTCAATGTTCGGAAAGTCGAGTGGAGTCACTCCAGATTTTTTAATAATTCAGATCAGTAACCAGATTCCCTCGTTCAGAGTTATTTTCTGCTAAACTTTTTCGTACTGATAAAATAAAGTTCATATAACACTAAATCCGGAACGTATTTTATTTTTAGAAAAAGAATGACAGCCAAATCATAAATAAATGCTGAATAGGTTTTTATGAAGTCATTTTCTGCAAATGACGGCTTTTTCGACTGCTGCCAACATATTTTAAGAAATTGTGTGATAAAAACAGAATACAATCCTTCTTTTGAGTTGTTAAATGCAAAAATAACAAGCTCCTAGAGCTTTGTAAATCATGCATGCTGAAGATTTAACTTTTTAAGAAATGTTTTCTTTTTAATATATATATATATATATATATATATATATATATATATTTAAATTTTAAGGCTTTATATATATATATATATATATATATATATATATATTTTTTTTTTTTTTTTTTCAGTAGATTTTTTTTATTGTTTGTTAAATTCAATATAAAAATGTAGTTATAATTTAATGCTATGAAGGGTATAGAATAATAGGAACCAATGGACAATCTCATTCAAATGTATAAGTTAGAAAATCTTTTAAAAATTACTAGAATCTTGTTTTTCTTAATTATTCTGAGAGCTTGTGCATGTAACTTCCTGTATTCGTTTACAGGATAGTTCTTGATTTCAAGAAGTAACTAAAAAATACTGTATGTTTTAATTATTTTTACTGCGGGCTTTAACTATTTTATTTGCCTTTAGATATTCTCTTGCGTTAAAAACAAGTGTCATATGTACTAGAAGTTTAAATGATATAATATGTATTAAATTATGTCTTTCGTATTGTTCTTACAAAAAAAAATTATGTGACTCATTTCATTGATATATATTCTCTCATTAAATATCAGGTAACCAGCTACAGAGATAACGTTCCCACCTTATCACTGTACTGTGGTTTCTGTTTGTTGTAGATCCAGAGAGCTACGCTATCAGGGCATAGCTATTCGAAAAGTTACCTAATCCGGCAAGTCGAAAAGGATACATCAGACAAAGAGGAACACTCTGGTTCTCCAGTTTGCGGGTTGGGTGCAAAGTGAAACACTTTATCTTGTAAAAATCCTGTCGATTAAGAAATCTCAATTAACCGTTTCGAGATGACGGAGACATAAACTGCCCATAAAGTGACTGAACAGTGTTGGAAAAGTTCTGAAATTTATAGGTGTGAGCCAACGGAGGGCTATAGCAATGGATAGGTAAGGTAGGGAAAACTTGAAGAGACAGACTTGGTTGAAAAAGGATAAAGTGCTTAAGAAGAAGAAGAAGAAGAAAGAAGAAGAAGAAGAAGAAAGAAGAACCATAATGTGGCATCACTCTTCAGCCTGTATTTGCATTATTGTATAAAGTAAGGCAAAACTACATAAATGTAATGTAATACAGTCTCTGTCACTGTTTCATGATGTAAGTTCCGTTTCTGGGCTGTTTCAGAAATAAATAATATGCTTTTCAGTTTAAATAGGTTTCATAACTCTTTATACGCCTTATGCTACCTTTTCTCAAATGTTGTAATATATAGTATACAATGCACTGGTAATACATAATAGTAATATTTTTTCGATCAAGTAAAATAATACTTATAATTAAAGGAGACTTGTCGTTCGAATATTAAAACCTGAATAAACTACTACGTCAGAAACGCAAAAGAAAAATATTTGCGATGCATACAGCTGTTTCGGTAGCCTTAAGCGTACCGTCTTCAGTGCAAAAAGAATTCTGAATTAAAAAGAATTCTAGGGTATTGTTTTACCCTTTTTTCCTAAATCCAGTCAAACCATAGCTAAAATTCTCAAACAATATGATTTTAAAATAATATTTTCGCCTTCCAATATACTCACCTTTTCTCAGTTAAAAGATCCCAGTGATATGCATAATTCTTGGGGTATTTATAGTATTTCCTGTCAGTGTGGTTTATCATATATTAGCCAAACTAAAAGCAGTCTTAATTTTCGTCTAAAAGAACATATGAATTACGTCCGCAAACAAGAAATCAATAAATTGGCTATTTCTAAACATTGCTGGGAGGAAAATGATAATTTTAAATGTAATTCAGCTAAAATAATTTGCAGACCTAAATCCATTTATGAACTCGATTTCTTTGAAGCTTTTCATATTTATAAAAATTTAAAAAACCTTGTAAATTGTGATTTCGCTGTTCCCTATTTGTCTGATTGTTGGAAATTTTAGATTCAGTCCTCATTTTCTTAATTTTTCTACTGTTTACACAGCTAACATTCCTAAATTCCTATTGGCCACACTCCGCACCTTTCCTGTAATCCTATTGGTTGAACTAAATTCGGTCCCTCTCCTATATGTACGAGCACTTCTCCTGATTCCGAATTCTTTTTGAACTGAAGACGGTACGCTTAAGGCTACCGAAACAGCTGTATGCATCGCAAATATTTTTCTTTAGGCGTTTCTGACGTAATAGTTTCTTCGGGTTTTAAAGTAATACTTACATTTAATATGGATAATTTTTTCATATAAGTTAAAAAATCATAACGCGCATTATTTGATTTAAAATAGTTTCTAATCATTTTAACAAACTTGTAAAAAAAAAAAAAAAAAAATGTAAATCAATTCAATTTAACTAAATTTGTATCGCTCTCCGTATGATATATTGTAAATTTTATTATGGGAAAGCATAACTTTCAAAGGAAAGCAAATGAATTAGAAATTTAAAAGAATATATACTGAATTCAATTTCAAAGATTTAATCATCAATTATGAGCACATTGTTTCATTTTAAACTACAATCTTCTATGTATCTGATTTATTATTACTTTTATTATTACTTTTATTTTTGTGAGACTGCGAAAGATCTATAAATTTTGTTTACCCAGTTAGCAATAAGAAGCGTACGTTGTAAATTTTTTTATTAGTTAACATCTTCTTTTTTTCATATCAATAATATTTTAACTTCCAATATGTACAGTCTTTTAGAAATATACTTGAGTTATTTAATCGCTAAACATTATTAGAAATCATTATTTTTCGAAAATAATGAATGTTAAATGTACAATCTGCATCAAAAAAAAAAAAAAAAATGTACAGTTAAGGTAAAACTGCTAAGTGTTCTGTTAACCCCTTAACGGTAGCATATTTTTCAAAGAGACGCCCATAAAGTCCACATTTTCGACTAATTACAAAAAATAGATTGAAAATAAATATATGAATAATACATAAATTTATTCTGTACATATTTTCAAATACTTTATATATAGATTGGTACTTGCTGGTGCTTTCATGTACCCTAAAATGTTAAAGGAAAAATACACGTGGGGCGTGGTCACAGCCCGTGAATATCACAGGAGCGAGAAGGAAGGGGTTAACCCTTTGGGTACATTTGACGAGTGAGACTCGTCATCTGCTTACTTGGGCGAAGTTACGGTGGACGAGTCTGACTCGTCATCTCATTTTAAGAAGTAGGCGTTGATGTTTGCGGTACTCCCGCCAGTGGACGTCCATTTGTTATATAAATGTGAATACAGAAAACGTTGTTCTGAAATATATTAACATAGGAGAATAACGCCCACAGGCGGAACTTCCTGTCAAAAATTCAAAATCATGCGGTCGCAAAGTGTTATTCCATATAGCGACAAATTAAATCCGTCCCATGGGCATAAAAATCTTCAAATAATTCAGTACTCAAAGGGTTAAAAGACCTGTTTAACATTTCACCCAAAATTTGTGCAAGGTTAAATAAATTTAACTCCAACCAATATTTAGAGAGGAAAAAAAATGATATATTCCACCATTAGTAGTTCCTTTTCGTAGTAAACCTTTCTAAAAAAATGAAATTTAACACATTGTTTGCGGGAAACAAGTAAACTCGTCATTTTAAAATCTCTAACTCCACCAGTGGGCGTTTCTTTCGAAGTTTATATGTTATTTATTTCTTTATAATATACCCAATATTCATATTTGTACTATCAATATACTATGGATACAAATACTTTGATTTAAAAGAATATAATTATAATGTATATCCATTTGTAATATAAACGTGAATACGGAAAATTTTGTTCTGAAATATTGTAACTTGGGAGAATAACGCCCATTGGCGGACCTTACTGTCAAAAAGACAAAAATATGCGGTCGCGAAAGTGTTAAAAGAAAGTTTCTAAAATAATTGCAGAGTTACCATCTTTTATAATTGATTCCGGAGTACTTTTAGCCCCGCCTTTTTTTCATTCCAAAACTTTTATAGAATATTTCACTCCAACATGGGGCAACGACTAAATAAGAAGAGTATTATTCTCTAAAATTACTGGTGTGAAAAAGTGCGGGGCTAACAATGCTTTGTAATAAATTATAAAAGTTACCAACTCTTCAATTGGTTGAAGACAACCATACCTAATTCAGGACCACTTTTATGGTGAAACAGCAAACTGTATTTTTGCCAGTGCGGTTAATCACAAACGTTTATTTGAAAATATCAAAGTACAGTGGATAAATTAAAATTAAAACAAACAAAAAATCCTATAGAAAAGCAAAAATATTAAAAAACACTAAAATGCCTAAATCTTTAAACTATTTTTTCTTTTTCTTTAAGAAAGTTATTATATATAAAAGTTATTTAGTAAGTAAGCAATACATTGTAAGTCAAGCATTTAAAATCTTATTAATGTGTTAAGATATATGAGTGAAAACATTGTGATCGATATGAAAAAACAAGCTATAATGAAAATACATTCAAATAACGAAGACAATTTATTGGTATATATATAACTCACATCCATTATTTTTATAGCATTACAGATAATGTCAAAACACATGTCATCCTACGAAAGTTTCCTGTCGCAGATACTACCATTTTTTCTTTGTCTAACGATTTGTGATTTCAGTATAATGCAACATTGTTATGTAAATTGCACGTCACTCGAAGCCTATAGATGAAAAAAAAAAAAAAAAAAAAAAAAAAAAAAAAAAGAGGTTTAGGATATTACAACAATAGTTTTTAGACTTACAAAATAAAGAATAATACTAGACACTTCGTAAAAATAATTAAAAAAACGACAACTAATGAATTGTTTAGTATATATTTTGGTGTAGATTTATTTTATTATACTCAGCAGTATTTATTTATATTAATCGTATGCTAAACATCTGTCAACTTAATCCGGATTCGGAGGATTGTTAGTATCCACCCCTTTTTCCACACCATTTAATTTTTATATTAATTCTCTTTAAATGTTATTAGTATGAAATAACAAGAAAAGTACTTTAAAGTTGTTTGGGGGGTAGGGGGGGGATGGCGGGTACTAACAATCATCTGGATTATTAATTAAAATGTTGGCAGCTATGACTATATTAACACCTCCGAAGACACGTCACAACATTTCAGAAGAAAATGTTATTACAATAATTTTATTACAGGGAGTATAACAAGGCACTATAACATTGTATAGAGTTCAACATTAAAAACTATAGGTTTCAACCCAATAGTAGATGATATATATTAAACTTAAAACTTGTTTTGTATGAATAGTTAACACGTACAAAACAAATGCAATACACGCAAAAAAAAATTCTGTATCATTTTCATATATTAATTGGCCATAAACTACTTAATAAAGCTGATGAAAGCGTTACCTATCGGATGATATTCAGCCAAATTAAATCAACTTTCTTTTCATAGAAGCCATCTCTTTCATGAATATTTGCTGTTTGAAAACATTCATGAAAACTTGTTTTGTATGAATAGTTAACATGTATAAAACAAATGCGACACACCCATTGCAAAACTTACTTCTATGTCATTTTCATATATTAATTGACCATAAACTACTTAATAAAGCTGATGAAATCGTTACCTATCAGCCGATATTCAGCTAAATTAAATCAGCATAGTTTTTAATAGAAGCCATCTCATTCATGAAAATTTGTATTCTTATACACAATGGAAACTGACATAAAACCTTCTCATAAATAGGTAAAATCGCAGCGCCTTCGTTTCGCCAATGTGCACCCAAACACTGTCAATGATTGTTACCACGATTTCTTTTAAGTTTTATTCGTCTTATTTAGATAAAGAATTTTCGTTAAAATATAAAGATAATATTTCTATAAAAAATATATTGGTATTCAAATATCTAGTAAGTTGGCATGCCTGGATAGCAAGAATAAATGTATCAATTCGGTTAATTATGAAATCGGTTAATTTTTCAATAAACCAAAAGTAAAATATAAGCGTATATTTAATATTTGCAATTATAACAAAATTCGAAATTTTTCAGTAATTCTCCATTTGAATAATTAATTAAAACTTTTTATGTAAATGTATCTTTTAAACTTTTGATAAGCAGAAACTACATGGCGTATTATGACAAAGGATATTTGAAATAAATATGCTCAAATTATACATATATATATATATATATTATAAAATTGATTGATTTCTGATGGATAACTTTCTTAAATTTCAAACGAGAATTTCCTTCCTCGCTGGCTTACGTATATTGGTTCTAATAAGCAATCATTAGCGTAAAAATTCTTTTCAAATTTAATTCCCAATAATGAATTTAATCAATTAATTTAATGAAAGTAAATTAAATTAATTATGTAACAACTGAGTGCTAAAATTTACCCTGCTTTAAAATTATAATCTGAATGTTGTTGGCATTAACAATGTATCTCTTGAATGCTAAATTTTATAATGGTTTACAAATATATATATATATATATATATATATATATATATATATATATATGTATATAATAGAAAGCAAACTACATAAAGGCAATAAATACTACACACACTGGCCAATGAATTAGAAACCGTCAAATTAATATTTTATTGGACCCCATTTTGCATTAATAACAGCCAATATTCATGTAGGTAGCGATTCCATAAGCTTTTGGGATGCATTTATGTCCAGAATTTACCATACATTGACTACACAGACTTTAAGATACTGTAAATTCGATGGAAGAGGAGATTGCTGACGAATACTTCTATCTAACATGTTCCAAACATTTTGTAATGGATTTAGATACAGGCTTTGTGGCATCTAGAGAAACTGTTAAAAGTCAGAATGGTGTTCACTGAACCAATCTCGAACAATTCTGCCACGATGTATGGTTGCATTATCGAGCACAAAGTATATGTTAACTTCGAAGTAAAAATGTAACATTAAGGGATGCACTTAATCTATCAATATATTCAGGTGCTGCATGGCTTTTTGATCATCCTCAAGTAACACCAGGGGACCACTTCCATACAAGCAGAACATTCCCGAAAGTTTTGTAACAGGTTTTGCATACCTTCGCCACCACCGAGCACTTGTAGAAACTCTACAGGTTTCTAATTCATTGGCCAGTGTGTGTATTAGTGATAAATAATGAACGCAAAAAGTATCTTATTGTTTCTTTATAATAAATTTTGTTTTTCTTCATATGTGAATTTGATTTAAAGCTTATTGAGAAAATGCATTTGTCATAAAAATGAATATAAATTAACAAATATGTTATTTAAATAAATACATATTGAAAGTTTAGAAAAAGGTCAATTTGGATGAAAGACTAAACAAGCGCTCTAACAGTCAATTCTGGAAACTGAAGAATTTTTATTGCTTGAATTTTTTGGCACGGTTTTTCGAGTCAAGCATTGAATTATAATATTATTAAGTATATTAATTATTTTAGAAAACTATATAGCGTATTAACTGCCAAGCTACAAGATAACTCGTATTTAATAACCTTAGCAGTCAATATGTTAAATTAAATATATGTGTGTATATATACTCGTGTTAAATTCAATATAATATACATATATGTAGAATCTTGGCTGGGTGTCTAGAGGTGGGGCAATGATGAGATGCGACTTAGATAACGAAGAGATTTATTACGTAACATACACAAAACAGATTACATATAAGGATTAATATATAATAGCAGACTTCCTATCATTAACCAACTGCTGGTTTCGAGGCTTAGCACATAACAAGCTTTCTTCATCTGTATAACCGTAACAAAATAACATTTAAGCACCTACTCGTACTTATATACACAAAAACACCTACGCGTGCTATCAAATAGTGAAAATGAAGTAATGAGCCCTCCATGGCTCTACACACTTATTAAGAGCACAACAAGCTCTAATTATGAGAACATGAGCATGTCAGCCTTCGCGCTGACGGTCTCAACCGATCTCCACTGCAGCCAGATCTCAACTGACTCCCGTTCGTCATCTCGTTCAAAGATAAACATCAGAGGCAGCGTCATCTGTTGGCTGTGCAAGGAACTTCCCACAACGCTCGGCCATTCTGATGTGCGGTGACCTCACCGTAAACCAGCCTGGGATACTAAAGGATATCTGCAAAATACAATTAAAAGAAAAAAAAACAAAAAGAGAAACAGACATTAAAAAAATTATGTACATAAAAATTCACAGTTAACTTTTTCTTTAAAGTTTATCAGTCCATATTGTTGGATTTTAGTTTAGTTTGTAGACCATAATTTCATATGGTCTGCAGAAGTACTAGTATGTATAGGTCCTTCGTGATCACCTATATTCTCGACTTAATATCTGTCTTTGGTCTTTACTCGCACAACTTTATAAGGACCTAAGAATTTTGGTCTTAGTTTCATGCCGGTTCCAAACTGAGTTCGCTGGATGGCAACTAGATCATTAATTTTATATACATGGGCTTTCTTTCTCTTCTTGTTGTAACATCGGCGATTTTCTTCTTGAATCTTAAGAATGTTTTTTCTTGCTTCTTCACGAATGGTGTTAAGAATATCAAGCATGGAATTTATCCTTTCCTCTTCGAGAAGTTCAAGTATTCTCTTATCTTCTTTCTTTCTCATTGTTACTCCAGTGAGTAGTTCAAAAGGAGTTCTTTTGGTACTTCTCGATGTGGTGGAATTAATAGTTCTCTGAATAGCCTCAACAAACTTGTACCACTTGTTAGGGTCATTTATACATAACTTGGATAATACAGGAATGATTGTTCGATGAAGTCTCTCAATTTGAACATTCCCTCTTGGGATTCCAGTTGTGATGGTGTCATGTTCGATTCCCTCGGATACACAGTAATCTGCAAACTCCTTAGATATGAACGCAGGTCCACGATCAGATATTATTCTTGCGGGGTTACCAAAAATAGCAGCTTGCTGTTTTAATTTTTGCAAGGCGTCTGCTGAAGAAGTTGATTTCACCGGGTATAGCCACGAAAATTTACTAAATCCATCGATGACGGTGAAAATGTGATTGTAGTTTTTGTTAGTGGTTGGTAATGGACCCACAAAATCGATGTGATACGTGGATAATGGTATATCTCCTTTAGGGATAGGGTTCAAAAAACCTTCTCCTTTTCCCTGTTTCTTATTTACAAGTATACATTCTACACAACTTTTTACAACATTATCTATGCATTTTTTCATATTAGGAAAGTAATATTCTCGTTTAACTAACTCTTCAGTTTTATTAGCCGAAAAATGTCCTAAGGCATGACATTTCTTTACGACCTCGATTTGCATGATCTCTGGGACAATTAGTACATCCCTATCATTTAACACTTTATATAAAACATTATTTTTTAACACATATTCGTCATTTTGGTTCTGTTGTAAAAGAGATTTCATAGTGTTGATAAACTCATCATTTTCTTGAGCAGTAGCAATACGATGAGTAAGAGTATCAGTTGGCCAAAGGGGGGGGGGTGTCATTACAGGGTATCTGCTAAGCGCGTCAACATGCTGCATTTGTTTACCAGGTCGATGTTCTACTTCGTAGTCGAATTCCTGTCATTACAGGGTATCTGCTAAGCGCGTCAACATGCTGCATTTGCTTACCAGGTCGATGTTCTACTTCGTAGTCGAATTCCTGTAGCAGGAAAGACCACCTGGCTACCTTAGGTGTCAATTCACGTTTATCTAAAGTTTTAGTGAACGCTTGACAGTCAGTATAAATTTTGAATTTACTACCTAACAAATAGTTCCTAAATTTTTTAAGGGCTTCTACTATCGCTAACACTTCTAACTCATAACTACAGTATTTTTCTTCTTGTACAGAGGTCTTTTTACTCATATAATGGATTGGATAGTACTGTCCATCGTCATCTTCTTGTAGTAAGATTGCACTGAATCCTAATTTAGACGCATCTGTATGAACTTCTAACTTATAGCCTTGTTTAAAAAGATGTAAGACAGGCGTATTAGATAAAATGTCTTTCAGCTTTTGAAAAGCTAATTTCTGCTCTTGCTCGAATTTAAATGGAGTGGAAGCACGTAATAAGTCACTGAGTGGTCTTGCTATGTTGGCATATGAACGAATAAATTTTCTAAAGTAACCCGTTAAACCTAAGAAACTCTGCACTTCCCTAGCATTACGGGGTTCTGGGAAATTTTGTACTGCAAGAGTTTTTTCTACTGAGGGTTTAATCGTGCCATTCTCAATTACGTGACCTAAGAAATCGATCTTACGTTTCAAAAACTGACATTTCTTTAAATTTAACTCTAGACCAAATTTTGATGCCGTTTCTAACACACGTTTTAATTTATCTAACCCTTCATTCTCATCTTTCAATGGAATAATTATATCATCTAAATAAATAATTACAGTACCATCTTTTAATAGGACTTTAAACACATAATTTACATATCTTTGAAATACTAAGGGACTATTACATAATCCATAGGGAACTTTTAGAAACTCGATGTGATACTGGGCATTATCGGTCACAAAAGCTGTATATTTCCTACTTTTTTCCTCTACATCAACTTGTAAAAACGCATTCTTTAAATCTAGTGATGAAAAAACTTTACCCTCCCCTAATCTATCAAATAAATCCTCAATATTTGGCAACGGGTATTTATCTTTAATTATTTTCTTATTTAAAGCACGATAATCACAGCATAACCTTATTCCCCCATCTTTTTTCCTACACACCACTATTGGCGAAGCATAATTTGACGTACTTTCTCTAATTGTACCATCTTTTAACCACTAGTCAATTTGTCTATCCATCTCTGATTTCTCTACAAATGATAATCTGCGAGAGCGTAAACACACTGGTGTATCATCAGATAAAATAATGGACATTTTTAAATCAGTACTTTTTGTTTTAACTGGCTTATAACTTTTTATTAACTCGCTTAATCTCTCTTTTAACGACTTATCTAAAATAAAACTGACATCGAATTTTGCTTCTTCTGAAAAATTGCACATATTTGAAAAAAAAGAATCTATTTCATTTTCTCTTCGATCAAATAAAAAAAAAGTACACTCACTTACTCCATCGAAATCGCTTTCCCCCGAACTCAGAAATTTTTCCCCCCCTATGTCGGTGGAATTCGAAACATGTGTTTCCTCTTTATTTTGTTGTTTCAAAATATGAAAGATATTACCAGGGAGAATTACGTCACATGACAAATTGTTGCATAACGCAGCGATTATGTTTACTGAATCGTGATTAGGCAAAGATATTTTAAATTCAGTTAGAATTGCATCTTTCTTTTCATTAAAACAGCTAACTAGAGTGGTTGAAGAAATAACATTTTTAGTCTGTGGAACACTATTTTTATTCACAACTAAAATCGAAGAACCTGAATCTTTCAACCCTTTAAGTGGAATATCATCCACTAAAATATCAACATATTCGAGCTCATTAACAATTAGGTTAATCGGACTTGTTTCGGATTGAACTACTGAATTCGTTGGACGATTTTCACGGAATTTTTTTTTCTCTGGAATACGTTTAGGACACACTCTAGCAAAATGAAATGTTTTCCCTTTTGCATCACAAATGTAACACATTCTTTCATGCTTTTCGTGAGTTTGATTAGATACCGAATTACGTACTACGGGATCTCTATTATTATAATGTGTCTTTCTAAAAGGAGTTTTGTTTACAAACCGCTTATTCTCTGAACTTTCGTTTCGCGTATTATTATTAGTTTCAATTAACGATTTCCCTCTAGAAGAGTAGAATAAATCACACTCCCGACCTAATTCGTTGGGTTTAAACCAATTTTGACCTTCTCGAACACTAATATGTTCCTTAGTTCTAGAATCCAACGTTTCATATAATTTATCAGAAACTATAAGATCACACAATTGCTTAACATCGTTAACCCCTCTCAATCTACAATAGTAATCAAAAGAAGCGCTTAGACGGGAAGCGAACTGGACATGAGATTCTGACGGATTACGCAACGCATTTTTAAAATTACTTAAACATTCACGCGGCGTTGGTTGAAATTGTCTTAAAATTAATTCCTTAACTTTTTCATAATCGTTAATTTCTTCGGTGGTTACGTACGCAAGAACCTGATTACATTTATCTCCCAATAAATTAATCAATATTTCCGATTTGAATTTAGACGGTACATTTTTAGAAACGAATGCTTTTTCAAGGGACTGAGAAAATAAGTGCAAAGCTTCCGGTTTCTCAGGTACTGAAATGGTTAATGTTCGAATACTTCTAATTAAATTTTCTAATGATTGTGAAGTAGTTTCTGAATTTGATTGCTCAACATTATTACTAGAATTATTTGCTGCAGCCTGTAACTTTAAATTCTGTAACTCTATTTCTTTTTCTAACTGGGATAATTTAATTCTTTCTATCTCAATTTTGGTTTGTTCTTCTACAGATTTCAACTTTTGTTCTTCTACTAACATTTTAATAACACCTCTAACAAATTCTAAATCATTTTTATAAATATCAGAACTCTCAATCAAAGTTTTGATTTCAACCACCTTAGCTTCCGCCGGAACAGTTAGGCCTAATTCTTCAGCAATTGTTTTTAAATCGGCTTTTCTAATACCTTGTAACACGTTTTGGGCCATTATAACTCTAAATAATTACTTATACCAGAAAATATTTCAATATTTCTACCAAATTAATATCATACTTAAATAGAAACAAAACAATATGAGAACATTTTTCTTAAAAATAATTCTATGCTTTTTGTTCTCAAATCAAAATTATCATGATTTTTAAATAACCACATGCAGAACAATTTGTATTATACAACAGAATATTTAGATCATCTTATATATTTCTTAATTATTGCACATATTTCATATAATATCACCATTATCATTATTGTTCTCTATTTAATAATTGTTATCACTTTCGTTTTAAAATAATATTGTTATAATATTGTTAAAATAATATTGAAAACAACAATAAGCAAAATACTAAATGATTATTCAGAATATTTTTTCAATCATAATTCTTATTTCTATTCATTCTTCTCAAGTAATATATTTATTTTATTTCATCACACATTGAAACCAAAAGTGTTCTCAAAAAATATTTCACCATTAATTTCTAATTCAAAATAGTAACTCAAACTCTTTTTGCTCAATGCATTAATCATTATTATTTATTATCAAACAGAATGATAAATATATAACAATAACAGTTACCTTTTATAACTTGTTGGTGGTAATATCGCGGCAGAGTCCCCACTTGTAGAATCTTGGCTGGGTGTCTAGAGGTGGGGCAATGATGAGATACGACTTAGATAACGAAGACATTTATTACGTAACATACACAAAACAGATTACATATAAGGATTAATATATAATAGCAGACTTCCTATCATTAACCAACTGCTGGTTTCGAGGCTTAGCACATAACAAGCTTTCTTCATCAGTATAACCGTAACAAAATAACATTTAAGCACCTACTCGTACTTATATACACAAAAACACCTACGCGTGCTATCAAATAGTGAAAATGAAGTAATGAGCCCTCCATGGCTCTACACACTTATTAAGAGCACAACAAGCTCTAATTATGAGAACATGAGCATGTCAGCCTTCGCGCTGACGGTCTCAACCGATCTCCACTGCAGCCAGATCTCAACTGACTATCGTTCGTTATCTCGTTCAAAGATAAACATCAGAGGCAGCGCCATCTGTTGGCTGTGCAAGGAACTTCCCACATATATATTATATATATATTTAAATTCTCCCCTGTAACCAAATTTTAATCATTTTCTCTATTTCGCATCATCATAATTTAACAGTATATTATAAACGTATTTGGGTATTACTTTGTGAATTTATTGGTAAGAGATTAAAAAAAAAAAAAAATCTTTTTTTGATGGACAGCTGAAATCTAATGCAAATTCTCCCAGTGTTTCAAAATATTATTTTTTTTTATTGATTTTTTCGCATAGATAGCTATATATCTATTAATTTGTCCTACCTATAAAATAATTTAAATTGAATTCAGATGAAAATTTAGTTTAAAAAATATTCATTGACAATGTCATTGAAATAAATGAATAATTCGTTTGCATTAATATTAAATCCTATTAACTTGTATTTCCAATATTCCGTTCCATTTTGTATTTTTATAAGCCCCTTTTGTTTAATTAAAGTTAGAAGGGATAAGAGATAAAATGCTTTTGTTATTAAATTTTCTTTTCTTTTATTGTTTTGCATCTGTCATGTTTTGTATTTTACGGAAATCAAATGACAAAATCTAGCACAATGAAATATGCAAATTGAAACAGAACAACGGATTTTGGCAGCGATACCACAAGTGTAAAAATATTTTTAAAAAAAAACGAACTCATGAATACAGAAATAATTATTTCGCTTTAAAATTACTTTTTTAAAAAAGCCCAAACATTCTCATTTAAATAAGAAATGTTTAAATTTCTAATTTAAATAACATACAGGGATTTATGTGAAAAGCATGAAAATGAAATAAGAAATTTTTACTTTCTTCTGTATTAAATAGAAGAATGTATCTGATTCGTAAAAATTAACTGCGATTTTTGAAGTATTAACGCGTTTTGAGAGGTTCAGAACACGACTTGACCGTTTTTAGAAAATGTTTGCCTGTCTATGTGACTCTTTTTTTTTCAACTATATTTCAGGAACTGCCGCACAGAATTACATATAAATTTATAGGTAGTTGCACCTTGACATAAAATAGTGACTATCAACTTTTAGTGCTAATTGCTAAACAGGTTGCGCTGCTACATAGCGATTTCTCCAATTTCAGGGAAGGCTATCACAGGAACTAATTCACAAAAGTACATATTAATTTATATGAAGATTTACCATAACAGCAATTGTTGTCTATCAACTTTTGGTGTCAATCGCTGAACAGATGACGGCGCTATACAATGACTTTTGTAATTTAAGGGAAGACTATATCTGACGTTCTACAGCGTATTATCGAACAAAACTTGAAATATTTAAAGGACATTATGAGACCAAATGCTGTTTCAATTTGAGTGGTTATCGACAGACAGTTGGCGCTGCTATACTAAATTTTCAGTTAGAGCGAAAAGGATGCCATTTGCACGGTAAAAGTTCACTTCCGTTGGCTATTTAGTGTAATACCTCTCGGAAATTAAAAAGTCTGTATTCATAATGGAAAAATAATAAACAATTTGTATTGCGTGAATTTGTATAGTAAAACATAGATGAAAGTTTGGTATTAACCACAACATACTACTTTTCTTTGATATGACTAATTTTTCAAAAAAAAAAAAAAAAAAAAAAAAAAAAAAGAAAAAAAAGAAGAAGAAGAAAATAAAATAAATAAAGCGGTGTTTTGTAAAAATTAAATTAGAACAATATGTTAGTAGTGTATTTGTATGAGTTTGTGAACACTTACATTCCTAATAAACTTCTTACAAGTTTTTAAATTCGGATGTCACAATTTTGTAAAAATTCAATGCAGGTATATCGAAGAAATTATTTTAATATTACAGATAGTTTGATACAACGTGTCTTAATTGCTATATTTACCAATGAAATCAACTGTTTATTTTGAAAATAGTCCTTTTCCTGAAATCGTAATAATAATAATAGTAATAAAAATAATAATAGTGATAATAATAATAATAATGTTTAAAAAAAAAAATGCTTTGTTACATAAGTTAATCAAACGTTCAACTGCGTTATTTCACAATAGCATCAAACATAAATAAAAATTGTCTTATGTACAACCAAAATTTCTAATAAAATATAAGAATGAAATAATTAACTAACAGACAAACTTGCAGGTATAATTAAACAATTATGTGCAAATATGACAGTATTTAAGATCATAATACAGCAAATAATTGTGAAATAATTTATCAGATGCAGAAAATTTCATTGAGCAATAAAAATCAAGAAGATTGTTACATAACTTCCAATTTTAACAGTTTCTTGTATCGCTTATCAGATTCAGAAATTTAATAATTAATATTTAATATATATATATTAATATATTTATATTAATTTTAATTAATATTTAATATATATATATATATATATATATATATATATATATACATATATACACACACATATATATATATTCCGAACTGCGTTGATCTGTCCTCTGTCCACAGTCATCATCCGCCAAGAATTAGGTTGGAGACAGAGATACTAATGGTAATTAGAAGGTTTCAACCGCAATCAACAAGAACAAACATAACATATAATATTTTTAATTAAAAAAATATATATATACTATTTCGCCCCGACAGTCATTCTTCATTTTAAAAATCGTACACTTTCTTGCACAATTAAGTATTATTCCGCTTGTCTCTTACTCTACAAATGATAAATCCCCTATTTTCTGATTGTAAACGAAAGTAAACTAGTTTATAAAGAGAACATTGTTCCACTTGTTTTATCCCCATCTGAGATACGCTTCTGAAAACTTTCTGTTATCATTAAGGTGACATGCTGATAATGCAACACAGATAAAAATGTCTACTAGCTTACAAATTAGCACTATGGAGGCGGAACTTTTGAGTTAAAACTTGTATACCATAGCCTCCAGAATGTGTTGTCACAATTAAATAACATTCGTACTGCGGTTTCTTTTAGCTATTTCTGTTACATTATACCAGTCCTCATCTGGTGGTGCTACAAGCCTAAGAATGTTTCTTGTCCTTTATCTACCATTTCAAGTTCGCAATTTTTTCTTGCGAGTTCATCAAATGACGCTTTGGCTCACTTTCAATGTTTCTACTAGAACAGCATGTATTTGCCTGGTTTCCAAACGTCCGATATCCTCCTAACCTCCCCTCCATAGAGGATCAGAATTGTGATGACATGTCTCCAGATCATCCTTAGGGTTGCGTCCCAGACCATCGCCAATTACCCATAGCGCAGTACTAGGGCAATGTTAAATATAACTAACCAACCTACTGTTTCAGGTAAGTCATGTCGAAAAAATTGCTTTAACAGATACGGAACATTCAACGCAGGTTCACAATAGTCTCTGTGCTTAAGGGATATTGCATGTTACCTTTCAATCCTTCTTTAATTCACGTGATCTACGTCACAGAAAAAAAATTGCATATTTTTAAATTTTTAAACGTTATATCTCTCCTTATTTTACATAAAAAATTAGTCAAATATATGGCTTCTTACTACCGGACGCCAGGAATTATTTCGAGAACTCCTTTTGTCCAGTTTGCATTATCTACATACAAAATTTTTAATGAATAAAAAAAAAAAGTATAAAAATGTAATTTCGAAAGGTAATATAAATAGTTTTATATAAGAAAAATAGAATTTTTTTTTCAATTAAAATAATATTTAACAAAATTTTAAAAGTTTCAAAAATGATATCTGAGAATTCTGTTGATTCAGTATTTTTCGAGACATTCATAAGATTAGAAATGAAGTAACTAGTGCTATCAATAAATAGTGAGTGGTTCTATATCTTTTTTTTTCTTCTGTGGAAACCGAAACGGGGTAGCCGTTCCCTCATGATCAAAATTGTAATGGTATGATTAAAGACTGTGCCCAAGGGTGAATCACAGACTATCGCCAGTAACCCATTGAGTAGCTGTTGTCTTGTGTGACGTAAAATCCACCCAGCCACATTTTTTTATTTCCTTTTAACATTTTGTAGCATTTTTAGAAACTATGAAAGAAATGCTCCTAACTTAAAACAGGAAAATCATATTTTTTAATGTACAGTCGGTAACAAAATTGTCCGAACACTAGCAAAAAATCCTATGCAAAAAAGTACACTTCATACGGTTTTGTTAAAATAATCCTTGTCGAATCTTGTTCTTAGTCAGTGTAAGAACATGATTCGATAAGGATATTTTTATTAAAACCGTATGGAGTGTACTTCTTTTACATAGGAATTTTTTCAAGTCTTCGGACACTTTTGTTACCGACTGAATTTTTCTAATTATCTAATGAATGTTTTATATCTATTTGTTGAAAATAAAGTATGGGCCTTGGGATTTATTATACCAGTAAACATATAATATATCGATATTCAAGAAAACTTTTACAAGATTATTACACAACTTTGAAAGATTTCATATTATAAATTTTATAGGATAATAATTTATTTGTATAAAAGTTGTAGCAAAGAATCTTTTATGTATGCTGTGGCGACTTCTTTTTTGCACCTGGTTCTTTTCTTCCTGTAAAATCATCTTGAGACACATTAAGACACTGATCACGCTTTGTTTACTTTTAAACATTTTAAATTTACTTACGGCACAAACATAAAATACATAACCAACACATAAATTAACATCAAGTAAAGTATTTTAAAAACAACATATAGAATTGAAACGTTAGTCCATCTTAGTTCACATACGCACACGTGTTGCCACATTTTCGTACCAAACTTTTCAGTTCTTGTTTTTGGAATACTCTCGAAATCAGAGGTGCGGCGTTCACATATGCATTGGATATATACAGCGTGGGGAAAAAAAAAAGTCCGTTTCCACTCTTTTAACTGCTGAGCATCAGAAACTATAGATATAAATGTGGTGTCTGGGTATGGTAAAGTCTATGCGTTACTATTTAAGGCAGCTTACAGAGATGCCCTGTGTAAATTGGTGAAGTTAACATTTCTGTTTCGAAAACGGCACGAGATAGGAGAAAGAGTGCTTTACAAAGTTATAGAACATAATCGATTTACTACGAAAAGACACCTCAAAATCATAAATGATAAAAAGAAACCGCTTAAAACTTTTTTCTTCGCGATTTCCTACATTGTGATGTGTCGAAACAATCTGAGAACAAACGGAGAACTAGTCATAGCAGAATACCTTTATTTTCAATGTTCAAATTTCTCATCGTCAACTGAAATGCATACATAAGTCCTTGTTTAAACTTCACTTTACACGTACTCTGGTGTAGCACGTAACACATATGATACGTGAAGTTCAAACAAGGGTCCAAATCTGCATTGCAGCTGATGAAGAGAAATTTAAATATCGAAAATAAAAGTATCTTGTTGTAATTCTTCTTCTTTTTTTTTTTTTTTTCTCTCTCTCTCTTTTCTTGGAAGACAGTGTGGAAAATCCCGAAAAATTAATGCACTATTTTAAGCTTTCTACTTTTACCATTCATATCAACAAGGTGTCTTTTCGTACGAAATCAATGGTGCTCTGCAACTTTATAATTCGCTTTTTTCTCTTATCTCGTACCGGTTTTCGAGTTAGGAATGCTTACTGCAACGACTTTTACCAGGTGACGCTGTAAGTGATCGTATCTAGTAGCCTATCACCTACTATACCTATATGTGTTTACTACCAAAACACACTCTTTATTACTGCAATTGCAGGCTTAAGTAGTTAAAAGGATGGAAACGTACTTTATGGCGATATCACACAAGAGATTTTCGCTCAGTATTTTATTAAACACAACACAGCTGCGTATGGGAAAGATTCAAGGTCAGCGAGTAATCAACTTCTTCGTCCGTCTCTCTGAAAAGTTGATCATGTTGGGTTTAGTAAAAAGTTGTGCGAAATCTCTCGTGTGATGGTGTGATGTGGCCATAAGTGGTCACCCTCTACGTCACACTACATAATGGCATGACATTATATTTTCTAGCACCACATTACGTAAAATCTTATTTTACAAGACTAAACAGATCAGGACAACCATATTTTTAGCTATAGCAGTAAAAGACAACAAAATTTTACTTTTTGTCTTTTGTTTCACAATAGCAGAACCCATGTCCAATAGAATAATCTTTATTAGTAAGCATTATTTAAAAAAATCTGCTTTTTATTATCAAAAAAAAAAAAAAAAAAAGAAAGAAAGAAAGAAAAAGAAAGAAAGGAAGAAAACATATATTTTCGAAGTACAACAATTGTTGTGTATAAACGTTTAATTTGTTCTACAAACAATGTAAAATTCAACACTTTGCCTTAAAGGTATAGACGAGTTCTCTTGAAAGGTACTCATTTTAAATATTTCCTATGCATATTTTTTTTTTCTAGTTTATTATTTTCAATTATACACATTTTTTTTTTTTTTTTTTTTTTTTGATAATGTTTCGTTAAAAATAATTCTTATTGCCCACACTTATGTGAAACTTTGTCTTATACCGCCATGTTTATAATTTAGAAAAAAAAACTGGATGTTAGTGTTCCTTGTTGATCTATTTTCACCAAAAGTTGATAGACAGCAACTTATGCCCAACTACAAGTTGAAACTACATATATGAATTTGTATGATATTCTATGCAGTAATTCCTATCATACAGTTGTCACAAAATTTTGTCTCACACACACAGACAGATATTCTCTAAAAATGGTCAAATCATAGTCTAGACTTCTCAAAACATATGAATGCATCGAAAAACGGAATTTGGAATTTTTTACGAAGGTAATACTTTTTACTACTGGATTTAGAAGAAAGTAAAAAGTAACGTATAAACAAGGTTGTTGGGTTGTAAGGATTAAGGCCGATTGGCTAAGACCTGAGGTGGTATGCCCATCTTGGGGGGGGGGGGGTCTTTCTAAGGGATCCTAGACCGTATTTACGCAAGTTTCCGAGGAAACCACCGCATAAACAAGAATGTAAAATACCTAAAAATAACATTTATAATTTTTTTTCATTGATTTTAATATCTTAACTGTAAATCAAAGAAATGTATTTTATAAAACATAAATTGCCAACTTTTGAGGAGTTTAGCTTAATTCTCTTTCATTTATTTCATGTTGCGTATTATGAAAATTCTTCCATTTTACTTATAAAAATTTGTGTTTTAGATGAAAACGTGAGAGAAATTCTGTTGTCAGATGCTTCGTATATAACTAGAAAGAAATTAGAAATTCTAGTAATGTCTTTCGTTTTCTTAAAAATTTGTTTTTTTTATCTTGTATGAGTACTCGAAAATAAATATTTTAAATTTTTAGAACGAAAAAACTTTTTAGAACTCGTTAAATATTTAAAAAACTTGAAATCATTTATTACCAACTACAAGAAAATTATATATATAAAAAAAAGTTGTAACTATTGTTTTAAGAAAGACTTTTTTTTTCTTTTTTCCCCGAAAGATAAATGTTTAAATATGTAAGTCATAAAGAAGTTTTAAAGGAATGGAATAAATTTAAACTTTTAAAGGTAGCATTATAGTAATTCAAAGTAATATGAAATATACTTGTATTTCTCATTAATCATTATATATAAAAACAAATAATGATGAACAATAAAACCTAATGTAAATTCCAAAACTGAATAAGAATTTTAAAACTTCATGTAAGAAATATCTTTATTATTTCTTAAAACATTTTAACTATATACTTTTTATATTTCGTTCATAACACACATGCCTAAAATTTTGCTTATCCCTCTAATGCCCACGGTAGCATATTTGCTACCATAGATTAAACGCTAATTTTTTAAAGCAAGAACGCTATGAAATGTAGTTTTTGGGTCATAAATTAAAAATTGAACCTTCCTCCTGTATTATTAGTAAATTTTAGGCATAAGTCTCAGCAACAACCTAAAGAAAAAAATTTAGAAGGAACATTGATGCAGCTAAAATAGCAAACGCGTTTTCAGAGGTAAGTTGTTTGTTAATTTTAGAAATATTTTATTAATAAAAAAGTCGATAATTACGATATATACAAAGTAAAAGAGTTAATTTATCACATGGTGCAGAATATTTTAAATAAAATTTGTTTTTAATGTTAAAATGACTTTTAAAAATCATGGTAGCAAATATGCTACCATGGGCATTTGTGTATCTAAGCGCAGCAGTTCTCTAAAGAAAATAAATTTTTATGTTGAACTCAATCCATGAACTTAAATATTTATAATTTTACTGGTAATATAGCCTGAAATGTCATTTATAGATTTAAATTTTGTAAGTTTAAATTTCAATACTTTTCAATTTTAAAAATATTTATATATATATATATATATATATGTTTGAGGAAAAAAAAAAAACCCTCGGAAAATTCATATTGAGATTTTATTTTAAAAATTAACTTAATCTTCTGTTAAATCTCTTAAAGTATTTTTAATATATTTGTATTATATTTATTAAATGATAAAAATTTAAGTTTTAAAATTTTCGGAATTTTTTACAAAATCTTGATTTCTGTTTTTTTTCCCCTTCATCCCTGCACTTTAGTTCCCTTTTCCACAGAATAAGAGAAAGAAATGTGATTAAAAAAACAGAAGATGCCATAGCATATACGAGTGATTTGAGAATTGATTTATCCAATATATCTAACAAAAATTCTCTGGAAGAAAAAATAATAAATAAATAAATAAAACAATCTTATAATTTCCTCAAATGATGATAACTTTCTTTATCATACAGAACCTCTGCCATCTGCATTTGCATATTTTCAGATATTCATATCAACGGATATGATTAAAAGGTTTTTTCAACAAACAAATCTTTATAGTGAGTAGAAGGCTGATTTTTACCAACTATGTGAAAAATACCAGAGCCGGGAATCGAACCCCGGGCCTTCCTCTTAACGCGTGGATGCTCTAACCACTGAGCTACCCTGGCTGATAACCTGGTCGGCACTTCTCACATAATTTCTTTCCAGGTTGATAAATTAAATTTCTGAATTGAAATCTGTATAGTGTTCATCAAACAGGCACTTATGTTATGGTGACGACAAATGAAATAGACCAAGTGGAAGGAAGTATTATTAGAAGGGGACTAGTCCGGATACCACACATTAGAGGATATTGGAAAAAGGTAAGATCCAATTGCAGAAGTAATGCCTAGAAATATATTTGAAACAAAATCAAGATTTTTGCAAATTGCGGTTAATGTACAAACTGACGATGCTCTTATAACAGGTGGTGGAAGTTGCGACCGTCGTTTTCCAAACTTACAGACAATATGCTCTCCATTACAGAAGAAAACAAGCAGTCTATAGATAAAATAAAGATTCTATTTCTTAGGATAATCCACAACAAGCATTATATGCTGAACAAAAATCTATAATAAATGGAGTTTTAAAATGTGGACTGTAGACAACTGGGCATTTGTTATGATTTTGATGTTTTCACGGGACAAACTAAAGGTTACTACTGTCGAGATCACACTGCCTGCGCGTTAGATCTGGGATGAGGTATAACGATATAGTTATGCAGCATTCTAATCAACCCAGCAAAAAGTTCGCATCTTTACAAATAACTTTTTTGTCTGGAATCCCATTAGTATGTGAATTTTCCAACAAAGATATAAGATTTGTTGTAACTTTGAGAGAAAATAGGCGGATGAAATATAAATTAAGAATGAGAAACAAAGGCAGAGGATCTGTTTATTATTCTGTAGCATCTGTAAAATACACAGATATCATAGTTGTAAGATGGTACGATAAAAGATATGCTTTGGTATGGAACACTCGAGTCGAATCTCTGACTACCGTACAAAGAAAATGAAATCAACAAAGTGTGATCTCCAAATAGCATTTTAAGCCCTCTTTCCTTCGTATAATAGAAGAAATGTGAGCAAATGATTCAAATGACATGTTGTCATTCAAATATAAATGTCCTATAAAATCAAATCGATGGTATATGTATATAATTTGCATACAATTTCTAGAGAAATATTTAATTCATGGCTCTTTTATTGATGATATTGTAACCAGTTGAAGAGCAAACATATTTGCTTTAGTAACTTTTTGAATGAATTGGATACTAGCCTTATCACAGGAAGCAAAAAGAAAGAAGGTAGAACCTTTTCTGGACATTCCAAAAACTCAGTGATAAACAAATTCGCTCATATGAGCAACCAACAGTAAGAATTATGTAATTGTACAAGCTTAAATATAAGTATTTTAACCTTAAATGTTTATTTTCAATTAGTTTTTACTTTTAGGATCAAAGGACTGTGCATCACTGGTCAGTGTTTATTTCCAAATGACAAAGGGGCTATGTATAGGAACATTTACACAAGTTAAAATTGAAAATTGTGACAAATATCTTTGTTTTAACAGGAAGAGAAACTGTTTTAGAGCTTATCATTTGTTAATAATTGTAATTAAACCAAATTAACCCAAACGGAATCACAAAAAATTATTTTTGAAATTTTTGAAAATCATTTGATTTGTACCCTAATCTGCCCATGGTAGCGTATTTGCTACCATTAAAAAAACATTAAATAAATATTTTTTTTCACAATTTTTAATCATGTTTGATTTATTGGACCTACAAGAACACTGTTTCAACAAACAAAAAATTTTTTGTTTGAAAATTTTTTATAGTGGGCATTAGAGGGTTATTATGCAATATTAGTAGGATTCCGCTCGTCTAACGGTCGATATTTAAAAGTAAATCTATTTTCAAATTTGCCAAAGCAAAAACAGTGGCCCAATGTGGTGATAAATCGTAAATAAATAAAAAAATAATAATAATGCTTAAATTGTGGGTTTTTAATCCAAATAATGGAATTCAGGTAATAAAATATCATTTGAATTTAATTACTTATGAAAATTAACTTCAGAGCAAATTCTCCAGTTTATTTCTCGAAGAGAATTGTAGTTTATCATCTAAATACCCCATATATATATATATATTTTTTTTTTTTTTTTTTTTTTTTACGCTACCTGAATCCGATCCAGACAACAGAAAACTACCATATTTTTAGTTTCCCATCATACTATAGGTATGGGGAACTTAGGTAATCGTGAAAATTTTCGACCTCGGTTTTTTGACTTCTCTACACGTTTTCAGGTGTGAGGAATCCGAAAATGACAAAATTTATATGGTGTCTGTCTGTTGGGTGTCTGTTAGTGTGTTAGTCTGTTAGTGGGTTAGTGTGTTAGTCCGTTAGTTTGTTTGTCTGTGTACACGATATCTCAAGAACAAATTGTCGCAGAGAGATCAGTTTTAAAATATTACTTTCGACACTGGCAAGAACCCTATTCATTTGCAATATTCGAATTTAAAAACTTCGTAAGTTATGAGAAATTTACGATTTTCTTAACATGGGAGAATAGGACAAAAATTCACTTAAACGTGCATTAAATGGAAACTTTTTACTGTAAAAATGTCAGACCAGTTTTAAAATATCAGTTTTGATGCCGAAATGAACATCGGTAACAATAAATATGCTACTTAAACTAAATTTTGACTATGAATTTTCCAATATAAAGATTTCGTAAGTTATTGGAAATTTACGAATTTCTTAACATGGCAGAATAGTGCAAAATTTCACATAAACGTCAATCTTGAGGGATATTTTCATCGTAAAGATGTCAAACCACTTTCGAAATATTATTTAGGATACTGGCATGAATATCATAGACTATGATTTTTCCAATTTAAAAAATTCGTAAGTTATTTGGAATTTACGATTTACTTAACATGTCAGAATAAGGCAAAATTTATCATAAACTTCCATTTTGAAGATCCTAAAAACATTAGACGACTTCAAAATTACGTTTATGATATTTGTTTGAACATGATTGAATACAAATATTCTACTAGGAAAATTTCGTAAATTATTCGTAATTTACGATTTTAGCAACATAGCGAAATTGTAAATTTTTCATATAAATACGAATTTTGAGGATTATTGCATTGGAAATAGTAGCATGAAAACTAAACAACGGAATTGACCCTGATAAAATAAATTAATAGATTAGAATAAGATAAATATATCGAAGTGAACGGTGGATAGACTATTAGGCGGGGATTTCATTCTGTCACTGTATCAAGCTTTGGTAAAATTCATTTCTTTTAACATGATTATAATATGTCTCGCACTAAAAATTTCTGAGAACTTTAATATGATGGGGAACTGAGCAGAGTCCACCTATGCCAACTAGTTTTGGTTTGAATTTACTATCATTTATATTAATTTAATATTATTAATATAATTATTATTATTATTATTTATATATATTTATTATTATATTTTTAAATTATTTTTATTATAAATTCAAACTTTTTTTTTCTCTCTCTTTAAAATTTTTTTTCGAATTTAGCTAAATATTTTGACCGTAACTTGGCGATTTATAGCAAAGGGCAAGAAAGAAAATTGCCAAATCACCGATTATCTTTCTAGCAATTATAAAATAATAAACAAAGATAAATATTTTTTTTCTCATTAATTCTTTAACTAACTTGCTGACCAAATAAATGCTTATAATATAGCCTTAATTATTTCTTTTATTTTGAAGAGATTTTTATTTCCTCTAAAGAAATGTTTTAATATTCCAATTAATTATTGTACTATATGCACTGGTAAAAATTCTTTACAGCAATAGATATACATACTTTTTGCCGAATTATATTTAAAATTTTTAAATATGTAATAAGTAAACTGAATCTGCGTATCTTATCTGCATATAAAGCTGAGAAAACACTTGTGATCCTCAAAACATGTTACATTTATAACGTTAAATATGAGGTGGGGGGGGGGTTCCTTTTTTATAGAATTTTTAATTGAGTAATAAAATACATAAAATTATCCATTAGCACAAATCCATTGTCTTATTTATATGTAGTTCAAATTATATATATATATATTTTTTTTTTTTTTTCTGACTAAAACTTGAAACAATTATTTTTCAAATATCTGTTTATTCTTTTCATTGTCATAAGACATAACATATTCAAATTTAAAAGTTCAAATATTGTATTTTTGGAATAATACGCATATAACAGTGTATGGGCATCCTGTAGCAGAAAGGACAAAAATAATAAGCAAAAATTTATAACGAATAAAAACATTTCACCACAAAAACCTTGTAAGATAATTTTGTGAAATAAGGTAGAAAGCTGTTGAATTACTCTAAAAATTATTCCGTTGTTTTGAATTTTTATTAATGTTGAGTGATTATTGTTATTTGTAATACAGTATTTAACACTGCAAGTTTCAAATAACATGCACATTTTTTAACGAATTAGAAAAAAATCAACGTAATGTAATAAGAGTTATATAATCGATTAATATATACACATGGTTCTTCAAACCATATAATCAAATTGTACAACAATATTATCTTGTATCATTTCAAACTAACATCTACTTTATAATAAGCAGAAAAACAAGCTACTGTACATCAATCTCCGTACCGAATAATATTTAATAATAATATATATACACACTTACATATTTAATTATACTTTTTTTACAAAACATGACCACCTGTGGCTAAAGAAGTCTCCCCTCTTACAAACATTAAGGTAACAAACTGGGTAAATACTAATTCAAAATAATTATGAGAGACAGAGTGAACAAAATTTCAGTTTTTCTGAAAAAATAATAATAATAAATAAATAAATAAATAAAAATAATTGGAGGTTTCATCGATATTTATTCATAATCAGCAAACACTGTATTACTATTGGATATTGATTGAATCAAAATACAAATATGAGTAAAACCCCATACAGTTTAGCTTTTATTTTGATTGAACTGAAATTCTGCTCATTTTATCCCTCATAAGTTTTTGAATTTACACGATATTTATTTGGAGTTTTCCTATAAGTTGATCAATACTTTTGGCTTTTAAATTATGCAAATGAATTTTTTTTTAAGCTAGCGCATGCGTAGTTAAAAATTATTTAGCAAAAATGCTCATACTTTGTAAGATATTTAGCATTTCTGCATTCTGATTGTAGTATGCTCTGTTTAATGTAATATGCCAAATTTTCTAAAAATGCTTTTGCACTAGGTCTAATACTCAACGTGTTATAATTAAAAAAAGTAGATTTTGAAAAAAAAAAAAAATTCAAAAAAAAAAGTCTCCATATGTAGCAGCTTCATAAAAATTTATACAGATAATGAGAAAGATCCTCTAAATCACATGCTGCAGCCAGAACTCCTTTAAATCATTAATTTTTACAGTTTGATTCAAAACATATTTACTTTTGTTTAATTTTTTACTGGTTCCCTTTTCCTCTTAAGAACAAAACTTTTGCTGAAGTATATGAGGTATAACATGTTGTTTATACCACCAAAGTTTCAAGATGATTCCTAAATAACTTTTCTGTATATTTGACAAAAACTCTACATTCGAAAGTGTACAACTTATTGGTGGATACTGTATAATGGAGTGTTTAGAAAAAATGCTTCAAAAAATGTAATTTTATTAATAATTTTTTTTTCTAATAGTTTCATCATTATTTGTTTCTAGAATTTTGTAAAGAATAACAACTGAATATGGGAAAGTAATAATGATTATTGCTCCAGTTTTTAAATTGCTGTAATATTTTCTGCAACTACAGCTACAGTAATTGAAACAAAACTTGCATATCAGTATCTATATTTTTGACCGCAATTGTACCAAAAAAAGAAAAAAAATACATACATACAGTCGGTAACAAAAGTGTCCGAACACTAGCAAAAATTCCTATGTAAAAAAAGCACACTTCGTATGGTTCTGTTAAATAAATCCTTATCGAATCTTGTTCTTAGACTGACTAAAAACAGGATTCGACAAGGATTTATTTAAGAAAACCGTATGAAGTGTACTTTTTTTACGTATGAATTTTTGCTAGTGTTCGGACACTTTTGTTACCGACTGTACAAGATATTTTGTCTATTAAAGTTTTACTGATTCAAGTATCTGCTTAAATCTCTGTTAATAGTTGGTAATATTCCTAATTAAGAATATATCCATTAAAAATGATGTTTCTCTTATAAATAAAGATAATAATAATAATAATAACAACAATAATAATAAGGAATCGACAAAAAATGTAAGATGAAAATTCTATGAAAACACTGAAGTAGATTTTACTAGAATCATATGAGCAAGAGCATGCATAGTTGCCAACTTATCAATTACTTAAATCAATTACTTATCAATTACTTAAATTTATTTTATTTAATCTGTGAACTGTAATAGTTTTCACTGATAAAGTGAAATAAAATTCTTTATTAAAATTTTCCAGTATCCAGAAGGTGCTAAGTTTGCAACTGTAACAACACAAAAATACACTATAAAAACAGAGACATAAAATTGGTCAACAAGAGATTTTCACTTACTGTATATTACATCCCAAGTATATTGGAAACACTAAAAGTACTGAAAACTGTAATAGTTTTCACTGATAAAGTAAAATAAAATTCTTTATTAAAATTTTCCAGTATCCAGAAGGTGCTACTGTAACAACACAAAAATACACTATACAAACAAATAGACACATAAAATGGGTCAACAAGAGGTAGTTATTTACTGTATATTACAGTCGGTAACAAAAGTGTCCGAACACAAGCAAAAATTCCTATGTAAAAAAAGTACACTTAATACAGCTTTGTTAAATAAATCCTCGTTGAATCCTGTTCTTAGTCAGTGTAAGAACATGATTCGATAAGGATTTATTTAACAAAACCGTATGAAGTGTACTTTTTTCACATAGGAATTTTTGCTAGTGTTCGGACACTTTTGTTACCGACTGTACATCCCAAGTACATTGGAAACACTGAAAGTACTGAAAACTTTTAATACATCACTTGCATCTTATTGCTTTTCGTGATAGATTTAAGACTTGATGGAACTGTTTTCAACGAGGAATTTTCGATCGGACATAGTTTCTTTTTACATATTATTATTTTTTATTACTTTACCGTAATACCATTCATAAAATATAAAATCTGTGGTTTTAAATCTAAAAAAAAGTAATTTATTGTACAATGTAAAAATAGCAATGATAAATAATATGCTTGAATAAAAAAACATATAAGTACAAACAAATTTACACAGATAATATTAGTTTGTTTAACATTGAATGAGATGAATATATTTAATAATATACTAGCTTATTAACAATTTGGTTTATTAATATAACCAAAATGTTTAAATTTATTTACTAAGAATGTTCTGTAATTCTTACTTAGTTGATGTCGAAGTGTATTCTTTCATTTCAGGAAATAAATATTAAATATATTTTGGAATTTGCATAAACATTTTTAGACCCTTTGAAGAAAATTTTCTTTCATTACTTTTTAGTAGTAGAAACTATTAAAAATACAAAATTTAATAAAGGTAAATTTATTTGATATTGTTAAAGTTTTTAGGAATGTATGCATATATTTTAAAAAGCTTGAAAAAAATATTTTTTATTTTAAATTGAGTACTTTTATTCGAGATTCTAATTTTTATTTCTTCGTATTTTAGAATTCTAATTTTCTAATGCTTACAAGATTTTAAATCTAAAAACACAATATATGTATACGTGTTTCATTTTCTTTAAAGTTACCCGTTAAAGTCTTCGAATTTTATAGCCACTTTAATGATAATATTTGGCGATAATGATAATGCTGTTATTGCAGTTTTTACGAACAAAAGTGTCGCGTGATTTATGTTTTCAGTACCAAACAAAATAGTAATTTCCTTAATGGACATTGTATATCCAACCATTACCTTAAGTATATCGTATAATACATCATTACTTTAAGAAAATACTTTAAAATTGTTGTATAAAAATATATTGATTATAAAAGCTTAACTTCACCAACAAAAAAACATTTTTAGAGATAAAAGACTTTTAAAATTATTTCAGTGATGAAAAGAGTTTTGTAATAGTCTAGATTACAGTAATTCACTTTAAAAAATTACTTCTTGTGGTTTTAAAATTGAAATTAAAAGCCTATCAATTTAAAATATAATGTTCCAAATTCTATGTAATGTAAATCTAAAAAAATACAAAATATATTGGAAAGAAAATAAATGTTATTAGAATAATTATTAGTTTCCAATTATATATTTGCTGTCATAAATTTCTATCAAGCTAGAGTTGTGTTAAGAGAAATGAACGAGAGAAGAGATCCGTTCTCTTAGCAGGGAATAAATTCAAATTACCCATCCACAGGGCTAACTTACCTCTTACTTTCTTTATACATTTAAATTATCTTAATTTTTTGATTCATTTAGTTTCGTATTTTAATTTAGAAGGAATTCTATATTATTTCAAATGCAGCAATCATCGTAATGTACATTCAGACAAATGTCATCTATCTTATCATGTTAAGAAAAGTCATAAATTACGAATAAATTACGAAGTTCTAAAATAAAATGTTAATAGATAATGATGTTTATGCCAGCATTATAAATGGCATTTTAATTCCGATCCTATATCTTTAGCATGAAATTAATCCTCATAATGCAGGCTTTCTGTGAAATTTTGCCCTATTCACTTATGTAAAGCAAAAAGCAAATTCCAAATAACTTACAAAGTTTCAAAGTAGAAAGTTCACAGTTAATGACGTTCACGCCAGAATTATAAATGATATTGAAATCTGATCCGATGATTGTACGATTAAAATAATCCTCTTCATGCATCCGCCTGTTATGTGAAATTTTGACCCATTCATCTACAGTCGATAACAAAATTACCGAAACCTAGCAAAAATTCCTGTATAAAAAAAGTAGAGGTAATACTGTTTTGTTAAATAAATCTTTATCGAAGAACATGATTTGACAAGGATTTATTTAACAAAACAGTATTAACTCTACATTTTTTATATAGGAATTTTTGCTATTGTTCGGATACTTTTGTTACCGACTGTATGTAAAGAAAGAAGTAAATTTCAAATAACTTACGAATTTTCAAAATAATAGTTAATGATGTTCATTGCAGAAATATAAATGATATTTAAAATCGGTTACGACGATTAAAAAATTATCTTCATGCATCCGCCTATTATGTAAAATTTTGCCCTATTCATCTATGTAAAGAGTAAAGTAAATTTTAAATAACTCACGAAGTTTCACAGTTTAAAGTTAATTGTTAATGATGCTCATGCCCGAATTATAAATTATATTTGAAATCTGATCAGACCCTCTTCATGCACAAGCCTATTATGTGAAATTTTGTCCTATTTTCCCATGTTAAAAAAATCGCAAATTTTCAATAATTTGCAGATTTTTCATATTGGAATGTTGAAAACAAATACGGTTCTTACCTGTATCATAAGTGATGTTTTAAAACTAATCCGATCACTTTACAGTCATACGTTCTTAAGATATTGTCTACACACAGTCTAACAAAATAATTAATGTATTAACGAACTAACTAATTAACGTATTAACAAACTAACTAACTTGCTAACGAACATACAATCTAGCTAACTAAAAATATAACATAATGACAAACTAGCGTATTGACTAAATTATTAGACACTACGCCTTTTTATTTCCCCATTTGTGTATTTCTTATACCTGAAAACATGTAAAATCGTCAACAACCTAAGTCAAAAATTTTCACGAATGCCTAATTTCTCTATAATTATGGTATAATCAGGAGCACAAATTCAAAATTTAAAAAATATAATGTTATATTTTTTCAAACTCTGTTTCATCCTAATATAAATTTAGAAATTAAGATGTTTTGAAGTATTGGCCGGTAATATGAAAAAAAAAAAAAAAATAGATATATAAATACATTTTATATTATTTTTTGACTTAGAAATGTATAAATTTAACAAGTGAAAAAAAAAGTCATGGATCATACAGAGAACAAGAAGCATTTTTATACTGTAGTATTTGATTTTTGGAATATGAGTAAAATTCTTGAAAAGTGTTAAAAGCATTTAACACTCAGTATTAAACACACACATTCAATTTCTAATTATAACATTAATGTATCTGAAATTTTGCACGCCCCTGCAAATTTTAAACCTAATAATACTATACTTACAGGATTTTTTTTTTTTTTTTTTTTTGTGTGTGTGTGTGTGTGTGTGTGTGTGCATATGAGAGATAAATAAAAATTTCAATACATTTTGGACAAAATAAGTGCATTAAAATGGGGTTTATAGAAATGTGATTTGGACCAGCATTGCAGGTGTTCGAATGATAGAAAGGATGCATAGAGCAGATGTTTTTGAAACTGCTACAGTTGTGAAAAGATTACAAGCAATTTTAATGAAAGTGCATCAGGATGTAGAATGTCAGACAAAAGACTGGTTCTAAATGAGTAAATTGTGGTCATCAGTATGTTATGAATGGTCATGCGTATATCTCATCATAGCCTCCTAAACTAGATGCCTGTTGCTTGGCTCGGAAATTTGGGAACAGTTCAAGCGGTAGACTGCGCCACCTGGTACAGATTGCGCGACTTTTTTATTCAACTGTCACCAATAATTTCAAAAAGTGATATATGATATATATAATTGACGTTTCTTCGATTCCATTCACCTTTTATGTATATCAAATCCCACTTTAAAAAATTTTTGGTGGATTTTGAATGAAAAAGTCGAGCAATCTATATCAGGTGGCACTGTCTACCGATTGACCTGTTGCCATGTTTCTGAGCCGCGTGACAGGTATCTAGTTTAGAAGGCTATTGAGAAAGAGAATTGCAAAAGAGAAGGCTATTGAGAAGGCCATTGCAAAAGAAAACAGAACAATAATTGTTCAGAAAATTGAAACAGATCTTAACCAGTGTTGTGCACGAACGCGTTCATTTAAACGCGTTCGTGAGCGTAGCTCAAAATTTTTGAGTTTTGAGTTGAACTTCGCTCGTTTTTTAAATTATGAACTTGAGTTGAGCGTAGTTCGTTTTTTACACGAACTTGAGCGTGAAAAAGCAATTCAAACTCAAACTCATTTTAAATATTTCTGTCTGAAATATAAAAAGGAAAATAGAAGAAGAAAAGGACAGAAAGGAGAATAACTGTGCAAAATGGATTTCGGAAAAAAGGGCACTTGAAAAAAAAGGCACTGGTAAAAAGGGCCCCAGAAAAAAGGGCACCCGAAAAAAAGGGCACCGGGAAAAAGGACACTTTTGCAATTTGCAAATCTCAAAAACAACAAACATCAAAAAATGAATTTAAAGAATGATTTTCATAATACACTTTTAGAAATTTCAATCAATTAAATTGATACCACTTTTACTTAGCATATATACCTGGGGGGAGGGGAGGCTAGGAGCGGATTGAAAGAAAATAATTGTGTTTAAATCACTTTTTTACTGATTTTAATAAAACTTTGTCTTTCACTTGCTGTTTATGACAAAAATACAGTGTCACATATACTTCGGAGGCTGAAGTGTGGGGGAGGGGGGCAAAAGGAAGTAATTTTTTGTATATCACCTTGTTACCGATTTTAACGATATTCTGTGTAGCATAGGCGCCGACTTAACGGGGGCAGCGGGGGCGGTCGCCCCCGCTGTAATTTTTCATTCTAGCGGGTAGAAATTTCAAACGCGAAAATAATATAAATTTGAATTTTAATGAAAATTTTCACATTGTTGAATTTTTTTGTTTTTTTCTCTCCTTCTTTCTTCATTCACTGACAGATTAGTAGAAAACAGGATGTATACTTTATACAATTCTCTTTTTGCGCGCGAGAAGCTGAATGTGCTTGAGATAACCCCTTTTCAAGGTCAGTCCCTGTCCCTCGTCCCTCAGTAGTAAATTGATAAAAGAAGATAAATTGAAGCAGAAAGAGAAAGACTATTGTTCATGTTCATTGGTCATGGCCATTTGAAGTCGAGAGTCCCAGTGCTGAAGAAAGTGTTTATACTGCCAAGCATTAAATAGAAAAGCTTTTGTTCTGAATATTTGCTATTCATAACACAAAAATTCATTCTCAAAGAATTTTTTAATTCACGAGAAAATACTAATAAGTAAAAGGAAGCAGACTGATAATGCTGTTAAAAATACAGATTTTTATTTTTGTATTTAATTTAAATTTATAGGTATTTCTTGTATATGTTTCTTCCTTTTTTAAAAATCTTTGAATTTATTATTATTGATTATTAACAATCTTGCACGAGAAAGTGAGAAGAGGAAGGTTTGTGGTTAGATTTAAGGTCGATTGACTACACTAGAGTTCTATGCTTATAGGTGGAATGCCTTCCGTGGAATTCTTTTTATGAGGTCCCAGCCCGTATTTAAACGATTTTTGTAGAAAACCATGGAAAACTCCGAAAGGCTTGGTCGTTGAGCGCGACCTGGGATCCAACATCAAACCCAGCACGTCCCGTTTACCACCTTTGAGAGCAGAATCGCTTGGCCACTGGTGGGGCCAGGGATAAGGAATAATTGTTAAATATTAAATTAATAGATTAAAAACAGTTGTCTTAGAGGAACTGATCTCATAGTTAATGTTTTTTTAGCGGACAAGTAGATAAGGCACATTTCTACAAAACGTCTTACATAATCAATTCATGAATTTAATAAATATATTGGAATATGTCACAAAAATCTATAATATCTAAGTTGATTTATATACTCTTAATATGTAGATTAAGTTGTTCACATATTATTATATATATGAACAATTTCAATTTTATTTTCTCTGTTTTTGTATATTTTCGATGTAAGTAACAACAACATCCGTTTTTAAAGAAACATTAATAAGAAATCTCATTACAAATTCAGTAAATGAAATGAGAGAACGCAGTACAATTTAAATAATTCACTTCTGGAAAAGTTTTTAAAAAATGTTCTAAAAAAATCCTTTGAAAACTATCTTGAAAAAAGACTAAAAGGTTCAGCTTTTAAAAGGAAAGAGTAATAATAACATAACATTTAATTTAAGAGTAAATTTTTATCTTTTGAAAGTGAAGACGGAATATATAAGTAATTTTTGCTTTCTCTCTCTCTCTCTCTCTCTTTTTTTTTTTTTTTTTTTTTTTTTTTGATTTTTCTATACATAGGCATAAGAATATATTCGATTTGTGAGAATTTTCACCCTTCAGTTTTTGAAGTATTTAGATGTTTGGTTTTGGGATTTTCTGAGTCTAAACTCCAAACACTATTTGGCCATTTTTCGAAAATGTCTGTGTGCTTTTCTTGTGTTTATCGAAAATTTTGTATTTGGTTAGTGTATCTCCCGAACGAATGGACGAAATTTAACCAAATTTCATATTTATTTGGATTTTAACTTAAACTAGTGTTTTTAACTGAATTAGATTAAACTGAATTTAAAACGAATTTGGGAATCAATCGCTTAATAAATGGTTATCCTTTCTTCTTTTTCTTTTTCCGCTTTTTTTTTTTTTTTTTTTTTTTTTTTTTTAATGGCAATATAGGAAAAAGTTTCGAATAAATTTACTTAATAAAATTTCTTTTAACTTTTCAATATCAGGGATGGAACACGGGCGCAGAATTCATACCACTATCAGTGTAAGAAAATTTTCAACTTCTTAAATTAACTATATTACAGGTAGAGAAATTTCATAAACAGATTCTGGTATGAATTCTACGCCGGTGTTCCATCCCTGCATATATATATATATATATATATATATATATATATATATATATATATATATATATATATATATATCATGCTTTCCGTTTACTCTACCCTCTTTTTTTCTTCTTTTGTTTCAGGATATTTTTTAAGCAGAACTTTCAATAGTGATATATATATATATATATGTATATATATGTACAAGTCAAAATGACAGCTGTGATGCTTGAAAAGCACAAAAAATGAATTTACTGAGAATTATTTTGTTTTATTATATATTATTATTATTATTTTGCTAAAAACTGACACCTAAAATAACAATAGCTCATAGGTATTTTATTTTATTTTGTTGTTGTTTTGTTGTAAAGAAATAAACATGTTTGTTTTAAATATATATAATATATATCGTCTTTTCTTTCTTTCAATAGTTACAATGAAATTTAATTTTAAATTCATATAACTCTATATATTCTTCTTATCTGCACTTTTAGTTATTTATTTTCAAACTGTGCGGCATGTAAATCTAAACTGAAAAAACTGAAAAAAGAAAAAGAGGAAGTAGGGCATTCCTTTTCTCAAAGGGTGCATCCATGATCCATTGACCTTTTTGGAATGCGCAATGTGCCTGTTAGAAATTTGAAAAGCAACGCTAAACTTGGGATTTTGTAAAGGGCTTATCTTTTCTCGGACACAACGAGTTGAGAATTTAAGCCTTTTTCAAATTCAAGGCTTGATCTCACCGCGAAATAGAGCAGGCGACACCGAGAAACGACAGGCTTTTAAAAATGAGTCTGCTACAGTTTGTTCAAGTTCAACTTATAACAAAAGTAAACAATAACATATGTGATTTGATGCCCTGAAAAATATCTCCGATCGGCGCCAGCTAGCTATCTTTCTTTTTGTTAACTTTGAATTTCTGTAACTATGGGTTATTATTTGTGGAGTACAAGTTTTTATCGTAAACCCCACAACACAAAAGAATGGGTGGAAGGTGGAATAGTTTTCAATTTTCATATCTTTAACTAAGACAGGCCGGACTATACTATGAGCTCCTTGATCGTTAGGATGAGGATTAACTAAAGTGTTTGTTAAACACAACACATTAAGGTCCTTCGAAATCGGAATAAATTCTATAGATCAAAAAAGAAGATTGCAATAACAGTATGGCCTGTATGTCTAAGTTTTAGACAGTTAGATACAATGACAGAAACACCCTGATGAGCGATTGCATATATCAAGAGAAATTGTCTACTAAAATTAGAAAAACGGTCAGCATCTTCTAGGCGCCATGAGCCTAAACAAATGATAGATAAAAAACATTCATGAACTCCTCCTACAAATAACACCATTGGAGGTGAGAAAATAAACAAAACGTCCCCCCCTCCCTTCCCTAAAATACTAAAGAAAAAAAACTTAAATAAGAAAAGAACATAAAATAAGTTAAATAATAATAATTAATAATTTAATTTGAATACGATATGTACATATATATATATATATATTATTAATTGTTAAATTTTAAAAAGATTTACAGTTTTCTATCATCAGCATATATAAAGGATAAACAAACTTGTACAGAAATAAAAATGTGTACACATTATTTGGAAACAGCACTGAAAACGCATTTATTTTTACGAAATTTCTTTTAAAGAAATAAATGTTTTAAAGATTATAGCTTCTAATTTTAAGTATACGAGAGAAAAAAAAAAAAAAAAAAAAAAGTGCTGTACTTTCTTATTTTACACTCGTATAAGCAGACGATTAAACACTGAGATTTTTCTTCCCATGAGCAGTTTATGCACCCTTTGTTTATTTAACAGTTATTTTCTATTTAATAAGTTATTTATTAGTAAATTATATATTATTTAAATTTATTATTAATATTTTAATTATGTCTTCAGTCTCCTTTTGATTTAGCTAAATATTTTTGAACACAATTTAGTGGTTTGTCTTAGGGACCGTGGATGAAATATGATAAATCGTCAAATAGCGGTCCTCAAATAAAAAAATGCCAAAATCTACTTGATTTTGGACTTTTATTTTATTTTTGAACACTTTATATAAAATACATGTTTATTCCTTTATAGTACGCTAAATAGTAAGCGAAATTTTCTAATGATTTATCCAAGAACTCAAAACTGACATTGTCTGTGGTACAATCAAATAAAGACTAATTAAGTAAAACCATTTACACTATTTAAAAAATATATATATTTCAAAACAAAGGAACCTCTAAATGATGGAATTTGTCTCCTACGTGCATAAGCAAACGTATTGGAAATTTGAGAATAAAAAACCACCCCAAAACAGTGGGTCCACTATTCAGAAGTGTCCGTTAAATAAATTTTTACTTACAATTAAATTAATAAGTTATAATTAAGAGTTATAAGTTTAATTAAGCATTAAATTAAGAATGTTCATGGTATTTGGTAATTTTTAAAATGTAAATTACCTATGAAAGTGCTCATAAAGAATAAGATCTATTTAGAAAAGGGATTTAAAAAAAAAAAAAGTAAAAATGAACGTTTAATGAGTTTCGTTCGTTTTTAAAAATGAACTTGAACTCAGCGCGTTCATTTCTTTCAGACATGAGTTTGAACGCGAACTAGCTCGTTTTTTACACGATGAACTTGAGTTTGAACTAGTTCGTTTTTTTCGTGAACTTGCACAACACTGATCTTAACCAAGAATCATTTCAAATTATCGCTGATCACTTTGTGAGCCCGCTATACCGTAATTTGTAATGTGTATGGAAACTGAACGTCAATGCGAACAACGCAGGGTGGTCAAAAAAAAAAAAATTGTCCAGCCAGAGTATAAATATTATAGTGAGATTTTTTAAAATAATATAAATCTCATTTATACAAATGTTAATAAATTAAATGTTGTTTTAAATAAAATTTAAGAATGCATATGAATTTTGTAGCAGCGCAAGTACTCGTATACCAATGCTATTAAAGGGCGATCCACAAAATATACCGATTGATAAAAAGGCAAAATCGATTTTTTTAACTTAAGAAATTAAAGTATTTATTTTTTATGTTCTAACACTGCTATTTCTAACACAATATAATTTTAAGGATTTTTAATTTAATATTGCTTTCTTTTATAATTCCGTTATTTGTCTTATTTATTTATTTATTTTTCTTATCAACGCACAGTAGAAAATGCAGACATGCAAACATTTTAATTTATCCCGTAGTACTACTAATAACCATCCGATTTTTAGAATTTTTGTAGCGAAATTGTCTGCAATATATACCTATGATTAAATAAAAGGAAAACTACCCTCCAATATAAGTGATGTGGAAAGGAGGTGGGTACTTACTTATAATGCTCCAGAATAAATAAAAATTTTGGCATGTCTATCAGAATTTAATGTTTTCGAGTCAAATTTTCGAAACTGAATTTTTTATATATCTACATGTTTTGAACTCCTTTAACCCATTAGTAGTCGCTATATGCAGCGCCACCTATTACAAATTGCGCACTTTTTATTTAACTGTCACTAATAATTTAAAGAAGTGATGTGATCGACGTTTCTTCGATTTTACTCCCGTTTTATGTATATCAAATGCTACTTCTAAAAATTTTTGGTGGCTATTGAATAAAAAAAACTGGCAACACTGATGGATGGGCGGCAAATCGACCAACTAGCGACTACTAACGGGTTAAATGTGAAAATGAGGTTTGTGAACGGACATTGTATGTGTGCCCATGAATCATTTATTAGCACAAATCATAAACAAATATTAGCATAAAGTCCAAATTCTATATTCCAAATCTTTGACGTGGAAAGGTATTACTTATAATTTTTATTGGAATTAAGCAAATAGTTCGCATTCAGGGTGGTATAAAAGTTTTCAATTACATCACGTCTATGAACAAAATTTCTTGTTGGTAGATTTTAACATCATCGGGCTGAACTCCACAATAAATAAATAAATGAATGAAATAACCATACTCTTTTAAATACACGAAAGCATGTTTTACTTTGGATGGGAGAGGAAATACATTGATTGTTCCTTTACTGAGACACATAAAATTATTCGCTTTTATTATGGAAGTCTCTTAAAGTAATTTAAAATGGATTTATCGGTTTCTCTTATTCTGCTACAGTTAAATACACTAGATAGTGTATATAAAATTTAAAAGCAATATACAGGTTTATCTAAAATCAAGCAATTACACCTTTTTCTGTTAAATTGATGAAAGTATTTTATCAAATCAGACATTGTCGAAGAAAGTTTTTTAAGAAAAATCATTCCTTTTTCTTACTGAAATGGTAGATTAAATATTGTTTAAAGTCCAAATTTCTATCACAATTATGCTTTTGTGGCACTATGAAACAGAAATGAACTTTTGTCAGTTGGTCTGTGTTTCTGTTATCAGCAAAATTTAAAAAGCAATAAATAAAGGAACTACAAATTTAGTATTTTGAAGGTCAAATGATACTTCGAAATTTTGATTAAGATATGTATTTTTCTAAGTGTGGTATGAATAAAAGTTCTGTGTATAATTTGAAATATATATATATATTTTAATTTAACAGCAAACTTAAATGTTTTATGAATGTATAATTAAACATGGGATACAGGTTGACAGTATTACACTTTACACAGGAATATGATGTATATAAAACACTTTTAGAACTAGAAGGGCATTGTGAATGTTGTATCAGATTATTTTGTTTGTCACCCATAGGTTGTGGTAGCTAGCTACTCCCACACAGTTTGATATGAGCTCGAATACCAGAAGGAATAGGTGTTTGGTTCTGTGTTGTATCTGTTAGGGGTAGTGCAACTGCCCATGGGTTACTCCTTCTCAAATCGGCGACACCCCCTTCCCCCGACCAATGCTCAGTCGCAAGAGCCAGGGCATTTGAAAATATATATATATATATACTATTTTATTTAAAGAGATATTTTCTAAAACAGTTACTTTTGTAAAATCATATCATAGCTGTCAACTATTACGACTTTTCGATACCGGTATTTTTTTTTTTTTCTCATAAAAAAATAAAAAAATAAAATAAAATAAAAAATGTTGCAAAACCTTTTAAAAAAATACTGGTATAAAAATTCGTAATGGTTAGCAGTTATGCCATATTAGAATTTTAATTATTTGTAACACTTTTAGTAAATTGTAAATTTTTCTGTAACATAATTTTCTTTTTGAATTTGTTATTATTTTTATAAGCATTAGTAAAGCGATTTAATAGAAATACTTAATTTAATAGTTGTTTATCTTAAATTTATGTAAAATATTTAAACTGATTATATGTTAGAGAAATTATGCAGTTTATATTTTTTATGTACAGTTTATAATAAAGCAACGAAATGTAATTTTAAATAACATATATTTTCTAAGCACTGCGTTCAGCGGCAAGGAAATTTGTTAATTCAAAAGTTCAAAAGTCAACTGAAAAGCAAACGAAAAAAAGAGAAACATCCTGCGTAAAATGTATAAAAGTAAGTACAATATTCGGTTCAGAGAAAAAAAAAACACATTAATTAATTTACTACCATTTTATATAATTTAATATATTTTTTTTTTAATTGAAAATTAGTTTTGAGTACATTAGTTTTGAAAATTAGTTTTGAGTCTTTGAAAATCGTAATTCAACCTTTAAAATTTTAATTTAATACAAACTTATCTGTTATTTTTTATTAAAAGATTGTAACACATTTTTATTTTCTGGAAACTGAAAATTTAAATTTAAATAACGAATCTTTATTCTGTTTTAAGACGCTACTTTATTTTCTACTTTTATAGAAAGTAAATAAATGCTGATAAGACATTTTTTAAGTAAAATCGAAATCAAATCTTTACCATAGGTTATTTTTTTAATTTCTAAAAAAAAAATCATTTTTAAAATTTGAAATACGCTTCTAATGTGATGATTAGCTTTTTAAAATTCACCTTTTATATTTACACATAGATTTTTAGAGCAAGCACTACTTCTAAAAATCCAGGAAATTTAAATGTGAAAAATAAAATTTATCTAATAACATCAATCAAACTCTCCATTAACTCTGAAGATGTACATTATAACACAATTACGGAAATTACATTCCTCCTAATGAATTTTAATTATTCTCATTGGAGATATTCTGACGAATAAACTTTGTTTTCCACAAAATTTATTAATCATCTGCGAAATGGAAGAGGTAATACTATATGTGCAGTTCCTACTTACATTAATCAAAAGTAATGTCACGAAATAATTATGTAAGGATTACTACAACTGAAATAACAATTAAGTGTGACTCCGAGATAATAATTTTTGAACTTAGAAATAGATTGCTATTACATACAAATAATAATTTTAAGATATTTCGTGGTTAAATCTCAGGCAACTGAATAAATATTAGTATGTAAAATTATATGCATATAATTAACGTACTTTACTGTATAGTTTCAACATTTGCCTGGGTTAGCCATGGTTAAGTTAATCATATCCACTTTAATGTCATTTTTTTTTTACATTTTAATTAATAAATGTTTTTTTTTTTTAATGAATTCTGATTAAATCATTTGTTTTTATCTTTCATTTAAATTAATTAAAAATTAAGAAATTATATGTTCGGTTTACAGTACTATTGTTTTAGTAGTTAAGATGAGGACAGAGATTGAATATTAAAGATGCATTTATGAAATAATATAAAAATATAATAAATAAAACAGAAATACTGGTAATGCTGCTTTTTTTATGTAACTATGTGTTTATTTTTATTTTCGATGAAGGTAAGCAATGGTTGCGATCACATGCAGATACATTGAAGCACTTACGTTGAAGTACAGGTGGCCATAATTAAACTGCAAGTGTTCAAGGGGTGCTGGAGAGAAAACTACTGGGAATATTCCAGCGAAATTGGGTATCTACACGTTTCAGAATATGCGCAAGTCAAATATGCAAAAAAAAAAAAAAAAAAAAAAAAAAATCGCCATTTTCACCCGATAGGTGACGCTGTGCCGTGTTTCAATGCTTATCGACGGCATATATGCAAATTTTAAGCCCATCGAACAGTATAAAAACAAGACCACATTGAGTAATGGTCAATCATGTCTCTGAATAAGAAGGAACGTGCATTGTTTGTGAAGATATTCTATCAGAATGGTAGCAATTATTCAGCTACTCTGAAAGAATATCGGCGTATGAAACGATTAAGAAAAGGTCCAATGAGTGTCAATGAATTGAGAAATATGATTTCTAAATTTGAAGAAACAGGAGAATTGGGTGTTATTCCAGGCACAGAAAGGCGGCGTCCCGTAAACCCGGAAACAGTGCAACAAATTGATGACGCTATTGCTACTACGAGTAGCAGTTCAGGAGCCAGTATGGTGCAACAAGTGAGCGCAAGAAGTGTGGCTCGGACATTATTTCTTCCCTGGTCAACTGTGCATAAAGTGTTGCGCCACATTCTTCACCGTTATCCGTATAAAATTTAAATGCTTCAGGAATTGAAACCTCATGATGACTCCCGAAGAATCGATTTTGCAAACTTTATCCTGTCGAAAATCAGTGAGGATGACACTTGGATACAGAGGATCTTGCGAACAGACGAGGCGCATTTTACACTATCAGGTAGTGTAAATGCGCATAACTGCAGGATATGGGGAACGAGCAACTAATACGCGAAACGTGAAAATCCCCTACATTCCGATTATGTAGCTGTATGGTGTCGAATGACTTGTGATTTTCTTTTAGGCCCATATTTCTTTGAGACCCCAAATCCAAGTGGTCCCAAACGCTGCAGTGTTACAGGGACTAGCAACGATATTTATGCAGGACGGAGCACTCCCCTCACATCGCTAAACCTGTTAAAAATTGCTACATGATACCTTTGGTGCGGACCGAGTCATAAGCAGAGGTTTCGAAATCGCTTGGCCCCCACGTTCCCCGGACCTTAATCCTTGCGATTTTTATCTGTGGGGACATCTGAAAGATATGGTTTATAGAGAACAACATGCTTCTGTTGCTGAATTGAAATTTAGCATAACGAGACACGTGAGGTGTGTTACAACAGAGATTTTAATGCGACGGTGGGACATGATGTTTTACGTTTTCAACATGTGGTTGCATCTGGTGGTTCACATATTGAGCACATCTTGTGATAATTTCATTGAATAAATAATGGTTTAAATGTTTTTCAAAGCGTCTTTATGGATTGTTAATTTGTAATCTTAATTTACGTTAATTTTTGATTACATGATACTGTAAAATTTAATTACTGAAGCGAATTGTATAGAATTTTGATAAACTGTAAGTGATGTTATATATTGTTTATATGCCTCTTAGAATGTCATTATGCTCTGTCTATCGGTTTTGGAAGTTGTATATGCCACCGGTGAGCGTTGAAATACGGTACAGCGCCATCTATCGGATGAAAATATCTTTTATTTTCTGTTTTTTGCATATTTGATTTGCGCATGTTCTGAAACGTGCAGATAACAAATTTCTCTGGAATAATCCCAGTAGTTTTCTCTCCAGTACCACTTGAACACTTGCAGTTTAATTATGGCCACCCTGTATTTATCTTCCTCGTTCTTCTCTGCCTCTTAAAATTTCACCATCTCCAGCAACGACATCTCATGTTATTCTATGGAAAATAATAGTTACGATAATGACTCATTGCCAAACGTAAAAGTTGTAATTAGGTCTTCACATTCAGAAAACACATAATCATTAAATGTGTTCAGATTTTCCAAAAGTTGACTTTTTTTTAAATTTAATATTTCATTTTAAAGCTATAAAGTCTTTCAGACATACTAAGATATTGTATATTTTGATTTTTCTGGTATAATATAGTCTTTAATTCACTTTTCGCATTTTCTTTTTCTTTAAAATAGAATATTAAAAATTAAAAAAAAGAAAAAAAAAAAAAAAAAAGAAAGACATTTGAAAAGCAGGAACAAATATAATGATTATAAGTTTTCTGGATATGTAATCAGAATTAAAAATATAAAATTACGTAGTGAGTAAGACTTGCAACAAATGTTTACATAGAATAACGTGGATTTTGCTCCCAATGACGATATGGTAAAATGTCCTTTGAAAGGAAATTTGAGAGACTATCATTGTTGATAATGATCAGTAATCCTACCACATATTGAAGTATCGCAATAATCAACTGTATCGTACTAATACTGACATTTTTTTTTCAAATACCTAAAATGATTTTAAATATTTTTAAGTACTTAATAGTACCAGTAAGTGGACACTTTTGTTTTAGAATACGGTTATATTAGTTGAAAAAAATATTGAACTTTCTGTGACATTGCCGTTTGTCCTTGTAGCTTTGAATAAATAAATATTATTTTATTTGTTTTGTCTCTGCTTATTTTTGACTTATTTCCTCTTTCTTTAATGTTCATAACATTAAAATAAATATGCAGAATTATTTATTGTGCCACATGTTTAATTTTGTATTTTTATGGGTTTCCACTACTGGTACCAAAAATTTCATCGTGACCAGTATTGGACAGCCTGTCTTCTTTAACTTTTAAGGCGAGACCAATAGTAAACTCAGCGCAGTATTCTTCTAAATTTAAAAATGAGTAACGGAATGAAAATACACTTAAATGACCCGATAATCTTGGGGCTTACTTAGGAGATTTTTTCTGGAGTTCCGCATTGGACAAATGGAATGAGTTTGGCTTGAATGCAAATATTTTTAATAAATTACTACTAATAATAATAATAATCATAATAGTTATATAAAGAAATAAAAGTTCCTCGTTTATTATTGCTTAAATACAGTCTCTAATAAAAATTATTCTTGCAAACTGGTACACATCATAGATAAGAAAAATTGACATTTGATGTAAAAAATAATAGCATTTATTTAAAGAAGTTTTTTTTTTTTTTTTTTTTTTTTCAATTTAACAAAATCTATCTTTACTGTTACAATAAATGCAGCTAGAACTATCACCAACGTTACTTTAAAGGCAACACTGGCATTGCAGAAATAAAATTTAGTATCTACGGTATGAAATATCAACATGAAATTTCCATTAGCTACAGAAAAAAACTCTTGTTAGTTCGTCCATGAATTTGTTATTAAAATTACACTTTTATAAGTAAAGAGAGAATCACGTATGTTAAAGTAATGAAAAAAGAAATTTTCCACAAGGTAAAAAAACCCTTCATTTTAATGGATTTACTTGTGCCATTAAAATAACACGTATCACAGTAAATATGTTATTAGATTTCGTTCCCTTGGTAACATGATTTCTCTTCCCCAGAAACACATGTGTAACTAACTTATTCATCTTTGTCGCGTTTTCTAATTCAAGAAGAGATGATGAAACATGATTGGAGAAAAAGGATAGGATTCGTTTGGGGATGTTCATCGAAATAATTGCATCAGAGGAATTCATCTCAATATAATCCGTCTGAAACCTGTAAATACATATTAATTATAAAAATAGTAAATTGTTTTTTTAGAAGATGAATAGTTATGTAAAATCAATGCAAATGTTTTAATATTTTCTCTATATAAGAATTAGGATAACTATACGTTAAGATAATTTTCAATGAAAAATTTTCTCATTATACAAATTTGGTGCTGTGCACTTTTGCATAAAATTATCTGTATGATTTTATAAAACATATTTTTCAAAATAATGCTTGGAACGGACAAATAAACCGTTTTATTAAGTCATAAATTAAAAAATGCCATAAATAAAAGAAAAAATATTTTTACAAATGAAAACATATATGCCTGCCTAAGCGAAATTAAAAGAATTTTCAGTACGTTTATTTGTACGCACATTAATAAAGAATCTATTAATGTTGATATTTCTAGTTAACCTTATTTATGATTAAAAGAAGGAAATAATTTTAAAACTGAAATTCAGAATTTTAGGTTTAAAACGTTTGAAAATCACTATTTTTCGAGCATATTTCAGAGACAGCATTTTGAATATATTCCTTCAACAATCATAAACGTTATTTCTGTACTATACCTGTATATACACTGTAAAAAAAAAACTATTACCAGCTGCAAGAAACTCTCTGTGATTGGAGAAAATAATTATTTTCTCCAATCACAGAGAGTTTCTTGAGTTGTTTTTTTACAGGTACTAGATTATATATATTTTTTAAATAACGTAATGTGGACCCTATTTAAAAGTACTAGTTACTTTTAAATTACATGAACAATAAAAAAATATTTGTGATATCAATATTTGTACCTATATGCCTTTTAATGTAAAACTAGATGTGAAGTCGATTTTAAAACATGAAATAGAGGAATAAGATTATTAAGCAAAGTTCATAGAAATAAGAAGTGTTCAGCTAAATATAACGGTCTAAAAACTGTAAATACCCTTTAATTATACCATATAGTGAATTATTTATTTATTTATTTATTTATTTATTTTAGGGGGAAGGGAGAAGATTATGTAAAATCGATGCACATTTTTGAATATTTTCTCTTGATAACAAAGAAGATAAATACATGAAGAGATAATTTGCATCAAAACATTTCTCTGTATCCAAATTTGGTGCAGCGTATTTTTCAAACAGTTATGGTTAGCTAATTTCAAACTATATTATATTGCTTTTAACAGCGGAATACTTTCGAAACGTCTTTGTTTAACGTCTATTTTACTCTGATTCTATTTGAAACTTTATGTTTTATTTATTTATTTTTACTTTTGCTTATCCATATACATGGTATAAAAAGTATTGTTTTGGGTCAAATTTTAGTGAGTTTCTTGTTATATTTACACTTTTGAGGTCCTCAGGATCCAAAAAACATGTTTTTAACGCTTGGTCTCTGTATATGTCAGTGTGTCTGTTGCAAGCATATTTCAAAAACAAATAGCAGCAGGAAGTTCAAACTCGGTAACTTAAATCTATCTAGTCATGCTTCACTGAATTTTTTGTTGAGCAAGTTTGTATGTATACAGTGACACCCAAGAGAATTCATGTACATTACGTCTATGCGGAAAATTGCAGATAAGTAGAGTTTCACATATATAGAGTACACTAAACAAAAAGAAAATAATCTATTTTTTTTTTCTATTCTATGCATAAAGGCAGATTTCATGTAGAATATGGTATAAAAAACATTCACCCTTTGTTCACAGAGCTACACAAAAGAACTATAGTATAGTGGGACAATACTTGAAAATTGATGGAAGTATATTTCAGGTTGTGCTCAGTGTTAATTATATAGGATTTTATCTATATGAACCATGTGGTGTGTACGTCATTTTTAGAACATACATATTTTTCTTTTTTTAAATATAATTAGTGGAAGCGCTTTACTAGAATATTTTACCAAATACGAGAAAACTCCTCAGGAATTAAAATTAATTCCTCGTACCGATACGGTAATTAAAATATATATTTAAGCTAAATATTCATCGCTTGTTATTTGTTTGTTTACGCGTTTTGAGGTTTCTGGAATTCTGAAGCCAAGTTTTAACGTTTGATCTTTGTTTGAAACTCTTATCAGAGTAACTTAAAAACAAATAATTTCAGACAATTCAAATGTTGTGTTTTGAAGTTAATATAAGTTTCTTACTTGAAAAAGTTTGATTACGATTGATAAGTTTCCTGGAATGGTGTGTGCATGAAAGTTTCCTAAAAAAAAATTAAACGATATTTTAAATTTAATAAAAAAAAATGAATTTTATATAAATGTACATGTATTAATCAAATGAAGATTAAGGGTGGCAGCAGCCTCCCTCACACAGAATTATTTGTCAAATAAAGCTGTTATATAACAGTACTCGTTATTTTATTGTTTAATCTTCAATCTGTATTTATATTAATATATTTCAAGGTAATAGAAAGTTGTGTGAATGCCACAAAACATTACTTTATATAATAACGCTTATAAAAGTTTACGTTAGCAATATTACTATTCTAACTGTAAACTGAGCTGCAATTAAAATTAAATTACATTCACATATATTAAACTAGTTGACATAGGTGGACTCAGCTCAGTTCCCCATTATATTTATGTTCTCATAAATTTCTAGTGCGAGACATATTATAATCATGGTAAAAGAAATGAACTTGACCAAAGCTTGATACAGTGACAGAATGAAATCCCCGCCTAATAGGCTATCCACCGTTCACTTCGATATATATATCTTATTGTAATCTATTAATTTATTTTATCAGGGTCAATTCCGTTGTTTAGCTTTCATGCTACTATTTCCAATGCAATAATCCTCAAAATTCATATTTATATGAAAAATTTACAATTTCGCTATGTTGATAAAATCGTAAATTACGAATAATTTACGAAATTTTCCTATTAGAGTATTTGTATTCAATCATGTTCAAACAAATATCATAAATGTAATTTTGAAGTTGTCTAATGTATTTATGATCCTCCAAATGGAAGTTTATGCTCAATTTTCCTTATTCTGACATGTTAAGTAAATCGTAAATTCCAAATAACTTACGAATTTTTTAAATTAGAAAAATCATAGTCTATGATATTCATGCCAGTATCCTAAGTAATATTTCGAAACTGGTTTGACATCTTTACGATGAAAATATGCCTCAAGATTGATGTTTATGTGAAATTTTGCTCTATTCTGCCATGTTAAGAAATTCGTAAATTTCCAATAACTTACGAAATTTTTGTATTGAAAAATTCCTAGTCATTAATATTCATGCCAGTGTATTAAATAATATTTCAAATTAGTCTGGCATCTTTTCGATGAAAATATCTCTCAACATTGACGTTTATGCAAAACTTTGCCCTATACTGCCATGTTAAGAAATTCGTAAATTTCCAATAACTTGCGAAATTTTCAAAGTAGCATATTTATAGCTACTGATGTTCATTCCGGCATCAAAACTGATATTTTAAAACTGGTCTGACATTTTTACAGTAAAAGGTTTCCATGTAATGCACGTTTAAGTGAATTTTTGTCTTATTCTCCCATTACAAATCGTAAATTTCTAATAACTTACGAAGTTTTTTAATTCGAATGTTGCAAATGAATAGGGTTCTTGCCATTATCGAAAGTAATATTTTAAGACTGATCTGACCTCTCTTCGATCATTTGTTCCGTGTGATATCGTGTAAACAGAGTAACAAACCAACGGACTAACACACTAACGGACTAACACACTAACAGACACCCTACAGACAGACACCATACAAATTTTGTCATTTTCGGATTCCTCACACCTGAAAACGTGTAAAAAAGTCAAAAAACCGCGGTCAAAAATTTTCATGATTACCTAAGTTTCCTATACCTATAGTATGATGGGGAACTAAACATATCTCTCGCCACAAATATAGGCTATGCAAACATTAAAACGCATCGTTTAAAACTGATGTTTACTTCGTAAAAAAAAAAAAAAAAAAAAAAAAAAAAAAACTCTGTAAATAATTGAATAAATATATTTAAAACTATATTTATATTATTACATACACAATTTTAACTTTAACGTTATCTTGTAATTAACATTGAGCGTATTAAGCTGTAACTCAATATCAGTTTAAAGAATTTTTTATATACTTATTATTTTTAGAGTTGCTTCATCATTGGCATTAAAAATATTTGTGGGTAGTAATGCTTGACATGTGTAAATGATTAGCGTAATATTCATAAACTATTTTAGCTTTCACATTAAAACATAAATTCTCGAAATACATTTTTCCACAGGGGCATTTCACCATCGAAAGTGAGATAATCAAATGTTATATTTATTAATTCAGTCATCAGATTAAATAACTCGAATTCCATAAAATGTCAAATAAATATAGCAATAAATAATGTACAGTTAGTGTGAGTAATAAAGTAGGAAATAGGATTTTTGCTATTGGATAACTAATTGAAAAGAAAATCTAATTAGAAGACTTTCATTCTACTATCATCATATCACCATGCATAAACCTTTCCACTTTATGAAAATAGCACCTAAATGTGTAAAAATAGAAATGCATCAGAATAACTTGACATTTATTTAGCAAATTTCGTAACAAATTACACAGATATTCATTTGAAATATAACATTTATTAAGATATATTCCATCTGATAAATGTTTGTGGGAAAATGATTGAATGAATGCAATGGTAAATTATTTTTTCAGCAATCACTCTGCTGTTAAAAATATGTTTTAAAGAATGCATTTGAATATATAGATTTAAAATATCACCTCGTCACTCGTCATGGTACAACTAAACAAATTAAACTAACGATTTAAATTATTAAAAGAATCTTTTTTTTTTTTTTTTTTTTTTTTTTTTTTTTTTATCGAAACAGACATAGGACTCTCAATCAGCCTTAAAAATATCGCGTTTTATTTTCAATCGGTCGCAAAAAAAGAAAATATATATATCATCAATTGACAATTTAAAAATGGTATTTTTATTGATACAAGCCAGAATTACATATTCTTCCGAAAAATCGACGATCTTGAAATGGACCTTTCACAAAAATCAGTGTGATTACATCTTATCACTCATTAAAATCGTTGAACCCAAATCGGTCCTTTCAAAAAATCGGCAAACATAACTCTTTACAAAAAGTGTACGACTATAAAAGGAGTTTTCAAAGTTAATACGGTAAAATTAAAGAACATACTATAAAATTTTAATTTTCAGATTTATTAAGATGAATTAAATTACCGTAATTCCTGGAACAGATAAGTCAGTTTCATATGAAAAATTTTATTTAACAATTGTCGTTATGTTTGTATAGTGCACTAACGTGTACAAACATATTATATTTTATGGAGTAAATTTGTGCTGCAAAATTGGTATATCTGGCTTGCGGATTATAGGCCGGAAATTACGGTATAAACACAGAAAGAATAATTGAAATATATTTAGAAATCAAAATTTGATTATTTATCAATTTTTAATTAAAAAAAAGGAAAAGAAAAAAAGTTTGTAAAAACGATATTAGATAAATTTATTTATGTATATCCTTATGCATATGTAAATTCATATTGTAATAATGCATGTTCAATTTAATCGTTTAAATTTAAAAAATAGTAAATTGTCAAAAGAATAGATAGAAAAGATGAAAAAGAAAGGATTTACGCCAATTACATATTGGACGTTATGCACCGATCTTTTCGAAGAAGGATGCATTGTTTACAATTTATGAATATTATCCAACTTAAAAGTAGTATAAAAACATGCTAGAAACAACTGATAAGGAAATAAAAAAAAAATTAATTAAAAATTTAACATTGTTGTAACTATTGTTGAACGAAAACAATGCCGGATTACAGCATGAGAATAAAAATCAAATATTATAAAATAAATGAATGTTGAAAATTTTTACAAGATGATGTATAAAAAAAAATAATAATAATAAATATATAATAAATATTTTGCTTTAGAGTGGAGCCATTGCCACATTTTATCTTGAAGTGTCTATAGCTCCTCAAGAGTCAATATGTTTTCGACAGCCTCGATTTCATTCTCTGTTAGATTGAAATTTTTACAATCGTTATAAATCATGTTGTTTCAAAAAATTAAATTGGATAGATGAAGCTAGCAGCTAGTGATAATTATAAAATATAACCTTTCGACCTTCTCACTCTCCGCCCCCATCCCCCCCCCCCAATAAAAAAAAACTTTTTCGATACCATTTGTTTCGGTACTGATTATCATTAATTTTTTTCTTTTCTTTTTCTTAATTTAGTTTAATATGGAGGACTATTAGATTTTTTTTTTTCAAATTATAACATTGCTTTCAAATTATTCAATTATATTTTCGATAAATTTTCGATTTCGATAAATGTCCAACTATCGTAAAACCGGTATCGTAAAAATTCGTAGATTGGGACTAATATAGTCCTCCGTACTAATGATACAGATTAACTCAGATTGATCAAAAGTAAAATAGAAAACGCGTTATTTTAGCAATCGCTATAAATAAATATTGAAGACTTCGTCTGCTCTTGATTTGAACATTGAAACATCAATATCATGTGATCTCCGACGTCAGGTGGGGAGAGCTGATTAAAAATTAATTATGAATATACAATCTAAAAGTCCCTACAAGTTGGCAACACTAATTTATAGGTCATTTCTTTTTCCCTCTCTTGACAAATATTGTTATTCTATATATAAAAAAATTATAGTTAATATATTGGGTTGTTCGGAAAGTAAATTCGTTTTTCTCAGCAGAGGACTTAATTGTATTTTTTTCACATCATCTTCACAATTAAGCTGCATTACCATTATATATTGTGACAGCTGATATAGCAAGGCTTGCTTGTGAAAAAGTTCGTTTTATTCTGCTCAATAGGTTTTGATTGGTGCCCTATCAAAGAAAGAAAATCGGAAGCGACATTTTCGGCATATTTTGTTTTTCCTATCCCAAAGGCGAAAATACTGTTCAAACAAGGAATAAAGTATACAATATGCATACAGAAAATTTATTTAAAGAACGCCTGTGCCAAAACCGGTTTACCAAATTTTGTTCCGGGAATTATTACGTTGAGGATGCATTACGTTCTGGAAAACTAGTTTATGCTAATGAAGACAAAATAAAGTCTTGATTTATGAAAACTGCCAAATAACAACTGGTGAGATCGCTAAGAAATCGTACAAATTGGAGAAATCGGAGAAATCGTACAATCGTACAAATATATAATTTAATAAAATATTTGCGCAGTATAAGATAATCGTCTTTCATTTTCAAAGGAAAAAACGAAATTATTTGCCGAACAACCCAATACAATATAAGAAAAACAAGATAAAGAGAAAAAAGAAAAGTTAATACTACGCGCAAAACATGCGCAATCCTTAAATGGGCAAAAGTATTAAAATATACTTTTAAAGGAAATCTTATTTACTTAATTTTTATTTAAAAAAAAAAAAAAAAAAAAAAAAAAAAAAATATTTTACATAATGAAGAGAAATAGCATTCGTTTGTCATAAATATTTTATTTATGTGTATATTATAGTATTTTTTACGTGATATATTTTTAACTTAAATTTATTTATTTCAGTTTAAAACACATTCAAATTATACTTTTTTTAAATTATGAGATTTGTTTATTTACATTATTAAACAAAATAATTACGTTTTATTTCCCCATAGTCGGAATATTTAAAACTATACTTTTCTTTTCCTTTTGTTTATTTTTAATCGTATAAAAATAGTTTATTATTTCATTCTTTTTTTTTTTCTTCCCCTTTTCAATTTCCTCGGCATTAATTTATATTTTTCTAAATATGTAACTTAATGTTATGTAATTAAAAATAAAGAAGATATAATAGTATCACTTCATTACAAAGTTGTGAAATGATTATATTTGTTTACTGGTGCAACGAAATTCTAAATTATGTTTTTATGTTTCGCATTATAGTGAAAAAAAAAAAAAAAAATCTCAAGAGATTTCAAGATGAATCTCTCTCAAAAATTTCCTAATTTATTTACTATTTTTTTTTTTTTTCTTATAATACAACATTTTTTTAAACTATCTGAATATAAATAAAACAAACAGATTATGTTTTATTTTAAATAACCTTAAAAAACTTTGATATTTTTTTTAGATAGAATTTATTTTGAAATTCAAAATTATAAAATGCTGTTAAAATTCCGAATATATAGTTTAAATAAAATATTATTACTTTTTTGTTTAAATAAAAATATTAAAAATGCAGTAGCCTTATATTCAATAATATCAGCCTAATTTTAATTTAAGGGGATATGTTTTTTAAGGAAGTTTCAAACTTGCAAACATTTATTTTTATATGTCATCATATGTTATATAGAGTGCAATCGATATATATATGCATACTAGCAGACCCGGCCACGCGTTGCTGTGACTAAGTTATACGTTGAATTATACGGCTGTAAACTATTTAGTACAGTCAAATTATTATTTACGAACAAAGACGAAAACGTTGTAGCCGATGTAAAAACCCACAGGGTTGAGATTTGAAACTTAGGTCAAAATTTGGAAGCGATTGATAAAAATTTTCGTAGTGTTGATATTAAGCACAAATTAATTTTATTATAGGGTCCTATAAATTTTAATGGAGAAGTGATATATATTATTTCTAATGCTACTTTGGATAAAATTTCTAAAATGACTAATATGTAAATTAAATTCTATTAAAATTCTATTAAAATAAAAGTATAAAAGAAACAGACGATTTTAAAATCAATTTTTATGGAGGAGTGAAATATAATATATGCTATAATGGATAATTTTACTATAAAATGACCTCATCATTTTAAATATTTTAAAGAGGGCAACAGCTGTAGTTATAAAAAGGAAAACAATAAGGCTAAACCGGAAAAATAAGTAAATTTGATAAATATTTTAAAACTTTAAAATTAGAAATCTTATGAAATATTGGACATTTAAAGTAAATACATGTATCATTTTAAATAGAAAAAGATTTTGGAAAAGTTTAGTGTATTTTAACGAAGTGATGAGAAATTTTTGAGTATGTTAAAATTTTAATAGTAAATTCAAGTTAATAAAGATGGGAAACATTGAGGATGTAAGATACTAATATTTTGCAGCGGAATAGATTTCATTTCTGTCATCCTTGGCGAAAAAAAAGAATATCGCCAAATTATCTCGCGGAAATATTTAATTCCTTTCAAAAATCATGGTTATTTTAACAACTTATATTAAAAGAGTAATGAATAATATGAAACAATATTTCGTACAATACATATTACATGTCATACATACGTACAATGAATAATACATATTACATTTCGTACAATGCATACATCTGGCATGTATATTTTCGTGTTACGCTTTTGATCGCCAAATAATAATAATAATAATAAAAAAAGCCAAGGGCGACAGAGTTTTGAAATTTAAAATTAAAATTTTGTCAATTTGACAGCAAAATAATTCAATCTAACACCCGCGATAACTAATACATATCTATACCCAAATATAAGGATTAAAATCGGGAAATAAATTTCCTCGATTTTTAATAATTTCTTACAAAAAACCCAGTGGGCAATGAACATAGGAAATCTTTTTCTTGGCTGCACAGACGGTCAGTGAGTCACACTTCGCTTGCGTATAGAACTCATAGATATAGTATAGCATATATAGAATAGAGTGATCATTGGGGAGAAAAAAGTTATTCCTTTTCATTTGGGAAAAGACGACGTTTTTACCAAAATATGGCCGTCTTTCCCCGAGTGAATACACACGGGAATACATACTAATATTTTAGCAAATAAAATTTATGAATAATTTATTTGCTAAAGGGGAATGGAAGACTCCAGATACAGTTTCAAATTCATATTTCTTTCTTTCTTTTCTTTTTTTTTTTTTTCAATACCACTTAATGGCTGTTTCCAAAGCTTTTTTTTTTTTTTTTTTTTTTTTTTTTTCGGCATCAAAAATCTTTGTACGATAACATGGGGATGAGAGATCTATATATATTACTATATCTATGATAGAACTACATTAGCACTTTATCAATGTGTATAAAATCTTTAAATTGATTATGACGTCAATTTTCGTGAGATGCATAATTTAACTTTTTATAATTTTTTAACGTTCACGTTTGATTAAATGTATTTATTTTTATGTCGAAAGAAAATGAACTGGTATTTTTTTTTTTTTTTTTTTTTTTTTTTTTTTTGGCAACAATTAAATTAATGGAACTCACAGGTATTTTGGAGCAACTTTAATAAAGGTCTATAATTAACAAATAATTGCAATAAAACAATATTGTGACAATAAATTGAGATAAAAACTATCCTATCTCTCAAGTTGGACCAAACTGCACACAGTGTGCAAAATTTCATTAAAATCGGTTCCTTAGTTTAGGAGTTTACCCCGGACAAACATCGTGACACGTAATTTATATATATATACAGATAGTTAGACAGGTAGGTAGATAAGCAATCTGCGACAATCTAAAGAATATTAATAACATTAAAATTAATAGCTCTAAAAATGCAGGAAATAATTCCAATAAGAAAAATATTAATAACATTAAAATTCATAGCTCTAAAAACGCAGGAAATAATTCCAATAAGAAAAAGAAATCTAGCAAGAAATAAATCGTAGGTTATTATTTCAGACTCCGTTCAGATCAAGCGAAACATTTTAGTGGCTTTATTATGCTACGTAAAGTTACATGAGCTATGCTCTGAAATTCGCCTCTTATACTTCACTTTTTATATTGTAAAGAAGTAATACGGTTGTTCTAATTTATTAGCAGCACTTCGGTTACATTTAACTTGTACCACTAGTATTTAAATATTATTTTAGTATTAACTTTTATTTGATTAGCTAACAATAAAGGTGCACGGTTCGTACGCTCCTACAGTTTCCGATATCTTTTCAAAGCACTAATATTGTGTAGTAATTTTTATTATAACAAAACAGATAAATAAAAAATACTGTGGAAAACGCCTACACAGAAGGCGTGTCCGTACGGTTGGTTAGATTAGGTTACGTTAGGTTTAATGGCGCATGGCGACTGTCCGGGACTCACCCCTAAGAATGGACCGGAGGCATGCCATCACAATTTTTGATCATCCAAGGTGATGATTGCTTCCCCGCTTTGGTGATTCACAGACGTGGCATGTCCATACGAACCCTGAATAAGAAATGAAATAATAAAAAGATTGTATTGAGGAACAGGTACATTGTACATTGTATTGAGGAATTGTAAATTGTATTGAGGAACATGTAAAAACGAGATACAGAGATATTGAATAAATGATATTGAATAATTGTTTAAAAATATGCCTTTTCTTCGGTTTCGAATTGTTGATAAGCTTTGATTTGTAAGAAAAATAGAATTAAAATTTTCTTTTCTAGATTATAAATTAAAATTTTATGAAATGACCTAATTTTTTAGAGAAGGAAAAAAGAATGGAGTTTATTTCTTTCAGATGCAAGGAAACTTCGCGTATTTAAAGTAAACTACTGCCAGAATTTACGAATAAGTTTAAAACAAAAGAAGTAAATGAAGTTTTTCATGTATATTGTAAACTTCTGAAAAAAATTTTCGGGATGAGTACATGCAGTTGGAAAGCAATATTAGGTGGGATATAATATATCACACCAATTCCGAAAGGGTTATTATTATTATTTTTTTTAAATTATTATTATAACCACTGAACTTTTTTCAATAGCTTATGAACGAAAGCTTCAAACAAATGAGTCAAAAATTGAGTTAAGCATTTGAGCTATGCCAATATTTTGAATTTGTAAACAAAATTTATCACCACTAATGTTGAATAGAAATCTGTCATATTTAATTTTCTACAGTTGAATATATAGGGAATTAAATACAGCAGGATTGGCAGTTTATAGATTTATTATTTTATTTTACCACTATTCTAATTTTTTGCTACTTAAAAAATAGCTGTTTTAATTTTGTGATGACGATATAATGAAACGCACGCATATAATGTAGGCCCGCTGCGATCCTAGCATACTAGCATTTTATATTTTCCAAAACTTTTTATTTTTGTGGAGCACAAGGAAATAAATTTAAGAACAACGAAAATGTTATTTGAGAACAAAAATATTTCAAGTTGTTATGGCATTGAATAGGTTCTCTTTTTGAAACCTTACACCAGATCGTAGAAAAAGAGAGCAATGTACAAATGTAGCGTTAGAGGCTTCATTGAGAAATTCTAAAGTCTATAAAAGAATAAATGTGCTGCACGATATCAAACATCATTTGGCAGATATTTCATAAATGATAAACGAAACAGATTTGGTAAAATCATTTGTATATTCCAAAAGAAAGAAAAATCTAATTTATTAGTTGTTTCTAAAATATTAAAGTGGTTGAACAAAAGGAAACTAGTATGTTGTGGCCACCACAAGTCTTTCTTCTGTATAATTTTACACAATTCATGCAGTAGAAATTATTTATAAAATTATTATTTATAAAATTTTTATTTTCATAATAAATGCAGACACTTTTTATCTGACTGAATTATAACACTAAATGCCGAAGTGCTTACATTAGAAGAAAAGTTTTTTTTTTTTTTTTTTTTTTTTTTTTTTTTTTTAAAGGAAAATAATCGATAACTTTGTTTTCAATTATCACACATCTATGGTTCAATCATTCATTTTACAGGTATTTACAAGATCTTTCGAAAGATGCCCATATTGAAAATTTACATCCACCGGGAGGTACTCCCCCTTCCCCCTCCCATCCCCCCCCTTCCCCAGTGAGGAGGCGATGCTCTCACATGCACAAATTGTTTTGCTTACTACTACAATTATCAATAATTCATATTATTTTTTTTCAATCACATGTTAAAAATGACTCTCATTATGTACTTTTATTCGAAATTTTGTCTTATACTGCCATGTTAAAAATTCAGTTAAAAGGTAATCACAGCGCCACCTGTTGAGTGATTGATCCCAAAATCTAGCCAGCACCAGTTCATGTCAGGGTCCAAATAAATACTAAGTTTGTTTCAATTTCGTTCATTGGTCCGTGAGCTACAGCGTTCACAAAATTCGTGATACACGCGCACACAGATATAGACAGACTGACAGACATTTTCTAAAAATCGTCAAATCATGTTCAGGACAGCCAAAAACGTGTAAATCCATCGAAATCTGAAGTTCAAAAATTTTCATGAATTCGATATATAAACATAAAGAAGAAAGTAAAAAAGATGTATGTATGTAGTAATATTTGCTTTTAAACAATCATGTTCAGAAGATAAAAATACATTTAATAATTAGATTCGATTGAAATATTAGTTTATTTTATAGCATTTAATGGCACATACGAGGTATGTTTTTTTTTTTTTTTTTTTTTTCGAAAAAATGCTTACTTAAAACAAATTTTAATGACTTGGTACAACTGTGAATAAATATTTTAAAGACTATTAATTAACTATTTAATTAGTTAGTATTTCTAATTAAGCGTATCATAGAATTTATTCTGGCGAAAGTTTCAAAATTGTATTTTTCTTAATGTTTTAAAAGTAATTAAAATGTTAATTAGTGACGATGTTTTCTTGCAAATAATTATGAGAAAAAGCAGTTTATATAAACCTAGGTATAAATAATCATATATGACTATTTTAAGAAATATATATGTATATATATTTGCTTGATCTGAAATGAAGCAGTTTGAAGAACTGTGAAAAGTTGTGGTAGCAAAATATATTAGCTTTATCTATGCTTCTTCTTTTTCTTTCTTTCTTTCTTTTTTTTTTCCTAGAATGAAGCTATACATTATCGCAAAGTTATAGGTCACAATAACTAAATCTTCCATAAATATTGTTTATCAATGTTTCCATATTTCTAAACTAACGAGATTTGTTGGGAACTACTTCGTTCATGTACAGAAAATCGTTACGTATTAATTTAATTTATTTTTTAATGTCTAAGAGATAAATAAAAAAAAATTATGCAATCTTCAAGCTCATGAACTAGTAAGAATTCAAACGATGCTGGTGAATTGCATAAAGTAAAAATATAAAAAGTAATGACGTTGGTTCTAAAAGGAGCCATGACTACATGTTCTGGCCTAGTTCAGATGTGAGGCATATTTAGAAATACTAAAATATTTTTTTTTCTTCAGGTCCCTTCAGGTATCGCCCTACGTTTGAAAATATGAACTATTATTTTTCGTATAATATCCTTTTTAAAATAATTTTCTGCATTTTAATAAATGAAAAATTATTTATAATTGGTGCCAAAGCAACGTCGGAGTGTGACACCTGCCCATAACAGATAAAACTACCTCTTAAATGTATGCCTTTTGAAATATTTAAGAAATTTGTAATACATCTATGTTAATTAAATATTTACAGAGTGACAAATTCTGGGAAAATTACATTATAATGGTTAACTAACTAATAGTCATGAACGAACATGAAAAGTTTGAACTAAACAGGACTTTATTGCATAACAGTGGCATGGAGTAAGCGACTGTAATTAAATTACTTTTCATTCAGAGCTCAAGTAATTATAATGCGTATTTTCCTTTATATTATATCAATTTAATTTTTATAATTGCTTAAAAATGTAATATAACATTTAACCAAATTTCTTCTTTCATTATAAATATTATTTCTTATATACTGAAACAATACATTTGTATTTTCTTTTCATGTCCTTCTAACAAATAGAAAGGGTTATATTTAAACTTTTATTTTATATAGATGCAAAATAAAATTAAAATGCATACATACATATTAGTTACAGGAGGCTTTTCCATAACAGTTTTCTATACTCTTTTTTTTTTTTTTTTTTTTTTTTTTTTTTTTTAATAGAGGTGATAAATATGATTTAAATAATGGTAATAAATATAATTTGATAAATCTAATTTGTTCGAAATGTTAGCAAATATTCTCACATGAAGCCAGACGCAGTAATCCATACACGTTGCTTTTACACAAGACAGGCATTGCAATATTGACACAAATTGCATCACTAATTAAGATTAGAACTATATTAAATAACACTGGATTATCATTTTCTTTAAGATCCAGCTGAACTTCTGGAAAGCAATGTAGAAAATAATGTTTAATGGCAGAATATGCAAAAATAAAGGTGCGTGCAGATCGAAAAATTTTTGTTTGGAGAACAAAGTTTATTTTGTTGACTGATTTGATCGATATATATATATATATATTTTTTTTTTTTTCATTTAAAAAGTAATTTTTTGCTATTGTGCAAAACAATTTGCTTTGATTGACCGCTTCCCCCACCACTCAGAAAAAAAAAAAAAAAAAAAAAAAAAAAAAAACTCTGTCACGTCACTGAATATATTGATGAGCTACGTTATAGATGTCACAGTAAGCATCCAATGAGGGAGAGAGATGTTCTTCTTTTACATTCCAGGTAAAAACCTGGCGTTACTCTACTCAACTTTCCGAACAGTTAATAATTAACGGTTGTTTAAATAAATTAAAGCAAAAGAAGAATTTAAATAAATAAAAGAAGAAATTGTAATAGTGTGTTTCGTTATTTTTCCCCAATTAGAATATTGTTTACTGGGTCGGAATATATCCGAATACTTTTCCTGTAATATACGTCCCTGTACAAAAAAACTGTAAAAGCTGCATTGAAAAAATCTATACAGTTCATGTGACTTTGATCTATAACTTGTATAAAAATTTAAAGCTCAATAGAAAATGGCATTTAGACGATATCATACTTTAAATAATTTGAACCCATAGACAATAATGATAACTAATTTTTCGTTATGTTTTTGTAAAAACTTATAAAGATTGGATTCACAAAAATATATACAACTCGGGTGACGATGACCCATAATATATGTATAAATTTTCAGTACAATCGGGTAAAGTGTTTAAAGGATATGGCACTTTAAATAATTCTAGCCCATACGTCATAATAATAAAGAATTTTTTATTGTATATCCCTGAGAGAAAAAAAATATGTATACATATAAATTCTGGATTCTCAAAATTCAACAAGGTTCTTGCTAAGGTGACCTATAACCAGGGGACGCAGCGCTCCTATATTTTTACGATCGTTTTTTTTATATTGTAACCATAATTTTCAAAATGAAATTTTTCTTAATAATTTTTATGCTGTAATAGCACTAAACCCTTGAGGAGAATTTTCCTTCTAAAAATTGTGGTGTAAGTATAACAAAACAATCGTAAAACTATAGGAACGCTGCGACCCCTGTCTGTAACATATATGTATCAACTTTCAGCTCAGTCGATCAAACTTTCAGATTCTGTTGTGTTCACTCACACACATACACACATACGTCCGTTTAAAAAAGTGGACTCAGAGGACACCTTAAAACGTATAGAAACACCAAAATTTCAAAATTGAATTTTTGTCATGATACAATACATTCCTTATATATGTATGTTCTGAAATTTAAAATGTCGAGGCTACATCAATGAAAAAGTTTGATTGATTTAACAAAATAATTCTTGTTCCCACAAAACGTTTTTCTGCATGCAGTTATCAGGTTTTTCTATGTCAAAATATTTATTCAGAGAGAAACACATCGCGTATTGCTAAGTATGTATGGTTTGAAATGTTTAAAGCCTGAAAACAATCGGTGAAAGGATTCATATATTAAATCAAAAAAGAGTCATTATCACAACGCAAATGGAAGGTCATAGACCCTGAAATGTAACAACAACCCTATTGTCCAACATCCACGAAAAACAAATTTAGCCCTACGAGTTTTCATTTATTTGACCTTTGAAGTAATTTTTGGTTAGTAAAAGACTCTGAAGAACCGAAGAATTAGCAAAATAACGTCTTTGAATACTGGAAAAAGCAGTTTTTTGGAGGTATATTACCTAACAGCACAAAATGTTTCAGAAAAATAACAATCATACAACATCGAAACACTGGAAATATTTCAGAAACGTTTCGAAACGTTCAGTTTGCTTTCCGATATGTTTTAAAAACGTAGAAATGTCCGCGATCGTAACAAAAAATTGGATACCTAACAGAAACGTTTCAATTACTTAACAAATGGAACATAGAAAAGTGCGAATGTATCAGAAAGGTATCAGACAGCATACTTAAATGTGTTACGTTTTTGAAAGATTGCAAGCTTTTTGCAACATAACTGAAGCATTCTATGCTGTATGGGAAACTAGCGTCACGCTGAAATACATGTGTCGACGTTTACTGTGATTATGGCAGGAAATAACCAAAACTATTTAGCATTTACAAAATTTATTAAATATTTTTAATTGCAACTATAAAGAAGGCGAAATATAAATCAAACTCGTTTGAAGCATACATTAAGGTAACAAAAGGCATTTACTGTTGCAATAATATATTGAAAATATTAAAAAATACATAAACTTGTGTCATAAACTGAGTACAAATTACTTCTGAAAATTTTAAATGCTCCATTTGTACATTTCAAATAGAGTGAAATTAATTTATTTGATGAAATTATTCAAAGGAAATTATCAATGAAATTATTTTATTTAGTCGTATTAAAAAATAAAAATATTTACATACTTATGAGATGATAATCTTATAAATGCTTATCTCCACGCCGTTTTGAAAAAAATGAAAAACTTCTTTTAAAATTTTGAAATCAAAAATTCAAAAATTAAGATATACCAAAGTAATAAGATATTCCAATCTGAATATGAGTGAATTGAATTCATATTCCGTTCCACAATGCGAATTCTGAGGTACATTAGGCCCTGTCCACTAGGGTGGAACGAAAAAACCAACTTCTGATTTTTAATTTTGAATAGCGCTGAAAAGTTGCCCTTTGGTGTAGATAAGATAAATTAAAAATATGAAAACTATTGGAGTACGTCTTGAGGTGCCGCAAGGACATTAAAGTTTCATAAAATTGAAAAAAAAACGATAAAACCAACTTCTGATTTTTAATTTGGAATAGCGCTGAAGAGTTGCCTTTTGGTGTAGATAAGATAAATTAAAAATATGAAAACGATTGGAGTACGTCTTGAGGTGCCGCAAGGACATTAAAGTTTCATAAAATTGAAATCTTTGCTATATTTTAAAGGGTTTTTTTTGTGGGTCTCGATTATAAAACAAAATATTTCAAATAGGCGTTTTATTATGAATAGAAACAGTTTTACTATTGCATTGGCATCAGGAAGCATGAGTCATCGCCGGAGCAGATGTTGTGAGGGAGAAGGGGGGTGGAAGGAGGCGGAGATTTGTCTGCGTGTACTGACACGTGACACCTGACAAGCTCAGAGCAGGTGTCAGGCTTTGCGAAGTTCAGTTCAGTGGACGTCTCCGCACCGTTTAAGGTATATTTTGTTAGTTTTAGTTTGCATAATACTTTATTTTTGAGAATAAAAATGGCTCAGTCTAAAATAGTGAAGACAAGACAAATGTCGGAATGTCCCATTTTTGGGAAATTTGGTGATTTGTGTGAAGTTGAACTGCCTACTTACGAATACATTATAAAGTGTTACTGTTATATTAGACATAACCTCAAAACTGCTTCAGAGTAGGATCCTACTGTAAGTGAAATATGTGACATTTTAGTTCCCAAAATAGAACAAATATGTTCAAGAGCTTCTATTCCCGTTGTTTCTAGCAAAAGAATTTTACAAATGATAAAAGCTTATCATTGTAAATATAGGAATTTATTAAGGTCTAAAAGCAGAAAAGGGTCAGATAAGTTTGACTGCAACCTTGCAAAATTTAGAGAAGAAGCGAAACGTTTATTTGATATTGCTGCCTGTAAGTGTGCAAACTTTAATACTTGTACTTGTATAAAAGAAAAAAAAAGTACCAGTTATGGAACAAGAGTTTCTGAAAGATCAGCGTTCTAACAGGGCAATGGTTATAGGTAATATTGATAAAGCTACCACAAGCGCTTTGAGGAAGAAAGAAGTCAGAAAAAGTAAAGAACTACAGAGAATAGTTAAGTTTAATCAAGAACGGACAAAAAGCACCAGTGCATTAGAAACGGTTACTGGCAACAATGACAGAGCTGAAAGGCATCATTGTTCTTTACCAGAAGAGGCAAACCAAACCAATATACAAGAAGTCACACATCTACCAGGGCCTTCAAAACTGAAAGAAGTGAAAAACACTCAAATGCGTATTAAATTGTCATCTGTAGCTTCCATTGCTGACCGTGGCCCACCAGCGGCCGAGCGGTTCTGCGCTCAAAGCTGGTAGATGGGAGGTGCCGTGTTCGATCCCAGGTCGCGCTCATCGACCTAGCCGTTCGGAGTTTTCCGTGGTTTCCTCCGAAACTTGCGTAAATACGGGCTAGGACCCCCTAGAAAGACCCCCACGGAGGGCATTCCCCCTCTAGGCCTAGGACACATCAGGAGTCAATCGACCTTAAATCCTACAACCAACCAACCAACCAACCATTGCTGACCGTATCGGAATATCAGATAGAGCTGCTGCAGCAATAGCTAGTGCCGCTTTACAGGACTTGGGTGTAATCACAGAAGAAGACAAAACCAATGTAATAGACAGGATGAAAATTAGACGAGCAAGATCAACAAATCGAAAAGATCTCATTAATGACAGTCATTATCGTCCGATAACCGAAAATAGAGGATTGTTTTTTGATGGAAGAAAAGACAAAACAATTGTTCGAGAAAATAAAGGAACTAAGTTGCACACAAAAGTAGAGGGGGAGTCAGGAAGTTTAAAGTTCCAAAGATAAACTTCGATGCAAAGGATTACATCGACATGATCTTATGGCCTGAAAATGACGTAACTGAACCTCCCTTATTAAAACATGTTTCAAGTGACACTCTGAATGACTTTATACGGAAGACATTTGAAGCTGAACCAAATAGTAAAGTGGACCCGGTTATCGACTTTCCCCGGCTTCCTTGCCACACGCAAGCAGTGGAAAGAGCTGTGAAACTGGTGACCGAATCGGCTCGAAATGTCTGTAGTTCAATCGCAAGAGAAGGATACATAAGAGCAAAAATTGACTCACGTGAGAAAATGCCAAAATTTATTACGAAAAAACAGTTTAATTTGTAAATGAAGTAGAAACAAACATTTTGCAGCTGTAACATTTGCAATTTTTAAGAATACAGAAGTAAGAAATTTACAAACTTTAACATTACAAAATATTTTTTTATTTTTATTATATTTTGTAAATAATATTTTTTCCCAATTCTAATGTTTATTTTATATATGTATTTGAAACGATTTTTTGTAACATTATATGTAGGAGAAATTCATAAAAAATAATTTATCAAAGTTTGTAATTTTTCAATTTTTGTACAAAATTTAAGCTCTTTGCGGCATCTCAAGACGTTGTAATATTGCAACCAAATTTTTAAAAATTCTTTTTTAACCTAAATGGCAACTTTTCCCCAGTATTTCCAAAATAAAATCTAAAAAAAAAATTTAAAGGCCTATTTTTTATTTTTCAATTTTTTCAATGTTTTTACAAACTTTAACCCGTTAGTAGTCGCTATAGACAGCGCCACCTATTACAGATTGCGCACTTTTTATTTAACTGTCACCAATAATTTTAAGAAGTGATGTGATCGACGTTTCTTTGATTTTATTCGAGTTTTAAGTATATCAAATGCCACTTCTAAAAATTTTTGGTGGCTATTGAATAAAAAAATCTGGCAATACTGAAGTATGGGCGGCAAATCGACCAACTAGCGACTACTAACGGGTTAAGCTATTTGCGGCACCTGAAGATATTATAGTATCGCATCCAATTTTTTTTTACTTCCTTTTGAGCCTAAAAGGCAACTTTTCCCCCCTATTACCAAACTGATATCTAAAAAAATTTTTAAAGGGCCATTTTCGTTCCACCCTACTGTCCATTGCTGCATCTCTACTTTAAAGTCAAGTGACTCAGTATTCAATGCATGGTAGTGATGACATACACCCAATTATCCGCGGAATTGAGTGGCACGTGATAAGCCATAAAAAGAATGGAAATACAGGGCAAAGGACATAAAAAATGTTCTAGCTCAAAAACGAGATTGTATAATGTGTAAAACATAGTACAAATAGTCCAAATTATTTAAAATATTGCAAAAATAATTGTATTTTTTAGACTATAGGATGTGAAAGACAATAAAAAAAAAAGGAAATGTATACTTACGATGAAGCCAAGGTACTATCTGTAAGCAAATTTATGCACCAAATTAAACAGTGCCGCAGATATGACAAATTTTTATGCGAAAGTTTTTAAATGATCACACTTTTTATACGCAACTTTATTTATAGTGAAATTTTCTCCAGTATGTAACTACGATTAAATAAGAAGAAAAATACCATTCAAGAAAAGTGATTAAAAAAAAAAGCGTGTGCTAACTATGTAGCGTACTGTACTGTACAAAATGAAATAAAATCAACATAGTTCATTATAATTACCATTTTATTCTTTAAAAAATGCAATCATTTGATTTTGCTAATAGTTGATAAAACCATACCTGCCAACATACTAATTAATATTCCGCAGTATTGTTAGTCACGCCTATTTTTTCACACCAGTAATTTTTTAGAGTAATATTTTCCAAATATAATTATGATTAAATAAGAAGAAAAATACTTTCTAAAATTACTGGTGTGTAAAAAAAGGCGGGACTTACAATACTACGGAATATTAATTAGGACGTTGGCAGGTATGTAAACCCTTTCTATTGATCCTGCCCTTTTTCTGTGGTCGCGGATAATCCGCTATCGGATAATCAGAAGTTTACTGTATTTTAATAAAAGTAGCCAACATTCATAAAGATGTTAAATACTATTACTAAGTCAAACGTTTATCATCATAAATGAATGTGTGATTCTTATTTTAGTCATATTAAAGCAAATGGCGCAAGAAATGAGCGCGAAATAAACAGAAACAACGCAAATAAAACTTTGATTATTCTATTCAAAACAACATGAAATAGCTATATGAGGACAAAATATTTGCACTGATTTAGTGTAATTGGTCTTATTCTGGAACTGATGCATTGAATGTCAATGGAGGAATTCTTAACGTTTTATTATTAAAAGAAGAAGTCTTTGTTAAACATTAAAAATCCAAAATAGTGCTAAATGACAAATCATCATTTTGGTTTCATACTAGTTTAATTATTTTTATTTAATATTATATGCTTATGAAACTTTGAAAAGTTATGCCTAATAATCAAAAAAAAAAAAAAAAAAAAGATGAGAAAAATCAGTATGTTGTAAGTATATTAAACTTATAATTTGTTCAATATGTATCTCTTTAATATTTATTTTAGCAAAAATCGTCTTGTTTTGAAGGGTTCCTGGCAGTTTTCCATGCGTACTTCGTTACTTCAACACATTTTCACTCATCTGAGACGAATTTAATGCAACCAACTCTTTTTCTTCCACTCAGAACAAAGATTTATTATTCTCTTTCATTCAAGCAAATAAACATGTCATGTAGGTTAAAAAGCGACATTCACAAACTTTAATCATTAATTTAAATCTGTTTGCTTTTTGCTATTTTGTTCAAGGAAAAAAGAAAACTTTTTAAATTTATGAATAACTTATAGATTTGCTAAAAGGATATAAATATAAAAATAATTCTTAATACCAAAATAAAAGCTAGTTACTATTAGTATTTACATAATTATTTTTTAAGAATTTTATTTTAGTTCAATTCATAGTGAATAAACAAGTCGTTTTAGTCACTGTTTAAGAAAGTACATAATAATAATAATAACAATTATAAAATTGTCTGGCACAGATGGATTCTGCTCAGTTCCCAATCACATATTTGGTTTGATAAATTTCTACTGTAAGCCCTTCTGAATTCATGTTAAAAAAATAAACTCTACCGCTTGCCTAGCAAGGTAATTGAATGAAATGTCTCACCGTGTAGGCTACCCTACCTCTGATTCGATATATTTACTCATTTACTCATCCAAATTTGCTGACTAATTTCATTAAAGAAAGTTTCGTATTTTAGTGTTCACGTAATTCAGTATTGTTTCCAATGCAATAATCTCCTTCATGCAAGTTTATTTAAAATATTACCCTAATCTGGAATGCTAAGAAAATTTTCAGTTTCGAATAACTTACGCAGTTTTCAATGCGGAGTGTTATAGTGAATGAGACTTATTCCAGTACCATATATGATGTTTTAAAACTGGTCTGACATATTTTCAATGAAATTATCTCTCTAAATGCACGTTCAAACAAAATCTCATCCTATTCTCCCATATTAAGCAAACTGTACATTTCTAATAGCTTACGACTTTTTCAAATTAAGTGCTACAAACAAAAACAGTTCTTACAATTATAATATGTGATATTTAAGAATAGGTCCAACTATTTTACAATTAGTTACTCTTGATATAATGTCTGTAATTTCTAAACTAACTTATGATTTACATAATGATTTACCTAACTAACGAACTGATTAACCTAAAGGAAGACAACATTAATTTTGTGATTTTTCGATTCAACACACCTCAAAACGTGTAAAAATTTCAAAACACATGGTTGAAGATTTTTGCTAATGCATAAGTTCCCCATACTTATAGTATTATGAGGAACTAAAATAAAGTATTGTTATATTTTGAATGGTAAAAACACTATGGTAATTGTGCTGCTGTAAAATTTAATTTTTTATTAGAAAAATTAATTTTAAAGACACAAATAAAACATTTAAAATAAATTTCAGGCGATAAAATTATTTAAATGAAACTTATCTTTTCATGATGACATTTATCAAACACTAAATTATTTTCTTTAATATTTTCATGAAATCTATTCATAGACCAATTCTCATCCCAAAATTGTGTGAATCTCAGAATTAAATTAAGAATTTTGCTACGACCTCTTGAGATAAAACTTCAACAAAAGTTTAATAATCAAGTCTCTATTGACTACTATTATAAGCTTGTCTGTTTCACCCTTATTCTTGAAAGAATTTGACGTTTGCTTAGGCAAACACCAGTACAGTAACTTTCGTTTACACAAGTGTTCGGTGAAAGCAAGAATTGTTCGAATATATTACAAAAATGCAGTAATGAAATTTTATTAAATGTAAATAGAAATTCTTCTACTTCTTCTTCTTCTTTTTTTTTTTTTTTTTTATGTGTTCGCACAGTGTAAGAACGCTATTTTATTACACTTGATAATTTTAAACAAATATAAAAAAATATATTCGATGATGAAACACTTTTTTAGAAAATCTCAAAAGTTTATATTTGTTACAGAATAATATCTTATTTATAAAAGAAAAGAAAAAATATAGACGATTTGTAGTTTGAAAATTGTGTGAAAAATAACATTTTTAATTTGAAATATGATAAAGAAAATGATATAACATTACCTTTGCTTTAGGGCAAACATTTTTGCTTACACAGAATTCTGCAGAGAGTACCCGTCTTTTTAAAGGATTTTTCTCCCACTGTTCTCTTACAATAAATTTTTTCAAAAATTTATAGGCTTATTTTATAACAACTGCTAAATAAATTATTGATGTAAAAATTAAAGTACCATACTCACCATGTCTTGGAAATAAAATAAATAAAATTGAAATTCAAACTTTAAGAACATTTATTGCATGTTAAAACCATGTTTATGCAAACAGTAATGGGTTTATTATTATATTTATAAATTATTATTATCACGTATTCATAAAAAATGTTATAATAAATAGATAAAATCAGCTTGGTATAGAATAAAAAGTATTTGAATTGTCTATACTTATTTTATGCAATTTAACATGCACAAATTGATTTTTAAATTAAAAAAGTATCTTTAGATTTTATCTAATGAGATAAAATATATTCTTATTACCATATGTTATTTATTAATGTGGATGATAGTAAAAAATTTGAGCTTGTTCGTGCAAAAATCAGTATAATCAATAACAGAATTCAAACTAATATTTGAATATAGTGTGAATATGTCATGCTGAATTACAGTCGGCAGCAAAAGTATCCGAGAAATAGCAAAAATTCCTATGTAAAAAAAAGTACGCTTAATACTGTTTTCTTAAATAAATCCTTGTCGAATCATATTCTTAAACTAACTAATGCTGGGATTGCGGTGCCTCGCTCAACACTATTTTACACACATACTCTGTCTTAAGATGTAAACAAAACGCATGTCGTATTGCAGTGCCTCACTATCTTACGGCAACCTCGGAGCTATCTTAAGTCGAATCGTAACTGGATGCGCGCAATCACAACATAGCTCGCTCTGCGTCTCCCATTGGCTGGCTTCTTTCTCTTACGTGGACACGCGAAGGACTTAAGCTTGAGGCATCGCAATACCAAGTTAAGATCGTTCTTAACCACGCCCATTCTACGAAAGTTCGTAACGTTTAAGATCAGACTTAAGAACGTGCCACCGCAATCCCAGCCTAAGAACAGGATTCGACAAGGATTTATTTAACAAAACTGCATTAAGTGTACTTTTATTATATAGGAAATTTTTCTAGTGCTCGGATACTTTTGCTGCCGACTGTACTGTGGTTCATTAGTTCGAAACCACTTACCTCAACCTTTTAAATAACGGTCATATAAAATTATAGATCGATGTAAGTTTTCAATATAGGACTGTAGATATTATATCACATTTTGCTTGATATGTCTATCTGGTAAATCTGCTAAATCTGTCTCAATTAAACGGCTTTGAATTCTACAGTCGATAAAAAAAAGTAATCTTTTGTTGGTGGTATTAGGATACGTTGGTGGTATTAGGAAAAATTGGATGCTAAATTTTTAAATTTCAATGACAGTTTTTATATTCCTGTATGCTGTCGGTATGGTGCACTCACACTTTTTAAGAATGTGAAACCTCATGCAATATCTTTTGGTTTCAAGTGCTCGAAATCGCGCTGAGTTGTCATGCGTTAAGTTGGAAGAGATAAATTTACCAATTAAATCTAGTGATAGTAGATAGCGATAGCCTAGGAAAAATTGTAAGATTTTCCAAGGGAAAACTGCTTCCAAGGGAAAGAAGGATGCCAGTTGGTTTAGTTTAGCTTGACGTGTGTGTTCAGTTCCAGTGGAAAGATTCTATTCCTAGTGCTTCAGAAAATGCGTTGTTTGAATTTTCAGTTAGATGTCGGTATTTCTACGTTAAATGTTTTAAAGTAATTGAACTGAAGTTTTTCTCCAGTTTATTCTTTTAAAAAACTTCCAAAATCATGCGAGCGTCCTTTTTGGAATTATCTTTTTGACGATGTTATCTGATCTTGCTTTTTAAATTGGAAGATCAATTTCGATATATAAAACCTTAGATGTTTAATCGTTGTTAAAATTGAAGATATTGTGTCTACGCATCTCATTGCAATTTAGAGATAAAGGTTACCAGCTTATACAACTAGCCTTAGTGAGAAACAAATTATTGAGTCTTTAAGATGTGTTTAAACTCTATTAAGTTAAAGTTAAATATTACGTGTGAAAGTCCACCATGACCCTCGGTTTAAAGCTTTCAGAAAAGAAGTACATCTTGAATTTGAGTTGTCTTCTTAGCATCACATAGGCATTTTCTATTCATTAAAATGGGAGATAATGTGGATGCTGTAAAACAGGACTTACGACGTGCACAGAGAATATACACTGAACCGACAAAAGAAATTATGGATTTATCGCAGGAGAAAGGGTAAGTTATTCTCTGGTATACAGAACACAAATCAGTAATAACAGCGCAGAGAACATTTGGATTGAGTTATAAAAGAAATCCACTGGATGATAAGAGTTTTAAAAAATGTCGAATAACTTTTCTGAAACTGGAAGTGTACGTGGAAGTGTACTGATTTTATTTTCTAAAAAAAAAAAAAAAAAAAAAAAAACTTATGAATGATGTTACCTAATTTTGTATTTTTTCAATATTTTTTAAATTTTTATTATGTACAGAGACCACTCCAAATTAGGGATATTTGATTCGGAAACCCATCATATTGTTTATAACAGGGGTGGTCGAACGCCTCTCTGCAAGCCAAATATTAAAAGCAAAGTGGTTTGTCGGGCCGTACATACGTACAATCCCACATATAACAAACATTCGATGCGACTGTTAATAAAAATTTAATTTTAAATATTATGATTATTTGACTGAATATTCTTCCCTTCTGAAAGACAACAACCAGTGCAGTAATAAGAATTGTGCATATAGTGCATATAGTGCATTGGCATTAAGCCTCAAACAGATAGGCATTTCACTGGTACCGTAAATTATTTCATTCTATGCATCCATGATAGAGAAATAAATAGCACCAGGCTCTAAAAAAAGTTGCTATGACATAGATTGTTCGATTTCAGATTTTTTTTTTTTTTTTTTTTTTTTTTCAGAAAATTCAATAAGAACATTCTTGTTGTTTAGAAAAGGGGAAAGTGGGCCGTACTCAGAGCGTAAGGGGCAAGTGCAGCACTCGGGCCGCGGGTTGGATGCCCATGGTTTAGAACGCAAATTTCTGCGCCTTTTTTGTTACTCCAAAAACATCCGTAATGTAGAATTCAAGGCATTCGAACCAATCTTCTTAATAATCTTCTTAATTTGAAAAATAACTTGATAGCTGGGAAAAAAATAAAAATAAAATAAAATAAAAAACAAACAAAGGTTTGTAATTTTATTCCTCGCATTTTTTGAACATTCTTTAAGTAAGATTATTTGAATGTTACTGTACCTAACGTCAGAACAAAATGCATTATTTTATCTGAATTATTGGACAGAAACATAATTACTCTGTTCTATTTTTTATTTTTTTTTTTTTTAATAAATTTTAGCAATAAACTTTTTAAAAATAAGCATATAAACAAAACCAAATTACAAGAATGAGAAAGAAAATATGCCGCATTCATCTAGAATAAATAAATAGTCATTTTCTTCACAAAATTAGAAAACTAAAAATATAGATTCCCGATTTATGCGTATAAAGTAAGCAAATAACCTGGATAGACAAAATGATGGAGAATTTTTAATCTATACTTTTTTTAGATGGTAAAACAATATTATAACTATTATGAATTCTTTGCATTGTGAGAAATTTTCACTTTATTTCCTAGAATTGGGTCATAAATCAAAATCTTAGTTACTAAAATACGCCTCTTGTGTTCTCCTTTATTAAAAAAAAAAAAAAAAAAAAAAAATCATTTAAAAGAAAAAATACCCTCTTCATCTAGAATGAATAAGTGGTCATTTTCTAAATCCCTTAACTAGAAATATCGATTTCCGAACTATACGCATAGCGCACGCCAATAAACTGAACAGACGAAATGATCGAGAATTTCTAGTGTACGCATTTCTAGATGGTGAAACAATATTCTGAATATTCTGAATCTTTTGTATTGCGAGAAATTCTTGCTTGATTCTCTAGAATCGGGTCATGAACCAAGATTATAGTTGCTAAAACCCACCTCTTGTATTTACATTTATTTGCAGAGATTTTTAAATAACCTTGCCCTCGAGAATATAAGCAAACGCTCTAAAATTCCAATAGGAGTTTCTAGAATTCGCTTTCAAAGGGGACTAGAATTTGTAAGCTTGACATGGAATTAATTTTTCTAGAGCCACAATTTAGATTCTACATGTCAGTTACAAAATTGTTTCTCAGTGTTCTAATGATCTTTTATAAGACTGTAAAATATTAAATACGACTTTATATGTGCACTTGTATTTTTTATATTCTTTCATATTCTGTACTCAGAAGTAGCGTTCTAAGCACTCAAATTATTTTCGAAAGTTTCATACAGTGACCGTTTAGATGAAAAAGAAAAAGAAAAAAAAGAATATATCATTTTCTTTTTCGGAGGATTTATTTTCATCGTATTCAGTTAGGCAATTGTCATCTAAATGGATACTGTTAACAATAATTTTTTAATTGTGTGTAAAATTTAATCTAGTTTGCTATCAAGCAGAACATGTAAATACGCTGTTGAGTGCGTTATCTTTCAATGGTGTATGAAGAATTCTCAATTCATTAATATTGCTAATGTCTCATTTAATGATATAGAAAAATATTAGTTATTTCTATATTTTCGCATTATTTGAAGAATTTGTGTAATTTCTTTTTTTTTTTTTTTTTTTCAACTTTCTCTTTGTTTTTTAATTTATCTATTAGAATCTAGATCATATAATTGGAATCAATTTAAAGTTTATAAATTATTTAATAAATATTATTAAAAAGAAATTTTTTTATGCAAGTTTAATCCTCATTTTTTCTTTATCTAATCGAAATTTTATCGTAAAGTTACAGATCATTTTAGAGAAATTTATTAACGGTATTATAGCTTTCAGAACATTTAAAAACTAGTTGGCATAGGTGGACTCTGCTCAGTTCCCCATCTTATTTATGTTCTCATAAATTTCTAGTGCGAGACATATTATAATTATGTTAAAGAAATGAATTTGACCAAAGCTTGATACAGTGACAGAATGAAATCCCCGCCTAATAGGCTATCCACCGTTAACTTCGATATATATATCTTATTCTAATCTATTAATTTATTTTATCAGGGTCAATTCCGTTGTTTAGTTTTCATGGTACTATTTCCAATGCAATAATCCTCAAAATTCATATTTATATGAAAAATTTACAATTTCGCTATGTTGATAAAATCGTAAATTACGAATGATTTACGAAATTTTCCTATTAGAATATTTGTATTCAATCATGTTCAAACAAATATCATAAATGTAATTTTGAAGTTGTCTAATGTATTTATGATCCTCAAAATGGAAATTTATGCTCAATTTTGCCTTATTCCGTCATGTTAAGTAAATCGTAAATTACAAATAACTTACGAATTTTTAAATTGGAAAAGTCATAGTCTATGATATTCATGCCAAATATGCTATATAATATTTCAAAAGTGGTTTGACATCTTTACGATGAAAATATCCCTCAAGATTGACGTTTATGTGAAATTTGGCTCTATGCTGCCATGTTAAGAAATTCGTAATTTTCCAATAACTTACGAAATTTTTATATTGGAAAATTCATAGTCATTAATATTCATGCCAGTGTTCTAAATAATATTTCAATAGTAGTCTGACATCTTTACGATAAAAATATCTCTAAAAATTGACGTTTATGTGAAAATTTACTGCCATGTTAAAAAATTCGTGAATTTCCAATAACTTGCGAAATTTTCAAAGTAGCACATTTATAGTTACTAATGTTCATTCCGGCATCAAACCTGATATTTTAAAACTGGTCTGACATTTTTACAGTAAAACGTTTCCATTTAATGCACGTTTAAGTGAATTTTTGTCCTATTCTCCCATGTTAAGAAAATCGTAAATTTCTCATAACTTACGACGTTTTTTAATACGAATGTTGCAAAAGAATAGGGTTCTTGCCAGTATCGAAAGTAATATTTTAAAACTGATCTGACCTCTCTGCGATCATTTGTTCCTGAGATATCGTGTTAATAGACTAACAAACTAACGGACTGATACACTGACACACTAACAGACACCCTACAGACAGACACCATACAAATTTTGTCATTTTCGGATTCCTCACACCTGAAAACGTGTAAAAATGTCAAAAAACCGAGGTCGAAAATTTTCACGATTACCTAAGTTCCCCATACCTATAGTATGATGGGGAACTAATTAATCTTTATAGTTTATGAAACACTAAAAATATACAAGGAAATTATTTATCATGAGAAAATTTGAGATTATCTGAATAATACTTTTGAGAAAAATAATACTTCATTAATATTGTTGTAAAGAATGTAACTCCTTCGTCAGTTAATATGGAAAATAATTTTAGAAACAAAAAACATATTGTGGTATTTGCCTTATATTGAAGGAATAAAACTTTATAAAGAAATGACTAGACATTTAAAAACTCACGTAGAAACAACTAGGGGAAACAAGGGAGGTTTCATCCATGAGAGTGTTTCCTAAGAAAGGGAATTTTTAAGGCAATTTCAGTGACTGTGCTGATTGACCAATCATATAACAGCATTTTGCAGGTAACAGCCATTCCAGAATAATCCGTAGTTTTCTTGCGATTTAGTGTTGATTGATTCTGCTTCTTTCAGGTAAATTTTGAAGATCTAGGAGTCTGTTAAATTTGAACTTCCAGTTTTGAGGTAAGTCCATTTCAGAAGTATACTTGTTTTAGTCACTCTTTTAGCTACAGATTGGTATATAGTAGCTTTATATAACTATAATGCAAGTTGTTAAATAGTTTGGATTAACAAAGCAAAGCTTCTTAAGGGCCTTCTTCACTCACCGCCGCCGGAAGCCGAAGCTAATGTTATTGTATGGGAAATTTTTCTTTACAAATAACTTATTAACGAATACATATTTTTAAATTCTGTTTTCACATTCTGAAAATTCCCTACTGTTAAATTGACGGACCTTTTTTAAAAAATTATTTTTTAAAATTTCTATATTTCATTTTGAAGCTGCAAAATACGAATTTTCAATATGTGAATTTTTTTTTTTTTTTTCTTCTTTGCAATTTCAAAATAAAATATTAATAATTAAAAAAAAATACATTTTTAAAAAAGGTCCGTCAATTTAACAGTTGGGAATTTTCTGAATGTGAAAACAGAATTTAAAAATATGTATTAGTTAATAAGTTATTTGTAAAGAAAATTTCCCCATAGAATAACATTGGCTCGGGCTTCCGGCGACGCTAAGTGAAGAGGGCCGTTAAGGAGACTTGACCCAAGCTAACTAGGAAGACTTTACCCAGTAATTAATTTAATGTTCTTTGTTTTATTTAATGGATTTTTATTTTATGAATAACTAAAATAGTGTAATTTAAGGGTTCAAACGGATAACATAGGCTCATTTTGTGTTTGGCGAAATTCTATGGCAAGAATTCTATGGCCAGTTCTTGTAAACGTAATTAACGTTTTTCTATGATGACGCACTATGGAGACATTTAGGAGAGATTTTTTTCGTGCATCTGTCACTGAACGCCCTTTTGAAGAGGAAGAGGTTACTAATTATATTCATGACACATCAAGACCATCGACATCCAGTGTTACTGGTTTAAATTTTGTTGAAGCCCTTTAGTATTTACTGTGAGCAGTCCAGAAAACATAATACCCTACAGTAAAAAAGGTAAAAGAAAGCAAAATGTTGCACGCAGAAAGAAGGGTAAGACTATGCTAGCCACTGACACACCTAACACAAGATAAATAGAAGAAAGAAAGAGGCAGAAAGAAGAAAAGAAAAAAAATATTGACAAAATAAAAGAAGAAAGGCTCTTGATGGGAAAAGTACAAAGTTTGAAAAAAAAAGAAAACAAAAAACAAATTTTTGTATTCAGTAAAATCTACAAAATAAATTTACAAAACGTTTAAATCATATAACCTATGTTTTTTCTTTCAATACCAATGAGTTTTCTCTCTTTTATGAGGGGGGGGGGGCGATCATGTCTCCCTAAGTAGGGGTCAAGTCTCCCTAGGCTTAAGGACACTTGACCGATGAGCTGACATAAATATATTTTTTTAACCATCTCTTATATTATTACAATCTGTGCGTGTGTGTGTGTCTGTCTGTCTGTGAGAAACAGTTTGAAGCAGCTAAGGCTCGGCCGCTAATGGTCGCACGAACTTCGGACAGGTACCGTCGGATGTAGAATTTATCGCAGATGTACGTTATCTAATTTGCTAAACGATGTGACCCTAATTAGCGGAAATATTGATTTAAAAGTCGACCCATGTCTAACGAAAAAAACATTCAAAATGGCAGGCGATCGTCATTTTCGTCCGGAACTGCGTACCTCAAAAGAAGAAGCAGAAAGAGGAAATTTCGTGAGGTTTTGTAAGCCCATCGCTGCCGATCTGTTGGAGATATCGAAAACACACATGTACCACGAGAAAGAGCATTTATTACCGATTCTTACGGTACAATTATTTTGAAAAAATAAGGATTTTTATATTTTTAAAAAAAGTTTTAAAAAGAGTCGAAAATTTCTCTTTTTCTCGGTCGTCTTTTTTTAAAACGCCATGTACGAAAGAATAACATACCAATTTCTTAACAACTGGTATATTTGGAAAGGTCATTTAATCTTCTTTCGAACCATATAAACATTTTTACAAAATACGGATTAGCGATCCATATTTTTAGATTTTTACGAAACGTCGATTTTTTCACAAAACATTTTATAACTCAAAATCGTTTAAAGATAAATCTTTTTTTTTTTTTTTTTTTTTTTTATACAGATCTCGGTTCCATAATTCGCTTCTCAAAAGATTGAGAGATTTTTTTCAAAAACTGAATGAGTTATAAATTTTTTAGGCATTGAACCATTGATACGAATACGGCGACCTTCATTCCATAATGAAATTGTATAATGCGTTCGTTGCCGTTTGCCGTTACCATGACAACCCATTCACAGAGGAAAGATGGTCGGAAGCGAAAAAAATCTGGTGTGTAACAACCACACGACTTCCATTACCCAGTACTACACACATTATAAACATTTTATATACATTTTTGATTTAAATAAGTAACAAAATAGATTTATGTATACTTACTGACTAAAAATCACAGTCATTATTAAATAGTATTATAAGCCTTTTGAAGCAAAATTTTCTAAATTCATTCGTGATGTTCCGTAATACATTCATCAAATTATAATCAATCTTCTTTAATTAATTACTTAGACGGAATTAATTAAAGAAGTAATTAATAAATTTAATTAGTAAATTTCTTAGCTAGACTGATTTGTAAAATATTTGAAATTCTTTGTTCGAGAATACGAAATATGTTATCAGATGTGGTGAACGATATTTTAGATTATATAATTTATTTTGCAATTTCTGTACAGTTTTCTTTCAACAATATCGTTTTCCAAGTAATCGATTGCCTGAAATTGAGCTATTTATACAGGACGCCTATCAATTTTCCTGAACTAACCAACTATAACATTCGAAAGGACATCTAATAGAGTGTTTATATAGCAAGTTTGAAGAAAATCGTTAGAGCCGTTTTTTAGATACGGACTTACGGTCCCACTTCCGGTTTCCGATGTCCCACTTCCGGTTAAACTGAATTATTGACAGGAAAACAATAATTACATACAAAAGCATATTTAAACGTGAGTTAAAATGGCGAGTTTTAAAAAAATCCGTACAGCTGTTTTTAAAGGAACGCCCTTGGGAGACCTGAAATTGAGCTATTTATACAGGACGCCTATCAATTTTCCTGAACTAAACAACTATATCATTCGAAAGGACATCTAATAGAGTGTTTATATAGCAAATTTGAAGAAAATCTTTAGAGCCGTTTTTGAGATACGGACTTACGGTCCCACTTCCGGTTTCCGATGTCCCACTTCCGGTTAAACTTAATTATTGACAGGAAAACAATAATTACATACAAAAGCATATTTAAAAGTGAGTTGTAATGGCGAGTTAGAAAAAAATCCGTACAACCGTTTTTAAAGGAACGCCTTTCCGATGCCTGAAATTGAGCTATTTATACAGGGCGCCTATCAATTTTCCTGAACTAACCAACTATATCATTCGAAAGGACATCTAATAGAGTGTTTATATAGCAAGTTTGAAGAAAATCGTTAGAGCCGTTTTTGAGATACGGACTTACGGTCCCACTTCCGGTTTCCGATGTCCCACTTCCGGTTTTTCAATTTTCACCAAAATTTGGAAATTTCATCTGTACACCAGACGTATTTCAATTCTAAAGTTTTGTAGCGCTATCTTTATTAGTTTCTGAGCTATAATAGCCAGAAGATTCTCCACATACATACATACATACATACATACATACATACACACACACATACATACACACTGACCAATTGCCAAAAACCACTTTTTTGGACTCAGGGGACCTCAAAACGTGTAAATCAGGTGAAAACCCGATATCGAATTTTCAGACCGAATAGAATACTTCCATTACCTACGGTAGTAGGGTAATGGAAGTAAAAAAAACACCTGTCACTGATTGAGAGTCAGAGGTATTTTGACTAGGATAAAAAATTGCAAATTTCTATTTTCTTCAATTTTTACCTTTCGCACACCACACTTAGTATACAATCTTAACAGAACAAAACAAACTTGCAGTTAAAATTTCATCGATTTTGGTCAATAAACAAAAGATTTACGTTTTAATTGCAAATTAAATTTTAACTTAACACGCCTGACATTATATCTCTCGAAAGAGGATGCCAGTTTCTATAGCAACACAAATACACTTAAGGTAAAAATATTTCTTTTTCTATTTACTTCTATTAACCGACTACCGTTGGTAATGGAATTCGAAATTTCACCTGACTTACACGTTTTGAGGTTTCATGGCGATGTAATATTTTAAATTTTCAATATTTCAGTTTCTAATTATGTTTAAATTATTTTTAATATATCATTCGAAAGGTATTTTAAAGTACTTTTATATTATCGAAAGTCAAATTCGAGATTTCACCCAATTTACACGTTTTGAGGTGTCCTGAATTGGTTTTCTTCTGTATCTCAGCTACTAATTAGAATAATTTCATAAGTAATATATCATTAGAAAGCTTTGTTGATTTAGAATCGAACAGTAAATTACAGAAATTTCTACCGCCAGATGGAGCTGTAATATTTTTAAATTTCAATATTTCAATTTCTATTTATGATTAAATTATTTTTAATACACCATTCGAAAGATATTTTAAACTTCTGTTATATTATCGAAAGTTTTCACCTGATTTACACGTTTTGAGGTGTCCTGAATCGGTTTTCCTTTGTATCTCAGCTACTAATTAAAATAAATTCATAACTGATACATCATTAGAAAGCTTTGTTGATTTGGAATCGAACAGTAGATTACAGAAATTTCTACCGCCAGATGGCGCTGTAATACTTTAAAATTTCAATATTTCAATTTCTAATTATGATAAAATTCACCTAATTATGATAATGATTCTAATTATGATACATCATTCGAAAGATATTTTCTAGTTCTTTTATATTATCGAAAGTTTTCACCAGATTTACATGTTTTGAGGTGTCCTGATTAGGTTCTTTTTTGCATCTCAGCTAATTGAGTTAGACCGTTCAAAATTGGTATATGTAGGTTAATTAGGAGGGGCTGAAAGGGGGGGGGAAGAAATAGGCGTGCATCGCGCGCGTATCCCCTAACTTGTCGCTCGCGTATCCCCTTAACGTGCACTGGACTGCGCTGTCGAAGGCAGTGGGGACCCGGTCCGACTTTTTAACCGATGAGAAATGATTTTTTTTCCTTTTCTTTTCTTAAGAATAAAAATTTGATTTGAGAAGGAATATATGCGCGCAGCGCGCATGGGTCTGCGCTGCCGAAGTCAGTGGGGACCCGATGTGAGTTTTTACCCGATCAGAAATGATTTTTTTAGGGGGCACGAAGGGTCAGGTAAAGAATACGCGCACATCGCGCACGGGACTGCACTGCCGAAGGCAGTGCGGACTCGCGGCGACTTTTTACCCGATCAGAAATGATTTTTTTTTTTTTTTCTTTTCTTAAGACTAAAAGTTACTGTTAGTGATTCATTAATTATAGTGATTCGTTTGAAAATACTGACTCGCTAGTTTCTAATAAGAACTATACTATTATCTTTAGCCACAAAATAACAGACTATTTGCTCATATTTTTTATTCAGCTCCAACTGTTATTAAAAAAATCTAAAAAATTAAAAACCAAAAACTGGATCAAGTCTTCCTAATTTCCCCTATATGATTAGTAATTTATCCTCTTCGAATTTTCTAGAAAAAAAGTGGGGGGGGGGGGAGGGTGTTAAAGAGAAATTAATTAAAACGCAAAAACACGAATGTATTTTCACAATCCCGAAATTTTTTAAAGCTAAAAGGAAATAAGGATTTCTCTTTTTTCTTAATGATCATTTATTAAAGTGTTACATTTAAAGTTTAAAAAAAAAAAAAAAAAAGTATTTTAAACTGATAAATAATCGAACATGTTTCTATAGTTTAAATGTTTATTTACAAGTAATATTTTAACTATGCAGTTCTGATAGATATCTTTCTATTAAGTAATTAAATTGTTTATATTTACAGGGATGCCACAGACTACTTAATTTGTTATATATTCGTAGCACTATTTCTATAACAAAAAATACATAATAAATTTATGCAGACAAACTGCAGGTTTATCTGTATAAACATATAATAAATTTTATTTTCTGGAAATAGTGGTTCCAAAAAAACAGTTGCATGTGTTATTCTTTGGCCGTCCTTGTCTGAAAGTGGCTTGAATGGCGTTGAAAGCTACCTTAATTGGAATAAACTTGAAAAGCACTCGTCACATGGTTCTTATTTTGATTACATCCTTCGTTCTCTAGTCAAATATATGCTCTAAAGTTATCATTTTGAAACGTTCATAGGTAAGAAAACATATGTACTTTTGTGTTTAGACTTATCACGATGAATATATGAAAAATAATAATAACTAGTTTTAAATGATGTTTTAACTCCTAATATAAGCTCATTTTATTAAAAAATAAATAAAAATAAATAAATGAATGAATAAAAATTTTTTTTAAATAAAACACAACATTGATTTCTCTCTTTCCTATCCTATTATGACTGCCTAATTATGACTGTACACATACAATGTAAAACATATGTTTTCAACTATTTACACTAACTTATAGAGGCAAGGAACTTTAATTTATTCAGTAGGTAAAATGGAAATATCCCTTACATTTCCTTTAAGAATACGTCCATCAGGCAGACGTAAATGGACAACTCTAATGATATTGTCCTTCCCTTTAAGCGCTTTAGTGATTCTCCCATCTAACCACTTAGTAAAAGGTAAATTTTCCTCTTTTAGTAGTATTAAAGTTCCCTCCTTTACATCATCCTTTTTAAATTTCCCCCCACCCCCTTTTTTCTAAAAAAAAAAATGGGGGGGGGGGGTATGTTAAGGCATTAATCAAAAACAATACTCATATACAGGGTGATCAATTTAAAAGAATACCCGTTGGTTTTTCTTATTACCCTTATATATGACGGATGTAACAACTATTCTAACACTGAACTATAATTCTTTGAACCTTGTTTAAGTGTGCGAGACAATTTCCAACACTGTTGGATTGTTACAACTTTATTTGTGAGGTAAAACAGAAATGGAGACGCACAATTTTTTTAATCCTGTAATAATTTTATTTTTTAAAAACATAATTTAATTCAATTTTTTTTTTTTTTTTTTTTTTTTTTTTACATTATCATTCCTCAGAGAAAATGTTGAAAATGTTTTTTTTTTTTTTTTTTTTTTTTTTTTTTTAATCCTGTAATTATTTTATTTATGAAAAACAAAATTTAATTAAAATTTTTTACATTATCATTCCTACATTACATTTACATTATCATTATCATTTTTACAATATCATTTAATAGGTTTTTCCAGAGAAGTCCTGCAAACATCGATGAATTAAAACATATAGTATCTGAAGAAATCTCGTCAATAACACCAACAATGCTGCGAAGTGTGTCAAAAACCTGGATCGACTTTTCGAATATCTTATACAAATGATACAAAGGTTACTTCATGAAAACAATTCTTTTGAGAAAATATAATCTAAGTCATTTAGTGTCAAAAAATGAAAGTAATGCTAAGGGAAACCAGAAATTAATCATTAAAAATAGATATTATAGATATTGTATATATTTTTAAACATTAAAATTAGATTTCCAACCAAATGATTTTTTTTTACTTTCTTCTATATGTAATATAGAGAAAGTATTGGATTCGCGAAAATTTTCGACCTCCGTTTTTTGACGGATCTACACGTTTTGGGATGTCCTGAACACGAATTGATAGTTTTTAAAAAATGTCTGTCTGTGTGTCTGTCTGTGTGTCTGTCTGTCTGTCTGTCTGTCTGTCTGTCTGTATCATTTTTTTGTGGACGCTGTATCTCACGAACCAATGAATGAAATTTAACCAAACTTGGTATTTAGTTGCACCCTGACATGAACTGGTGCCCATTAGATTTGGGGATCAATAGCTCAACAGGTGGCGCTGTGATCGCATTTTATAGGACAAAATTCCGTATAAATGGGCATAATGAGAGTTATTTTAAACTTGTGATTGTAAAATTAATATGAATTATTGATAATAGTAGTAGTTAACTAGGAAAAAAAAATTGTGCATGGGGGGCATCGGTTCCCCCCCTGGGGGGGAAGTACCCCCCCAGGGGGGTTAAATTTTGAAGATGGGTATCATTCGAAAGATCTCGTCAATACCTTTAAAACGAATGGTTGAACCATAAATCTGTGATAATTTAAAACAAAGTTATCGATTTTTTTTACTTTTAACAAAAAAAAAACTTAGAAAAAAAAATCGTATTTTTTTTTTTTTTTTTTTTTTTTTTTAATATTGTTACTGATTGAATATGTATAGGAAAATATAGAAGAAAGTCTTGTGGTGGCCACAACATACTAGTTTTTTATGTTTTCAATAAGAAAGAAAAGAAAGAAAGCAAGAAAAATATAACTTCTAATTAACATTATCGTATACTTTATATTAATGCATAGCATTGAAAATATAAACTCTTGTTCTCATTACTTACAGCATTTATTAATCTATAGAATAATATTTCTACAAATTTTGCTGCTAATTAGCGCTTTAAAATAAAATATCATTAACTGATTACGAAACAGTTTCCTAAATATTTTTTGCACTCATTTAACTCCTCCACTTATTTAACATTTTAATTAGCTACAAATTCATTATTCATTAAAAAAAGAAAAAAATGAAATGTATCAATAAATTACGACAAGAAAAATTTTATCTTGATAATGTGAAATAGGAACAAAAGCAAAATTATAATAATTATATATATATATAAATAAATAAATATATATATATATATATAAATTCGTGCGGTTTTTTATTGCTTCATTTCATAAAAATACATCAAATCAAATGACAATTTTTAATCAAAATACTCTCCATTACTTTCTATAAACTTTGCCCATTGCTCGGGTAACAAATGTATACCACGGCGATAGAAGCTCTCTTCTTTGGAGGCAATAAAATGATCCGCACGAACTTTTGCAACGACCTAATACATATATATATATATATACATAAGTATGTATGTATATATTGTCAGAATAAAAATGATGTGCGTAACAAAGGATATGTTTTGCATATTATTTTTTTAAGTTGCAAGAGTATCATAATGGAAAAAAAAAACATAAGAAGACGAACATATATCATAAAGCATGTTTGAATAAATGTATACCAAATATATATATATTTTTTTTTCCTTAAGCATTGCTTTTTTTTTTTTTTTTTTTTTTAGTATTTGCAAATTTATTTGAACCCTGACCTTTCTTGACCTTATTTCTATACGAGTCTTATTTTTTTAAGTTTAAGTTTGTTTAACTTAACTTCAATTTTTTTTTTTTTTTTTTTTTTTTCAATATATACTAGAAACATGAAAGAGCATTAATATTTCTTTTAAAGTCTAAAGTTTTGTCTATAAAAGCTCGTTTATATATATACATATATATATATTAACCCACTCTATAACTTCCAAAGTGGGCTTTATTACACACAAGTAGTTGGAACTTTGCGTTTGGTTCACTGCTGTTCTTTGAAGCATTTGCTAGCATTAATGCATTCTAGGCATCCGTAGAGATATGGAGAATCAATAATAATTTCAGAGTGAGAAAAAATAAAAAATAAATAAAAATAAATAAATAAATAAAGGACACATTTTGGAAACTTTAATATAAAATAAAGTTAGTGGGGTACAAGAATGTAGTTTAAACCATGCGTGTCCAACAAGCTAAAACTAATTAATATGCGTTTCAATACAGCGTTCCCTATACCTAATACGAAATTAATGAAGATTCGAATAATCAATTATATCTAATGTCTACCACAACCACTGAACACGTAAATTGAATTTTAATTACCTTTTACATGTGGTTTTTCGGAGTTTTGCTATGGTTACCTCGATCTCCGTACTTAATATTTTGCGGTCCACGGCGCAATTCACAAAGTTTATAGTTTAATATTGTTGGTTAAGATATCAAAAATAATTAATTCGTTCTGATTCTTCAACGTGAAAGAATTGATTATGGTAGCTAGGGAAAGAATTATCGCGTTGATTACTATTAATGAAATATTATCAGATTGGTTCTTATTATTAATATTATTAATGCATAGTCATAAAGGTTTGATCATTCTTGTTGTATTTTATGAATAAATTTAAAATCAATGTTTTCTGTTCCAAACCTTCACCCGCCTCATCCTTCAATATATATATATATATACGCATATATACACAGAGAGAATAATATATATATATTTATTTTTAAAGACTTTTTTGATTAACTTTTTTGATTAACATGATTCGCACTAAAAAATATGAAAAGATTAAAATGAAGCGTTTCTACCTAAATTTCATAATTTAGTTAATTTTAATAATTGTCGGGTCGAAAAACAGTTTGCAGCCAGGATTCAGAAAGTTTTCCCCTTTCATTTGGTACCGAATTTGTAACGATAGGACTGATATTTCTAATTTATTTTCCCCTTTTTCCATTTTTAACCCGGATTCAGTAGAAGGTTTATGACAAAGAATGTAAACTTAAAAAAAGTCTTTAAAAAATTCTGCTCGACTGAATAAAATGTGTCTAATGATACACACACACACACACACACACACACACACACACACACACACATACACATATATATATACTAGCTGACCCGACAAACGTTGTTTTGTCATATAAATTATTTCTAGAGAATATTTTGTTAGAAAAAAATAACTAACTTAGTAAGTGTGTAAGGATGTGGTATATAAGTGGAAGATGTATGGAGCGCTGTGAACGGTGAAAGAATATAAAAATAACAAAACACCAATCATTTATTTTTTTAATTTATTAAAATTGATTCTTTAAAATTATATACATATCGCTACTTATAACAATATTACTAAAAAACAATATCAATCCCTTAATGCAACAGAGTGTACAATATTTTTTGTTATCCCATCTTTCGCCAATACAAACAAACTGGATGGTTTGCCCACTCGAGAGCCACGTACAATTGTCCGTGTGGAAAACATGATGTGCTCAAATCTAAGCCACAGACAGACATCGTTTGGCCCTGAGACTTATTGATAGTCATTGCAAATGCCACTCTAATTGGAAAATGAGGGCGTTTAAATTGAATTGGCACATCTGTGGGTATAATAGGGATTCGCAGTAGTAATATATTTTCACCTCGGAATTTGTCATTTAAAATGATGGCTTCGATAACATTTTTCATTGATTTTTTTATGACTATTCGCGTGCCGTTGCACAACCGTGGTGGGTTCAAATTACGAAGCAAAATAACCGGAGAACCAACCTTCAGTTGTAAAATATGCGGTGGCATGCCTGGTAAATCCAATGAGTTTAAAAACTTTGTTGGATAATTTACAGCTTCGGTGGCATCGCAAACTGTATCATTAGATTTGCACACGGAGTAATATTAATAGGAGTTGAAGGTCCAATGGGAGAAAGCTACGAAACTGTGATCTAAATTTTTGGTAAATATTGAGGGCGCCACTTGTCATTCCTCCCTACTCGGCGCGGATATACTGTTGTTTTCAATAGAATTTTGCTGAAGTACATGTAAATTTATTTATTTTAAGCAATTTAATTTGTTTGTAAGTTCTTAAAACTGCATAATTCAGATGTTTCAAATAAATGCTTCGTTCCTAGTTGTAAAACAGGCTATGATAGTGATAAGAAAAACAAAAAAAAAAAAAAAGCCCTAGGAGAAAAATAAAGTCCGAATTCGTGTTTTCTGCACCTAAAGTAAGTTTTTTTTTTCCCTTTACAAAATTTCATCCATTCTCCTTCCTCCCAATTGTCTGTTTTAGATAGCTTCGGTTCATAAGAATCGTCATTTTTTAAAAGCTTTCTTTCAAAGTAAAATTAGTATAAAATGGCTCTTAAAAAAAAATGTTGGTTAGAATACTCTATTTAATGAAATTTGCTTTCAATCGAAATTTTTTCAGCTTGATATTATTTAAAAAAAAATAATTAAAACGAGACATTTCCCCATTGAATAACATTGCGGAAGCTGGAGAGAAGGAAGGATTGCACGATGGCGCCATCTGTAAACATTAGAAAACAACATCACAAAATTTCAGCGTTACCTTCTTCTCCTGTCTTTTTACTCCGTGGATTTGCATGACACCAAGTCTCCTGGTAACAAATGATGTATCTTGAGATTCAATTCGTTGACGTCCACATTTTTTGCTGCTAAAATTGCTCTTTCTGCCAGCCACTCATGATTTGTGTATCGTCTGTGTACATCGGGAAATATCTGGTCAATAAGAGCATCTTGAGAATCAATGATTGTGCAGAAATCGGTCGGTAATTTTATGCATCCAGTTTCATCTGTAGTAACTTTTCCATCGCCGATATCTAACAATTGTTTTGAGAATGTTTCAGCGGATGGATCTTGAAGCATTTGAACTCACAAATTTACTTTCAGTTGTACTTTTTCAACATTACGCCATAATGACGATGATTTTAAGCACGCGTTGATCTCATCAGCGTATGTTGAACGCGGAATAACGGGAAGTGCTTGTCTGAAATCACCTGCAAAGAGTAACAGAGTGCCGCCAAATAGTTTGTCGTTGTTTTTTATATCTTTCAATGTCCTGTTCGACGCCTCAGTCGAATGTTTGTGTGCCATAGTGCATTCATCCCAGATAAGAATTTTACACTATTTCAGCACTGTGGCCATGGACGATTGTTTTTTTATGTTGCACACTGCGTCTGGGTTATTTTGAATATTTAGTGGCAGTTTAAATAACGAATGAGCTGATCTGCCTCCATCCAATAAAGTTGCCGCAATGCCAGATGATGCAACAGCCAATGCGATGCCATTATTTGATCGTATTTCGGCGAGAATTAGCGAAATAAGGAATTTTTTGCCAGTTCCACCTGGTGCACCCCCCCCCCCCAAAAAAAAAAAAAGAATCCACCTTGTCCTGCCAAAACTGCGAGCATGATGCGGTCGTAAATGGTTCTTTGTTCTTCATTCATTAGTGGGACATTGCGAGCAACAACCGCTGCCATTTCTACAGTATTGTATCGTAGTTCACGATTCAATTCAGTGCTTATTAAATCAGATGCATTTCGATTTGTTGAATGCATACCGAAATGACTGAGTGGTAAGTTGGCAATGATAATGCAAAGATCTTCAATAGCAATCAATGCTTCATTGTACATAGCGTCACTGAATACTATCGTTAGATCGTTGCACCGTGAACGATGTTGATGCAATATATCATCAGTCTTTGAATCTTTGTGATTATCCCATAATGTCTCTGCTCGGGCCCGGAAACATGTAGTCAACACTATAGCGAATAGTAGACGAATTTGTTTTGCTGTACAGTTCAGTCTTACTTCAGCAAGCATACACTCCCACTGGTTGTCGTCTTCCAGCAAGCCGAGTGCAAGGCATGCATCTTTATACGTTGGATACTGTTGTCCATTCACTTTACGTAAATCTTGAAATGACAAAGGGCCGATGACATTAACCAATAACAGTCGAAGATAAAAGCACTCAGTCTGCCTTGGATTGACTGTAAATACTCGTCCCAAGGTGTTTGATTTGAATAAACCGGGACATGCATCAATCGGCGCGCCTTTCTTGCGGGGCATTCATTTTTTTGTTGGAGCCCATGTGAAATAGCGTGGTACTTCTGAATAGAGTAATGTCCGTGCAAAAGCACCAAAAGCATCCGCACGATTACACAATTCAAAAAATTCGGTGAGTGTAGTTTTTGGTGGATTTATAGCACTATCAATCGCTGTCAAGCTCGTGAAATATACGCGCTGGCCATTTTCAAGATGGACGGCTAAATGAAGAACTGCTGGATCCCGTTCATGAATTGGGAAACCAAAGATACGCCAAACAGCTTCATTGGAGCTGACGTACCGGCCAATTTGGTAAAGTGTTATTTCATCGTTGTTATTCACCGGAGGAGCATTCACATTGGTATTTTCAACTCGAAATACAGCCATATCCCTGCTTTTATTCACATACTTGCAAATGTATTTGATGCTCTTCACTGAACTGCAGAACTGAACATTAATATGAGCATTGAATGTTTTGCTCAGCAGAGGCGAATATGGGACCACCCAACGGTTATCAATGTCAATATCTATGTTGTTGACATAGATGACCGCCATAGATCATAAGATTGTCCGCCATTATCGGGATTTCTTCGACGATATATTGGATATCAGTCAACATTTGTGATCGTGAAATTTTTCGGAAAACTTTTAGTACATTTTCCATCTGCACAAATAATAATGGCCTAAAAATTCATTTTTCATTTTAACATAAAATAACTCCGTCGGATATTGACGAATTTTTTAAAAGAATATACCATTTTAACTAATTTTAACATTTTAACAATATTAACGTTGAAAAGATATTTTAAACACTTACGGTTAAAAATTCCTTTTTCATTTCAACATTAAATAAATTCTGACATCGTGTTTACGATTCTAAAATATTAACTTTGAAAAAATATTTTAAACACTTCGTAAGATACGGTTACGATTCTAAAAATATTAATATTGAAAAAATATTTTAAACACTTCGTAAGATACGGTTAAAAATTCATTTTTCATTTCAACATTAAATAAATTCTGACATCGTATTTACGACAACTCACGCCATCTAGGTGGAAAAGTTGTTGAAAGAGTTGGTTAAAAATTAATTAAGAAAGAACTAATTAAGTTACAACTTTCATTTGTAAATCTAAACCATTCTCGAATCCACCTGAAGACACACAAAAAATTTTATTAAACTCAGTCCAGCCGTTTAGGAGGAGTTCAGTGACATACACACGCACAAAAGAAATATATATATAAAGATATATATAAGCTAATAAAAACTAAATAGTTTTAAATTTTCCTCCAAGATTGTACATGCTATGGCCACCCCTATCGCCATAGTTAACTGTAACACATTTGGATTTCTTCTAATGGAACTATGTGAAAGCGTTTGCTATCGTTTGCTATACCTAATATAGAAGATGCGAATAACGTATTTAATCTAATATCTACCACTATTGGTGCTGCCCTCTAATTGAAGTTAATTACCTTTTATTTATATATATATATAATTTTTAGTTTTGTTACGGCTACTGCGATCTCCGTACTTAACACCTCTTGATTTGTTCTTGTTGGACTATGGAAAGGAAAAACTGTATGCTCCCTCTGTGCAAGCTTTAAATTATAAATAATGTATGTAATCAACATTCTTTAAAATTCAATGATATCGATCAATTGGAATGAAGTTATAATGGGCACACATGTTGAAATATTGTTGTGTGTTGAACCTCGTTAACGTGAACACGCTTAACGGGAATTACTTTTAACGTGAACAGTTTCCACAATCCCCATCAAAATGAAGACTAGTTTAGTTATTATGATGATTAGTTACTGATAGCATGAACTACTGATAACATGAACGCATTTTTTATTCCCCTTGAGATTCACGTTAACGAGGTTCGACTGTATTATTAAAAAATGCTCTTGAATTTCTTGTTTTGCATTTTTTAAGCTTTTGTTTAATCATGACATACAGCGCCACCTATGAATACAATTTTGATTATTATTATTTTTTTTTTTTCAAAAATAAATAAATAAATAGAATAATTTAAAAATAACTTTTTTCCTAATGTCTTTAACTTTCTATTTCTTCTGGGTTTTTTTTTTTTTTTTTTTTTTTTTTTGTATATGAATAATTTAGAGAAAAATATGCTTGCGAACATGGAATTTGGATAAGGTATTCGTTATAAAATTACTGATAAGTTCATTATTCTGACGATATTTAAAGCTTGAAACTAATAAGTACATTTTTCAAAAATTTTGATATAGAAGACTACAAAAAAAACGAATTCAAGACGAAAAATGAAATTTTAATTTAACATTTGAATACATGCACATCTTTGCCTAATTACAATTCTTTTTTTCTCATGTCGTTCTCGATACTAGTTTTATTTTATATTATTTTAACTTTTAGTTTTTCATCTTTCCTAAACATGCTTCCGAAAAAAAAATAATAATAATATTAAAAATGATATCAGTTTAGAGCTCTTTACCTATGTTAAAATTACATAAAAATTAATTAATTATTATGTAAAAAACATCTTAGTCAAATGCTCTGTTTACATATTCTTTTGTTTAAAATGTTACACGCAAAAGGAAAAGGAAAAGTCATTGCTTAATATCTGAAAGCCAGTGTGATTAAGCTTTAAAATTTATTATGACTTTCAATAAATTTTATTAAAATTAAATTGTTCAAAATAATCTGCCAATTACTTAATGTCAATGTACAGCGCAAGAAAAAGATTTTTTTTTTTTTTTTTTTTTTTTTTTTTTTTGTCGAGCGAGTGTATTGAAAATAATTCCAAGCATAAAGGATGAGATGATGTCATTTAATGACTAGTTAAACGAGATATTAATGCACTATGTATAAGCAATCTGATCAGTATAACTAGGAAACGAGAACAGAAATACAGAAATAACTTTGAAACTAGTTTAACAGCAGAATGACGTGATGGATCATTTGGATGCAAAACCAGTGTTCTTTTCGTTAGTTAAAAATTTTTTGAAAATGTTTTTAAAAAAAAATCCTAATTTTCCGTTAGATATTATCAGTAAAATGTTGAAACGCTTAGTTTTCATTAAATTTTTTGTTTCTAACATACCTACCTAACATTAGAATATCTTCGTTTACTTCGAAATAGTTTTGTTTGGGTTTTACCTCAAAATATACAAATGGAACTCTAAAAAAAATATTTTTGCAAATTCTCGTAGTTTTCTTTACATAATTAATTATATTTTAACAGATAAAGAATAGTTTTTTTTTAATGCATTCAAAGCCAAGACATTTTATTTGGTTATTTTCACACCGTGGATAATTCCATGAATACTTGCGCATATTGTATAATTTTAATTATAATATCTAACATTAATTATAATAAATTAAATAAAAGAAAAATTAAATTTAAGTAAGCGTCATTACTAGATAACAAATTATATACACTCAAAAACAGCCTAAATTGCACGCAAATTGCACTAAAAAATGTGGGCACCAATAAACTGAAAGTATATAAATTCGAAATATTCATGAGATTATTACTTAACTGATTTTTAATACTCAAATTTTTGAAATTTTATAAATGAAATCAACATTTTTTATTCCTTTCTAGAAAAAATTAAAATATACTATGCGTAAAGCAACTATGCGTTTCTCCCTATTTTTTAATGTGAAACTATGTATCATTACATCTCGAATAATTTTAAATGAAACTATTTTTTCCACATCAATACATCTCGCCGGACAATAATTAGTAACGTTTTGCTGTCAACAAATGCACTTGCATTAACGTTTCCTTGACTTCATTATTTATAAAGTCATTGATTTTCTTAACTGCAGAAAATTCTCGAAATATTTTTTTATATATATAAATTCCATTTTCCTTTCATTTACCCTGCTAACGAATATAGAATAGTAACAATATTTTCCTGAACATTTTTATTTACACAAATTGCATCATGTAACAAAAAACTTCGAGACACCAATTTTATAATAGCTGTTCTTGGGAAAGAAAAGTGAATTTCTATAACTGGTATGCAATTTTATGTATGTACATATATATATATGTGTGTGTGTATGTATGTGTGTGTTTATAATATGTTTTAGGTGAGATATCATAGAATTTTCCTTTCGCGTTGAAAATAAGAGAGACCCACAAAAGAGATATGTGTAAGGACCCAAAAACATGAAAGTTGTGTAGGGAAAAAATAAAGAAATAAATAAACTCCAAACACGAGTTTTAAAGAGGAACTAATTCTTATTATTATTTTTTTTTTTTTCAAAAAAATGTTCAAATAATGCATTTTTATAAAAGATATGGCTTTTTGCATTTATGTGCAAAAATACAGAAAAGTGCTCAAAGAGGAAAGTCATATGTAGATATGCAATTTCATATAATAATTTCCTCTAGTCATCACTAATCAAATACTTTTTTTTTTTTTTTTTTTGTATGTAAAGTCTTGGTTTCAAATTAGCTCAGTTACATGATATTTATATATATATATATATATATATATATATACATATAATTTTATTATTGCAAAAAGTTAGAGTTTCATATAATATTATTTGCAGAGGCGAAACACCATATTAGAATTGGCATTCACATTATATTCAATAAAAATATTAGAATTATTAATTAATCGTTGACTATTCCATCGGCTATCCCGAGATTACTCGAAGGAAACCTAGCCTTTAACAAATTATGGTGGTCAATGAAGTGGTTATTTCAAAGCGCTCCTAGAGAATATGAGTTATATTCCGCACAGAGAACATGAGTTGAATGTTCCGCAATTCTTGTATTGTAAAATTTTCAGAATGTAAAAGTGTGAAACTCTGGTGCCTTTTACGTACTATGTTTATGTATTTATTTAATTAAAAATGATTTCAAATGTCTATTTTTTTAAAACATACAATCTACATTTTTTTTTCTTAAGTACCAACTTATAAAAATACTTATTATTATTATTATTATTATTATTATTGTTATTAAAAATTACAATATGTTATATTATGTGTGGAAAGATCGAATGAAAAATACGTTTTTTTAATTACAATTTCATATTTCTTTCACAAGATTTTTTATTCATAAGTTAATTTTAATGTAAATCATCAAGCAAATTTTTCATCATTTATTCAGATCTGTCATATATGTGTATGTGATAATCAAAAATTATTATTTGATGATGCAAAATTATTTAATGGTACAAATGTGAGAGCATGATTTATAAAACGTTTAATTTAACGCTTTAACATTTAATAAGAAGCAGAATAAATTAAAATATTTTATCTTTTAAATCATTTTAACAAAGTTAAATACCGTGGGAAGTAGAAAAAATTGCGGTACATATAGTAAAAAGCATACTATTCGAATAATTTATTCATTTTGTTTAGATATTGTATGGTGAATGAAATTCAGTATAAATTCAAATTTTAATAATTAAAACTCATAATTAATATATTTTACATAGAAAACTTAAATTTTAAATTAACAAAACATTATTTGAATTCATATTTTATTTTAAAATTAATAGTTTTTCGTATAATTATAAAATTATTAGATCGCTGATAAAATTTCATATTAATCAAAAAGCGTAATTAATTACAATTGTCAGTTTAACTGTTTAAAGTTAATTTCATGAATATAATTTAACAGAAATTCTTATGTAACGTTTCGAATATTCTCCATGATAAATAATACAAAATACCATTTTTCATTCTTTCTGCAGTAAAAGATAATTAAATTAAAGCATTATCATTGCAATAATTAGTGTGTATAGTTGAGCCGAAAATGTATATCACCGGAATGTAAAATAAAATATCCTCTATATCAGTGGCACTTGATCTCACCAGCTCTATTATTTTAAATAATTAAATGAAGAGAAAATCTCATTACAGTATCCTTGCCTGTCATACCAACTTATTATCTCATATGAAACATTCCAACTGTTGCATAAGACAGCTAAATACAGAAAAAAGAAAACTGACGAAATAAATTGACATTAATTGAGCCAAATGAATTTCAGTTAATGTAATTATATGATTCTTCATTTCATTTGTTAACATTTTGAAAGAATGTTCTTTTACTATCTAGAAACAAATTGTTTCGCACCTTTTAATATAAATGATGTAATTAATTAAATTGTAATGTTGTTGAAATTCGAAGATAAATCTATGCAATTGGAAATAAGCATTTATCCGCATTTAAAAAACAAAATAGCATTATGTCAGAAGTGTAACATCTAAATTTTATTAGTTTTTTTTTTTTTTTTTTTTTTTCAATAAATACCTTAAAAAGACAATGCATATTTTTCTCATATTGACATTTCTATAAGTAGTGTGAAAAGCAATGCAACGTTTCTGTTAAAGACAAATTGCTTTCTGTAGCAATTCTAACAGTGATTTTCGAATTAGTTTTATTATAGTTTTCTTTTTACCTTAATTTTTTTTTTAAACTTACCATATTTTGAAACTTAATTGATCGTATAGTATTTCCATTTATTTTAGTACATAACGCTTATACAGTACTCATTAGATAACCCGGAATAATTAACTTAGCATTAAACCCAGTTACATTAAAAATCTCGGAATTAATTACAACATCCCTCAAAGTAAAAAAAAAAAAAAACAGTTGGTGAATATACAGAACAACACAAAATCCCAATCCTGATCCCAAAGAAATTAAATAAAGATTTAAAACTTTTTACGTTACAAAATATTACTTCTAAAATCATTACATCTAAAATTAATAGTTAATTAATTAAAAACATTGTATAATCTGGAATTACTTCACAGGACAAACAATTCATTTCTTGCCCAAAAATCTAAATTTATCTTTCCAATTAAATTTTCCAAGTAAATTCACTAAGGTAACAGACTTGACTTTTTAATTTTTATCTCAAGGCAATTGTATTCCAGATTATACAGTAAGTATATTCACCACACAAGCAAAAGGTAATAAAATAAAATATATGGAATAACATTCTACAGAAGAATTAACTCTAAAACTTTTGGTCTTTAACTAAGATCTAATGAGCACCTTAACTAACTAACCCACTTTCGGTGTGAAACAATCGTTTCACATAAGGTAATTTTACATTCATTTTCTTTAATCCAAAAACTTTAAACAATATATATTTATTTTATTTTTTGTTTACATAACTTCATTAACTCAGCAATTTATGTAGTAAAGGAAGAAAAAGCTATCGAGTCGTAATTTTCTTTGAGTCGTAATTTTCTTTTCATCATTTAAATTTTAAACATACATCCAAAAAATGAATGTTCAAAAGAATTAAAACATTTTAGTAGATTAGTTTGAAATATTATTTTTATATTTTTACCGCATATGAAAAATGATTACAGACCTCAACCATTGGTTATAACAAATGTAACCACGAGTTTTTTAACAGATAAAAAAAGTTTACTCAACAAGTTTTAAAGCATAATGAAACGAAATATACCCTTGAACAACATATATAAATGTTTTTATTTTTTTATTTACTTAACTTGTTTTATAAGGCTAGAGCAGTTTACGGTTTGTTTTTTAAGCAATTATTTTACATACCTTAAACTCCATATATATATTTAATTTTCATATCCTCTGATAATCCTTCATAGTACTGTAAAAAGATTTTATATGCATTTTTTTTCCACATATTCTATTAGATTCTTTATTTTAGAATCTGTAGTATTAAATTACACTTTTTTATAAGATTAAATTTAATAATTACAGTACTTTTTATTGTCGATGCATTTTTTTTTTTTTTTTCGAATTTTGTGCAGCATTGGGCACAAAAATAAATTTGGGCTTTCAGACGTAAAACTATAAAAATTCATAATTCATTTTCGTTTTTTCAATCTTAAATTCCTAATGAACCACAGGGTATAATTTACGAGTCTTTTGAGTTTAACAGCAAATAAAACAAAACAACAAAAACAACAAAAAAAGTACAGGTAAAACAAATAATCAATAAAAAGATATGACCACAACAACATGTACACAACCTACGAAAAACATTAGAAACACGAGCAATAAACTAATTCATAAATAAAAATATTTAATACGCATTACAATTTCTCTATCATTATTTTTCTCCTATTTAAGGCTTTATTAAGCCTCCAAACTTCTTTTTAAATTAAAAATAATATACAAAGAAAAATTTCGTTCTGTAAAAGTTTTATTTAAATACTGCTACTAATTATTATATTATTATTATTATATGTATATAATGTATTAATATATAGTGTAATAATGATGTATTAATTCTTGCTGGATTTTTTTTTTTTCAATGTTTATAGATAAACAATTGTCGTCTAAATGGACAACTATGAACACTAATTTTTAAATTGTGTGGAAAAATTAATCTAGTTTGCCATCGAAAGGGGCGTATAAATACGCAGTTCGTTGAATTATGCTTCAATGGGGCGTCAAATAATCTGAGTTAATGATCTGAGTTAAATGCATGATTTAATGATATAGAGAAAAAAAGTAAGTTCCACATCTTTGAACAATTTTAAAAGTTTATAAAATTATTATTTTTCGTTATATATACTTTTTGTGTTAAAATCTAGAACATATAGTTTGAATTGATTTAATATTTATAAATGAATTATTAAAAATGTTAAGAAGAATTGTTGGTTATAAAAATATAATCACAACTATTTTTCTCCCTAACACAAAATTTATTCTTAAAATTAAAGATAATTAAAAAATATATATCTTATACTATTAAGTGAGCAATATTTGTATATTTCACTGTTCTCTAAAACGGTAGGTCGGACAGTCACGAGATTTAACACAAAGGTACCCCCCGAAGGGTCATTGTGCACATCGAAGTCAGATTTTCGAATTTTTGATTAGTTTTTTCTTAATTAATTAAAATGTGAAAATAATAACCTTCTAATTTCTGATAAATAAGCCATTTAAATTTTAACATTTTATCCATAATTTAATCGTTGCCAATTTTGTTTTCGACAAAATAATAATAATTAAAAAAAAAAAAAAATTACATTTATTTAAAATGAGGAAAATAAATCAGAAAGATTAGAAAATAAATTAGAAATATCAGTCGCATCGTTACAAATAAGAAACCAAATGAAAGGGAAAATTTTTGTAAATCCGATGCATTAAACAGCTTATCAATCGGATGATTAGTTTTTTCTTAATTAATTAAAATGTGAAAATAATAACCTTCTAATTTCTGATAAATAAGCCATTTAAATTTTAAAATTTTATCCATAATTTAACTGTTGCCAATTTTTTTTTTCGACAAAATAATAATAATAATAATAATAAACGTACATTTATTTAAAATGAGGAAAATAAATCAGAAAGATTAGAAAATAAATTAGAAATATCAGTCGCATCGTTACAAATAAGATAGCAAATGAAAGGGAAAAATTTTTTGTAAATCCGATGCATTAAACAGCTTATCAATCGGACAATTAGATTTTTTAAAATTAACTAAAGTATGAATTTTAGGTGGCAACAGCAGAAGATTGTATGGAAACAGTTAGGAGAAAAAAAATGAAAAATCTGCTTCACATTAAGTCACATGATTTTTAAGTGGGATTAAAAATTGCAGTTTTCAAATCCTTTTAAATTTTCTCTCACGAACAGAAAAATATAATATACAGTCTGTACCCCACAAGACCAACTTGCATTTCAAATTTCATCAATTATTTTGGTTAAAAAACCAAAGTTATTATTATTTTTTTTTTTCAAATTAAGTTTTATTCTATCTTCGAAAAGATTTATGTGATCATAGATATAATAATATATATAGATCTATCATCCCCATTTATCGTGCAAATATTTTTGATGCCGAAAAAAAAGCTTTGGAATTAGCCATTAAGTGGTATTGAAGGAAAAAAGGAAAAAAATAAGAATGAATTTGAAACTATATCTGTATATCTGTATATATGTATTTGAAACTATATATGTATGTGATACGATACATTAATAACTTGGGTTTTAAAAGTTTTTTTAAATAGATTATTTAAACTCTACGAACCATATTTTTATTTTATCAGTTTCATTAACAGATCCTGCTGGGCGGTTTTTTTAATTTTGGTGTTGAAGTACACCGAACGTTTTTCGACAAGAAGTTTAATATAGCAACAGCCATTTTAATCTAAGTAGCGCATCAAATATATAAAAACATAAATGATTTATTTTTACACAAAATTTACAGAACAAATGCAGTTTTAAAGATAGGAAATTTATTTCAACAAGCACTATTTTAAACCTAAAAACCATTAAAAATATAAGCAGAATGTAAATGATTCTTATGTATAAACAAAAAAAAAGTCTGATAAAATTATTAGCAAAATAGTCTTAAAAAAAAAAAATATCCATTGCTAATATGGCGACAAAAATTCAAAAGCCGCCAGTGGAGCGACATAATAAAGTTGTGTAACACAATAATGTTTACCTATTTATTTCTTTTTTTATATAATAATCACTATGCTAATTTATCATACAAACAAATGAGCCTCTGTGTGTTACTGCACTATATGATAACGTATATTATTGTAATATGTTAACTATTATAACATGTAACTGTTATATGATATAGTATATTATTGTAAAGCACTTCCACTAACAAATAAAAAAGAATATTATGGCTTAAATATTGGCAGCCCTGTATATCCTCTCAAACTTATGTGCACCACACGGTGCACATAAATATAATCCTATAATAATAACACATAGCACAACCTCAAGTACACTTCCATCACTTTTCAAGTAATGTCGATTTATAATCTAGTCCTTTTGTGTAGCCCAAACGAACAATGAATGATTTCTATACCATATTTTACATGAAACATGTTTTTACGTCTATAAAATATACATATTCGTTTCATTTTGTTTAGTGCAGTCTATAGGTATTAAACTCTACTTAACTGCAATTTTCCCCAACGACGTAATATATTTGAATTCTTTTGTGTATCCCTGTACACGAACCATTTCCTTGATCTCAACATATAGTTTAGTATAGCATCCCTATATGATACACATTTAGAATATCAAGTTTGGACTTTCTGTTATAGTTTGTTTTTGAGATATACTGATAACAGACAGACACACAGACAAACACATAGACACATACACAGACCAAACGCTAAAAACATTGTTTTTGGATTCAAGGGACCTCAAAACGTGTAAATATAACAAAAACTAGATTTCGAAAATTTGACCCAAATACAATACTTTCTTTACTTAATACAACACTTTTCTTTACTTAAGTAAAAATTAGTTTAGTATTTTAACATGATGAAATTATTAAATTGGTAAAGAAAATAGTATTAAATTTAATAAACTGTCACAAAACTAAGGATATAGTTAATAATTTGTAAATTTTTAATTTTCTAAAAGACTCTGTTTTTTTTTTTTTTTTTTTTCTTTCTCTTACCCATATATATGGTAAAGTATTGTTTTTGGGTTATATTTTCGAATTTGAGTTTTTGTTTTAGTTACACTTTTTGAGGTTACTTAAATAAAAAAATTATGCTTTTAGCAGTTGGTCTGTGTGTGTTTTGTGTGTGTGTGTGTGGGGGGGGGGGTGTCTGTTACAAGCATATCTCAAGAGTAAACAATAGCAGAAATTCCAAACTTAGTATTTTAAACGTGTATCATGAGGATTTTTCTGCACAAAATTTTTCGTTGACATCAAGCAAACGGTTTGTGTAGAGGAACATACAAGATAATTCAAATATAATGGGGGAAATTGCAGGTAGTAAGTAGAGTTTAAACATCTATAGATTGTGCTAAAGAACATGAAACAAATATATATTTTTATATACACAAATACATTTTTCATGTAAAATACGTTATGGTGATCATTCAATTTCCGTTTACAGGGCTACACAAAAGAACTAGATTATAATGCGACAATACTTGAAAATTGATGGCAATTTATTTCAGGTTGCGTCATGTAGATTACGTTTATTTGCACTATGTGGTGTGCACATAACCGTCAGAAGGTATACAGGGATGCCAACATTTAAGCCATAACATTCCTTTTTATTGTTAGCGAGAGTGCGTAACAATAATATTTTACTATGTCCAGGAAAGCTGCTGGGAAATTGAAATTTTCCATAGCCATATGGTAAAAAATGTAATTTTTTAAGCTAAACATTCATCGCTTAGTTTTTTGTATGTTTTACGTTTTGAGTTTTTCTGAATACCAAAGTCATGTTTTTAACGTTTGATCTTTGTCTGTGTCTCTTAGAATAAATTAAAAATAAATAATTTCTGGCGATCCAAACATTGCATTTTGAAGTTAATACGTTCGTTATTAGAAAAATTGGATCAAGAGTGATAAGTTTAGAGGAATGTTGTGTGTAAAAGTTGTTTGAATAAATTTAAATGAACTTTTAAATTTAATAACAGATTTGATTTTTATATAAAGGTAGGCACAATAATTACGAAATGGGGGTTAAGGGAGGGGGGCGGTATCCCCCCTCACATAGAATTATTTGTTTATAAACCTGTTCCAAAGCCTTACTTGAATTGTTTTAACATAAGTTTACATAACAGTACTCGTTACCTTATCCCTTAAGCTTCAGTCTGTATTTTTAGTATTAATTTTCAGAGTAAGAAAAAGTCGTGCTAGTTTTACACCAGATTTTTTAATTAACTAAAATACAAAAATACAAATATCATGTTCTTAACACCAAAAGTTTTGGAAAAAGTAATATTAATTATAATATATATATATATATATATATATATATATATATATATAATTATTTATTTATTTATTTATTTATATTCTTTATTTGTATTGAATATACATTAATGTAATACAAAAATTGTTATTTTTATTTTATTTTATTATTATTATTATTATTTTATTTATTTATAATATTTCGAATAGGCTTTTGTACTGCATTTGTTTTTTTGCGAGTACTATTTTAAAGGTGCAATGGTAATAGTATTTTCCTAATAAATAAATAAATTATGACTATTTACAATTTCAGATATCAGTTACCATTTTGTAACTGTTATTTTTAAACAAAAAATTAATTTCTGTATTAATGACGGTACATAGATAATAATGTCGTATTTTTGAAATCATGAATTTCCTCGTAAAGTAAATCAATTTGTTGAATAAATATTAAATAATGAAAATTGAACATAATTTTTTTTGTAAAGGACAACACCTATTTCGTTTACTTTTTTCCCGATCCAATTTTTACTTTCTCTTACTCATATATAGATTTATGGATATAGATATTCTGTATGGTATAGAGAAAATATTGTTTTGGGGTCAAATTATCGAAATTGGGTTTTTGTTACATTTACACGTTTTGATGTTACAAGAATCAAAAAATCATTTTTTACCGGTTAGTCTGTGTATCTGTCTGTTTGTCTGTGTCTTATCTGCATATCTCAAGAACAATTAATAGCGGAAAGTCCAAACTTAGCATTCTAAATGTATATCATATAGGGATACTACATTAAAATTTTCGTTCAGATTAAGCAGATGGTTCGTATACAGGGACATACAAGAGGATGCAAACACATTATGTCTCTGGGGAAATTTCTGGTAAGTATGGTGGAACATCCATAGGCTGATTTAAAGAAAACTGAATGAACAAAATTTATTATATGCATAAAAGCATGTTTTGTGTTGAATTTTATCTGGAAATCATTCATAATTCATTTACAGGGCTACTCAAAGTATGTGGAAATATTGAGGCTGTACTTGGAAAGTACTGGAACGGTATTTTGTTTTTTATATTACATGTTTTTTAAGCAAGACTAAATTTAAGTACACAATATTGTTTACAGTTCATATTGATTGTAAACAATATACAGGGCTACCCTAAATTAAGTTAAACATTCTTTTCAATTCACTGCTCAGGAATCAAAATTATTTTTTCATAAGTATAATGTAAACAAAGTTTTTTTTTTTTTTTTTTCCTTTTTGAACTGCACTACAACATCTCACAGGGGGTAGCCCCCCTCACACAGAATTGCATGTAAAATAAAACTGTTCCTAAACCTGTTTTAGACTATTTTGAAAGCAAATTGGACTTTATTATCTTACGCGATTGATCTTAAGAGTTAATATGCAATCAATCATTGTAACATTGAAATGCGGGGTAAGAAAAAGTCGTGTGAGGGACGCACCAGATAATTTAAATTAGCTCGAATAAATAAATAGTATATATGTAAACATGTTTTTGCTTAAAAAATATTTCTAATTTTGAGAATTACTAATGAACTATTAATATAAGAAATTAACTTGGATGGAAGTTTACAAATAAAGAACAAGTACAGTGGAGACTTATAAATGCTGCATATATTTAATAGTATTTGTAGAGCTATAAATAAATTATGGCTTTTGACCAAGCAGAACTTAACTTTTAAAAGCTAAATTTAGCATTTTCAAATAAAATTTTAATTCGAAATCTGTTTTTTTTTTTTTTTTTTTTTTTTGTTCTACACGTGATAATAATTTATTTTTCTTGTTAAACACCCATTCTTCTATCTTACTTAAAGTTTGTAAAATTATCTTGATTGTTTGTATTTAAGGAAATTTTAAAAGTCGTTCACTGAAAATGTATAAACTATTTCTAAAGAAAAATTAAATTAAAAAAATTAAACAGGAAAAATGCCTTTACCATTTAATAGTATTAATAGTAATAAAAATAGCTTTTAAATCGAAGGACTCCTTCATTGTTTTTTTATTGTGAACCATTTGTGAGTAAAAACTGGCCTTTTATTTTTAATAACATCACTGTATAATTCATTAATGCATAGTACCGAAAGCAAAAACTTTTGTTCTCTTTACTTGAAGCATTTATTAATCTATAGAATAAAATTTCTACAAAGTTCGCACTTAATTAGTGTTTTAAAATAAAATGTCATCTTTGACTTATTTAAAAGACAGTTATTTATATATATATATATATATATATATATATATATATATATATATATATATATATATAAGATAATTAAAAGTTTCTCTTTTTCTTTAATTAACATTCTAATTAGCTACAAACTCATTATTATTGATTATTTAAGAAAAAAGAATGGGTAAATAAGTTTGTATTAAAAAAAAAAAAATCTGAAATTTTCACGGAAAAATTAATATGCACTTTTATTAATTGGAGCAGACATTTAAAATCAATGACATATATGACAAAATATTTTTAATCTACTTCATTTGTTTGTTTGTACTTTCTTCTAATAAAATTCAGTTCTTGTTCATTCATATATAATTTTAATGCCACATAAATTAAAATAAAATAAGTTGATATTGATGCTGAGAAATGCGGTTAAAAGTAAAATTATATATGTATATATTTGTGTGTGTGTATGAGAAAATCAGAATGATGTGTGCACATATTAACAGTCTTACATTAAAATTTATAATAATAAAAACAAATTTAGAACGCCTACCAAGTCCACGTTTCAATATATAATTTCATCTCTTTTAACATTTTTCAACAAAGGTGAAAAGAATTTATGTCTTCGGTTTGTCTGTCTGTTCAAGCTCTAATTTCCATAAACAATGTTTTAGTTCCAAAAGTCTTGAAACTGATATATGTTATTCAACTTCACTGTGGCATATTTCTCAATGAAAACTCTATTGATAGCCCCATTGGTTTGTGTATAAGGGCAAGTAAAAGAATTCAAGAGCATTACGGTCTACGAGAGATATTTCTATAAAGCATATTTTAATATATTTTTTGGTGTGCAAAACGTAATGAAATTGTACTCAAATGCGCTGAAACATGTTTTTTATAGATTATGGTATATGATTAATATGACCAGAAGGTATACCGAGCAAAGCGAAAACATTTAATTACATTACAGAATATAATCAGAAATTATTGGTTTTCTGTGTTGTTATGTGTCTTTAATACTTTCAAATAAAATTTAAAAGGTATGACTTCGATTCGTTTATCTCTCTGTACGTTTGTCTGCAGTTTCCGCGTTCTTGTATCCGCAAATACGTTAGAATGCCCTGAAACTTACGCTGTAAAAAATTTTGTGTAAGAATCCACAGCATTATTGAGAGAACTTATTTTCCTCAACCATGTTGAGGGAAGTTATCAGCTATAGCTGTGTAACAGAGGCATACAGTGGAATGTTACTCAATACTGGAAATGGCATAAATATCATAACTCATGACTCGTAAACGCTTTCCAATGCATTACCGTCTGCAAGTACTTTAAAAGCGTATTTTAAAACCTTTATGATGTAGACAATTTAACAAAATTAATCATTATTAAGATACATAAAACTGTATTGCCTGTAGAATGAGTTATAATTAGTGCATTTTCATATATTCACAGGGACTCACAGATTAATTCACGTTCATTTTGGGATACAATTGGAAAGTATTAAAATGAAATTTTAAGTAATAAGCGTTAGTATTTCATTTTAGTACATTTCACATTATTTTTAGTGGTAGGAAATTTTTTTATGATAAATTGTGTTACACAAAATACTTTTTTTAACACGCTTTTATTAGCTTCACCTGTATGTATGTATGTATGAATGTATGTATGTTTGTATGTATGTTTGCACGTTTGTAACCGCTCTGGGAGCAAACAAAAAATCTATATTGTAAAAAAAGAATTTTCCCGACGTGAACACCGTGGCGTTGAGGTATAGCTCCGCGCTACGAACCCAAAGGTCTAGCATTCGATCCCAGTCTGGGGAGATTTTTTAAAAATGTTTTTTGTTTAATTCTAAATTATTTTAATTAAAGATTTAAATGTATGTAAATATTATGGTGTATCACTCACACGATTTTCTCTTACCCTGCATTGTAATACTAAGATAGATATTTTGTGTTTTTTAGTTCACATTTCTATAAAAACATGTTCTTTAATTTTTTAAAACTATATTATTTTAACAAGCTTTTATTAGCTTCACCTGTATGTACGTATGTTTGTTTGTATGTTTGTAACCACTCTGGGGGTAAACAAAAAATCTATATTGTAAAAAAAGACTTTTCGTACGTGAACGCCGTGGCTGCGAGGTAAAGAGCCGCGCTACAAATCTAAAGGTCTAGCGTTCGATCCCAGTCAGGGGAGATTTTTTAAAAATGTTTTTTGTTTAATTCTAAATTATTTTAATTAAAGATTTAAATGTATGTAAATATTATGGTGTGTCAATCACACGATTTTCTCTTATCCTGCATTTTAATACTAAGATAGATATTTTGTGTTTTTTAGTTCACATTTCTATAAAAGCGTGTTCTTTAATTTTTTAAAACTATAATATTATTTTTTTAAATAAAGATGTTTTTATTTAAAAGTAAATAAATAGTGATAATATTAAAAGGAGACTTGAACTGGATAACTAAAACCATGAAAAATCCTCAGCGTCCTGAACGCTAAAAAGAAAAATTAAATATCAGGCAGCTTCTTCGGGAGCATTTAGCGTATTGTTTTTAGTGCTCTAAAGACAGTATGCTACATACGTTCAAAATCTTAATATATATAAATCTCGTGTCACAATGTTTGTCCTCAATGGACTCCTAAACCACTTAACCGATTATAATAAAATTCGCACACCATGTGCAGTTCGATCCAACTTGAGAGATAGGATAGTTTAAATCTCAAATTATAGTCGCAATTTTAATTTATTGCTAATTATTTGTCTGTTATTATTTGACAGTCACAATTATCTGTTAACTCCAAATGATTCTAACAGATGTCGATACCTTTCGACTGGGTTGAAATGAAAGCTGAAATATATTTGGTGCTGCCATCTACACAAAGAATCTTCAACTTTTTAACCTATTAATAAATTTCGTATGATTCAATTATTTCCACTTTTTAAATTTTTGGTGTTAGCATAGCCGGCCACGTGTTACTTAGACTGAAGTGTAAATTGAATTCATATTATAATGAAGATAATACAGTGAAATTAATCCTGTTTTTTACTTATTTGTGCTTCATTGATCAAAACTTTATAATTTAATCTGTATATATATATAAATTACGTGTCACGATGTTTGTCCGGGGTAAACTCCTAAACTAAGGAACTGATTTTGATGAAATTTTGCACACTGTGTGCAGTTTGATCCAACTTGAGAGATAGGATAGTTTTTATCTCAATTTATTGTCACAATATTGTTTTATTGCAATTATTTGTTAATTATAGACCTTTATTAAAGTTGCTCCAAAATATCTGTGAGTTCCATTAATTTAATTGTTGCCAAAAAAAAAAAAAAAAAATACGAGTTCATTTTCTTTCGACATAAAAATAAATATATTTAATCAAACGTGAACGTTAAAAAATTATAAAAAGTTAAATTATGCATCTCACGAAAATTGACGTCATAATCAATTTAAAGATTTTATACACATTGATAAAGTGCTAATGTAGTTCTATCATAGATATAGTAATATATATAGATCTCTCATCCCCATGTTATCGTAGAAAGATTTTTGATGCCGAAAAAAGATAAAAAATAAAAGCTTTGGAAACAGCCATTAAGTGGTATTGAAAAAAAAAAAAAAAAAAAGAAAAGAAAAAGAAAAGAAAGAAAGAAATATGAATTTGAAACTGTATCTGGAGTCTTCCATTCCCCTTTAGCAAATAAATTATTCATAAATTTTATTTGCTAAAATATTAGTATGTATTCCCGTGTGTATTCACTCGGGGAAAGACGGCCATATTTTGGTAAAAACGTCGTCTTTTCCCAAATGAAAAGGAATAACTTTTTTCTCCCCAATGATCACTCTATTCTATATATGCTATACTATATCTATGAGTTCTATACGCAAGCGAAGTGTGACTCACTGACCGTCTGTGCAGCCAAGAAAAAGATTTCCTATGTTAATTGCCCACTGGATTTTTTGTAAGAAATTATTAAAAATCGAGGAAATTTATTTCCCGATTTTAATCCTTATATTTGGGTATAGATATGTATTAGTTATCGCGGGTGTTAGATTGAATTATTTTGCTGTCAAATTGACAAAATTTTAATTTTAAATTTTTAAACTCTGTCGCCCTTGGCTTTTTTTATTATTATTATTATTATTTGGCGATCAAAAGCGTAACACGAAAATATACTTGCCAGATGTATGCATTGTACGAAATGTAATATGTATTATTCATTGTACGTATGTATGACATGTAATATGTATTGTACGAAATATTGTTTCATATTATTCATTACTCTTTTAATATAAGTTGTTAAAATAACCATGATTTTTGAAAGGAATTAAATATTTTCGCCAGATAATTTGGCGATATTCTTTTTTTTTTTGCCAAGGATGACAGAAATGAAATCTATTCCGCTGCAAAATATTAGTATCTTACATCAGATATTTTATTTAGACATTTGAAAACAAATTTGACTTCAAACTATGATAGAATATTTATCATTTTCCTTTTAATTTGTATATTATTAGTATATTAAAATTTAAAAGCATGGTATATAAAAAGTTTTTTTTTTTTTTTTTTTTTTTTAAATCTTATAATTATTCTTATCTTAATCCTCAATGTTTCCCATCTTTATTGACTTGAATTTACTATTAAAATTTTAACATACTCAAAAACTTCTCATCACTTCGTTAAAATACACTAAACATTTCCAAAATCTTTTTGTATTTAAAATGATACATGTATTTACTTTAAATGTCCAATATTTCATAAGATTTCCAATTTTAAAGTTTTAAAATATTTATCAAATTTACTTATTTTTCTGGTTTAGCCTTATTGTTTTCCCTTTTATATTTACAGCTGTTGCCCTCTTTAAAATATTTAAAATGATGAGGTCATTTAATAGTAAAATTATCCATTATAGCATATATTATATTTCACTCCTCCATAAAAATTGATTTTAAAATCGTCTGTTTCTTTTATACTTTTATTTTAATAGAATTTTAATAGAATTTAATTTATATATTAGTCATTTTAGCAATTTTATCCAAAGTAGCATTAGAAATAATATATATCACTTCTCCATTAAAATTTATAGGACCCTACAATAAAATTAATTTGTGCTTAATATCAACACTACGAAAATTTTTATCAATCGCTTCCAAATTTTGACCTAAGTTTCAAATCTCAACCCTGTGGGTTTTTACATCGGCTACAACGTTTTCGTCTTTGTTCGTAAATAATAATTTAACTGTACTAAATAGTTTACAGCCGTATAATTCAACGTATAACTTAGTCACAGCAACGCGTGGCCGGGTCTGCTAGTAATTCATTAAGTTTCCAACCACATCCAAAAAAAAAAAAAATTATTTTTTTTAATACATAACTATGTTTTGTATTTAAACATAAAGAAAAACTTCAAACGAAGATTCCACATCTTAATAACTATTTAAAACCATTTAAAAAGGCATTTAAGGTTTTTTACATTTTTAAATAATGAAAAGAAAAATAAATCTTTTTTCGAGAACATATTTTATTTTTACGTGAAAATGGATCGAATATGCCACTAATGGTGAAATGTGCAAATAGTTTTTCAATAAATAAACACGAACAAAAATGTGCAAACTAGTTATAAATGACTGAGTAAATTTAATATATAAAAATATATTAAGCTTTTTTTGTCATTTAAGTAAAAATAAAACTCTAACATTTCTATGAAATATCCATCTTTCACATACATATAATTCAAATAAAATTAATGCGTCAATTCTCATTTAAAAAAAAAAAAAAAAAAAAAAAAAAAAAAAACATAATTATGTAATATGAGTAAATTTTTTTGCAGTCAAAACTTCAAACGATGTTCTAAGTATAAATAAAAATCATTCATTATAATATATATATATATATTAGTAAATTGAAATGTTTGTTTGCTATATTAAAGACCTTTCAGAATATTTTATTTTGATTTTTAGTAATATTACTGATTTTTTGTTTTATTATTTTATTAAAAATTCCCTTGGGAATTTTTTATTTTATTTTTATTTTTACGTGTTAATTGAAATTTATGCACAAGCATTTTAAAAATCCTACGTTTAAAGTATTTTTATTTTATTTGACAGAGAATTAGAAGAGATGATATCTGGGTTGTAAATGCATGATGCGTTCTTTTATTTCTATTATTTTAATCATGTGTTGATATAATGCTTACATTTCTTCTTCTTGTAAAAGCCCATTTCGTAGCCGAATATTTAATGTTATGGCCTCCAGTTGCCAAGTACAGGGTTCGATTTCTGATTCAGGCATATATGTTCATAATGGTTCCTATTCCAATTTGCGCCGTAGATCCCAATCTAATGAGTCTCAGTGTGAAAATACACTGTTAGGAAACATAATAACATAGGAAAGCATGATCAAAAATACCATTTTACACGACTGTTTACATATTGTCGTCGGGTATTTTTCTGGCTTGAATGTTAAGTCCCTCCCTTTTGGCCCCTGACTTATGAGTCTCAATGTGAAAAAAAAAAAAAAAAAAAAAAAAAAAAAGACCATAGAACGATATCTGAAAACCCATATTATCTTAAAATATATGTCATAATATTCTTTTACACTGGGGATTCATTAATCTATATTCAAATTTGACAGAGGATATAGAAGACAGTTAGAAAACATAATAACGTTAGCACAGTTAGAAATAACGTCTAATGCGATTTGTAACATATTGTAGTAGGTTAATTTTCTGGTTTGAAAAATAAGTCCCTTCCTTTTGGGGTAATATTGAAATATTTTTGGCTCAAAAATAATGCAATATTAGAAAAAAAAAATTTTATTTTATCCTTTTGTTGTATGATGTACCGTTTTACAAGAACACAAAAAGTGCTGATTTATTATTCAAAATAGCAAAATACTCCAACGACATATACTAACAAATCCGCTTAAATTGTTATCTTTGACCTTGATTTCCTGTTTTTTACATATCCTCTAAGTCTGTAAACGCAATTTCAAATCACCCATTATGATCTTTATTTCTGTTTTTTTTTTTTTTTTTTTTTTTTAATATGCGAATTAAAATAATATATCTGATTAATGCGTTAACAATTACACCCCGACACAATAGTTTAGACGCTGTTATTTTGTTACTGTTGTCCAAAAATATAAAAACAAATCATAATAAACTTGTACACATTTATATTTATACGTTATATTTTATGCATCAAACAGAAAATTTGAATGACATATTTTATAATTTTCAGAAATAAGAAAGCATAAAACTAAAACAAAGAATCAGCGTATCTGTTAAATTTTGGTTAATCTAATTAAGTATAAGAATAAACAGTAAATTTATCTATAAATATCTACATATGAAGCACAGAAAGTAAAAATGCTGTTTAGATGACACAATTCACAAATAAATTCGATGATAGATTGAGGAATTAGAATCTTAATAGGTAGTGAAAAGATGTCAATGTACTACCGCTCTAAATACTTATAAAATATTAAAAAAAATATTGCGAATAAAATACGATAATTTACTGAAAGTTGAAACGAAAACGATAACACTGAAACATGCCAAAAGTCCCAATGGATACAACAGTCTAGAAAGTGCATGTCATATACATCAAAGTGTCATGCAATGATATTTAGTGATAAGAAAAGTGGATGGCTATTTTATTAGTCTTAGTTGTATTAAGAAGTATGGACTTAATTTGACAGAATGTAAGGATATAACTGATGGTATGCTCGCCCGAAGTAGGTCTGGATATCCTTCATAATCGCCATATGAATGAAAACTATGTAAAAAGAATATGAGAAACGTTTGTTAAACATTGCAGAAATTTTAGATGATACGCAGTGAGAATTTTATTATAGTAATAGTGATATGCCTGCAGATAATAATACTCATATAACTGCCGCTTTTCAATCTACCTTTTAAATTGATAATGTTTAAATGGTATTGTTTTATTCAGAAAATTTACAGGGTAGTCGGCGTGAAAGTTCTTGTGAGGACAATTTTCCGCCGCCTTATTTCACATGTTCCTGCAAGTCATTTTAACTAAGAAAACTTCGTCTTATTTAATAACATTAATTAAATGATAATTATTTCTCGCTTTGTTTCTTGTGAATGAAGAGTTTGTTGTAAATACATTCTTCTACGAGAGCAATTTTCATTCGAGCAATCGTTTTCATCCGGATGATATTGTTAAAAATTATTTTAAATTTTCATCCTTAAAAGTAATTTCGCGAAAAAATATTCATAGAAAGCTGCTCCAGCAAAAAGTTTTATTAAGAATTTTATTTTAAAAAGAGAAAAAAAAAAGGGAGGGGGAGGTAGGAGAAAGGAAAACAAAAATACAATTGCCAACGCTCATCGTTACTGTACGAAGACTATCTGCAGAAGAATATTGAATTCATCGTGTTCAAGAGATTAGGACAAGATGTCCACATATACATGCGAGACGTTTATCTTCAGAGCTTAACATAAAAATGATGCCAACCCACACAACGTTGAAGCATTTTAAGCAACGGCTTTTCAAGCCTTAAACGATTCGTATTACGGTAAAAATACTTGTTACTGTAAATGGTTACAAAGGAATGTGTCTGAATATTACCATAATATATATCTGTTCTGTTTGAAGGATGAATGTTGGTTTCTTTTAAGCAGCAGCATGAACTCTCAAAACTCACGCTATTTGCCAATGAATAACCATAAAAAATGACTCAGAATAATGACTCAGAAAAAAACGAGATTATGCATTTTTGCAGCATGATGACGCAACGGCGCATACTTCAAGGTTGTCGATATCACATGTGCATGAAGCTTTTAAAGAAAGGCAAAACGTTTCAAACTGCTCCTGGCTTCTCCGATCACACGAGATTTCCACAGGCGTTTTTTTTATTTGTGAGCAAAATTAGAGGATCAAATATACTATAACAACCCTCATTCAATTGGAGGCCTGAAAATGAAAATTAGCAATGCGAGTGCAAAAATTACACAACATGCGCTAGACTCACCAAAATCGATACAATTCGCACGACAGTGACCTATAATACACATACCAACATTCAGCTCAATCCATCAAAGAGATATGATCGTGTTCACTCATATACATACATCAACGTAAAAATAACAAAAATGAACTCAAGAGACTACAAAACATATAGATACACAAAATCTCATAGTTGAATTATTTTATGATTACAATTCTTTAATTACATAATGTATATTTGGAAAGTAAAAAAACGGTAATTAATTACGAGACCTCTAAAATCCCTATGATTATATATAATTTTATAGACCTAATTATTTTACAGTCTGCCGCAAAATTATTCTAGCGCTAGCAATAATTCCTATGTAAAGAATATAGACTTAATACTGTTATGTTAAATAAATCCTTGTCGAATCATGTTCTTAGTCAGTCTAAGAATATGATTCAATTTAAATTCTCACACGGATTTAAATAACAAAACAATATTAAGTATACTTTTTTATATATGAATTACTGCTAGAGCTTGAATAATTTTGCTGTCGACTGTACATGTTTAATAATTTTTTATATTTTTAGTTTCTTACATTGCTTCCATGGATTTAAGTAAATATTTGCAATAATAAAAAAAATCATTTGTTATATGATACGAAAAATTATCTTAAATAGTGTACATTTCTGCTAGTTATCGTTTTAGTGAAAAGAAAACTGTATATTAATACTATAACAACTTAAAATGAAATATTTTCTAAGTTAAATGAAAAATTCCTTTCCTCCAAATTACATGATTTTTTTTTTCTCTTTCTCAATACTCTTTATAAAAACTAAGATCATGAAATTCCGTTTATCATAAGATGTTTTTAAGAAATATGTTATTTAACTATGTTCAGTTATTGAATCGGTATTTTAATAAGATTTCAACATAACTTCATATGAAATATATATTCGCATCAAAATTTTATAGTTTAGTCTTGAAACTATTTATATTATAGAAATCTTATAATATACTGCTTTTGTAACTGGTAAAATACGTTTTGAAATATATTACTGCCTTATAATGAAAGGAAAAATTATATTTTTATTGAATACATTTTTAAAAATTTGCAATACTGCCTATACATGTCAGTATAATTATATTGGAATGTATAGATTTTTAATATAGTTGTTCAACACAACTGTGTATAATTTTAAATTACACAGAACAGCAAAGAATTTAATATTATTCAATCCAAATAGAAGCACTGTACACAAATTGTGATTTGTAAAGAAACAAAAAATTCAAATTTTTAACAGAATTAAAACTGTTTCATTGAAAGGAAGTAGTGTTTTATCTATAGTTGCCTTCCCCACCTATTTTAACCTCAAATACCAGGTAGTACCAGGGTTTTAAATTTAGAATGGTATGACAACATTCCCATTTCGAAATCTTGAAATCCTCCCCTATCCATAAAAAAATGAATAAATCAACACGTAAATAAATAAGTACTGAAAAAAAAAATCTCCTATCTCAGTAAAAGAAATATACTGCTAGTTGAATGAAGAAAACTGTCAGCTGGTGTGCCAGTAAAACATCGTGTATTTAACAGAAAGAAATGTTTTTCTTTTAACGAGTTTTAATTTTTTTTTTAACTGTAAAAATCATAGTTTTAACACTACTTCAATAAATTTTAACGTTTTTTTAGGAAACTTGATTGATGGGTTCCAAACTCACAATTTTCTTTTTTATAGCCAGATACTTTACCTCATCACCATGGTGCTTAAAAGTAGAAGTAACAAGTTTCGCTAAATTATGTACATTTACTGACTATACAAAATTTATTCTTATAAGAATAGATCTAAGAATAAATATTGTCTTGTCAGTAAAAGTATTATAACGAAATTTTTACCCCTACCTGAGAACATCATAATGCTGAAGAAAAAATTTTAATATGAAACAGAAGGTTGTGAGCTTCAAGCCCTTCAAAGCAATGACAGTAAAACAACGTGTATTTAACAGTAAGAAATGGTTCTTTTTTAATGAGTTTTAAATTTTTTTTAACAGTAAAAATCATAATTTTAGCACCCCTTCAGTAATTTTTAACAAAAGTTTTAAGAAACTTCCATTGATGGTTTCCAAACTCACAATTATCTGATTTATAGCCAGATGCTTTACTTCAGCACTATGGTTCTTAAGAGCAGGAGTAACAAGTTTTCTTAAATTACATACATTTACTGACGATATGAAATTTATTCCTATAAGAATAAATCTAAGAATAAATTTTGTCTTGTCAGTAAAATTATTATAATGAAATGTTTTAACCCTGCCTGTGAACACCATGATGCTGAGGTAAAAAATTTGAATATGAAACAGAAGATTGCGAGTTTCAATCTCTTAAAAACAAGTTGAAAGTTTATTTTTATTTATTAGTGCTAGAGGCCTATTTCAGTCGGTACAGCGTTGTCGAATTTTTATACGTCACTCTTAATAGTGCTAAGGGCCTATTTCAGTCGGCGTATTGAATGGGGATTTATTGAATGAAGTCCCCCCCAAGGCACAACTTTGACATGAGTCCCCCCAGGCACAACTTTGACATGAGTCCCCCCCCAAGGTACAACTTTGACATGAGTCCCCCCAAGGCCCAGCGTTGTCGAATTTTTATACGTCACTCTTAATAGTGCTAAGGGCCTATTTCAGTCGGTTTATTGAATGGGGATTTATTGAATGAAGTCCCCCCCAGGCATAATTTTGACATGAGTCCCCCCCAAGGTACAACTTTGACATGAGTCCCCCCAAGGGCCAGCATTGTCGAATTTTTATACGTCACTCTTAATAGTGCTAAGGGCCTATTTCAGTCGGTTTATTGAATGGGGATTTATTGAATGAAGTCCCCCCAAGGCACAACTTTGACATGAGTCCCCCCCAGGCCCAACTTTGTCCCCCCCCAAGGTACAACTTTGACATGAGTCCCCCCCAGGCCCAGCGTTGTCGAATTTTTATACGTCACTCTTAATAGTGCTAAGGGCCTATTTCAGTCGGTTTATTGAATGGGGATTTATTGAATGAAGTCCCCCCCAAGGCACAACTTTGACATGAGTCTCCCCCAGGCACAACTTTGACATGAGTCCCCCCAAGGTACAACTTTGACATGAGTCCCCCCAAGGCCCAACTTCGACATGGCCCAACTTTGACATGAGTCCCCCCAAGGCCCAACTTTGACATGAGTCTCCCCCCAAGGTACAACTTTGACATGAGTCCCCCCCCAAGGCACACCTTTGACATGAGTCCCCCCCAAAGCACACCTCCCCCTCATTGGGAAAAAGAGAAAAAACGTTGTTTTGCGGCTATAAGACAGTTTGGACTTCCAACGTTATTTCTTACAGTATCTGCAGCTGAAACACATTGGTTTGATTTAATGAAAACTTTATCATGGAATTCAGATCGTCACGAATTAACTAAAGAAGAATTTGTCGATATTAATAAGTTTAGCAGTAGGCCTCTGGCACTAAATTAAAATCTGTCAATGTCAGATTTTCCTGTTTTAAATAATGAAATAATGTCGTGTCTGTATAATTTATTTATTTATTTTGCTTGTTTTGTTTGTTTATTAAGATTTACAAAGGAGGGAATTAAATCTACTGTTTCTTACAGTTAAAATTTTAATTACGGAAATTCTTTTTCTACAGCATTAAGAAACAGGCAAAAATGTATTTGAAGCATACTTTTTTGTTACTTAAGAGTTACGTACAGAATAATATTCTTTTAGCATTTTTTCAATTTCTATTTAATTTTGTTAAAAAAGAATAATACAACTTAGTCCTTACATATTAAGCTTGTTAAATAAAAATAAAAATAATCTGGTATGTTACTCACACGACTTTCTCTTACCCTGAAATTTAATACTATAAATACAGGTTGGAGATTAAGAGGTATGATAATGAATACTGGTATGTAAACCTATTTTAAAAAATTCAAATTAGGCTTCGGAAGAGTTTTATATGACAATTAGTTCTATGTGAGGGGGCTAACGCCCCCTCAAACCCCCATTTCATTAATGCACCTACATTTATATAGAATTTAATTCTGTTATTAAAATTTAAAGTTTACTTAAAATTATACAGACAAATTTCCCACGCAACATTCATTGAAACTTATCAATCTTCATCAAACTTATCTAGCAACAAACTTACATTAACTTCAAAATACAACATTTAAATCGCCTAAAATTATTCGTTTTTAGGTTATTCTAAGAGTAAATAAATAATAATAAAAAAAAAAAAAAAAAAAAAAAATTATTTTGGTTAAAAATGAAAAAAATCGATAACTTTATTTTAAATTATCGCAGATCGATGGCTCAATCATTCGTTATAAAGGTATTGACGAGCTCTTTTGAAAGATACCCATCATGAAAATTTACTCCCCTCAAGGGGGGACTTCCCACCAGGGGGGGGAGACGAGGCCCCTACAGACACTTTTTTTTTCCCAGTTGACTATCTCTATTACAAAAAATATATATTCGTTTCATTTCGTTTAGTGCAGTCTATAGATGTTAAACTCTACTTACCTGGAATTTCCCCCAGAGACGTAATGTATTTGAATACTTTTGAGTGTGCCTGTACACGAACCATTTGCTTTATCTGAACAAAAATGTTAGTGTAGCTTCCCTTTATGATACACATTTAGAATACCGAGTTTGGGTTTTCTGCTACTATTTTTTCTAGAGATATGCTGATAACAGACACACAGGCAGACAATCAGACACACAGACAGATAGACACACACACAGAGACCATTCGCTAAAAACATGATTTTCGTATTCGGGGTACCTCAGAACATATAAATATAACAAAAACTCACTTTCGAAAATTTTACCCTGAAACAATACTTTCTCTACCGTCAGGGTAAGAGAAAGTATTTTTTTTTTCTTTTTCTTATATATATAAAAATTCAGTATAAAGTTTGATTAAGATTTATTTTTCAACAATAAAAATATCATGACATTTAGATTTAAAACACATGGCAATATTTTGAATGTTTTCTTCCATATTTTCCTTATTCATTATATTACTCGCTAATTGACATATTTTATTTATAATTTAGCAAAAATTTTAAATAATAATTACATAAATTACGAAACAGGTTTTGGAATATTTCGAATGGAAAACTGTAAATCAAAAGTTAAAGAATTGCACTGAATATTATTAATTAAATGTTAAACTTAATTAACATTTACAAGTTTAACTGAATATAATCAGTTTTAAAGAAATGTTATTTAAAGTCTCTAATGATGTCAATTACTTATTTAATTACGACATTTTCTCTGAAATTCAGTTCAATTCGTTACATTAAGCATCATTAAAACTACTTAATTTACTAAAATTGAAATGATTTAAATCAAATTTTATTTAACAAGGCTTTTAAACTTTTCTAAAATGTGCAAACTATGTTTAAGTCGCAAACTATATCAAAAACTTTCAATTTTCTCATTTTGATTTTCCAAGCATTATACAGTTGGCAGCAAAATTATTTGGACGCTATTAAAAATTCCTATACAAAAAAAAGTACACGTAGTACTGTTTTGTTAAATAAATCCTTGTTGAATCATGTTCTTAGACTGACTAAGAACATTATTCGACAAGGATTTAGTTTAAAGAACAGTATTAAGTGTACTTTTTTATATAGGAATTTTTGATAGCGCTCGAATAATTTTGCTGCCGACTATATCAGAGAAAAATATTGTAGCCATGACTTCCTAAATAGATTTTATATCTCGCATAGGTGAAAAAATTATGGTCATAGAGTGTTGCAAATTTAAATTTCTGGTTCTCATGATGTCTAGTAGTACATCTCCAGGTTTGGCTTTGACAAGCGCACACTTTTTAATGATATCTATAAATTTGCAGGAATTTTCATTATGTATGTACACTGATGCTTGCAAAAATTGCAACACCATGAAAGAATGCGAATATCAGAATGATATTTATTGGGTACATACAGGAAGAACAATTGATTAAAATTTCAGGAAATTTGGAGTAATATGTACTGAGAAAACAGTACGTAAAGCAGCGACCTCTGTGAGCAATAGCAGCACTTATCTGCCTAGGCATTGAATCAAACAGCGATTGGATGACATGTACGGGTAGAGCACTTCATGAAACTTCAACACGATGCCATAATTCGTCGATTGTAGTAACTGGTGAGCGGTTGGGTGGGGGGGGGGCACTCGCTTTTCAACGATTAAACAGTCATTTTCATTTGCGAGATCAAGAAAACGCGCTAACCAGAGCAACAAAATAACATATTCTGCATCAAGTAATGTCCGGACAATACGGTCAACATGCGGTTGTCCATTGTCCTGCTTAAATATTGCGCTTTGGAGGCCTTTAATATTTGGCCGAGAGACGGGCCTTAACTCGTCAGAAATGTAACAGCTGGTATTCAGAGTGGCGGGAATGAAAACAAGAGATGATCGAGACGCGTATCCGATGGTACCGCATACCATCACTCCAGGTGGCGACACAGTATGCGACTACCAAAAGTTTGATTTCCCTCAAAACTGCATCACTGATATGGGCGCCTTTAATGTGTGATCAACGACGAACCTGTACGCAGGAATGGCGTGAAATCACCTTTCAGAATAATCACAATCCTGTTTACAGCACCAATATTGCCTTATACGTATTTAACGGCATCGTGAATAATGCACATTGCCAGCTGGGATTCGACATCGTCACGCTGTCCATCAGCTGCAGTGATGTTATGGGGTCCCGTTGGATACACGTCTCGATTACTTTTTGTTCGCATTCCCGGCACTCTGAACAGCAACCATTAAATTTCTGGTGAGTTAAAGCCCTCCCCTCTGCGTCTTCAAGGTCTGCGTAGCGCAACATTTAAGCAGGATAATGCACGACCTCAAGTTGCCTGTATTGTCCGGACCTTCCTTTATACAGAATGTGTTTAACCATTGCTCCAGCCAGTGCGTTCTCCTGATCTCGCACCAATGAAAATGACTGTTTAATCTTTGGAAAGCGAGTGGCCCTCCACCACTCACCAGTAACTACGATTGGCATCGTGTTGAAGCTTCATGAAGTGCTCTACCCGTACATGTCATCCAATCGCTGTTTGATTCAATGCCTGTGCTGCTATTGCTCACAGAGGTCGCTGCTTTATGTACTGTTTTTTCAGTACATATTACTCAAAATTTCCTGAAATTTTAATCAGTTGTTCTTCCTATTATTATGTATGTACCCAATATATATCATTCTGATATTCGCATTCTTTCATGGTGTTGCAATTTTTACAAACAGCAGTTTATATATGCATGATGCATGTAAATGAACATAAGAAAGTCTAACCGCTTTGTTCGAATGCGCTGAAAGTTGATATGAATGTTATTAGTTGCCGTGGCACAGACCCTAGTGATTTTGGTGAATCTAGCGCTTATAGTGTTTTTACAGGACTATAACAAAAAATTCTTTATGACAATGGGCTGAAATTCTTTGGCGTCTAAATGCCTTATCCGATTCAGCTGAAATTTTATATACATGTCATAATTCAGAATTGCTCGAACTATATATATTTTGGTGAATCTAGCACTCATAGTGTTTTATAAGGACACAGCAATTTTTTATTATTATTATGGAATGTGAGTTGAAATTATTTAAAGTGCGATAGCATCTATATACGTTATTCGATTGAACTGAAAACGTATATACTTATTTTAGGTCACAATCGAGCAAACTGTATTGATTTAGATCACAAGGAGAGGAGACACAACAAAAGGTTCTTTATCTTTTTGAACTCTAAACTCAAATAATTTAAAGAACAACTGCATTTAATGACGTATGCGATTGAATTGATTGTTTTCAGATTTCTCTTACTTTATTTTATTGCCGAAACGCCAGTGAAGGCTTGCATGTAGAGATTCGAAATGGTTTTGGTTCAGTGTGTCTATCTGTATATGTGTACCGCGATGGTAGCCGTAAAATGAACCCGATTGACTTATAAACTAGTACACATATTCATGAAGTTCACGGAATTAGCTGTAAAATATTGGGTGTGCATTCTCTTTCTAGTTCCTTTACAGAGCCACCCCAAACATGGCTCTTATCATTTCGGCCTGTGGGCAGAATTTGTATGTATGACGACAGCGGCCACAAAGATTATGCCGATCGATTTGCAAGTTCTTACACATGTTCAAGTGTTATATAGAAATAGATGCATAGTATTTTATGTTTATATATTTTTTTTATTCGTGTACAGGGATACGTCAAAGTATTTCTTACCTTTATGGCCTGTAAACAGAATTTCTTTTATACATACAGTCGATAACAAAAAATTCCGAACACTAGCAAAAATTCCTATGTAAAAAAAGTACACTTCTTACGGTTTTGTTAAATAAATGCTTATCGAATCATGTTCTTGCACTGACTAAGATCAGGATTCGACAAGGATTTATTTCAGAAAATCGTATGAAGTGTACTTTTTTACATAGGAATTTTTGCTAGTGTTGGGATACTTTTGTTACCGACTGTACTTTAACGTGGTTACACTGCATTCAAGAAAGTTCAATGAACGTTATTGAGATGCTTTAAGGCACATTTCTGTAGAACAATATGTACTTAGACAAAATAATTGTGTATAGGATTTTACAAAATTGTTCCGACAATGTTACGTAAACATCCATCTTATGTCAAATTTCGAACAATTTTTCTTGAGCTACACATATAATAAGCTAAACAGATTTTACTGACCTATATAACGTTTCTGTCTGGCTTACAGGGACACACAAAAGAATTTCGTAATATTACAGATTATGGGCAGATTTTTATTTAGGCACATCTTAAAACGTTTATGCTGCTTTCAACACAATGTAATAAACATATATTATTAAGATGATAAAAAGCATGTTTTATTTAGAAAAAAAAATGTATAGACTAAATAATTTATTTACAGGACCCCAAAAAATAATTCCGATGATATTCTGTATTTAAAAGTGATGTCAAATATGGTGTAAATAAAAATGAGTTGTAAAGAAATAGTTGTATTGTTTTTATTGGTGTATGTAATGTCTGTGGCTCATGTCGAGGGACACACAAAAGAATTTTGTACCATTACGGTCTACAGACGGTATTTCTTTTTAGTGCATTTTATCATGGTTACATTTCATTACACATAGTGAAATAAACATTTGTAATTAGAATGCTTAAAATCATGCTTTCTGTAGAAAAAATGGTATGCATAGGATTGGTAATTAAGGGAGAAAAGAATTCCGATATATTATAAAATCATTTGCTATGAAATTTGGTAGAAATATTTCTAGTTACAGGGAATTAACACAAGGCTGTGGGCTACAATGAAATATGCAACTATAGATATATACAGATACAGATACAAATAGATACAGCAGGGAGTTTAAGAGTCAGTAGCCTCCTCACGGAGAAAAAATTCTGTAAGTGACATCTAGAATTTAAATTGCAGCTCTAGGAAAAATAGTTTCATGTCATCATTATAAACTCTAGTCCCCTTGGAAAGCGAGTTCTAGAAACCCCTATTAGAATTCTAGAGCGTTCGTCTATATTCTCGAGGGCAAATTTATTTTAAAATATCTGCAAATAAATGAGACTACAAGAGGCGGGTTTCAGCAAATATAATCTTGGTTTATTACCCAATTCTAGAAGATCAAGCGAGAATTTCTCGCAATACAAAAGATTCAGAATATTTGGAATATTCAGAATATTGTTTCACCATCTAGAAATGTCTAAACTAGAAATTCTCGATCATTTCGTCTATTCAGTTTATTGGCATGCCTTATGCGCATAACTCGGAAATCTATATTTCTAGTTAAGGGATTTAGAAAATGGCCACTTATTCATTCTAGAAGAAGGCGGTATGTATTTTTTTTCTCAGTGCAGAAACCTATCAATTATGTAACAAATTAATCATATATATGTTCGCGTGTTTGCAGATATATATATATATATATATATATATATATATATATATATATATATATTAATAATTATTTTAAATAACATGGAATAAATAAAAGTTATTTGCTGAGTAATGAGTAATGCAATTAAGATGTCGAGATTCCTGATCAGTAGATCCACAAGTTTGAATATACTTGAAATACTTGTTTCAATACTTACTTGAAGTTCGGAAAGATGAGTAGAGTAACTATACTCTTTGTTTTCAGAGAAAAAATCAAAAATAATCCATTATATTGGCAATTCTTTAAGATATTGAAATACAGACATTTAAGAAACAAAAATTTTACTTTAGTGCAATTTAAAAAAATTTAAATGTTTTGAATGTCAATTTGTAATTCATTGTTAAAATAACGTCTATTAAAGTTTTTATATTATTCGGGTTATCGCGCATGATATATTTCTGCAACAATTTTCAAAAAGTAATAAGTTTATTACACTTATTCCTTAAGAATGAATAAATGCAAAAAAAAAAATATTTAAAATGTTTGAAGCACGCAGTTTGTCTGTCATGCAGTATAATAGGTTTTAAATTCTAGATTTAAACTACAATTGGTTGCGTTTTTAAAAATTTAATGATGCATATACTAAGCACATAAAACATTTTATGACCGACTATTACATAAATATTTTATTTTAATGACATCTATCAAACTTTTGTCTATCTACCAAAATATTATATTACTTTTCTTAGATACCTTCATTGAACGTACAGTTATTAACTTTAATCTTGGTTTTTTAATATCAGTTTATGGAAAACCTACTTTCTCAGGTTAATACCTCAATGTTAATTCTTTTAACCCCTTCCCACAAACTGCAAATTAGATGTTGTCCGTACTCTGTTACACCGCGCTAAATATTCAAGTAATTCTCCGATTTTAAAAGTCAAATTAAATCGAATCCTTTCTGATATGAAAATGAATGGTTATTCCCCACTTTAAACTATTGGTAAAAGAATGTTTAATGAAATATTTCTTTCTCAAAATAATCCAAACCCTCCATCATCCCCTCCATGGAGAATCAAAATTGTGATGGCATGTCTCCGGACCACCTCTAGGAGTGAGTCCCAGACCGTCGCCAATTGCCCATTGTGCAGCACTGGTGCGACGTAAAACCCAACCAATAACTAGCCAAACCCTCCTTCTGTTATGAATTAAAATAATGTCATTTCTATTCATCATTATAAAGGATTTCGGGAAATATCGCATAGTTGCTTAGATTTATTAATGCTTTTTCCTCATATAAATCACAATTAAAAAATAACGGTTTTCTTTCAGGCTATAAACCAGCCCTTCCGTCACTTGAGTAGTTTTATCTGTTGAATTTCCATGTAAAAACTGAAACTTTGCTTATATTTATTTTATTTTATTTTTTATGTTGTTAGAAAATGCTCGCAAATGGGTAGTGCATGGAGCATTAGTGTCACTTTTCATGAAATGTTCTACTACGAGAGAACATTTAATTAAATTATATATTAAAACCTACACAGAAAGAAGGGTTAAATGTTTAGTATTTTTGTCAGATAATTACATTGTAATAATTGTATTATTCTGTGCTTATACAGATACAGGTAATTTATTAAATTGTTGAAAATGACAAATACATTTACAAATTTTTTGGATAGCTTCACGAACTTATTCAAACTACTTTAATTGTTTCCAAAATACTTCTTTTGAAAAAGTTTGTAGAAGTTTCTACTAAAAAGATCAACTCATTCTTTTGTTATTCATTATTTTTTGTGATTTATTTCCTTTTAATTCGAAATGAGTTCGAAAAAATCGAAAAATTCAGCTATAATCCTGATGTTTTCAATGGATAACTAGAACAAAGTGGAGTTTTCAGTGATTTGGGGAAAAATTCATACTATGATTAGTCATGTTCCAACTGTTTGTCGGTTAAATTAAAACGCCAATAGGTTAAATAAAAGAAAATTATCATGGCGTCAGAGAGACATGTCGCCTGTGATTAAATACCTTTAAAGCCATTTATCGAAATTTATTTTTAATTAAGAAAAATTCAGCATGGAAAGGTATAGGGTAAACACGTTTCTTACTTCTAGCATTGAGGACAATTCCAAAAGTTTGGAGGGATGCAAAATTAACCGACATGCTGAGTTTTGGTAAACAGTCATTCGACGTTCTCTAACGCTAATTTCTCTTAATGACTATAGTTATCAGACCTATTTTAACACTGGAGCCGTTGAGTCAGAACTTCCCCATGGTCGTCAGAGACGTTGTTAAAAAGTTTCTCATATTTTCCATTGAAAACAATTAAATATTTATATAATTATTATAATAATAATCTAAACCATGATTCACACAATCCTTTAACTTTTTATTGTTTTTTCTACCACTAATTTTGTTAAGCAATTCTTATTGTAAAAATTTTCTATACATTGAAAAAGAGACTTATTGATAGCAAATACTGGTAGAAGATTGATTCATTAAAAAAACAAAAAGTGGGTCCATACGAGCTGTGTATACATTTGAATGATATATACTAACAAAAATCAATTCGTATGTATAAATTATGAAAAGAGTTTTTTTTTTTTTTTTTCTTTTTTAGGACTCAGGGCCTATTAGTCTCAATCTGGGATTTTTGCGTTGTAGATTTCGATAGTTGGACATTTGTCGAAATCTCAAATTTATCGAAAATATAATTGAATAATTTGAATGTGATGTTATAATTTGAAAAAAAAAAAAAAAAAATAATAATAGTTCTCCGTCCTAAACTAAATTCTGCTTTTACCAGAATTTCATCAAAATCTTTATTATTATTATTATTATTATTGAAAGAAAAAGAAAAGAAAATTAATAATAATCAGTATCATTACAAGCGATAACGAAAAAGGTTTTTTTTTTATATAATTTTGAATTAGGAAATAAAAAGTGCGCATGAAATAATATGAAATAAAAATAAGTAAAAAAATGAATTTAATGATTTAATGTTTTTGTTTTTCGGGGGCTGCTCATGCATATAAAAAATGCGTATTAAAACGAGTCGAAGAAGCAAGCGAAATAAGTATTGAGTTATATTACGATAAATACGATATATTATATGATACGATATATTAGACCTATCGTCCAGGGTTAGTAGGCATTTTCGTTGAAAGAAATAGTTTGTTCGTTCGGTTCAACTTGCACATTTGTCCCGTGAGGTACAACTTTCACATTAGTCCCTTGTGGTGGTACAACTTTCACTTTAGTCCCGTCAGGTACAACTTGCACATTAGTCCCCTTTTTCTTATTTCAAATTATAACATTGCTTTCAAAATATTCAATTATATTTTCGATAAATTTTAGATTACGATAAATGTCCAACTATCGTAAGACTGGTATCGTAAAAATCCTCAGATTGAGACTTTCGGCTGTATTCACCAATATCTCTAACTCCCGGTTGAACGCGAAATCTTGAAAAGCGTATAAAGTCAGGTTTGAACTTCCTAGCAAAGTTTGACGCATTGCATCTGTCATCTAGCGGCAATGATATTTTAAGTTTTTTTTTTTTTTTTTTTTTTTGTAGCATTGGAATTATCTTTTGTTATTTTGAAAATTATATATATATATATATATATATATATATATTTAGGACTTAGTCTCAATCTGGGATTTTTGCGGTGTCATTTTTCGATAGTTGAACATTTATCAAAATCATTTTTCGATAGTTGGACATTTATCGAAATCTAAAATTTATCGAAAATATAATTGAATAATTTGAAAGCGATGTTATAATTTGGAAAAAAAAAACTGATAGTCCCCTGACCTAAACAAAATTCTGCTTTTGCTAGAATTTCATCAAAATCATTTCTTTTTTTTCTTTTTTTTTTTTTTTTTTTTTTGGAAAGAAAAACAAAAGAAGAGAAAATTAATAATAATCAGTATCGAAACAAACACTATCGAAAACTTTTTTTTTTTTTTTTTTTTTATAATTTTGAATAGGAAATAAAATTGCGAATTTAATGAATTAATTTTTATATTAAACATGATCGTGTGCTATCTTAAAAAGTAGACGTAAAATTTAAAGTTTATGGGGTGCGTGTGGCATCTATAAAAATTGTTTTAAGAAATAGAGTAGAATAAAGAAAGCAACGATGTTGGTTGCGTTTTGTTATATAGTTTGAATTCTTGAATTTTATAGCAGTAATATCTACCGTAGAAATAATTTCTTATGTTAAAACTATAGGGAATTGTCATGCGAGCCCAAGCGATGCTATTTTCTTATTTCTTACTTTTAAGGCTGAAATTATTTTAAATTTACTATCAGATTAATTTTCTTTTTTTTTTTTTTTTCTTTTTAAGAGTAATGTAAAAAGTAAAAAGACTTACATAGAACCACGAATGAAATTGTGCATTATAAGTTATAAAATAATTACCTGAAATTATTAGTATTTAACGCAATAACTTAAAGTAGTAAAAAAAAAAAAAAAAAAAAATCTTATGAATGGTCAGTCAATCGGTGTTTTTTGTGTTCATTCAGAATTTTTTCAAAGAAATTCCGTAAAAAATTCAATAGTCTTTTTCATTACTAAACTTTCTTGACATCAAATTAATTGAAGTATTTCAAGGAAAATAGCAATGTAATACGTTTTTAATTAAGGTGCTTAGGCTAACATTTTCAGCTATGTTGCGCTTCAGTCTTTCGTGTCAGAGTTAATCTAAGTTAAAAGAAGTGATTTGTGGTGCTAAATATATATTAGCAATGAAATAATAGGGTCTATACAAAATTGTTATAAGTTAAAAATCTCATTTTGAGCTACATTAATTTGTTTCTTTCATACTATATTACAGAGCACAAACTCTTAAAATTATATATATATATATATATATATATTTAATTATTACAAATAATTATAAGATAAAAAAAACTTTTTATAAACCATGTTTTTAAATTTTCTGTTAAATCATAGCTATAGAACTAACTACATTAGTTTTTTATCAATGCGTATTGTTACGAAATTGTAAATAATTTTATTTATTTCTGTATAAATTCTTTCAAAGAGGCTTAGTAAGATGATAAAATGTCAAGTTTCTGCATTTCCAGCTCTTTTTCGCGTTAAAATAGCTTAATTTTAACCTTTAAAACGCATAAAAAAGCTCCAATAGGCAGGTAAGGGATTTGGCGGCTTTTCGCCCTTGGCTACGTTTTTGGCGACTTTTGGCGAGACAATCCTTATTATCGATATTGCAAAGATGGACGTTCTAATGTGATTGGTTAAAGAGTTACGGGAAATTTGAATTAAAAAAAATAGTTGGTTTTGAAAATAAAATATTAATCCTTTCAGAACAATATATATTTGCATCATGAACTACATTAGCACTTTATCAATGTGTAGAAAATCTTTAACCCCTTAACGCGCGCTGTCCTCGCTGCGAGGACGCAAAATTTAAGATCCAGCTGCAAAAATGCATCCCGGAAATTTTTTAGCAAAAGTTTACGTTTATAACATAGCAAAAAATGCCGGTTTTTTTAACCTTAAAATTTAAAAAATCTTTTAGTTTAATTTAGTTCGTGAATTCCAGTGGCAGTATAATTTAAATGATCCGAATTGTCTTGCGCCCCAAAGGGTTAAAGTGATAATGACGTCAATTTTTGCCAGATGCATAATTTAACTTTTTACATTTTTTTAAAGCTCACATTTAATAAAATGTATTTATTTTTATGTCGAAGGAAAATGAACTCTTTTTTTTTTTTTTTTTTTTCAACAATTAAATTAAATTATAGCAAAAATTTTAATGACTATTTTTATTGCTATTAGGAGCTTATTATTTTCATATTTTAATTAATTAAAAGAAAACTATTCGAGAATTAGAAAATCTGACTTTGAAGTATTGTCACCGGGTTCTGAGCTACTGTGAAAGTTTCAAATGTCTAGCTAGTAGGGAAGTTAGTTAAAAATAGATTGCAAGATTTGTATACCGGACAAACAAACAAACAAGAATAGAAGTTAATAAAAACATGGTAAAAAATGAGTGGAATAACATTTGGACAGTTTGCAACAATTTTTTTTTTTTTTTCAAAACGATTCTTAATAAAATTTAATAATTAAAATTTTAGTTTGTAATTTTTAATGTAATGCTAGATTTAATTTGTTTGCCAATATATATCTCTAGTGCTTTAATAAATTCATTGAGACTATCATTTAAGTAATTTTAGCAAATCGTTATCAATATTAAATCACGTTTAAAAATTGGTATTTTTCGTATTATATTATAGGTAATTTTTTAATGTTTTTCGTAAATGAAACAAAATTAAATTAAAGATTTTTATAATTAGGTAGCTTCCAAAAACATATTTTTTTACTTTGCTTTTTCAGTTCTGTCTTTTAATTTTCGATGAAACCAAATATCCCGATATATACATATATAAGGTTTTGTTGGAATGCTAAAAAATTTAAGATGTCAAGTGCTCATTTGAAAACATACAATTTTTTCATCGCTTGTTTATTTAGATAGCACTTACTTAAATTATAGAAAGCTAATATTTTTAAAAATATAATTAATAGTAGTTTATATCTAAAAATTCTTGAAATCTAAATATAATAGCAACTGTATAAAATCGGTAATACCAAATCATACCAAAACGTTGTTATGCATCAATCTCACCTTAAATAAATTATCATCATTTCATTTAAATTAATTAGATTAAAAAAAATCTGTCAAAGAATAAATCATTAAGCAAAAATTAAAATTTATCACTATTGTATTTCATACAAAATATACTTTTCTATCACAAAAAATAAGAAAATTACATTCTTACTTTTTTTTCATATCTGTCATAGTTGATGTTATATCCAAATTCCAAAATTATAAAGAAACGATAGAAAGTTTATTTATTTATTTATATTTTATCATGAATTCTTTTCTAAAAAGTACGCATTTAATAATGTTAATAAATTGGTAATGTTTTACGTATATTTTATATTTAACATTCTCTTCCGGCTATACCTGAAAATACATTACTATTAAATTTTAATGGAAATTTTATCACCGATGGTTGACGCGGCTTTATATCATATTTGACACTGTCGGCCACCGATGGCTGACATGGCGCTCAACGTGTTAAACAAATTTTGAAATTAATTAATTAAAAGTAATGAATAATTTAAAATAATTTATTTTTCAGCTTTTAATTTATAAATAATTTGCATACAGTTTTTCTTTTATCTAGAAACGGATGAGTCTGTAAGTGTAGTTGATGAGATTGAGACTAAATATCTGAGCTTGGAACCTACATATTTTAGAAACTTTAGAAATTAATTTTCTTGTTAATGCTCAAAAACTATAACTGAGATTCACCAAAATCTGTACAATTCGTACAGCGGTGTCATATTATATGATGAAAATAAAATTTCAACTCAATCGAATTTAGATGCAATCGTCATTTAGGTGGAATCGTACTTTTAAAAATATGTGTAATTAGGCCTTAATGATGAAGAATTTTTTTATGCCCCTGTAAAATACTATAAATGCTAGATCCCCCAAAATCTAAAAGATTCGTGCAAAGAGGGTCTACACCATGTGTATAAATTTTCAGCTCAATCGAATAAGGCTTGTAGACGTTATTGCAACTTGAACAAATTTGAGCCCACAGGCATGGTGGTAAGAAAATTTTCTTTGTGTCCCTGTAAAAAGACTTAAGTGCTAGATTCACCGAAATCATTAAGTTTCGTGCTACGGTGACCTAAATCATACGTACCGACTTTCAGCTAATTCACACAGAACATTTAGATTTTATTGTGTTCACTCACACTCATACACAATCACACACATACGTCACCGTAAAAACAGTAAAAGTGAACTCAATGTGACCTCAAAACGTATAAATACACCAAAATCTCAAAGTCAAATTTTTCACATGGTTACAATACCTTCTTTACATATGTATGTTCGGAAGTTAGAAAAATTATACTCTTTAAGAACATATTACTTTGATACTTATTAAAATATACAGAAAAGCAAAATTTAAAATTTTTGCCAGTTGCCCTGTAAAATAAATAAATAAATAAACAAAAATTGAAATTAAAATAAATCGAAATTATTCTACCTCAAAACGTATAAATACACCTAAATTTCAAAGTCAACTTTTTATCATGATTACAATACCTTCCTTACATATGTAAGTTCGGAAGTTAAAAAAATTATACTCTTTAAGAACATATTACTTTGATACTTATTAATATATACAGAAAAGCGAAATTTAAAATTTTTGCCAGTTGCCCCGTAAAATAAATAAACAAAAACTGAAATTAAAATAAATCGAAATTCTTCTGCCTCAAAACGTATAAATACACCTAAATTTCAAAGTCAACTTTTTATCATGATTACAATACCTTCCTTACATATGTAAGTTCGGAAGTTAAAAAAAAATTATACTCTTTAAGAACGTATTACTTTGATACTTATTAATATATACAGAAAAGCGAAATTTAAAATTTTTGCCAGTTGCCCCGTAAAATAAATAAACAAAAACTGAAATTAAAATAAATCGAAATTCTTCTGCCTCAAAACGTATAAATACACTATAATTACAATAATTACTATAATTACAATAATTACTATACCTTCCTTTCATATATAAGTTAGGAAGTTACAAAAATTATACTCTTTAAGAACATATTACTTTGATACTTATTAATATATACAGAAAAGCAAAATTTAAAATTTTTGCCAGTTGCCCTGTAAAATAAATAAATAAATAAACAAAAATTGAAATTAAAATAAATCGAAATTCTTCTACCTCAAAACGTATAAATACACCGAAATTTCAAAGTCAAATTTTTATCATGATTACAATACCTTCCTTACATATGTATGTTCGGAAGTTAAAAAAATTATACTCTTTAAGAACATATTACTTTGATACTTATTAAAATATACAGAAAAGCGAAATTTAAATTTTTTGCCAGTTGCCCCGTAAAATAAATAAACAAAAACTGAAGTTAAAATAAATCGAAATTCTTCTGCCTCAAAACGTATAAATACACCTAAATTTCAAAGTCAACTTTTTATCATGATTACAATACCTTCCTTACATATGTAAGTTCGGAAGTTAAAAAAAAATTATACTCTTTAAGAACGTATTACTTTGATACTTATTAATATATACAGAAAAGCGAAATTTAAAATTTTTGCCAGTTTCCCCGTAAAATAAATAAACAAAAACTGAAATTAAAATAAATCGAAATTCTTCTGCCTCAAAACGTATAAATACACCGAAATTTCAAAGTCAAATTTTTCTCATGATTACAATACCTTCCTTTCATATATAAGTTAGGAAGTTACAAAAATTATACTCTTTAAGAACATATTACTTTGATACTTATTAATATATACAGAAAAGCTAAATTTAAAATTTTTGCCAGTTGCCCTGTAAAATAAATAAATAAATAAACAAAAATTGAAATTAAAATAAATCGAAATTCTTCTACCTCAAAACGTATAAATACACCGAAATTTCAAAGTCAAATTTTTATCATGATTACAATACCTTCCTTACATATGTATGTTCGGAAGTTAAAAAAATTATACTCTTTAAGAACATATTACTTTGATACTTATTAAAATATACAGAAAAGCGAAATTTAAATTTTTTGCCAGTTGCCCCGTAAAATAAATAAATAAATAACCAAACATTGAAATTAAAATAAATCGAAATTCTTCTTCAACTTAAAAAGAATAAAAGAAAATTTTAACAGAAAGTTTCTGTGATAGAAATTTAAGAAAACAAGCAATTAAACTTCATTTCTATTGCTTATTTTTTATTTATTTTTTCCCTTTCCATCTTTAGTAGTTTTTCGAAACAAATGAAACGCGTTTTAGCAATTACCAGTTCCTTTTCAAAAATCAGAAAATAATAATAATAAAATGAGATTTCATCGTACATAAGTATTATTAAGAAAAAGAATTTCTGTATCATAACAATTTCAATTAGGATGTCTACTAAAAATTATCTATAAGTTTATCTTTTTCTAAAATATTTAAATGAGATTTGGATAAACTGTAAATTGAAAATGATAAATTTTCGCAAAATTAATTCTTGTGACTTGTTTCCTTATTAACTTTAAATAAAGTTTTTTTTTTTTTTTCTAATAATTGCAAATTATATTTTATAAAATTTAGACCGGTAACTTCCAAGCTAGACACTTTTTTAAAGATTATATTAAATTGAGTTACGCTTTAAAATTGAAAATTTAATAGAAAGCGTAGGAAGATAAATTTAATTATGAATCTCAATTATTTTAAGAAATTAGTAAATCAAGAGAAAGAAGTTAAATCCATCGTTTACGTACTCAAAATTTTCTCATTTAGAAAAAAATTAAAACTCTTGAGAGAAAATGAAACATGACATTATTAAACTTCAAATAAAATTATCATTCTGCACGTCATTTACATATTTCATAACAAACCTTTAATAAAAAACACATTTTTATTTTTAATTATTATTATTATTATTTTTTAATTATACTATTCTGTTTCAGATATGTTTTCGTTTGAAATGGTTTGTATGTTAAACTAGTAAATGTTAAACTAGTATTCATGTAAATTTACATGCATACAAAATATATTCTACAAGAGTTTTAGTGATATATCTCTTTATTTTTCAATTCCTACTATTAGTTCACACTCTCCCTATATATATCTTGTAGAAATCTTGCAATCGATTTTTAACTAACTTCCCGACTAGCTAGAAATTTGAAACTTTCAAGATTGCTCAGAACACGGTGACAACACAATATTACGAAGTCCGATTTTCGAATTTTTTATTAGTTTTCTTATACTTAATTAAAATATGAAAATAATAACATCCTAATAGCGTTAATATAGCCATTAAAATATTATCTATAATTTAATTGTTGCCAAAAAAATTACGAGTTCATTTTCTTTCGGCATAAAAATAAATACATTTAATTAAACGTGAATATTAAAAAACTATAAAATGTTAAATTATGCATTTTACAAAAATTGACATCGTTGTCACTTAAAAAATTTTCTGCACATTGATAAGAGCTCTATGATTCATCAGAAAGTTTAAAACATGGTATATAAAAAGTTTTTTTTTTTTTTTTTTTTTTTTTTTTTTAATCTTATAATTATTTTTCTTTTATTTTGCATGCGCGCTTTTTATTTCCTAATTCAAAATTATTTTAAAAAAACTTTTTCGATAGTGTTTTTAAGTAGAAATTGACTTCAAAAATTTTCTTTTATATTACTTGTTTATTGTTTTCTTACAGTAATACATTTTATTTTAAATGCTTATTAAGAAAAACTATATGCAAATTTCGTGTTTTAAAATTTCCTGATCCATTTCACGTGCAGGCACGAAATTTAAAGTAGATACACCTATATTAACAATTTTTCTACAGTTTACATATTTTTTTGGATAAATTTATGTAAAAATGCACATATGCATTCATTATATTGTTTTTATTTATATAAATTATGTCAATTTTTTTGCACCTTATTTTGAATAACTTCAATAAATTTAAATTTGAAATAATTATGGCTAAGTTACAACACAAAGAATACACAGTATGGAAACCTTATACCTATAGTAAAGCGCTTAAAAAATATTGTGGAAAGCGACGAGCAAACCAGTGTCTTAAAAATTAAGCCTCTCAACAGAGGTCAGTGCGATCGAGCTTGTTGCTTGAAACACTTCCTATTGGTTGATTATGTGCTTGGATCACGTGATTGAGCAGACGAAACTGGGTAAAACCAATCAGCTCTTCGATTTGAATAATATATTCGATTATAGCTCCATCTTGGAAGTTTTTTTTTTTTTTTTTTTTTTTTTTTTTTTTTTTAAGCAGTATTTTAAGCATTCGATCATAAGCGCTTGCCACGCTATATATTCTAGGCGCTTTTGCCTATAGTGTAGCACAAGTGCAACGTAAAACCCACTCAAAATCATAGATAATTATGTTACAGCAAGAATTATAACATCTAATTAAAAGCTTGCTCGGCGTTTTTACAGTAAAAATACCCCTGTTAATGCTTGTTTAAGTAAAAGTTTGCCTGTTATGAAAATCGTAAATTTCGAATAGCTTACGAAGTTTTTGAGATATAATGTTGCAAATCAATGAGATTCTTGTCAGTGTCATAGGTGATATTTTAAAATTGGTTTAACTTCTTGCGAACATTTGTTCTTGAAATATCATGTACAAAAACTAACAGATTAAGAAATTAACACTCTAACACGTTAACACCCTACAGACGGACGCAAGCCAGTTTTGCTATTTTCGGATTCCTCACACCAAAAAACGTTCAAAAAAGGGAAAAAGAGAAGCTTAAAATTGTCATGATTATCTAAGTTCTTTATACCTACAGTAAGCGCCAATAAAAAATAGTGTGGAAAGCGAAGAGCAAACCAGTGTCTTAAAAATTAATCCTCTCAACAGAGGTCAGTGCGATCAAGTTTATTGCTTGAAAAACTTCCTATTGGTTAATTATGTGCTTAGATCACGTGATTGAGCAGACGAAACTAGGTAAAACCAATCAGCTCTTCGATTTGAAAAATATATTCGATCATAGCGCCATCTGGGAAGCTTTTTTTTTTTCCCCAGTATTTTAAGAATTCGATCATAAGCGCTTGCCAGGCTATATATTCTAGGCGCAGATAAGTTTTCAAGTAGGAAATATTAAAATGCTGGTTAACAGCAAAGTATAAGAAACATTTTGAATCTTAATTATGAACGAGTATGGTTCTCTAAAACAGTTTTCGTTTTAATTAGATAAAAGAAATACCGTACTAAGAGAGTAAAGAATTGTAGAGAAATCAGAGCCTGATTAAGGGGGAAGCACACATTATCTCCGCTCTCACCGGAATATTTTTACAATTATTTTTTACTTCATGTCATAGAAATTCCACGCTTTGACGAGGAAATATTTTTCATAAAAAATGAACGGTGTAAAATAATCCAATTTACTCACCGTTATTAGACACCAGAATTCTTTTAAAATAATTTTTAATGAGAATTTTCTGTTTATTATAGGAGGAAAGTATTTGTTAAAAAATAACGGTGTAAGTATAAATAATGCGTGCTTCCCCCTTAATCAGGCTCTGAGAGAAATAAATAACATTTTGCTGAATAGATTGAGTGAATTATTTATTTATTTATTTATTTTAAAATGCATGATGCTTAATTAATGACTGACTGGATTTTATTTTTATATTTCAAAGATATATAGCAGCCAGATAAATATAGGGTTTTAATGCCCAATAAGAATAGTAGGACCAGATATTTTTAATTGAGAATCCGGACAAAGTATGTCAGTGTCCCTCCCGAAATTCATGGACAAAATAAATAAATCATCTTAAATTGTAAATTTTTCGTAATTTTTATTAAAGACTTTTTTTTCAGCTTACTTTCGGTGTCATAAAACTTTTGCCGAATTTGGGTTAAAAACGGAAAAAGGGGGAAATAAATTGAAAATATCAAACCTATCGTTGCTGTTGCAAATTCGGTACCAAATGAAAGGGGCGATTTTTCTGAATCCAGGGGTGTAAACAGTGTTTCGACACGATAATTAGTTTTTCTTTTAAATAACTAAAATACGAAGTTTAGGTGGCAACAACTTTTTAGCAATACATATAATAATTAGAAATATCAGGCCTGTCGTAACAAATTTGGTACCAAATTAAAGGTGCAATTTTTCGAAATCCAGGGGTGCAAACAGTTTTTTGACACGACAATTAGATTTTTTTTAATTAACTAAAGTATGAAATTTCGGTGGCAACAAAAAATTACATTTTTATTACGAATTTCTAACACACGTGACCAATAGGCAATGTCAGATTAATTTTTCTGTTTTTTATTATTTTTTAAGCTTACATTCTCTGCCATAAATCTTTATTCATTTTAGATGAAGGCGGTATATACAGGGTGCATAGGAAAGTCCCTTTAACCTGAAAATACTTGCGAACGGAGAGGGCTACAGCCACGCAAGTGAAGTAACGGTATAATAAAGTTACTATGCCCGACCTAATGCAAACGACAGCAGTGTCCTTAGTGGCAAAATTTGGAAGTTAGCCATTGCAAATCGAAAACGAAAAGAGATAGAGCAAAATTTCTAATTAGAAAGTTTTAGAGCATCAATTAATTAGTACGAAACGATATTTGGTTCACACGGATAAGATAAATTGGCGCCTGTATACCCAAAAATTTCCGTAATCTATGCGCGACTGTTCTACTCTACATATTCACATTTCGGAAATGTAGCAGAGTGAAAATGCAGTTTGTGACTTTGTACTGTACTGTAATGTCTGAAAACTTTAATTTGCAATGCATTTAAAATTTTAGTTTAAAAGGTGTTGGCGCTCGCTTGATTCAAACAACATAATCTCATAGCATAAAATTTTTGATGACAGACGATAATTTTATTCCTAATGTGCGAGAGCGCTTTCATTTTAAAAATTTTATTTTCTGTGTTGTGGCAATTTCAATCGTTGCCTAGCGACGGGTAGAAAATATGTGTTCTTTTTTGAAAGTCACAAAACAAATGGAATTTTGAATGAGCCTAAATGAATAAGATCCTACAAAAGATACATTTCTTAAAAATAAACGTTTGGATTTAGAATTTTGGAGCTGTGTGAGAATGTCAAGCTTCACTAACTTTCAATATTACGAGATGGTGCTTATTTATGGCGAATGTCAACGCAACGCATGCTGCACGGGAGTATGCCGTTCGTTTTCCAGGTGGCCCACATCCAAGTGCAGTTACCATCGCAAATGTAGTGCGACGGCTCATGGAGACAGGAAGCACTAAAAGTCGTCCGCGTTCTGGCAGACCAGTGAGTGCAGGTATGCGTATGCCGCCAGAGAGTATTTTCCCATATGCACTAGCCCATCCACACGGCAGTACAAGAGAAATCAGCATGGCTTGTGGCTTAACACGGGCCCGAGTATGGCAAATACTGCATAGTCAACATGCACATCCCTATCATGTCACTCTGCAGCAAGAACTGTTGCCACGGGATAATGAGCGTCGATTTGATGGGTGCAACTGGGCATTAAATAATGTTGAAGATAAATCAGATTTTTTGTCCAACATTGTTTGGTTGGACGAGGCACTGTTTCAGCGTACCGGAGTACTAAACCGACATAATGCCCACTACTGGGCGCTGGAAAATCCCTCGTGGGGACTAACCACAAAACACGCACGAGACTATCCACACATGGGACTATCCACAAGTGCGCTGGTCCATTAATGTGTGGAGCGGTATATGGAAGGATCATTCCTTAGACCTGTGTTCTACGAAAGCACATTAATCGGACAGAGGTACCTCCAACTATTACAGGATATCATAGCCGACTTTTTGGATGATATTCCCCTGTCCGCATTACGGGACATGTGGTTCCAACATGACGGTGCTCCTTCACACCAGCCAGCTGGAGTGCGAAGCTTTCTAAAAGATTGCTTTGGACAACAAATTATTGCGTATGGTAGTAGTATTGAATGGCCTCCGTGATCGCCGGACCTGACTCCAATGGATTTCTTCCTGTGGGGTTATCAGGTTTATGCAACTCCACATACAAGTCTGCTGGATCTACATCATCGTATTACAGATGCTTTCATTAGTGTAACACCTTCCATGCTGAGAAATGTGCATGCAGAATTACTCACACGAATACAAACGTGTATTGTGAGGAATGGCGAACTTTTCGAACATTCTCAACATTAATTTTTTATCACTATGAGACTTAGAGTTTAGTTTACCTATTTTGTTTTTGTGTGTGATGTTATCAAAATGTATTGATGTAAGTACATAGTATTCATTCATTAAATTGTGCATATTTCTTCTTTCCTCTGGCTATTCCTTTCAAATATTTATACAAAATGGAGTGCATCGATTTTGGATATTTTTTGGGTATACAGGCGCCAATTTATCTTATACGTGTAAATTAAATATCGTTTCGTACTAATTAATTGATGCTCTAAAACTTTCTAATTGGAAATTTTGCTCTATCTCTTTTCGTTTTCGATTTGCTTCTAAATTTCGCCACTAGGGGGCGCTGCTGTCGTTTGCATTAGGTCGAGCATAGTCGCTTTACTATACCGTTACCTCACTTGCGTGGCTGTAGCACTCTCCGTTCGCAAGTATTTTCAGGTTAAATGGACTTTCCTATGCACCCTGTATATATATATATATTTTTTTTTTCTCAGTATATTTCGCAGCCACGGAAGCAAAAATTAAGGTGTTACTCAGCACTTCCGAATCATGCTATGTCATGCCAACTTTTCCTCATGCAAAATAGAAAAATTGGAACTATCAGATTAAATTTGCATCAATGCTTACAGACTTTATCAGGTTGAAGAAAACATAATTTTTTTTTGTCAGACTGAGGTGTAATTTTATAGCAAATTTATGTAATTTAAGAAAACAGAAAATTTCTGTGAGAAAATTACAGAAAATTTCTATTTTTTAACATTTTGTGTGTGTGTGTGTGTGTGAGAGAGAGAGAGAGAGAGAGAGAGTGTGTGTGTGTGTGTGAGTGTGTATGTTAGCGTGTAAAACAGAAAACAATCAAAACAGTTTGTCAGATAGAATTAGAATATTATTGCGATAAAAAGAATTCTTCGTAATTTACTGGCAAATTCATTGTAATTTAGAATGCAATCAATTCACATGTTAAGCGAAACCTAATTATAGTGATAAATTACTCTTTCACCTTTGCTTTATCTTTCCATTCGATTTAGTGCTATCATTATTTAACTTTACCTAAGAAAAATGACCAAGTTATTCATTCTCTTTCCCCTACTGTCTTTTATTTTCTTTTAAAGATTAAATCTATTTTTCTTTACTATAATTCTCTAGCTAATTTGTAAAGCAAACTTTGTCTATAATGGTATATTTCTTTTTTATTTTAATGCGGTTCTCTTCTTAGAATAAGAAAAAGGGACCTTTAAACGTATGTCTAATCATTCAATAAACCAATAATATTAATTAAATAGAGATTAAATTCATTAATTATGTGTAAGAGGTTCCTTTTGTTTACAATCTAATTATTACTCGTGATTTCCAATTGGTAATTTAGTATTATTATTCATAAATTTACTTATAATGGTATTATAATAGTTAATGAAGAGTTTCTATTTTGTTAAAATTTTTTGGTTATATTTATACATGCTACAGCATATTCGTCAGAAGAGATATTGTCTAACAAAATAATGGAAAAATTTTTACCTGCTGTTAAAAATTAGCCTGATAAAACAATATTTAACTATACCTAAGAAAAACAATATTGAACTGATAAAATAATATCTTATAAAATATTTTCATTATAGATGTATAGAGAAAAAACAAAACTACCTTCTTTAGAGAAAGACAATTTAATCTAAAACTTGTAGGCTTTGCTTACTTCCTTAGTTATTATATGTAAATGAATTTAAAAAAAGAAAGAAAGAAAGAATAGTATTTGATGTCACTTTAGAAAAACAAAACTAAAAACAAATCCATTAAAATCACCCAAACACTCGTTTCTGATGATTACATATAATTTGAGATTTTAGGGTATCTCTAACCTACCCGTTGCCAATGGTTTTCTTTTGCCGCCAACCGCCTTTGGCAGTTTTCGCCACTGTATGTGAACACTTTTTCAGCAGTACGTTGTGCTGTTTATCTTGTACTAACGCTTTGGGTTTAAATTCTTATATGTTTTACTAACTGGAATAATTTACTTAAATGAATTACTCGAAATCCTCGGATTATTTTACACTTTTAGTGCCTTGCACGTGTTTCTTCATTTAGCGGTTCGTGAAGAGCAGATAAACATACATGCAATTTCATTTCATTTATATGATACAATTCTTTTTCATTATATTGTAGTAACCATTCTATAAACCAGATATTTTGAGCTAAATCTAATTATATTGTAATGAGCATATAATAAAATTAAACAACAAAATTTTGTACATTATTACTTATTGAAATGCGTTCATTTCTGACCTATATAGATTATTTTTAGTGTATACTTGTAAAAATAACTGCTAAATTTACATATAGATGCATCTATTGTTCATTTGTTGTTTGTGACTCGGAAACATTGGACTATTTCGCATCATTTGATTTTGGATTTTAATTGTATGATTCATTGTTCTTCAATATGTATTTTAATATATCAAGAAGAATTCTGTAACGCAGATATTTTGAACTGAATGTCATTCTCTTGTAATTAGCATATCATAATATAACTTTATGATCGTACTATTGATTATCATTATTGATTAACTTTATGATTGATTCTTAACATTGTTAAGTAATTAAAAGTGCGCACTTCTACCCTATATGCATTTATTTAAATGTATACACATGGATGGTCATAACTGCTCAGTTCACTTATAGATGCTACGGATCGTTTACTGTTGTGAATCGCATCGCTTGGAGACAATTTTACTCCGAAAAGTGTGACAGCGAACTGTTCATAAAAAGTGAAAAAAAAAGTAATAAGAAAGAAATATCTTCTCGAGTTCTCTTCTCTCACCGCTATTTTGATGAAATAATCGAAGAATTACATCATTGTTATTTCTCACTTATCTCATTTACTGAGAAGTTATTCATGCATAGTATATCAATTATGAAAACGTCAATTAAATGTGAGATTAAATAGAAGAAAAAATATGAACATACTTATAAGCTTAATTATGTACATAAACATTATTCATACTTCATTCCAATTTTAGTCATTTCTCTAAATCATGCAAAAACTAATACTGACTTTTTTGACAACCGTTAAAACTTTTAATACCATGATTGTCATGTTAAAATAAGTTATCAATAGAAATATACTTTTTAGACATTCTTGAAGTATCTAAACGCTATGCAATACGAAGAAAATGGATTTTTCAATTTAAAATATCATCTTGAAGATAGATAGCTAGGTAGGTGGGGTACTGCGCCGTTTACTATGCCACAGAGGGAAGCATAAGCTCAAGGATCCAACAAGAGGGGAGGCTAAAGCCTGCAGACGATTTAGTTCAGAGTGGAAACTGCATGTTTAGAGAACTGAACAAGATGTAGGGTGCTGAGGGGGGAGCTAAATGCAGCAGCAATGAGGTTTTCGTAAGTATCAAGGTTAGAGCAGTCAGAAGGTAGCACCGGGGATATTCAGTCGAGGGCAGTGCAGCAAGATATGCTCCGGAGTTTTATGGTCGTAACAGAACCGACAAAAGCTGGAAACTGAAAGTCTGAGACGACGTATTTTTTGTTGGGTGATAATTGTCTTGGATCTCCAACGGGCCATAGTAGAATCCATCATCCGAGAGGGGGGTCTAGTTGGGAAAATTCCTGGTTCCAGATATAATCATTTTCGATTAACAGGCTTTCTTAACATGAGTAAGTAGATCTTCTGGAGAAATTCAAGGAGGAGAGGAGCAAGTGTACGGACTTTTGTTGGCGAGTTCATCAGCCAGCTCATTAGGAAAGTTACCTTTATGACCAGGGCACCAGACTAGAACCATCTTATGACCATGGACATTACGAGCGTGAATACATGAGAGGAGAAAGAGAGAGAAGGAGAGTGAAAAGACCAAACACTAAGGGCATTGATAGCTCAGAAACCGTCAGTAATTACAAAAAATGGTAGTGTAACGGTATGTGAGATAAGAGATAGCAAGATAAAATAGTCAGGAACTCCATAGTAAATACTGAGTTGATATGCGGGACCAGGGAGACAAGGGAAGTAGAAGACTCTATATCAGTAGCGGCAATAGCAGTACAGTAGGCATCTTTCGAGGCATCAGTGACGAAGCTCAAGCCGGGGGGGGGATTAGAGGAGTGTCAACATCTTCAAGCGTTTGGAATATATTGACTAGGTATAGCAGTGTTCTGAAGTGGGAGGCCCTGGGAAATGACTTAAAAGTTTAGATTATTAGGAAGGGGAGGCCAAAAATCGGAAGAACCTGTTTGAGGAAGCATTGAAGGGAATCCTGCAATTCCTGGATGGGCTTCCTCTATTTACAGACCGTACATTGAGAAGCAAGGAACGAACGCATGAAATCGCTGAGACGAAGGCCAGGAGGCGAACAGACGCAGAAGAAATCGTTTGGTGAGGAGCATTACCTTGAACACGTTAAATCTAAGATGTGTATAAATAAATATAATTTGTAAGCTTAAACATAATTTTGTTCTTTCTTAGTAACGTCAAATATTTGTAAAAAAAAAAAAAAAAAAAAAGTATTTAAATAAGTGGATTCAAATTTCGATAAAAAAATATTTCCGAGAAAAATACTTCTCAATTAGGCTGTATGCTGTGGTTAGCATTCCATTAGTTATATACAGACACATGAAACGTTTCTCAAGAGACACTTAATATCGGAATTTTTTTATAATTGTTATCAATTTATTTAATCGCCGAAAGCATCACCGAAAGAAAGATTACTTTTTAAACATACTGATGATAAATCTTATTTAAAAATTAAAAATTTTGGCAGCTATGTAATACTCATAATATCTATTATTAAAGCACTAACTTAAAATATGACGCTTTAAAAAAGATAATAAAAAAATAACATTTAAGTAACAATCATTTTATTTATATTTAGAATATATTATTATTTATTCTATAATTTTGTATTCTAAAAACGGCCCTCCATAACTTATGTGCTAATTTTTACTTACTTAAATAAGAACAGATACTAAAAAAACATTTTATTAGACGAATTCGAGTGTCCATTCCATTTGGAGAACAAATTTAATAGGCATTTACGCAAATATAGAGAGAGTTATTTTTTGTTTACTCAAGTGATAGGTAAAATCGAAAGTAAAGAATATATTTAGATAAAAGGCAATTAATGAGATAATTAAATTTACCTGATTAAAACAGACAGAAATCCTGTCTATGATTAGCTAAATTGCAATACATTTGAGAAATTCTGGAGGATATTGGTGCTATAATTTAAACGATAAATCTGAAAAAAAAAAAATCTCGTGTGAAACAAACGCACGACTTCCATTACCCACTATTACACGTATTATATGCATTTTTTTGGTGATATTATATGCATTTTCTTTTGGAATTTTTCAGCAAGAGAAACTTGATACATGTGCAAAGACATATAAAACAGAGTTTAATTTTAAAAAAAGGAATAAAAAGAATTTTTTTTTTTAAACACTAATTTTCGAGATTTAAAACTGAACTACCTAATCAGGGTGAACGTTAATTTTCCTGTAATAACCTCGTAATACATGAGAAAGGGTATCTAAAATGGGTTATTGTAACAATTTCCAAGAAAACGTTAGAGACGTCTTTGGGATACCAACTTTTGCCAAAACTTGGTATACTCAATTATTGACCGAAAAAAAATAATTACATACTAAAGGATATTTAAAAGGGAGTATATGGCGAATTTCAAAAAAATCCGTACAGTCGTTTTTAAAGGAACACACTTGAGAGTACTGAAGTTGAGCTATTTATACAGGACACCTATCCATTTTCCTGAACTGACTAACTATATCATTCGAAAGGACACCTACCAGAGTGTTTATACAGCAATTTCGAAGAAGGTAGTTCCAATTTTCACCAATATTTGGAAAATTCATCTGTACACCAAACCTGAATCAATTCTGTAGTTTCATAGTTAATCTTTATTAGTTTCGGAGATATGATAGCCAGAAGATTCCGCACATACATACACACATACACACATGCTGACCAATTGCTAAAATCTACATTTTTGGACTCAGGAGGTCTTAAAACGTGGAAATCAGGTGAAAACTCGATATCAAATTTTTGGACCAAATACAATATTTTCATTATCTATGATAGTAGAGTAATGGAAGTAATACGTTAAATGTCTCTCTTTCATTCTTTAGCCCTATTTCTCATTGTGTGTGTCTTTTTTTTTTTTTTTTTTTTTTTTTTTTTTTTTTTTCTGTGTGTGTGTGTGTGTCTAAATAGATATTAATTAAAGAAGTAAAAAAAAAAAAAATCATTCACCAACAATGTCTTACATGTTTTCTTAAGAGTGTTTATTACTGATAATCACAAATTGCTGTCTGCATAAGTGATAACAAACTTGTAAGCTACTGCAATTATTTTATAAACGTTAATGATTTTTAACTCTCTTCATCTACAGTATACATGTGAAAATTTTTTACTTCAAATTGGAATTTTGAAAAAGTACTAATGTTTTTAGTTTAGGAGTGAATTATAATTAAGTATTTAAAGAAAAAAAGAAACTTTTTTTTTTTCTGAACCCAAGTATATAACATATATAAAGTGTAAATTTGAATAATTTTCTAAAATATTCTTTACCAGCTGCAATTATACTTTAGGAAAAACATTAATTAAAGGAATTTGCCTTTGAAAATATAATACTGTATTATTAAAAGAGTAAACATAATAGAATTATATAATTATGTTCACATAATTCGTTTTGAGTTGGTCTAAACCGTGTTCAGTATGCTGTCCACTATATTCTGCAACAATTTGAAATCGAGAAACAGCATGTTCCACAACTCATCGAAGTGTCTCCTGGATCACGTTCACAATGTGTCGCGCAATGTGTTCCTTCAATTCAGCAAAGTTTGCAAATGGAGCACTGAACACAACATCTTTTAAATAGCCCCACAACATGAAGTGACGTGGACTAAGATCAGGTGATCGGGACGGCAGGCTGTAGGGAAATGATAGCTAATAATTCTAGCATTTCCGAAATGCCGCTTCAGCAGCTGCTTCACTGGATTTGTAATGTGTGGATAAGCACCATCTTCTATAAAATTGATCCCATCCACACATCCATGCTATTAAAGAGCTGGAATGACGTGATTGCGCAAAAGATACTCATAGCGCTTACCAGTGACGGTACAGGTAACAGGATCGAAAGCACCCGTCACATCGAAAATATATCGCCCTATGATAAAAGATGTCGTAAACCCTCACCAGACAGTGACCTTTGCAGAATGAATTGGTACTGGTCGATTTGCCAGTAGATTTTCTGTTGCCCATATTCGGTCATTCTGTGTATTGGCATATGCTTATAGATGGAAATGGCTTCGTCTGTCCACAAAATTTTTCACGGTCATTCATTGTCCACTTCCATGCGAACAAGAAATTCTAAAGCAAAAGTCTATCTTGCTGGCAGATCATCAAGAAGCAACTCCTACGCATGGCTAATTTTGTATGGATAGCAATGCAGAGTGTTTCGTAGATTTTTATGCACCGTACTCACAGGCCTGCCCAATGTTTGGGCAATTCCCCATGCACTGCACAGTTGCGCACCACCGCTCGACTCCTCCTGCACTGCTGTGGGCACTTTTTCAACTAACGTCGAATCAATTCTTTTCCAGATTGCACATCAAAAGAACCTGTCTTTTCGAATATCTGAGTCAACTTCTCCAAAGGCACGGCAGTCACCGGGCCAACGCCTTTTTTTCATACCCTTGAATGTCTGGAGCTTCTGCAGAGCTACTGGTGCACAGTTATTTTTCTTGTAAAAAACTTTATAAGCAGAGGGCGGTCCTTCATTGAGACAGTCATGGCGAAGTTCTCGGACGCGAAATGAGGGAAAAGCCGTGTACCCGGCGTTTTTATAACAACTATAACGAGTCGTGCGCATGACAGGTATTTTCATTTATATATTCTGACGCTTACAGCGTCATCTGGTGCTATAATTTGGAACTTTTTTTTTTCTTTTGCAATACGCTTTCCCCCTTCTTCAATAATATTCCGTTCAAATTTTATGTCATTTTTATCAGTGGTTCTTTTTCTTTATATATATATATATAGCATTTTGAAACTTAAATTTGACTTATAATCACCCTGTATATATATGTATATATATATGCATTTTCATTTTCATTTTTTTTTTTTTTTTTTTTTTTTTTAAACAAACTTCATTTTCTGAAATAACGTTTATTGTATTTTTTAAATTTTCTTATTTCGAGTAAATTAATCTTTTAAGAGTTTAAAAATTTTCACTTCTTAGAAAAACTATAATTATATATCAAGTCTCAAAAATAACTTTCAATAGAAATTTATTAATGGATTTAGACAAACTTATAGGAAAATTAATTTAAAAATCATTTTCCACATCATATACTAAGAAATTAATTAAATGTTTTCTTATGCAATACATTAATTTTATTTTATTGCCATTATCATTATCTTTGTAATAGAGAGAAATTAATAACATTTTCGAATGTGGAAACTTCAATATAATTATGAAATGTCTGGGTTAATAATTAGCATTGAAATTAAAATGTTAGTCGTAAATTTTCTGAAAAAAGAAACTTCTTTTAACTTTCACTAATGCAGCATTTCTCTTTTAATTTATGTTTTAAGAATTTCAAAATTTTCCAGCAACAGTTTTAGAAACCACCGAGTTTTTAAAATATAATTTTTCTTTCTGCTAATGAGAGACTTGTTCTATTAGTAAAATAAAAATTATCTTAATTTGTTTCGGAAGAATAATATTATAAGAATCTTTGTAAAATATATCTGCAAGTAAATTATGACAGAAAATTACAATTTGATAATAAGTTGATAAATTAGGGCAAAGAGGGTTAGTTATCTCCTAATTACCCTTTCTTCTGTACCTAGAAATTAAATAAGATGGAAATGAAATTACCAGTACTTATGCAAGTCAGATGTTCTAATGTAAGATTTATATTTATTTATCTTTACCGCAGTAAACTATAACGGTTTGTTATAAACGTTTATAATAAAACTCGACTTTAAGTTATTGGTTTAGATAGAATATATTTTTTTAACTAAAAAGGATGCAAGACTTTTCGTATCAATCCTAAGAAATTACTGCGCAAATATGACAGAAATTGTTGATAAAAAATGGTGTGTAAGAAATACATCTTGAGGAAGAAACTCTAGCACCCTGGTATATTAAGCTCAAATTGTTCTATTAGTTTAATATTTATTGTTAATTAGATATTTACATAAAATTAACCCTTTGCTCTCGTATGTTCCTTCTGAGGGGACATTAAAAAATCGCGCCACACTCCTTAAGGTGTTCCTCTGCAAATGAAATGTTATTTTTCTAAAAGGTGTAACTATAGGCTACACTTTCGGCTACCGGAAAGTTTTAACAGAAAGATTTATTTTATTTAATGATGAAGTAAAATGAAACAAATTATTACAATTTTTCGGTAGCCAAAAGGTAGTAAGTTGGAAACTATACGTGTGACGTTTTAACCCGTTAGTAGTCTCTAGTTGGTCGATTTGCCGCCCATCTTTTAGTATTGCCAGATTTTTTTATTCAATAGCCACCAAAAATTTTTAAAAGTGACATTTGACATACATAAAACGCGAATAAAATCGAAGAGACGTCGGTCACATCATTTCTTAAAATTATTGGTGAAAGTTAAATAAAAAGTGCGCAATCTGTAATAGGTGGTGCTGTGTATAGCGACTACTAACGGGTTAAAGGAACGCCAAAAGGCGTGTCTTACGGAAAATATGCCGGGCGCAAAGAGTTAAATGTACGTTAACACATTGCCGTCGGGGTATTTTCCAGTTTTGAAAAGTAAGATCTGCCTATTGGCAGTCTTCTAACAAGGAGACGGCAAGGGTGTGGGGTCCTCAAATCGAACGGAGGTTCCGCGTGTAATTAGCACTCAGTGAGTGTATTGATATACTCAAACCCTAGAGCGCACTACTTAGCCATCGCCTTGAAAAAAATTCCTGAAGTTTGAAAAAAAAATTAATTTGTATTAAAATTTAATGAATCGTTATAAACAATTTCTTTTCAACTTTTATACATTGTTAAATCGCGAATTTAATGATGCCTAACTTTTTAACGATTAGAACTTAGAACTGTAGATAGAATAAATACAAAAGCCATAGTTCTTTTAAACATTACCATTTATTTTTTATAAAATAACATATTATTAAATACAATGAATATTTATGATTATACGTTTATAGCATTAGCAATTCTTTCAATCATTCATCTTTACGAATACACAAACCTGGATGATATTTATCATAAAAACAAGAAAAACACAAATTTTGTCGACAACTTGCACAACAAATAAATGCAGCTTTTTTACAGGAGCATGGTGTTTTGAGAATTTCTCCTAAAAAGCAAACTTCGTTCACATTCATAAATATTTCTCGATTTTCAGTAAGTTCTAATCGTAAAAAGTTAGAAATCATTAAATTCGCGATTTAACAATGCATAAAAGTTGAAAAGAAATTGTTTATAACGATTCATTAAATTTTAATACAAATCAAAATTTTTTTTTATTTCAAATTTCAGGAATTTTTTTCTCGGCGATGGCTAAGTAGTGCGCTCTAGGGTTTGAGTATATGAATACACTCACTGAGTGCTAATTACACGCGGAACCTCCGTTCGATTTGAGGACCCCACACCCTTGCCGTCTCCTTGTAAGTTTATATTTTTGAAAAAAAAAAATGGTTTTAAATGTTTATGATTAAATTACTTAAAATTTATCCTCATCAATCGAAGCATTAAATGCCTCTGGCGTACACGTGTATCTGCAGCATAGAAATTGTTAGATAGACAAGAATACACAAAATCCTTTTATTTAAGTAAAGTTCAATTTTAAAGGAACGCCTAAAAAGGGGGCTCGTTTCTCTTTAAACAAACAACAACAACAACAAGAAAATCTGACTTTTGCGTAACTCACAAGAAATCTATTAAATATAGGCGATACAAAGAGATTTTATTTATTTATTTATTTATTTAATTTTTAGGTAAGAAAATACTGAAAATCATTCAACATTTCGAAAAAAAAAATCTTTTAATGTTAATCCAATACAAAATTAATTTTATAAGGAAGTAATATTATTCAATGGAGTGATATATATATATATATATATATATATATATATATATTTGGGGGGGGGGGCTTTCATAAAAAAATTAATCCTGTTTTTATATAACTTAGATCTAAACTTAGTTTTTTTTTAAATGCAGCATCTTAAATTTTGTGCATTTTTTACTTTTTTCCCCCCCATACATATGGTAGAGAAAGTGTTGTTTACGTATCAAATTTTCGAAATTGAATTTTTGTTACACGTTATTGCGTCCCCAGAATCCGAAAATGAGGTGTTTATAGCAATTGGTCTGTGTGTGTGAGAGAGTTTGTGTGTTATCAACATATCTCGAGAACAAATAGCAACAAGGAGTCCAAATTCGGTATTCGAAATGTGTATCATATAGGAATGCATACACTCCTTCTCATAATTATAAGGACACCCGTTTTTCTATATTAACTAAAAACTGAACACTATTGTTTAAACATATATATTTTTTGGTAATTTGAATTTCATTAATAGACTATATTTAAAAAGTTTATCTTTTTCCTATCTTAAAAAAACTTTAAATGTGGTAAAAAGTTGATTTTTCAGGTGTTCATAATTATAAGGACAGCTCGAATTTTAGTAATTTTTTTCAGTTATTCTTTAAATTAATATTTTATGGGGTTTCTTTTTAGGGTTAAACAATCAGACATTCTCTTTGGTATATATATATATATATATATACATTTTTTTTTAATATTCAGTTTCAATACCATTTCATATAGCATATATGATATTCCTAATACATTTAAACTATTTAAAATTGCTTTCCACTTGCATGCACATTTCTAATATTATAAGTTAACGTTTTTTCAACTTTTAGACCATGGGAAAGGCAATAATACAGAAGTTTCTTTTTTCAAACTATTTCCTATTGCTCTAAAAGTGGAGCAAAAATGTAAGTCTTGTTGAAAAAAATATTATTACCCCCCAAAATCTAACAAAAATCTGAGAATTCTACGTTTAAAATTTGCGGATATTCTCTTGATGCTCATAATAATAGAAAAAAATTACTAAATTCCTTCTGCCATCAGTAGAAACAGCTCCCCAGAGCTCCACAGATCCACCTTCAAAATGCCCGATTCATATCTACATTTAAAAAATCTGCTCCGTCTTTCGCTATCTTCAGATCGTGCCAGTAACTGTTAAAACCATTTGGATAATCAAGAATAAAATGTTTTTCATCCGAAAATGCAACATTTTACCATTTAATACTGTCTTTATTCAACTTTAACACAGACGTGCTTTCCCGCATTAAATGCTGATTGATTATTACAGGTTTTTTAATCATCTTAACATATTATTAATTATTTTAAGCATGCATGAATGTGGACCCCAATCTTTCGTTAAAAATTACGAGCAAATTCAGCAGCAGTCATTATGAGTAGAACAGTAAGAGGAATTTTGGGTCTTCGACCTCTGTAAAACAACTCTGATTTTGCATCAGATCTCTCTCCTATCGAATCAAACGTTTAATGTTTGATCACATTTACTTCTGCAATTTTAGATCTTCGAATTTCATTAGAAATTCGGCGGATTGAAATTATCCTTCCACTTAAAAAACACATTTATCATACTTCACTACATGAATGTTTTTTTTTTCGAGGAATTATCAGTAATGTCCGTCCAAGAAAAATTGTAGGCTTATATATGAATTAATCTAGCCCAGTAGTTAACAAATTCGCATGTCAACTGTAATTTATCCGCTAGTAATTTAAATAAAACGAAAAAATCTGGATTGTCCCTATAATTATGAACATCTAAAAACGTGGAGAAAAACACATTTTGCATTATTTTTTATTAATTTTGTTTCATATTAAAAATATTATAGCAATTTTGGTTTTTAGAATACTAGATATATTAAGTGCACTTAGTATAATCTTGTTCACAATTATTTTTACATTAGTTATTTCAAAATATAAAGTGTCCTTATAAATTACACCCGAAACCGCCGACCAACCCGAAGGTTTATGGCCGGCCCGAAGGCCCAAGGGCGGTCGGAAAATGTGACCTTATAAATATGAGAAGGAGTGTAATTATATTTTCGTTGAAGTCAAGCAAATGGTTCGTATAAATCGGCATCCGAAAGAAACCAAATACATTACGCCTATGGAAATTTATGGTAGGTACAGATTAAGAACTATAGGTTGCATGAAACATATTGAAATCAAAACATATATTTTCTATATATAAAAGCGTGTTTCGTGTAGAATATTCTATGTTAATCCAATACAAAATTAATTTTATAAGGAAGTACTATTATTCAATGGAGTGATATCGATATATATATATATGTTTTTTTTTTTTTTTTTTTTTTTTTGGGGGGGGGGAGGGGTTATAAAAAAACTAATCCTGTTTTTATATACCTTAGATCTAAACTTTGTTTTTGTTTTTTTTTTTTTAATACAGCATCTTAAATTTTGTGCATTTTTTACTTTTTCCCCTGTACATATGGTAGAGAAAGTGTTGTTTACGTATCAAATTTTCGAAATTGAATTTTTGTTACACGTTATGGCGTCCCCCCAAAATCCGAAAATGAGGTGTTTAGCAATTGGTCTGTGTGTGAGAGAGAGTTTGTGTGTTATCAACATATCTCGAGAACAAATAGCAACAAGGAGTCCAAATTCGGTATTCGAAATGTGTATCATATAGAATGCAACATTATATTTTCGTTGAGGTCAAGCAAATGGTTCGTATAAAGCGGCATCCGAAAGAAATCAAATACATTACGCCTATGGAAATTTATGGTAGGTATAGATTAAGGTTGCATGAAACATATTGAAATCAAAACATATATTTTCTATATATAAAAGCGTGTTTCGTGTAGAATATTCTATGAAAATTATTCACCATTCGTTTACAGGGTTAACCAAAAGAGTTAGAATATAGTGAGACAATACTAGGATATTACTGGAAAATTATTTCAGGCTGTGGTTTATGTTATTAATATATAAATATATTTAAAAATGCAATGTTGTGTGTCCATAATTTATAGAAGGCAGTCAAAGTTACCAATAATTACGCGAAAAAATTATTTTTTATTGAATGTAATTGCTAAAATTTACTACATCTTTCACGTCCAGTAGAACTGCTCGGAAATTAAAATCAATTTCTCTTACCCATACAATTAAAAAAAAGTTTTTTTTTTTTTTTTTTTTTTTTTTTTTTTTTAAGTTAAATATTCATCGCTTGTGTTTTGTATAGTTACTCTTTTTGAGGTTCCCTGAATGCTAAAGGGAAGTTTTCAGCGATATTTCTTTGTGTGTGTCTCTTATCAGCGTAATTTAATAACAAATAATTACAGGCAATTCAAATACTGTGTATTGCTGCATATCACATGAGGATGTTATATTCAAACGGGCGATTGGGGGAGTTCGCACCCCCCCCCCCACACACACACACAGAATTGCTTGTCAGAATATCTTTTCTTAAGCGCAGTTCGAATTGTTTTTAACGTAGGTTTATATACAGGTTATCTACCCTCAATCAGGAATTTCTCTTTATCGTATTGAAATGCAGGGCAAAGGAAAGTCGTGTGTGTGTCACACCAGAAGTTTTATATCAGAAGTTTTATCAGAAGTTTTTTTCAGAAGTTTTATATAAAAAAGATTTTGTTTTATTTCTTATTAAAAGAAAAAAAAAAAAAAAAAAAACAGCAAAAAAAAAAACTATTCAAAAATTTTTCAACGGTAAGATCAGTTTTCTTTTTATATTTTTGTTAGGGATATAAATGTTAAAAAAACATTTTTATCGAATGACTTAAAATTTTTATTAAAACAATTATTTTTGATCGTGCTTCTGAAACCATTTATTAAATCAATTATAATATCTTACAGCTGCACAATATTACTTTTATCCCGTCCTTACTTATGATCCAATACTCTGTAAAATTAAGTTAGTTTAATTTTTCTGGTAAAAATATAGAAAGGAAATACGATAAGAAAAATATATTAATAGCTAAAAATAAGGATAGTAGCTGAACAAATTTAAAAAAATTAAGAGTGTCTTAAATATCAATGCACATCTTAAAGAAATAAATATCTCTAGAATACAGACATATATTAACGGTAATAAACTTTGAAATCTAATAACTCTTTAAACTTTAAAATACAAATGATACTTATCAAATTCGAAAAAAAAAAAAAAAAAAAAAAAAAAAAAAATGATTTCATGTAACTTTTAGAAAGTAGAGGGGAAATATTCTACCATTTTGAATAATGCGTAATGCATACTTGACAACATACTAATTAATATTCCGTAGTATTGTTAGCCCCGCCTTCTTTTTCACACCAGTATCTTTTTAGAATATTTCTCTTCTCGTGTAATCGTAATTGCATTTGAAGAATATTACTCTAAAAATTTACTGGTGTGAAAAAAAAAAAAGGCGGGGCTAACAACACTACGGAATATTAATTAGGCTGTTGGCAAGTATGTAGCTGCAAATATTTTAATTTATTCCGGAGTATTTTTAGCCCCGCCTTTATGTCGTACCACTTATTTTTTAAAATTAATTTTGCCTTATTTTATCGAAGTTATATATTGGAGAATTTTTTTTCTTTTAATAAATTGGTGCGAAATAAAGGCGGTGTTAAAAGTACTCCAGAATAAATTAAATTATTGGTAGCTATGGCAGTGATATATTTGGGGTTGGGTGCTATTTAAGTGAATATACATTTTAATAATAAATGTACATAAACAAAAAATAAATGGGGCAAACATAGTATTTGAAATCTCCTCTACTGAAATGCATGTCCATGTACTTTTATAATAAAACGGATATTATTTTACGTGAAGTCTTTTTATTTTACATATTTCATAGATTTTCATAGATTAAGCATTTTATATTATTAAATGTGTATTTTTAGCCCCGCCTTTATTTCGCACCACTTTATTTATAGAAATTTTTTTTCCAGTATATAACTTCGATAAAATAAGAAAAATTTACTATTAAAAAATAAGTGGTATGAATTAAAGGCGGAGATAAAAATACTCCGGTATAAATTAAAATGTTGACATCTATGATACATTTGGAACACCACCGCATGAGGAAAGTATTTCCAACTTTGCATTGCTATATTAATCTGAATCGTCAGAATGCATTCTAACTCTCCTAGAAGTTCACAAGTGGTTCTAAAATGCTCTCTGTAATGTACCGGGTGTTCTCAAAGTTACAGAAAAAAAAAATATATATGTATAATCCAAAAAGTATTGACTGTAGTACTATGCAGATTTCACAGAAAGATACAGAATGACATGGGATTTCTTTTAGGTAAGAAAATATTTATTAGCAAATTAATTTAAATTTTATTCATCAGGTTTCAATTTAATTGTAAAATTACTTTTTTACAATGACACAGCGCATTCAATAACGTAAATAGTACTTTAAATAATCAATGTGACGTCTGTCATTCATTTGAATGATCATCAGGCGTTGCACATTAGAAATTCTCCTAAAAGAGCTACAGTATTCGTCATTTGATCAGGCGGATTTGATTAAAATGTGAGAGAATACTGTGAATACAGCGAGATATGTTGGTAAAAAATTTAACTAAAGTTTTTCTTACACACACACACACACACATATATATATATATACGATTTTTTGAGCATTTCAGTAAAAACCGCATACAGCTACAGTCAGTACTGATTAAATAATATATATATATATATTTGTTTGTTTTTTTATGGAACTTTTGGATCAATCAGTATATGCTTAAAAGTGAATTATACACTACACACTGGCTAAATAAATTTTTACTATTTCCTTTTACAAATTACTTAAAGAAAAACAACTACAAAGTACGTTTGAGGATTTCCTCTCAATCAAGAAATAAAAGTTTCAAAGTTAAATTAAAATATTGTAATATCCAAGGAGAATTTTTTTTTTTTTTTTTAACTCATAAGTTAAAATATTCTATTTAGAATAGAGTGAATTTTCAATATTAACAAAAAAAAAAAAAAAAAAAAAAAAATTACGAGATTCTTTATTTACTTGTATATTTTCAATCATGCGCAATCTACTAAAGGGAAGAGATTAAATACTTCAATTCACTTTATTTTATAATTACATTATTAATTACTGCATTATTAATAAGTGTCACAAAATCACAAAATATATTATTACGCGTGGCAATGCGTCACTTAAAACGAAGATTGTAAAATATATTCTTCTTGTAATGTGAGAATAACCGCTTTACCTCTTTAATATGAAGTGTGAAGAGGAGATATTAACTTTGTTAATATATAAAATTTTATTATATTATATATTTTTTTATGGAACTTTTGGATCAGTCAGTATATGCTTAAAAGTGAATTATACACTACACACTGGCTAAATAAATTTTTACTTTTTCCTTTTACAAATTACTTAAAAAAAACAAATACAAAGTACGTTTGAGGATTTCCTCTCTATCAAGAAATAAAATTTTCAAAGTTAAATTAAAATATTGTAATATCCAAGGAGATTTTTTTTTTTTTTTAATTTTAACTCATAAGTTAAAATATTTTAACAAGAATAGAGTGAATTTTCAATATTAACTCAAACAAAAATTTACGAAAAACAAACTTAAACAAAAATTTACGAGATTCTTTATTTACTTGTATATTTTCAATCATGCGCAATCTACTAAAGGGAAGAGATTAAATACTTCAATTCACTTTATTTTATAATTGCATTTTTAATTACTGCATTATTAATAAGTGTCACAAAATCACAAAATATATTATTACGTGTGGCAATGCGTCACTTAAAACAAAGATTATAAAATACATTCTTCTTGTAATCTGAGAATAACCCCTTTACCTCTTTAATATGGAGTGTGAAGAGGAGATATTAACTTTGTTAATATATAAAATTTTATTAGTCGTTCATTCCAAACCGGCTAGCATTTTCTAACTCGATTTTCTTATGATATATTGAATAAAATACGTGCAAAATAAATATTTTATTTCTATAAAAAAATGTAAAACAAATTTTCACTTTAATTTCATAATAATTTCTTTTCCATTTTTTTTTTTTTTTTTTTTTTTTCAGAAAATCGAAAGGTCTTTCTTTGCATAAAACGGAATTTACCAGTAAATTTTAACAATAATATAAAAGTTTAACATATTTCTATATAAAATATTATTATTTTATAGTCCCGTGCATGAATACATTTCACTTAAATGAAAAATTATTGTGGGTATTTGTATTGTTATATAAAAATAAAGCACATATTTTTCCAAATCATTACCAGTTAAAACTAAACACATCTCATTTAAGGCAAAAATTTGAGTATTATAAACTTGACTATCACAAAGATAAATTTTGATACAAGAATTTTTAAATAGATATTTTTAAATTGATATGGACGGATGTCAACGAGTTATCAAGTCTAAAATTACTGTATAAAAATAGTGGTTCTCAAACATCCTTTCGTAAGAACCCTGATTATATATGTCTGATGGACATACTATGGGAATGGCTGAAAAAAAATTCTTTCAAAATATGTCTTTTTTAATGACATTTTTTGTAAAACTAAGTCAATAAATTAAAATATTATATGCAAATTATTTGCCACAAAATACAGTTTCCTACAAATTAAAAGAGCTTAAAATTAGAAACGTAGCATCCCAGAAATTTTATAGAATTATTAAGGAATAAACATAAAATACTTACTACTGTAAGTAATAACTGTAAGTAACACGAAAAGTGTTGCATGCGCATTTCTTACAGAATAATTTCTTCAGAAAAGATTTAAAAAAAAAAAAAAAATAAGAAATTGAACTAAAGGATTTTAAAAGCATATTATTTTATGTACGCACGTACTTTTTTTGTAATCGCAATTATTCTGAAACTAATCGAATTCCAATAAAATATTTTATGTATATATTACTTTAAAATACTTGCTTCTCGCAGAAATACGTTTCTATAGTATTTAGTAAATTTTGTATTTTTGTGTAACATATATTATCTTATTAACACTTTCACGACCGTAAGATTTTGTCTTTCTGGCAGTAAGTTCCGCCTGTAGACGTTATTCTCCAAAGTTACAATATTTTAGCACAAAATTTTCTGTATTCACATTTATGGTACAAATAGGTATACATTATAATAATATTATTTCTAATCAAAATATTTGCGTCCGTAGAATACTTGATTGAACAAATATGAATATTGGGTATATTATTAAGAAATAAATAACATGCAAATTGCGAAAAAACGTCCACTGGTCATTGTCAGATTTTCAAATGACGTGAATCTACGTCAGCGGTCGCGAAAGTGTTAATACTAAAATAATTAATTATATAAAATATTGTCATTACTTTCAAACACACAAATAAATTTCTTTAAACTAATAGATACTTAATTCATAAATTTATGCTAATCCAAACATAAACTAGCAAGTTTAATCATCATTTGTTTTAATATTTAGATGTGTTATATATATATATATAATAAATTGCTAACAATTGTATAATTTTGTATGTACCAGTATTGCTCTTTTATTGGTAATTGAAAATTATGTGCAATACACCTTAGTTATAAACATTTAAAGTGAAATCATTTATATATTTGAATAACAATTTTTTATTTAATGAATATTTTATGCGCGAATTTAGATTTTACGGGCAGAAGCAGAATGTATTACATGAATAAAACATTATTATTATTTTTTTTAAACCTTTTTATTTAAATATTTATTTTTTTCTCCACCCTTTATGTAAATGCAGCTTTATATTTTATCGATGCAAAAATACAATTACAGTTGCATTTTGAGTTATGCGTAAGCAAAAGGTTATTAAACCTTTAATTTAATAAACTGAACGGACATAATATGCCTTAAAATGATTATGTGCTAGCATAAATTTTGATAAATATTTTATTTAGTGATGTTTATACTTTTTTCCTTTGAAATAAGCTTATGCTCATCGATTAGAAACTCCTTTTGCAACAAAATAAAAATTAGTTTTCAGATAGATTAAAATAGAATATTCTAAGTGAATAAGAAATAGTATATAATAATAATTAATATAGAAGAAATAGAAAATAATAAGAAATGGTATATTCTGAGGTAATTCCTTCCACATTTATTTTATCTGTTAGTTAACCCGTTAGCGCCCAGTGTCCTCATTTGAGGACAGCTAATAAAATGGCAAGTATACTTTTTGTGGTTTCTTGTAATGATTTCTGCTTTTTAGTGACAGTTTATAGCGTCACTCTAAATGATCCCTGAAAGTTTTATGTGCCTACTATTAATTATTATTTCATAATTCGGATAGTTATTTTATGATTTTTCGTTCGTCGCACATGTATTTGCTTTTTGGGCAGGTATACTAACTTAAATCAAGTCAAATAATAATATATATTATAATACTTTACTACTGAGATCTTTATCAACATATAATAGGAAATTAATCTGTTACTATATCAACGTTTTTCCATCTGGAAATTTTCTCGCTAGAACACTAAACGTCAAGAAATGAAGATAGGCTTTAAATTTAAAACTATCAGAAGAATTGTTTAAGTTAATATATTTTACTGTCAGTTGTCTATATTAATTTAGAATAGAAATAATCAGCTAATAATATTTAATAAATTAATTCGGGTGTTAACGGGTTAAGAAGATTTGTGTTTTATGTGTATCAACTAGGGTTCTCACAAAGGGAAATCCGGATACCGCAATTGTTATATAGTATTTTTTTAATAGATATAAATGGATATCAACGACTAGTCAAGTCAAAAAATTACTATATAAAAATAATGATATTCCATTTTCCTTTTGTGAGAATCCTGGAGGTCTGAGAAAACATTTTGTGAATATTACGGCGAATTTTCGAAATTTTTGTGAATTTTGCCTACAGAATATACGTAAAGCTGTTGCAAAACTGAATATAATATTACGCATCAGAATTTATTATTCACTATATAATGTTGTTAACATTCACTCAACATAAATGGATTAACAAGAAAATAAATGATATTAAGAATTTAGTACATCGAACATCTGTCAATGTCTCTAACAAAACTTAAAATAATCCTATACAGTTCTGTTACAGGTAGCATATAATATCTTACATTTATCTTGATTTATAGGGCATTGAAAATGTATATTTCTTTATGAATCGCCTTGCATTTTTAGCGAAATTTATTATAGTAATTTTTTGATGTAAGAACTTGATGTAAGAACTCGAAGATGTAAGATGTAAGAACTCGAAGTTCACTATCATAAAATTCTAGTTTTAATTCTTCCAGAAAATTCGGCAGCTATGCTGCATAATGATTAAAACATAATTATGACTAATTTCTTGAAAATTTCGCTAGATAAAACTAGCAAAACTGCATGTTTGTTCCAAACTTACAGTGATATAAATTTTGATGAAGATTTAGTGATATATGAGTCTAAAATAATGTCTAACTTTGTTCACGGCAATGACGAAGCAGACTTAAGAGATTTTTACTGCCATGTCCAAAACTCATATTCAACTAATAGCCTTTTATTTTCTTTCTTTCTTTTTCTTGTTTTGTTTTTTCATTCTTTGTATAGATTTAGTATTACATATAAAAATGTACATTTTGTTATTCGAAAATACTTCTCTGTAAAGTCATTCTTTTTAAATTCACGTCTTCGTCCGTCTAGCGGTCGATAAATGCAAATGAACCTATTTTGAAATTTGCATATTCGCTAAATCAAAAACAGTTCAAATGTCGTAATAAAGGCTATAATGAAAAAAAAAGATTATTTAAAATTAAACTATGCTATTTACTAAAATAACAGATATCGAGTTATGAAACGTAATTTGAATTTAATTGTTTACAAAAATTAACTTAGCGCAAATTCGTCAAAATCGTTGCTAATTTATTTGCTGACGGGATAATACCTAAATACCTCAAATTTATTACTTTTTTTTTTTTTACGTGATCTGACTCCAATCCCGATAACAGAAAAGTTCCATAATTATTTTTCGGTTTATATTTATTATTATCATCATTATATTAATATCATCAATATTATTTTTTATCAATACTATTTTATGTTATTTTTTTTTTAACGTTTTCTTTGATTTGCAAAATGTTTTGTTAATAATTTGAATTATTATTATTATTATTATTATTATTATTATTATTATTATTATCTATTATTCTAATTTTATTTGTTTCAAATCAAGGATAAAATTTATTTTTTCTCAATGCATTCTGCAATTGTGATAACATATTTTTTTTCCTGATAAATCGTCCTTCTTCTATATTCACTTCTTCAAACCAAGGATAAAAATTTATTTTCTCTTTTTCAATAAATTTTGTAATTATGACGTTAGTTTCTAGCGTTATCCCTGAGAAATTTTGCCTTTTATTACTCAGAATTTTGCCTTTTATTACTCTCTTTATTACTATGTTATCTGTGCTGAAATAAGTTTACTTTCCCTAGTAACTTCTCATACATGTAGGCATGTAACTGAGATTTTAGACCATTTATAAGAAAAAAAAAAAATCTAAAATATCTTGGTAGTGAAGTTTAAATATTTTATGTGTAATCCCACTGCCTATTACAACGCTATATACTCTCTTTCATAAAAATTGGAACTTTTAATATAGAATGCTTTTACACGGAATTTCAGTCAAAAATTCATTAAAATACATACTATTACATTTAATTAAGACATGATATATAAGGCTAAATTCCTACATCATGTTTAGAATTATTAGAAGTTCATTTAGACAATTTCTAGCATTGTTGTAAATTTTCATCTTATTAAATAAAATCTATCACTATTTTCTAATAGTATTTTCCAATACAGTTAATTATAGAGCAGAAAACTCTTACTAATATTTTCTATTAAAAATTAATGTTATTAACATCTTTCGTGAATACCGGATGAGTTAACTATGCTATATTTTATTTATTTCAAGTCCATTGAATGTTACATGCATATTCGTTAATTCTCCGAGATAGTAAAATTATTCGAAAGATTTATTTATTCTTCTTATGTATACAACACGTTTTGAAAATATCCTAATACAGTTGAAAATTGATTAGGATTTCATTTACGATTTACGAAGTTGTTAAATACGTTTCAGTGATTACAAAATTTGTGCATTTTGTTAAAGTCTTTAAGAAAGGATTTTTATTTTAAAGGATGAACATATCATTTGTAGTTTCTTAAGTAATTCAGCTAAATCATACAGTCAGTGGGTTGAAATAGTTTGACTTCCATTATAATCATTTTAAAATATAGCAAATGGAGAGAAATTTATATCACAGAAATTACTGTACTGTATTAGCTAACACAAAGAAAATTGAATACTTTATGATCTAGGAATGAAAATCGTGTAAAGATGCATTATTTAATAAAAGAGTAAATTCTGTTAACGAGTGTAAATTATTTGAAAAATAAATTAATTTAATATATATTTCCAGCTTCAACCCAATATGCAAAAAATATTAAATTTAACGTATAGAAGTTTTAAAAAAATAAAAAAAATATTTAAAAATAAATAAGTATTACTTAATAATCATAAAATAATAAACCTTTTAGCATGATTATGATTTAGTTTTCTTTTCTTTCTTCTATCAACACCACATTCGGGACATTCTATATAATTAACAGGAGACTTGGCCTTGGAATATTAAAACCCGAATAAACTAATACGTCAGAAACGCCAAAAGAAAAATATTTGCGATGCATAAAGCTGTTTCGGTAGCCTTAAGTGTACCGTCTTCAGTGCAAAAAGAATTCTGAATCTGGAGAAGTGCTCGTATATATCGGAGAGGGACCGAATTTAGTTCAACCAATAAGCTTTGAAGCTTATGAAGCTTTTCATATTTATATATTTATATATTATTTTCATATGAAGCTTTCAATATGAAGCTCTTCATATTTATAAAAATTTTAAAACCTTGTAAATTGCGATTTCGCTGTTTCCTGTTTGTCTGATTGTTGGAAATGTTACATTCAATCCACATTTTCTTAATTTTTCTACTGTTTACACAGCTAACATTCCTAAATTCCTATTGACCACACACTCCACCTTTCCCGTAATCCTATTGGTTGAACTAAATTCGGTCCCTCTCCTATATATACGAGCACTTCTCCAGATTCAAAATTCTTTTTGCACTGAAGACGGTACGTTTAAGGCTACCGTAACAGCTGTATGCATCGCAAATATTTTTCTTTTGGCGTTTCTGACGTAGTAGTTTATTCGGATTCTATATTAGTTTTTTTCTTTCCGAATACTATACCAGGAATGGAACAGTGACACAGAATTCATACCACTATTAATGAAGCAAAATTTTCTAGTTCCTAAATCAACGATATTATAAGTATAGAAGTTTCTTAAACAAATATCGGTATGAGTTCTGCACCAGTGTTTCTACCCCTACTATACTCCACAACAGGACTATGTGCAGGATTTTCAAAATGGAAGAAGGGGTTAGTGGACAGAATTGACTTTAAAATTAACTTTTAAGGAAACACTTATTTTAAATTACCTACTAATAATTTCAAATTACGCATAAATTTTAATTAAATATTAAAATGATTAGATTAATTAACAATACATTGCTGGAAAATTGGCCTCAACACCATTTTTGCAAATTCTATGTAAAATGACGTCCTAAATCCGAATGTGACAGTCATTTTGCCCTATCACCCACTGTTTTGGGGGAATCCATTTTTATATCTTTTCGGTAATATTATGGGTATAAATTTGATTTGTTGACGGGGAAAAAATTAGTTTAAGTGTTAAATATCTTCTGAGGGGTTGCAAAAGTGAAAAATTCTAAAACATGAACATTGCCAGCAAGGGGAAATTTAGGGGGGGGGGGGGATTTGCCGCTAAAATTATGAATTACATTTATTATATTTTATTCATCAATTATTATTATTAACTATTATACATTATATATATATATATATATATATATATATATATATATATATTCAACAACTCATAGCTTAATTATTTTAGGTTTAACTTTAACATATTCCACTATTCATAACTCTTATTATTTGATTGGTGCTAAAAATTCTCTTAATCTTGCAGTTACTACTTCTTCAATACACTCCTTATTGCATTGGTTTTTCTCCAGAAATAATTTAACTAACTTATTGTTTATATAGATACCGCTAGATGGCGCTTGCTCACTGCTGTCTTATGCATTCTTTCTTTAGTCCTTTATTTAAACGATTTAATGATTCATGTTTTATGTACGATTTAGTTTAACTCTACTAGTTAAAAATGTAATTAACTTTAAAATAAATTTTGACATTCTCAATAAATAATTACTCTGTGTATTTTATCGTTAATGAAAATGCTCTGAAGTTCATTCGATTAATCGATTTTTGCAAAGCTTTTATTTCTAATTTCAATTTCTGTTTGGCATCATCCTCTTCTCCAGTTTCTGTTAACTGTTTTACATGTGGTTACAATGCTTCTTTCTCGTTTTCTATCTGGTTTCCATGAAGATTTTATTTAATCTTTGTTTTAATTTAATATTTCACTCAATTTCTCATTCTATCTGGTTTTGCTGCTTCGATAGGGGCGTGAAATAATATAAATTGCTATGATTAGCTATATTGTTTTACGAAATCGATGCAGCGTTCACAGCTTTATGAAGTACTCGCCCCCTGATGGATATACTTCTAATTTTAAGCATTTTTATCCAATTATTTCTGTGGTTAATTTTTTGTTTTCTCTGTCATTAGTTTAATGGTCCTTTTTTATTATCATTCATGTTGGTGTAAGTATTTTAAGTTATTATTGTACCTTAATGGTTCTTAATCGCAACTCTTTGTGTCTGTCTTTCCTCTAAGTTAAATTCAGTTCTATATTTTTGTGTGTTGTTATTGTTTTAGTTCTATTAATTGCTAAATTTTAAGATTAAATTTTATTACGTTATCTATCATTTATACATACATATATATATATATATATATATATACGAGGGTGGATCAAAAAGTAATGCCTCTTGTGTCATAAGAACTTCATTAATGAACATATAACAGCAGAAGTTCTTACAGATTATAGCGTGAACTGTCCTCTACTCAAAACTACCCTTCAACATAGTCAACATTAATCTGCATACATTTGCGCTATCGGTTAACCCAGGCACCAAAACCATTTTGGAAAATTTCAGGGTTTTGCTTCTTGAGCCATGATTATAACGCTGTTTTAACGTCATCTAAGTCACTGAATCTTATACCGCGTAAATTGTGTTTCATAGGTCCAAACAGATAAAAGCCAGAAGGGGCCAAATCAGGGCTGTAGGGTGGGTGAGGCACTACTGACCAGCCCATTTTTGAAATCGCCTGAGTTGTGGAAAATGGTGTGTGTGAGCGTGCATTATCATGATGAAGTCTGATGGAATGAACGTCTTTTAGTGGTCTCTTCTTCTTATTCCCTCCTTAAAGTTTTATAAGTATGGTTACAAAGGTTTCGCTGTTGATTGTGGTACGAGGTTACAAAAACTCAACAAGAATAACACCCTGTGTATCCCAAAACGCTGTTTCCATAACCTATTTGGACTTATAAAAGACAGCTTAAGCAGTATCAGATTCAGTGACTTAGATGACGTTAAAACAGCGTTAAAATCTTGGCTCAAAAAACAAAACTCTGAATTTTCCCAATATGGTTTTGATGCCTGGGTATACCGATGGCGCAAATGTGTGCAAATTAATGGTGACTATATTGAAGGATAATTTTGTGTAAAGGACAGTTCACGCTATAATCTGTAATAACTTCTGCTGTTATATGATCATTAATAAAGTTTTTATGCCACAGGAGGCATTACTTTTTGATCCACCTTCGTATACATATATATATATATATATATATATATATATTGTTTTTGTTTTAAAGTGTTAAAATAATTCTTTTCCATTCTCTAAATCAAATTCATGGCCCTAAAATTACTGAACAGTGATAAAAATTGGGGGAAGGGGTAGCGTCTCGAGAAAACGGTGAGTGATTCGGCAAAATGGAGGTCGTATTCAGGAGGTCATTTATATTTCTAATACATACATAAATTTCAAAGACTTTAAAAATCAAAATAATTTAAATTCTAAATAAATAAGGAAAGACATTTGTGCTAGCAAATTATATTTCAACATTGTAAAATGTTTTAGAAATTTTAGTGATTCAATAGTGGAAAATGCAAAGTAAAAGTTTCAATTAAAGAGAAATTTTAATAATTTATTCGACCTACCATGTTCTTTTAATATGTTTGTTTGTTCATCACTTTTTTGTCTACTTTTATTAACCAAATACCGTAGGTAATGGAAGTATTGCATTCTATTCGATGAAAAATTCCGATATCGAGTTTTTACGCGATTTGGATGTTTTAGGCTTCTTGAGTCATTTTTTTTATTAGTTAATTTGCGTGTATGTGTGTGGGAAGGATCTTCTAACGATTATATTTCCAAACGAAAAAAGATAGAACAACGAAGCTATATACATGAAAAAACGTACGGTCAACGAATTTCCCATCTTTTAGTGAAAATTGGCAAAACAGAAGTGGGACCATATTTTAACTTGAGTTCGATACGCAGCATGATTTGATAGGCCAATTTTAGATCTCGAAATTGGGTGCCTCAATAGAAGGCTTTACGGATTTTGTTCAAACTGGTTATAATAACTTTTTTTAAATTGTCTCTTTATTAAATGTTCTTTCGTATGTATTAGTTAATTTTCAGTATACAGATATTTTTGGGGAGTTTTGGTGAAAATTGGAAATGGTGCCGAAAATCTGTATCTCAAAAAATGATCTGGTGATTTTCTTCAATTCTGTTGCATAAAACACTTTTTAGATGTCTTTTCGTATGCATAACTTGGTCAGTACAGGAATATTATAGATACGTCCGTTTTAGATCTTGGAAATGGGTGCCTTTAATGTCGGCATCTGCTTTACTGATTGTTTTTTTTTTTCTCAAATTCTTATATTCTTACTGTCATTCACTACAATATGTTTGTGAATCTCGAGCTAATAAAAAATGCGCCTCCATTTTAAGGTAAATATGAGCTTTTTCTTTTGTCTCTAAGTGGCTCAGGTGGTTAGAGCGTCATGTTAGTAACGCGGTGATCGAGCGTTCGATACCCCGAAGGTCCGAAGTGTTAACTTTTGCAGATAATTAGTAGAAAAGATGTCAATTGATAAAAGAAAATTTTTCGTTGATTACACAGTATCCTAAGAATTTTTGAAGAGTTTTTTTTTTTTTTTCAGAAGACTTTTTTTTATGTTCGAATGCTTAAATTTAAGGCAAAAATTTAGTATTCAAACATAAAAATGTTTTATAAAAATTAACTCATCGATAAATTTACAAAGTAGTACACAAACATATTTAAAATATTTTTTTTAAACTCAAGATTAAAAAATTATTTGCAGGGAGCAATATATTTATAATTCTAAAACAATTACGCAGTTATTTACAAAAAAAAAAAAAAAAAGTTTTTATGCATATTTACGTTTGTAATGGCCGATAGATAGCACAACCAGAGTAATAACTAATGGCCAATCATAGCAATTAATCGGTCAATGGAAGTCTGTATTTTTTTTTTTTTTTTTTGTATTAAGGTGAAATTTATCATTTCACCTTAATACAAAAAAATTTGCAAAATCATAACTTCGAAAAGATTTATGTGATATGATACATTAAGAATTTGGGTTTTAAAATTTTTTAAATAGATTATTTTAAACTTTTAACTCGATAAATATACTCTCTCTAACAGCACATCTTTTCCAAATGACATCCTCAGGATGTCCTATGGATGAAAATGACAACTATGGACATCCTACGGACATCTTCAGGATGTATTTTGGACAGGTGTGTTGTTAGGTCTAGTCTCTTTTAAACATCTTTTGTCGTTTGTATTTCATTATTACGGAAAAGTTGATAATCTTCTTGTCAGTTAGGTGAATTTTATGTCTTCTGACCACATAATCAAAAAAGAGTTTATTATATGTATAGTAGAAGGTATTTAAAGTCGTGTGGTTGTTACACACTGGATATTTATTTAATTTTATTTTTTTTCTAGTTTCCGCTTATGATTGATATTTCTCAGAAATAATCAAGTTTCTTTTATCAAAGAATAATTTACGAAAAGTAATAAACAGTTTTTCTTTCTTTTTTTTTTTTTTTTTTTTACAATCACATAGTAAATATTTATAAACATTTTATGAAAAATCTATTAGTATTTTTTTATTTACTCTTTTTTTTTTTTTTTTTTTTTTTTTTTTTTTTTCAATGTAGAAACTCAAGTTTAAAATTTTTATCAAATTTACACAAATTGTATGCCAAATGCTCTAAGAAGTTTTTTAGAAATAGAAAAGCAGCCCATTATAATCATTATTATTTTTTCATAACGTTTTTCCCTACCAAATAAGTAATAATATAATTTGAAAAATAAATACATAAGCAATCTAAGAACAAATCTCTTTTAATGAAAGTTATAATTAACTAAGATTTTATTATATATATAAATATATAATTATATCTTGGTTTCTCTTATAGTGGAACCTCGAGCAAAACAACATTTATATTTTTAACTAACTTCATATCATCTAATTAATTGCTACACTTCAAAAGAAGTAATAGTGAAATATCTTCTTAATGAACGTGCTTTGGCGTAGCTTTTCACTTGCGTCAATCAGGCTTTAGTATTTTATGTCAGACATCATCTAAAAAATAAAGAATTGACTGAGATTCGTATTATAAGAAGATTGATTATCAAAGTTTAATAATAAAACATATGTTTTTATTTAAATAAGAAGGAACTCTTATTAAAATTTATAAATTTATTATTTTATAAAACGACAAAAACCTGTAATTAAAACTAATTTTTAAAACATGAAATTATTTTCTAATGTTTTTTATACACATTATTAAAAAAAAAAAAAAAAAAAAAAAAAAAAAAAAAAAAACATGTATGCAATATAGTTTAAAATTAAATTTCATAATTTTTTAATTGATAAAAAAAAGTTCACATACATACACTATTTTTTATAATTTACTTTGAAAATATATCTGTTAAAATATTTTGCATAACACAGTATTTTGTATGTTGTCTTTTATATTATGAACTTCAAAATAATGTAAATAATTTCACACGGCCCAATAATTTTTTTAGACGTATTGCATCGTCTTAAAAACTAGATTTTTATGTTGTTCTCCGTAAGGAAAAATAAAGTAAATTAATAAATACAGGTAGAAACTTTTTTATCACTTACCATGTAATTCCACCTATTCGATTTAAACCTAATTTTTCCAAGAAACAATCATCCATTTTTCAAAAGTCAGTGTGAGCTAAATTCAATTTTAAAATAATTTTCAATTAAATGCTTTAAATTCTGAGATTTGACTTTTAATCAAAAGTACAAATCATTTTGGATATTCCCTCTTTACATTTAAATTCTTTGAAATTAAATTTCCTATCCTGTCCTTTGTGATAAATTTAAAATATTAATCCGAAGTTTATAGCAAAAATTTAGAATTTTTTTTTTTTAAACATCATATGTTAGACAATTTTGTGGAGTTATATGAAAAGAAATACGATATTTTATGACTTAAGTTGTGAACTTCCGTAGATGTATTTTAAAAAATAACTAAACATGGCTACTATTTCTAATCCTGAAATAAATAAATAAATAAATAAATGTCCGTGTTAAATATGAGAACAAAGAAAAAAAATTCATTTGGAATTTTTTTTCTTACACAGTTGTTCCCTTTTTGTTACATAAATTAAAATTCTTCTTCTTCAACGATTACGAAGAAAATACTTATGTAGTTTAATAAAGAAGAACCACAAAACTGGCGTTGTAAAAATTATTACTTACAGACTTTGAATAAACACCATAAAATGCAATAAACTCGCAACAATTGTTTCGGGTCGAAAAAACACACGACCCTCCATCAGGCGAATAAAGTAAGCACGAGTGCTGCAGTCAACCGCTTTGACTGCAGCACTCGTGCTTACTTTATTCGCCTGATGAAGGGTCGTGTGTTTTTTCGACCCGAAACAATTGTTGCGAGTTTATTGCATTTTATGGTATTTATTCAAAGTCTGTAAGTAATAATACTTATGTAGTTCTCTTCTCGTGATTGAACCAGTATTTTAAAAAGTTTAATTAATTCTATTAGACTTAAAATTTTTATTATTTTTCAATGCCTAATTCACCATGCCTAGAATTATTCTTCTGAGATCATATGAAGTTATTAATGAATGATATCCTCATTGAATCAGTTAACAAACTAGCCTTAAACATACTTTTAGCATCTGGAGAGATTCAGGATACGCCAGGAATTTTCTAGAATTTTAAGGATTTCATGCAAAAGCGATACCTTTTTGAGTCCTCTGTGGGGCGTAATTTAAAACAGTGGTCGCCAACTGGTGGTGGAAAAATGTTGGTGATCCGCAAAACATTATTTGATTTTAATTTGATTTTTTTTTTTTTTTTTTTACGTTTCATTTTCATATTACTTGATAGTATAATTTCACATCACTTATAATTAAAATTTCATATCGCTTATAACTTTCATATTAATACAATACTTTCATGTTAATACAATAATATATCACTTATTAACAAAATTACATATTACTTATTAATATAAAATCTCAAAAGTTAAAAGAAAATCCTTTACAATCGGTCAAAATTTTAGTTCGAATGCTGCCTTTGGCAGAACCTTTTCCGATCGCTTCGGTGTCCCTTCTGCCTGCGACAGAGATCGCCTATCTTCCCCTTTAATTTTACAGCTTGAAGAGTAAGTTTAATAGAGACCCAATGCCCAAAACTTAGAAACCCGTTTTTTATGACTCCCAGATCTATTTAAAATTTGTAATTAATTACCCCCACCCCGCATAAGTTTTTCAGCTTCTAAACTATGCACAATCAATTCCTTACGTTAAAGAACCTAGTTACACGTTACATGGACGTTTTTTTCCGTTCTTGTACTTTAAAATTGTTAAATGCATGTTTCTCATATTCCCCTAAAAATTTTACTTCAAAAGTATACGCAATGAATTCCTCACTCCTAAAAAACATTAAAAACGATTTTTCAAGGCTTTAGCTCCAAATTAAAAATTTTAGTTTATTTGCCCTCCCATCCTCCTATTCATTTTACGGCTTCGAAAGTAACTACTTAGCAAAAAAACTGAAATCTCAGGCACCCATTTAGATGTGAATTTTGTGGTGAACCGCGGAATTTACGAAAAAATTAATGCTAAATTATTTGAAATATGACAAAATTAAGCATAAAAAAATAATGATTAGACGTTCTATTTACAGCTAAATATTTTCAGCGAGGTTACAATTTTTTACAGTTTATGCACAATCGACTCCTGACTCCAAATACCTATCAACATGGCTTTTGTATAGCTCCTAGCTCTATTTTTATTTTCTAAATACCAGTCTTATTTCTCTGCTAATAATTTTACGGATTTGAAATTATACGCAATTTATTCCTCACAGTCTCAAAAACCTAGTAATACAGATTTTCAAACCCGAGCTCCAAACAATAATCTGTTCCCTCATTTCTATTTCTATTATTTTTAGAGCTTTGAAATTGTACAGAATGAATTCCTCACCTCCAAAAGTAAGAAGGGAAGAAGAAAGAAACCATTTTGGTCCTTAATTTAATTTAAAATTGTATTCTTTATTTAAATAAATTTTAATTAAATTTCAAATTTAATGCATTGAATATTTTCTTATATATTACGATACAGAATTACTTTCGAATATATATATAATATACTGGCATAAACGTCGATAAGTGGCGCTGTTATACTGAAATTTTCCCTGTTAGCGGGAAAGCTATATCTCAGTTTCAATAGAATTTAAATGTTCCATACAATTTGTGAGGTCTAGCAAAGTGCTACGGTTAAAATTCGCACTTTAAGAGTAAAACATGAATACGAAGGTTTTAGGATTCGATTGAGTAATAGAGTTAGTTCTCATCCTAAACTAAAATTGTAATTGACATTATGCTAATAAGTTTGAAAAGTGATTTATATAAAAGTAGAAGGAAGATTGTTTCGAGGTGTTAGTTGAGAAGAGGTAAGAGTGTTAGTTGGAGAGGGAGTTGAAAGGCGATGTATTTCATAGTTGGAGTGAGTTAGCTGAAGGAGTTAGTTGTTAGCGGCTATAGCCGGAAAGTGTAATTCAAGTAGATAGCGGCGTCAGGGAATCCTCCCGTTATCGAAAGATTACTTGGCCTTAGGGGTTAATGAAGTTAATTAAAAGTAGTCGAGATCATTTGCGAGTAATTAAGTAAAGTAACGTAACGGTGGTTATTTTTTGCTGTCAAAGTATTTAAGAGGACTGCCCATTTTAAGTCGTAAGTTACTAAACGCCATTATAGTCCAGCGCCCTCATTCTTATTTAAGCTCAATTAAAGCTCATTAATTTTATATATTTGGACTCTGTCATTTCTTCATAAATTAAGTATTTCAGTTTGAAGCATTCAACCTTAAGTCAACTATAAGTTAAAGTTAAATGAGGATGGAGAAGTCTAATTCTCCACATTGGCGCCCAAATAAAGTCGAATCCCCCCCGAACAAATATTTTTTGACGGCACTAATAGTGTGCTGCAATTTTTTGAGCAGCTTGAATATTTTTTTTTACTTTTATGACATTGATCGATGCAAAAAATATTCCTGGTTAGCATATTCATTAGAAGGAGAACCAAGACAGTGGCATAGATTAATCGCCTGCCATTCACTTGGGCCAAATCCAACTTATCAGGATCTAAAAAGTAGAGTAATCGACCTCTTTGCCACTCGGGATGATAAATTACGATTAGAGCATGACCGATCCCTCCCCCCTCACGAACGTCAGCGGGAAGCAATAGTAAACCCAGTGGAAAAACCACAAGAAGTTATTAAGTCACAGGAAGCAAGCTCTATTAGTTTAAACCAACCTAAAACTGGCAATGAAAACGTTAATCCTTGTGACAAAAGTCAAATAAAAGTTAATGAAAACGTGCAAACTACGCCTTTAACCAGCACTACAGACAAATCTACCTCTGTTTTTCAGACTTTGGCTATGGATGAAAAATCCGATAAAACCTCTAGCGTAGAGACGGCGGTTGAAAAGGAAAATACGATTGAACCAAATTCTGTAAATGAATCCCTTGCTTTAAGTGAAACGAATGTTCAACTAAATTCTACTGTTCAAGCCTCGCATATCCCTCATTCGCATTTAAATGCTAAACCGGTTCAAGCCGAAATATCAAACGTAACTGAAGCTCGGGTAACAGAAATGGAAATTAATACAACTAAAATAACTGCGGCCGCTGAAAACGTTAAACGGACTGACAGTGACAAATTAATAAATGTTACGGCTAACTTTTCTAGTGATTTAAATTCACCTCCTGATAAAGTAAGTTCCAAAACAGTCAAGTCGTCGGACTCTTTTATTTTCTCAGAAACTGTGGTAAAAGAAAGTGAAAGTGTAAATTCGGTAAATGATACGGTTAATCTTCGTAATCCACCTTTAGATAGCAGTCTTAAATCTATACAGCCGACACAGGCAATTATTTCTAATGCGAAAGTGAACTTAAAGTTTCAAAATGACCCGCCGATTAAACCAACAGAAAATGCAAGTATTTTAAAGACGGCAATTTCAAACGTCTATTTAACACCCTGTGAAGTTTCCAGAAAGTCTAGCAGCCCTGCATTGGAAAGCACGGAGCGAACGCAGTCCTCTGTGATAACTGGGGACAGTGACAAGGTACCGGGCTTGAGTCCATCCCAGAAAAATGCATCTCCGATGCCGGACTCCGTTCTACAAGCCACCAGCACGGAAATTGCTTCAACAACTCTACAGGCCAGTCTGACCTGCATCTCTTATTTTGCTGCTATAAAGGAATCAATCTGCCAGGTGCTATGGTTTTATATTTTTTCCATTGTAAACTGTAGTTCTATCACAGCAGTTATGAAATTTTCGACATGTAGAACTTTCATTTGGACTTTCAGCCATGATCTCAAAGAGATGAACTTTTTAAAATATCACAAATCTAAATTTAAACTTGCTGCATGAACTTTCAACTACCGAAATTTCATGTTTTGGATTACATGTCATAAATTTTTTTCTGTATATAATATATGCATGTATGTACGTTAATGTTTTTTTTATTCCTAGCCAACACCAGCAGTTCTTGGTAAAAAACCTTTTTGAACATTTTATATAAATTTCCCCCCTCTTTAGTTTTGTGAATGATCTATATATCTGTACTTAAATGTTTTCTGTTTTAGCCATCACCTGCAGCAATTCGTACGATAAATTTTCTTACCTCTTAGTATATAAATTTTCTCTAGTTTTTTGACATGGTCTATATGTACATACTCCAATCTTTTTCTATTTTGTAGCCATCCACGCCAATTTGAAAAAACAAACTTTTTGAACTATTTTGTATATATTCCTTAACTATATTTCTCTCAATTATATAAAATGAAATTTTATAAGTGTATAAACATTTTTCCCTATAGTTTTGTAAATAATCTATATGCATGTACGTAAATTTTTTTTTATTTCTCAGCGATCAACTGCAGTTTTGAAAAATTTTGTATCCTTATCTATGTTTTTCTAAATGTCGTATATTGTATAAAATGAATATTTCTTGTTGTAAACTCTTGCATTTTTCACTAAGAGTTTTATGTATATATTAGTATGGGGTAAAATGAGAATTTTTTTTAAAGCTATTTTGCATGTAAATTCGCGTTTAACGACTAACCTTATTAATCAACTAACAATTTAGTTTTCCCGTATGCAAATAGGTAGTTGAAATATGGCTTATGTTTAAAATTATGTCATTTATCTATATAAATGTGTAGTTCACGTCTATTTTTGATTTATACGTTTAAAAAAGTTTTAATTTTAGAAAATCTGAGGTCCAGTTGCTGATCCTGACTCTAAACCCGAAGTATAAATGTTAAATCTGAAAAGCCAGCCTGATTTCTTCAATTGTTACTTTTGATGCTAAAGACGGTATTTTTGGAACTGTGCCAGTGTTTCTCTTTTCTAAAGTCAAATATGTTTTTTTGGACGAGTGCCAAGAGCGAATCTCTTCTTTCAAGATTCAAGCAGATAGTGGAGAACTGGAATTTTGTTCTTTTTTTTGCAGATGCACTTTAAAGTCTTTTCCTAGCCAGGATACTGGACCTAGACTGGTCTGCAGTGGCGACAAACAGTTCAAGTTTTTGTCAATAAAATTATGTTCCAAGTCTTAAAAATCACGTCAAGAACCTTCATGTTACAAGTTAAATTGAATTTTGATCGCACTTTCTGTTTAAGCGATCCCTTTTTTGTACTAAAATTTTTTTTAAATTAATGAAATTTTTTTTTCCTTTCCATTTGTTTTAAAGAAAGATGAATGTAAGCCCTGCTGTAATAACGCTGGACTTCTAGTTAACTAAATTGAGTACAAACGGTTTTCCGGTATAAAGCGGCTTACATTGAGCATAAGAAACATTTTTTTAAAAAGCTATCTAAGCTACTTAAAATTATATGTAAGTGTCCGGTTTTTTGGCCCTGTACTCTTAATTTTTTTTTCCTTATTAGATTTTGAAAGCAATAGTTATTCTTGGGCAGTCTAACTTAAGTTCCCCCTTTTTTTTTTTTTTTTTTCTTTTTTCTAAAATATTATATAGTTGAATTTTAAACAGTAAGTCACTGCAGCTAAATTTTCTTTGCATAGTCTTGCAATAATTTAAAATTTGCACGGGTAAAAACCCGTTGGGGATTTTTTCCGCGAAATTTTTTCTTTTGGGGAGGAACTGTGAGGTCTAGCAAAGTGCTACGGTTAAAATTCGCACTTTAAGAGTAAAACATGAATACGAAGGTTTTAGGATTCGATTGAGTAATAGAGTTAGTTCTCATCCTAAACTAAAATTGTAATTGACATTATGCTAATAAGTTTGAAAAGTGATTTATATAAAAGTAGAAGGAAGATTGTTTCGAGGTGTTAGTTGAGAAGAGGTAAGAGTGTTAGTTGGAGAGGGAGTTGAAAGGCGATGTATTTCATAGTTGGAGTGAGTTAGCTGAAGGAGTTAGTTGTTAGCGGCTATAGCCGGAAAGTGTAATTCAAGTAGATAGCGGCGTCAGGGAATCCTCCCGTTATCGAAAGATTACTTGACCTTAGGGATTAATGAAGTTAATTAAAAGTAGTTGAGATCATTTGCGAGTAATTAAGTAAAGTAACGTAACGGTGGTTACTTATTGCTGTCAAAGTATTTAAGAGGACTGCCCATTTTAAGTCGTAAGTTACTAAACGCCATTATAGTCCAGCGCCCTCATTCTTATTTAAGCTCAATTAAAGCTCATTAATTTTATATATTTGGACTCTGTCATTTCTTCATAAATTAAGTATTTCAGTTTGCAGCATTCAACCTTAAGTCAACTATAAGTTAAAGTTAAATGAGGATGGAGAAGTCTAATTCTCCACAAATTTGATAGGCGAAACGGATATTATGGAAAATTGTAGGCATAAGAAGAAATAGAAACAAATGGTGCAAGTAACACGGATATTTTTACGGGTTTTCACTGATTATTTTCAATTTTTAATGTTTTACTAGAAATTATTTTTATGTTCATTTTAAATTAATTGTTTTCTGAATCACTCATACACACAGCATTTGACTTCAAAATTTTCCAGATGAACGAGAAGTTAAATGGAATTTTTTTTTAATCATTTATCATAAAAATGTTAATTTCACATCAGACATAGAAATCGCTTTGAATTTCTTACCTGCATTTGGTACCTAACTAAAATTGTTCCAAATTCATCATAATATTCAAATTTTTCAAAAATTCCAAATGTACTTAAAAAATACAATTTCACATTGATTTCAATTAGCTTTAAAAATATACATATTACTAGATCTAGTAAATACAGTTTTATATACAGAAATAGAAATTTATCGTAGTAATTTAATCTCTCGTCTCAACTTTTTATATTTTGGAAACAATAAGTGTGTGTTCGTGATTTCCCTATAATTGTTTTATTATAATCAAAGAATTTTTAAGCACCATTCTTATGATTAAATGTGTATTTATCTTATAATGAAATTTATCTTATAATAAAATAAGTATTTCTATTATTTTGTCTTAAATACGTTTATTTAATATTTATAAAATAGGGTTCTTTGATCATTATTCTAGAAATATATTTACATTTCTTAAGCAATTATATTAGTGGGATATTAAATTATCAGTTTGGTGCTCCGTGAAGTCGAAAAGATTGGTGACCGCTGATTTAGAACGTCTGCTGTAGCATGTGCGTTTTTTTAAAATGCAAAAGTCATTTTTAAAAGAAATTATATTGAACTATCGTTTTAATGAGTTTGTTCTTCTCGTGTTTTTTTCTAGCTCGTATAAGTGTTTTTCTTACTGTATTATGATATTTGATTTTTTTATAGTCATCTTGAGCCTACTTTTCATGCAAGCTTGTTGCATGGTAGTGAAACAATTGTATACTGATAAAAAAAATATATACCGCCTTCATCTAGAATGAATACATGGTCATTTTCTAAATCCTTAAACTAGAAATATAGATTTCCAAGCTATGCGCATAAGGCACGCCAATAAACTGAATAGACGAAATGGTTGAGAATTTCTAATCTACACATTTCTAGATGGTGAAACAATATTCTGAATATTCTGAATCTTTTCTATTACGAGAAATTCTCCCTTGAATTTCTAGAAGTGGGTCATCAACCAAGATTATAGCTGCTGAAACCCGCTTCTTGTATTCACAATTATTTCTAGATATTTTTAAATAGGTTTGTCCTCGATAGTATAGGCAAACGCTCAAGAATTCTAATAGAGGTCTCTAGAATTCACTTGGGGGGGGGGGGACTAGAAAAAAAATCTTCTAGAATCCTAGAAGGGGACTAGAAAAAAAAAATATAAGAAATTTATAAGGATGACATGGAACTATTTTTTCTAGAGCCACAATTTAGATTCTAGATGTCAGTTATGGAATTTTTTATCAGCGTATTGGCGTGCCTTATATTCATAGCTCGGAAATCTATATTTCTAGTTTAGGGATTTAGTAAAGGGACGCCTATTCGTTCTAGATGAAAGAGATATATATTTTTTTTCCCTCAGTGTATATATTTATACACACACATTTATCTATACATATGCGTGAATATGTGTATGCGTGCTAGAGTATTTATAAGCTTGTTTATGGATGTAAGGATTTTATTGCATTGTTCTGTTTTATGTATTAAGGTTTTCAAAATACATATGGATGTATTAAAGCTTGCATACCACAGGGCTTTTGGCAGCCTCTTAATTGAATACCACTTACTTATTTTATAGGAATTCTTATTATTGAATCAAAGAAAAGCACTGTAAACAATTACTGAGATTGCTAAAAGCCTTGGTGCTATTCCAAAATGATTAGTCTTCATAATTTAAACAATAATTGCAACATTTTTTTTTTCTAGAGAAGGGTGGAACAAAAAGAGTAAAGTGTGATTAAAATGTAGCTGTAAATATATCAAATGTTCTGTTACAATATAGAATGTAAAATGGTCTGGTTTATCAAACCCAGTTTGTCAATTTTTTCGATGTTTGATTCACTTCTTGGTAAAAGTAAAAAAATTCAATTCTACATTTTCGTTAATTAACTTCGGTATTTGTAACTAGCCTTCTCAAATACAAGTTATACATGTCTGCAACCAAGCAACAATTAAAAGAATCTTTTGAAATATTAAAAAAAAAGAAAGAGAATACTTATGTTTTCTATTTATTTATTTATTTATTATTATTAAGAGTTAAATAAGTAATATTGCTTGTTAATAAGTATCGATTTTCAATAATGCATTATATAGATTAAGAAATAATAACTTTGGTTTATATTTTTAAATTATCTAAAACTTTAAATATCTGCATTGTAAAATTATTATAATATAGCATCGAATTTGTTATCATTTTGATCGTATTCTAAAAATATTTATTCCCCTTTTCAAGATTTTAAATCTATTAGAATATGACTTTTACAAAAACAAAAATAAAAAAAATTAGTCATATATTTATATATTTTCACTATGTAGTTATATATTTTATTATATATTCACTACATAGTTATAAATATATAGTTATATACTTTAACTTTTAATAAAAATAAATAAATAAGTTTTTCATAAAAAAAAAAAATCTTGAACATGTTTTTAATAACACGTAATACATTACGATTATTATTTTTTTAAAGCATTATTTATATATATATAAATATCTTTTATTTTCTTTTATTTATTATGCATTTTTTTCCTGAGGTTTCTGCCAGATATAAAAATACATTGTTATTGAAAATTTCGAAATAAAGTTTTTTTTTTTTTTTTTTTCTTTCCGAAAAGTTTTATTTTGGAACATACAAAAAATAAATAAACAAATACATAAAATCTAAGAATCTTTGTAAAAAGTTTTGCTTTCAATTCAAAAAATTCACCTGTGTTTTTGAGAAGAAATCTTACTTTAAAGGAGGATAAAAAATTCAATATAAAAAGCCAAAAAGCGTGTCAGTTAGCCTATAGAAACCAAAATCTTCCTTGGGGCGAAAATACTTGAACCGAAATTTTTCTCTGAAAAGAATTTCTGGAAACAAGTAATTTAACTTTATTTTTTAAATCTTTTTTCTGCAATTTCAAAGAAACATCTTTAGATGAGTTAAACTCAAAGGAAACTTCTTTCCATAGATTCTTAAAGCCTTCAAATATTTGGATTTAATAGTAAAAGAGAATTTTAAAATATTTAATGAAATCGGTACACCATCTTTCATGCATGTAATTTTATTTTTGTTAAGCATATTATTTCTAACTTCTTGTAAGAATAAATTAGTATGTTTTTCTTATCAAAAGGATTAATGTTCTACCATTAAACAAAATTATCAACCTTCCTATTCAATCAAATATAAAATTATGTCATATTAATCAAAAAACAGATTGTTATTCATAATATTAACAAAAATGGGGATATGCTATAGATATATTTTTATAACTACATCGTCTAGCTCAGTCAGGTAGAATTATAATGTAACAAAATATTTACTTTGGTTTTCGTAGAACATATATCAGAAAAGAAACAAGCAAAAACGAGTCCACGATTCAATAATACTCTAAGATGTTGTAGCACATAAAAAATTTTAATATAGACGAGAACACAATATTTACAAAACTACATAATATCAGAGTTAATCATATTTTAAACTAACATACAAGTTTTATGGGTTGGGAGAGTCATGTGATATATGGTGATGTACGCTAATTCGTGCGCATAGCGTCACTGTCTTGTGAAAAAACGATCTAGCAGGCTGATTTGAACCAGGACTTTTGGTACGACGATACTTGGGTATTAGACTTTTAAATTCATATTATTCTGTGTTAAATGTGATGCAGCTATCGGAAATTTTTAATAAATTAAATAGCGGCACATTACGAAATAAAAACTACATTTATAAATTTTAACTTATTATAGTTTTGATCCGACACAATATAAGATATACCGGGACTAGTTGACCATAGTGACAACTTGGCCCATTCATGATATTTTTAAAATTTTCCGACAGGTGGTGCTGTCACACCAAACAAATATGTGCTGTCCCGTCTTCTTTCTTTCATATGAGCGTCATTGAAAAAATAGTGTCCATCAAATAACCTTCGAGGATTTTCAAAATTTTACTAAGATGAGTAAATTTCTTCACTTTTAAATAATCGTTTTTTATTAGCTTGTAGAGTATATTTTAGATTTTGGTAAATAGCATACGGGAAGATAATTGATTAAAATAATTGCAAGGCATGCTTGTTTATTGAAGTACTTTCGGAATAATTCTTTACACTTACGGAAAAAAGTGACGATTTGGGGTTAGTTAGCCCAATTCACATGACCCTGTAAAATCTCCAAAGCCTTACTGTAATGGTGTATTTACATATTAGAAAAATAAAAATTTTCGACTGTTGGGGAAGCTATTGGAATTTTTATAGCTATAAAATTGCTGTAGCTTATTTGAATTCTTAGTTATTCGAATCAGCAATTAAAAAATAAGTTATAATGCTGTTAACTATCTCCTCATATTAAATCAGCTAATCTGTAGTACAAAAGCCTTAATATTTTTACATATGCCTATTTTATGCAATCGTACATTACAGATTGACCTAACCCAGATTCCACATTAGTTCCCAATGGAATTACCACTCCTAGTTTGCCAACAACTCCAAAGAGTTCTTTTCCAGGTCCATCTCAGATTATCTAATCTCAAATAAAAGCCTTTATATATATGTTTTTCTTTTCCATATGATGTGACGGCTTTTTTAAATGCAGAATTCAGAAAAAAATTTCAGCGAAAGATTGAACAGAATTACAGTATTGATTCATACACCAATTAAACAAGCATTGCGGGAAGAACAAATGAAGGATAAACGGAAGAAATTAAATCTGGCACAAAAAGAAAAGAAACTTTTAAAAGAGAATTTCTTTACGAAAAACAGCTTCATGAAAACCAAACGACAACGCAGGAGTAAGAAACATGTAGTGAACGAAATTCATGAGGAAGAGGAAAATTTGTGTTTTTGCTATCTTAAATTATTTTAAATCACTAAACCAGAAAAATAATTGACTCAATGACCATGTTCTAACACTGGGCACATGAATTAACTACTTTAGAAGCACTATTTCCTGTTTGTCTTCATTGACAATGATACATTTAATTTATATTTATACATAAATGTAATATTTTTATATTTTAATTATACTTATTTTTATATTTTAAAATATATTTATATTTATAAATATATTGATATACGAGTATTTATAATTTAAAATGGAGTATTGTATTTTTAAAGTTCAATCTACTTTCCCACGCATCATTTTGCATTTTTATAATTTTATGACTTCATTAAGGAATGATGTACGAAGGATTTGCTTTATGTTATATTATGTTTCAGTTTGCACGATTCAAAAATTACTAACTTACCTCGAAATAGGAGTGAATTGGCCCAAGCGACTTGGTGTCAGTTCAATCTTCTAAATTAATACTGATAACTTATATTTTCAAATTTTACTAGGGTGATCTCTTCCTGTAGGTACACTGATAGTGTTAACAGAAAAATAAACTTAAAATAATGAGTTGTCGTTTTTAAATAATTTTCGAAGAAAAAGCGGGCCAATTAACAAACGAAATTTCACCCAGACGTATGACCTACTTGCAGGGAATTGGCCTTAATTCCTGCACCAACACTAGGTTGCTTTAAGCTAGAACCCAGGTAGTTTCTACCCGGAACGCCTAACCATTCGTAGATTTGTTCTTCTTCAAACTGATAATATATAATGTCAATTTAAACTTCTTAATTAATGCTGATAGTTTATATTTTCAAGTTTTATTATGAGTGTTTTTTCCTGAAGATACACTGATAGTGTTAATATAACACAAAAATAAATTTAAAATGATGAGTTGTAATTTTTAAAAAAATTTCGAAGTAAAAGCGTAACAAATGAAATGTCTACTAGACGTAGGACCCACTTGCAGTCACTTTGCCTTAAACCTTAGCAACACCAGGTAGTTTTGAGCTCGAACTCAGGTAGTTTCTTTTCCGAACGCCTAACCCTTCGGAGATTTCCGTGTATTTCTCCAAAATTCTAATATATAGGTTATACTCCTTTCGAAAGTCCGGCACGAAAATCATTCCTTCTCCAAGGAACCATCAATGCAGATAACACTGAGCTGCAAAAAAAAAAAAAAAGAAAAAAAAAATCGACCCATGGTACCATTCTTGCTGATTCTTATGTAAAAGGACCTCCTGAATCCGAACATGACTACAATTTTCCCCAGTCACCCACCGTTTTCTCGAGACACCACCCCCTTCTCCAATTTTTATCACTGTTCGGTAATGGCAATGAATTTGATTTAGAGAATGAAAAATAATTAATTCAAAACTTAAAAACAAAAAAATATATATAATGTTTAATAAATAACATTAATAATAGATTACAAAATATAAGAAAAACATAATTTCAGTGGCAACCCCCCCCCCCTCAATTTTTCCCTTTCTACACATGTTGCTGTTTTAGAATTTTTCAACTCTGTAGCCCCTCATAAGATATTTATCAGTTAAAATAATCCATACCCCCCCCCCCGCTTAAAAACCAAATTTATAGTCATAAAATTACCGAAAAGTTATAAAAAAATAGGGGTCCGTCCCTAAAAAACGGTGGGTGATAGAGAAAAATGGACGTTATATTCGGATTCAGGAGGTCATTTTATATAAGAATTTGCCAATATGGTGTTGGGGGCAATTTCCACGCCGAGCAATGTAATTTGGTCTTAATTCCGCACTACCATCACTTTTTGTGAATAAGAACATACGTGAAACGAATGTTTTCTTCATCAACTAAATAAGAGTTCAAATGCAGAAATCTTATTACTTTTAAATTTAGATGGGCATCCTTATGCATTTAAATCTCAACTGTAATAGGTAATAGCGAGAAATCTAGATATAGTTCTTCATTGGGTTTACATGTTCAACATTCATAGGATTTCTAAAAGCAGGAAATATGAATGGACATTGAGAGATGGGTATCTTTCGAAAGATCTCGTCAATACCTTTAAAACGAATGGTTGATCTATAAATCTGTGATCATTTAAAACAAAGTTATCGATTTTTTTTTTTTTTTACTTTTAACCAAAAAAAAAAAAAAAAAAAACAGTTGATACATCTATTTCTGGCTGTTGTTCAAAAATTATTTTACAGTTGAGTAGAATATGTTAGGTAGAATAATTGTTTTATAAGAATCGATCAAATAGGGTGGAACTATATCGTGATTCGAAAGAATATAAGGAATGACATACTTTTAATTGTCACTGTTAGATTTCAAAGCTGTACTTTAGAGGGAATTGTTCTAAATCCAGATTTTTTTTTTTTTTTTTTTTTTTTTCAATTATTCCTCTTTTTCTAAAACTGATAAAGATATTCAGTCAGAAACGAATTTTCTGCATTTGGCAAATTAACATGAATAACCCAGTGACTTCAAAAATAGAAGTACAAAAATAAAATTGTTACATACATATTCGATGTAAACTAAATTTTCATTTTATTATTTTAAAATTTCCAATTAAGGGATTCTTGATACTATTAAAGATATCTTTCAATTTTATTTTCTAAACAAACCCCCCAAAATTCCCATCATGAAAAAAATTATTCTGTATCATTTAATTAGCTTAAATGGAAAGGTAAATAATGTTTCTATTGACAGCAAATGAGTTTTATGTATTTTTTTAAAAAGATCATTTAAGTAGTTCTCTCACTGACTGTGGCTGTACTAAATAACTAAAATGAAGATGTTTTTATTAATACAGGCCTGTGTGTGCAAAGTTTAAGTCATGAAAAAGTCTTTGCAACGTAATGACAGAGTTTTTTATTATTTGGTTCATTGATTTCAAATATGGTATCCATTTTTCTCAATTACGTAAGAATTTTTCACAAAATGCGCTAAAATATATGGACAAGAAAACCTATTACTACACATTTTGGTGGAATAAGGTCTTTTCAAAATATTTTTACTTCCATTATCCACAGTAATGGAAGTATTGTATTCGGTCCAAATATTCGATATCGAGTTTTCACTTATTTACACATTTTAAAGTCTCCTGAGTTCAAAAAAGCCGTTTTTGACAATTGGTGAGTGTGTGTGCGTATGTGTGTGTGTGTATGTATGTATGTGTGTATGTATGTACGGACTCTTCCTGCTATCATATCTCCGAAACTAATAAAGATAGAATTACAAAACAACAGAATTTATACAGGTAAATTGGTACAGATAAATTTCCAAATTTTGGTGAAACTTGGAAGACTGGAAGTGGGTCATCGGAAACCGGAAGTGGTACCGTAAATCTGTATCTCAAAAACGGCTCTAACGATTTTCTTCAAAATTAATATACAACCACTCTATTAGATTTCCCTTCGAATGATATAATTGATTAGTTCAGGAAAATTGATAGGCGCCCTGTATAAATAGCTCAATTTTAGGTCTAGCAAGTGCGTTCCTTTATAAACGGCTTTACGGATTTTTTTCAAACTCGTTATATTAACTCTCTTTTAAATATATTTTTTTTTTTTGTATTTAGTTATTGTTTTCCACTCAACAGTTGAGTATGCCAAGTTTTGGTAAAAGTTAGTATCTTAAAAACGGATGTAACGATTTTCTTGAAAAATGTTACATAAATCAATTTTAGATATCCTCTCTCGTGTATTAGGTGGTTATTACAGGAAAACTAACAGTCATCATGCTTATGTAGGTTAATTTTAGATCTCGGAAATTAGCGTTTCAAAAAATAACTCTACCATTTTTTTTTCTTGTTTTTTAACTTGCTATGTAAATTTTGTTTTATATGTCTTTACACGTGTATTAAGTTTCTCATACCGGAAAAATTTTAGATTTCTACTTCGTTAGGTCAATTTTATGTCTTCTGATTATATTATCTCCAAAAAAAAAAAAAAAAAAAAGCATATAATACGTGTAATAGTGAGTAATGGAAGTCGTGTGGTTGTTTCACACCAGATTTTTAAATGTTTTATTTACAAATTAATTAATCAATCAGACGATTGGAAATGACTTGTTAAATATATATTGATTTTATATTAATTGGAAATTATATTAAATAGAACAGAATGGTTACCATTGTTTAATGCATCCTGAATTCATATATCCTTACTACTTTCTTTTTCTTTTGCCCTAAAGTTTCTTTAACACTTAATTGATTGCAGGCAATGCGGGAACTTCTATGTATAGTCCATCAGCAGTAGTCCGCCATCATATTATCGTTCCATTTACCTTGATATCTGCGCTCTATCTCTTTTTAATTTTAATTTTTTTTTTTTTTAAACACTGGTGCCTCATAGAATATTTTGATTATATTTCCTGAAATCAGCATCCAAAAATCTATGAATATGAGCTTTTGGTTTCTAAACCGTTTTTTTTTTTTTTTTTTTTGCAGGCCATCCTATATATTTTTATTTTGATATTTTCTTTATAAATAAAAAAAAAATATCTGCAGAGAAAGACCTTTGAATATTCATATATAAAACATCTATATGTAGAATACAATATCATTGAAAATGTTAAAATTCGTATTTTTGAATCACAAATTTCACAATACATGTTATACGCTTCAAAAAGATGAAAATCACTTAAACGTAAAATTTACGCTTGTTCATTACATAGGATGTTTTAACAAAATATTGCCATATTGAAATTACACATGTTTACAAAATTGAAAATTGACAAAATTTGATTTTGGAACAGGATTTCAGCTGAACTTTATGTTTTTTCATGTGTTGAAACCGGAAATGCAGCCCATTTTTCTCTATGACGAATAGATTTTTACCAATACAGGGTGCTTACCGACTCAATTTCTTAAATATACTATCATAACAATAGGTTGGTTTGTATGGTTTTACGTCGCACTAGTGCTGCGCTATTACAACAATAGGTATCCATAATTTATTAATCATGAAAACATACTACAAAGCTTACCATATAATTAAATTAGTAGAAGAGTAATGTAAGAAATTATATAGGTAGGCACCCTGTATTGACAAAAATTTATACGTGATAGAGAAAAACTGTCTTCATTTTCTGTTTCAGCACACCAAAAAACATAAATATCAGTAAAAGTTATAAAATCAAAATTTTACATATCGACCTGTGTTATTAGTTTTATAAATACTGAAGAAAATATATAAAAATAATTTATTATTTGAGAAACAGTATTAAAATAATTTAAGTTATGCTTTTTTTTTTATGATATACACTGATGGAAAAAAAAATCCCAACACCAAGAAAAATTATTGTACAGTAATGAAATTTCAGCAATACATTTGTCTAGGTAACATATTTAATTGATTAAAGTTTCAAGATCACAGGTAGAGCCATTGGCGAGAAGAGCCATTTCAAATGTGAAATGTTGGTACATTAGTAACCGGTGTAACCGCCAGAGTTTTGAATGCAAGCATGCATTGTGTCGTACAGGTATCGGATATCAGTTTGTGGGATGGAGTTCCATGCCTGTTGCACTTGGGCGGTCAATGCAGGGACGGTTAATACTGTTTGTGGATGACGCTGGAGTTGTCGTCCAATGATGTTCCATACGTGCTCGATTGGAGAAAGATCTGGTGATCTAGCAGGCCACGGCAACATGTCGACACTCTGTAGAGCATGTTGGGTTACAACAGCGGTATGAGGGTGAGCGTTATCCTGTTGGAAAACACCCCCTTAAATGCAGTTCATGAATGGCAGCACAACAGGTTGTATCACTAGACTGGCGTACAAATTTGCAGTTAGGGTGCGTGGGATAACCACGAGAGTGCTCCTGCTGTCATACGAAATTGCTCCCCAAACCATAACTCCAGGAGTAGGCCCTGTGTGTCTAGGCCGCAGAGAGGTCGCTAGCAGGCGTTCACCTGGCCTCCTTCTAACCAACACACGGCTATCACTGCGACCAAGGCAGAACCGGCTTTCATCAGAAAACACAACAGATCTCCACTCCGTCCTCCAATGAGCTCTAGCTTGACACCACTCACTTCGCAAACGGCAGTGGTTTGGAGTCAGTGGAATGCACGCTACAGGGCGTCTGGCTCGGAGCTGTCCTTGAAGTAACCGATTTGTAACTGTTCGTTGTGTCACTATGGTGCCAACTGCAGTTCGAATTTCAGCTGCAGACGCAGTACGATTAGCCACAGCCATACGCCGAACACGGCGGTCTTCCCTCTCAGTAGTGCCACGTGGCCGCCCGGAACCCGGTCTTCTTGAGGCAGTACCTTCCCTTGACCACTGCTGCCAACACTCATGCACAGTGGATACATTCCTGCCAAGTGTTTCTGCAATATCGCGGAAAGAAAACCCACCTTCTCGTAGCCATACTACACGACCTCGTTCAAACTCAGTGAGCTGTTGATAATGGCTTCTTCGTCTTCTTAGAGGCATCCTTGACTAACATTAACCCACTACGTCAAATCTCAACTGTAAATAACGATCACGAACCTTACAGCTCTTATTTAAAGCAAACCTCATTTGCATGTTCATAGTGTCGCTACTAGCGCCACACTTATGCGCGTAGCTCGAAATTTGAATCGACGTCATCTTTCAAATGTATAAACACGCCTACCAAATTTCGTTTATCTAGCACAGCTCCTTCCTGGTGTTGGGATTTTTTTTTTCCATCAGTGCATATCAGGGTAGTGACATACCACATTTTTCCCCTGATTCTTCCACCAATATATTTCTTTGTGAATTTTGAATAGTATGTTACTACCATTAATTAAGTAAAAATTATCGTATAAATGTTCTGGTGGAAGAATCAAGGCAAAAAGGCAGATATATATTTTCTTATTCATTGTTTAATAATAATGTAAAACAAAATTGATGTTGCTGCCACTGAAATTTTTATAAATAATGCAAATTTTAAGGAAATGTCACCTAAATAACAATCTACGCATTAATAGTATGGATTATTACCATTCGCCTTTAGAAATATCTTTTTTAAAACGAGGATGAATAGAACAACATACATTGGGAATTACTTTTCTTTGAACTTAAGAGCTCTTTATTAAAAGTATTTTTACTTTTTCTAAAGCAGTTTTAAGTTTAAAACCCTTCACATGTTATTCTTTCACATTTTAATTTCACAATAGATAAAAAAAAAAAGGGGGGGGGGGGGTTAAGTAAATATTAATAACATTCTATAAGTTTACAAAAGGGCTTTTTTACTCAAGATAACTTCTTGCACAATATAACAGCACAAATTAATTATTTATCTTGTTAATAAAAGATGTACTCACGTAAAAAATAAGGATTCTCAGAAAACATTGTTACCTTCAGATTAAAAGTAAGATTACAGATAAATCCCACTTCTTATGTTTCTATTCAAAGGTATTTAACTTTTCTTTTTTATTGAGCTTGTGTTTTATTTTTATATTAGTACTAGCAGTACTAGCCCGCTTTTCTGCTCATTATATTTGAATGAATTTTCAAAAATTTAAATACCATTATATTTTATATCAATTTATAAATAAAAAATGAAAACAAATCCCTTAAAATCACACAAAAACCTTTCTTCGGATCAAAACCTCATTTTGCTGCCGTCAACCATCTCCACCTTCACTGTGTCGGATTTCTGTCCCCACGGCCTGCGCCTCACAAGGAAACTTCAATTTGGATGATTGTCTGTTGACTGGTAGCGCTGCTATTATTAAGGAATTGAGATTTTAATTATGGCAGTATCCCAGCATCTATACCGATCAATTATCATCATGTATTGAACATTTTAGCTTTTGCGCCATGTATCAGTGAAGCCTAGCAATGGAACTTATTTATTTTAGAACTCGCTATTAATAATAATAATTGCCATCTTCTCTCCTGGAACGATTCCGGTTTAGACCGCTTCAAAACAGAGACTTTTGGCAGCCTTTTTTTTCCCCCTTAGAAATGCTATGTATTTTTATTTATTTATTTTTTATTAATCTGCATAAATGTTACATCATTAGAGAAATCTTTCAAAATTGAATATTTGTTGTGCTTGCACTTTTCCCTTAATCTCAATATGTAAAAAGATTTCAACGAAAGTTTATAACTACCACTGCAATTCTAAAATACCCATGGAGGATAAAATTTAAATGTAATATAAAATTCAATCATAAAAATTATGGGCTAATAGTTATTACATCTTTTTCTTGCAATCATGATAATGTACTTATCTGACATAAACAAACAGTTGATTGTGACATCATATTTATCAAATTAGTTAAAATAAATAAGGTTACAAATAAGGTACCTAAGGTTACTTCGTTACAAATATGGTACCTTTCATTTGGTACCTTATTTGTAACGAAGTTTTGATTAGATATTTTAGAATTAATTAAAATATGAAAATAATTTCAAAATTGGACATTTAAGTTTATGATTGTTGCCAAAAAAATTTACCAGTTATTGTTATATATATAATACAAACGGCAACCCCCCTCAATATATATATATATATATATATTGAGGGGGGCATGCATATAAAAAATACTTCTTAAAACGAGTCGAAGAAGGAAACAAAATAAGTATTGAGTTATATTACGATATATAATATGATACGTTATATTAGACCTATCGTCCTGGGTTAGTAGGTCTTTCCCTTAAAAGAAATAGTTTGTTCGTTCGGTACAACTTGCATATTAGTCCCGTCAGGCGCAACTTGCACATTAGTCCTTTAAATATAGTGTCCAGCGAAGCAGGCAAATCATTCGTTGATTCACTATCTTAATTGATTTCATATTCCGTCATTCTGACGGGGTTATATACTAGTATTATAATAAAATTATAAATAACTTAAATTTAATATTATAGATTATTAATTATATTAAAAATGTACATCTCTAATTGCTATACATTTTAACTACATTTAAAATTTAATAAGGTTAATCCTTTTTAATATGCACTCATTGCCATAAAAATGTGCGCAGTAGTTGTTGGATCGTAACGAAACTTGGCATGAAGGTACGTATTAGGCAGATATGCAAATGATTAGAAATGCAGCGTGACTGCGCATTGTGTACTGCCACTTGAGGACGTTGAAATCTGTTCTCCTTGAAGTATAAACAGGTAAGCAGAGCTTATTTACCTGTACTGAATCTGTCGCAGGCTGCCATCGAAGACGATATGAGCAACTGTTAGAGTCCAAGAGAGGAAGAATCATCGGAATGATGGAAACTGGGTGGTCAGCTGGGTAAGTAGCTCGCCTAGACAGTTCTTATTTTACTGTGAGGAGGTATTTGGACCAGTGGATAAGAGGGACCAGATCAGGATGCCATCGACAGACCAATAGTCGAGAAGACCGTCACATCATAGGACACGCATGGATAGCACCAACTGTCTCATTATCAACACCTTCACTACGTGTCCCTGTGTCTGTCCATACCATTTCAAGGTGCCTGGCTGAAGGACATCTGCTATCTCGACGCCGATTACGTGTGCGATCAATGTTCCTCCCATCATTGGCTCATTTTGGAGTGATGTTGTGCTCGACGGGATTCTGAAACTGAACGGCATCAGGTCGTCTTTATCGACCAATCCAGATTCAGTTTGGGCAGTGATGATAATGGTGTACATGTGTGCAGTTCCCGTGGTGAACGCTTCAATTTCGCCTTTGCTTTAGAGCGGCACACCTCAACCATAACTGGTGTGATGTATTGGGTGTCATCACATGCGACCCACGGTCACCTCTAATACTGATCCACGTCACCATGACAGTCGATTGGTACGTTCGGAACATCATTTAGTCCCATGTGTTGCCACTCATTACAGGGCTCCCAGGAACCATTTTTCAACAGCACAATGCTCGGCTATACACAGCAAGGGTGCAATAGGACTACCTCTTCCACATTACCACCTTTCCTTAATCGTCTCGGTACACAGATTTGTCTCACTAATCAAGCATATCTGAGATCACTTGAGACGGCTATTTGACAGCCTACGAGTTTCGTCTAAGTAAGAAGCTTGTTTACAGCAACTGTGGAAAGGTGTGTGATGCAGGACATCATACGGGACTTGTATGCCTCAATGCCTGGCCCTAATACATTATGCATTCACGCTAGAGGTGGCAAAACAGGGTACTAAAAGCTCCATTAATTTGAATCGTCGAAAAGTTATACACGTACAGTCTGTTCAGTCCATGTTTAGAGTCAATTTATTAAAGTTTTCAGCAGACACAACTATATAAGAAGCTTTAACTGTCATTTCATCAATTTGATAGTAATGTTCATCCAGTACTCGGCGTAAAAAGAACAGTTAGAGCGGTCTACATCTTACCACTGATTGACAACATTCGAAGAGGAGGGATTTACTACTTCTCACAGCTACGAATGTCTCGCTCCATTCCATCTCAGCTCTTCTACCTTCTTCTGGAACATTCGATGTGTGAAAGCTGCGCAAACCGAAAAGGTGGAGTTTATGCTGTGATATCCGTCTGACTTCACAGTTACGTCGATATTAATCTAAGCTGCGTCATCGGCTGCGGCTGGACAGGATTTACAGAAAGTGGAATACTGATACTACACGTCGGAGAGAAGAGCTCTGATACTAAATTATATTTAAGATACAAACAGCAAAACATTGGGTTAGAAGACTGTATTAAACAAATAAATTTTTAAAAAAACATTTTGTGTTTTCTAAAAGATACACACGTATGCATTTTCTTGCATATTCGTAAGTGAATTTTATAAAAATTATTTTTATTGACTTTTTGCAGATTTCAAAATATATTTGATTTATTTATTTATTATTTTTTATTTTATTATTATTATTATTATTATTATTATTATACGTAGATAATTGGAAGTAAAAATATAGTAAAAATAGTTTAGGCGACAAATTTGTTATCTACGTGTGGGATTTTGGAGATATTTGTTGGTGAAATACTGATAATAGGTTTTCTTAGCTCCCTGCGGGAATGAAAACTATATATAAGGATTTTCAGAAATAATATTTTTTATAATGTATATCGAACTTAAACGCAACACGGCTGTGCATTGGTAGGATTCTGCCTCTCTTCTTACCCATGCAATCGTATGGGATTTTTGTTGCTTCTTATAATAAGGATATGTCTTCAAAAAAGTTTAGAATTCTATTTTTGAATATTACTTTTTAAGTAATATTCAGTTCGTCTTTTAGGTTAATAAGAATTTTTTTGGAATAATAAATTTTAATATTTTATTTCGTTGTGTAAACTTAGGACTCTAATTAGCATCACTAAAAAAAAAATATTTAAATTCGTTAAAAAAAAAAAAAAAAAAAAAAAAAAAATGTTTATTAAGCTAAAAAAGAACGTGTTCAAAGAGTAATATTCAAAAAATTAGAATTAGAAGAGCTTCATTTTTGAAAGAGATATCCTTATAAAACGAAATTACAAAAATCCTATAGGATAATATGAGAAGGAATAACGGAGGAATTTCATTGATGAGCAGTTTTAAACAATTGTTGCATAGATTTCTAATGATAGTTTTCATAGTGACGCATATTAAACATTTATTGAAGTAAAATAACGTTGTAAAATTCTGTTTCTGCGTGCTTTTTGAGGATGTAATAATTAATTTTTATATAATTTATTCTTATTTTTAAAAAATATTAATAATAAAAAATATCAGTACAAATTTTTAAACTAATTATTATTATTATTATTATTATTATATATGCTACCAAAAAATTTTGCAAAATATTTTTGAGATACATTTTATGAAAAGAAAGACATTCATAAATGTAATCACAATAAATTAACATATCTTTTTCTGCATAATTTTATTTTTCTAAAATATTAATATATATATCAATGTTATTTTTACATTTTTAAATCGATAGATAATTTAAAAATTTGTTAATGTATTGCTTGATGTGACCTGTCCTATATATATCATCATCATAAATTTCAGCCTTTATCAGTCCTTTTCAGGATGAAGGTCTCTACTAAATAGTTCCAAACCGCCCTGGTTCTCCATTCTGCTCTTCCAAACTTCACAATTTCATCTCTCTAACGACACATTGGTTTCTTCCCCGACCTTTTCTTATCTTTTAGTAATTAAAATAGGACTTTCGTGGTCCATCTTTCATCATTTCACTCTTCCAAGGTCCCCAGACCAGCTCTATTTTAACTTCCTGACTCTAGAAATAACATCAGTAACTTTAGTTTGCTTCCTAATCCAAGTGTTTCGCTTTCTGTCTCTTCGGGTAAATCCTAACATGCGTCTCGCTATGCTTCTCTGGGTTGTTTGCAGTTTTTTGTATAGCTTTACATGTTAATGTTCAGGTTTCTGAAGCATAACTTAAAACAGCAAAATGCACTGATCAAAAACTTTCTTTTCAAACAAATTGGGAGGTTGCTTTTGAATATAACGCTATTTCTTCCAAATTCTCTCCATGCAAGTTTAACTCGGTTGTTAATTTCTTCCATCATGTTCCTGTTCATCGCAAGGGCTTGTCCCAGATAGAGATGCAAAAAACCCGGGAAATTAAAACCAAGGGGAAAAACCCGAGAGTTTTGGGGAAAAAACTGGAAAATTTGGAAATTTTGCGGGGAAAAAACAAATTAGAAATCTCTAAAGCAAATAATATGTTGTTTACTTAATATAAAAGGCAATTTTAAAGACTTTGATATACTGATAAGCTTGTAACATTCTTTTAATTTATCATTTTATTTTCAATTTATTAGAACTGCTGCCAAATCATTAGCGTTTCATGTATAAACAAGTCATACTTTATATATCTGAAAAGATATTCCAATATAAAACCCTTTTTTACTAGATATATGGTGATATTTATATAACTAAATATAATTACAAAATATATAAGCTTAAAAGATACTGGTATGATTAAGAAAAAAATAATTCTTTGAATCATAACATGTTATTTTTCTTAGGCTTGTTGATTGGCAAAAATTAGACTTAGGATTGTTATAAGCATTTTCCTAGACAGACACCTCTTACATATAGTTTTTAATTCCACAAGATAACATTATTTCATAAGACTAAAATTCAATTAATTTCACTGCATTATTCTAGATAAAATAGCTTCTAGTATTAGCTACTTTTGTACTCAGTAAAAACAATTGTTTTTTTTTTCCTTTAAGCACTACAAATTTTAATATTATAATTGTTATTAATATAAAGTATTATATAAAATAATAAAATTATAGACTTTCCACTTGTGATTCAGTTAGTAAAACTGCTAAGTATTAAAAAATTGATAAAAATGCTAATATTAATGAATATAGTGACAGAAACTTACCGTTAGTGTTAGCGACAAATTAATTATAATTAATTATTTTCTTCGTTTACGGAATGAACATGAAAATCGAAGATGTTAGAATTAGCGGGAAAGGAAAAGGGAAATGAAATCTACGCAGAAGTTAAAGTTGAAATTAATTTAAACGATCGGAGGATGTTTATACACAAAAAATATTTAACAAATACAAAAATTATAAAAATATTCATAATTTCAAAATTCCCAGTTTTGGGGAATTTTCAAAATTTCCAATTTTGTCTTAAATTCCCATGGAAAAAAACCGGTTTTATCCGGGGAAAAACCGTTTGTTTTAAAAGCCTTGCATCTCTAGCCCCAGATAAGCATAACTACATACCTCTTCTAATTATCCATATCAACACTGATCTTCAGAGGAAAAACAAAGGAATTTGACAAAACTTTTGTCTTTCTAAGGTTCATTTTCAATCTAAAGAGCTTGCTTTCTTCGTTTAATTCCTAAAGCATTTCTTGAAATCCTCAAAGGAGGAGTCAAGTAGCTCAATATCATCCGCAAATCTCAATTGATTTGGGTTAAATTGTGTTCCATTGTCTTACACCCTTTCTAATTTTGAATGCATTAATCGTTTTGTGGAGTTTTAATTATGCTGTTGCTTCTTTATAAACGTTTCGAATAAGGGAAATATATCCTGAATTAATATTAGTATTCCTTAATGCATCCATAACTGCGAGTGATGATACGGAGTCAAAAGCTTTTTCGTAGTCCACAAAATCCACACACAGAGGGAGTTCGTAATCATTACTTCTTTCAATAATTTCTCTAATTTTATGAATATGGTCTGTGGTACTAAAACAACTTCAAAATCCTGCTTGTTCTTTAGGTTGCACTGCATCTAATTGTTTTTGTAAGCGGTTTGCGAGAACTTTTATCAGTTTCTAATATCTTTTTTTCTCCTTTTTTAAAGAGTAAGATTATGATGGCATTTTTCAAATCCTTTGGAACATCTCAGAATGTTATACATTTGTTGAATAGCTCAGTAAGAACTTTGATGGCTTCATTCCTCGCTTCTTTTAAAATACCTACAGTGATTTTGTCATCTCCTGAAGCTTTTCCATTTTTCCTTACTTTTATTGCCATACCTACTTTACATAGCTTCCTTCAATATTGCTGGAAAAGGTCGTTTGTATTTGATGAGGTAGGTGAACCACTGAGTTGTTCAGGTGAACCGTACAATTCTGAATAAAATTTATATATATAAATATATAAACATTTGTAATAAAAATAAATGTGTGATATTTTTATATGTTTTCAAAAAAACATTTCAAAATGAAATAAACGAATGGCATTCTCTTTTGTTTAAAGCAAAATTTTTGTTTAAAAAAATTTTTTTTTTCCTTAAATTTTTTGAACTTTTATAAAAAATAGTTAAGATTTAAGTCTAGCATTCAATAACAAAAAGCATTCAGCATAGGACTTGATAATAACAATAAAACTAAATAAACATAAAAAATAAATTGAGATGCATTTTAAAGACATTGTGGGTTACCTGGTTTGATATTCTGTTCAAAGCATTCCATTATGTTATGATGCTCTGACTGTTGTTTAAGATTTGAAATTCTACTAATAAAGAACTTTTCATAAAATATGATACCAATTAAAATTTAGAAATTAATCTTTTTTTATAAGAACACTTTAATGCGAAAGATGTTTAACAATATACTGCACTAGCATGAACAATGGTGTAAAACTGGAGACAAACTTTATTCAGTTCATTAAATGGAACTACTAAATGTTTTTAATTACACATGCCGATTCTTGTAAAATGATGTAGAAAGCGTTGGGTTTTGTAAAATTATAAACAAACTTTATTCAATACACGAATAAAGCTACTAAATGTTTATAATTGCACTTACCGATACTTGTAAAATGATGTAGAAAGCGTTGGGTTTTGTCAAATTGGAAACAAACTTTATTCAGTACACGAATGAGACTACTAAATGTTTTTAATTGCACTTACCGATACTTGTAAATTGATGTAGAAAGCGTTGGGTTTTGTAAAATTGGAAACAAACTTTATTCAGTACACAAATGAGCGACTACTAAATGTTTATAATTGCACTTACCGATACCTATAAAACGAAATGTGACTACAAACAGTATGTAATTATGCTTTTTGAGAGTTAATCAGCAACTCTTTTATCCATTCTACAATTTCGATTTAATGCTGAAACTAAAATGATAAAAATGCTGAGAAATATTATTGAAAATGTTTACAATAATCAAACCTTTCAAAATTGCACATGACCTAATAGAGACTTATGCTTTTATATTACACCAATTATCATTGATTAGCTAGCAAAAACTTGTCTCCGTTTAACATACTTTGAATATCGTTAAAATTTTTGAAAAGTATATAGTGTCTCAGTTTGACAAAGTATTGAAAATTTGCATATTTTAATATTTATTCCAAGACACACTTCACAAAATTGTCTGTTATTTACAAATGCATATCTTGCTACATTAACATCATATATTGGCCAATAAATATCTACTTTAATACATTTATTATTCGTTAATACGCTATAAAAAAAATTCAAAGTCGTTTACTTTCGAAAAAAGCAACTAGTTGCTATTTATGAAATGGATCGATTCGTTTCGAAAAAGAAAAATTTGAATTTACAGCACGATTCGATTTAGATCTGCAACTAAATCAAACTTTTTAGTAATGAAAGTTATCATTTGTGAAATCTTTTATTGATAAAAAGGTTAGTTTTGCTGCACACCTGAAACGATGAATGTTATAATTTAGAATTTTTTGTTCTGAAAACGAACTGATCCGTTTCAGAATTCCGAAAGAGCAAGTTTCTGAATTTTTTTAATGTAGTTTTTATCTATCGATTGATGTGTTCATACAATAAAAAAATTATCATTTATAATTATCATAAATTATATAACTTATACATTTAATTTAAAAAAAAAAGAAATAGATGTATATTTATTCATGTGGAAATGCAAATATTTCAGATAAACAAACATTAGGGAAAAAAGTACAAAATCGGCGTCACGAGAGTAAAAAAAAAAAAAAAACTTTTGGTGAATTAATCTATCAAGTAGAATGACAAAAAGGCATACATATACGCGGGATTTTTTTGAAGATATGTAAATATTAAATGCAAATATAATTCTCATTTGAGCAAGGGGGGAGATTAATATTATTTTTCACGCTCAAGTAAGTAAAATATGCTAGAAGCGCTCATATAAATAAAATGTCTTGAATCTAAACTTTTCCTTTACTTTGAAAGTAATCCATCATTACACCATACAAAATATTCATCCTAGTAAGTGTCTCAAAATTGATGATCATAAGTATTACTTGACAAATGTAATAAATGAGGTAATAAAAGAAGTAATGAGGTTTTAAAGGTAATAAATGAGGTTTTATGTTTTATGTCACCCTCTGATTATTTCGTTCCAACCTGTAACAACTATAAAACTGGCTAAATAAAAGTCAATTAATTACGTTTGGTATCATTAGATCTTATTGGCTATGAAAATCTTTTTAAAATTCTAGCTAATATTTATTGTACTAGTTTGTAATTTAGTTTTATATTACTCACAAATTAGTGATCCTTTATAAATGTTGTTTAAAAGGCTTTTTATGTTTTTCCTACAAAACTGTAATTTTACAACAAAAAAACCGACTGTTTATTTACAATTATTTCTAATATTTTCTTGTTAGTATCAGTTTAATTTTTATGGAATATTAGGTATTGCATTGAATATATTCGGTATGAAAAGGTGATACATATTTATAACTACTGGCGTAAATTTAGTAATTTACTTTTTTTTTTTTTTTTTTTTTTGTCAAATTGAATAATATCAATCGTTAAGCCGTACGTTAATAGCATAAGAAAAAAATATATATAAGCCGATATCAGATATTAAATTATATCCCATGCAATATAAACTTGAATCCTATTTAGCTAAATAAGCAAATAAAATTTCAACAACGAATTATACAAATGTATTTTAATCTTAAATCTTTTAATGAAATTAAATGTACAGTAATAGCAAATAAATAACAACTGTTATTTGATCGTCAAAATTTCAAATAAAACAACACAATTAAACTTTATATGAAGCATATTCTTAATTCGTTAAATAATTTTATGACTGTAGTATAATAGTATATATATATATATATATATATAATTATTGTATAATAGTTTAACTAATTATTTTACAAAATATAATTCATAAATCAAAAAGACAATAGATATTTAATGTATGATTTGAATAACATTTCCTTCATATTTTATATGCATAAATTCTTTTTTTTTTGGTATATAAATATTGAACATATATGCATTAACATTTTTCCAAAAAGCCTTTTTTTTTTACGTATGAATAATAGTCAATACTTTAATAAATTTTTCCTTTGCTAAATAAATAAATAATATTTTATTTGGGATATTAAATCTTCATATTATATTGCATACACTTAGCTTCTACAGAAAACGTTTCTTTCTTGATTAATCAGAAGTCATTTATCTTGTCTCTGTCAAGAACTTTATTCAACAGTTACTGACTGAGATTAAGTGCGTGAAGAAGAAAAACTACATTCTTAGTTGCAATTAAAAATATTATTTTATTTCGAATATTTAAGAAAGGCAAAATCATTGCAAAATAACTTGTAGTAACAATATCCATTTATTTTAAATTAGTGCCTTACTTTAAGCAGATTAATCAGTTTAGGAAAAAAAGTTTTAGTTTAAATACCTAATAGTATGGTAAGAATTCTTTATGTACTAAATAAATAAACCATATTTTATTTTGCATATTAAATTTTTCATATTACATTGCATGTAGTTTGGTTTCACGGAAAACGTTTCATTCTTGATTAATCAGAAGTCATTTATCTTGGCTCTGTCAAGAACTTTAGTCAACAAATACTGACTGAGATTAAGTGCGTGAAGAAGAAAAACTACATTCTTAGATGCAATTAAAAATATTATTTTATTTCGAATATTTAAGAAAGTTAAAATCATTAGAAAATAACTTGTAGTAACAATATTCATTTATTTTAAATTAGTACCTTACTTGAAACAAATTAATCAGTTTAGGAAAAAGATTTTAATTTAAATACCTAATAATATAGTAAGAATTCTTTATTTACTATTTTAATAAATCATATTTTATTTTGAATATTAAATTTTCATATTACATTGCATATAGTTTTTATTTTCTTTTTTTTTTTTTTTTTTTCACAGAGAAAGTTTTATTCTTGATTAATCAGATGTCATTTATCATATCTCTGCCAAGAACGTTAGTCAAAAGTCATGGACTGAGATTAAGTGTATTAAGAAAAATCACATTCTTAAACGCAATTAAAAGGAAATTTTTTTTCTAGGATTTGAAGTAGGCGAAAACATTATGCTCCTATATAAATCTATACTGATAAGTATAAAGGAGTTAAGTCCATATTCTTGATTTTTCAGGAGATGAAAAATATAGTTAAACTAACTAAAAACAAATCAGAAGAATCTATTAGGAAAAAGGTATTTCGTTGACTTATACCTTTTATACCATTCAGTGATTGTCAACCTTCATTTCATAACGGGGGAAAATTGAATTAAATATTTTATACCATACATGAATGGTAAATTTCTGACTTGAACCTTTTTTTACAAATGGATTTTCTCAAAGACTAAATGATGTAGACTTAAATCCTTTATACCAATTGATTGAGAATTTTTTTTCTGAGTCTGACTATGTACTTAACTCAAAATTGACATTTTTGGACTTAAATTCTTTATACTTATCAGCACAGAAATAAATCTGTATGATTAATAAAAAATATTTACCTATTTTTAAAAAGAACCTTGTTGTAAAAAGGCTAATCGTTTTAGGAAAAACATATATTTTTAAATAGATAAAATAAAAATAAATAAATGCATAAATAAATAAAAAGTTGAATGAAGAGTTCTTGAAAGAAACATCATTAATAATTTTTCATTTTCAAGACGAAAATAATCTGGTTTATCACTCACGCGACTGTCTCTTACCCGCATTTCAATATTACAAAGATATATTACACGTTAAGTCGTATGATCCATAAAGTAAGATAATAAAAAATACTATTTAAAGTTCAATCTATATTTTTAAAAAATAATCCAAAATAGGTTTTGGAGCAGTTCTTTTGATATATAATTTAACGGGGAGGGCGGCAACTTAATACGAACATGAAAATATCAAATTTGAATTTCCTGCAGTTATTTATTTTTATGTTATGCTGATAAATACAGATCAACCTCTAAAAGTTGGCTTTTCGTTTCCAGGGCACTTCAAAATGTGACATTATACAAAAAAAAAAAAAAAAAAAAGATTTAAACACGGAACTTCAAAAACACTTTGTTTACAGTATGGATATCAAAAAATTATTTTCCTTCCTGAGCAGAGTTCGTCGGCATAATAAAATACAACAAAGTACTTCCATCAATTACATTCAATAGAAAATGAAGTTTAGATTAATTTTGTGTAAACCTGTATATTGTATATAAGCTATATGTACATCACATTCTATACTTAAATTTAATTCTATCTGAAAAACACCTAACACAAAATAAAATGAACTTCTAGAAATTTTCAAGTATAGCCCCACCATATCCAAATACATTTTTATATAGATTGGAGTGTAAGGTTGATTGTAAAATTAACCTTACACTCCAATTTATCTAAAATGAGTTTTCCTCATTGATGTATTAATAAATAAAATTTCTAAATATATCTAAATACTTTGGATAGACCTATAAACGAATGATAAATGATTTCCACGCCACAAGCTACACAAAGCATGCCTTTATGCATATAAAAAAAACTAGTTGGCATAGGTGGACTCTGCTGAATTCCCCATCATATGTATGTTCTCATAAATTTCTTGTACAGGACATATTATATTCATGTTAAGAGAAATGAATTTGACCAAATGCTTGACACAGTGACAGAACGAAATCCTCGCCTAATAGGCTACCCACCATTCAGTTCGATATATTTATCTTATTCTAATCTATTAATTTATTTTATTGCGATCAATTTCGTAGTTTATTTTCATGCTACCATTTCCAATGCAATTTTCCCAAAAATGCATATTTATATGAAATATTACCTCATTTTGCTATGTTGATAAAATCTTACTTTTCGAATAGCTTACGAAATTTTCCTATTAGAATATTTGTAGTCAATCATGTTCATACAAGTATCGTAAATGTTATTTTTAAATTGTCTGATATATTTATGATCCTCAAAATGGACATTTATGCTCGATTTTACCTTATTCTGCCATTTTAAGTAAATCGTAAATTCCAAATACCTTACGAATTTTTTAATTTGTAAAATTCATACTCTATGGTATTCATGTCAGTATCCTAAATAATATTTCAAAAGTGGTTTGACATCTTTATGATGAAAATATCCCTCAAGATTGACGTTTGTGTAAAATTTTGCCCTATTCTGTTATGATAAGAATTTCGTAAAATTCTAATAACTTACGAAATTTTTATATTGGAAAATTCACTCAATAATATTCACGACAGTATCCTAAATAATATTTCTAAAGTAGTCTGACATCTTTACGATGAAAATATCTCTCAAAATTGACGTTTATGTGAAATTTTGCCCTATTCTGCATGTTAAGAAATTCGTAAATATCCAATAACTTGCGAAATTTTTAAAGTAGCATGTTTATAGTAACTGATGTTCATTCCGGCATTAAAACTGATATTTTAAAACTGGTCTGACATTTTTACAGCACACATTTTTCATTTAATGCAAGTTTAAGTGAAATTTTGCCCAATTCTCCCATGTTAAGAAAATCGTAAATTTCAAATAACTTACAGTTTTTTAATTCGAATGTTTTAAATAAATAGGGTTCTTGCCAGTTTTGAAAGTAATATTTTAAAACTGGTCTGACCTTTCTGCGATCATTTGTTCGTGAGATATCGTGTAAACAGACTAACAAACTAACGGACCAACACACTAACGGACTGACACACTAACGGACACCCTACAGACAGACACCATACAAATTTTGTCATTTTCGGATTCCTCACACCTGAAAACATGTAAAAAAGTAAAAAAAACCGAGGTCGAAAATTTTCACGATTACCTAAGTTCCCCATACCTATAGTATGATGGGGAATTAATAAGTTTAGTCCATTATGTTTAGGACAACCTATAGATGTTACACAGTACTTTCCAGGAATTTCCCCGATAGACGTAATGTATTTGAATTCTTTGGGATGTTCCTGTACACAAATCCTGTACTTGACCTTAAGTTTAGTGTAGCATCACTATAGAATACCGAGTTTAGACGTACTGCTACTATTTGCTCGTGAGATATGCTGGCACTCAGACACACAGACACATACCAAAAATCATATCTTATCCATAAAGTCTACGAACGAAATTCCTTTATGTATATTTTATTGTCGTTGTACAACATTCAATATAATGAAATTAACATTATATTATAGAGAGATTTAGATGAATGATTTTTGTAAAAACATATGTGCATAGACTTACTAAATGTTCTCCATGCATGGTTATTCAAAAATTCCGAATCTGTTATTCAGTCATTCATTTGCCTTCAAATATTGTGGAAATATTTATGAGTTATAAAGTATTAGGTAGATAGAATATAGTGTATAAATCCTGTTTCTGGTTCGTATACAGAAAAACACAATATAGAATCAATACGCTCTATGAAAACATTGTTTAAACGATTTCGACAACAGTTATGCTTTATTCAACGTAATGAAACCAATATAGAGTATTAAGATTCTTAAAAATATCGTTTTTGTGTACAAGTATGTCTACAGACGCAATATTTAATGGGCAGAACTTAAAAAGAAAAAAAAAATCCTCACATTAAGTAACTATTTGACAGAATTATGCGTTAATAATATTTAATAAGGTTAAAAATAATTGAATAAAAAATTCAAATATATCAGTAAAATGATTAAAAGCATCGTTTCTGGAGAAATAATAGGCAGCCAGGCAATCATTAGATTACAGTTGTAATAAATTACTATGTAAAAGTTACATTATGTATATATCTAACTTAATCTTGATAAAGATATTTATGAATTTCATGAAATTGACTATATATTTTTCTCACACATAATGTGTTTTCGTTTTGTGTACAGAGACGCACAAATTAATTTCAATGCATTGCCCTCTACAGACGGCATTTCTATTGCGTGCATTTGACCATCGTTATACTGTATTCAACAAAATGAATTCAACAAACCAATGCAAACCAATAACCAATGCAAACAGGCATTCTGTCAGAGAAGGCAATATAAACAATAATTCAGACTTATAATATTATCAATCTTTCATATTTGATTTGTTTTTCTAAGGATAAATATAATAAAGAAGGTGTGAACAAACAGATATGATATCATGACAATGAGATTCAAATTCAGCCTGTGAGTGAGTTAAAAGCCAAGTTGACACATACCCTACTCATCCGTGTATATGTATAAATTGATGAACAATAATAATAATCATGATAATATTAACAGTATTAGAAAATAAAAATCGACTACTCAATAATGATTAATGGAAGGTAATGTTGAGGATCCTTATCTTCAGATTCATTTAAGTTCTTATTAAAATGGACTCTTCCCAGTTTCGTCTGCTCAATCATGTGATAGAGGAAAACGAATAATCGAATTCTGGGAATCGAATTCAATTAAATATTGTTCTTAAGAACAAAAATGTTAATATTTAATATAAAATAAAATAAAAGTAATATTGTGCATTTGTAAACAGTAGAATAGTTGTATTTGTAAATTTAATAATTTTTTTTAAACACTTTATGTGTTTATTTATTTTCAGCTGTAAGAATCGATTTTTGTATGTTGTCGTGTAACTGTTACATTAACTGATCTAGCAATAAATAATAGCTTGTTCTTTTGGAATGTTTATGGATTATAATTTGAAATTTTAAAATGTTTTCATTTAATTTAATTGCATAAAGGTGTTACGACAAGTTAATTAACTTAGTTACTGGTCTAAATGGATTTACGCAGTACGATATTGCACTGTCACTGATTGAAATACCAAAAATCAGATTATTTACTATATTCTTCATGAACATAAATAACAAATATAAATAAAATGATGGTTGGAAATGTATACAGCAAACAAAAGGTGATGAATAAGGATATAAAATGGATTAAAAATGATGATGTATAAACAAAATGACACAGATTAAATACGATTGATCAAAAATAAGATTAGAAAATATGTTATTTCAGCAATCACTATAGATAAACAAGACTTCGTCTGCTATTTGTTTTTCCTCTGTCATGTTACCTCTGAAGTCAGGTGGGAAGAACCCATTGGACTTGGACTAGACTAAGAGTCGGTACGTAGTTAGTAGAATAGATTGAATCAAAGATTTTAACTGAATAGCCCCGATCAATAGCTATAAATTTAATGTACGTTGGTTAATTCTGTTTAATGTGAAATTTTCTATAGGGTATAAGTTTAAAATAGAAGCAATACATCTGTTACAATAAAACAGTTGTTTGTAGGGAAAGCTGTAATTCACAGTGAACAATTGTTTATGATTGTTAACAGGTGTTAGCAAACAATTTCTAACTGACAGTAAACAATTACTTTTAGAGAGTTATTTTCACAGAAGTCAGAATGTCAAAGACAAAAATTTGACTATCAGTTAAATCAGATGATTAACAAATAATATGTTAGATACATTGATTTAATTCGATCTTAAAAAGGCACAGTGGCATAAAGTACTGTCAGAAATTTATATTAAAACTTTTTTTTTTTTTTTTTTTTTTTTTTTTTTTTTGTAAGTTACAATCGCTATATTATTAAAAAGAAATTTATCTGCATTCAGATAAATGAATTTCGTACAAATCTTATATAACAGCTTTTTAAGGACGCTTACATCTTTATGATTAATTTTCACGAAATTCTTTTGTACAACATTGTAAATATCAAAAATGCTAAATTCATACTATTTAAATAATAGAAATTTCTGTATGTAACTAATAAGAGTGTTTATGTATGTTAATTAGAGTTTTTATATTTTTACATTTTTATACAATCTATTACATAAGATTTTTATTTTTAAACTTATATTACGTAACAAACAAAGCATTTAAACAAACATTGTGCGTAGAGATTATATTAAATTAATTTTATAAAGCAATAAGGAAAAATGTGCTACAGCCATTGAAATTTGAAAATAATTTCTAATTCTTAAGAAATAAATAACATATTTTTTATTCATCGTAAATGGGGTCTTTAATTCGATATGTCTTTCTAACTACACCCGTTCTTCAGAAAATTAAAAACCTGGTAAATTTAATATAGCTTAAATGTATATAAATTAAAAGACGTATAATAGAAATTCAAAACATAAAATTTTAACTGTGACAAATTTAATTGTACTGTAGCAAAATGTATGTGTATACTAGTTAACTAAGTTTTTTAAGATAGTAAACAGTACTTTGTAATAAAATTTGGGTTTGAAAATAATAATTAAATTTTAAAAAAGATTTATTATAAAAGATGGGAAAAAATCAATCATTAATGCATGACTGGAGTACTAATTACATATCTCATATCTTGAGTACTATTGAACTATATTCTTGTATTACATATCTTGAATACTATATGAACACATATAGCGTAGTAATTATATATAATGCGTATCTTCAATAATATTGTAAGATTTATGTCTACGCATTGAAAAATTTTTAATAATTGCCTGACGTGCTGATTGTCTGTGATTACTAAGATCTGATTGTGAATTAAATTGAGTTCATCAAATTATTTTATTTTGCGTTTTGGAAAACAAAAATAAATTTCAAGCTATCAAATGCAGTCAATTGCGTCTTTAAAGAAAGGTATATGAACTTTTTTCCATTTTACATCATCATTGCTTAAATTAGCATCAGACTTTTTTTTTTTTTCAATTGATTCATCGATTGTAAATAATCTGAGGTCATGATATCGGCATCACAGTTCAGTTAATCATCAAAACTAATATTTAGAATGTTTAGACTTTATTTTGAACGAAAAAATGACCAGTTGAGAAATGATGTTAAATTTAAAATAGTAGAAAAGACATATAGCTGACACTGAGGACGTATAAACGAAGAATTTTTACATTAAAATGAATAAGATTGAATCAGTACTTCACTACAAGGACGTATAAATGTTAAAAACATATAAGCAAGAGACGTATAAATGGCGCTTTACTGTATTTATTTTAGTAAAATTTTAGATAATAATAAATATATTCTGAAGTATTAAGGCATTACATTATTTTTGCATTTTTTAAAATCATTTTCAAACTCGGATATTTTTAGAACTAAGGATAAACAAACATCTAATAACATTAAATTATTATGCTGTATCAGTTACTTAAAAAAAAAAAAAAGAAAAAAAAAAACTGTAGATTTTTTTTTTTTTTTTTTTTTTTAAATAAATAGCAAAATGTTTGAGCATAAAATGTTTTGAAAAATATAAAAATTTAAAAGACAACATTTAATGTGATAAAAAAGTTCATGTAAAAAAATGCTAAAAAAAAAAAAGTATGTATATATATATGAAAAACTTAACTTTGACAAATATCGAAGACTTGTTTGAGGAAGGAAATGAAAATAACGCAGAAAGAGAAATTTAATTATTTGACAAATTGAACAAATATTTTTTCTTCAAGAAGTCTGATCTTTTAAATATTCTAATAAAAACGTTTCCCTTATTTATTTAATATATTGAATCTTTATATATATATAGATAGTTTTAGCAATGTGTTATTATCAGTTTTATTTTTGTTGTCTTGGTATTGACATGTATCTATTATATGCTAAAAAATTAAGGTTAAAGTTTACTAAGATATATTTATATATAATTTAGAACATAAACAGAACGCAATTTTGTTGAAAATATGAAAAATGATATTTTAAAAATTTACTCTTTCTTTTTTTTATCTTTTTCCAATTTAATATTTTAGGATACAAAAATACGTTTTATTATTATCATTACTTATTTATTTATTTTATTTTATTTTATTTTATTTTATTTATTTATTTATTTTGGATAGGGGGGGGGCAGCTTTTTGTTTCATAGATTTATTCATATGTTCTTAAACGGATGTATTAATAAATACGTTCTGTTTAATCAAACAACAGTCTAAAAGTTTTATCTTTTTTTTTTTTTTTTTTTTAAATAATAACATTAAATGTATAAAATCTTTTATTTTCAATAGTGATATATATTCAATTTATTCACCTTTGTGACTAATGACTGGTCGGGGGGGGGGGGTGCCATTTCTACGATCATTTGGGAAAGAGCACAAGAGGGGACAATACCTAATCTCGCCGGCAGCCTTCGTCCATGTTATTCTATGGGAAAATTTGTTGCTACAATTACACATTACCTAATGAATATTTTTAAATTCTGTTTTCGCAGTCAGAAAATTCATAACCGTTAAATGAGTACTCATTTTTGAAAAATTAATTTTTTTTAATTTTTACATTTTAATTTTGAGTTCAAAAATGCGATTTTTCACAAAATGCATTTTTCCCATTTTCTGATCGCAAAATGAAATACTAAAATTTTAAAAAATCAATTTTTGAAAAACAAGTACTAATTTAACGCTTATGAATTTTCTAAATGTAAAAACAAAATTGAAAAATATTCATTAGGTAATGAGTAATTATGTAAAAATTTTTTCCCATAGAATAACATGGGCGAAGGCTGCCGGCGAGATTAGGTATTGTCCGCTCTTAATGGGCTGTCATCGCTACCTTTAACAGGCACAATATATCCATGCCTTGTGCAGCATCAACCGTGTAGAAATTCGGACGCTAACAACTACACCGTCTGGTCGGGAAATTTATAAAAGTAAACTAGTAAACACTATCTCGTAACCTTCATAAGTAGATAAAAATATTTATTTATTTATTTATATTTTATTTTCAAAAAAAATGCATAATAGAGAAGGAAGATACTCGTTTTCTACTGATAACATCCACAAAAACTAATAACAAAATTAGTTCTTAATACCATCTAGTTTCATTTCGCATTTACAAATTTTTCTATAGAAAATGACTCAGTATTAAATGAGTCAGTATTAAATAAATCCTAAAATATTAATTTACAAAACTTCCCTTGTAATAAGATAGATTATACTTGATTAATTAGCAGAATTGCAAATTTTCAGTATGTTTATACAATTAGTTTAAAAGCACTGTTAATGCATTTTCTCTTATTTTATTCTTCTGGTCAGATCAAGGTATGAAATATTCCCACATTTCCCTCCATGACCATTCTGTAATAGTTATACAAAAAAAAAAATCATGAAGTATTTAACACTGTTGTTCTTCTATGATATGCCTGAAATATCTGCATAAAATATTTCATTTTTGTTATTATTATTATTATTATTATTTTAAATATGCCTTTGAGTAGAGACGAAAATCATTTCAATAATAGCCTTTATTTTTTATTTGAATAACAAAAGATTTACAATCTCTTATTTAATCTAAGAAGATGGAAAAAGTTTCGAAAGTAAGTTGGAAATTCTATTTTCCTAAAATTGAGATCATTTAAAAAACAGACATTTTTTTATTATTATAATATTACTTTTCTTATAATAAAAAATTTCCGAGGGCTATGTCTCACAAGAATTATCGTTGCCAGTTCGGTTTACAGTTATTATTTTTATTAAGCCCCTTATAAAACTAAGTTAGAATTTTTAAAATTTCTTTTACTTGGGTTATCATTGTAAAAACAGATGTCTTAGTTTGACATATAAGCAATCGACAATTCAAAATATAGATATGTTTTTGCTTTAATAAGTATGACAGAACTTGTGAGCTTTTTTTCTTATTGTAAATTATAAGTGTTGTACAAATTTTAAATGATATACAACGAAATTTATCATTAATAAATCCAAAAACTTTTTAAAAATTCTTCTATCAAGAAATATGACATTAAATATGCTGCAACTTTACCAGGAAATACAATAATAAACAAATAAATAAAAAATTGCTTCATATCTTAAAGTTGCAATTATCATACGAAAAAATTTAATTACAAAATAAAGAATGCGTAAATTTCTTCGTGCTAATAAATTGATATCATACTTTTTGGTTAAAATCGTCCTTTTCTTAAGACGTTCGGGACATAATACCTTTCAAATATACTGCATCGTACTGAGAAAAAAATATATACCGCCTTCACCTAGAATGAATAAATAGTCATTTTCTAAATACCTTAACTAGAAATATAGATTTCCAAATTATACGCATAAGGCATGCCAATAAACTGAATAGACGAAATGGTCGAGAATTTCTAGTCTACACATCTCTAGATGGAGAAACAGTATTCTGAGTATTCTGAGTATTCTGAATATTTTGCATTGCGAGAAATTCTCGCTTGATTTTCTAGAATTGGGTAATAAACCAAGATTATAGTTGCTGTACCCCGTCTTTTGTATTCGTATTTATTTGCACAGATTTTTAAATAACTTTGACCTCGAGAATATAGGCAAATACTCTAGAATTCTAATAGGGGTTTCTAGAACTCGCATTCAAAGGGAACTAATAAGGGGAATTTATAAGGATGACATGGAACTATTTTTTCTCGAGCCACAATTTAGATTTTTATGCCAGTTACAGAATTTTTTCTCAAAACATTAAAAAATTAGTTAATTAATATTAATTTTGTAATCAGAACAATTTACACATATCAAACGCAAATTATTAAAAAAAAAATAATAATAATACGCACAATCTGCTCTAAGCAGAATTTCGTAAAGAAGAAGCTGAATGTCGTTGGATTTACTACGGCTCTCTTAAAGTGAACTAGATGCGGTTGTTTGGTTTAGAAAACTGCTCTTACTGAATAAAAAAGAATTATTCCTGTTGTCAGAACTTCTGAGATATTGCATAATAGCTGTATATAAAGTGAAAAAAAAAATATCATATTTGGTATAATTTTCTAAAATATTTCTGACCCTTTGCGGTCGTATTAAATTTCTACATAGGTGTTATACTGGTCGAAATTAATTTTCGTCGAACGAACAGTAATAGTAATACATAATATGCAAGTTTATGGAGGAAAGACAAAAAATATTGTTATTATTTTTTTATTATAAATTTAGATACACGTTTATACAATATGTTTAAATGCATTGTTATTATTATTTTTTTTTTTAATGTAAGAATTACATTTTGTAGTTCTGCATTATGCGCATCTTTTATAGCAGTCTCTAATATGAAGCCCTGATTTTCGAAAACACGTGTCCCAAAAATAATTAGTTTGTAGTCTTCTGCCTTTGATTTGTCTGTTTGAGTATACAACTCTTTCCATATTCACATCCGCAATATATGTAGTTTACCGTTAAGCTTTTCGACTGTATGGATTCTTCCAGATTTTGAAAATGCGCCATCCTGAAAATCACATACACGTTGTTCCACCAATTTTCGGACAAATGTAAAATGTTACAAAGACGTCTTGTTTTCTCGTCCATCTGAAACCTTATGTAAGATAAAGCTATTGATTTTGCATACCTCTAATCTCCAGAAAAAGAAAATATAATAATATAAGATCAGTAGGTTTTTTTTTTTTTTTTTTTTTTTTTTGCTGTGGTAGCTGAGAGTAGACATACGACCGCAAAAGATTAACAGTTGCAAAATGATTAGTAGTATGTATGTGAATCTCAATAGAAAATACAGATAAAAATAATTTGATGTAGCTCTCACATTAATTTCTCTTACTCTCCTTTTCTACGGAAAAGCAGGCTATTTCAGTTTGAGTAAAACTAAGAGGGGCTATACTTGAAAATTTCCAGAGTACTTTAAAACAGTTTTAACTATTTAACCCGCAGTGTCCTAATCACGAGGATACAATTATTAACTACTAACTGCAGAAATTCATCCCTGAAATTTTCATAAAAATTTTATTTTCTAACTTAGCGAAAAAAAAAAGGTATATATATATATATATTCTTTTAAATCATACTATAAGTACAGCGCCTAGAATATACAATATGGCAACAATGAGGAAAAAAATATACTGCTTTCATCTATAATGAATAAGTGGTCATTTTTCAAATCCCTAAACTAAAAATATAGATTTCCGAACTATGCGCATAAGGCACGCCAATTAACTGAATAAACGAAATGATCGAGAATTCCTAGTCTACGCATTTTTAGATGGTGAAACAATATTCTGAATATTCTGAATCTTTTGTATTGCGAGAAATTCTCGCTTGATTTTCTAGAATTGGGTCATAAACCAAGATTGAAGTTGCTGAAACTCGCCTCTTGTATTCGCATTTACAGTAGAACCTCGATTATCCGAACCTCGATTAACGGAAACTCTCCGTTAACCGAAGTCGGTTTCTTCTTCACTTTTTTTTTTCACTTTCTACTATTATCCAAAATTTTCTCTTAACAAACATGTATTTTTAAAGTTTTTTTTTTTTTTTCCACATTCCTTTTGTATGCAAGCCATCCTTTCCAAACTACGAGTGCAGATAAATATTTTAGATGATTATTGATGAATTCTCTATTATCCGAAAACTTCGATTATCCTAAGTAAGTTCGCTCCCAATTACTTCGGATAATCGAGGTTATACTGTATTTGCAGAGATTTTTAAATAACTTTGCCCTCGATAATATAGGCAAACGCTATAGAATTTCAATAGGGATTTCTAGAACTCGCTTTCAAAGGGGACTAAAATTTATAAGGAAGACGTGGTATTTTTTTTTTTCTAGAGCCACAATTTAGATTCTAGATGCCAGTTACAGAATTTCTTTCTCAGTGAAGCGCTTATGATCGAATGCTTAATGTACTATGTAGTGTGGTTTTCCTGGTACACAGTATGTAAGTAGTGAAGTTCCCATTCGACAGTTTCCACTACGATGTCATATTACCGTAAAGTGAGAAGGTTCATTTTCTTGCGTTCATCATCGCTAGACATTTGGTTTACATCTCTTCTATTGAAATACCCAAGATTCTATCCAGAGGTGTTGAAAAGACAAAATCCATAAATCAATAAAGATCGACACAAAAATGTGCACAAAGTTTTTTATTAACTTGCAGCATAAAATAAGAAGGGAAGGTGCCCCTAACGGATAAATTTTTAAGAACTACATTCGTAGATGCTCTAACCTTGAGCGATCAGAGAAGAATGGAAAAGTTCTAACCAAGTTCAAATTATTATTACACATTGGCATTTAATTTCTTCATCAGCAAGATCACATAAAAAGTGATTTTTTTACGATAAGGTATATTCTAATCAAGCTGATAATTTTGAATACACAGAGCAGTATTGTAACATACCATATCCCTTAAATTTCGTTAAACTTTCATTATGAGAAATGAGAAACCACAAACATAAAATATAGCTATCATTTAATTCTGTTCAAGGATAATTTTGACCAACTGAATAAAATTACGTTAGAAATTAGAGTATGATTTAGGAAAAACGTAAATGAAATAAACCATTTTTTATTTTTTATGAGACGAAATGATAGTTAAAGTAGATTTGAATTAAAAGGAATAGAAAATCTTAAAAAATATATGTGATTTTTTCATCACATACTGCTAAAAAAAATTAAGCTTCCCAGATGGCGATGCGATCTAATTTTTTGTTGAAATCGAAGAGCTTTTTCCATTTTCATCTGCTCAATCACGTGATCTAATCACATAATTGACCAATAAGGAGTTTTTCAAGCAATGAATTCAATCGCACTGACCTCTGGTGAGAGGTTTTATTTTTAAGGCACTGATTTGCTGGTCGCTTTCCACACTATTTTTTATAGGCGCTTACTATAGGTATGAAAAACTTAGATAATCATGAAAACTTTTAGCCTCTCTTTTTCACTTTTTTTTTCAGGTTTTTTGGTGTGAGGAATCCGAAAATAACAAAACTGGCATTTGTCCGTATGTAGGGTGTTAGCGTGTTAATTTTTTAATCTGTTAGTTTTTGTACACAATATTTGAAGAGCAAATGTTCGCAGAGAAGTTAAACGAATTTTAAAATATCACCTATGACACTGACAAGAATCTCATTGATTTGCAACATTAAATCTCAAAAACTTCGTAAGCTATTTGAAATTTACGATTTTCATAACAGGCAAAACTTTACTTAAACAAGCATTAACAAAGATATTTTTACTGTAAAGACGCCAAGCAAGCTTTTAATTAGATGTTATAATTCTTGCTTTAGCATAATTATCTATGATTTTGAGTGGATTTTACGTTGCACTTGTGCTACACTACAGGCAATTGACAACGGTCTGGGACTAACACCTAAGAAAGATTCGGTGACATGCCATCACAATTTTGATCCTCCACGGATGGACATAATTAACTTTAAAAACTTAACTCAATCTTCGTTTTTTTTTTTTTTTTTTTTTTTTTCAGGGAGGGGGGGGGGTAACATGACAAAACAGGGGAACATTTCGCATAAACGTCCTTTTGAGAGATATTTTCATCGTAATAATGCCAGACCACATTTAAAATACTATTTATGATACTGGCTTGAACATTATTGACTACAAATATTCTAATTTGAAATTTTCGTAAATTATATGGCATTTAAGATTTCCTCTACGTATCAGAATAGAACACTATTTCATATAAACTTGCATTATGGGGATCATTTTATTGAAAATAGTATGGAATTTCATGAAAACGAAAACATGAAACTAACAACAATAAACTTAACAAATTAGAATAAAGTAAATGCATCGAACAATACGGTGTGTAGCCTAATAGATGAAGTATTTCAGTCTGTCACTGCGTCAAGCGATCGTTAACATTTATTTCTCTTAAAATGAATATAATATGGCCTGTAGTAGAAAGTTATGAGAACAGATACATAATAGGAAATCACATCTCATAAAGAGATATTTAAAACCACGTGTCATTGTATAATTTGTTAAAAATACCACTTTTAAACACGTAAATATTTTGTATTGAAAACTATACTTTCATTAAAAACATTATAAAAATTTTACAAATATATTTAGTCTAAGCTTTTCGCCCAGCTTATCTGGGCATCATCAGGACATATTAAAAACAGAATTTTGAAAAATGCAGCACGAGACATTCATTATATAATAAAAAGTCACAGTACAGTTACAGTTAATTTCGATCAGTCCTTAATTTACAAAAGAATCTTTTATTAGTTGAAACTTTTTAGGGTCATCATAGAGCAACATGCTGTATGGAAAAAACTTGCATATAGTTGAGGTTTCCTAGGGATACCATGTAGAATCATAGTTACTGAGGAACTTGCAGGGAACTTCGTCGGGAAGGACCAGGAGAGGGGTAGTGAAAAACTTGAATGTAGTTGAGATTCCAAAGGGGTACCATGGAGAAACTGAGGAACTTGTATGCAACTTCGTCGGGAAGGATTTGGAGAAGCGTAGTAGCAATAGGATACATAAAAGTTTCACTAATAAAAGATTCTTTTATAGCTTAAGGCAGGGCGCGAAATTTCCACTTGCCAGCTCGTCATCGGCGAGTGCAATTTTTAAAGTGGCGAGTAAAAATTTGGTCGAGTTATAGATAGAATTCTTACACTATACGGTAAGAGAAAACATTATTTTTATAGATTTAAATATGGCAAAATCTTGCCACCTTATAACCTCTTATTTAATCCCAGCCTGGGAAAGGAAAAATGCTTAGTGCAAGCATAAAAGTTTTAATCTCTTCGGTAGTTTCGTTTCTCTCATTGCGATTTCTCTAAGCAGAATGAGAATAGACGAGCAGAGAACCTCTTTGCCCGTCGCTCACTATCCGAGAGAAGAGAAATGTGAAATTTTGGCAATGCGATATTGTCGTATGAAAATGAACCCGAGCCCTTTTAAAGATACTGCCTATGTTTATTTTGTTGAATAATGCTCAAAAAACAGTTCACATTTCCCAGTTTTTTACTGAAACTCCAAGGATTTGCACTTGTAAAGATTTGTAGGCATGTAAGCAACGATTTTATCGAAAAAAAAATTCCGAAATGGGTATTTCAAATGACAAGAACAAGTTATTCACATCGACATTCCGTCTGATTACAAAAATAAAATGGACGAAAAAGACATTTCTGATGTAAAAAGTTAAATAAATAAACAGGTAAATAAGGAAGCTTAATCTTTCCTAATAAAAAGATTTTCACAGGATATTTTTTAACAAAGATGTTTTTTTTTCTTCTTTTTTTCTTTAATGATTCTTTGCATTTATGTTATTAGGCATTTTAATCTTTTTCAAATCTCAAATACAATACGTTTAATGATTTTTAATTATAGATGTCTATGAAACATGATGATAAACAGCACACTTTTAATATATATAATTTTAAGCATATTTGTAAAAACATTTCAAATAGTTAGGGGAAAAAAAAAAAATGCGCAAAAAAGTAAAAAAGTAAAAAAAAAAAAAAAAAAAAAAAAAGGCAACTATTTTGTGGCGAGTAAAACTTGTCTTTCGGCGAGTGTAATCTGAGTTAAAATTTCGGGCCCTGGCTTAAGGACTGATCGAAATTAACTGTAACTGTACTGTGACTTTTTATTATATAATGAATGTCTCGTGCTGCATTTGTCAAACTTCTGTTTTTAATATGTCCTGATGATGCCCAGATAAGCTGGGCGAAAAGCTTAGACTAAATATATTTGTAAAAATTTTATAATGTTTTTAATGAAAGTATACAAACAAAAATAAAAATAAGTATAAAAATATTAACGTGTTTAAAAGTGGTATTTTTAACAAATTTAACAAATAGATACATAATGGGGAATTGAGCAGAATCCACCTATGCCAACTAATTTTTTGTAAATGTTGGTAACTTTTCAGATTAAATGAGCATAATTACCTTGACCAACGAAGGGGTAAAAATAATTTTCTTTGGCATAAGCTAATGTTTTGGGAGAGAGCGGCTACACCTTTGAATCCCTATTTCAGTATTGTAGTCATATTTATAAGAAACTTAAGGTTGTTATTAAATTCAAAATTAGATATGCATTTCAAAGAATATGTAGAATTTTTACGAAAACAATTCTTTGAAACTTGTGCAACTGTTTCTTTTATAGCAACTACAAATTATATACGCTAACATTGTGTATTTAAATTCCGAATAGTAAGAAAGCACGTAATACAAACTGAATTTCATTCAAACAATTTCCAGCTGTATCCTTAATAATCCGATTATTTCAGAGTGGTTCCTTAAATTAATGGTGAAAGCTTTTGATACAATATTCAATAGCATATATGACTTTATGCATAAAAAAAAATGTCGATAGATTTAATTGGTTTAATTAGTTATAAATTGGTTTTGAACGAAAATGAAATTATTCATTCAAATTTAGTAAAATCAATTATCAGAAACGAAAATTACATCTCTTGTCAACGGAAAAATATATTGAAAATTTAGCTTGATTTAAAATACCTATTATGTTATATCAAGATTTAAATAAATAAAACAATATTAGAATGATGATTCCATTCGAAATATACCATATTTAGCTCAATATTTCTTTATTTAGGTATTATATTATTTGGTTTTTCCAATTAAAATATTATTAGATACAGGGCCGACACGAGCGACTTCTTATTTTTTATTATTTTCCTACCGCTATTTCAATAATATAAAATCTATAATAAATTTATAGAGACAAAGTGTAGATTTACCTGCAAAAATATATTATAAACTTTATTTATTTATTTATTTATTTATTTATTTATTTATTGAAATAGTGGTAAGAAAAGAATGAAAAAAAAAATGGTCGCCTGTCGCACACCTGTATATATAAATTCCTTTGGCTTTTTCATTATAAATAACTATACAATATTATTGAATGTTTAAGAAAAATAATTTCAGTTTATAAAAAAAACTTAAAAATTCAACTTCATTATATATGTAATATATTTTTGAATGTATTCTATAAATATCTTCTTGAAATGCATTCTTAAATTGCACCGAATTCCGTTTCCAAGGATCACTTACCTTGCATTCTAACAGGACTTTTTTGTGTAGTTTCTTTTCCACAATTCAATTTGTCAGGATTACCTTATTTTCGTTTTTATCTGGCATAGTAATCTTATATATCAAAAGTTTTCTTTTCGAAAGATTTTTCTTCAGGGTATATATCTGCAGGAAAAATATTTCTGATCCATATCTAATGAATAGAAAAATCAAAATGAGGATATGCTTTTCCGAATATCTTATTTTAAAGTTATTAAAACATAAGATATGTCATTAAAATCAGGAAAATATATCCTAATTCTATACTGATAATAGAATGCATCTATAGTCATATTTCAAATAAGATTTAATTACAAAAATGACTTCAATTCATAGAAATATGTTTTTCTTAGAACATTCATTATTTATCAAACATTTTTTTCTATGTAACTTATATCTTTTACGTAATTAGTATATATCTAATTTCATCTATAATTTTTTACTCATCTCAAATGGACCTATACTTTTTTTTTTCTGCTTCTTTCCATATTAGAAATTATTACTTACTTTGTATCGTCTTTTTATGATGTTAAGTAAATGGCTTTTATTTAAAAATACAATACCAGATATCTAAACACTAGAAAGATATACGAAAATAAAATATGACTGTTTCCTAAATTCTAAAAACTCTATTTTGATAATTGATGTAACTGCATTTTCGAGTTTCAAGAAACACAAATAAAAACTTACAATTAAAAAAGATTAACAAAAAAAAAGATTCCAGCCATAAAATGCAAAATAATATTCTAAGAAAATTTTAATATAATAGTCTATATGATATTTACATTTTATCTTCAATCACCTTACCAAAATGCATATTTTAATGTTTAAGGAGTCTGAGGAGTCTAACTTGCATACTTGCCAACATCCTCATTAATATTCTGTATTGTCGTTAGTCTCGCCCTTTTTTTTTTTTTTTTTTTTTTTTTTTCACACCAGTAAATTTTTAGAGAAAGATTCTGGAAATGGAATTACGATTAAATAAGAAAAAGAAATCTGTAAAAAAATACTGGTGTGAAGAAGTAGACGGGGCTAACAATACTACGGAATATTAATTAGTATGTTGACAAGTATGCACTTGACTCACTGGGATACAATTTTACCATGGTACAAATTACTTCAGTTTTTTTAGTTAACTATAATTAATATTACTTTTAAACTTTTATCACTGAGAAGTTGATTTTATATGTATACATTAGGGGTTTTTTTCTCTCTAAAATTTTACCAAATAAATTTTATTATTTAAAAAATTAAATTACTTTCATTAAAATTTAGAAACCAAAAATTGACATGTCATTATTGCGCGCAGGATTGGGTAAAAATATTGTGTCTAGAAGTAAAAATATAACTGATAATTATACAAAAAGATTATTTCTCGGACTTAGACATCAAATTAAAACACTTACAAAAAAAAAAAAAAAAAAAAGGGGGGGGGGGGGAGAGGGAAGAAGAAAGAAGGAAGAAAAGAAATTTTTAAAAAGCAATAAATGCAATGGTATTTCTAAAAAAATTATTTTATTTTTTTATGCGACTACAATATATAATTATTAGAAATATAAGGTTAATTTGAAGTATATGTTATTGCATTTATCACTGTTACCAATTTTCATGAAAATAACTTAGAATGTTGTTGAGATGCAATGCGCGCAAGAGCAAAATTTACGAAACTCGGAAATCAGCAATTAAAGTTTAAAATGTTAAAAAATGAGAGTAATGTAGTAGCTTACTTAAACAGTCATTTTTCATGAAATAATGCGAATTTTCTAATGCGATTTCATGCATATTGTTCAGAAATTTCTAATAAATAATAATAAATTAAAAAAAAAAAAAAAAAAAAAAAAAATTACCCATTTAAGGCTCTTTAGATCCTTTAACTATTCTAAAAAGGAGAATATAAGCTTTAATAGTAGATATTAACATTTCTTTATTTAATGTAATGTTAAAAAAAAAATCATCTTAAAATTTATACTTATTACAACCTAATTGCATGACACGTATTTGAATCATTTCACAGGGTATTGTACTTACTGCCCTTTTTACAAGACACTTTCAAAGATAAGAAATTTAAACATCTTCAGATGCCACTTTTTTCTTTCAATTGTCTGTATGATATTTTTATAGTAAATTGTCGTAATTGAATAGGACAAAGGTTATTGTAAAAAAATAGTGGTAAAAAAAAGGGAGAGAAATTCTGTTACCTGTAAGTGTCCTGAAGAAAAAAAAAAATGTAGAGGTACGGCCCTTGCTATTCCAAGAAATATCACACCTGTCACAAAGATTTTAAAAATTTATTTTGGAATTTATTAGTAGAACCGCCTTACAATTGCATTAGTAATTAATATAAGATGCTAATGTATTATGCTAAAGCAGTGTTTCAACAAATCCTCAGCAGCCAGCATCCTAATTAATAATCTAGAGTAAAGTCAGTACCTGCCTTTTTTTTTTTTTTTTCACACCAGTCTTGTATTAGAGTACATTTCTTCTTATTGCATCGTAAATGCATTAAAAGAGAATTATAGAAAAAATTAAGTGGCGTGGCAAAAGAGGCGGGTACAAACAATACTCTAGATTAGGTTGGCAGTTATCCAAATTTAATATTTAATTTTATAAAATTAGTTTTTTTTAAATTTTGCAACGGGCGTGATATTCCATGGAATAATCAATATGCATATATCATACTTGCCAGCATACTGATTAATATTTCGTAGTATTGTTAGACCGACTTCTTTTTCATACCAGTATCGTTTTAGAGTATTTTTCTTATTATTTAATCGTAACCGAATTTGGAGAATATTACTCTAAAAATTTACTGTTGTGCAAAAAAGGGCAGGAATGACAACACAACGGAATATTAATTAGGACGTCGGCAAGTTCGATATGTTGAAAAGCCTGAAAGTCATCCTCCACAAATCACATACCAGCGTTGGAATTTTGAAAAAAAAAATTTGAATAGTTTCAGATACAATGAACGCGAATAACAAAATTTGGTACAAAGAAATACAAGCGCTGAGTCATACATTGCTCAAGTTTAAACTTCCTGAACAAATAAGTTACTTTTCAATGTAAAAATGATTAAAAGGAGTCTTTATTATAAACAAATAAAAAATATATCTTACAATGTCCTTTTAAGGAACATATGATGAATGTACCTTATTATGGATTTCGAAATTCATAAATAAAGGAAAACTCCCAACCAAATTGAAAATAACTCAAAACATTTTTTTTTCCTTTCATTAGTTCGTTTCATCATTTTATGTAATAAAGCAGCAGCAGAAAATAAATTCTAAATGACTTAAAAGAAGCAGATTTAGAAATATGCTTTGTAATGTAAAACTCTGAAAAAATGTCTTCTTTATTAACAAATAAAAAATGTATCTCACAACGTCTTTAATGGACAAATGACAGATGTACCAGAATATATGTATTAAAATTATTAAAAGAAAAGGAAGCCTTTATCTAACCGAATTTAACACAAAAAAATGTTTTTTCTTTGCTTCAATAGTTCGTTTCTCTATTTCTATTGATAATGTAGCAGCAGAAATGATTTTAAAGTGATTTATTTAATGTTACATAATGTTTTCGTAATATTTCTGCTTTAATTAAACAACAAAATTCAGTTGGATGTTATAAAATAACGTTTACAAGTTTTCCCACACGAAAGTTATTAAATTACATGTGATTCACTGTGCAAAACTGTTACAGTTCAAATGATCAATATACTTATAACATTAATATATGTATATATATTAATATTATAAGCATATATATATAATATTTTTGGCTAAAAATATATTTTTATTAATTAAATTTGCCAAACTCCGCATACACCTTTATCTTTATTCATTATTTTTTTAATACTTTAATACTTTAATAAAACAACAAAATTCAGTTAGATGTTATAAAATAACGTTTACAAATGTTCCCACACGAAAGTTATTAAATTACATGTGAGTCACTGTGCAAAACTGTGCAAAACTTTTACAGCTCAAATGATCAATATGCTTATAATATATATATATATATATATTAATATTATAAGCATATATATATCCAATATATATATATATATATATATAGATATATATTGGATTTTTCAATATTTTTAACTAAAAATATATTTTTATTAATTAAATTTGCCAAACTCCGCATACACCTTTCTCTTTATTAATTATTTTTTTTTCTGTTAAAATGGGGAAAATGTCTACTGTGTTACCATGGTACTCACATTGAACTGGTAGACCATTCGAGTAAAGATCATTTAACTTCTAATCAGCTCTTCTATCTGATCATCTATCGATCATCATCTCCCTCGAATTATCACAGTGTATCCATGCCTTTGAATAATTCTTATAATATAACTGGGCATCCTGTTTCATAAATTGTGGCGGATAACGTTCTCTAAATAGCTTTTTCTTATTTTTATGTCAACTTTATCAAATTGATAGAAAACGGCTTGATTGATTACTAGATTAATTGCATCATATATTATATGTAAATGGAGAAAGACAGTTAATTTTTCGGGGGGGGAGGGGGGGGGGAGTGCTTTTCGAAGATTTATTTTTGGAAGAAATTGAAGATATATTGCGAAATGGAATAACAACAACAATAATAATAATAAACAAGATTATTACATAATAACTTCAGGTGTATAAAGTATTTTCCAACTCGTTGCTTCAGTAACTTTTCTTAAGCACACGAAGGTTTTCAGTATTTATCATTTTCTTTTAACTTTTAGTTTTAATGATTAAAGTAATGTAAGAATTCTTAAGGAAACTGGAGAAAGTTAAATTTTCTTGTCCTACGCAAGCAAACATAAGGTTTCTTCAAGAAATATTTCTTTATCCCCTTATGATATGTTGGATGTGGCTAATAACTGATGTTATCATGAGCGAAATTACTTCGATGATTTCTTTGTTTCTTGATCGATCGCTTTTAGATTTTTCTTTATATTTAAATTTACGGTGAACTTCTTCCTAGCCTGGAAACCAATTTATAAGCACAGATCAGCAACATAATAGAATAATTCTCACCGATATGCACTTACATTAAACAAGAAAAAAAAAATTGAAGAAAGTAGGAAGATGACTATTTGAAGTTATTGCGGGTTTCCTTTCTTTCTTTCTTTTCTTTTTTTTTTTTTTTTTTGTAAATACTTTTGGTATAATTACTTATAGTCATAAAAATATAAAAATGGCGATATGGGATAGGTTGGCTTATCTCTTATAGGGTACATTAGTCCGGCTGCCCAACATGCCCTGTAACATCATCATTGACTATTTGTAACGATGAATGTCCATAAAATCAAATTATTTATAATTAGAAAAGCCAGAATTTGGCTCTTGGATGAAGAGGAAGTGATTGAAATTTGGATAACTATATAATTAGTGCAGCTTCTTTGAATTCGAGTTAATTCGAATCAGCCTTTAAATATATATATATAATAATAATAATAATAATAAACAGAAGTTATAATGTTGTTTACCGTTTGTCTAAATTAAATCAGAAGCTGTGTTAAACAAAAATATTAATATATTTACAAACACAGATTCCATGCCATTCTTTATCACAGATTGACCTAACCCTGATTTCACGTCGAAACCCATTGTACTTACCACTCCAAGTATGTCACCGATTTCAATAAGTCCTTATCCAAAGCCATCTGGTATCTACCTGTTCTCAAATAAATGCCTTGACAGAAATAGTTAACCTTCTTTAAACGATGTAAGGACTTTTTTGAGGACAAAACCTAGAAAAAAAATTACAGCGAAAGAGAGAACGAATTTATGGAGTATTGACTGACACGCCAGTCAAACAAGCATTGCAGGAAAATCATATGAAGGCAAAACAGAAAAAGAAAACCTACTACAAAAAAAAAAAAAAAAAAGAAAAAAATATTAAAGGAGAATTTTTAGTTAAAATAAATAAATAACGCAAGAAAAGCCAAATGACTGTACAGAAACAAGAAACATGTAATGATCGAAAATCATGTGTGGCTACTGACGAAACGATATTTTATGATTATCTTCATTGAAAATTACATCAATAAAAACAATTAATTTTATTTATAACTTAAAATTTATCATTTTTTAATTGAAGCTTTTTTATGCAGAAATTTGCATGTTTATAAGTTTATGGCTTCACCTAGAGTTGAATGAATGCTCTTTTTAGGTTAGATTGTTTTTTTTTTTTTTTTTGTTTTTTTTTTTGCACGACATAAAAAATTAAAATTTCATACAAATTTTGAACACTTCTTTAACATCCAAATTATCAAAACATTAAACAGGTGTCATGGTTAAAATTACTCCGTAATCAAGGCAGTTTAGATTTGGTGTCAATTGATTGATTGCCAATTGATTTGGTGTCAGATTCAGCTTCTGAATTAATATTAATGGTTATTATTTTGAAGTTTTACCATGGTGACTCCTTCCTGAAGGTACGCTGTAGGTGTTGGACTAAAAATAAATTTAAAATTATGAACTGAAATTTAAAAAAGAAAAGAAAAAGAAAAGAAAATGAGGGCCAAATAACCCCGGTGTAACCTTCAATAATTATATATTACTATCATAAACCGTCGTATATAATATTTCTTTCATACCACAAGTATTTTAGAAAACAAATCACCATTATAATTTTGCCAATTAATGTTGAATTTTAAGGTTTTTCTAGTCTACCCTGGAATGTGAATGTTTTGTTTTGCTGAATGTTTTTACTTTGTCCTTTTATAATCCTTTGCCGCTCCAATTGTTTCCGGCAGTTCGCATTAAGATGGTTTATATTTTATAATATGAACTATCTTTAATACCGGTATCCAAACAAAGAGACATGAGATTTTAAACTTGTATTATTTGTTTCGTTTTCATATATATTTACGTTATTTTTGAGGAAGATTAGAAAGTCGTAAATTTAAAATGAAAATACCTATCAGTGATTTTTTTTTTCTGCCTTAGGAAAAATTACTTTTTCTCTAGTCAACTGTTGTCTGCTTTTACAGATTTCAGAATTTTTCTACAAAATTCTTACTCTTCTGGAACCACTATGGATTAATAACAAGCACAAAAATTCTTGCGATCCTTATAAGTTATTAAAACTTTCCTAAGTACTTGTTACCATAATTTTCAACTTTAGTAATTTTTCGCTACTGAAAAATTTTAAAAGAAATTTTTCATAATATTTTTGTGACAGGTTTCATTGATTAAAGGGAAATGGCACCATTGAAGGTTTCATATAAAATCTTAATTAATACTTATAAATTAAACTGTATTAGGTTTGTTTAATAAAATCTATATTCAGGCAATAAGTATTATGGTTCTTGATATATAGTTTACAGATTTGAAATCTTTAAATTTCGCTTTCTCAGTTTACATTTTTTCAGGAATTTTTGATTTTCCAAATGCTAAAACTGGTACAGATACTTAAGAAAAGAATTAAAATAATTTTTTTGGATGTTTAATAGAACCTGCTTAAAAGAATTAGGGACGGGTTTCAAAATTTATTGATTAGTTTTCGATTTAATCCTTTAACGATCATTGGTTTCGCAGCGAAACCAAACATTGGACATCATTTAACAATTTTTATGCAGCAGATTTTTTTTTTATTACTCCCTTGTTTTAATCAGCTTTGAAACTCATGTTCCTTTTCTTTTCTGTAAATAGCAGCACTATTCCATAATACAACAAATATGCTTCAAAGGAAGCTAAATGCATAAGTCACTTGACGCTTCTTAGTGTGGGCGGGTGCGAATTGCTAGTTTAATGATGCACCCATGTCTAGTTTTTTTTCATTTAATGAAGAGTTGGACTATTATTTTCAACTGAAACAATTTTTAGGAGTTTTTGTAGTCGATAATGTTTACTTACAAAATGTTTTATTTATTAAATTACATATTATTTGAATTTAATAAGGTTAACTTATAGATGTTTCAATCCAAAAATTTCTCAAAAAAGAACAATGCTAATTTTTTATTTTTTAAATATTTATGATCAGATACGTGTCTAAAAGCAATTTTTAAAATTAATTTAGTAATTTTTAAAATAAATTAAGTAGTGAACGTTAAAGGATTAAAAAAATTAGAAAATGCATTCCTATATAAAATTATGGGGGGGGGGGAGTAAAAAAAACATGATTTTGATTATATTTTTATTTTTAATACTTTTCCTTTTAAAGATTTTGAAGAAAACTACTCCTAATTCTTTTGATTAGGTTCTATAAAATATCCTCCAAAAATATTAAGTTTTTTCTTAGATATCTGTAGAAATTTTAGCATTTTCAAATTGTAGCCTTCTATGTATCTGAATATTTTGCGTGGCCCTATAAATCCTAATGCTAATAATTATATACTACATAGAAAATATTTTTGTGTGCATATGAATAATAAATGTCAATTTCATTGTGATTTGAGCAAAATAAAGTTATTAAAATAAGATTTGTAGAAATACCTTTTATAGAATGCAATGTTTTGTAATTCTTTCGAATGTTCCTGTATACAAACCGATAGTGATATTTACTCAATTTTCAATCTTGCTGTAAATTTGAACAATATATATCAGTTTCAAGAAATTTTAGGAATATTTACGGGAGTCATTGTTCAGACAGTAGTACACATAGACAGATAGGTCAAACTCATAAACATTTATCAACTTTGTTGGATAGTGGTGAAAGTAGTATACTTCCCAAATTTTCACGTAATTGAGTTATATTCCTGAGATAAGAGAGGGCGGATGATATTCTTTGACCACATATGTTGTGCAATGTGTATCTCTAAATAAATGGCTAAGAGATTTTTGAGTCTGCTTGTCTGTGTGTTGACGCAAGTTGCCACCAGCTTTTCATACTTTAGTTAATTTTTAAAAATCTAATTGTCCAATCGATAAGTTAATTAAACTGACGGATTCAGAAAAAATACCCCTTTCATTTGGTACCTTATTTGTAACGAATATTTGATTCCATTTTTTTAAATTAATTAAAATGTGAAAATACTTAAGCTTTAAAAATGGACATTTAAATTTTTAATTGTCCTCCCCCCCCCCCCCCCCAAAAAAAAAAAAAAAAAAAAAATTTTTTTTTTTTTTTTTTTTTTTTTTCCAACGTAAAATATGCTTTCACGCAAAAAAAATATATATATATATTAAATATTAAATTTGCTCCTGCACATGAAAAATTGAAAATATAAAAATGGAGTAAATAATAATAATAATATACCTCAATTTTAGATTTTTTCCCCCCTTTTGTTTAAATAGTATGTTTTTGGCAAGGATGAATCGCACTTGGCGTGAAAGCTAATTCAGCATTACATGAAAGAGCTTTACTGATTGATAATCCTGGGTAATTTTTAAAATTTTGATGCTGAAATAGATCGGACATTTTTCGCTAAAGACTCCACTGTCGTAAAAGCCACTTTAAGCCAAGTAGCGCATAAAAAATATAAATAAATTATAAAATATTGAAAAACAGAAAAGAAAGAGAAGGAAAGGAAAGGAAAACGAAAAGAAAAGAAAAGAAAAATACTAATGACATAAATTATGTATTTTTGTCTAAAGTGATGATAAAAATTCAAAATTCGCCAAGGAGAGCTACATTAAGGCTGTACCATGATCGGGTTTACATATTTCATTATTTATTTTTCTATATACCAACTACTATTTAACTAACTCAGCTACAACTATTACCACAAAAATTAATTGTCTCATGCGAAAGACGTAGCCGATCATAGCGCATTGTAATATTATATATGGTGTGAAATTGTTGTCATTTTATGGTTGATCGAATAAATCAAATAAATATAGAAAATAACGTGAAAGAAAATATTATGTACACCACGTATAGTGTTGTTCATACGTAACTGAGATTCAAAAATAAAATGGCTACTTCAATTTTTTCGATACTATCCGTTTCGAAACTGTCATTTGATAAGCACCCAAATGGAAGCCCACTGGTAAGCTATTGTCAATAGGGACAGACACCCGAGAGTCTGCGTATGAGTGGATTGCTGCCGAAGACAGCGGGGAACCAAAGCGGGCTTTAAAGCAATTTCATGATATCTTTAAATTTTATTTTTGTTTGTAAAGCGATATAGAAAAGAGTTTCCTTTAAATATAGTGACCAGAGAAGCGAGAAAAGTCTTAATTGTTTCACTACCTTCATTGATTTCATGAATTAAAAAATGGTTTCGTTAACAAACTTTGATCTATTGGCACGCAGGCAGCATCAGACCGAGTTTGTACGTTTCGAGTTTGATTTTGTAATTTTTCCCGCATTTGGAATTTGGTTCGTTCGCGAACCGGGGCTTTGCTAATATCATATAAGTGGTAAATCTCTAGATCAAAGTTCGCAAACTGCTGGTCCGTAGAACACTAATAGTCCGCAAATTGGCCCGTAGGAATATATGGACATTATTTACATATTTCTGTTTTACCATAAATTTTTCTCAAAGTTTATATTAATTTTTATCTCAGAATTTTCTAAATTACTGATACTCACAAAGCTTAAAAAATTTCCATTGATTAAATAAGCTCACAATGATACAGATTTAATTAATTTAGTCATTTAAAAATGTATATATATATATATATATTATATATATATATATTGTGATTCATTACATTATCTATAATGTACTCATAGTTTTTTTAAGGGTTCAATTTAAGAGCCATTGCGTAGTAAATAAATTATTGTATTTTTATTTATTTTTTATTACTGTCTCAATTTTTTTTAAAAATGGAGCCAGAAATAGATAAACTGGTTATAAAAAGTAAAATCAAGTATAGCACTATAAATGCGTAAAGTTTAAGTAAGTGTAAAATAATTCATAATAATTAAGCTAACTTTTATTTATTTGTTTTATTTTATTTTATTTATTTATTTTTTTTTTTCATGCAATTAAAAAACTTTTAAGGAATTACATTAGTTTTAAAGTCTGAAAAAAATGCACATATTCTCTATATTTTCAACATAATAATAATAATTTTTAAAAAAAACCAGAATTTTGAATAAATAAAAGAAAAACATTTAAACAATATTTTATGAAATTTTTATTTAAAAAAAAAATAAAAAAATAAATAAAAATAATTAATTCAGTCGCTGGATTCTTGTTTCCAGAAACCCTACAAAAAAGTTATGAGCACGATTACTCAAAAACTAATACTATGTTTTTATTGAAATTTTGCACACTTATTCAAATTAGAATTGACTGGCACTTGAATGAAGGATTGAGAAAGAAAAAAAAAAAAAAGGAAATTTGAATTTTCAGCAAAGTTGTACCAAAAACAGCACGATTTTTGGTAAATTTTATTTTACGTCTAGCCTTGTAAAATTAGTTGTAATTGAGGAAAAGAAAAAAATCCTTCGCTCGATCACTAGTCAGATCTATTTTGATGAAGTGTGGAAAATATCACGTCCAACTTTTTTTTTTTGAAGGGTCTTCGGAAACCAGCATCCCTCTACTGAATTTTCCAAAATTTTTGATGAAAATTAAAAAAAAAACTTTTTAATGTTGTTTTTTTATAGGCTCAAAATGTTTTATAAAAAGTTTTATTTATTACAGTCGGTAACAAAAGTGTCCGAACACTAGCAAAAATTCCTATGTAAAAAAAGTGCACTTCATACTGTTTTGTTAAATAAATCTTTATCGAATCATGTTCTTAGACTGACTAAGAAGAGGATTCGACAAGGATTTATTTAACAAAACCGTATGAAGTGTACTTTTCTTACATAGGAATTTTTGCTAGTGTTCGGACACTTTTATTACCGACTGTAATTTAAGTAATAATAGATAAATAACGAGGCTTTTTTTAGCTTTCGAAACCCGTGTAACTCTTAAGCACAGTTAATGATTAAAAAAAAAATATGTTACATTTTTATATTAAAAGAAAGCTGTTGTAAAGTGTCATAATTAATATTCTTATTTCATGTTTCTAGTTCTGTTCATTTTTCAAGAGACATAGTTGTCCTTTTGATAAATCATATTATCCACATGACTTTAATGTATGAATTTAGAAGTCTAGATGTTTAGTAACCACTACTCTATATCTGCATTTATATAAATCTCTTCGAACCTCAATTTATATTAATATCATAAATAAAATTTGATGGCTTTTAGACACTTGTGGTGACATTATAGGTTATAGGCCTCTTAAATATCAGTTTTCTTAAACTGATATTTCAGAGGGCTAGTACATAGCCTCCTAAACTAGATGCCTGTCGCGTGGCTCGGAAACTTGGCAATAGTTCAAGCGGTAGACAGCGCCACCTGGTACAGATTGCGCGACTTTCTTATTCAATAGCCACCAAAAATTTTTAAAAGTGGGATTTGATATACATAAAAGGTGAATAGAATCGAAGAAACGACAATTATACATATCATATATCCCTTCTTAAAATTATTGGTAACAGTTGAATAAAAAAATCGCACAATCTGTACCAGATGGCGCTGTCTACCGTTTGAATTGTTGCCAAGTTTCCGAGTAACTCGACAGGCATCTAGTTTAGGAGGCTATGGCTAGTAAATGAGGTTCATTCGCATGGACCTTAAATAACAAAATTTTAAATTATTAAACTCTGCCTGAGTATGGCACCGTTTAAATTTTATGACCTTGTAGAAGTTAGTAATTCAAAATGCTATAACTTTTCATTCTGTAAAGCGTTTATTTACAGAATGCTTTACAGAATTACGCTTTACAGAATTTCTATAAAGCGTAAGTCATTTTCATCAATTATGAAAATGACTTGCTCTTTCGACCACACTGTTTTGAAGCCATTTTCCGACCCTAGATAAAATAACAATTTATTTCATAAGTAAACTTAGTTTTGTGATGCAACATATTGATATATTTTTAAAGCCCTATAGTTCAGCTTTTCATTTGTCTAGTCAAAATCTAAAAACATTATATGGTTTAGATTTTATATAGCTAAGAAGAGAAGTTCACATATATGTGGAGCTCAGGATTGAAGAGATTAAATAAAAACACGCCATTAAATAATTTTTCACATGAAAAAAAAAAAAGAAAAGGAAAGAAAGAAAAAAAAGAAATTTGAAGAAATAATGCGGCGTATTGTTTTATTTTATTATGATTTCAGTACTAACGTTATTTGCCATTATAATTAAATTAAAAGATTTCAGATGCCGATTTCTACACTTTAAGCAACATCTTCCTTACGACTCAGAAAAAAAAAGTAATAAAAAAAAATAGAAAGAAAGAAAAAAAGAATGATTGAATGAAGAGTTAAAATGATTTTTCCTTTCGTACGTTATGCAAGGATATATGCAGAACAAGATTTCCCATTTAGTTTTAAGATTCAAAGCTAGCTTTTTGAATTTAAAATGTTTGTAACATATATTTTGTACAAAAAATTCCACGGTTTCTATTTTTTTATTATTATTATTCAGATACTTACTTTACTTTTTGAAATTTATACCTTCTTCCATATCAGTGGCACTCATATTTCTGTCCGCCTATCAATCTTGTAAGAAAAGCTTTTGATATCTCTTTTTGTTTTCTCCCGAGATATTGAATTTTCTAACGGCACATGTGAGAGCCATTAACAGAAATCCTGACAAAAGAGATGAATTCAGTGTGGTAATAAATTTGTTCTGTAAAATTATACCCATAAACATTCAGAATGCATGTATAAAATTTCTAAATAATGACTAAGAATAACTGAAATCGATTCAGTCTTATTATTTAAATTGTTCAATGAAAAATCATATAAACTTCATAACATATATTTGTGAGATAACAGGGAAGAGTGGAGTCATTTTCCTTTGCCAGTAACTTGATACAATTAGTTTTCCTATATAATATTATAATATTCTGTATACAGGGTGATTCAAAACCCAATGTACAAACTTTTAAGGGAAGTAGTTCATATCATAAAAATTAAAAATTACATAGGACATCATTTATACCCTTTAAGAAGTGGATGTTTTTGGTTAAGATTTAACAGTAAAACCTGCTAATGGGCGTGGCTTTTGTATATTGCATTATTAACGAAATGTATTTAGATGTTAATGTTTACATAAAAAGAGGTACTATACAGAGTTCCCAACTTTTATAATTTATTCACGAGCATTTTTTAGCCCCGCCTTCTTTTCGCACCAGAAATTTTGTAGATTATTTCTCTTTAATATGTGACAACGATTAAACAAGAAGAAAATCATTTTTCAAAATTTCTGGTATGAAAAAGAGGCGGGGCTAAAAATGCTCATGAATAAATTATAAAAGATGGGAACTCTGGTGCTATATCAATATTACGTAGAATATAACGTTTCGTTAAAAATTCATTTTATAAAAGCCACGCCCATATGCGAGTTTTACTGTTGAAAAATAACTAAAAACATTCAGATTTTAAAGGCTTAAAATGTCATTTGCGGCCATGATTTCCAACTCAATTTTCAATCCTTATCATGTGTCCTACCTCCCCTAAACGTTTATACGGTTGTTTTTGAATCACCCTGTATATATTTTATCAATTCAAGTATTAATAATAATAATAATTATGATAACAGAAATATCTTCATTCAGTATGTATATCATTCTTATTATTAATCCGCACGTAACAAAACAATAGCTCGAATACCCACCCAGTGCTGCCAGATTTGAGGGAAATTTTTATTCAGCACCCACCGTTAAATTTTACTTGTGCCAGTAATCTAATTACATAGACGATTTCTGCAAAAGATGTTTCGAAACAATTAGCAAACCGTTTCAATTAAAATTTAGTGGTGGGTGTTAAATAAAAATTTCCCTCAATCTGGCAGCACTGTACCCACCTCCCCCATTCTCATCAGGACACTTTCAAGGACCAGAAATTTCTACTTTTTTTCCCACCTTATTTTTGTACAATAATCTCTACCCTACGTATTATTATAAAAATACAGTAAAGATTTTTGTATAAAAATAGTGGTAGCATATCCTAAAAAAGAGACTGAGACTTCGAGCTCTGTAATAAAACCCATATTGTAGATTAGACCTCTAACATTTAAAACATTAAGTATGTATTTGAATCTTAACATCAAATTTAAACATTCATACTCTGACTGAAACTTTCTTCTCCATTTAATTTTAAGTAATAAGTAAATCTCTGAAAAATGAAACATTAAAAATAGTGTTTTACTAATCTGAAGAAAAAGAAAAAAAATTTCATAAAATTGATAGGTTTGTCTGATTTATATTAGATTATTGCAATTTTAACTAATTTAACGTAATTATCGTCTTTTGTTAAAAATAAATATTTAACTCTTTAATGTACATTGGTTTCGCAACGAAACCAAACATTTGACATAATTTAAGAATTTTTATGCAGCAGTTGTTTTAACATTTCCCCCTTGTTTTAATCAGGTTTTAAACTTTTCTTCCTTTTCTGTCGGTAGATAACAGCATTATTCCAAAATTTAACAAATAATGCTTCAAAGGAAGCTAAATGCATAATTCACTTGAAGCTTCTTAGTGGGCGCGAGTCCGAATTGCTGGTTGGGTGATGCACTCATGTCTAATTTTTTTTCATTTAAGGGCCCGTTTCACTCACCGCCGCCGGAAGCCGAAGCTAATGTTATTCTAAGGGAAATTTTCCTTTACAAATAACTTATTAACTAATATATATTTTTAAATTCTGTTTTCACATTCTAAAAATTCCCAGCAGTTAAATTGACGGACCTTTTTTAAAAAATCATTTTTTTTTATTTTTTTTATTTTATTTTGAAGCTGCAAAATACGAATTTTCAATACGTGAAATTTTTTCATCGTGCAATTTTAAAATAAAATATTAAAAATTAAAAAAATACATTTTTAAAAAAGATCCGTCAATTTAACAGTTGGGAATTTTCTGAATGTGAAAACAGAATTTAAAAATATGTATTAGTTAATAAGTTATTTGTAAATAAAATTTCCCCGTAGAATAACTTTGGTTCCGTCTTCCGGCGACGGCAAGTGAAGAAGGCCGTTACTGAAGAGCTGGACTATTATTTTCACCTGAAACAACTTTTGCGAGTTTTTGTAGTCGATAATGTTTACTTACAAAGAGTTTTATTTATTAGATTAAATATTATTTGAATTTAATATATTGATGTTTCAAACCAAACATTTCTCAAAAAGTAAAAATGCTAATTTTTTATTTTTAAAATATTTATGATCAGCTATGTGTCTAAAAGCCATTTTTGAAATTAGTTTAGTAATTTTTAAAATAAATTAAGTAAGGACCGTTAAAGGGTTAAAAAGGAAATTTATTAAAAATGCATAATTTTTCTGTTAATCAATGTAATTTTCTTCTCGCATTGAATAGGGGAAAGGTGGAGAATATGGAATAGTCGGGTAAAATGGAATACTAGTATATCTTACATGTACGGATATGTAACGTATCGGAAGCTGATCAGACATCTTCAATGCGGGCATCAAATATGAACCGTAGTTCACCTTGTGTCAGTGAGGAGAGCAGTTTTTATATGTCATACAACTTTTTTGGTTTATTAAGATTCAAACTTTTTTTTTTTTTTTTTTTTTTTTTTTTTTAAGGACTGAGGACTATTAGTCTCAATATGGAATTTTTGCGGTGTCATTTTTCGATAGTTGGATATTTACCGAAATCTAAAATTTATCGAAAATATAATTGAATAATTTGAAAACGATGTTATAATTTGAAAAAAAATAATAATAATAGTCCTCCGTCCTAAACTAAATTCTGCTTTTCCCAGCATGTCATCAAAATCATTTTTTTTTTTTTTTTTTTGAAAGAAAAAGAAAAGAAAAGAAAATTAATAATAATCAGTATCGAAACAAATACTATCGAAAAAGTTTTTTTTTTTTTAATAATTTTGAATTAGGAAATAAAAATTGCGCGTGCAAAATGAAATAAAAATAAGTAAAAAAAAAAAATGAATATTTAATGATTTTTACATAAAACATGATTGCGTGCTATCTTAAAAAGTAGATGTAAAATTTAAAGTTTATGTGGTGCGTGTGGCATCTATAAAAAATGTTTTATGAAATAGAATAGAATAAAGAAAGCTACGATGTTCGTTGCATTTTGTTATATAATTTAAAATTTTGAATTTTATAGAGATAATATCTACCGTATGAATTATTTCTTATGTTAAAACTATAGGGAATTTTATTTATTTATTTATTTAGGTAAATATTACGAATTCTGTAATCTATTTTCGAAGCAGTAAAATAAGCGAAAATCTAGTGTCGTTTCCGGTAGTTGAGTTAAGTTAGTTAGTAGTCTGATTCCTATGATCTAATTTCTACCAACAGATAGTTGAGCTGGATTTATTCTCCAAGATGGAGATTCGAACGATATGGTTGGTTGGATGGGTTTCACGTCGCGCTAGTGCTGCGCAATGGGCAACTGAACGAAAGGGAATAACAACTATTCCATATTATTTGTAATTTTTGTAAAATTTGTATAATGATATTTTTTCCAATATCTCAAAATAAAATGTTTAGATTGCAATTATTCATGATATTCTGTAAAAATACTACCTTATTTCATGTTATCCTTTAAGGAAAAGGGTATTTTACATTTCCCTTCATAATTATTCCATATTATCCGCTTAGTCCATATTACCCAAAAATAACTTTTTTTTTTTTTTTTTTTTTTTTGTAACTATAAGTTTTGCGTATAAACTCTATTTTTGCGTATAAACATTAAAACCATAAACACGTTAACAACATTTGAAAGTTTTCAATGGTTGAATCCACAACGACCCAAAATTGTTCAGTTTATTATGGTGGTTTCAAATAAAAATGGTATTCCATATTACTTACTTTCCCCTACATGTAGTAAAATATTTTTTGTACGACAGGATTATTTCTTTCAATCTGCGATTTTGCGTTTTCTTTATTTGTAGTGTTCCACCTTGAATTTTATATTTCTTTGTATGTCATGAAAAAAAAAATTTAAATTAATATGCAAGCAATTTTTTTTTTTCACTATCCAAACATACATATGTAAGGAAAGTATTGTAATCATGTCAAAAATCCGAATTCGATATTTTGGTGTTTCTATACGTTTTAAGGTCCCGTGAGTCCGTTTTTACTATTTTTACAATGATATATGTATATATATATGTATGTATGTGTGTGTGTGAGTGAACACGCTAGCGTCTAAACGCTTTGTTCGTATGAGCTGTAAGTTGGTACGCATGTTGCAAGTCACCATAGCACGAACCCTGTTGATTTTGCTGAATCTGGCATTTATAGTTTTTTTTACAGGGACGCAAAGAAAATTTCTTTATCATTATGGCCTATGGGACCGAAATCTTAAAACTACGATAGCATCGAAACGCCTTATTCAATTGAGCAAAAAATTTATACACATATTTTAGGTCACAGTTACTCAATCTGTATAGATTTTGGAGAATTTGGCGCTTATAGTTTTTTTACAGGGACAGAAAGAAAAATTTTTTATCATTATGGCCTATGGGACAAAATTTTAAAAAGTGCAATAGCGTCTAAACGCCTTTTTAAACTGAGCAAATAATTTATACATATATTATAGGTAATAGTTTCATGAACGGCTTAGATTTTGGTGAATCTATTACTTATAGTTTTTTTACAGGGACACAAAGAATAATTTTTTATCATTATGGCCTGAGGGACCAAATTTAAAAAGTGCGATAGCGTCTAAACGCCTTGTTCAATTAAACAAAAACATTATACACATATTATAGGTCACAGTTTCATCTGCATAGGTTTTGGTGTTTCTATACGTTCTGAGGTCCCCTGAGTCCGTTTTCACTATTTTACAGTTTTACTTCTCGCACTTCTAGTTTGTTTACAGGGAAACAACAAATAATTCTGTATCATTATGGCCTATGGGGTGAAATTATTTAAAGTGCGATAGCATCTAAATGCCTTATCCGTTTGAATGGAAAATTTATATACGAGTTATAGGTCACTATCACACAAACTGTATAGATTTTTGTGAATCTAGCACTTTACGTGTTTTACAGGGTCACAAATAAAAATTGTTCATCATTCAGACCTATAGGCTCAAATTATTTAAAGTGCGACAACGACTAAACGCCTTATTCAAACGAACTGAAAATTTATATACATGTTATACGTCACCGTTACACGAACTTTATGAACTTTAGAGAATTTAGCAATTATGGTTCTTTTTACATGGACAAAATGCAAATTTCTTTACCATTGTGGCATATGGGCTTAATCTTTAAAGTGCAAAAGCGTTTAAATGCTTTATCCGATGAAGCTGAAAATTTATATAAATATTATAAGTCACTATTGCACTAACTATAAGCATTTTGGTGAATCCAGCATTTGTAGGTTTTTACTGGAACACAACAAAATATTCCTTATCATTATGATCTACGTGCTCGGTAAAATAGCGTTAAATTAAACATCGTCTACTATATAAAGAAAAATACTCAAACACCCTATTATAATTTTCTCTTTTGTTTATTTAACAATTCCTCTTACTTTACGGGTAGCACATCATGTGTATAGTTTTATTTCTCCCACTTTTAAGCCCAGAATTCGCGCTCCATTTATTATTTATTAAAGTTATTTTCTCAAAAATGTTCAAAACACAAAACCGAAATTTTACTTGGTTTGAAATCTTCACGTTTCAACATTAAAAACATTTACGTTAATTAAATTTATTTTATATTATTGAAATTTAGACGATTGCAGTTCTTAAAAAGGAATTTGAGAAGACTGATATTTCTTTTATTTCCCTTCTGTTTAAGTAGCCGACAGCTGCACAAAACTTGAGCACCGTATTTTAAAATATTGCAGAACTAAAGAGGTATGCGATGATAATAAATAATTGGCGATAACCTTCCCATAGTCTAAAATTGTCAGTAGGTAAATAATACCGGAGTGTGGCTTTTGTTGATCACTGCCACTCCTGAATAAATATCGAGTTTCGAGTTCCTAAAAGATGCGCCGTCTCGAATGGGTTAAACTAGTCCAGTTGTTTGTCGTCTTTGGTAGAGTTCCAGATATTCAATAAAATCATCCTTAATGTCTTGTAATTATCAATAAGCTGCGTAATATTTCTTACAAGGAAACGTTCTTAAGCTAAACTCACAGAATTCAAAGATAAAATTACAGGTGGTAGTAGATGGCTCAAAATATCTACGGTGAAAAAATTAGCTGCTTAATTGCAACGGAAAAGCGGTAAAAAAATAATGAAATTCAACATTTTAACGTCAAACGCAACCCTACTTGGCGAGGATGCAGAGAAAAACGCCAAGTTCTTAAGGAACTGCCCATGTGTGAATTATATTTTCTTAAAAAAGTCAGTTTTCAAGTATTCGAAGTCGCCAATTAATGCTAACTGGAAGATTCTGGTAACCCCGATTCACATTACAACATCATTCTACACCTTTCCTAATGGACTTAAGCAGCTAATTTTCAGAGTATGAATTTCCTATACGTTCTTCTAACACCTGTACCAATTTCACCGAATTCTATGAGTTTAGCTAAAGAACGTTTCCTTGTTAGTATAGAATTTAATGGAATCGGTGCGCAATCTCTCCTAAGTAGCAAATGCGCAAACTATCTCATTTCGATATTGCGCTACCTATTCAATAATTATCCGCATTTATAGAGATTTCTTGGTGTTCATACCTTAGTTTTGGGTAGTAGCTTATGATAAACCTTTAATTTAAAAATATTTTGTTCTACTACCATTCTATAGAAATTCATAGGAAGTGATATGAAAATTCAAGTATTTATTTTTGAAAACAACACAGAATAACCACGTTTTATATTAGACGATCGAAGTAAACAACATGCACTTTCAAGTCAGCACTCCATTACAGCTGTTATACAACTACGTAGAGTAGCAACGCTCTCTACTCATTCCTTTTGATCTTATATGTGCGTAATCTCTCCTACCGCGTCATCGGCCCGCCAGCGTACTAGCAATTCTGCGCTCAAAGCTGGTAGACGTGAAGTGCCGGGTTCGATCCCAGGTAGCGCTGGCCGGCCTGGCCGTTCGGAGTTTTCTGTGTTTTTTTTTCCGAAATTTGCGCAAATACGGGCTAGGAGCCCTTAAAAAGACCTCTACGGAAAAGACTCCCCCTCAGGCCTAGGACCCTAATACAGTCAGTAGGCTTTATTCCCAAACACCAACACACTAACACCTACCACGTGATCTCTGCCAGCTTTACCTCAAGTAAAAAAGTAAATAACTTTCTTTTTACGTCGAAAAAAAAATAAACGTACATTTTTTATTTTTTTTTTAACAATTAAAATAAAATTGAGAAAAATCGTTCTAAAGAAATGGTACAGCTACAGGTTCATTGACCAAATTTTAAATTTGGCATCGCAATAGCCCGGACATTTCTCGCCAAGATGTTTTCTTACACAATTGCAATAGCCATTTTAATTCCTCGCCAAAATGATAACAAAAATATAAAAACCGCCAAGGGGCTTCTAAGCTAAAGCTATATCAAAGTAGTTTTAAGAAATGAATATAGTAAACAATGCTAGGGGATGAAATACAGTTACTGCATGCCTTTATATGAAAGAATAGATTAAAATAGTCCTTTCATACTAAATTAAATTCTACTTACAAAGAATGCAAGCATAATTTATATATATATATATATATATATATATATATATATCATTAATTGCTTTCTCAAAAGTTTGCTTCCCAAAATGTTTAGCTTAGAACGCCGTCATAATAATAAAGAACTCTCACACTTAAAAACGTTTTTAAAAGTAAACAATAAAGTTATTAATCATCACTGTCAAAGAAAAATAACTATTTTTTCTAGTCACAATAGTAACATTTTATCTTCACGTTTAGTTTAACAATATAAGAAAAGACTTTAAAAGTATCTTTAAAAATTTAATCTACAAATCATATTTAAAGTGTTTCCTTTTATTACTATTTAATTATCTAATTTATACTCAACATTAACAGCTATGACTATTCTTACATAATGAATTCAAATTTCTATCTATTTAAAGAACCAGAAATAGCAATGATAAGTATAATCCAGTTAGAAAAATAATATGTTAATACTGAAATTCTTTGAAATAATTTAAAATTTTACTCATAAAAAGGATGGTTTCCTCTACAAAGTTTATTCCACAGTTCTTAATATAATTTTGTTAGTGAAATTTTCTATAAAATATGAATAAATTCTGATATAAATTTTATTGTGTAGATTTCTTCTTGTCTGTGTTTTCGCCTTTTATGTTTTTGGCGCCATAATATTCAAGATAAAATGTGATATTTACAAATACACTATCCACCCACTTTAGTGTTTCACATAAAAGATTCATCCATGCAAAGCACAGCAGTTACTGAAAAATCGGAATTTTCATGGAAATTGGGCTCTAAAGTGATAACTATTCCCATCTCTTCCAAATCGTTAAAGCTAATGGCGCCGCTTGTATTTGAAAAGCCACTATTTAAGGCGATTGGTTTCATTTTTTAAACTTTAATAGAGAACCTTTATTTGTTTTAAAACTAACTTTGCATTTGCATAGCACTGCTGTTTATTAAACTGTCGCGATAAATTCGCACATTTAATGATTACAATGGTAGTTTTCTATCCAGTAAATTTATTGTCTGACTAAAAATTTAATTGAAACTTTTCCCAGAATTGTTGAAATAATGTACTTTTGGTATATAAGTCTGGTTGTGAGGCTTTGTTTTCAGCATGAAGAGTAGTTTGGAGAAAATATATTAGTTACACAAATAGTTATAATAAAAAAAATTCTATAAAATTAGCAATCGTAACAGTAAACGCGATGGAAAATCGGGAAACGTTAGAAAATTAGGCCATAATAAAGATTTAGTAAGTATATTAGAATTCTCAGTATAAGATTTAAATTATCATGTATCATTTTTTGTAAATCAGACTCTGAAAGTTTATTTTGTTAAAAACGCTTTCAAAAGTAGTTGCTTTTTTTCGAAAACAATAATAGCACCCCTCCTTGCATGAAATTAAACATTTTCTCTAATAAGTAATTAAGTAAATAAAAAAATATTTGAAAACTGTATAATTGAACTATGTTATCTAGAAAAAATGTCGTAAAATATAGTGTACACAGAAGTATTTTCATTTAATGTTTTTTCCTATCTTATTATGTTATTTTTTTTCTTCTGGTTTGAAATATATAAGTTTAATTAAAATCATTTTTATAAGGATTTTCTGTAAATGAAATAAAATAAATGTATTTAATTGTAGATTTATAATAATAATAATACATTTTTACAAAAGAAAAAAAGAAAAAAAAACAGGGAATTCTAAATTTGTTTCAAATAAAAGAAGATGACATAAGCTCATAAATCTGTAATGTTTTATGATTTATTTATTTTGTGTGTGTGTGTGTGTATGTGTCTGTCTGTCTGTCTATGAATGATTAAAGAAACTGATAATTATTACCGATCATTAAGAGCATTTATCAAGAATTCCTTTTCATACCTGATCCACTTGCCTTTAGCCAGTTAAACAAATAGAATACTCAAGTATAACATAATTTGTTATTAACTTACAAAATATTAATACATATAATAAATAAAATAATACAGATTGAATGATCCTTTTTCTCATTACAAGACAATCATGTCTGATGTTGGTGAAGAGACCCCTAACACTGAATATGGTGATGTAGAGGTACTGCTGTAGGAAGTGGACAGCGATTTCGAGCCTCCAACCACCAGATCCAGATCAAAGGTACCACAGGTTTTCTTCAATAGGAAAGAAAACTTTAGGACGTACACTTCCATCAAAGAAATAGCCAATGAAGCCATCGATATCATAATGAAGGTTAAGAACAATAAAATCACCCCAGCTCCACTAATTCAAAAAAGCTTTCCAACAAATAAAGGCACTAGACAACAACAGACCATCAAACACCCTGTCAACCTCTTCTGTCACGCAAGTCCAACAAGCACCCCATACCACGGATGGAGCCACACAAGACACATCTCCCTGCAAGATCTCCGCACACTGATAACAGACAACATTGCTGGATTAGACCAAAAATTAACAGAAATTAAAACTCTACAGGAAAGAATAAATGAAAGAATCCTGCAGGAAAATGCCGTTGACAGAAATTCAAGCTCTTTCCAAGAACCACCTTCACATCTGGATCCCGACAGAATATCACCCAGTTTCTCACGGGTAGCAGCCAACTGCACCAACAATCAACGCCCTATTGAAGCACAACCAACCGAAAATAGAAACTTGTCCACAAATCAAACATTCAAAACCTTCCAAATAGCCCTAAATACGTACCAAGCTTTCAAGAAAATAGCTTACATAACAACAACCAACTCCACAAAATCAGGCTCTCAAATCATGAACTACATCAAAAACTACAATATCTCAACGTCGGCGAAAATCATCAAAACAATAATATACCGAAGACCAGTCGATGTCCATTGCCCTACAGAACAGGACGCACAACAACTAATGAAAGACTTGAAAGCGATAGATGAAATTAATGAACATCTCATAATCAAGAGCAAGCCAAACCCAAAACATCGGTTCCTAGTGATAGGCCTCCCAAAAGAGATTGAGGAACACCAACTACTTAAATACCTAACTAAACACTGTGGCATAAAAATAGAAGAAGATGACCTTCTTCTATTTCCTCCTATTCTGACCTTCTTCGAAGAGCCATCGATACAATGAACTACAAAATTGGGTGATCCAGGCTCCGGCCCCCCCTAGTAGAAGCTTTCATTAACTCAGGGGCAATTCAAATAGGTCTACTTTGCATTCCAATAAGACCCCCTAACACAAGTTCCTAAGTGCTCGAACTGCCAAAGTTTCGAACACTCAACAGCAGTTTGTTCAAGTAACACCCTTTGCTCACACTGCTCGGGCAACCATAAAAATGACAAATGTGACCTGCGGCCAAACTGCATTAATTGCCAGAGGGAAAGCATGAGCAGATTAAGAAACGACAGGCCCCCACCATTACGGTCAAATCATCCAGCCTACTCTAAGACATGTCCAGTGTACGTAGAAAAGTACAGGCAGCGAAGAGAGGAGCTCGATCAAAGGTTCCCCCTGTCTACAAACAACCCACCTAGACTTTCCAGAAAGGATTCAGTCTTTAAAAAGAACCATGATCTTCAATCTTCATCCAGGCCCGGCAGCAACAGACGACAAAATCCATCCTCATCAAGATCTCGACAAGCCCAACAACAGCGCTCTCGCCCAAGAAGTGATAACAGAGAAGAGACCACCAGCCAAAGTAGAGGCAGAACAGCCAACTCAAACTCCCGTCCGAACAACAACAGAGAACAGAATCAGTAAAGTTACAGCGAATTCACCCTTGAAGCAGACTTCCAGTACAATGGTCAAGAAGGCAGCCGAGAACCAGATCCAGCTTGGCCAACGCTGCCTTTACAAATGTTTCCCTTCTCACAGATGCAACAACCTGGTTCAGGCAACATGCCGCAGTTACTTATGGATTTCATGAGATAACAAGCCTTTTCCTCCTCCAGTCAAGCCACCTATCCTAGAGCCAGTAGGTAAGTAGTACTTCTACGCCTCTTTCTCAGGTTTAACCAATAACTCCCAGTAAAATGCTCTCTTTAAATGAAGAAAGATTGCTTTCCTCACCCGCCCCCCATGATGCAGCGTCCTCCTCAAAATCTAAATCAAAATCAAAAGAAAAAACATCTTTCAATAACCTTAGTTTCCAGCAGATCAACCTCAACAACTGTAAGGCGGCTAACTCGGCAGCTCAGAAGTACATGGAGAAAAACTCCATAGACATTTTGCTGCTGCAGGATGCGTACTGCACTGTTGAGGATGATCTGCACGGATTCCCGTCCTCTTGGCCAAGTTTCAGCTATAATCAACACTCAGCCCACATTGTCATCAATACACGAAACCTTAACTTTATCCATTTATTCACAGGGGAGAATTGCGACTTCCTCACGTTTACCACGAATGAAGGTGAGCTGAGGTTTGGCAGTGCTTACGCTGCCCCGTCTGCAGATTTTGAGGACTGCATGCAAGAGAGGCAGCACATTATTTCACAAAAAACACTCTTTCTATGTGGCTGCGACCTAAACGCTAACTCCCCGCTTTGGTGTTCTCCAAGCGAGGACGCGAGGGGTAGCAGCCTCATAGAATTCATAGCCTCGAATAATCTCAGCATAGCAAACATTGAAAATTCACAACCAACATTCCGGAGAAACAATGCGAGAGGCTGGCCAGACTTCACAATCGTAAATCCTAAGACCTTCGCCAAAATTAACGACTGGTAAGTCCTCGACATACACAACAATTCAGACCACAATTACATCACATATTCAATCACCACTATTCCCACGATTACACTGTCCAAGAGATTCGCCACGAAAAATGGCAACTTTAAGCAATTTTGCAAAATTCTTCAAGAATCCGCCTCACACCTAGAACAACATATAACAACGGTAACCAACACAAATCAACTCGAACAATTCACAGTCAACTTAATCAACACAATCCACTCAGCTACCTCCTCGACATTTAAACTCAAGAAATCGGGTCGGCGGTTCACCTTCAACTTCTGGTTTCCCCCAACTCAGATCCATGCGAAACAAGCTTACAGCCCTCAGGAGACAACAAAAATACGTTACTCCAGAATCCATCCCCCTTCACAAACAGAAAATAAAACAACTCTCGGCTGAATTCAAAAAACAAATTAACACGGCTAAAAACACCGCATGGAGCAAGTTCTGTTCAACACAAACAAACGTTTTCGGCACAGCTCGAAAATTTTACAGCAATAAGTTTTTTACACCCACTGAGCTGAAATTGGAACGTCCTCCAGCCCAGCCCTCCAAACGTAACAACCTAGAGCACCTTACTGGAACTTTATTCCCAACAAGTAAACACGCAAACTTCAACGCACCAACCTTCTCGTCTCCCTTGGATGACCCATTCACGGAGGCAGAAGTCAAAGCCATTCTGTATAGTTTTAATGTTAACAAAGCTCCTGGTCCAGATCATATAGATTTCAAAATTCTTAGACATACCCATTACACAATCCCTCACGTTTTATACAGCTGGACCAACTCATGCCTTAACTTGGAGTACTTTCCGGAGACCTTAAGAAAGGGAAAAGTGGTGTATTTCCTAAAGCAAGGGAAGCTTCCCTCTGAACCATCCTCGTACAGACCGATCTACCTCCTACCTATCCCTTGCAAATTATTAGAAAAACTAATAGTAACTCGACTAAATTACCATCTCGAATCTAACAACCTTCTTCATCCTAATCAGTACGGGTTCATAGAGGGCAGATCCTGCGAACATGCTTTGCAACATATTAAAAGCTCCTGCGCCGTAAACTCAGAGTTAAGAAAATACACCACTTTGGTCTCCCTAGATATTAAAGGAGCGTTCGACAACATTGAATGGCCACACATTCTACACACATTACAAAAACTTAACTACCCGAGAAATATCGCGGGGTCATCAGCTCGTACCTCTCTAAGAGAAAGATCCAGGTCAACTGGGTGATGGCTCCGAAGAACTGCCTCAGACAAAGGGCTGCCCTCAGGGTTCCTGCCTGGGTCCGGTTCTGTGCAATCTAATAGCAAATGATATCTTAACAAGAATGAATACAGAAGGATATGACACATGTGCTTACGCTGATGACTTCTCGCTAATTCTCTCAGGAAGGGTGAAGACTGACCTGGAGAACCAAGCCAAGGGCGCACTTTCCCTCTTCAGTAATATTCTCAACGAACTCGACCTAACTTTATCTACCTCAAAAACACAAGCTCTGACCTTCGCGTTCCCCAAAGCTCTCAAACGGTCTCCTGTGATGAAGATCAACGGCGTCAGTGTTCGCCACGTCCAAAACCTCAAAATCTTAGGCATAACCGTCGACAGGAACCTCAACTGGACGGCTCATATAAACGACCTAATACTGAAAACTATGTCCCACTACCATAACGCCACAAAAATGGTAGGAAAGAGGTGGGGAATTTCTACCTCTTTCCTCAAAATATGGTACTATTCCATCATAGACAAGATCTTGACATATGGCACGGGCGTCTGGGGAGGTCGCCTGTTGGCGGCAAACAAAACCAAACTCGACTCAGTACAAAGACCTTTCATCGTACAAATAACCCAAGGTTATAAAACAATCTCCACTGACGCCCTGACCGTTGTCACAGGAATTCCTCAGGCCCACCTACAACTTCAATACTGCAATCAAAAAACTAATATTCTTCAATTAAATAATACTCAGCTTGCAAACTCTCTTTTCCCTAATCTAAAAATACAATCCCTTACAAACAGCTGGAATATCCATCCGGCAAAGGATGTTGCATGTTCTCTCACCAACTGTAACATTAATAGCTTTTCACCCCTAGCTCCTGTGGCGATCTTCACAGATGGCTCCAAGACTGAACACGGAGTAGCAGCTGCACTCTGTGTCCTTAACAACAATGAAACTATTTTCCAGTGGTCCTGCAGGCTCGAAAACCACAATTCAGTCTTTCAGGCGGAATTATTTGCCATCCTTAAGGCTGTCGAATGGGCTGAGGAAAATGCTCACTCTTACCCAGGTATTAACATCTTTAGCGACAGCCTTTCGGCCCTGCAAGCCACTGCCCGCTATAGGAGCATGCACCCCATAGTATTGAAAATTAAACTTAAACTCTATAACCTGAAATCCTTCATCTCCCTGGCACACGTTTCTGCCCAAAGGGGTGTCGTCGGGAACGAAATGGCAGATCATTTAGCAAAAACTGCCACAGAACATGCAACGATTGATTTTTACTTACCCGCCCCCCTTCCTATGTCAAGGACAAATTAAAACAAAATTGGCAATCTTTATGGGATAACTCCATCAAAGGCAGATATACTTATAACCTGATCCGAAATCCCACTTCAAACACTTGGACCCTTACTCCCCCTATCACGGCCTTTCTCACGGGTCATGGCACATTTCAAGCATACCTTTATAGGTTCCACCGACGACGCTCACCCCTGTGCCCTTGTGGTGAGGAAGGCACTGCTTCCCATTACTACTTCAACTGTCCCCTTACCTCCAGTTTTCACCTACGAAACCCATCCCCAAGACCAGTAAACTGGTTAGTTAATATCCTCACCAGACCCTCCCTAATTCAAAAACTAAATAAAATCTACTCACTTTTAGAAGATATTACTAATTTAACAGATTAACATTCCAAGCTTCTTCCTACTGGCTCAGGTTGCAACCTACAATTGTCATCATCCCAAGCCACTCAGTTCTGCAGCACGACTCCAAACTAGTAGAGCAACGTTACCAAATTAACCACTGTTGCCCCTTGTCGCGTGGGGCGAAAGCCCGGTAACAATATGCAAATGTAAAAAAGACTTTTATCAATGCTCCTAAACCAACTCAAAGACTAAAATGAATGAACTGAAATAGTTAATTATGGACTCAGCTAATGAAATCATAGATTAAAATTCTCATTGCAAAGACTTAACAAAGGTTTATTCCTTATGCTATTGCCTAGCACAGTCAGGTTCGTTTCACACAAAAGCCGGATCGTAGAATCGTTGAAAAAATAAAGTAGAAGTCTTTACTTCGAAATAATCAGGATACACATCATTTTAGTACTGTGATTTATTAATGCAGCAATATAATATTCAGGTTTCAGTCACCAATAACTTTACATTTCATTCCTATATTCGTAAGGAGATACACATATTCTATCCCCATCAACTAGACAGAGATGAAGGAGGACCCCAAAAATTTACGTCTACTTAGGACTTGATCAAAAGCGAAAAGATACACTAAATCTGCTAGCCACAGATAGCTTAAAATCACAACCCCGGAGATTGGCATCTTTGAAATGCAGCCAAAAGAATGCCAAACTGTTTCTTTGTTCTTCTAAGATATTCATACTAAATTTTGAATATAAAAAGTTCGTTACAAATATTAAATCGATTTGACATTGAGAAGCCATGCCAAATGACCTTCAACTCTCAATGAACAAAGACGGCGACGCCCAGACTATCGAACAACCCTATAAATCTATTTTTAGAATTATAATGACCCTCTTGAAATAATAATAGGTTTTTTTAACATAAACATACAAGGGTAATAAACATGAAATCAAATGCTTGTTTTATTTTATTAATAGCTGTATATAGTAGAAATATGTTGATAACGGCTTTTTAAATTACCCTCTGAAAATAAATAATTATGGCTAAATTGATTTAATCCATCCGGGGAAAATGTATAAACATACTATTTTTCAAAAACCCTGATATAAAAATTGCTTATTTTATTCGTAGATCAATGTGTTTGTAACAATAGAAGAACAAAGAAATGAAAATTTTGATTTAAAAATAAAACGGGAAATTCTCTATAATTAATTACTTGAATTAGATAAATTTAAAAAGATTTATTTTATATAATCTATATTAATCCCTCCTTTTGTTATATATTAAATTTGGATAAATAAATAGGCTTTTAAAGGACATATGTGTGAGAACACTCACACATATATCTCCCCTTCGACTAGTAAAAAAAAAAATAACTCCTCCTCGCCTCCTGTATAGAAATGCATATACAAACAATAATATTCAAAAGCACTTACCAAAGACGCACACTTAAAAAAAATGATATTACATCATAAGTAAAAATTATATGAATGCTTAATATTGAACAAACAAAATATATATGAAATATAAACACTAATTCAAAAATACAAAACACATATTTCAAAAGTATCAGTATAACCAAAAACTTTAAGAGAAACACCTTGTCATGACAGGCGCAAAAATGTGGCTTCTATAAATAATTTCAATTGCAGTTCAATATAGTTTATAGTCTTTTTTTTATATGCCACCAAAAATTTCAGCTGAAATGTTTTTTTATGAAAGAGTCTATTTTTGATGAACAGAGCAAATAATGCTACATCAACATTTACTAACGTTAGATTTTTACATTCCAAAATATTAAATTTTCACACTAATATGTATAGTGAAATAGAGAAAAAAAAATAATATAAATTACACATATGCATATACATTGTTGTAATACTAAAGGTTCCAACATATTATTGTAATATTTATTTGTCTAACACCTTGGTTACACATATTGGTCAACGTTAAACAAAACTATGTACAAAAAAAAAAAAAATAAAAGTAAAGAACAGAAAAGTTTTCGTGTATACCACACAGGAAAGATTTTAAAAAGGACGCCATTGGCAGTCAAAAAAATAATCTTCCCTTAATCCTTACAAAAAGTAAGTGTAATGATGTTAACTTAAGGCTAACATCCTAGCGGGACAGGGCGTGTTGAAAGACCTGCACTGTTAGGCACAGGCCTCCGTCCCCCAGCAGAATCCACAGACCCCTGTAGGGACACTTTACGAAACCGATTAATTAAGTGTCATAAATGTTGAAAAATTAATGTCAACAATAATATAGATTCTCATCACATATCCAATGTTGCTCTCCCGGGAGAAATTTTTGAACGAGACAACATATATCTAGGATAGGGTAATAAATAAGTAAAAGAAAACAAATTGACAAAATTTTGAGTGATGAGAGGGAGTGCCAAAATAATAAAAATTTAGATTGGATATTGAACAAACCAAACACATGTTGTACACCAAAAATCAATTGGAAACTTATAAAATTTAGCTGTATGTATGTTGTTAGTACTATTATCATTAATAATTAATTTCCTATGAACTTAGTCTGTATTCCAATGAAATATCTCTATTAAATATATTTCAATTATCTTACTTTTGTTTAACCTTCACCCAATAAAAATAGATATAGTACACATTAAATAAAAAAAATAACACCTTGATTACTAATTTAGAAATTCAAAATATGATCTACAAGCATTTATGTTATCATTAGAATCATTTTTTTTTTTTTTTAGATGCATCTTATTTATAAATATTATATATATTCAACAACACTGCAATGCAAGAAATAGTCTTTACATCAAAAGAAAAATATAAAAAAACAGTGGACCAGCCATCTAAAAATAAAAATAATAAAATAAATAAAGACGAGTTCCTGCACAGCAAACAAATACACTCCCTTGGCCATTGGAAAATGCATTTGTGAAGCAAAATATATTCAAACTTTTTTTGTGAAAAAAAATTAATTGCGATTTCTTAAGTTATAAGGATGTGTAGAATTATTGCCAATATTATGTGTTACATTGGAGTTGGGTTCAGTAAACAAATAATTACGTCGAGGCGGAGCAATAAGGAGTCTATCAATATGGACTCTGAAAGCTTTATTATCAGGTGCATGTAATCTCTTAATGGAAAAGGAAACTGGCGAGTGTTTTTGTACAACAATAAATGGCCCAGAATACTTGGGTTTAAATTTATCTATTGATTTCAAGTATACAACATCATGAACAGCAACAGGCCTCAGTTTTGCACGCTTTTGAAAATTTTGATATCTTTTGTCTTGACTTTCTTTAATGTTAGAATATGCTTTGCTATAGATGTTATCTAAGTCGTGTAATAATTTATATATGTCTACATTTTTATCCAAAAATGGCTGATTTATAAATTGGTCAAATGTATCAAATATTAAAGACAGTTCCCTACCAAAATGCAGTAGGTTAGGTGAAAACAATGTGGATGAATGTGTTGAACCATTGTAAAGTGATTTATGTATAGCTAGTGAATTTTCAAAAGAATGTCCCTCAGAAATTAAAGTGTTAATTGAGTACTTTATAGATTTATTTAACCTCTCAGAAATAGAGTTACTTTGAGGATGAGCAACAGATGAATGTAAAATTTTTATGCCAAGTTTATCATTAAAAATATTATAAATAGTTGATGTAAACTGTTTGCCTAAATCCGATAATATTACTGATGGTCTACCAAATGTTGTAATGTAATTAAATAAACATTTAACTATTTTTGATGAAGAAGTGTCTTTTAATTGAAATAATTCAATGTGTCGCGAAAAATGGTCAATCACAGTTAAAACTGAATGTCCATCTATAAAAGGACCAACCAAGTCGACACTAATAGTATGCCCTGGATGTGTTGGAGTATAGGTGGGTTGTAAAGGAGCTGGTGGTGTGTTATGATGTTTATTTTGTAAACATAAAGTACACGAAGCAACAAAATTTAAAGTGTCTGTGTACATACCTTTCCAATAATATCTATTTGATAAAAATTCGTATGTTTTTGTTAACCCAAAGTGAGAAAGGTGTGAAATGGTTAAAACTTTAGATTTTAAAGAATGTGGTACAACAATGAGATATGAAAAAGTATTATTATGCAAATTTTGTTTCTTGTACATTAAAACTTTAGAATCTGGATGGATAAAAAAATTATCATTATTTTTTGAAAAACCTTTTCTCAAAATTTGTCTGTAAATAATTGACAATTTTGGATCATTCTTTTGCTCAGATATAAATGTATTATTTGAAATTTCCAAAAGGGAATCTTTATTTTGAGTATTACCAGAAACTAGAAAATTGTTGAATTGATTTTGTAGTACAGACTGAGTAGAAGTGGAAATTTGATTAATTGAATGTGTGTCATCTTGTACGATAGGAAGAGGTTGAGAACTGAATATTAATTCTGGGTTTGTTTTTAAATTTTGTCGATTATTTGAGAAGTCTGATCTTGATAAATAATCCGCTAAAACCTTTGTAGTGCCAGGAATATGTTCAAATTCAAATGAGTATTCTGATAACTCTAACAGCCATTTAGTAGTTAAATCAGCAGGACTATTTGTTTTTCTATATGTTTTTAAAGGAGCACTGTCAGACAAAATGATAAACTTTCTATTGTATAAGTAATATTTGAAAGCAATTACAGATTTATAAATGGCCATTAATTCAAGTTTGATAGCCGGATATCTTTTTTCCGACGGTTTAAGTGATTTAGAGAAAAAGGCGACAGGTAATAATTGATTGTCATATTTCTGCATCAAAACTCCTGCGATAGAAATATTTGATGCATCAGTGTTGAGAAAGAAAGTCTTGTTCCAATCCGGTAATCTTACCATAGGTGAATTTAAAAATATATCTTGAAATTTCTTAAAAATATCCTGATGATGTTTATTCCAAACGAATTTTGTTTTCGGTTTAGTCAATTCAATAAGTGGTTGAATTAATTTAGAAAAATTATGAATAAGAGACTTATAAAAGGTTACAACTCCTATAAAGCGTTTTAATTGTCTTTTTGTTGTAGGTGTAGGGAAAGAGTTTATTTTAATGATATTTGACTCAATTGGAGAAATTGAATTATTCTCTATGTGAAATCCCAAATAATTTACAGCACTCTTATGAAATGTACATTTACTAGGAGCTAAGGTTAAATTATATTTAATTAAAATCCTAAGAATTCTTTCAAGTTTGACACATGTCTCTTCAAAACTATTTGCACCAAATATTAAATCATCCTGATACGCGTAAATTCCATCTATATTAATTTCATCAATTAAAGAATCCATGAGTGCTTGATACTGAGAAGCCGCGTTTTTAAGACCAAAACATAGTCTTTTAAATTTGAAACTGCCAAACATTGATGTGAAAGTAATTTTATCTTGTAAATGTTCCGGTAAATCAATTTGATGATACGCCTGTTGGAAATCAAGACAAGTGAAAAATTTATACGCAGATAGATCAGCATTATATTTTGAATTTTAGGTAACGGATAAGAAGAACCTTGAATAATAGAATTTAACATTCTTAAATCTAACGCGAGGCGAAATTTCTGTTTACTATATCCATCTTGTTTTTTTTTTTACTAATAAAATTGGGCAAGCCCATTCTGAACAGTTTCGCTCAATAATCCCAGCCTCTACCAATTGGTTAATTTGATCTCTAGCTTCCTGTTGTAAAGCCTGAGGAATGGGAAAGGGCAAAGTCTTAATTGGATAGTCACTTAAAAATTTTAAATCTGGTACTACCTTGTCAGTATGTCCAAGGGTTTTCATATTTTTAGAAAATGCTGCGAAATTACTTAATAAAATTTGTTTTAATTTTGTTGCATGAGTCCCATTGAGATCTTTAACATCAAAGTCCGTGGGTGTTAAATCTTGTTTTCTCATCTTTAATACATCACTAGAAGGTTGAATATAATTAATAAATTGTGAATCCTCTGAAATTTCAACATTATCATTTTGTCTTGAACCATAGTCTATAATTTGTTCGATTTCTTTAATTGTACCAATATTTGAATGTTTGTTTACATGCATACTTCTATTAGTGTTATTCTTAACATATAACTGAAATTTTACTCTATCATATTTACTATTACAATTTTGTTTCTGAGAATGATCAATATCAACTATTGAATCCAAAAAAATTAATTTGGAAGAACTCTTTTTACTCTGAAATAAATAATCACCCGAAGAAACTTTGGGACAATAAACCGTAATAGAAGATTCTTTTTTGGGTTGTAAAATAAGTTTTTGTCCCGTTTTTACTGAAAGTTTCTTACATTGAGTATGCATATTAAGATTTTCTTCATGGTCGCTATATGTGTTTGTTATGGGAATACTCAGATCTTTAATTTTTAACAAGGACCTCTGCATATCTAATATTACATGATATTGTTGAATAAAATCATAACCCAAAATAACCCTAAATGCAGAACCTTCAGGAATATCTACTATGAAGAATTTTTGTGAAAAAAATTGATTTTGAATTTTGAAAGTGGTTTGTATACAAGATGAAAACTGTACATTCGAGTTCACGGTTTTGATTGTCACATGGGAAGATAAATGCTTATATTTCAAACTATGTTTTAATTTATTAAATGTACTTTCAGCTAACAGACTAACAGAACTACCAGTGTCAAGAAGTGTGTTTATCTTTTGTTTATCTAGCAAAATTTTAATAAGAGGTAACTTTGGAGAATTTACATGGACATTAAAAATGTTCTCCTTTTTATCGTTATTTGTTTGAGTACATTTAGAATCAGAAATTTTCAAGATTTGTTGTGTCTGAGACGCAGTAGAATTCACCAATCTGTCACTAGATAATTTGGGTAGATTAACGTTATTATCAATGTCCAGAGAAAAATTTTGTGCTGATGCTCTATTCACTTCCTGAGATGTACTTGCATCAGCTAAACTACATCTCTGCGCTCGTTTAAATTACTTGCATTTTTACTATAATTATTTCTGTCATAATTTTTACCCCTAGTCTGATTTCTTTGCCATCTAAAGCACCTAGTAGCAACATGTCCTCTTTTACTGCACAACTGGCAAATAGGAGAAGAATGATATCTGTTCTTATTTTGATTACCCCTGAAATTTTGTTTACCCCTGAAATTTTGATTTCTACTTTTATAATTATATCTTAATTCACTTTGTCTATTATAGTTTCTTTGCCTATCTTGCACTGGGGATTCGTGTGTATGATTAACCTCATCAGATTTATGAGCGAATGACAGATTATTCATTCTATCTGTCAGTTCGACTAACTTTTCAGATAGTGTATTTATGACTGGGTTATTTAAACTTAATTGTAATAATGTTTCATTAACATTAATATCTTGTAATTTCTGTGCTCGGTTGACCGCTTGTTGATACTCAGAGATTCCCTCTTCTTGAATCTTAACTCTGATATTTGAGGGAATGGTTGAAATGAATTTAGTAAATTTAATGGAATTTAAAGCATTAGCATCATTAATCTGAGAATATACTACATCGGCTAAAATATTTAGCCTGTGGGAAAAATTTCTAATAGACTCTTGTGGTAAGAGTATTAAATTGTTAAATTCCACAAGAGCCTGAGTACTGCTCATTGGAGCAAAAAAATTTTTGAATTCATCCTTGATAAATTTTAAATCTGTGGATTTATATAATAAGGGGGATTGAGTCATGAACTTTAATGCAGGGCCGGTTAATTTTCCTTTTAAAATTGCCACTGCCTCTTCTGAATTTAATCTATTTAATTTAGCATATGACTCAATCTGTTAAAAAAAAAATTCAAGTAAGGATGAGTCACCGTCAAAATTCAGAATATTAATATTGATGTTCTTTTTAGTGGCCATCTTAATTATTTATGTTGTGTCAAATAAATATTAATATATCTCAGAAATACTCGAGTAAAAAAAATATATAATATATTAAATTAAATGAGCACAAAAATTACGCATCTTTCCTTTTGATGCTTACGGCAACTGCATCAGATAAAATACCTCATTAAAAATGTCAAAAAGTGTATATATATATCTTAAAATATTCGAAAAATAAAATAAATCATAAGGAATTGTAGAAATTTGCAGCAGTAATTGTAATAAATCACTTAAAAAAAATAAATCATAATATGCTCATAAAAGTATTAATCATCATAATAGAAAAATAAAATCCCAACAAAATACTGTGAGACCCATTAAAAATATATATTTCAAAATTGTCCGAGCAAAAAAAAAATAAATAAATAAATAAATTGCGTTAAGATCTATGAGCACAAAATATTATGCATTTTATAAGCATAGAAAAATACCAACTATCATGAAAAACAACAAAATGCATATATATATATATACTTATATCAAATGAAATACTTTATTAAAAAAATTAGGAAAAATATATATATTTCAAAAAATTTCAAAATAATAAAAAATAAATCACATTAAGCTTTATAATCAAAGAAAAATACCAATTATCATGAAAAACACCAAAACAAATATACACATATACTTATATCACATGAAATACTTTATTAAAAATTAGGAAAAATATATATATTTCAAAAATTTCAAAAGCATAAGGAAGATTTTTTTTTTTCTTACAATTTCAATAAAATGTCAAAATAGAATTCTTAAATCACTTATGTTCCAAATATAAATCTATATATCATATTAAAAATTCTCTTCCCTGCTTCTCTTACAATTATCATTATTATTATTATTATTTCTTCTTAAAAAAAAATCCTAATCTTATACCAAATAACAAGAATCCTTGGTGAGAAAGAAAGAAGAAAAAAAATTTCACTAACAACTGAAAATTATATATTGTATAACCAACAGTATATATTTATATGAAATATCCAAAATATAAGATAAACTTAACTTACCAGTTCTTGGACATAACTTGGTTAAAAAAATATTCTGTAAACAAAAAAATTATCGTTTACTTTATTAATATTTTTCAATTAATTTTATTATATTTCCTCAATTGAATGTTCTGTAAAGTTATAAGATATTTATTTGTGCACCTTCTTCATTGTATTCCTCCTTATAGTATGATTTTGTTTGCCCTAAAACGAGTTTCATAATAGTTATATTTCACATTACCATTACCTACATATATCAGTTTTAAATGAACACAAAATTATTCACTTAAAGAGAAAAAAAAAAAAAATGTTGATTATGTGCACGAAATTATTGTTCTGGACGTCAAAATCCTACAAAACATTCTGTGGTGCTGGTCTCGAACCAGCGAACTAAAAAAAATTCTCCGTAGAGCACAGAAAATAACTTATAATGTCGTCGAATATATCCCTTTTCAAAAAAAAAAATGTGAAGTGACATCTGACATGATTCCACATGAACAAAAACCGCACGATACGCACACGCATGAAGAAACACAGCCTTGATCACTGTACACACACTCCGGAAACACATATATGATGAAGAGGAGAGCCATACTCGTAACACTTCGATAACTCCACGATAACACTTGATAACTCCACGATATGCACACCCATGAAGAAACACAGCTTTGATCACTGTACACAAACTCCGGAAACACATATATGATGATGATGACCACAACAGAACTCCTACATTCAATGACTTTACACGGAGTGAGGAATTCTCCAGATAAAGAGATGACGAAGAGGTGAGGTGCACTCGTAAAATCTTAATCTTCGCTGCACTACTTTTCTTCACAACAAATATCTGCAACTGCAAACGATGATTAATCCAATTAAGTATCGAGAGTATACATAGCAGTATGCAACTACTTATCCACATTCACTTCGATGATGCAATTTTAATAAAATGTTCGGTCCTTTCCGTCATGGAAAATTTATTATGATTCCGTCGGGTTCCTCCTCCCCCTCCATTTTTGAAGATCGGGGAAGCTGGACAGCCACCATATAATATATGCTATTGCCTAGCACAGTCAGGTTCGTTTCACACAAAAGCCGGATCGTAGAATCGTTGAAAAAATAAAGTAGAAGTCTTTACTTCGAAATAATCAGGATACACATCATTTTAGTACTGTGATTTATTAATGCAGCAATATAATATTCAGGTTTCAGTCACCAATAACTTTACATTTCATTCCTATATTCGTAAGGAGATACACATATTCTATCCCCATCAACTAGACAGAGATGAAGGAGGACCCCAAAAATTTACGTCTACTTAGGACTTGATCAAAAGCGAAAAGATACACTAAATCTGCTAGCCACAGATAGCTTAAAATCACAACCCCGGAGATTGGCATCTTTGAAATGCAGCCAAAAGAATGCCAAACTGTTTCTTTGTTCTTCTAAGATATTCATACTAAATTTTGAATATAAAAAGTTCGTTACAAATATTAAATCGATTTGACATTGAGAAGCCATGCCAAATGACCTTCAACTCTCAATGAACAAAGACGGCGACGCCCAGACTATCGAACAACCCTATAAATCTATTTTTTAGAATTATAATGACCCTCTTGAAATAATAATAGGTTTTTTTACATAAACATACAAGGGTAATAAACATGAAATCAAATGCTTGTTTTATTTTATTAATAGCTGTATATAGTAGAAATATGTTGATAACGGCTTTTTAAATTACCCTCTGAAAATAAATAATTATGGCTAAATTGAATTAATCCATCCGGGGAAAATGTATAAACATACTATTTTTCAAAAACCCTGATATAAAAATTGCTTATTTTATTCGTAGATCAATGTGTTTGTAACAATAGAAGAACAAAGAAATGAAAATTTTGATTTAAAAATAAAACGGGAAATTCTCTATAATTAATTACTTGAATTAGATAAATTTAAAAAGATTTATTTTATATAATCTATATTAATCCCTCCTTTTGTTATATATTAAATTTGGATAAATAAATAGGCTTTTAAAGGACATATGTGTGAGAACACTCACACATTCCTCCTTGTGTCCTCTGTCGCGTGGGGTTTAATCTCGGCACACCTGCTATAAATAAATTATCGCCCTCTGTCGGTTGAGGCTCAATGCCTGGCGAATTTTGTAAACGCTTGTTGAATTCTCAATAAACGTTCGGAGCAGTTCCTTCTGTCTCGGACACTTGTTGCCGGAGACACTGAAGCGCTCAACATCGCTCCAAGAGCGATGAGCGGGGACTGTCCTCCTGTTCAGATTGAATGATCATGCAAACATTGCATTCCAAAATAATCATGAAAGCATAATGGAAAGAAATAAATATGTTTTCAACAGATCCTTTTGTGTGTGTGTGTGTGCGTGTGTTCGTGTGTGTGTTTGTGTGTCTATAAATTACCATTTAAAGAAACAGGTAATTATTATTGATCGTTATGATCATTTACCTAACATTCTTTTTCATACTTAATCCACTTACTTTCAGCCTGTTATCAAGAAAACAATTGGAATATTGAAGAAAAACAAAATTTGTAATTAACTTACAAAATATTAATACAGATAACAAATAAAGTAATAAAGCTTGAATGATCATGCAAACATTGCATTCCAAATTAATCATGAAAGCATACTGGAGAAAAAAAATGAATATATCTTCTATAGTTTTTTTTTTTTTTTTTTTTTTTTTTTAATCTTTTATTTATCTAAAACAAGACAATTTTTACATTTTTGACCTTTTCTTTATTTCAAATTCAAATGAATCTTGATTTTACTTTCCGAACTTATTTTTTCGGAATCATACTCAGTGTTGCGAGATTGCGCGACTTTTTTATTCAACAGTCACCAATTATTTTGAGAAGTGATATTTAATGTACATAATCGACGATTAATCGTCTATTATGTACATTATGTATTGACAACATGCTAATTATGTTGTTAGCCCCGCCTTCTTTGTCACACCAGTATTTTTTTACAGAATTTTCTTTCTTATGTAATCGTAATTCCATTTGAAGAATCTTACTCTAAAAAATTACTGGTGTGAAAAAAAGTGTGGGACTAACGACACTACGGGATATTAATGAGGATGTTGGCAAGTATGCGAAATGATTAAAGATGATTGCTTTCTCTACTGTTATTTTTACACAATGAAGATAGTGATATCTGTATATTCAGTGCACTGATGCACCGAAACAGCTGTCTGCGTCCCAAAATTTTCTCTTTGGTATTTTGGACGTTGTAGTTTTTATTTGGTTTTATCAATCCAGCGCCAAGTCTCTTTTAAATATTTTATTACCTTACTATTACACAATAGCAGATATTTATTAATAATTTCATAATAAATTATAAAAATAGCAATTACACACTAGCAAATATGACAATATTTTTCTTTTCACATTACTTTTCTTGAAGGGTATTCTTTTTTCTCCTATTTAAAAGTAATAATTTATTAGAAAAAAATTTCTCTACCAATAAAGCAGTGTGAAAAATTTCGCTTGCCGTAAGAGTTCTTCAGAATAAATTAAAATGTTCCATGTCTGTACTACATTTAATACCACAAATTTTATTGTCCTCCATTTAAAAATTTTGTACGACTATTATATTTAAAAATGCCTGTACTTTTGATTGCTTTTGATATATCATAATAATTTTTCTCTTTATTTTCAGCAGTAAATATTTTTTACATAAATGTTTTTGTGTCATTCATCACCGAAAAGTCTCATAACATTCGACATATTAAACTAAATCTTTTACAAACGTTGGCCAAGATATTAAAAACATTGCAATTTTTTGACATATATATAAACTTCAACATATTCGTTGCATTATTGTTTACAATTAGTTACTAAAATAAGAACGAGGTCGACCATTTATCCTTATCCATTTTATGCATGCAAGAAACATCGGGTACTCATGTCATTTTTAGGATCTGACTTAAACGATTGCCATTGAAAGAAGTTGCTGCATTTGTTTTTCTAAGTATATATTAAACTACACTAGTGATGGATGGCTTTTCTTTCAAAGAATTTCTTGAAAGTCCACTGCTGCTATGCCCAAACACAAAGAAATTTGTAGTCAACTTAAGATTAATTGTGTAAACACTTTACTGAAAAACATTTGTTTGATTCAATTGTTTATAAATAAAATTAATTTAATCTGTTTGATGTTTATGTTTAATGAGTTAGAGTTATTAAAGAAACTGTAAATCTCTGATTAGAACTATAGTTTAAACATTAATAATTTATTAGTTTTTACGATCCCCTTTTAAAACATATCATTCAAACACTTCTAATAATTTAAGACGAAAAATTGGTTGTGCAGTGTGCATGGAATATGTTCATCAGCTGTAAAAAACCACGCTAGCTTTATTAATTCATTACATTTTAGATAACTAAACATCCATAAATAATTAAATCGTATTCAGAACATCTCAAAACGTGTAAATCTGTCAAAAACTGAAGTTCGAAAACTTTCACGAATCCAAAACTTTCTTTATATATATAGAAGAAAGTAATTATCAAAAATTAAAACTGCTTAGGCATATGACGAAATGATGTCATTATAACTTTTTAAATTAAATAATAACAAAATAAAGTAATAATAACAATAATAATAATAAACTCAGAATGTTTGTTTCATAATTTTTTTTTTTTTTAAATATACCTGAATTTTAGATTTTTTACTTTCTTCTATTGGATTCGTAAAAAGTTTCGACCTCGGGTTTTCGACGGGTTTACACGTTTTGAGACTTCTTGAACACGATTTGACCATTTATAGTAAATGTCAGAATGTAACAAACTTTTGTGGTAACTATATATCAGAAACTACTGCACAGAATTCCATAAAATTTGATATGTAGTTGCACCTTGGCATAAATTAGAACTTAACAACTTTTGGTGAAAAACACCCTAGAAGTGGCGTTGCCATCCCGCATTTTCTAAATTTTTAACATGGCGATATAGGACAAAACTTTGTATAAATGCACGTACAGAAAATCATTTTTTAGTAATCATTATGAAACTAATAATCTGGTGTGTCACTCACACGACTTTCTCTTACCCTGAAATTTAATACTATAAATACAGGTTGGAGATTAAGAGGTAAGATACGATGTTATGTAAACCTATGTTAAACATATTTATTGAAATTTTATTTTTCCGACTGAGTGAAAATAATGCCTGGACCGGGAGTCGAACCCCGGATCTTTGACTTACAAGGTCAAGGCTCTACCAATTGAGCTATCCAGGCCGACACCCCGGTCAGCATTACTCACTCAGACAAACTTTAGGCAGAAACATCTCTGGTCTATCATGTAGATAGCTCAACAGAAATAAGCCACAGGAAATGGAAAACACCATTAGATTATGGGAGAAAAAAATACAATTTTTATTAAAATCACACAATCAACTGTGGAAGAAAATCATTAAATTTTGTTTCTGCCTAAAGGTCGTCTGAGTGAGTAATGCTGACCGGGGTGTCGGCCTGGATATCTCAATTGGTAGAGCCTTGACCTTGTAAGTCAAAGATCCGGGGTTCCACTCCCGGTCCAGGCATTACTTTCACTCAGTCGGAAAAATAAAATTTAAATAAATATGATTTTCTTCCACAGTTGATTGTGTGATTTTAATAAAAATTCTATGTTAAACAATTCAAATTAGGCTTCGGAAGAGTTTTGTATGATAGTTATATCTGTGTGAGGGGGGGTACCGCCCCCCTCAACCCCCCGTTTCATTAACGCACCTACATTTATATAGAATTTAATTCGGTTATTAAAAAATAATTCAGTTTTTAAAAAATAATTTATTAAAGTTATTATATAAAAAAATTGTCTTTTATAATAATTCAGAGAATTTCCATATTAGAGAAGTAGTATGACACTAAATATCCAAAAAAAAGTCCATTTTATTCTCAATATTTAAGTTTTTTTTTTTCGTTAAAAGTGAAAAAAATCGATAATTTTGTTTTAAATTATCACAGATCGATGGTTCAACCATTCGTTTTAAAGGTATTGGCGAGTTCTTTTGAAAGATACCCATCATGAAAATTTACTTCCCTCGAGGGGGGACTTCCCCCCCAGGGGGGGAGGCGAGGCTCCTACATACACAAAAAAATTTTCCCAGTTGACTATCTCTATTACAAAATATATATATTCGTTTCATTTGGTTTAGTGCAGTCTATAGACGTTAAACTCTACTTACCTGCAATTTCCCCCATAGACGTAATGTATTAGAATTCTCTTGATTGTCCCTGTACACGAACCATTTGCTTGATCTTAACGAAAAGCTTACTGTAGCATCCCTATATGATACACATTTAGAATACCAAGTTTGAACTTTCTGCCATAATTTGTTTTTGAGATATGCTGATAACAGACAGACACATAGACACACACACAGACCATTTGCTAAAAACATGATTTTCGTATTCAGGGAACCTCAAAACGTGTAAATATAACAAAATCTTGCGTTCGAAAATTTGACCCAAAAACAATACTTTTTAATACTGTCGGTTTCAAAACTGTCTTCCGATAAGTACTTAAATCGAAATTCACGTGTAAAGATTTGTCTCAGGCAGTAGGGATACTAGTGCAATAGGAACATAGGCCGAGACTCTGAGGGCGATTAATACGCTGCCGAAGACAGCGGTGATCCGAAACGAGCCTTTGAACAATTTCAATGGATTATAATTTTATTTTTTTTTTTTTTTTATTCAAGTGATATAAAAAAGAGTGAATATTTTTTCTTAATTTATTTAGATATAGTGACATTTCGATAGTGTATAGCGGGCAAAATCTGCTAGTCATACCTAAAATATTATAAATAGACAGAAAATTTTAAAAATATTCATGTAACTAATTTTCATTTTTTTTTCAGCTCTTTTATATTTATTACTTGAAAGTGTATTTAAGTACAACTGAATATTTGACACAATTGCAAGAGTTATTTCTTAAATAAAAATTCAAAATATTACCGCGATTTTTTTTTTTTTTTTTTTTTTTTGTATCGAATAAATGTCCGGTGAAATTTTTTATTTGTTTTCTCAGACAAATTACATTTCTTTTACTTTTTACTTTCTCTTACCCATAAGGTAGAGAAAGTATTGTTTTTGAGTCAAATTATCGAATGCGAGATTTTGTTATATTTACAAGTTTTGAGGTCCCCTGAATACGAAAATCATGTTTTTAGCAAATGGTCTGTGTGTATGTCTGTGTGTGTGTCTGTGTGTGTGTCTGTCTGTTATCAGCATATCTCAAAAACAAATTATGGCAGAAAGTTCAAACTTGGTATTCTAAATGTGTATAATGTAGGGATGCTACAGTAAGCTTTTCGTTAAGATCAAGCAAATGGTTCGTGTACAGGGACAATCAAGAGAATTCTAATACATTACGCCTATGGGGGAAATTGCAGGTAAGTAGAGTTTAACATCTATAGACTGCACTAAACCAAATGAAACGAATATATATTTTTTATAATAGAGAGAGTTAACTGGGAAAAAAAAAATTGTGTATGTAGGAGCCTCGCCTATGGGTATCTTTCAAAAGAGCTCGCCAATACCTTTAAAACAAATGGTTGAACATTGATCTGCGATAATTTAAAACAAAGTTATCGATTTTTTTTTTACTTTTAACGAAAAAAAAACTTAGAAAAAAAAATCTTTTTTTTTTTTTTTTTTTTTGAGAATAAAATGGACTTTTTTTGGATATTTGGTGTTATACTACTTCTCTAATATGGAAATCGTGTGCATTATCATAAAGGATAATTTTTTTAAATAATAATTTTAATAAATTATTTTTTAACAACCGAATTAAATTCTATATAAATGTAGGTGCATTAATGAAACGGGGTGTTGAGGGGGGCGGTATCCCCCCCCCTCACACAGAACTAATTATCATATAAAAGTCTTCAGAAGCCTAATATGAACTGTTTAACACAGGTTTACACAACAGTACTCGTTATCTTACCTTTAACTCTGCAACCTGTATTTATAGTATTAAATTTCAGGGTAGGAGAAAGTCGTGTGAGTGACACACCAGATTATTTACTTTCTCTTACCCATAAGGTAGAGAAAGTATTGTTTTTGGGTCAAATTTTCCAACGCGAGATTTTGTTATATATACACGTTATGGGGTCCCCTGAATACGAAAATCATGTTTTTAGCAAATGGTCTGTGTGTATGTCTGTGTGTGTGTCTGTGTGTCCGTGTGTGTGTCTGTCTGTTATCAGCATATATCTCAAAAACAAATTATGGCAGAAGGTTCAAACTTGGTATTCTAAATTTGTATCATATAGGGATGCTATAGTAAGCTTTTCGTTAAGATCAAGCAAATGGTTCGTGTACAGGGACAATCAAGAGAATTCTAATACATTACCTCTATGGGGGAAATTGCAGATAAGTAGAGTGTAACGTCTATAGACTGCACTATAACAAATGAAACGAATATATATTTTTTGTAATAGACATAGTTAACTGGGAAAAAAAAAATTGTGTATGTAGGAGCTTCGCCTCCCTCCCTGCGGGGGAAGTCCCCCCTCGAGGTGAGTAAATTTTCATGATGCGCATCTTTCAAAAGAGCTCGCAAATACCTTTAAAACGAATGGTTGAACCATCGATCTGCGATATTTTAAAACAAAGTTATCGATTTTTATTTTCTTTCAACAAAAAAAAAAAAAAAAAACTTAGAAAAAAATCGTATTTTTTTTTTTTTAATATTGAGAATAAAATGCATTTTTTTTTTTTTTTTTTTTTGGATATTTGGTGTTTTAGTACTACTTTTCTAATATGGAAATCGTCTGCATTATCATAAAAGATAATTTTTTTAAATAATAATTTTAATAAATTATTTTTTAATAACCTAATTAAATTCTACATAAATGTCGGTGCATTAAGGAAACGGGGGGTTGAGGGGGGCGGTAGCCCCCCTCACACAGAACTAATTATCATATAAAACTCATCAGAAGCCTAATATGAATTGTTTAACACAGGTTTACATAACAGTACTCGTTATCTTACCTTTTAATCTGCAAACTGTATTTATAGTATTAAATTTCAGGGTAAGAGAAAGTCGTGTGAGTGACACACCAGATTATTTCCCTTATACGGATGTATTCTTTCTAAATTCTATTGTTACACATCAAGGTAACTTTTAAATTGCAACTAAAATACCATTGCAGATATGGATGTATTTTTATTTTACTCAATCAAATTTGTACATTTGACGTACAAATTTTATTTTATAAGGGTATTCCTGCACTTTATTTTTAGTTTTGCTTTTTATCATTTTTCAGATAATAAAATATTTTATTTAATATTTTGAAGGATTACATTTTCAAATCATAAATTTGAAAAAATAAATAAATAAATATAAATATAAATTATTTTGTCTGTTTTGAGTCGGGTCTTCAGGTTTCATTAAAAAGAAATCTAAGTGACGACAAAATAATTCCTAGATCAAAATAGTTCTGAAACTTTAAGCTTTGTTGGTGTTTCAAAAGTTTCTTGATTTTTCCTATTCTGTCTATAATCAATCATTCCATAATAGCTTTTAAAGAATATATATATGTTGTTCAATTAAAATGAGTATTATTGCAAGATATTTTTCTTCAGAAAATATAATCTGACTATTTTCTTTGAAAGGAAGTGTTCTAAAGGAACTATGTACTTTCAAGTCTCTAAACAATAACTTTTTAAATTATTGTTAAAATTATTTTTTTATTATTATTTCACAGGTAAATATACTATGTTTTTTTATGTACAGTAAAAATTTCTTTAAATTAAATATGCACAAATGTTTAAAAAATATATGTATGTCTACACAAAAAGATGTATTATTTCTGTAGACTGCCACAAGCCAGCAGTGTTGCCACATTTAATTCAATAAACTGCAATAATTTTGAGTAGAGATGCTTGATATACATGTTATGCGAATGATCTTTTATGTGAATAGGCCAATATTATAATTAAAAATTAAAAGTAGATTTTCAATTAAAAAAAAAAAAAAGTCCCTAAAACTGGCACCATTGCAATCCAGAAATGTATAATATCAACAGGCGTGCAGCTGTATTTTAACCATATATCGCATAAATAAATGTAGTTTCTCTAGAAAAAAAATAATTTTAACACCATATAATATATTTTTACTCAGCTTATTGCTACAAGGAATACATAATAATAATAATAATAATTCATACAATGAGCAAACAGAAGATAAAAAAGACGTGTGTTAATGAACAAGGATCACGTATGAGAATGAAGCCTTATACAAAGCAAAATATATTTTTAAAGTTAATGTGAATTTTTTTCTGAAACTGTGGTGGATGAGAGCATATGCAGCAAATATGACCAAAGAATAACAGGAAAAGTAAATAATAAGTAGAAAGAGAAGAAGGAGCAGAAGACATCACGGCTTAAGACTGGTGGAGCGGGTTAAAAAAATGTACATGGCGCCGAACTTTCTCCAAATTCCCTGCAAGACTATAGGCTAACATAAAAAATTAAACTGAAGATAATAATTGCAGCAAAAAGAAAAAGAATTAAGCAAAATACTAAAATAAAGATAATAATTATTGCAAAAGTATAATAATAATAATAATAATCAAGAAAAAATTGAAATTTAACGAGATAATGAAGAAATATATACTGTTACGAATTTGTAAATAATTCGTAGTTATTTTTATGTAAATTCATTAAAAGAGGCTTAGGTGATAAAATGTTAAATTTCAGCATTTTTAGCTTGTTTCCGCATTAAGATTGCTCATTTTCCGTTAAAAACACAAGGCGGGTAATGGCTTTGGCGCCAAATTTAGCGAGTTTTTTGCTACTTGACGACTTTTTGGAGACCTTGTCGAGAAAATTATTATTATCGATATGCCAAATATGAAAGCTCTAACTTGATTGGCTGCGAAATTTCTGGAATTTTCTACATTTTTCAACGCGGCTATTAAAGAAATTGTTTCACGCCAAATCAGTCAGTCTCAGTTTAGTTTCTCACCAACTGCCTTACGATAAAGAACTCTGAGCCTCTTTTGATTGCTGTCGATTGCTGTATGTTAATGCTCTGATAAAGTTTGCACTGTTGATTTCATGTTGACAGCTGTTATTTAAGCTGTGTTTACTGGTGAAAGTGAAGTTGATACTTGGTTTATAGACCTGTAATCTTCTCGAATTTTCTGTAAATAAAGTTACCAGCCTCTGCAAAATTCGCCTTTCATTTTCGGAAAACTTACGAACCCCCAGGTACGTAACAATTCTGGTGACAGGAGTGGGGTTGTATGTGAATGGTGATGACTAGAGGTATGGAGCAAATAATGAATAAACTTCTCGAAGGGTTAGTTGTCCAGATGAGTGAAATGAAAGAAGGGCAAAGAGAGATAAAGACAGATTAAGTGAAGAAATAAGAGAAATGAAAATAGTAGAGGGAAAGATGGAAACTAGTTTAACTGAAGAAATTAAACCCATTCAGTAAAAAGTGGAATCTAATCAAGACGAGAGGAAGAAGGAACTTCCATCAGTCAAGGACAACTTTGTGTCTGTGAAAACGATGATTGAAGAAAAACTTTCAGCTATGGGAGATACAACTGAAGTAGTAGAACGTAAAGTCGAAAAAGTTATGAAGATAGAAGAGATCTTTGAAGAGAAAATTATGAAGATAGAAGAGAGCTTTGAAGAGAAAATTATGGAGATAGAAGATAATTTTGAAGAGAAGTTAAAGAAAATTTTGATCAAGAGCTTGAGAGAAAAATAGAAGAAAAATGCATGAGGAATTGACAGGAAAGTTTGAGAAGAAATTCGAAGAAAGGTTGGGAAATGAATTGCTAAATAAGATCCGGAGTCTGGAGAAAAACTTAACATCGAGGCCTCAGGAAGGTGAAAGAAAAGATAAAAGAATATCGAATCGAGAAACAATAAAGATTCCCACATATGACGGCATATCATCCTGGCAAGCATTCAAGACACCGTTTTCCGTCGTAGCTCAGGCTAACAGGTGGGACTCTACTGCCAATACAACTCATCTGGTAGCATCGTTATGGAGCGATACAGCTGATACCCTGTAAAATCTCCCGATGGAACAGCGGAATGACTTCGTGGCTTTGACAAGAGCACTGGAGATGCGTTTTGAAGGAAAATGATCTAAAGAATATAGTCGACTACAGTTAAAGTCACGTCATCAAAAACAAGGAGAAAGTTTACAAGAACTGGTATCAAGTATTCAGAGGCTATCCCACTTAGCTTTCTCAGACTGTCATCCTGAAACTCGTAATGATTTGAGACCTAAAATACTTCATCGATGTCATGCAAAATCCAGAGATTCAGAAAGCACTTATACTCTCCAACGTCAAGGATATAGAATCAACTTTAGTATATGCCCTAACGATTGAGAATGCCCAAGAAGCCCCATGTAAAGACCACCAGAGCAGCACAGCAATCACATTGGATGACTCTTAACATATATCTTGATCTCAAGATGTATTTATTTATCTCCTTAAAAAGATAAACAAAATCTGTTAGATTTTGCCAGGAGATTACGCAGTCTTCTGAGTAAGGAAGAAGCAAAGAACCCAACGACTAAATACTAGTGCTGTTCAAAAGATGGTCATATCAAACGAAGCTGCCCATTAATAAAAATCTAAAGAAACTGCCAGAAGTCCTTTGAAATACATCATCGGGAAGGAGCTTTACAAGAATATTCAGATGCCTTTTTGCGGAAGCCTCCATCTGAAGATCACAAGTACTGCTCTAAGGCCGAAAAGAATTACCAGCTGATAAAGCCAGTTGCTTGCAAAGCTATAGTCTAAGAGCCATTGAAACAAGATCGATGGAGTGATGAAGAAGTTAGACAAGCCCAGTTGGATGTAGTGATATAAAGCCAATATATCAGTTCAAGGAGTTCATCAGCAACAGACCTACCTGCCAGGTCATCTCCACATTTAGTCCGATCACGAAATGTTACTGGGCACTCTAGGACTCTCTGCATGGCAGAAATGGTGTATTGTACAGAAAATGGGAATCTGACTGTGGACGAAACTTCAGATCGAAGATTCCGAACGCTCTAGAGTAGCTGCAAAGTAACTCTACCGAAGGCCATTTTGGAGTGATGAAAACTCTTCAGAGAGTTCCTGAACGCTTCTGCTGGTGCAAGACAAGGGAGGACGTGGAGAAATCCTGTGATGCTTGTGCGGCACGTAAAGTCCCGAAGAAACGGATCCTAGGAAGATTGCAACGGTATAACTTGGGAGCCTCATTTGAGCGGATCGCACTTGACATCATGGGTCCTTTGCCGCGGACCTCCAGAGCCAACAAGTACATGCTTGTTTTGATGGACTATTTCACCAAGTGGCCTGAGACGTATCCCATTCCCGATCAAGAGGCATGCACAGTAGCAGAGGTTATAGTGCAGTAATGGATGTCAAGGTATGACACTTCTCTACAGATTCATAACGATGAAGATATGAACTTTACCTCTGCTGTTTTAAAAGGACGGTGTCATTTACTCGGCATAGACAAAACCCAGGCAACACCCCTACATCCCCAATCGGACGGCATGGTCTAGAGGTTTAACCGCAACATCCTAAATATCCTCTCTTTTCTAGTATCAAGGAACCAGCAGGATTGAGACTTGAATTTACCATTATTCCTGCTGGCTTATCGAAGTGCTGTCCATGAAACTACCGGCTATACTCCAGCTCAGATGCTGTTGGAAGTGAAATTCGTCTTCCGTGTGATCTCCTGTTTGGTTATCCGCCAGGGGCACTTTCATCGCCCAAGGAGTACATCCAAGATCTCCAGGCCCGATTTGAAGACGTACACAACTTTGCTCAGGAGCGGATTCCCATGGCGACGGAGAAAATGAAGACAAGATATGATCTAAAGGCCACACAACATAAATTCAAGGAAGGAGACAAAGTTTGGTTGTGGAAAACTGTTCGACGCAAAGGACTCTCTCCAAGCTACAGTGTAACTGGCACGGTCCCTACACATTCGTAAAAAGACTGAATGACGTCGTTGTAAGAATTACTAAAACACCTTCATCAAAACTGAAGGTAGTTCCGTATGATCGGCTAGACATATACCAGAGTTAACGGTAATGTTTAAATTTGAAATGTAAATATTTGTATATAAATATTTGTATTTATTTGTAAATTTTGTAAATATTTCTCACTTAATTTTCCAATTTGAATTGTTATTTTCTTGTTATATGCAACTTCGTTTTTGTATTTTAAGTTGTATAGTTTGTTTTTTTTCGCACCTTTCATTCTCGGACAATTTACGAACCCCCAAGTACGCAACAATCTTTATATATGCTAGATACAAAATTTTGCATCACTTCTGCTGACATTAAAAATAAGGGGGAAATATCAATAGGGGGAGGTACTTGTTCTATCTTTATGCTAAAGAAAAAAGAAAAAGAAGCAGCTATTTATAAGGTTCGTACTCTACACCTTTTGTTTTTTCAGGGTACTCTCACAGGTTAGAAATTTTCGCTTTTTTTGCCACCACTAATTTCATGGAGAAATATTTACGGTATATTTATTGTAAAGTGTCATGATTAAAAAAGATAAAGATTATAGTGTAAAAAATAGCGGTAATAATTAACGCAAAATTTTCCTATCCCTAATAATGTTCTGAAAATAGACGGAGACTACGACTCCTATATACCCTATATGTCCCTATATACCCTATAACGTAGCATAAAAAAATATTTTAATATTTCAATTTAAATATAGATAAGTGGTAAGAATTATCGTTTGCACTCTTGGCAGTTCTTAATAGTGTGTTCTCTACAAATAGCCTTGTTCCAGTAGTTGCATTACGTTATTACATATTTTGTCATTCTGCACTTCTTAAATGGACAGAAAGTAACAAATTCTGCATTTGTTTGCTGCACTTTTAGTCGTGTCTTCTGTGGGCTCTTCAGTATTTAAAATATCTTCAATATTTATTTTGATGATCACTATACATTCGACTGTTAGACGACAATTACAGAAAACCTCGAAGAGTAACAAGTGTACAGCCGGGCTTATTACCTTCAGATAACTCATTTTACTACCGTAATTTCTGGTAGATACCCCGCAGGTTATATAATCCAGTTTTGCATCAGACATTTCAATTGATAAATAAATTTATATTTGTACGAGCTCTTCCTTCGAAAAAGTATAGATTTCTCTGTGAAATAAATTTTCTGGTGGAGAAATGACACATCTTACCTGCGGGTTATCTACCAGAAATTACGGTAGTTACGAAGTTACTGTAAATGAGTTGGTGTGGGCGCAACAGGAACATCTCAAATTTGCAAAACTGGTAGGGGTCGGTAGTCTGTTAGACGAATGTTTAGTTATCTAGGGTTAAATAAGTTTGAAATTATTTAGGAAAGTATTTACTATTCATGCTGTTTGGTTATTTACTCAGATCGTTCCAATACCTCTGTTGCCTTTGTAATATAACAGTTTAAAATTATGATTACCTCAATCTTGTATTTTGACCATCTAAATCTTATAAATGGCTCAAACATAAAGTGTTTATGAAAAACAATTATTAACAAAAACCGAAAATTTCATCAGTTCTGCGAACATCACAGATTACCATACAGGTAGGATAATTCCGCAGGCTGACTGGTAACCAAAATCTGTCTATAGTGGCTCTACGGGCAACGGCTGTAAGCTACTCGAGCTTTCCATCTTTCACAAATGCTCGTCTTATCTTTATTGAAATTATATTTTCTTTTGGACATTTTGTTATTGTTTACAAAAATGAACGTCAAACGTAACTAAATTTAAATGATCTGGTGTGTCACTCACACGACTGTCTCTTACACTAAAATTTAATACTATAAATAAAGATTGGAGATTAAGGGGTAAGAAATCGAGTACTGTTATGTAAACCTATGTTAAAACAACTCAAATTAGTCTTCGGAACAACTTTATTTGACATATAATTCTATTTGAGGGTGGCTGCCGCCCCCCTCAACTCCCCATTTCATTATCGTGCCTACATTTATGTAGAATACAAATCTGTTATTAAATTCAAAAGTTCTCTTAAAATTATTCAGACAACTTCCAACGCAACATCCCTTGAAACTTATGCATCTAAGAGACACAGACGAAGATCAAACGTTAAAAACTTGACGTCGGAATTCGGGAAACTTCAATACGCGTAAATATACAAAAAACCAAGCGATTAATATTTATCTTAATAAAATACGTTGTTTACCATAAGGCTATGAGGATCTCCTGAGCAGTACTCCTGGATATGGTAAAATATTATAGTAAAGCACTTCCACTAAGAATAAAAAGGAATGTTAGGGCTTAAACATTGACAGCCCTATTTATCTTCTGGAGGTTATGTACACATCATATGGTGCAAATAAATATAATCCTGCTTTAATAATACACGACACAACCTGAAATACACTTCCTCCAGTTTTCATGTAGTGTCGCTCTACAATCTAGTTCTTTTGTGTAGCACTGTAACCGAACAGTAAATGATTTCCATACCTTATTCTACATGAAACATGTTTTGACAAATATAAAAAATATATATTGGTCTAGTGCAGTTTATAGATGTTTAAACTCTGTCTGCAATTTCCCCCATAGACATAATGTATATGAATTCTCTTGGGTTCCCTGTACACGTACCATTCGCTTGATCTCCGCGAAAAGTTTAGTGCAGCATCCCTATATGATACACATTTAGAATACCAAGTTTGGACTTTCTGATATTATTTGTTCTTAATTTATGCAGGTAACTGATAGACATACACTCTAAAACCCACAGACACATACACAAACACACGGATTGGTAACTGACAGGCATACACACAGACTAACAGCTAAAAGCAATGAGCTTTGGATTCAGGGGTCCTCAAAACTTGTAAATATAACAAAAACACAATTTCAAAAATTTGAACCCAAAACAATACTTTCTCTACCACTGGGGTAAGAGAAAAAGCAAATTGTAATTATTACACAAATACGTTTTAGAAATCTTCATCAACCAACAATATTTTTTATTTATACATTTTTGTATGTGTGTGTGTGTGTGTGTGTGTGTACTTTTTAAAACTAAAAAAATATAATAATTAATTATTTCGTATTGTTTCAGAATGATACTTTGCATTTCTTATTTGCGTTCGAATAAAAATGGGCTTGGCAAAGTATATTTTTAAACATTATAAAAAATAATTTTGTGTTTTAGAAGAATAGCTCTGAATCTTTTGAGTATTCTTCTATGACAGCTGAAAAATTAGAAATCGAGAAAAAATAACAACTTTACCTACTAAGTTGTTAATACAAGCTAAATCTAAAAAACAAATTTTTGATCAAAGATGCTATTTATATAGATCTACCACCTTCTAATACAGCATGTGAAAGATTTTAGTTCCTCTCTATTGACTCTAGTGGTGCTACGATCGCTCTGCACCGCGTTTTATATTTAATGTCCTACAGACAGGCAGCAAAATTATTCGAGCGCTAGCAAAAATTCCTATATAAAAAAGTACACTTTATACTTATTTGTTAAATAAATTCTTGTCGAATCATTTTCTTAGTCTTCTAAGAACATGATTCGACAAATATTTATTTAATGAAACTGTATTAAGTGCACATATTTATATAAAATTTTTGATAGCACTCGAATAATTTTGCTGCCGATTGTATCTGTATGGTAATCTATGGTGGACATCAACTCAATGTACTTATTGGATCCTTAAAAACAATGACTGTGTACCAATTCACTGTTCAACAAGTGTTTACCAAAAATATCACAGTGACAGATATCATGGGTATATTTACATTGCAAGTTGTCTTTGCAATTTTTTAAACACACTTTATCTAGAAATTTTTTATTAAAAAAATTAGATTTATATATATATATATATACACTCACACACGAAAAGAAAAAAAAATGAAATCTATGATTAAAACTTTCATATTCTGCAGAGAATATTTTCAAATATAAAATACAAAAAAAAAAAAAAAAAAAACAGAAAGAAAGAAAGAAAAGAAAAGAAAAGAAATCTATGACTGAAACTCATATTCTGCAGAGAATAATTTCGTAAATAAATTTTTTTTAAATAATAAATACATACAAATAACGCTTTCTAAAAACTTAATTACGATAATTATAATAATAAGAAAAAGGAGAAGAAAAGAAAAGAAAAGAACAGAAAAGAAAAAACTTTGCAATTTGGAAAAAAAAAAAAAAAAAAAAAAAACATTAAATTTAATTTTATTTATTTGCACAAATCCCTAATGAGCAGTAAACTTTTGTGTTTTAAAACTACATTAAAGATTTTTTTTTTTTTTTTAATTTTTAATTACACAAAAATAGCTAGAAAAAATTCTTATCGTATCAAAAATAAACAATTGTTATCAAAAGATAATGCATTTCATAAACAAATGACTTTTGTACTAGCAAGCTATTAATCATTTAGAAAAGTAACTTGAATTATTTCTTATCATTAAAAATTGTTTTTGTTGCTCAAAAAGTTATAAAAAGCATACAATTTTATTTTGCTTATTTAAATGTTCTTTTAGCAATTTCATGCACTTTTTTGTATAATTAAAATATATAAGACGTTCTCTTTAAAATAAATTTTAGAGTAAATAAAGGACTTATAATGTAATTAGAATGAAATTTATCGTTCGTTAATTTAATTTTTTAAATCTGGTGTGTAACAACCACATGGCTTCCATTACCCACTATTACGTGTATTATATGCATTTTTTTTTATATATATAATGTGGTCAGAAGACGAGAAATTGACTTAACAAATTTGACACCTAATAATTTTTCTGTGACAGAAAATTGATTTAGTATACATAGCGAGTTATTAAAAAAAAAAAAAAAAAAAAAAAAGTAGAGACGTTTTTGGAAATACCCATTTCCGAGATCTAAAACTCACCTGTCTAATCAGGACTGTCAATTTTCCTGTAATAACCACATAATGCATGCGATAGGATATCCAAAAAAGGGTTTATGTACCAATGTTCAAGAAAATCGTTAGACCTGATTTTCCGATACCAACTTTCACCCAAACTTGATATATTCAGTTATTGAGCGCAAAACAACAATTACATAAAAAAAAAGATATCTAAAAGAGTGTTAATATGGCGAGTTTGTAAAAAATCCCTACAGCCGTTTTTAAATGACCGCACTTGCAAGACCTCAAATTGGCCTACTTATACAAGACGTCTATCCATTTTTTCATCAACTAACCGACTATTACATACGGAAGGAAATCTAATAAGGTGTTTATATAGCAAATTTGAAGAAAATCGTTAGAGCAGTTTCTGAGATACGGACTTCCGGTCCTACTTCCGGTTTCATATGTCCCATTTCTGGTTTCCCAATTTTCACCAAAATTTAAAAATTCTTCTGTACACCATAGCTAACGTTGCGATGTAAGATTTTAAGGTCGATTAACTACGTTAGGATCCTAGGCCTATGTGTAGAAAGCCCTGGAATCTTTCTAATGGGTCCTAGTCCTTACTTAGACGAGTTTAGGATAAAACCACGGATACACTACAATTAACTCAATTCTGAAGTTTCGTCGTTCGACCTTTATCATTTTAGGAGATGTGATAATCAAAAGATTCCGCAGACTCATACACGCACATTGGCCAATTGCTAAAAACCACATATTTGGACTCAAGCAACTTCAAAACTTGTAAATCATTTGAAAACTCGATATCGAATTTTGGTATCGAATTAAATACTCCCATTACTTATCTAGAGTAATGGAAGAAAAAATTAAGTAAATTATTTAACCCTTTATAAGTCCGTGGGAAGTATACTTCCCACCAACTTCATTAATTTTTAAATGTCGAATCCTATACTTCCTAATTAATCTGGCAATTGTAAATGCTTTCGTTGTCTGGAAAGTAAGTAGAAGAGATTCGGGACCAAGAGATCAATTAAATTTTCTAGTTCGGCTAGCACGATAACTGATTTCTGAATTTTCAAGTCGTAAACGTAAAGGAAGTAGCAAGAAAATCCTGAGTAGCAAGAAAACTGTTCCAGATGACGTAAGATTGACTAAAATTGGTGACCGTATGCCAACTTTACAAAAAACATATAATGCAATGCGTAATAAAAAAGATATGCGAAACATAAGATATTCTACCTTTGAATAGCTCCCATCGGACGATAGAAAACATACTTCCCACCAAAAAAAAAAAAAAAAAAAAAAAAAAAAAAAAGGTCTAAAAAATCAAATGAATTTTTAGCTAATAAGCTAAATGAATTTCTTTTCAAAAATCAGTTTCAGTTCCAAGAATACTTTAACATAACATTACTAGAAAAAAATGGCCCTAGAAAGGGTTAAAGTAACTTACAAATGTCACTCGTATATTTTTGAAGGGACAATTTTTTTGCTTATGACATTTTTACTGAAAGGAAAGTTTATTTGCACAAAATATTGTTTTGTCTTATTTCTGTATAATAAAGTAAATATATAAAATAAATATATAGGCTTATTTATAAGTTCTCGGAATTTTAATATAGAACTTATTATACGTATGCCTTCAGAACTAATTATTATATCAGTGAGCCTCCCTGTTAAGCGGTTAGGTACCTTTGAACGTTGGAAGAATCAGTAAAAAATAATCTTGATTATTTTTACAATAATTTATTTTTAAAACTTGTAATTTTTGACAAGTGTCAAAAAAGGTTTTATATTTCTATTACAGCCGCTGTAATACTTGTGCGTTTTATTATTATTATGTCCCTTGAAAATGTCAAAGCTAATTTTTTATCTATGTGTGTAGGATTACATCCAAGTGATACATAACATGAACTTAAAAATAATTGTGTACATGGAAAGTACCCTATATTTAAAATTAAAAATAAAATAATAATAATAATATTAATTAATTTTGCTGGAAACCGCCACTCTTGAGAAAAAAAAATTAAAAGTATCATTAGAAAAATCTCTTTTTTGTGGAAATTATGATTATAATTATAAAACATATTATGTCAAAAAGCTAATTATTCGTCCTTTTATATATCTCATGTAAAAACTGGTAAACTTTCATTAAATTCTGGCAAACCATCATGGAGATATTGTGATACAAGATTATATATAGATAGAAAATTATCACTCCAACATTTTTATTAAAAAAAAAATTAAATGAAAATGTAGAAATATTTTAACGTGGCTGTAATAGGGAGATAAACTCGTTCTTAACAGCTATTCAAATTTATAACTTTTAAAAGTTATTACTTTTCGAATTATTGTAAATAATTATTACTATTGTAAATAAATTATTGTAAATAAACTCTTTTTTTTTTCTGAGATTATCTTATTTCAAACGTACCTGCTCCATTAAGACTAAGATTCCTTTACATATAAGCAGGCGCGTCTGACTTTTTATTTATTTATTTATTTACTTTTATTTTTATTTATTTACTTTTATTTATTTTATTTTATTTTATTTTATTTTTTGTTAGTTAGTTTGTTTGTTCGTTTCCTTTTGCCTTAAGTTTACAGCATGTACCCAGTAAATCTGTAGATTATCAAGTGGTAGCCACTGTTTCAGTAATCACGTGTTACTTTTTCTTTCTTTCTTTTTTTTTTTTAGATTAACAAAATATGATATAAGGGATTGTTTAGCAATAATTTGCTTATGTCACACCAGGAAAGGACATAAAATGTTTATATTTCCGTCAGATTCTAAGAAATGAAGCACATAGTGGCAATTATTATAAAGGCTCTAGTTAAGACTTAAAAACATGTGTATGTCTATGTGCTTGCCTGTATATAGGCAGACTAAATGTGTCAGAAAAGTCATTCGATTCACTTGTAATTTGGTACAAATATTTATGAATTTCACATAATCTGTTGAAATGTACATAGTGCATACTGTTAAACTGCAGAAGGATGATCCCTGGCGTCTTCTGCGCATGAGTGAAAAGGGTTGGTCCATTTATAAAATAGGAATGTCCGTAGTACCTAGGGATGTGTTTGTTTATTGGTATGAAAAAATTATAAACTCACTGATTGCATTTCTTTTCCTTCTTTGAACTGATTCCTGAATATCTGGTTATATAAATATTTTACGATTAATTAAAAGAAAGAAAAACTGATGATATTATAAAGGGGATAGTTTTAAGGTGTAACTTTAGTATATCCCCATAGCTGAATTTGGCGATTTTTCTTTGGCGATATAATATGGCAACCTATATGCTGTTTATTTTGGATTTATGATTTTATGATTTAGATTATGATTTTATCATTTATGATTTCTAGATTTATGATTTAGCCATAATCACCAACAAAAAATTGCCAAATGTCGTTGTGGGGATATATTAAAGTTGTTCTTTGAAGTGTGTAACACTAATTTAAAAATTATGTCAATTATTATTTACAAACTAGTATGTAACCCCTTAAAAAATGACGAAATGTGAAATCAATTAAGGTAGTGAATCAACGAATTCTTTGCCAGCTTCGCTGGTCACTATATTTAAAGGGGACTAATGTGCAAGTCGTACCTGACGGGGAAGTTAAATCCTATTTCGTGAAGAATTCTTCTTAAAGTTTCTCTTTGATACTTAAAATTTATCTTTTCTTTAAGTACAGGAATTAATTTGGCAATTGTAGGTACGATCTTATTTATTGCGTAAAACTCATGTACTGTTCTTCGAATAACATCGCAATCAAAATTATCCAGAGAAATGTTTTCGATGGTACTGTTCTTTTGCCGCTTTTTTGGTGATACAAACATTGGATTGTCTTCTCCTTTTGATTCTCTACGTATTCTTTTATCTTGGCTTCTGATATATTAGTTATTTCACTCGTACGTTTCACTGATTGGGAAAGTGGAACAATAGCTTCTTCTAAAGCTTCTTTATCGCAAAACTTAATGACATTATGTACAATACGCTTCGTTTCCCTATGAAGAGGTTTAATCCGAGAACTCGTACCACATGTACGATCCATTTCCAACATAAACAGACTGTTATACGGAAAGAAATAAAAGAAAACAAAGCAGGAGTATTAATTATTCTACACATAACAGAGGAAACAAGAATAATAGAAAAATTTCCCCTCTCTCTTCATTGCTGTGTCTCCCAGAGCATGAGTGGAATCGTCCTGGCACTTTGCCAACAAGGTATCAATCTTCGGCGGGCCAACAGTACATACAGCCATGAAAAAAAGTATAACACCCAAAAGAGATGAGATAGAACAAGAAACTTATATCATATTTTTATGAAATGCATATGCGTATGAGATGTAAGGATATTTAAAAAAAATAAACTTACAGCAAAAAGTCATTTAAGTTTAGTTACATTATGTACAATTTAATTAAAAAAAAAAGAAAGAAAGAAAATGACTATTTAGTTGAAATTATAAAATGTATAGAGTCAGTATGATTTATTCGTTGCTAATCAGGAAACCACCCCATACTGTAATAAAAGCAAATCCAAACAAGCATCAATGGAGAGAGCATATATAAGCACATATTTTTTTATGCATAAAACAATTGCCTTCATCAGCTCGTTTTAGAGTTATAACTTCTGAAAGTTCATTGATGATCGGTGCAACCACGCTTGAATCGATAAAACCACGCCTTACTGGAATATTGAATGAGAACCAAAACAAGTAATAATCGAAAGAGTACAGACAAACGTGTTTTTTGATGCATAAATCAGTTCCACATTTCTTATTTGAGATAGATTCTATTGAGATATAATGCCTGAAAACTCGCTAATGAAGAATCTAAAACTGAGACGAGTCATTGTTCTGAAAGGTTTAACAGGACTCCTCCCACTCTTTTTTCGTTACTACACTTTTACATAACTTAAATAAAGATTTCTCGTGAACGGGCTCACGGGCAGTGTTGCCAGATCTGGCGGATTTTTTATTCAATAATCATCAATAATTTTTAGATGTAATATTTTATATACATAAAGGACTATAAATTCTCGAAGTGATAAGGCAAACGTTGCAATTAAAAATTATAGGTGATTATTGAATACAAAATCCGCCAGATCTGACAAAACTACTCACGAGAGCAAACAGTTTTAGTCTTGAAAATTACGTTAAATTATACCCTCTCAAAAGAACATCATTTAATTTATTTTTATTATAACACTATTGGAATGGTTTCCTGATAAGTAATAATGGAGTCTTCTTTTCTATCACTTATATCAATCGTCGGATCCAAAAACCAGACAAAGCTTGGAAGGTGTCCGTAGAATTCTAGAAATTTTTTATTGCTATTTTTAAATCACACTTGGTTCTGTACTGCGGCCTGTTCTTTTGAACATCTTAAAATAAAAAGGCCGAAAGGTTTCCCATTGAAATTAGGTCAGAACTCCAAGATGGTCATCAAAGAGATTTTTCCTTGTAAGCTTTCAAAAAGGATATTGTGGAACTTAAATTATGCACAGATGCATTGTATTTTTGAAATGTTCAGTCATCTTATATAATGAATCTTATATAATGAATCTTATAAATAATTTTATTATTGAGGGGGCTTCCGCCCCCTCAACCCCCCGCTGTATCTCTATTTGTATGTCTTATAAAGTGTTATGGAATTGTAAATAATTGCATTTATTTTTGTATAAAATCTTTCAAAGAGGTTTAGTAAAGTTAATAAAATGCTAACTTTGTACATTTCTAGTCGTTTTAGCGTTAAAATAGCCTAATTTTCCCTTAAAAACACTTAAAAAAGCTCCAATAAAAGAAGAAATGGATTTGGCGCCAAATTTGGCGACTGTTTCCCACCTTGGCGATTTTTTTGGCGACTTTGGCGAGAAAATTCTTATTAGGGATATACCAAATATGGAAGCTCTAATCTTATTATGAGATACGAGAATTTTCCAGAACAGTCTGTGTTCGATAGAAAAGTATAAAAGGAGCATTTTGTCGCCAAGGCGGTCAGTGTCAGATCTGTGTCAGTTTCGTCAAATGCTTGCTTTGCTTTGGGCCGCTTTGGATGAGACCTTCTTTATGTGTTATTGCTAAACAGTTTGTACTGTTGTTTTGCTGTTAACGGCTGTTGTTTAAACAGTGTTTACTGGTTGAATTGAAGCTGGTACTTGGTTTATAGACCTGTATTTTTCTGGAACTTTCTGTGAATACATCACTGAATTTTTGCAAGTTTCGCCTTTCATTCTCGTACAACTTACGGACCATACCAAATTTCATAACTACCAATTTTCACACAAAAAAAAAAAAAAAAAAAATTACATAGCATATCGGAAATATTTTGCATAACCTTTAAACTAATTTCCAATTCTATGCCCAAAATTATCAACAGGAAAACATGCTTTTGAAATTCTAATAAAATTTCACTATATTTGACCGATATTAACCATGTTAAAATAAACCCTTACTAAAATTTAAGGTTTTTTAAAACTTTTTTTATGGTTTTATCCAGGTTTTTAGGTATTTAAAAGGTTTCTTTGAAGTTTCGCTAAAAAATACTTCCTAAAAAGAAACCTCATCTAAGTTTTCTTTAGGTTTTATTCTTAAAACCTCCTGAAAACCTGCGTGGTTTTATGTTTTCTAGAGGTTTCCCAAGGTTTCGGATAAACACATCGATGATAATAAGTTTCTTTATGGTATTTAGATAATACCTCCGCTATACCAACAACCAAAAACGTTTTATCAAGGTTTTATTTTTAAAACCTTTTAAAACCTGCACCGTTTTAGGTCCTATAGAGGTTTTGCAAGGTTTCAGATAAATACATCGATGATAATAAGTTTCTTTATGGTATTTAGATAATACCTCCGCTATACCAACAACCAAAAACGTTTTATCAAGGTTTTATTTTTAAAACCTTTTAAAACCTGCACCGTTTTAGGTCCTATAGAGGTTTTGCAAGGTTTCAGATAAATACATCGATGATAATAAGTTTTCCTATGGTATTTAGATAATACCTCCACTATACCTACAATTAAAAACGTTTTTTAAAGGTTTTACTTTTAAAGCCTTTTAAAACCTGCGCTGTTTTAGGTCTTATAGATGTTTCCCAAGGTTTCAGATAAATACATCCAGAATAATAAGTTTTCTTATGATATTTAGATAATACTTCTACTATACCTTCAATCAAAAACATTTTTTAAAGGTTTTACTTTTAAAACCTTTTAAAACCTGCACTAATTCAGGTCTTATACAGGTCTCCCAAGGTTTCAGATAAATACATCGATGATATCAAGTTTTCCTATGGTATTTAGATAATACCTCCATTATACTTACAATCAAAAACGTATTTTTTTAGTTTTATTTTTAAAGCCTTTTAAAACCTGCGCTGTTTTAGATCTTATAGAGTTTCTCAAGGTCTCAGATAAATACATCGAGGATAATAAACTTTTATATGGTATTTAGATAAAACCTTCACTATACCTACAATCAAAAACGTTTCTTAAAAGGTTTTATTTTTAAAACTTTTTAAAACCTGCACTGTTTTAGGTCTTATAGAGGTTTTTCAAAGTTTCAAATAAATACATCGATGATAATAAGTTTTCTTATAGTATTTAAATAATACCTCCACTATACCTGCAACCAAAAACATATTTTTTTAGTTTTATTTTTTAAACCTTTGAAAACCTGCCCTTTTTTAAGACTTATAAAGGTTTCCCAAGGTTTTCGGATAAATACATCGATGATAATAAGTTTTTTCATGGTATTCAGAAAATACCTCCGTTATACCTCAATCAAGGATTTTATTTAGGTTTTATTTTTAAAATATCAGAAAATTGCACTTTTTTAGGTTTCTTAAATGTTTCATGAGGTTTGTGGTAAATTAAGTCCGTGCTTATAGGATTTTTCTAAAGCATTTAGATTATACCTGTTTTATATATATATCCAGGAAAGTTTTTTCTACTTTTATTTTTATATATTTTAAAACCTTCGCATAGTGAGGTGTTTCTTAAGGTTTAAAAAGATACCTTTTAAAAAAACATTTTCATGAAGTAAGTGTTAAAAACGTTAAAGTTACAGGTTTATAAAGGTGTACTCAAATAAAAACTTTATCTGTAGTTACATTTAAAAACAATAATACTATAATATTAATTTTAGAAGCTTTTATTAAAGGCATAGATTCAATATTGCTTTAAAAATATATCAATACATATATATATATATACATAGTTTGTAAATTATATTTTCTTGACTATTATAAGTTATCAATGTTTTACAAAAATATTATAAAATGTTATTTAAAAATATTTTTTATTGGTTAAAAGGGAAAAAAAAAAAAAAAAAAAAAAAAAAAAAAAAGGAAAACTCATTTACAGTCGGCAGTAAAGGTATCGATAACTAGCATATAATTCCGTATAAAAAAAGTGCACTTATTACTGTTTTTTTTTTTTAAATAAATCCTTGTCGAATCATGTTCTTATACTAAGAACATGACTCAACAAGGATTTATTTAACAAAGCAGTATCAAGTGCACTTTTTTAATACAGGGATTATTGCTAGTGTTCAGATACTTTTGCAGCCGACTATAATTATATGAACCTAAAAATAGTAAAAATGAATAAAATAATAATTAAAAAGTATATTTATTATCACAATAACTGTGACAATAATAATTTATCACTAAAAGTGAACTAAAATATTTTAAGAAGCATTCAAAACATAACACACACGAATAAATAAATATTTTTATTTCAATAAATATAAAATTTGAACAATTTGTTCATGCACATATTTTTATTAACTTTTAAGAAATATCGACTATAGACCGTAATAGTACAAAATTATTTTATGTATCCCGGAATAGTAGCCACAGTCATTATTATAAACGCCAATAATAAGAATAAACTTAATTAATTATAACTCATTAATTTTTTAAACTAATTTGACATCATGTGGATGATTACAGTACATACTCGGAATTATTTTGTGTGGTCCGATAAATTATTTAGTCTATACATAACCTTTTTTAAGAGTAAACATAATTTTAAGCATCTTTATAATATATGTTAATTTTATTAAGTTCAATTCAGCATAAACGCATTAAAGAGCGCGCTTAAATAAAAGTTTGTCCATAGGCTCTAATGTTACGAAATTCTTTCTTGTGTCTCTGTAAACAAACCATAAACATTGTATACACCAGTAAAAACTATTCAGCTTATTTTGCGTTTAAAATTAATAATTGTTCCAAAATTAACATCGTTTGGGTGACTACGTGACATTGTCAGAACACTTTTGTAAGGTAATGTACATTAATTAGAAAGCTTAACAGCACATATTTTCTTCAAACAACATGAGTTAAGCATCTTACTCACGTACGCTAGTTTCATTTTCTTCATTGCAAAGTAATGATATTTAAGTGCGTTTAAAAGAAATTCACCCCTTACGCCGTAATGTTAAGAATTTTGGCGTGTCCCTATTCACAGTTTATAAACAATATAGCAATAAAAATTATACAGCTACTTATATGCAAAGCTGGAACGTGTGCGCCAATTTGCAAGTCAATCGAAGGACTTTTGCGGCCGCTATTGCGGTACATACACATTCTTCCCATAGACCGTAATGATAAAAAAAACTTTGGCGTGTCACTGTACACGAACTACATATGGAATGCACACCCAAAACTATACAGCTAATTTCGTAAGGATCATGAACATGTGTACCAAATTTCAAGTTAATAGCGTGATATTTGCGGCCGCTATCGCACGACAGACAGACAGACAGACGGAATACAAAATCCTTTTGAGTCTCAACAGAGGGCCTCCACTGACGTTTCGGCAAAAATTGGAAGTCAGTAGCTTGATTTTTGCGGTGGCTATCGCGGTACATACAGATTCTTCCCATAGGCCGTAATGATAGAAAAACTTTGGCGTGTCCCTGTATACGAACTACAAATGGAATACACACCTGAAACTATACAGCTAATTCCGTTGGGCTCATAAATATGTGTATCAAATTGCAAGTCAATAGCGCGATTATTGTGGCCGCTATCGCGATACATACAAATTCCTCCCTTAGGCCGTAATGATATGAAAAACTTTGGCGTGTCCCTGTATACGAACTACAAATGGAATACATACGAAAAACTATACAGCTGATTTCGTGAGGCTCATGAACATGTGTACAAAATTTCAAGTCAATAGCGCTATTTTTGCGGCCGCTATCGCGATACATACAAATTCCTCCCATAGACCGTAATGATAAGAAAGACTTTTGCGTGTCCCTGTATACGAACTACAAATGGAATACATACCAAAAACTATACAGTTGATTTCATGGGGCTCATGAACATGTGTACCGAATTTCAAGTCAATAGCGTGGTATTTGCGGCTGCTATCGCACGACAGACAGACAGACGCACAGAAGGAACACAAAATCCTTTTTCGTCTCAACAGAGGGCCTGCACTGACGTTTCGGCAAAAACTGGAAGTCAATAGCTTGATTTTTGCGGTGACTATTGTAGTACAAACAGATTCTTCCCATAGGCCGTAATGATAGAACAACTTTGGCGTGTCCATGTACACGAATTACAAATGGAATACACACCTAAAACTATACAGCTAATTCCGTTAGGCTCATTAATATGTGTACCAAATTGCAAGTCAATAGCGTGATTATTGTGGCCGCTATCGCGATACATACAAATTCCTCCCATAGGCCGTAATGATAGGAAAAACTTTGGCGTGTCCCTGTAAACGAACTACAAATGGAATACATACCAAAAACTATACAGCTGATTTCACGGGGCTCATGAACATGTGTACCAAATTTCAAGCTAATAGCGCTATTTTTGTAGCCGCTACCGCGATTCATACAAATTCCTCCCATAGGCCGTAATGATAAGAAAAATTTTGGCGTATCCCTATATACGAACTACAAATGGAATACATACCAAAAATTATACAGTTGATTTCGTGGGGCTCATGAACATGTGTACCAAATTTCAAGTCAATAGCGCTATTTTTGCGGCCGCTACCGCGATTCATACAAATTCCTCCCATAGGCCGTAATGATAAGAAAAACTTTGGCGTGTCCCTGTATACAAACTACAAATGGAATACATACCAAAAACCATACAGCTGATTTCGTGGGGCTCATGAACATGTGTACCAAATTTCAAGTCAATAGCGCTATTTTAGCGGCCGCTATCGCGCGACAGACAGACACACAGACACAGCCCAAAACCGTTTTGAGTCTCAACAGAGGGCCTCCACTGACGTTTCGGCAATTAAAAATAAAATTTGTTTCACACTTTTATATGAATGTTTATTGTTATATATACATATAAGAACATAATTAGTGTCGGGAAATTCATGACGAGCTGGACTCGTCATTTCAGTTCAAGGGGTTAATAATTATTTCATTTTCAAAATGTGAGAATCATTTTAATTTGACAGTAGTCCTATTACTTTCAGACAGTAAAAAAGCATCGTTACCATTAATTTTACTTAGTAATAAATATTGAATTACAGAAATTAATAGTTAACAGACACGTAAAGGGGAAAAATAAGGATCAAGAATAGGACTTGAGCTTTAAATTAAATTCTGTTTAGAAAAAAAAAAAAAAATTATTATTATTATCTTCTTGTAAACAAATAAATTTCTTTAAAAAAGAACAATATTGAAATTTAAAAACTGCAATATTTTTAGAAAAGTTAATATCTAGATTAAATAATTTTGTCTGGCAACTACTGGGAGTAACCTAAAACTTGTATTTTTACTTCTTTTAGGCCAAAGAGAAATAGCTCATCAGTTTCATTAGAATTTTTATTTTATTTTATTTTATTTATTTATTTATTTTATGGGAATCTTTAACGATTTTATTAAAAAACAACTGTAATTTTCTGAACATCTCTAAGTACAGTCGGTAACAAAAGTGTTCGAACACTAGCAAAAATTCTTATGTAAAAAAAAGTACACTTCATGCGGTTTTGTTAAATAAATCCTTATCGAATCATGTTCTTACACTGACTAAGAACAGGACTCAACAATGATTTATTTAAAAAAACCGTATGAAGTGTACTATTTTTACATAGGAATTTTTGCTAGTGCTCGAACACTTTTGTTACCGACTGTAAATATCCGTAGTGTTTCAAAATTCTTTTTTTTTTCTCTCTTTAAGTAAAAGAAGTTAAACATTTCCTTAGAAATATGATTAATCGAAACCAACTCACTTGATTAAGTGTTTGTATATATTTGTTGCTCATTCATAGCTGTCAACCATGGCTGCCATAGCAAACGATTTTTAGATACCAGTATTTTTTAATAGAAATTTTTTTAAAGATTTTTTAGTATTTTTCAGTGTTGCCAGATCTGGCGGATTTTTTTAATTCAATAATCACTAATAATGTTTAATTGTAACGTTTGCCTAATCACTCCGAAGATTGATAATCTATTATGTATATTAAATATCACTTCTCAAAATTATTGGTGATTATTGAATAAAAAATGCGCCAGATATGGCAACACTGGTAATTTCTATGAAAAAATAAGGATAAATATTTTATAAATAAATACTGGCATCCAAAAATCGTAATATACACATCATCTACGAAATCTGCTTGTAATTACATGTCATCAATATTAAAACGTGCCACTGTACATGTCAACAGGCCGTAACATCAAAATTTATTTAAAATTCCTTTTTTTTTTTTTTTTTAAGTGTTTTCAAATTGAAAAAAAAAAAAGAACTTAGTAACGGTTAAAATATTATAATTTACAAAATAAATATCAAACTGATTAAAGATGTTGAATAAAAAAAAAAAAAAAAATACTTTTTTTCTATAGGACGTTCAATAGATGTTATGAATTTTTATCCTTAGCAACGGTCTCATAAAAAAGTTTAAAAAATTGGACGTTAGCAATTTAATTTAAAATATATATATTTTTTATTAAAGTGTCTAAAATATTTAATTAATTAATAAAATAATTATATGCTTCTTCTACATATTAAAAAAAATCTTTATTTTTTCTTTGAAATGTATTTAGGAAGGGGAAGAAAAGTTTTTTTTTTTTTTTTTTTATTATTGCTAACATTCGAATTTCTCATTTTAAAATATCTTTCAATAATTTTGATTTTTTTATATCATGTCATGATAAAATTCTTTGCTAGTTATTTTTTTTTTTATCTTAAACGCAACTACTAAATATATCCAAAAGGGAAATTTTCGTTAGCTACTAAGTATTAAAACAAATACGAGTATGTACTCTTGACATCTACTTAAAAAGAAAAAAAAAAAAAAAGGACAAAACTCAACAGGGTATATTTTGAAAATATAATTACTTATATTTTTATTGTTACATATGATGCCTGAATAAATGCGTAGATTTTTAAGAGCATATGAAAATACACTTTTGTAAATAGCATATTTGTAAAAACAGATTTCAATTACACTATATAGATTGAAGCTACGTGACACTTTGAATTTTTTTTTTCAAATTCCTAGAAAAGGAGCACATTCACATATTACTGTTTGGTTATGTGATTGTGAGGTAATCACGTAACATGTTATATATATTTCTTGAGTTTTCTCAAAAACGGCTCTGACGAGTTTTTTTTAATGTTTCAATTAAAGGTCTTTCAAGGTGAAAAATCAATTGGATTTATCCTCATCTTCATGAAAAATCACGTTCATTGTTAACTCTTTATCCGCCGGTTACAAAATATGGCTAAAAAAGGGTTTTACTTAGAAATAAACATGTAAATTTTAATGAAAGTTTTGGATTAACAGTTTTCTGGGAAGAAAAATGGATTCTCTCTCCAGAAAAATTCGCATTCACTGTTAACCTTTCATACCCGTTTTCAAAATGTGGCTAAAATTGTGTATACTCAGAAATATACATAACAATTTTGATAATACAATTAACTTAAAAGCTTTTTGAAGGGCAAAATCGATTGGGTTTTTATATCTGCAAGAAAATTTACGTTCGCTGTTTAACCTGTATTCGTCGTTTATAATATATGGCATAAATTGTGTGTACCCGGAATTTTGATGAAAATTTGCAGTTTAAGTTTTTTTTCTTTCTTTCTTTCTTTTGGAGGGGGTTCAAATTCTGTTGGACTTATCCTCATTTAAAACAAATTCACGTTCTCTGTTAACTTTTTAACCAATAGTTGCAAAATACGGCAGAAATAAGGTTTTTTTTTTTTTTTTTTTTTTTTTTCAGAAATGTATATAGCGATTTTAATAAAAACACAGAGGTAAAGATTTTTTGTAAGAAAATAAACCCATTGTACACTGTAAAAAAAAAAAAAAAAAAAAAAAAAAAAAAAAAAAACGGTATATTTACAGCATAATATGCTGGCAATATGAGTGCATGGAGGGAAGGAAGTAAAAAAGAAGTAATTTACAGCAGAAACAACCGTAAAAGAGCCTTTCTTTACAGATGTTTCCGCTGTAAATTGCCTTATTTAACAGCAAAGTGTACTGGCAATATGGGTTTCAGCACATTTTGCTGTAAAAGCTTCCGTTTCTTTTCACAGTGTACTTATTCTCATCTCCAGAAAAAATAACATTTATTGTTAATCGTCACTTCGCCGTTGCAAAATATGTCGAAAACTTGATTTTCTCAGAAAAGTTTATAACAATTTTGATTGAACTTCGAGCTGAGGATTTTCTCAAATGACAAACCCTTTTGATTTTTCTTCATGTTCAGGAAACTTGGTCGTTATCTATTAACCCTTAAATTTGCCTATTGCAAGATAGGGCAGAAACCTGGTTCTTTGAAAAATGACTGCAAAAATTTTGATAATAACTTAGGATGAAGGGTGGTTTAGGTAAGAAAACAAGTTGACTGATACTCATCTTCAAGAATATTAGAATTCACTGCTAACTTTTACTTCGCCGATGTCAACATATGTCAGAAATTTGTTTTACACGGAAATGGATCTTACAATCTTAATAAAAACTTAGAATTAATGGACTTTTTAGATGACAAAACTATCTGACTCATTTTTAGAAAAATAGGCATTCACTGTCAATCATGACACCGCCCATTGCAAACTATGGCTGAAATTTGGTTTTCTCGGGAATGGATCTAACGAGTATAATAAAACTTAACGGCAAATGCTTTTTGAGATTAAAACCTCATTTTCTCAAAAACTAGCGTAGCTGTTAACCCTCGCTCCACCAGTTGAGACTTGATTTTCTGAGAAACTACTTGAATGATTTTGATAAAACTTTAGATTTTTGGGAATTACGTGTTTATAATTCAATTTGAATTGTTTTCCTTTCAGCACAATAAACGTTCACCATAACTCGCGCATCACCTTGGAAAAAACTGGCAGAAACTTCGTTTTCCTTGAAAATACTCGAATGATTTTGGTAAAAATTTAAAGGTAATGTGTTTTTGAGAAGACATTTCAATCTGAAATACACTTATCTTCAGCATAATTAGTATCCACTGATAATTCCAATTTATACATTTGTACATTTGTATATATAATTTTTAATATAATTTGTATATATAATTTTAAATATAATTTTTAATGTAATGTGTATATATAATATTTGTATATAATTTGTACATTTGTATATATATATATATATATATATAGGGTTAGAGTTTTTTTTACAATAAAAAATCTATCTGACTTATCTTCTTCTTCAGGAAAATTAGCAGCTGCTGGTAACCCGCCTTTGCCTGGAAGAAAGTGTAGCAGAAATTGATTTTCAAGGAAATTGTTTGAAAATTTTTAATGTAAAAATTATAGTTTGAGGTTTGAGATGATAATTCGAATTAACTTTTTCTAATCTCCAGAAATTTAGTCTTTACTGGTAACCCACACTCTACCTGGAGCAAACAAACAACAAATATATTTCATAACAGATCACTGTTCACTACAAATTTTCACTGTGAATGGTTTTTACAACACCCTGAGTAAACTCGGTCACCCAGGTACTTGAATATTAAAGTCTAAAAACATTTCTCTACTTGAAATGGTATTTCAAAAACTGTGTTGTTAAGAGAAATTAAAAGAAATTCGCTTCACATAATAACCAATTCTGAATATACTTATTTAAAAAAATTAATAATATCAACATACTTGTTTAATTTTCAAGACACTTAATTACTTATTGTTATAAATTTAAACTCTTTCATTTGTTTAAAACAATGCATAATATAGAAAAATTACATTTTGCTTCAAATAATATATTTTTAACAAAAGTGGAATTGGTACATTTATAAACATATTTTAAAAACATTTTATAAAATCTGTAACACAGTCATTCCTCTCACTACAATTTACTTCAATTATGTATAAAACTTTAAGGAAAGAAGAAAAGAAAAACATAAAGTAGCACTGTAAATTGCCTTAGTTTAGAAAACTACCATAACTGCAAATTATCTTCAAAGGAAAATGTACACATTAGAATAAATTATGACTTTTCTTTTCAGATGTTTCTGCTTTTTTTAGAATAATATCTTTATAACTCATTAAAATAACACTTATTTTCTATTCAAAGTTCTTATATAAATGACGAAAAGACTGGGTGTAAGCATTCTAAAAGTTATTTATTAATACATCAATTCTAATATATGCAATAAAAGCATTTTTCAATACTTCTTTTCTTCATTACGCAATTATTAAGGGGAGGTAGACTTCATAAGTCTTTTTTAACACTTTGAAACAAGATTAAAAAGTGTGAATGGCTGCGGTTTGTCGGTCTGTCCGTCAGTCTGTCTGTCTGTTCGTGCTGTAACTCTCATAAATATTTATGGAATTTCTTGAAACTGATATTGTTCAAGTTCACTGTCGAATGTTCCCTATTGAAAATGGAATGAAAATTTCTACTGATTTGTGTACAAAGACACCCGAAAGTATTCCAAAGCATTGTGTTCTATGAGAGGAATTTCTTTAAACCATGTTTTCATACCTTTACTTTAGACAAATCTTAATGAAATTGAAATATGTTATTTAAGTTCACTATTGAATGTTTTCTATCGAAAATAGAGTACATACCAGCACTATTTTATGTACAGGGACACCCGAAATTATTTCAAAGCATTCCGTTCTATGAGGAGAGATATTTCTAGAAACCAAATCTTAATAACTTTACTTCGCACAAATTTTAATGATATTCGAATATGTCATTTGTATTCACAAAAGAATGCTTTCTATAGAATATAGAAAGCATTCATTTATTAGCATTGTGATTTACAAGGGCACACAAAAATATTCAGTTACATTAAAGGATGTAATTGGAAATTTGCTAGAATTGCATTTTCGTTTACCTTATATGTTTTCAACACTTTCTAACAATTTTAAATTGTGAATATGTTTTGAATTTGTGTATTCGTCTGACTGTCTGACTGTCTGTTCTCTAACTCCCGTAAATATTCAAGGAATTTCTTGAATCTAACATATGTTATTCAAGTTCACTATCGGATGTTCCCAATTGAAAATGAAGTAATTATCTCTACTGGTTTGTGTACAGGGGTACCCAAAAATGATCCAAAGCATTGTGTTCTAAGAGAGGTATTTCTTTAAACCATGTTTCCATATCGTTCCTTCTTTAGACAAATCTTAATGAAATTGAAATATGTTATTTAAATTTCCCGTCGAATGGTTTCTATAGAAAATGGAGTACATACCACCACTGGTTTATGTACAAGGACACCCGAAAATATTACAAAGCATTACGTTCTATGAGAGATATTTCTAGAAACCAAATTTTGATAACTTTACTTTACACAAATCTTAATGAAACTAAAATACGTTGTTCGTATTTACAAAATAATACTTTCAAAATAATATAGAAGGTTTAGCATTAAGGTTTACAGGGACACACCAAAATATTCAGTTATATTAAGGGACATAAGTGGAAATTTGCTAGAATTGCATTTTCGTTTACCTAATGCGTTTTTAACATTTTCTAATGAGAATATGTTTTAAATTTCTGTATCTGTATGTCCGACTGTCCATCTGTCTCTCTGTCGTATTGCCCACCTCCTGCGTTCGTAAATATTTTCGGAATTTTTTTAAAATGATATATGTTATTCATACACACTATGGAATGCTTCCTTATTAAAATGTCATTAATAGGTTCTGTGCAACTGGTTTGTGTACAGGGACACCCAAAAAAATGCAAAAGCATTGAGTTTTAGGACAGACATTTAAATAAATCACATTTAAATAACATTCTACTGCAAAATTCCTTATAATTGAAATTTATTGTGAATATGCTAAAATAATGTTTCTTTTAGAATAAGTTATAGTTAACCTTCAAATTTACAGGGTTGCACTAAAATATTCAGATAGATTAAGGACTGAAATTAAATTCAAAAGGCTGTATTTCCGTTTGCGTTAAGCATATTTAACACTTTCCAACGATATTTAAGCGTGATTATGAATTCAATTAGCCTATTTGTATGTCTTTCAGTTCTTCTGTCTGTGCGTTGTATAATAACGTAGGCAAAGAACATTGAAAGTTGTACGATCAACAAATACGTACAGCTAGAAAGTGTTAATAAACAATGCGCATCGCATGATTTTTCGTTCTTGTTCCAATTACTTCCTAAAAATTATAAAACTTTGCAATAATATACATCAAAATTTATCAATATTGAGTGCATAAATTTTTCTCAAAAACTGTTTAAGTAAAAAAATAAAATTCATAATTTTTAAAAAGTATTAAAATGCTTCATATAATTTAGTTTTTAGATCTTTCTTTCCATTTTACATTAGTTCAATATGTTCATTCCTTATCAATATGTTCTAAATATATTAACAAGGAGACGGCAAGGGTGTGGGGTCCTCAAATCGAACGGAGGTTCCGCGTGTAGTTAGCACTCAGTAAGTGTATTCACATACTCAAACCCTAGAGCGCACTACTTGGCCATCGCCGAGAAAAAAAATTCCTGAAGTTTGAAAAAAAAAATTTTTAAATGGTATTAAAATTTAATAAATCGTTATAAACAATTTCTTTTCAACTTTTATACTTTGTTAAATCGCGAATTTAATGATTTCTAACTTTTTAACATTAAACATATGGAAATTTATTAATCGCATGTGGTTGGCATTAAATAAAATTCAATATATCAAAAATAATATGAAGAATTTACAAATTACAAATTCATCTGTTCGTAAAGCCCGCTATACACTGACGAGACATGAGACAAAGTTTGAAGCGACGTGCAACACGCGCATGCTCTAAATACAACTTCATCTCCTGAAAACTGTTTAGAGCATGCGTGTGCCTCATGTCGCTTCAAACTTTGTCTCGTGTCTCTTCAGTGTGTAGTGGGACTAACGCTCCATTCGACGTACATTCGTTTGACCTGACCGTTGCACTATACATATTTATTCTATCTACAGTTCTAAGTTCTAATCATTAAAAAGTTAGAAATCATTAAATTCGCGATTTAACAATGTATAAAAGTTGAAAAGAAATTGTTTATAACGATTCATTAAATTTTAATACAAATTATTATTTTTTTTTTCAAACTTCAGGAATTTTTTTCTCGGCGATGGCTAAGTAGTGCGCTATAGGGTTTGAGTATATGAATACACTCACTGAGTGCTAATCACACGCGGAACCTCCGTTCGATTTGAGGACCCCACACCCTTGCCGTCTCCTTGTAAGTATTAATTTGTGAATTAATCGTAAGTTACTTTTTTTAATATCTTCATATATTTGAATGTTGAAACATCATTCAAATTTTTAGCATCCAGACATATATATATATACAGTAACTGCCGCTTAATAAAATCACTGTTTAATAAAATCAACCGCTTAATCTTTTCAGATCGCCAGGACTGGAATCAAATCAATACGAACAACTTTTAAAGCCGCCGCGCTGGTTAATAAACTCAAAAATATCTCCTCAGCAGCCAAAAATATCATTTATACATACAAATATATATATATATATATATATTTCTTTTTTTTTTTTTTTTTGGAAATAGAAAAAGAAATTAAAGCACAACAAACCCTCCGTTATCACTCATTGTTGAAGATTTTACTCTCGCAGTACAGTTACAAATTAAACACGCCCCATAACTTATCTCCGTAACAATTTCAAGGAACGTATTCTTCAAAGCGCAGTAATAAAATAGAAATTTGATTTGAAATGATTTTCTTTTTCTAATTATTAGAAGGCAATTTCTAGTTCTTATTTTGAAATCACTATCGCATTCATGAGGTTTTAACGGAAAGATTTTAAATTTATAAGAAAAGTGTGAACTTTTGGTAAAGTAATGATGAATTTCCTCTAACGAAAGTGCACAGGAACTTAGAATGCGTTGCATTTACTTATATCGAAGAAACAATTAGTTAATTATCTACTAAAATTAATTAATATTGTTCACTAATTCTATTATTCGTAACCCTTTGAAGTTTCTTTCGAAATTCAGGGAAGTAATACCTTTTCCTTAAGGGCAGGCACGTTCGCCGGATATAAAATTCAGTCGCTTAATAAAAACACTTTCGCTCAGAACGAATGTGTTCAATTATTTTATTTTTTTTAGTAGCGGACTGTGCTTGCCAACGTCCATGTGCACAGATATCTTCACAGAGAGGTCATGGTCATTTATCTCCTTATTTATTATTAGTAATGAATAATGAATATGAAATAGTATTTTGATTTACTGTAACGAATGTGTAATATATAATTTTTTCTGTTGTAAATGTAAACACTCTTAATAGTAAGGGAGCCCAATAGGGGATTTCGGGATTTACCCAAGCGTGGTAGATTAACATAAAGGGCAACACAAAACATTAACATAACCTTTCACCCTGTTGAGTACCTCCACTGTATATAAGACCTTTATCGTGCGTCTAGGCAGCTGATTGGAATAGTAAAAAAAAAAAAAAAGAGTGATCGTCAGAAATACTCGAGCGAGTCAGATTAAGGTAAGGTGGGTTAATTACATATTGAAAATTGTGTATATCAATAAGTCTGACGATTTAAGCATGGCGTAAGGGATTGGGAGGTCACAAACTTGAAAATAAAAGCCACTTTGACATTCTCGAGCGTGGTCGACTTTTTTTTTGAAGGAAATATTTCAATAATCTGCCGATTTCCACCAGGCGAAGTAACAGAATTCGTCAATAAATTTTAGTCGTGCAGCTGCAGTGAAGCATGTATTCCCCACTCCGCGCCTCTGTTTCCTTTTCACTTTTTCTCTATCTCTTACTCTCTCGCACCGTCCCCACACTACTTTCCGTCGCCATGACGCTATGACGCCATTGCAGCTGATCACATGTGTTCTTGACATTATAAATTATAAGTACAACGCTCTAACTTTTTTTTTTTGTGTGTGTGTGTGTGTGTGTTTTATGTTAAGTTTTCTGAATCAAATTTTGTGAGTTTAATATCTACTACGACGAAGAGAGATAATACTATAAAGTGTATATTTTATGGACAAAATACATTTGAAAAAATTGTTAAATTTACGTCAGAAACAATAAAAAATGCCTTATGGTTTTGGAGTATCGTTGGAGCAAACCGGTCTTCAGGAAATCACGGAAAACATGCGATAACGTTGAACTTTGAACTGAAGTATCATTGAGAATATCACGCGCAGTGTTATACGTTATTGACAGCGACTAAAATACCTTCTAATTTTCAAAAGCTCGAGCAACAGGAAAGTGCTAGAATATAGATGAATCTTTTAACATCATGCAACCTTTTATCTGTCATTTGTAGGGCACAAAAAAAATTAACTGATGTCAAAAGAGCTAGAATTGAAATCTTCAATAAGGCATACAAGGTATATCAAATATATCACAGCCCTTCTCTTTGAATGTTCGTAATTACGATGCTTGTTACTTGCCACCATCTCAGTCAGAGTTACTGCAGCACTTATTACGAACAAGATGTATTGCATGCTTGTGGAGGAATGCGCACAATTCAAACAGTATCGACATGTTCCCAACAGATTACGTATGTGTAAAAGGAAAATTGAAAATGACTTGGTTCGTTGGTAATCAATTACAAGAAGCGTATGAAGATGTAGTCATAACACTTGATATTCTAGGCGATACTCCAGATTCAGATATATTTTCTTTTCAAAATTTTAATAACACACTTTTCCTGAAATAAATAAAATATTGTTAATTATTATAACGATTTCTTGTTACAGATATGCAAGCTGAAGATGAAATTCATGACCAAATCGAACCAGACTTGCAGTACGACGATAATTTCACGGATGAACATGAAGATTGAAAAAATTATTTTTAAAATTTTTAATTATTTATTTTTTTTTCTGAATATATATTGTAATTAAAAAAAAAAAAAAAAAAAAAAAAAAGATTTTTTTTATTTGCATGCTATTTTTCGTGCATTTTATTTGTCACATTTAGTCATTAAAAAATAAATAAATAAGTAAAGGAAATAATAAATACCATTAATAAATTATTTTTCTTTTCAAGCCGTCAGATTAAGAAAATCCCTCCAAATTATCGTCAGATTATGGGTCAGCACGACTAGGACATCAAGCTGAATCGCCTGTAATAATCTGATGCGCTCAAGTATTTCAAAATGGCGGTTTTTTTTTTTTTTTTTTTTTGTATCTTTAAAACCCGCCACGAGCTTGCGTCATGTCTGAATCGTCAGTCTTTTGAATGGGAGCTTCTTTCAGGTTCACTTAACATCCCCTCTGAATATCTGACGCGCTCGAATATATATATACGTATATTTTTTTTTTCTAACCTTCCGTACAGCCACCCCCACTATACAAACAGGCAGATTAACGTACCTCCAATATCAGAGACACGTGGGGCATATACACTATCAATATCTGACGCACTCGAGTATTTCCATATGACTATTTTTTTTTTTTTTTTTTTTTGAAAACCTGTAGACGCTCCCCACGCCGGTGAAAGGGTGTACATCATATATTAACCTTTTTTCTTTCTACCCATCTAATCTTCAAAATCCAATGGACAAGTTGATGCGTTACGTTTCCGTTTTAAGGCTGCCACTCGACAAATGATGATTTTTGGTGATTGATTGACTTGGAGATTGGTGAATACAAACTGCCAATGTATGCTCATATCATATAACTAAAGTAAGAGGAACACAAAAAGTGATTAAAATATTTATAAAAAATTTACATAATGAACAATATTAATTATAATATAAATTATAATATAAATTTAATATTGGGGTGGACCAAAAGTTCGTGCTTGTTACTATTATTATTTAAAAAGTAAGTTTTACAAAATAAATAAATAAATAAATAAATAAATAAAAACGTAACAGCAAAAGTCATTTAATTTTATTGTCCAAAGCTATATATATTACCGAGCTACTGGAATCTACGTCAGTACCCTTCTCTATCCTTAAAACGAAATACTCTGGTTACCCATTTTCAATATTGACAAAAATTGTTTAAGCTAAGTCCATGCTAAAAATCATCAAATTACCTTAAAAGTTAGTTAATGGATGTCGCAATGTTCGGACAGTGAACTGAATGCCCGAAATGCTCAAATGCGTCCAGCACTTTCATAATTGCTTTCGTCTGTTCAGTTGTGTGCGGTTTCGCGTTATCTTGTTGCAGAAAAGCTTGCTTTTGATTAGCCATTCAGACAGTAAGAGTGTCACATACACTAACTGTGTGCGATACAAAATTAAAGCATTTTATTATAAAGTACAGAAATATATAGCATGTTCCCTCCCCCCCCCCCGCCCCCTCGAAAACAAGTTTTCTTAAACCACTTTCCATTGACGAAAGACATAATATTTCAAGGTCATATACATATTTCAATTGAAAACAATGGCTACCTAAATAAAGTAGCACATTTTCATTTCAGTTTGTGATTATTCTCTAAAAAATCATGTTCAAATATATCTTTAATAATTTTTATGATACAATAGACAATTGTTTTACGTCATGCTCTTAGAATATGGGTCACATTTAATACAGATTATACAGTATATATAAATATATAACATCATCTTAATCCCGTAGAAATATTTATACATGTACGTATGTGCATATGTATTTACATTTGAAAAATTACTTCACCTTATCAGAGTGTCAAATAATGATATGTTACAATATTCACAACTGCCAACTTAAGTCGAAAGATTGTTAGTACCCACCCTTTTACCACACCACTTATTTTTTATAGAAATTCTCTTTAAATAGATTTACGAAGAAATAATATGAAAAATACTCTAAAAAAGACTGGGGGAAAAAAAGGCCAGTATTAAAAATCCTCCGGATTATTAATTAGGGTGTTGGAAATTTTTGTTTATCGATAATATATTATTCGATAATAATCCATTATTTTCCAGTACATCTCCATAGAAAAAAATCTTTTATCAACCATATAGTAATTAATTCTTCTTCTTTTTTTTTCTTTTATTATTATTATTATTATTATTATTATTATAAAAAAAAAAAAAAAAAGAGAGAGAAACAAAATTTTATTTCTTTACATGTATTTTTTTTCCTTATTTCAAAGCATATGTATATGTATATATATTTATAATTCGTTCTTTTGTGAAGAGATTTAATGCCGGAAACAGAGAAAGAAATTTCTTCGAAAATATTACGATATTTTTAGACCACTCAAACTTTGAATGTTATAAAACACGATTCAATGTCAAATCATTGTCAGGGTCAAGAGCACCACACCCTTTTACATTTTTATCACTCACGTACATAAAACCATAAAAGACACCGCGTTGGTTTGTGAAATTAACACTTCTGACCTCTGTAGCAATTTATTGCACTCACAATTTTTTGTAAAGAGAAAAAGGAAAATAAACAGCATTTGTCATTTTCGTGTTTTTTAAGCACAATGCATATACTTTTTATTTAGTAATTAGTTATCACAAGTCTACATCAAAACCTTTGATTTGATAATTTTAGCTGATCTTTATCTTTTTTGTTGAGTGAAGCCATGTTTTTCTCTATCACGTATAGATTTTAGTCAATACAGGGTGCCTTCTTATATAATTACTTTTATTACTCTTCCACCAATATAATTATATGGTAAGTTTTATAGTATGGTTCCATAATTTGTTAATCATGGGTACCTATTGTTGTGATTGCGCAGCACTTGTGCGACGTAAAATCATACCTACAAACCAGCCTATTGTTATGATGGTACGTGTAAAAAATTGTATCAGTAAACACCCTGTTTTAGCAAAAATCTATACGTGATAGAGAAAACACTGGATGCATTTTCAGTTTCAGCACATCAAAAAACATAAAGATCAGCTAAAATCATCAAATGAACATTTTTCAACATCTTTTTTGTAGAACTGTGTTATCAATGAGATATGAAACATATATTTATTTCTTAATTACAACTATTCCATAAACGCATATTTTACAAATTAGACAAAGTACAGTAAGTCATGTTTATTGTAAAGATTTAAGATATATATCCGAGCAACAGAAATAAAATAGGAATATTTTACCATGTTCTTATTAACTTCTATTCTTGTTTGTTTGCTTGTTTGTCCGGTACAAATCTTGCAATCGAATTTTAACCAACTTTCCTACTAGCTAGACATTTGAAACTTTCACAATAGCTCAGAACCCGATGACAACACAATACTTCGAAGTCAGATTTTCGAATAGTTTTCTTATAATTAATTAAAATATGAAAATAATAACCTACTAATACCCTAAGAGCCATTAAAATATTAGCTATAATTTAATGGTTGCCAAAAAAAAAAAAAAATTGCGAGTTCATTTTCTTTCGAGATAAAAATAAATACACTTAATTAAACGTGAGCGTTAAAAAATTGTAAAAAGTTAAAGTATGCATCTCACAAAAATTGACGTCATTATCACTTTAAAGATTTCATACGCATTCATAAAGTGCTAATGTAGTTAGTTCTATAGCAATGATTCAATAGAAAATTTAAAAACATGGTTTATAAAAAGTTTTTTATCTTATAATTATTTTTAATTTCTTTTATGCACAAATGCTTAAAACGTAGTTAATTTCCTTTTCCTTTTCAATAAAAATATTTTGTTTTCGTTGTTTTAATATATTGATTAAATTTGTGTATATTGAAGTTTTGCTTATCCCTGTCAGGGGCGGTCGTTGTATAGTGCAACCACAAATTTTAATCCAAAATTGCAAAAACTGTCCCCGGAATTTTTTACAAAATTTTTCTTTTATAACTTAGACGAATAACTTCGTTTATTTCCTGTTTTTTAATATTGTTCGTGATTTCTGGTGGATGTTGATTTTAAATGAAGAAAATTTTCTTGCCCCTGAAAGGGTTAAGACTTCATTAGTGCCTCACAATGTTACAGAGCGGCGCAAAAGTTTATGCACAAGCTAAAATTTTAATAAAATGAAAAATATATACCGGAATGCTTTGAAAGTTTTACTACATCTGAACAATTGGATTACAAATTCCTGTTTCGAATTAGGAAACAATTACTTAAAAGGAAAATTGTAAATTTTATAAAAATCAAAATTGTGATGTCGCAAAAGTTTATGCACAAAACCAACATATTTACATTTCATAAAGAACAAAAATCCTTTGTAGTCAATGGTGTTACCATAACACCTCATGAGATCAAATACGCAATTTTCCATTGATAACACGAGCTTTTGGAAGGTTTCGGGAGCGAGTCGGTATCATGTTTCCTCGGTCGCTTTTTTGAGCTCTTTCACTGCTCTAACAGCACAAAATGTTCCAGTAACGTAATAATCATATAACATCAAAACATTAAAAATGTTTCAGAAACATTTAGAAACGTTCAGTTTGCTTTCCGATTAGTTTCAAAAACGTAGAAATGTCCACGTCGTAACAAACAAGTCCTTCCGGCTTATTCGGAAGGGTAGGTTGATTTCTTTTTTCTTATCAAGCAGCCGTCATATCGTTTTAAAATGGCGGCTAAAAATTATAAACGAATTAGTAGAAATATTGATGTAGGTTATCTACATATGGAGTTTTAAGCAAATTGGTTCATAAATACCTTTTTATGTGAATTTAAACTTTTGAAGTGGTCGGCGCTTGGAAACAAGATGGTGGGCCAAGTTGACAAATATATCAAATGCATTTGTGACATAAGACTACTGTACAAATATAGTTGGAATTAATTCAGAATCTCAGAAGTCATCGTGTTGAAAAATTAAGTGGCTGCCACTTGGATCAAAATGGCAGAGAAAGGTGCTCAGTGAACTAATTAATCTAAGATATTATTGCAAATTTGAAAATAATTCAATTAATTTTTTTTTTTTTTTTTTTTTGGTAGAAATTTTTTCAAAGAGGCTTAGTAAGTTGATTAAATGTTAATTTTTTGCATTTCCAGTTTCTTTTAACGTTAAAACAGCTTAATTTCCCCTTAAAAACGCATTAAAAAGCTTCAATATGGCAGGTAATGGATTTGGCGCCAAATTTGGCGACTTTTCCACTTAGCGATTTTTTTGGCGATTTTTGGCGAGAAAATCCATAGTTCATTAATAAATTTCATTGAGACACTTATATAGTCTATGTATACATCAAAATTCAAACAAATTCGGAATACGCGTTTTACAATTTGAAATTGAAATTTCCAAGTGGTCTCCACTTGAAAACAAAATGGTGAAGCAACTTGGTTAAGAAACGCATCCAAGTTATTCATAACACAAGTTAAGACACTGTCCAAATTTGGTTCGATTTGGAGTATTATTTCGGAAGTTATCGTGATTTTAAATTTTCAAGTGGTAGTCTGATTTCAAGTGGCCCCGCTTAACTTAACATATCCGACAACTTATTAAAAATGGTGGATACGTTCATTAAAAAAACTTCATTTAGACACTTATATAGTCTATGTATACATCAAAATTTAAACAAATTCAGAATACGCTTTTTACAATTTGAATTTGAAAATATCAAGTGGTCGCCACTAGAAAACAAAATGGTGGAGCAACTTGGTTAAGAAACTCATCTAAGGTATCCATAGCACAAGTTAAGACGCTGTCCAAATTTCGTTCCATTTGGAGTATTATTTTGGAAGTTATCGCGATTTAAAATTTTCAAGTGGTAGCCTGATTTCAAGTGGACCCACTTAAGATATCCGCCACTTTATTAAAAATGGCAGATAAATTTCATTAATAAAGTTCATTGAGACCCTTATGTAGATTTAGAAAAAAAAATCAAGCAATGCTTTAAATACGCTTTTAACAATGTGGGTTAGAAATATTCAAGTGGCTGCCACTTGAAAACAAAAAGTCGGAGCAACTTGGTTAACGAACTCATCCAAGATATTCATAATAACACAAGTTAAGACACTGTCCAAATTTGGTTTGATTTGGAATATTATTTCGGAAGTTATCGGGATTATAAATTTTCAAGTGGTAGCCTGATTTCAAGCGGCCCTGCTTAACTTAAGGTATCTGCCACTTTATTAAAAATGGCGGATACGTTCATAAACTTCATTGAAACACTTATATAGTCTATGTATACATCAAAATTCAAACGAATTCGGAATACGCTTTTTACAATTTGAATTTGAAAATTTCAAGTGGTCTCCACTTGAAAACAAAATGGTGGAGCAACTTGGTTAAGAACCTCATCCAAGATATTCATAACACAAGTTAAGACGCTGTCCAAATTTAGTTCGATTTGGAGTATTATATCAGAAGTTATCATGATTTTTAATTTTAAAGTGGTAGCCTGATTTCAAGTGGCCCCACTTAACTTAAGATATCCGCCACTTTATTAAGTTCATTTAGACCCTTATGTAGTCTAGATTTACATAAAAATTCAAGCAAATCTTGCTTTAAATACGCTTTTTTACAATGTGGGTTAGAAATATTCAAGTGGCTGCCACTTGAAAACAAAAAGTCGGAGCAACTTGGTTAACGAACTCATCCAAGATATTTATAAGATCAGTTCACTGTCCAAATTTGGTTCGATTTGGAGTATTATTTCGGGAGTTATCGTGATGACAAAATTTTCATTATAGATAGATAGATATATATATATATAGATAAACGAAGTGATTGCAATAGGTCGATTTCTAAAGAAATCAACCTAAAAATCGGATACGTAACAGAAACCTTTCATCCATTTAACAGATAGAACATCGAAATGAACAAATGGTTCAGAAAGGTATCAGAGAGCATAATTAAACGTGTTACGTTTTTGAAAGATTGTAAGCTTTTTGAAACATAACTGAAACATTCTGTGCTGTATGGGAGAGTAATACTGCTTCCGTTCTTGTATACGTCACGTGAAAGAATTCCCCAGATATTTTCTACCGGATTGAGATCTGCCTGAGCACTGGCGAATTCATCACACTTGTATTTTGAGATCTAAGACGATATTTTCAAATCTAAGACATTCTTTTGTACAGCGGGAAGTTTCTATCGACGGATGTCCTGCTGAAAAATCCAGTTTGGACCACGTAGAAGTTCACCAAACGGCAACAAATGCTCACTCAGAGATTCTTGATAATTCTTTGAATTTTTTCTGCCATTTGGGAAGCAAAGAGACGTTTGTTCATTGAAGCTAAAAACGCCCCCATAACATGAACGAGCCACCCTCTCGTTGCCTGATGAATAAATGTTCTTGGGATTTTTCTTCTAGTCACGCCAGTAGAATGAGAACCCATCTGGACCATTCAAATTCCATTTATTTTCATCAGTGAAAATAACACTGATCCATACGTCACGATAATACGTGTGCTCTTTTGCACATTAAAGTCTTGCTTTTTTGTGACATTGTTTCAGAAAAGACTTACGTTTATTTATTTAGTTTATTATTATTATTATAATTATTATTATTCGGTTATTCGTGTGAGGATGATGTCACGTAATATTCATGATCGAATTTGATTTTTTTTTCTTTTCGGATTAATAGACAAATTGACAGTTAGATTCTTTTAATTCTCCTATTCTACAAAATGTGGCTTTTCTTGGCCTTTCTGAGCGATATGCAATTTTAAATTGTTTCAAAACAGTATAAAAAACATGTTTGGACCGATTCGAAATAAGTGACATTTGCAAAACGAATTTACCTTCCGCTTACAGCTTCCACACTTTCGCAACTTCTTCAGACTAGAACTGCAGTAATTTCGGCATTTTGCTAATTCGTTCAGCGGTGAGTTTTATCTCCTACACTTTACAGTCTGGGAGATAAGACTCACCGATCCTTCACCAATCACGTTTAAAGAGATATTTGTATAAAACTTCATTTGTGCTTAAACTTTTGCGACATTACAATTTTGAATTTTGAATTTATTATTTTACTTTCAATTAATTGTTTTTCTGAATTCAAAGCATGAATTTGTAATTCAGTTGTTTAGATGCAGTAAAACTCTCGAAATTTTTCGGTGTATATTTCTTATTTTATTAAAAAAATTAGCGTGTTCTTTAACTTTTGCGCTGCACTGTATAAATTGTTAATTAAAAATATATACATATATATATATATATTAGGTGTGCCGGGGAGTTCTGCAATTTCAATTAAAAACCTTACACTGGAAATTTTTCCTGGACAACATTTACGTAACTTTTGAGAAGTTTTGTTTTGGTAAAGTTAATGTTGTTGATCTATGAACAGACGCAGACCCAAAGCGGGCCTCGTTCTGAATTCCCACCTTTAACCTTTTTGCTGTGTTATTCTATGTTACGTATTTTTTCTCTTTTCTGTCGCCGTCGGGCACTGACTTCTCTTTGGAGATTATACCCTGTGTTTATGTTAAGTATGTCATTCTTTGTTTAAAAATAAATAAATAAACAAATAAAAAGACAAAAATTTTTTTTAAAAATGCTCCCAGAAAATACAAAATTATTTTCACTATCCTTAAGCTTTCTATCAAATTTTGTAATGCTACCCTTAACCTCCCTTATTTTATGTTTTTTGTGCTTCCTATTTCTATGAATTCCAGGATTACCGTAAAAACCGGCAGATGTGCCGCACTCGGTTCTTTATTCAGTAGCTACCACTAAAATTCAAATATAGCGTTTGTCTAATCACTTTGAAGAGTAGTCGCCTATTATATAAATGAAATGTCATTCTTAAAAATTATTGGTGACTATTGATTTAAAAATTCCCTCGGTGTGACGGTACTAACTGCGGCTCATACGCCGGTTTTTACAGTACGTATTTATGTTCCCCCCCCCCCCCTCTCTTCATTGCAGTGATTGTGATTTTTCAGGACTCACGCCTCATTAGTTCCATCCTTAAGGGCCCTCTTCACTCACCGCCGCCGGAAGCCGAAACTATGGGAAATTTTTCTTTACAAATAACTTATTAACTAATACATATTTTTAAATTCTGTTTTCACATTCTGAAAGTTCTCAGCTGTTAAATTGACGCACCTTTTCTAAAAAAAAATATTTTTTTTTTTATTTTATTTTGAACCTGCAAAATACGACATTTCAATATGTGAAATTTTTTTCATTTTGCAATTTCGAAATAAAATATTAAAATTTAAAAAATTACATTTTAAAAAAAGGTCCGTCAATTTAACAGTTGTGAATTTCCTGAATGTGAAAACAGAATTTGAAAATATGTATTAGTTAATAAGTTATTTGTAAAGAAAATTTCCCCATAGCATAACATTGGCTCGGGCTTCCGGCGACGGTGAGTGAAGAGGGCCGTTAAGCAGAGTAAGATGCGCGGCTTTCGTCACAGGTGCTTCCATCCCACAGTATCCGCAGGTCCGAAGAAATTTTAGTAAGACTATTTTTAAGCAAAAATATACGGTGTCAGTTTACTAATTTAACTGGACAAAACTTTCCGGTGCACCTTATATTAACTCTTAACAAGTGTAGTCCCCGATCTTTTTTCAGGACACTTTCAAAGATGAGAAAATTCTGCCTTTTTTGTTACCACTTTTAATATACACAAATTTTTATCGTATGAAATCGATTATTGTATAAAAATAGCGGTAGCAATAAAGGTGGAAATTTCTCAACTCTGAAAATATACTGAATAAAGGGCGGTAAATACGATCCATGTCGTAATATTTTTAATCAATAAATTGTATGATACCATAATAGATTTTTACTTTCCGAACACTATAGTGAGGAAAGTATTGTAATCATGTCAAAAATCCGAATTCGAGATTTTGATGTTTCTATACGTTTTGAGGTGCCCTGAGTCCGTTTTCACTATTTTTACGATGATGTATGTATGTGTGTGTGTATGTGTGTATGTCTGTGGGTGAACACGCTAGCGTCTAAACGCTTCGTTCGATTAACCTGAAAGTTGGTACGCATATTGTAAGTCACCATAGTACGAACCCTATAGATTTTGGTGAATCTAGCACTTATAGTTTTTTTACAGGGACACAAAGAAAAATTCTTTATCATTATGGCCTATGGGAGCAAAATCTTAAAAGTGCGATAGCATCTAAACGCCTTATTCAATTGAGCAAAAATTTTATACACATATTATAGATCACAAATACTCAATCTGTATAGATTTTGGAGAATCTAGCACTTATAGTTTTTTTACAGGGACACAAAGAAAAATTCTTTATCATTATGCCTATGGGGCCAAATTTTTAAAAATGTTATAGTGTCTAAACGCCTTATTAATCCGAGCAAAAAAATTGTACACATGTTATAGATCACAGTTGAACTAACTGTATAGATTTTGGTGAATCTAGCACTTACAGTTTTTTTACAGGGACACAAAGAAAAATTCTTTATCATTATGGCCTATGGGACTAAATTTTTAAAAGTACGATAGCATCTAAACGCCTTATTGAATTCAGCTGAAAATTTATATGAGTATTATAAATCACTGTTGCACTAACTATAAGCATTTTGGTGAATCTAACATTTATAGGTTTTTACAGGGACACAGCGAAAACTTCTTTGTCATTATGATCTATGGGCTCAAAGTTCAGTAGCGTTAAATAAAACAACGTGTAATAGATGGAGAAAAATACTCAAACACTCTATTATGGTTTTCTCTCTTTTGTTTGTTTAACAACTACTCTTTCTTTACTTTATCTACAAAACTGTTAATTACTCAATGTTCGGAAAGTCGAGTGGAGTCACTCCAGATTTTTTTTTTTTTTTTTTTTTTTTTTTTTCGTATTTATGAGATTTGTTGTACAAAACTAAACTAGCGCTTCATTCCCAAGCGCGATCCCTACGAAGTGGATCATTCTATTTAATTTGTAGGTAAAACCGTAGAAGAAGGAGGGATACGATCTCCACGATATATTCCGATTTCGAACTTTCACTCTCTCTCTTCTTTTATGAGCTGAATGCACTAAAATGCTATTTCAGACTGTTTATTTTTCATAATTTCTTCTTATTTATTTTTTTTCTCATTCTCTTAATTTATGCACGAGAATTTGAATTCAGATAAAAATTAACAGGCCTTACAGAGACGTAGTAAAATTTAACAGCTATATTTATGAAATGTTTCCCAAATATTACTAAAAAGCAAGTATAAGATAGATTTATAAATAAATAAAAATAACAGAGGAAAGTAAAAATTTAGGAATAATTAAAAAAAAAAAAAAAAAAAAAAAAGTAAAGGAATTACTCTTTTTACTGTGAAAAATATCTTCCATAATGTTTTGAACTGTAACAGATTAGACAAATTTCAAGGTCAGCCTCTGCCCCCAAACCCCTTTTTTTTTTTTTTTTTTTTTTTTACCGCAACAAAAAAAAAAAAAAGAAAAAAAAAGAAAAAAAAAGAAAAGAAAAACAGGAGCTAAATTTTTCCATACAACTTTGAGTGCTATTATGTTTTATTTCACTGAACAAAGCAATCAATAATAAGTATAAAACCTTCTGAAATGCAGATTTTGTGTCACTCAGTACCAGTAAATGATGAGGGACTGGATGGATGAATGAATAAATTAAAATTTAAAGTTACAATTAAAAACTACAATGTTGTGGCCACCACATGACTTTCTTCTATATTTTCCTATGCAAATTCACTTGGTAAAAATAATTTATTAAAATCATTATTTAATTTAAAAAATCTTCCATAATAATGCAGTACGATTTCCATATTAGAGAAGTAGTATAATTCTAAATATCCAAGAAAAGTTCATTTTATTCTCGAAATTACATTAAAAAAATATATTATTATTATTATTATTTGTTAAAAATGGAAAACAAAAAATAAAATAAAATAAAATAAAATAAAATAAATAAAACCTGATAACTTAATTTTAAATTATCAAAAAAAAATTGAGAGGTGTTTGCACCACCAGTGGTTCTGTGCTTAAAGCTGGCAGACGGGAAGTGCCGTGTTAGATCCCAAGTCACGATCGTCGACCTGACCGATTGGAGTTTTTTGAGGTTTTCCCTGAAACTCGCATAAACACAGGCTATGACCTCTTAGAAAGCCCCCTCCTCCCCATAGAGCGCACACTATCGAGACCTACGATTCCCGTGTCACTAAAATTTTACACTAACACAATTAATATGTATATCTTATACAAATTCTGTCCTTAGTGCTTTATAAAAAGCACCTATTTTTTTCTTTAAATCATAACAAACTTGTACGTAAAACCCCCCTCCGAAACCTCACAACTCCATCATACAAATTTTAATTCACTCAAACAAATGGATTATCCATGCTCTCTTGACAAATTTTTATTATCATTGGTATTATTTATTTTAATTTTTACTTTCTTCTTATTTCAATAGAAGAAAGTATTCGATTCTAAAAAATTTTCGATGAAATTGCACGTTTTGAGAGTTTCAGAACACGATAAGACCATTTTTAGAAAATGTCTGTGCATGTGTGTGACAAAAATTTTGTGCCGACTGTATCTCAAGAACTACTGAACATAATTGCATATAAATTTAAATGCAGATGCACCTTGATCTAGATTAGTGCTTATCAACTTTTGGTGTAAATTGCTCAACAAGTGGCGCGGGTAATCGCAATACAGCGATTTCCACAATTTTAAGAAATGCTATATCTCAGGAAATACTGCACAGAATTGCATATAAATTTATATGTAGATGTGTCTTGACATAAATTAGTACCTAGAAACTTTTTAACTCAATCGCTTAACAGGTGGTGCTGCTACACAGTGATTTACGTATTTAAAGGAAAGCTATATCTCAGGTTCTATTACATATATTGAAACAAAACTTAATATGTTGGAAGGTCATTGTGAGACGCTATGTTGATTCAATTTTGATGCATATCGACCGATAGATGGCGCTGCTGTACACCAAGTTTTCCTGAAAACGGGAAGATTATATCTCAACTTCTATGGGATATTACAGAGGCAGCCAACATTTTTAATTATTCCAGAGCCTTTTTAGTCCCGCTTACCCGCTTTTATTACATACAAATTTTTTCTTAAGAGTAAGTTCTATTCACAACTATTTCAAATTGACAGTGGAATAGAACTCCAACACCATGATCAACAGAAAACGTACATGTTTAGTAATTTAGGTATAAAATACTTTCATTAATACAAAATGATATAGATATACATATATATATTTACATATCTTAAATTGAATAACTTAAAAAATACATAAGATTGAATGAAAAATAAAAGCTGTTGCAACATAACTGTGAAATATTACAGATTAAAATACGTCATATTTGAACAAGATTATTAATAATAATTTGCAAATTATCTTTTAATTGGATTTCTGCGTTTACAACCATATTATTCAAAATATGTGAAAAAATTAAATTCCTCTATTATGTGTTAAATATACATACATGATCAATGAAAAGATAATGAGAGATAAGTAGACTTGACTCACCTGAAATGAATATACTTAAAAGATCTTGTGAGACTATTTAGCCTGTAAGTGTTACGTTAAAGCAAAATATTAAATCAAACTTTTTGCTATTAACGTGACACCAACTGGCCAATAGCCTGAGAAATACAAATATAGAAAACAATTCTGTCATTCGAGCAATAAAGACACCTTTGTCGTTTAACATACAATATCGAATTAAATATTTTAATAAATGATATAAATTATAAAATTTAGCCTGACAATCAAATCCTTAAAGCGAATCAAGCAGTTATAAGATTATGAGGATGACAGGATAAGAATCAACAATCAAGTCAAGACAACAGCAAAATCGTAAACACAAACATTACCCCGCCCCGCGAGTGCGCAATCGCAAAGTTTCCATCCCTCCGTCTACGGTCTGTCTTACCTACAAATTAAATAGAATGATCCACTTGGTAGGGATCGACCTTAGCATTGAAGCGCTAATCAAAACTAAACGTAGATCGACCAAACCAAACTACATCCTAGTTATCTTTACCCATTTTTAAAAGCAAAATTGAGAAATGTAAAAAAAAAAAAAAAAAAAAGATAGAGAGAGAGAGAGAGAGTCGTGGTTTAGTAATGTGATAAAAACATTTCTGTGTTTCAAAAATGTATTTATTTTTCCCTTTATTCGAAATTTATGGCTCATAGCTGCCAAATTTTTAAATTTATTTCTTAGCATTGTTAGTACCCGCCCTTTATTCCCACCACTTTTATGGAAGAGAAATTTCCATAATTACATAATTTCCAACATTTTAATTTATTCCTTAGCATTTTTAGCCCCGCCTTTATTTCGCATTACTTTATTTATGGAATATTTTTCTCCAATATGTGAAAAAAATAAGGCATGAAAAAATTACTTTTAAAATTAAAGTGGAATTGAATTAAGGACGGGGCTTCAAATACTTCGGAATAAATTAAAATGTTGGCAACTCTGTAGTTATATCTTAGAGAAAATTACTCTAAAAAGAAAATGGTGTGAAAAAGTACGGGTCGGGTGCTACCAACGTTGTGGAATAAACTAAAAATGTTGGCAACTATGATGGTTTTATTAGTACTATGTTGTAATTTCTTCAAAAAATGTGCAAAAACTGCTTAGATGTAATACCATGTTTTCATAATACCATGAAGTATCGTGTAAGTCACTTTAATGTTTTAAAAGATGAAAGATGAAGCAAATATACCAATCTTCGATTTCAATAAAAGTTCCACGCAACCACCAAGAAAATGTTATTGTTTGTAATAAAAAATAACTACAGAAAATGAAGTTTTTTTCAAAAGCTACACATAAACTTTTCGTATGAAAAACATGTGTTTATTTTAATATAGATACCCTTTCTCTCCATTTTTTTTTTTTTTTTTTTTAACTAACAAGGAGAGGTCACGACATGGAAAATTCAGATCGGGACGAAATTGCGCAGGATTGTAGTATACTATCAGGGTAACAACATATTAAAGCAGTAGGACCCACTATCCACAAAATTTCGAGAAAAAAGCATTTAAAGTTTCAGTAATCTTTAAATACAAGTTATTTCATAATCGAGTAAGCGCCTCAGTGGCGTGATCCTAAAGCGCGAGCCTCCCACCCAGATGACTTGGGTTCGAGGCTACCTGCGGGACTACTCTTTTTTTTTTTTCTTCTTTAACTTTTTATGTAATCTTAACTTTTTATTTATTTTATTTTATTTTACAATTCAATTCAAAATTTGAAAATTTTAATAAAAAATTATTTAATTTTGAGTATAAAATAACTTTTTCTATTTTTAATATTTTTAACTTAAAAATACAATAAATTTCTATAACTTAAGAAATAAAGTTTAGTTTTGCAAAACCCTAAATAAGAAACATAAGGAAAAACAGACAAATATTTAAATAATTAAAAAATAAACAAGCTGTAAACAAAGTGTAAAATAGTTAGCAGGTGTACTTAAATCTTGGTTTGAGCTTCCTGATTTGTTTTGAATGTGTATAAATTACGCAAACACTTCTAGCTTGTTAATAATAAAGGACAGGTGGAATTTTTTTTGTGCACAGAAGGATAAAAAAAAAAAAAAGAAGTTGTTATCGAAAAAGAAACGATGTTCATTAACATTTAAAATCTACATTTAAAGATAACATTTCTTTACCTGTAATAATTTAATAGCCTCGCAATCCTATACTATAATTTTTAAGAAACTATTGATTGGAGAAGTAATTATTTAATTTGGATAGTAATTATATATGCAATTAAAATCATCATTTCTCTGTAATTTTTTTTTTCGTAATTTAAAAAATAAAATTAAATATACCTAAAAGGAAATAAAATATTTAGATAAATAATTAAAAACAGTTTCTTTAGTTTTACCTTATTTTAAAGTTAAAATAAAACTAAAATTTATTTTTTAAGTTATATAAATTTATTGTATTTTTAAGTTATAAATATCAAAAATAGAAAAAGTTATTTTATACTCAAGAAAATTAAATAATTTTTTATTAAAATTTTCAAATTTTGAATTGAATTGTAAAATAAAGTAAAATAAATAAAAAGTTAAGATTACATAAAAAGTTAAAGAAGAAAAAAAAAAAAAAAGTAGTCCCGCAGGTAGCCTCGAACCCAAGTCATCTGGGTTGGGAGGCTCGCGCTTTAAGATCACGCCACTGAGGCGCTTACTCACTTACGAAATAATTTGTATTTAAAGATTACTGAAACTTTAAATGCTTTTTTCTCGAAATTTTTTGGATAGTGGGTCCTACTGCTTCAACATGTTGTTACCCTCATAGTATACTACAATCCTGCGCAATTTCGTCCCGATCTGAATTTTCCATGTCGTGACCTCTCCTTGTAAGTAAAATCTCACTGCACATTTAAAGATTCTACACATAAAACTACTCTGTTTAAGAAGTTACATTTTATGTTAAGGTTTTATTTTCTCAAATTCTGAAATGAGCTCAATGTTTCACGCACAAAGTTTCTTTAACTCAAGATTTATTTAAGCATCTAACAATTTAGAGAGAAAATTAATATGTTCTTTTTCTAATGCGGAATTCAAAGAAAACGTTATTGAATGTAATTTATATGTTAATTTCCTTCCTCATCTGCTTAGGGAAATTTTTGAAGGATTAATTTATACTAATACAAGAAACATATTTCTAAAAATAAAAATAATTTTAATATTCGATTACTCGAGATATACATTTTTTTTTCTTTAGTAGTAGTACATTTATTACGAAAATAACTTAAGACTATTTCCTGGATGTTTTTTCAGGTGAACCTCTGCTAAAACTTCTAATATAGAAAGCGTATTTTTTTTTCAGCTTTAGTTGCGAATTGTAATTTTCAATATAATTAATTGCTGGAAATTACAAGAAAACTATCAGAAATATTAGTGTTATAAACTTTTCTAAAACATAAACATACTGACACATAAAAAAATAAATAAATAAACAGTATTTACTGCGAAATTTAAAACTAGGGTCATATTGCATTTTGAGTATCAGAAAAACCTAAATTGTGATTAGATGTTCAGCATCTACAGTGAATAGATAGTGAGATAACAAAATCTTAAATAACGCAATCTCACGTATTTACATTAACACCTTCGCTACCGCTTACGTAGATTCATGTCATTTGAAAATCTGTAACTCCGCCAGCGGGCGTTTCTCTCGCAATATGTGGGTTATTTATTTCTTATGAATATATCCACTACTCATATTTTTGCAATGAAATATACTATGGATACAAATACTTTGATTAGAAATAATATAATTATAATGCATTTCCATTTGTAATATAAATGTGAATACAAAAAGTATTGTTCTGAAATATTGTAACAAGGAAGAATAACGCCCATAGGAGGACCTTATTGTAAAAATGACATAAGCATGCGGTCGCGAAAGTATTAAAAAGGTACTCAAAAAAGGGCTTATGGAAGTTGTTAAAAGTAATATTGCCTACTTCACATCAGAGAATAAAAAATACTTTAAGAATAATCTACAAATTATTTTTTTTAATAAACATTAAAATTGAAAGTGTTTCCAATTTCACAGTCTGTCACTCTATATAAAACATAAGTTCTTAGTAGATTTATGAACAATTACAGATATTGAAAGTATATTCCAATGCCATACCTGCCAAACATCTCATCATGAAGCGTAAAATATTTAGTACCCGCCTTTTCTTTCACACCAGTCATTTTTTAGAGTAATATTATTCTTATTTAATCGTAACAACATTTGGGCAGAATTACTCTAAAAATAAAGTGGAGTGAAAAAAGGGGCGTTAACAATTTTACGCTTATTAATGAGATGAATAGCAGGTATAGCCAGCAATGCTTCTAATGTATCCCAACTATCTTAACACTTCTAATGTATTCTAACATATTTAATGATCTGAAAATATACGTTTAAGAGCATAAGTCGTTTTTATAAGAATACGTATGAACTCTTTTAATGATCTTAAACATATGCTACTTCTGTCTGATAAATATAATCCTCTTAAGAACATGTGTCGTTTCTCATACATCAATAATTCATACTTGCCAACATCCTCATTAATATTTCGTAGTGTCGTTAGTCCCGCCCTTTTTTTTCACACCAGTAGATTTTTAGATTAAGATTCTCGAAATGGAATTACGATTAAATACGAAAGGAAATTCTGTAAAAAAAAATACAGGTGTGAAAAAGAAGGTGGGGCTAACAATACTACGGAAAATTTATTAATATGTTTGCAAGTATAACAATTTCACGCGTCACTGAAGGATTAGCTCCGATTACTATAAAAGCGGTGAAAGCACAGTTGACAACTACAGCATTTTTGGCAATTGGAAAATATTACTAAAATTGGTGACTGTAGGTGAACCTGAATCCTTATTTCTCAAAAGCGAAATATGTGACTGCCATGAAGTGTCGAACCATAGCTTTCTAAACTAGATGCCTACCGCTTGGCTCGGAAACTTGGCAACAGTTCAAGCGGTAGATAGTGCCACCTGGTATAGATTGCGCGACTTTTTTATCCAACAGCCACCAAAAATTTTTTAAAGTGGGATTTGATATATATAAAATGCGAATAGAATCGAAGAAACGGCGATAGTATATATCATGTATCACTTCTTAAAATTATTGGTGGCAGTTGAATAAAAAAGTCGCGCTATCTGTATTAGGTGGTGCTGTCTATTGTTTGAATTGTTGCCAAATTTCCGAGCCACGCGGAAGGCATCTAGTTTAGGAGGCTATGATCGGACAACGCTGAAATAATAAATTCAACAATTACCAAGCACAAACCACAAGTCTCAATATAGTGAGTGGAAAAGACTGTGATTAACGAAGAAGCAGTTGTTAAGCAGTTGTTGAAACAGTTGTTCATGTAAAACAAGGAACTCTGTTGGTATGATAAAATGACTATAAACGCGCGAAATAACTCATAGTAAAACCTTCACCAGTATTCGTACAGTCGGCACCAGTAAAATTTTAAATCATTTTTTGTTATAAAATAAGTTTATAATTTTAAGTAAAATTTCATTATATAAAAATGGTGGCGCAAGGATTCTTACAAAAGAGCGTGTCCGAGCGATCCCTGTTCCAGAGTTACCAACTTTTATAATTTATTCCGGAGCATTGTTAGCCCCGCCCTTTTCTCACACCGGAAATTTTAAAGAATGATTTTACCTTATTTAACCGTTGTCACATATTAAAGAAAAATATTCTATAACATTTCTGGTGCGAAAAGAAGGCGAGGCTAAATATGCTCCGAAATAAATTATAAAAGTTGGCAACTCTGCTGTTCACGCTTCAAGTCAGTTTCCTTATTTTTAACCATATACTTACTGCATACTTTCCGATTTGTTTACGTGCAATACGCCATACAAATTTATGCATAATAATACAGGGTGTTTATAAAGTCCCGGATCCATTTTGATGTTTAATAACTCATAAAATAATGAAGATATAAACAAACTTATGGCATTTATTGATGGAATAACTCATAAAGAGCGTGTTCAGTAGAGCGCCCGAGATGGATCAATTCGACCGGGCGATGACGTCACTGATCCTGGACCGGTCTTGGATCGGGCCAGGAATCTACTGAACGCTTTGGAAAAATTTTGACGTGATAGGAGCAGCGCCATCTATCTAATTTGACCTGTATTAGCAAGTTATTGTATTTCTGTTTATTTTGTCTGGACTTTTAATACGTAATTCCATAAAATGCTAAACTATATTACGTTTTTTCTTAAAAAAGAAAAAAAAAAGAAAAGAAAGAAAGATCTTTTATGTAATAACAGTTTTACTTCTTTCTTATTAATGTAGAATTCTGTACTCTGCTAACAAAAAATAAGAAGCTATTAATTGATTGTACTGACAAATTACTAATATACATTACTTTGGTTATGATTTTTCTAAATTCACGTATAAATTTTAATCATGAAAATGTTAAGAATGTTACGTTACATTTATTTTTAAAGGAGCAGAGTAGATTTATCTTAAATGAGCACTTAAAACACCTTTCTTTCTCTTCGAATTTTATTATGAACAGAAATGTACAACAAAAACGTTTTTGAAAAAAAAAAAAAAAAAAAAGTATATAAAATATGAAATATGCTGTTCAGTTAATATAATGGATTTATATAAAAAATAATCTTACTTTCTTCTTCGATTTATGAATCAATATAAAGAGCTTTTTCTCTTATTACCGACCGAATATTAAAATAAACTAGCAATGTAAACAACACTGCATAATTTTATAGCTACTTTTTGTCTGTTTGGTTTATTAAATTTAATAATTGACATCTTAAACTTATTTTTACCTAAATTAAAAATATGTGGAAGGATTTTAATTTATTTACTTATAGTTAACTTATTGTTTTAAAGGTAAAAAATACAATCGTTTACAAACTTTTCTATTTGTAAACAAAAAACAATCGCATGAATGAAAAGCTTTGTCTGAAAAAAAAAAAAAAGAAATATAATTCTTCCCAGCTTATTTTTATATATTAAATTAACAAAATATGATAGCGTCCGAATTAAAAAAATATATTTTTTTTTTTTTGTTTCAATTAAAATTGTGTAAATTTTTGTTTTAATTTTATGTTTGAATGTTACGTTCATCAATAAAAAAAATTACGTATCGAAAATCGTTATTACGTAAAAAATCTTTTTTACACAATAAATAAATAAACATAATATAGTTTAGCATTTTATGGAATTACTTACCTTATTTTCTACAGCACAAACAATGCATATAAATAGGTACATCTGTATTAATCCTCAGCTAATCAAACAAATAAACAATCATTGTCAAAAACATGTGTTCATTGTTCAGGTTTTCACTGCGTAATGTCAATCAGAGCCTGATTTTCAACCTATTGCGCATTTGATGCATCACGTGACCCAATGGATCAAGAAATTTTTCTGGGCTTTCTGATCCACGACCGGTCGAGATCGGTCCATTCCACTGAACGATGTGACTCTGGATCGCTCTCGATCGGTCGACACCACTGAACGCTTTGGCTCGGAATCTTTCGACCGGTCGTGGATCGGGCGCTCTACTGAACACGCCCATATTTTCTTTTCAGGTTTGAATATCTTTACTTTTGTAAATATCGTCTGCGCGTGTGGTTAATTTCAGATAATTTCATTTTCCAGTCTAAATATCTGTACTTTTCTAAATATCGTCTGCTTATTAATTGCATTTTTCTCTCTTTTGACTTTTTTTTTACTCTTTGACTCTTTTGAAAAACCCCATGAATACCGTGAGGAACAAAGGGATTCCCCAAAGGTTAATGTGTGGTGTGGACTAATGCACGACCGAGTCATTGGGCTTTTCTTTTTTACAGAAAAGACGGTCTCATCAGTCGTATACTTAAACATGTTAGAAAACTTCGTATTTCCACAACTAGAAGAGCTTCAGCCACATGTCTTTTTGCAACAAGATGGTGCACAACCTCATTGGGATACCATCGTTCGTAGTTCTTTGAATGACCATTTTCCAGGAAGATGGATTGGGCGAGGAGATCCAATTCTTTGGCCACCCAGATCACCTGATATAACGCAGCTGGATTTTTTCCTTTGGGGATTTGTAAAGGACAATGTTTACAGGAAGAGAGTGTCGAACATTGACGACCTAAAAGCCAGAATTACAACCGCAATAGCGTCTGTGGATACCGACATGCTTGCCGCTACCTGGCGTGAAATTGACTATCGACTTGATATTCTCCGTGCGACGAAGGGGACACACGTGGAAGTTCATTGACAAGGGTCATGAAACTTTTTGAGCCTATCTAACCATTTATGTTATTAATTTTAATCCATCTTTATTATTTTATGAGTTATTAAACATCAAAATGGGTCCGGGACTTTATAAACACCCTGTATTTCTTTTCTCCATTTATTTACATAATTTTGTATGTTAATATTTCAAGTGAAGTTTTATTTTTTTTTAAGTGTTTCTAACTTCAGCTTGATTGCCTGCCTGCCTTTGTGTTCGCGCTCTGAATTCCTTATATATTTGCAGCATGTCTCGGAACTGATATGAAGGTCACAAAAGAGAGTTGTGTGTGCACATGTAAAATTAAAAGGAATTATATACGCTATGGCTATGAAAATTTATGTTCTATGGATTATGGATTCTAAGTTTATGAAAGATAATTTTAATGCATATTTTAATTACTTTCCAGAACAGTAACGGCAATGAAATTACTATGAATTTTTGAGAGGCACAAAGCATAGTTTCCATCGAAGATGATTAGTATCAATGATTAATTTACACGATCACACAAACAGATTCGGATACATTGCAGAATATAAGGGGAAATGAAAGAAAGTGGATTTTCGTAGGGTTAACTATTTTAATACTTTTTAACATTGCTTGATAAAGGTTTACGTTTTTGGTTTAAATTTCTGTTTGTCTATGTGTCCATCTATCCGTATGTCATTTTTGTTTATATGTAATTCTCTCCTATGTAGTTCTAATGATATTCTGTTGCTTCGCTAAATAAAAGCTCTAAAAAGTACGGTACTAAAAAATTCTTGCATCAAAATGCATGCACACACACACACATATATATATATATATATATATATATATATATATATATATATATATATATATATATACATACACATATATATTTGTAATCGGTCCAGATGGGGTTAAGTATTTTCTTAAATATCTGTAGAAGATTTAGCATTTTGAAGATCATAAATTCATGAAATATTCTGGTATGTCACTCACATGAATTTCTCTAACCCTGAAACTTAATACTATAAAAAGAGGTTGGAGATTAAGAGGTAAGATAACGAGTACTGTTATGTAAACCTATGCTAAACAATTCAAATTAGGCTTCGGAAGAGTTTTATATGATAATTAGTTCTGTGTGAGGGGGGCTACCGCCCCCCCCGCATCCCCCCGTTTTATTAATGCACCTACATTTATATAGAATTTAATTCGGTTATTTAAAAAAAAAATCTGTTTTTAAAAAATAATTTATTAAAATTATTATTTAAACAAATTATCTTTTATGATAATGCAGACGATTTCCATATTAGAGAAGTAGTATAACACTAAATATCCAAAACAAAAGTTGAATTTATTCTCAATATTACATTAATTATTATTATTATTATTATTATTATTTTTTTTTTTTTGTTAAAAATGAAAAAAAATCGATAACTTTATTTTAAATTATCGCAGATCGATGGTTCAACCATTCGTTTTAAAGGTATTGGCGAGCTCTTTTGAAAGATACCCATCATGAAAATTTACCCCCCTGGAAAGGGGACTTCCCTCCAGGGGGGGGGGGTCGGCGAGGCTCCTACATACACAATTTTTTTTCGCATTTGACAATATCTATTACAAAATATATATATTCGTTTCATTTGATTTAGTGCAGTCTATAGATGTTAAACTCTACTTACCTGCAATTTCCCCCATAGACTTAATGTATTTGAATACTTTTGAGTGTCCCTGTACACGAACCATTTGCTTCATCTCAACGAAAAGCTTACTGTAGCATCCCTGTATGATACACGTTTAGAATACCGAGTTTGGAATTTCTGCTACTATTTGTTCTCGAGATATGCTCATAATAGACAGACACACAGACCATTCGCTAAAAACATGATTTTCGTATTCATGGGACCTCAGAACATGTAAATATAACAAAAATTCACGTTCTAAAATTTGACCCTAAAGCAATACTTTCTCGACCCTATGGGTAAGAGAAAGTAAAAAGGCAAACTGAGAAAACGCAATTTCAGAATTTCAAATCTATAAAAAATGTATAAAAAATCATAAGAATTGTTGACTAAATACGAATTTTATTGAAAAAAAAAAAAAAAAAAACTCATGTAGTTCAATTTATAAATATTAAATGGAAATATAAGTTTTTATATGAAACTTTCAGTGGCGTCAAGTAGAAGTTTCCAAGTCCCCTTAACGTACAAGCGGTGGACGAAATAAGGAAAATACTTTCAGTTGTACACGTTTTATCGATCATCTTAAAAATTAATTAATGCATCCTAAAACTTCAAGAATGTAAATGAAGGTTTTCAATGAAGGTTTCGTCCCGAAGGGAAAAGGGAAATCGGAAAAAAAGAAGTTAACTGTTGGGAATCCTTTTCCCTGTAAAAATTAATACTTAAAATGCGTTGCTAATTAAAAAAAATAAATTAATTAATTAAATTAAATTTAAAAAGTGCAGCAGCGCTGCAACAGTGTTGCCAGCTAGGGATTTTTAAACTTTAATTTCAATGTTTGTCTAACTATATCTTTGCCAAATCTCCTATCATACAAATCAAACACTATTCTTCAAAATTAGTGATAATTATTGAATAAAAAAAAATTCCCCACAAACTAGCAACACTGTTTTGCAGTGAATAAAAATCTGTCGAAAAGACATTTTTAAAAAATTGTGATCGCTCTCTGACACTAATTTGTCTTTTATCCTTATTATTATTATTATTGTTATTATTAATTATTATTAGGCCAAAGCTGTTTCTCCTGAATACCTAATCTTGTTTTGATGTTTTTGACTTTATTGTAAATGTTGTGCTTTGTATGACACTGAGGAGGGCTAGTGTTTAGCCGAAACGTCTGTCTTGTTTTTTTGTTTTTGTTTTTGTTTTTTTTTTTAAATTTAAATGTATCTTTTAAAATTTTTAATATTCGTTATATCATTTTAAATGTTTCTTTGGTTTAATATATTAAGGAGACGTATAGATTATGATTAATTTGATAAAATTATTACTATTATTATTATTATTGCAAGAAATTGTAAAAGGTGGATAAAGTTTAGTATAAAGTCTACAATCGAATTTGGCATAAAAGATATTTTGTTTTATCTTAACTAAATATAATAGGATTCATTTTAATCTTAACCGAAAATTACGATTTAAAGATTGATAAATAAATGCATGCATTAACACCTTACAGTTCGATTCACTCAAACTGGTTATTTAATATTTCATCAGGAATATTATTAAGCTTTAACCTGTCAAATAAAATGTTTCAGGAGCAGTATTATAATTTACTAAACGTTTAAGTGAAATCACTTTATTAACTGAAGATTTTTCTTTCTGTAAATAGAAAAGCAATCTTATTAATTCACCAATTAAGATCAGAAACACTTGATTTATTTTCCGTTACTTTTTCAATAGGAAAAGAAATACATACGAACCTGCAAAAGAAATGATCACAAATAAGGACTTCTTATTCATTAGACTGTAAGGTAAACTAACTGATAAAAATCGTTCTTATTATATCTTTGGATTAGAATATTACAGTCTCGTTATTATTAGATGTGGTAATCAAAATAGAAGAGATTGCGAAATTACTTATCATACTAATGTTAAAATGTTTTTTATCAGAAGTAAATTATACCTTTAGTATTAGGGTTTTAAAAGTATAAATGTATGAATATGATTTTAAGTGATTTTAAAATAGATTTAGTTTAATAAGTGAAACTTACTGGTCCATATATAAAAACAGACACGAAATTCCCAAATTAAAAATTTGTTTGCTCCATTTTTTAAAATTTTATAATTTCTTTAAAATTTCTTATCTTTGCAGAAAAGAATAAAATGTCCTAAGGAACTGAGAGCTGAATAAACAAAAAACTGTAAATTGTAATTAAAATACTATTTTCATATTAAATGTTCAGACATAGCCTCCTAATCTAGATGCTTTCCGCGTGACTCAGAAACTTGGCAACAACTCAAGCGGTAGACAACGCCACCTAGATTGAGCGTCTTTTTTATTCAATTCTCACCAATAATTTTAAGCAATGATATATGATATATTTAATCATACTTGCCAACATATTAATTAATATTCCGTAGTATTGTTAGCCCCGCCTTCTTTTTCACACAAGTATCTTTTTAGAATATTTTTCTTCTCATTTAATCGTAATTGCATTTTCAGAATATTACTCTAAAAATTTATTGGTGTGAAAAAAAGGGCGGGATTAACAACACTACGGAATATTAATTAGGATGTTGGCATATAAGATTTAATCGACGTTTCTTCGATACTGTTTGCCTTTTATGTATATCAAATCCCATTTTAAAAAATTTTTGGTGGCTGTTGAATAAAAAAATCGCGCAATCTGCACCCGGTGGCAAGGTCTACTGGCAAGTTTCCGAGCCACGCGAAGGCACGTAGTATAGAATGCTATGGTTCAGATTTACCAACATTTATAATTTATTGTAGAGCATTTTTTAGTCCATTCTTTATTCTACACCACTTTATTTATAGAATTTTTTCTCCAGTATGTAGAAAATAAGAAAGGTAAAATAAGAAAATAATTACACTTAAAAAAAAAAAAAATGCTATTAAAAAGAAAGCGGGGCTAAAAATGCTCCGGAATAAATTATAACAGTTGGCAAGTCTACGTGTTATCAGATCAAGAAAATTTTATTTGAAAAGAAAAGACAATACCACTAACTGATTGTTACCTGTTTTACATAAGATTTACTGTAAAACGATTTTATAAATGGTCATTAACTCAATTTCTTTTAATTTGTAAAATAAATAATTATAGTTTCGTATTCTGATTTGAAAATTACAAATGTTGAAATATTTTTTTAATGAGAATTTTACGCATTTTAGTAAATTTTAATATAGCGAGTATAATAAAACCTTCATCTGTATTTGAATGAATAGTAACAAAATTGTGATTCAGTCATGTTGATTTCCATTTGTTTTCTAAAAAGTAAATAAAAACTGTGTGTAGCAAAGAGGAAATTTTTGAAAGCTGCATAATAAAATAAAATAAATGCTTTTATTTTTGTATGTGTATACTTATGTGTATTACTTTTTCTGTATACATATTTTAATTTTAAAATGCATGTATAACAGTAAAATGTGCATATATGTTATATTAATGTATGCATATGTATTCATATATATAACATATACAGGACGGTCATAAAAAAGTCTTTGCCGATATACAAACCCCCTAGTGAAGGTTTCGTTCACAGATCGAGTTGAGATTTCAGGTATAGTTATCCAGAATCATAAGCTCAAGAACGGCAGCAAATTGGAGCTCACGGTTACGGTTATAGGTTTAAAAACTCGGAATTTTCGAATAGCAAAGATCATTTCTCTCGCTTTTTTATTCAAAATCCACCACTAAATTTTAAATGTAACGCAAAGCGAGTACAATATTAAGCGGCACAGCATAATACAAAATAATGTCCGCTTACTGCAGCGCCAATTGCTATTAGCGGTCGGGCGGCAAATAAAAACAATCGTTGGAAAGGATTGCGATTCAGCCAAAACGTGTACCACATTTGGCAAGTTAGCTTTTTCTTAAATCGCCAAGATTTAATCGCCAATTTTGTTTGTTGTTTTTCTCGGACCTCGGTTTCTTGTTGCTTGTTGTGTGAGACGGAAGAAGAGTCTGTTCAAGCGTACAAATTTGATGTATACGCCGTAGAAAAAATTATGGAATAAAGTTGAACTTTTACAACAAAGTTTAATTTTAGGAAAACGTAAACAAATGATAAAAAGCTTGCTTTGATAGATTGTTTAGTATGACGGTTTTTAAATGCAAAATTATGAATTAACACCATTTAAAAACATATTAAAATATTTGAGATACTACATGAAAACTTTTTGTAGATTTAATAAGAATGAATCAGTTTTAGATGAGGTTCCGTTTTCAAATGGAATATTTTTAAAAATAACACATACTTAGTGTTTAGCTAATTTTAAAAAGCATTAAATGTAGTTGATTTATCTGTAAAAGTGTTATAAGGTAAAGACACCAGTGCTTGTCACCCTTAAAATCTGCACCAGTGTTTGTCACCCTCACAAAATACATTTACATATATTACTCATTTTAATAGTTAAATATTAGCTTATACACGTATATTCCATTTACCAGTATTAACATTTTGAATATATATTGTGTAATAAGTGAATTCATCTTTTATACTTCCTTAAAAAATAGTGTAATGAAACTGGTATACATTTTACTATATCCTGATAATATACTAATGGCATCATGCATATATGTTGATAAACCATAAACATTGCTGGAAATTGTATGTTATAGTTCTTTCCCAGAATTGTACATAATAATTCAAATGCATTAACGATTCATCACATACACATACAAACTTGAGAAAAAAATACTTTAAATCATATTATAATTTTTACTTATGTTTATTTACTGATTCAAATTTCTTTTAAACATCTTGTAACTAGTGCAGAAAGTCAAGTGGCTTTACTCATAAGCATAACTTATCCAAATATGTGGTGGTGTGGTCAGGGGAGGGAAATCAGAAAAACAACCAACGTGCTTAAGGAAAATGATTTACTAATATTTTCGAATGATGAATTACTTACAACCTTTTCTTAAAAAAATAATTGTGTAGGGTTCTTGCCTTTAGTATTTTTCTAATATTTACCTTTCATATTTTATACTTAACAATTAAAATGTTCATTTATTACCAAAATAACATTTCATTCAAGCCCCAATTATATAGACATTTAGTATAAGTGCTGAAAACAGTTTTGGGAGGAGGAAGAAATTTATAGTGGGATCCTTTTTATAAAGTGAAATTTTGTGAAAGTGCCCTTCTTAAGAATTTCACTTTTATAAAGACATAACTAAATAGCCTTAATAAAATAACCCCTGACATAACATAAATAAATTCTGTGTTTAATGTATGAATTGAACTTTTCAAGTATATGTTATCATAAACCAACAATTTCATGCATACTTATAATTTTATGATAAGTACATATGTAATTCATGGCGATTCATAATTACCTCCAGAATTGAAAAAAATTATTCTATGTTATGAATATGAATAGTAATTGAATATCTGTAAAAAATGCAAAAAATTTAAAATAATTTTCTAATAATATTTCCAAATACCAGAAGCAGGCCTCAACAAATTTAAAAGTATTTGGCCACCACTTAACTTTCTAGTAAAAAAAATTAAAAAGTTTGTTGTGACCATAAGTTTAAGAAAAAGTAATTTAGGATTTTGCCAATTTTAGACGCATTGAAACAGAAATTGGTAATTTTCCATGATGGATTAACTATTTTTAGTCTAAAATTTATCGAAGTTATTCCTTAATACATGCACATTAGGTTCTATGCTATAGCTTTTTCATAAAAGCTGTGCCACCTTTCAGGCAATAGGGATATACTGACAAATTTAAGCATGACTTAGAAAAAATATAGTGTAATTAGTAACATTAGATTTTGAGATACAGCTTTTTCAGAAATAAGGAAAATTGTAGTATAACAGCAATACCTCTTGGCAAATATACACACAAATTTTAACAAGAGTAAGGGGGGGGGATGATGTAGTTGTGTACATTAAAATTTGAGATAAAGCTTTTCAGAAACAAAGAAAATTATAACTTAGCAGCAGCACCTTCTGACCAATATTCACATAAATTTAAACAAGAGTACTGAAAAAATGGTGTAGTTCTGCACATTAGATTTTGAGATAAAGCTTTTTCAGAAACAAGGAAATTTACAGCATGGCAACACCACTTTTCAGACAACATCCACATATTAAACACTGAGTAACAAAAATAAAGCAAAATATACATTTTATTAATACTGTAATGTTTAACAGAAGTTGAGATATAGGCTCTACCTAAATATTGGAGGATAGTATGTATATTGTATATGCAGAATATTATCACCATGGTATTATTAGGTTTTAGGATGTAAGAAAACAATTGTGGATACTTTCAAAAGTGCAAATTAAACAAATGTTCACTCACTAAAAATACAAATTAAAAATGGTATAGTTAAGTACATTAGATTTTGAGATACAGCTTTATTTATAAATAAGGAAAATTACAACATAACAGCTCCACCTTTCATACAGCATCCACACAAATTTTAACATTAAGTAACAAAAACAGAGCAATTGATACATTTTGTTAATACTGTAATGTTCAACAGATGAGATACAGCCTTCACTTAAATGGTCAAATATGCAGAATAGTAGCACCATAGTATTATTAGGTTTTATAGTGTAAGGAATGAATTGCAGATATTCTCGTATATGTAAAGTTATTTGGAGGAAGAGCAAGGAGGGGCAAAATTTTAAAAACAGAGGTAAAGCCTTGAAAATCGGTATTACCAAAAAAAAAAAAAAACCTGGATGCATTTACCTTATTATGCTAGAACTATGAAATATGGAAAATGATTATAAATATACATTCTTTAATAAAAGAATTAAAAAAAAAAAAAAAAAAATCTCTATCTCTATTACCATAAAACACACACGAATGGCCATTGCAAAAATTAAATTCTGATATGCAAAAAAGTGTCAATACGTGTCAATGAAAATGCATCAAGAATCTTCGCTTTTCATTTTTAAATGAAACTGTCCAAGCTTATCAGCAATGGGAGCCCTATATTGAAGCTGGCAAACTAGTACACTCACACAAATGTGAAATATGCAAATGAATCAAGTACAGCACACCTCTAACTTAATTGCAGACAAAAATGCAAATTTAAAAGTAAACAAGAATTTAGAAGCAATATAAGCTTTATCAGATTTATTATAAGCTTTATTCAATGATTATATATATAAAATTATGTAAACATAGTACTCAGTGGTGGTGATTGTGTCATATTCATTATATGAATGCAATATTTTTCAAATAAATTATTTATCATCTTTTGAAAATAAAAAATGAAATCCATGAAATAAAATAAATTCTACCTTGTAATGGAATTGTATTAAAACTTACATGCTTAGATTCTTGTAAACTAATTTTTAAAAGTAAGTATCCCTAAATTACTTATTTACAACAAAATTACTTCAATATTATATTATGAAAATAGTAATACTTACCTTTATTTAATTTGGCTCAAAACTAAAGGATGTGCAAATATTTTAAAATACTCGTCTGATTCCTTCTACAGAATGAGCATGTTAATAATGAAAAACAAAATTTTAAAGCAAAATTGTACTTACAGAATTTACATGTCAAATTCTATACATCTTTCAATATTTCAATTCTCCATCAATGTTTTCTTCCCTTTAGATGAGCAATGTTATCCGAAAGAGAACTTAATATGTTACGCTAATATATTAAAACTGGCATAACACACCAATTCTCATTCAGACGTTGCTAAAACTTCAGGGTCAGAATCAGCATTTTCTTCACATCAGATTAGATCCTGGCTAAACTCACGTGTTCACTTAGAATGCTTACTGATTTGCCTTTGAAGAATCAGCATATTACCAATAGCAAAAAATTAAAATAATACTTACCAAAAATAAGCTCAATTCTTTTTATATCTCATTATATAATGAAAGATTTTAGGTATATAAGAAATTCTTTTTTTTATTATTATTAGAGTTGATTCTCTGAATGCAAATGTAAGCAGCATTTGAAATATTTCATATATCAATTAAATATAGACAAGTCATTAAAGACAGGGAGAGAAAAACAGACATATTAAAACTTTCATAAAATGTACATCTTTAGCAGAAAATAATATAGAAATAAGTTTTAATACTATTACACTTATTTTATATATTCTGAGATCTGAATACAAAATAATATAGTGTTAATTATATATGTAAACTTTTCGTCGGTTATGCAAATATAGAAATACTAATATGAGATTATACACTGCATATAAGCACAGACTAAATAAATATTTTTAGTTATTTGTACATAATATGGAAACAGAAGATACATCAACAACTAAACGAATAAATAAATAGCTTCATTACCTGCAATTTATGTTGATGATTGAACCATTAGTATAATAGAAAATTACTACTAATTCAAAATTCGTTCTACGTATTTTTTTTTTTTTTTTTTTTTAAACAGATACGATTTTTTTAAACAGATTTTTAAGGAAAACGATAAATCTGTTGATTTTTTGAATAAATTGTAAATATACGTACATACTGCATTAAAAATATATATATACATTCATACTTAACAAAAATAAATTAATTACTGCAGTTTTAATAGGAAATCCTTAAAATTTTGATTCTACGTCGTGAAAAGCCAACATTCAAAATACAAGAAACTTTAGAAAATAAAAAAATGAGCAAACGCATGTAATGTAGGTAGGTAGGTAGCAAAGCGAGCAGAAAATAGAATAGAAAAGATAATCACAGAATACTTGAAGTTATACCGTTTAAAAGATGGTGATATTCGACAGTAGATAAAACAGAAAATTATACAAAGAAAGGTGTATTCATTTATTATAATAGTTATTAAAATAATAGATAATTTAGTTACTAATTGAGTTGCAGAATTAAAATTAACTTACCTCTCTTGATTGCCAGGAAATCGGTACATTCTACATCCATCAATGTCTGTATTTTGTATCGCTCCATAATAGATTACACACACAAAAAAAAAGGGAAAATATTTATAAAAATTGAAATAACTTAAACAAAATTTGCAAAAGAAAAACACAGCTCATATAGAATTTGCTTCGGATGGAACGTAGAACTGAAGAACAGAACGAATCAAAACAATGTAAATGTAAACGTAAACTTGTATATTAACCGAATACGCCAAGATTTTTCCGGTAACCATAAAGTGCGACATCGTTTGTTTACATTTGCCGCCCGTAATGGCCGACATTGGGAGGACATCTGTCGCCATAGGAGTTGAGCTGCTTACTATTGTACGTGCTTTGATGTAACGGTTGTCTAATGACTTCGAAACGTGATCGTTTATTTGTATATTATATATCATTTCTCAAAATTATTGGTGTATATTGAATAAAAAAAAACTAAATTACTCAGCGCATGCAAAAACCCTAAAGGGCGTTGGAAAGGTGCGGTGTATTAGAAAAAATGGATGCGTTATGCAACGCACAGAAGAACAACTCAGCAAGCGGCGAGCAAAAACATGATCAAGACGCACGCAGAAATTTTGCAAATAACAGAGACAAGACGCCAGTCATTGACAAAACAGATCTGAAAAAAGTCTTTTCTTTTTTTTTTTTTAAATACTTGTAGATACTATCACAGCAAGTTACGCATTGCATGCGAAAGACTGTGTCAATAAAGCGCGAACGTAACATGCTATGAGAAATGTTTGCAATCACTTTTGATAGTTTTACGAATTTTGCAAATTTTGCGGATTGCACGTGCATACTCTACATTTGTATCTCCAGAAAAACAAACCTGATAAATCTAATTTAAAATTTTTAAATAAGCAAACATGTAAATGTAAATAAAAGTAGAACATTCTTGATGCAGTTACGCGAAGATTTTTTTTTATTATTATTATTTTACTTTTTATCTAATGTGAGGCATAAACAAACACACATACTCTTGAATACGCTTGTAGTAGCCATAAGAAGAAAATTTTTATTCACTCCTCCATCTGGGAATTAGATGAAATCACAGCCAGTTTGATGTATAACGCTGTTTAAACACCGATAATTAAAACAAACTGTACAAAATACATATCTTCAGTAACATTGAATATGCTTATACTGTTCCCAGAGTGATGATACTGATTAGTGGATGCGAATGCACTGCCGAACGTGAAAGTAATCCCAAAAGAACATGTGTAGCTTTGCAGGGATGAAACATTTCCACCTTTTTCACTACCACTATTTCTATAGAGAAATATTTATCGTATTTTTAAACAATATTTTGTGATCAAATAAGATAGGGAATATTCTTTAAAAAGTGTCCGAGTTTCGACCACAGGGCGATACTAGTTAATTATAAACACGCAATCACATCATGATTTCTGTAGTAAGTTCTACGCATAATACATTTAAAATAATCTGGTGTGTCACTCATACGACTTTCTCTTACCCTGAAATTTAATACTATAAATACAGGTTGGAGATTAAGAGGTAACTTAACGAGTACTGTTATGTAAACCTATGTTAAAACAATTCAAATTAGGCTTCGAAAGAGTTATATATGATAATTAGTTCTGTGTGAGGGGGGCTACCGCCCCCTCAACCCCCTATTTCGTTACTAAACCTATATTTATATACAATTTAAATCTGTTATTAAACTTAAAAGTTCATTTAAAATTATTCAGACAACTTTCACACGCAACATCCCTTGAAATTTAACAGTCTTGATCACACTTTTCTAGCAACAAACTTACGTTAATTTGAAAATACAATTTTTAGATCTCCTGAAATTATTCATTTTTAAGTTACTCTGAGACACAGAAAAGCACCAAACTTTAAAAAACTTGACTTCAGTAATCAGAAAGCCTCAAAACGTGTAAATATACAAAAAACAAGCGATGAATATTTAGCTTAAAACACACATCATTTATCGTATCTCTATGAGGAATTCATTTCTATTCCTGAGCAGCTTTCCTAGACAGGCTAAAATACTTTTTAGTAAAAAAGTACTTCCACTAACAATAAAAAAGAATGTTATCACTTAAATATTTGCAGACCTGTATATCTTTTGAAGATTATGTACAGATCTCATGGTGCACCTAATTATAATCCTATAGTAATAATACACGAGACAACTTGAAATACACATCTATCAATTTTCAGCTATTGTCGCACTATAATCTAGTACTTTTGTGTAGCCCTGTAAATGACCAGTGAATGATTTCCTTACCCTATTCTAAGTGAGACATGTTTTTACGCATATAAAAAATACATATTCATATCATTTGGTTTAGTGCTGTCTATAAATGTTACGCTCTACTTACCTGCAATTTCCCCCATAGACGTAATGTATGGGAATTGTCTTGGGTGTCCCTGTACACGAACCATTTGCTTTATCTCAACGAAAAGCTTAGTGTAGCATCCCTTTATAATACACATTTAGGATACCGAGTTTGGACTTTCTGCTACTATTTGTTCTTGAGATATGCTGATAACAGACAGACACACACACATAGACCAATCACTAAAAACATGATTTTCGAATTCATGGAACCTTAAAACGTGTAAATATAACAAAAACTCACTTTCGAAAATCTGACCTTAAAACAATACTTTCTCTACCTTATGGGTAAAAGAAAGTAAAAAATTCCCCAGTTAACGTGTTTTATATTAGCTTCGGATGAAACAGAAATTAAAATATTAACATTGTATAAATAGGGAATTTTGATCTTCATTGATGATTGTAATTTCTTTTTCATTTTAATTTAATTCTTATGACTGTGTTTATCTTTAAAGTAATAGTCTTTTTACCAGCTCCTGCCAAGGATTTTCTTCTTTCGTTTCAAACCACATAATGTATTTCTCATTATACTTAATTTTAGAAGTGATGATTTCTTAGGGAAATTAATGATTTCCAGAGAGCTTCCCTTTTCAGCTTACTTTTAGCTTCAATTTTAATTTATTTAGCACAAAAGAAAATTATTCAAGTGAAATTATATTTAGTGAATGGGGATATTATTATGCAAATTGCATTTATCGCAATGCTTTTAAATTTCCAAGTAAATATTTCTTTCTAAAATTAATATTTTTATTTTGCATTGAATGAGTTAAGATAGAATCTTTTATTCATTTTTGGTGAAAAATTGTAACAAAAATTGATTAGGTTTGTTTACTTTACTTTTTAAAGTTGTTATGCGGTGTTATTGTGTCCTCTTTTATCTTTTTTATTTTGAAAACATGAGTAGGAAATTTATTGAAGATTATACCTAACATTTTTTATAACCTTTTAATGATCGCATTATTATCAAGAAAACTGTCATAATAATTGCAATTCTTTTCCTTTCAATATTAAAATAAGAAAGAAAAATCTCGTAGTTTGCATAGCACTTTCCAGCTGCAATTGTTTATCAGAACGGCTCAAGAAATCCAACTTTGATCTTTGTTTAACACGTGAAATACCTAGTCTGTTTTGCTCGCCTTTCCATTCAGGTTCAGATTCGGCCGTCAAATAGGCCAGCACCTGCGGGAGAATCGAATAGAAGAATAAATAGAAATTCTAGGAACTGCGACTATCCCATCCAAATAGCATTGATTAAAAAAAAAAAAAACAGGTGAAGCCTAAACTAAATGCTTACTCTCATAATTATGCAAGGACAAACGGGACCGTGCCCTTAGCCACAGTGCCCTTAGCGGAAATCTATAAACCCGTGCCCTTAGCGGAAATGTTATCCCCCCTCAGCGGCGTGCTTTTAGCATACGTGCCATTAGCGGAAATGTATAACAAATTTCAAAATAAATTAATAAATAAATAAAAGAACTCTTCAGTTATCCTTCTCACTTTATCCGCATTTAGCACTGGCTGTATTTTGCTTCCGAACTAACCTGTCACGAAAACAGGTATACGTACTGTAAAATATCCGTTATTTGAGGGAACGTTGATCTGTAACCATATAAAGTTTAATGAATCAGAGTACTCCATACGAAAACGTACATTACTATCATTTTATGATTTTATTATGTTTTTGAAACTATAATTAAGCATTAGACCTTTTAAAACTACAACAAAAGCGAAAAATCTGGAGGTACACATTGGTTATCAGCACTTTTCAACTGTACTTACTCGTTGTATCGTATAACATTCTATGTTCTCTTTTTATATTATCCCACAATGGACAGACAGAAAGACAGACATATAGACTAACTGAATTCATAATCACTCTGAAAGATTGTTGGAAAGTGTTAAAAATACTTAACACAAACAGAAATGCCCTTTCACCCATTCCGCTAAAGGCACGTTCCGCTAAGGGCACGGTCGCTAAGGGCACGACACCAGGACAGACAGCTCGCGGGAATTGTGTTGCCAGATTGGGCGACTTTTTTATTTAATAGTCACCAATAATATTGAGAAGTGATGTTTGATTTACATTATGGACGATTAATCCTTGATTATGTTTCTAAATATCACTTCTCAAAATTATTGGTGACTGTTGAATAAAAAAGTCGCGCAAGCTGGCAACACTGCGCGGGAAGAATATGAACGACAAGTCTGTGACCTCTCCGTACAGATCATCGCTCAAGGCGTAAACAGAAAGTCTATCACTGGTCCATTTAGCATGTTAATCAAGAAAAATGAGTCCTTCCAAAAAGGTGTTGTCATGGAAACCATGCTAATGTACGAATACTTTGGATTTTTAGCTAACTTAGCGATGTAATTTGCCTTATTAATGAAGGGCATTTCGTCTGATTTATTCATATTGGCGAAGTTCTAATATACTCCATTTTCAAGAAAACTATATTATTGCTCAAATTGGGAATTCAAATGATTTTTATCTCAAATGAAAAGAGGTCAAAAAGTAAACACGTGTCCAAAATTATGTTATATATATATTTCTAAAACTAGAAAACTTTGAAAATGCAGTTGAATGCCACACTAGATTACTGATTTTTATTCCTTGCAGAATCTATTCCCACATAACTTTACTTCCTATTAAATTTTAATAATTTTCTACACCTATAGCATATACCCAGATAGCATATACCCAGATAGCACAAGACATACCTGGGATGTTCTTTTTAAGTCTCGATTGTCCTGTTTTTATCCTAGAATAAAACAGATAAAATGAGAACATCCATAGGATATCCGATTTGAAAATACTAAGAACAAATAAATTTGGATGCCTCTGTGATATCCTAAGTTATCTTAAAATAAAATGTCCCTTTTAAGATGTCCTCAGGACATTTCTTTTTGAATGTCTTGCGATCTATTAAAAAAATGTCTTCAGAATGAATGAAATTTAAAGTTGAATTTGAGCGAAATTTGTTCTTTTTAAATTTTATTTATTTAAAAACTAGAATGAAGCAAAAAGATATATATATACATATATATCACAGCTGTCAACCTAATCCGGCAAATTGTTAGTACCGACCTTTTTCCACACCAGTCTTTTTTTTAGAGTACTTTTGTTCTTAACACATTCGCGACCGCATCTGTTTGTATTTTTGACAGTAAAGTCCACCTGTGGGCGTTATTCTTCTAAGTTACAATATTTCAGAACAAAATTTTCTATATTCAGATTGATATTACTGTCGGGAATCCCCCGCTCATTCTTCTGCTTTGAGAACAAAATGCCTTTCCAGACAGACGGGCGCCTCTTTTTCGAGAAAGGTGCTTTTTAGAATCAGAAGCAGAACAGAAAGGACCTCGAACTGAGATGGGGCTACGTTAAGATCGTTGTGTTTACACAATCCCCGGTCCTAAAACAGAACTATTAAATTTAACAGAACAATTAAGACTTTTAAAGAAGTAGAATTAATATTTTGAACTATTAGAACATACAATTTTAATGATAAGAAAGACTTTAATATTTAATTGTAAATACTGTAGATAGTTTTTGTTCTGTTTTCGTTTTCATTTTAAGTGTATGCTAACAAAGCATTAAAATTCTGTTTTCATATTTAAGAAGTGCTACGTTCATCGAGTTTAGTTTCTTTAATGGATGATAGTTGCCCCATCCACATCCGGACTTTTGGATTAGAAGTTTTCAGGTGAGACCCATCCATATTTTATTATTTAGAAGAATAAATATTTTATTAGAAAATTTAAGAATGTAAGAAAAGATAAGATTTGAAATATGCTGTATCGGGTCAGTAAGAATAATTAAGTTTTAGATCAGAAATCTGGTATAAATTACAAATACCAGAATACCCATAATTACAAATTCATATTACAAATGGATATACATCATAATTATTCTCTTTCTAATCAAAGTATCTATATCCATAGCATAAATGTTCTATAAATATGAATATTGTGTATATTTTTAAGAAATAAATGGCATACAAACAGTGTTGTGCAAGTTCACAAAAAAAACGAACTAGTTCAAACTCAAGTTCATCGTGTAAAAAACGAGTTAGTTCGCGCTCAAACTCATGTCTGAAAGAAATGAACGCGTTCAGTTCAAGTTCATTTTTAAAAACGAGCGAAGCTCACTATAAGTTCATTTTTACGTACATTTTTTTTTTTTTAATAGATCTTATCCTCTGTGAACACTTTCATAGGTAATTTCCCCCTTTTTTTTTTTCAAAAATTACTAATTACCATGAAAATTATTTTTAATTTTACGCTTAATTAAACTTATTAACTTATAATTCTTAATTATAACTTATTAATTTAATTGTGGTAAAAATTTATTTAGCAAAGACTTCTGAATAGTGTACCCACTGTTTTTGCATGGCTTTTTATTCTCAAATTTTCAATACGTTTGTTTATGGGCATGAGAACTTATTAATAGAAAACAAAATCTATCATTTAGAGGTTCCGTTGTTTTAAATCAGTGTTGCGCAGGACCGCGTTCATGAGTTTAATTAAAACTTTTTCAGTTTTGAGCTGAATTTCGCTCGTTTTTTAAATTGTGAACTTGAGCTGAGCAAAGTTCGTTTCCTCATGAATTTGAGCGGGAAAAGTAACTCAAACTCATATGGATTTTATTCCTTTGGGAAAAAAATTTTATATTCTTGGTGGCAATCCCGGGAAAAAAGGGCACCCGGAAAAAAGGGCACTTTTTCAATTCGCAAATCGCAAAATAATAAATATCAAATAATGATATATAAGAATGGCTTTCAAATTACACATTTAGAAATTTCAATTGATTTGGTACAACATTAATTTAGTATATACCTCGGGGAAGATGGGGGGAGGGGGAGGGGGGGCAGAAGCAGATCGAAAGAAAACAATTGTTTTACATAAACTCTTACCGATTTTAATGAAACTTTGTATAATCACGTACAATTTGTGAAAAAATTACTGTAAGTGTAAGGCAAACTTTAGGGGTGGGGGGTTAAAGAGGGAGGTGCAGAGAAAAATAAAATTATCTTTTATATCACAGTTTTACCTACTTTAATGATATATTCTATAACTATCACTAACTTTTTATGAAGATCACAGTGAGTGTACTATATACCTGGGGGGAGCAGGGGGGGGGCAGATAAAAATAAAATATATTCTTCTTATATTACTCTATTATTGATCAAAAATTTTTTTGTACAATCACGTATAATTTATTAAAAATTTACAGTAAGTGTCAGACATACTTAGTGGGGGGTGGGGGGTGGAGGGGGGCGGTTAAACAAGAGAGGGGGGAGAGGAAAATAAAGTGATTCTTTATATCACCATTTTAGCGATTTTAATGATATATTCCATAACTACCACTTAATTTTCATGAAGATTACAATGAGTGCATTATATACCTGCGGGGGGGGGGAGTCAAGGGGGAACCGATGGAAATAAAATATATTCTTCTTTAAACTACACTATTATCGATTTAAACAAAAACTTTGTATAATAGAATACAATTTGTGAAAAAAATCACAGTAAGGTCAGACATACTTGGGGGGGGGGTTAAAGAGAGGGGGGACAGAGGAAAATAAAATATTTTTTATATCACCATTTTACCGATTTTAATGACATATTCTGTAACTATCACTTACTTTTATGAAGATCAAAATGAGGGTATTATACATTTGGCGGGGGGGACAAGGGGGACGCAGATAGAAGTAAAATATATTATTCTTTAAACTACCGCATTGTCGATTTAAAAAAAATTTGTATCTACGCAATTTTCTGCTTATGAAAAGTTACAGTGAGTGTACACATATCTGGACGATTTGCTAAGAGGGGGCAGAGTGAAGAAAATGTTTGTTTTTATATAACCATGCTACCTACTAACTTTGTACCACTATCACTTTCATTTTATTAAAATTATAGTGAAAGTTAACTAAAGTTGATAAGGGGGGGGGGGGGGGTAGGGGGGGACAGATGGAAAATAAAATAATCTTTTTAAACAACACTTATTATCGTTTGTTTTATTGTTTTATTTGCATTTTGCGTAAGTATCAAATACTAAGGGCACTTTCTTTATTTCTCCTTGTAAAACTCATGCTAATCATCAACGAAAGCGTAAGTTTTTTATTTCTACGTGAGGGGGGTGGATGGACAAAAGAGACAGATTAAAAGAAGAAATTTCATTTTTGAGCAACTTTTTTACAGATTTAAATCATACATTGAATTTTTGAGTACCTCCCTGTAATTTTTCATTAATACTAACTGATATTTACACAAAATGCAAATAAAACAATAAAACAAACGGTAATAAGTGTTTTTTAAAAAGATTATTTTATTTTTCATTTGCCCCAGTAACCCCCCCCCCCTTTATCAATTATAGGTAACTTTCACTATAATTTTAATAAAATGAAAGATACTCGTACAAAGTTTAATATAAATATGTAGCATGGTGATATAAAAACAAATATTTTCTTCACTCTGCCCCCCCTCCCCGTAGCAATTCGTCCAGATATGTGTTGACTCACTGTAATTTTCATAAGCAGGAAGTTGTATATATACAAAGTTTTTATTTTTAATCGAGTATACGGTAGTTTAAAGAATAATATTTTTTACTTTTATCTGCGCCCCCCCCCCAGATGTGTAATACACTCATTGTGATGTTCATAAAAAGTAAGTGATAATTATAGAATATATCATTAAAATGGTAAAACGGTGCTATAAAAGATAATTTTATTTTCCTCTGCCCCCCCCCCCCTCTTTAACCCCCCCCCAAGTTTGCCTGCCACTTACTGCCATTTTTTTCACAAATTGTACGTGATTATACAAAGTTTCATTAAAATCGGTTAGAGTTTTTGTAAAAACAATTATTTTCTTTCGATCTGCTCCTGCCCCCCTCCCCCCTCTTCCCCGAGATATATACTAAATGAATGTTGTACCAAATCAATTGAAATTTCTAAAAATGTAGTTTGAAAGTCATTTTTTAAATTCATTAATTGATATTTATTATTTTGCGATTTGCGAATTGGAAAAGTGCCCTTTTTTCCGGGATCCATACTTTCTACCTTTTTAATCGCAAGAGAGGACGCATTTCTCACAAGAGAGAAACGCATCGGGTCTGGTGATCGCTTATTACCTGCTTTGCTGGTCGGGTGCAGGTAAAATTTGCATTAATTTTTATTCACAAAATGTTTTCTCCGAAGATTGTTTTTTTCTTTACTAATGAATCTAAGCTTTTAAATGAAGAGATTGGATGACATTGTCTTCCTTCCTAGTAATTTAAAGACATGACTGATAACATGAATTTAATTACATTTACCTAAATATTAATACTTAACGTTTAAAGCTTTATATGGAAAACTGTTTTTTTTTTTTTCCGACCTATATTTGCTTCCTTATTTTACTGTCAAAATACTTGGAACAGTGGATTTTTTTAAATATATGTTTTAATATGCATTTATGCAATTCTAAATGCATAGTACACTGCGGTTCAATATATATCGCATTTCGCATCTATCATAAAATAGAAAAAAAATTTTTGATTGTAAAAGACGAAAATGGAGGGAAAATAAAAATTAATTTCAATTATTATTATTATTATATAACATCATAAAACTTTTAGCATTTCAATAACATTTATTAATTAAAACCCGAATAAACTACTACATCAGAAACGCCAAAGAAAAATATTGGAAATGCAAAATTGGCGTTTCTGACGTAGTAGTTTATTTGGGTTTTAATATTCCAACGCTAAGTCTCCTGTTATTAAAATTTATTAATTGCCTCATGGACTTATTCATAATTTTTCTAGTACTTCATGTGACGCTTATTTTCATCTAATACAATGTTTGAAAAGGTTTTCAATATATATATATATATATGACTTTATTTCTACTATCTTATAGATTTATTTCTATTAAATCATTAAATTAAGAACTTAATATTAAAAATACACATTTAAGCAAAGAAGTAATTTATTTTTATCTTATACAAGACCTACCACGTTGCAAAGCAAACGACTTTGTGTGATTTTTATTCCCATGCGATTAACGCTCATTTTAACCATTAACTATTCTTCTTATCAATGAAAAAAGGAGAGGGCTTTAGGCAATTGCTTTTGTGTACCAGAATTGCCCACACAACAAATCTCCCCCACAGACAAATCGGCGTATACCAGTCACAATTCTCAATACATTGGATAGTTCCAAGAAAACCACATGATGTCGAAAACATTTTGACCAAGAAGAACGAATGTAGATTCTAGATTCCTTCAAATTTTAGTTAGGGCATACAAAGAACGGGGGGAAATGCTGTATTAATAATGCGCATCATAATATTTATATGGTTTCAAATTTTACTTATTTATTTATTTGTTTTATTAAACAAATAATTAGTACTTATTTCTTTATTTGTTTTAAGAAATAACTATTCAACTATATGAAAGAGGGAAATTTTTATTGCCATTTTCATCTTAGATAGCTCCTAAAACTAAAATTAGAATTTTACAAAAATGATGATTATTCCATTAAACGCTGCCTTAAATATTTCAAAAAGTTATTTATGTTATATGGTTATCGTTTCTCGTAACTAAAAATATACAGAATCTATATAAAATATTTTCAAAATCGTAAATATTTATTAAATAATAAATTAATTAATTATATAAAAAAATTGCATCCCATAAAATACAGACAATTTATAAATATTTCGTAAAATCCGCAACGAAATTTTGCCATTCTTTGATAACATAATTTCCACAAAACTTTAAATGTAATTAAATATCACTATAATATTACACTCGAATTGCAAATTAATATATGTGCAAATGCCTTCAGAGCTGCTAGACAGGAAGTGCTGGGTTCGATCCCAGGTCGATGATATAAAAAAAATTTCCTCTCCCTCGCATCTTCAGCCCCCGAAGTATGTGTGACGCTGTATTTTTTTCATAAACGGCAAGTGACTATTAGACAAAGTTTAATTAAAATAAATAAGAAAGTGATATAAAAACAATTATTCGCTTTCTGTCTGCTCCTAGACACCCCCCCCCCTTTCCCCAGGTATATACTAAGTAAAAATGGTACGAATTTAATTGATTGAAATTTCTAAAAATGTATTATGAAAAATCACGCTTTAAATTCGTTATTTGATGTTTATTGTTTTTGTGAAATGCAAATTGCAAAAGTGTCCTTTTTTCCGGGTGCCCCTTTTTATGGTGCCTTTTTTCCCAAATGCCTCTTTTTTTTTCAGGAATCCATTTTGCACAGTTATTTTCTTTTCTGTCCTTTTCTTCTTCTACTTTACTTTTCATATTTCAGACAGAAATATTTAATATGAGTTTGAGTTTGAACTTGAATTGCTTTTTCACGCTCAAGTTCGTGTAAAAAACGAACTACGCTCAACTCAAGTTCATTATTTAAAAAACGAGCTAAGTTCAACTCAAAACTCAAAATTTTTGAGCTAAGCTCATGAACGCGTTCAAATGAACGCGTTCGTGCACAACACTGCATACAAATTGCAAACGAAACGTCCACTGGCGGAGTTATAGGTTTTCAAATGACGTGAATCTACGTCAGCGGTTGCAAAAGCGTTAATTCATATTAAATACATTTGAAGAGAATACTCTAAAAGTTTAGTGGTCTAGGAAAAATGACGATACTAACAATTTACAGGATTGGGTTAGCAGCTCTGATATATACATACATAGCTAATTAAAAAAAAATATTCTAATAAAAAATACTTTTTTTTCTTTATAAAATTATAGGATTCTTTTATTCAACTGTCACCAATATTTTGAGGTGCATGATTTCATATAAATAATGGACGAATAACGTTCGAAGTATACAGTCAATTATTGCAGTTAAGGTTTTGTGCCTAAAATTTAGTAAAATTGTTCGGGGAAGTAGAAATAAATGGGACGGGGGAAGGGGTACAAGTGAAATAGTATTGTTTAGGAAACATCCTGTGATGATTTCAGGATGTAATCCCTAAAATGTCCTCAGAATGCCTAAAGTTTTTTTTCTAAATAGTCCTGAATCTCCTTGTATCAGTCAAATTTGGGCCTCTTGGGACATATTTTGAACGTCCCTGGGATACAGATTCTCCGAACATTCTGTCATTCTCAGGATGAATAGAAGATACCAGTGGATAAGTTTTGGATATCCTAAGAACAATTGGAGATCCACAAAAGTTCATCCTCGGACATCCTGAGGATGATTTTTTTGCTCTCTGAGTATCTGTCAATTTTTGGGATATTTGAATGATTTTATTTTGGCAAGTTATTAATTTTCACTTAGACTATTTCCTTCTGAACCGATTCAAATAATACTACCAATAATTAAAACACTAAACTAATGGAACAATATATTATCGGTCACTTTTTTTTTTTTTTTTTTTTTTTCCGATGAATTTTGTGCATTTCTGTTAAGAAAATATTTCCACAGCAATAAGAATTTTTCCAGTAAAACTTCATTACTATACTTAATTAATTACAATACATATATTTACGAATCATTTTTTAAGGATGACATGACTCTAATAAGAAAGATTAGAAGCCGAACCAGGAACCCAACCTTTATCATTGAAATAAACAGCAAATTAATAAACTAAAAAAACCAGCATCTGCATAAAACAATTATATCGTGTGCGCATCAAAAATTTAAGTTCTTGTTCCAAAAATTGTAGCTTTCATTTGGTTGCATTTAATACTTGCGAATTTCTTCTTTTATATTTGGAAAATTGGAAAATTATGAGTCATAATGAAAATATTTCCACAGCAATAAGAATATTTCCAGTAAAACTTAATTACTACTTAATTAATTACAATACATGTATTTACGAATCATTTTTTAAGGATGAAATGATTCTAATAAGAACAATTAGAAGCCGAACCAGGAACTCAACCTTTCTCCTTGAAATAAACAGCAAAGTAATAAACTAAAAATACCACCATCTCCATAAAACATTTATATCATGTGCACATCAAAAATTTAAGTTTTTCTTCCAAAATTTGTAGCTTTCATTTGGTTGCATTTAATACTTGAGAATTTCTTCTTTTATCCTTGTAAAATTGGAAAATTATGAGTCATAATGAAAGTATTTCCACAGCAATAAGAATATTTCCAGTAAAACTTCATTACTACTTAATTAATTACAATACATGTATTTACGAATCATTTTTTAAGGATGAAATGATTCCAATAAGAACGATTAGAAACCGAACCAGGAACTCAACCTTTCTCCTTGAAATAAACAGCAAAGTAATAAACTAAAAAAACCACCATCTGCATAAAACATTTATATCATGTGCACGTCAAAAATTTAAGTTTTTCTTCCAAAATTTGTAGCTTTAATTTGGTTGCATTTAACACTTGCGAATTTTTTCTTTTATCCTTGTAAAATTGGAAAATTACGAGTCATAATAACTGGAAGTCGTTTACAGAAATTTGTAAAAATCTCTTGAAATATTAAAAGAACTGCAAAATTTCCTAAGTACGTTTTAGCCTGTAAATATTTCACAATACACAAATCTTTATAACTATATGTACATTTATTTATTCAATATTTATTGAATAATGATAATTTCTTAAAATTATCATGCAACGTATCAATAACAACATTAATACTGAGAATTACATTTCTGAACAAAATAAAAATTTATTTTTTATTTCAGCAAATATTAAATTCTTACATTCTTGTATGCAGCAGCTTGAATTCTTTCATGCAAGAATAATTTAATAGCATTGAATAAATGAAAATCTCGGAAATTTAAATGGTTGCCATTCATGCGTTAAATGAATAGATTTTACATTGCATATTGTTAAATATATTTCATTAAAGAACGTTCTCGATAAAATACTATTCAGCTAAGTATATTCTAGCTATATGAATCGATAAAAATGAAATCTTTCGTTAAAGCGATTTTAGCAAACATTTTAAATAGTAAATAATACTTTAAGAGTGTTGTAGTTATGTGCAAATATGCATGTATTTATACAGGATTGCAAGCGTAAAAGAAGCCCTGTGTATAAAATACAAGACATCTAGAGGTAATGATAACATATAATTCACAGTAGTTAATGAAAATGTTCACCATGAAGTTGGATGCACAATATGTACAGTCGGGGGGAAAAAAACGCAACACTCAACGTAACTTCGTTGCTAATCAATGTAGAAAAATGTAGTAGGTATCATTCGACGGGGAATTGTGAGTAGTTTCAGAAAATGAACAGAAATTTTGAATTGGGGGTCGTCTACATATTAAAACGTGCACCAACTTTGAGTTTTTCAATGGTAACCCCCTATTTTTATTTTAGATTTGAATTCCTGGGGTCGCGACAACGCGAAAAAGTATATTGGTTGTATATTTTACTCATTTTTTCACAGAGTTATAAGCGTTCAAAGTTTGAAGGTGCTAATGTTAAATTCATATTTCAAACTTTTATTAATATCTTCATAAAAAATAACTTGATCGATATAATTTTTTTTTTTACGAGATACAGTGAAGAAACCCAAACATAATCCATCATTACTTTTGATTCTGGAAAACATTTTTAATTTTGAAAAATATTAATAAATTCATATTCATAAAAATTATGAATTATGACCTATATTAATTTTTACATAAAATGAATCCTAATGCTGAAAAATATGGGTGTGCAAATTTGCAGCTCATTCCAGTTATTAGTTTTCGAGATATAAATAAATCTTTCTTTTGGAGTGGTTTAGGGAGCCGTCTCTTATATAGTTTTGCATGAGATAACGAATCAAATCTTAAAAAATAACAAAGAAAATTAAACAAAATACTTTTATTTTTTATTTACGGGTCAAATTATATAACAGCAGCGTCAAACGCAAAGAAATGAAACAAAAATGATGATTTTTAGACATTAGTGTTAGCATCAAGAATTCCTGTTTTCTAAAGAAGACAAGCCCCGCCTTCATCGTTCTTTAAAACAAAACAATACATTAAAGAAAAGTAAATGTGACACTGAGTATTCGTGTTAAACCCCTTATTTTATGTTGACAAAAATATGCACAAGTGGTATTTACTTCATCGATTAATTGGTGATTAATTTTGAATCTTTTAAACAAACACTAGAAGAAAAAAATTAACTAAATAGGCGGGGTTTGCTGTTTTAAATAGAAAAATGGGTTTAATGTGAAATTGTCAAATATAAAAAACGAATGGAATTGGAATGCAAGACAGACCTGTAAAATCGTTTCTTAACTACCGTCATAGTTAAAAAAGGCTTAATCATTTGCTTCATATATTGCTTTATTTGATTTTATTTATTTACTTATTTATTTATTTTGTAGGGGGACGATTATTATTTTAAGGACACTTTATTCTTTAAAATTTTATGAATACATTTTAACTTTATACATTTTTAAAAAATACTTTATCTTTTATAAATATATTTTAACACTTTTTGCGACTGCAGGATTTTATCTTTTTGACAGTAAGACCCGCCTACGGGCGTTATACTATCAAAATAAAATATTTCAGAACAAATTTTCTGTATTCACAATTATATTACAAATGGATATACATTATAATTATATTCTTTCTAATCAATACATTTCTATCCATAGTATATTTTATTGCAAAAATATGAACACTGGGTACACACTTAAGAAATATGTAACACACAAATTACGAAAGAAACGCCCACTAACAGAGTTACAGATTTTCAAATGGCGTGAATCTACGTAAGCGGTCGCGAAAGGGTTAATTAAGAAATTATATTTTCATAGAAATTATAAAACGAATCGTACAGTTCCAAAGATTTCAACTGATCCAAAACTGGTAAGTGCGATTAAAATTGTTTAATATTTATTTCAGGAACACTTACAATAATTTATCCGAAAAGATTTAGTTTATGCGTTGTTGTGTACACATATATATATATATTATTTCATTTCGTATATTATGTTACACCTACGAAAGAAAATTTAAGCCTTATTGGTGATCAGTACAGCCATAATAGACACTTTTACTTGAAAAATATTGCGCGATTTTCACAGAGTACTGTATGGAGTAATCGCAAGTGTAATGTATTTAAATAGACGTAAAATTATCTAAAAAAGTACTGAAGTATATATAAATCTAAAAAATTGAATTCAGGATAATTAAGGAACTGAAAACGGGGCAACGTTTTATTAATATAAATATATTTTTTTTCCTGAAAGATTTCCGGTGTGAAACATTAAAATTTTCTAAATTTCTTATAGGATCTTAATTTTATTTTTCTACATTTATAGATAACCCCCTAACACATTTTTCATTATAACTCTATAAATACTAAAGATAAAGTATACAAACAATTTACTTTTCCGCACTGCCAGACTCTCAGAAATTCGAAACTGAAGTCAAAATTGGGTGTTGCTATTGAAAGTTGGCGCTCATTTCAATATGTTGATGACCCCTAATTCAAAATTTGACGGCATATTCAGAAAGTGCTTTGAATTTCCTGTTGAATGATGTGTATTAGATGTTTCTGCGTCAATTAATAACGAAATTACAGCGGGTGTTGCGTTTTTTTTTCCCCGACTGTACATTTAAACATATGCATGGAACGTTTATGGAAAGCATATGCAGAGATGCCAAGTTTCTACGGATTGTCCGTAATCTTAATACCGGAATTTTTTTTAATGTATTCTTTTGTAATAATTATCTGCAATTTAACAGGACGAGTTTTACTTTTTCTTTATTGTGGTATGAAATTGATTTTTCGTTTGTAGTAACTTGGCATCTCTGCATATGGAAAGATAACTTTTGCCAATTCGTGTTATGTAATTTTCGCAATCGCATTGGAATGTTCGTTTTAAAGTTTTTAATTGCATGCGGGTTATATTGTAGATCCATCTAGTTTCTCCGCAAATTAAAATCGCGGAAAAATCAAGTTATCGAATTGGTTATAAATCTTTGATAACTGTGCTTTCTTTTCCGACAGCTTCATGCCCATGCGCCATTGACAATCTTAAAGTATGCGCCATCGGACCAGATTGCTGTGAAAACGTATAACTTCGTTCGTCCTCCGTCAGCTGCGCTTTATTTCATCATATAAACTTCAGAGGTCACAGTTTTAGTAAAGAGAAAGGAGCCCACTATTCGCCGGCTGTAAACAGCAGACCACATGCCATTTTTTTTTTTTTTTTTTTTTTTTTTTTGTTATGCATCGGTACATAAAAATATTAATTGTTGACCAATATCGTGTGATTTGAGATTCGATTCAGCCGCTTGATTAAAACCATGCATCGTCTGTCATAAAGTACAGACGTGAATCAGGGTAATCATCAGAGACATTTAATAGTAACCTTTCACAATATTGCATCTTATTATAGTAATCCGTTTTTTTTTTTTTTTTTTTTTTTACCTCTTGCAAAGCCGTTATTTTAACTGCTCGTGATTTTATATGCTTTCGTAGCTACCAACATCCTAATAAATATTCCGTAGTATTGTTAGTACCCGCTTTCTTTCTCACTAGTCTTTTTTTTTTCATCGGAATTACATTTAGAGAGATTTATTCAAAAAAAAAATAATGGTGTCAAAAAAGGGGCATATACTAACTGTAGTATAGAATATTAATTTGGATGTTAGCAATTATGTGCTTTAATATCGCCCGCTATGACGTTCCTTTTATATTAAGCTCAGGTATATACGTTTAACCATATTTGTCAACATACTAATCAGTAGTACTGTTAGCCCCGCCTTCTTTTTCACACCAGTATCTTTTTTAAGTATTTTTCATCTTATTTATTCGTAATCGCATTTGCAGTTTTTCTCTAAAAATTTATTGATGTGAAAAAAAAAAAAAAAAGGGCGGGATTAACAACACTACTGAATATTAATTAGGATGTTGGCAAGTATGGTTTAACAGACTTATGTGGACTTTTTTCCATAGTCTCTTCGACACAATCTACGTTTTTCTGCAAACTGACTGTTTTTACACGGTTAAGTATAGTTGCCAATATTTTAATTTATTCTGGGGTATTTTTAGCGCCTCCTTTATTTCGCACCACTTTATTTATAGGAAAATTTTCTCTAATACATAATTTCGATAAAATGAGAAAAAATATCTTTTAAACAATAACTGGTGTGAAATAAAGGTGGGGCTAAAAATACTCCGGAATTAATTCAAATGTTAGCAGCTATGGGTTAGGGTAGACTAAACCCGTTTCTTTAAGGAAAATAATAAGAAAGGACCACAGAACTGGCGTTTTAAAGAATGACGTACAAAACTTTGAATAAACACCATAGAATGCAATATTCTGGTAACAATTGTTTCAAGTCGAAAGAGCACACGACCTGGAACAATTGTTGCGTGATTATTGCATTTTATGGTGTTTATTCAAAGTTTTGTACGCAATACTGGTTCTCTAAAGTTTTTTTTTTTTCTTTTCTTTTCTTTTTACAATTTCTGGACAACACTTTTTGCAGGAATCAATATTCTTCCATAAAATTTACATTCAACATTTTGAAAAATTGAAATTTAATTTAGTTTTTAACAAAAAATACGCTTTATTCGGTGGAAAACGGCAGTCTCCGAACAGAAAATGTATTCACGAGAAGTGATTTATATAAATTGTCCATATAACATAATTATTACATACATATTCATATAGTTTCTACATTTCTCTACTACTAGTTTTTAATCACAATTTTTAGCACTATACATTTAGAAATAAATTTACTATAAGAAAATCGTATAGAAGAGCCCTTTAAAAAAGAGGGTCGTAGGAAACTTATATAATTCATACCTACTAACATTCTAATTAATATTTCGTAAAACTGTTAGTATCGCCCCTTTGCCGTACCACTTTATTTTTAGAGAAGTTTTTTCAAGTGTTATTAAGATTAAATAAGAAGAAAAATACTCCTAAAAAAAAGACTGGTGTGAGAAAAAAAAAAAAGAAATATAAACAATTTTACGAAATATTAATTAGGATGCTGGCAGGTATCAAGGTTCTTCTATCAGGTATGATTTTTTTTTTTTTTTTTTTTTTTTCAAATAGTTGCAATACAAAGGAAATATTTTGACTGGTGTCATCTTTTTATATTTTAACATTTTTTATCTCAAATAAATAGTCACTTAAATTGAGAAATATTAAATTGTTATTTAAAAAAAAAAAAGGTATAATTTTTAGTAGCAGTAATTTTTGAACAAGTAAATATAATTACTAAATTAGTGTATTTAGAAGAGGGGAAAGTACCCCTTTTTCTCTCAGTTTTAAAAGTCTTTTGCATATTATTTCTCACAAATACTTTTAAAGATTTTTTTTTTTTTTAATCAGTTTCACAAACTAATAAGTCTGGAAATACAAAATGTCACTGTTTAGTAAAAAAAAAAATTAACATTTTTCAGTTTCGTAAATTTTGAGAACAATTTTTAAGAAATTTTTAATAAGAGTGCGTTATTTCTTAAGGCTAAGGCAGAAATGCTAATAAAATAAATTATTATTTGTAGATTTACTTTCAAGACAAAGTAATTTCAAAAAAAAATAATAATATTTTTACATTCTTTAACTTTTTATATAAGTAAAAATTATATATATCAATACTTCTTTGTTTGAGGCGACAAACATTTATAAGTACTTTTTATTGCACCGTGCTTATTTATATTTTTCTACAAGATAAATCAAGTTCGTTTGTTTCTTTCTTTTTTTTTTTTTTTTTTTCAAAGGTGAAAAAAAGAATAAAAGAATTTCATTAATATTTTCCATTCTATTTTAAAATACATTTCTATTACTGTGATTATATATGTATATATATATAAGCCGTAAATAAAAGTTTTGTGTTATAATCTTTTGTTAGAGAAAAATGAATTTTAAATTAAACCTTCATTAAAACTTCTAATTTTCTAAAAAAAAAATCATGCAAAACCATTCTTTTTGCAACAAATCTTTCTTGACCCTATGGGTAAGAGAAAGTAAAAATGCATGGAATTCTGTATTGCAGTGGTCAGTAATACGCATGTATGCACGCTTTGTGTACATGAAAAACAGAACCACTGGATGCAGCTAACTTTGTCTTGCAAGAAAATCTGTACTGTAGCGGTAAGCAATATGAACGTACATAAAAGCATCATATGAGAATGAACTGATAATCACATTTTTTCAATAAAAAAAAGGGGGGGGGGAGAACAGTTGTTAAAACGCAATCCAAAAAAAATTATATGTGTGGTGGGTCTAACATTATGACAGCACATTTTAAAACAGAAAGTAACAAAAGAAGTCTGAGACTAGGCCATAGGTCTAACAGGATGGTAGCACAGTTCATGAATGATTTCGAATAAAAAAAAACTTATTGTGAAAAATAAAATTTGACATAAGTGATCATGAAAATTTTTAGAGTATGAAAAAATTTGAAAATTAATAAGATAAAAAATAATTGTAGTTTTAGTATTCTGTCTAAGTATTTCGATTTTCCAAACTGACTGTTTAAGTAAAAATCAATAAAAGTCAGTGAAATTGGGCATGAAATAGCGAGTATTTTGATGCTTTTGCGAGTATTTTGCGTCTAGCGAGTATTTTGATGCTTTTTGATGCCAGAAAGTTACTGTATAGCAGCATCACCTATCAGCCGATATGCATCCAAATTGAATTAGCATAATGTTTTACATAGATCCTCTCACATACCAAGTTTTGTTTGATTAAGCATAATAAAACCTGCACTGAGAAAAAATATATACCGCTTTCCTCTAGAATGAATAAGTGGCCATTTTCTAAATACCTTAAATAAGAACCTAAATACATATTTCCGAGCTATGCGCATAAGGCACTCCAATAAACTGAATAGACGAAATGATCGAGAATTTCTAGTTTACACATTTCTAGATGGTGAAATAATATTCTGAAAATTCTGAATGTTTTGTATTGCGAGAAATTCTTGCTTGACCAAAATTATAGTTGCTGAAACCCGCCTCTTGTAGAAATTTATTTGCAGAAATTTTTAAATAACTTTGTCCTCGATAATATATGCAAACGCTCTAGAATTCTAATAGGGGCTTCCAGAACTTGCTTTCCAAGGGGACTAGAATTTATAAGGATGACATGGAACTATTTTTTATAGAGCCACAATTTAGATTCTAAATGTCAGTTACAGAATTTTTTTCTCAGTGGGAGATATAGCTTTCCGTTAAATGGGAGAAATCATAGTGCAGTAGTGCTACCTCTTGAGCGGTTTGCATCAAAAATTGGGAGGCATTATTTTATGTTAAGACACAAGTACACGCTTAATTCAAAAGAATGAATTAACCACTCCGTTAAAAAGCATAATATTTTACAACGGCATCCGTTCTTTCTGAGTATCCACTGTACCAAAAAGAGACGCGTTGTGAAGTCGAGAAATTATCTCTATCGGAGTGAAATCCAAAACCACTACTTTGCGAAGTGAAACTGAAAACAGTCTTTTATAAGGACGATTTGGGAGATTTTCCATTGGTCCAATTTCGCCTGGCCGCTTTCGCGACTCCATTTATTTTTAATGCAATTTCGATTTTTTTTTTCTTTTTTTTTAAGATTATTTTTTCTTAATGATTTTGTTGCGATAAATTAATATATGTCGTCTGTGGATGAAGTCAAAGATATGTTGATATCGAAAGGAATTAGGGAAGGGGATGTCCAGAAATTATATGGTAAGTGTTCTTTGTTTTCTCTCTATTTGATTAAATTCTTCTGAATCGCCTATCTATCTAATAATATGCATGTGGAAATATTTGTCATCTCTGTTTATCTTTTTTACGTCAGACCGACCGACGGACCGACGTTTTCCGTGGTTTTATCCAAAACTCGAGCGTGAATATGGGTTAGGACTCGTTAGAACGACCTCCACAGAGGGCATCCCACCTAAGCCTAGGTATCAAGTGTAGTGACCTTAGACCTAGTAACACAACACATTTCTACTAATTAGTGGATGAGTAACCCCCTCTCAAAAAAAAAAAAAAAAAAAAAGATGTTTTTATTTATTTTGTTTTATCTATTTATTTTATTATTTATTATTTTTATTAATGTTATTGTTATTTTGATCTTCAAAACAGCTTCAAAGGTTTTGAATATTTTTTTAGGGATGGTAGTACTAAACATTACTAAACGTACCCATTCATTGTAACCTAAAAATTCGTATTTTTTCTACAATGATGCAACCATTATTTCACGAAATCGACAATGAAATGATATTGTAGAGAATCTTCCTTCTTTTCGCTAAACAGATCGCGATTCCGTGGTACAGTTTCTAGCTACGAGTTTGAATATTGTGAATTCGGTGCGAGAATTTATTATTTATTTCAGATTTTAAACTCCTATTAAATTTATTATTTCCCCACTAAAAAAAAGTTTCAGCATAACAATATATATCAAAATAGTTATTAGTATCAGTTTAGAAATAAATAGGTTCCTTATTAACAGAAATTAGAAGGGTACTAAAATCACATACCAAATTTTTGGTTGTTGAATTCCAAGTGTACTCTGCTGTTGAAAAAAATGTAGCCAGAAAAATCCAACAAAACCAGGCCGTATCCTAGGGAGAGAAAGTTGAATCAAATTAACCACTCTCTTCGCTATGGCCTTGCACTATTGGAAGATAAAATCTTCGAAATGTGTAATCTTATCTTTAGCAAGTCTAGTAATTATTTTAACATCATAGGTTCAAGATACAGGGACATGGAACCGCCTTAAATTCTTTGAAAAAATAGACTGTCAGAAGATAACATTATAGGAAGAAAGCACAATTCATGAAACACAATTGTCAAACACTAATATGAAACAAGATGACAGGTCTTATATGGTGATAGCACAGTTCAAAAAACATAATCAGTCACAAAAGAAGTCTGAGACTAGGCCGCAAGTCTCACATCATGGTAGCACAGTTCATAAAACACAAAGAGTTCGAGTAGAAGGCTGGTATGAAAATGCAGATCTGACACGACTTTAGCACATTTAATATAACAAAAGCATTTCCAGTAAAAACTTGATACGAGACCACGTGCTTAAAATAATGGTCCTCTACAGCATCAGAATTAAATGTATATGCTTTCAAAAAGTCATCTCTTTTGAAATGCACACAATTAAAATAAGCTTTTTTTCAAGATTAATAAAATAAACATTTAAAATTAAGATACTTCACTTTGCATAAAAGAAATAATCTGGTGTGTCACTTTCTCTTACCATGAAATTTAATACTATAAATACAGGTTGGAGATTAAGAGGTAAGATAACGGGTACTGTGTTATGTAAAACTATGTTAAACAATTCAAATTAGGCTTCGGAAGAGATTTATATGATAATTAGTTCTGTGTGAGCGGGCCTACCACCACCCTCAACCTCCCGTTTCATTAATGTACAAAAAGCAAGCGATGAATATTTAGCTTAAAACATACATTATTTACCATATCTCTATGAGGAATTTATTTCAATTCCCGAACAGCTTTCTTGGAAATAGTAAAATATTATTAGTAAAGCACATCCACTAACAACAAATAACTAGTGTGTTGTGGCCACCACACGACTTTCTTCTATATTTTCCTATGCAAATTCACGCAGTAAAAGTAATTTATGAAAATTATAATTTAAAAAAATTATCTTCCATGATAATGCACACAGTTTCCATATTGGAGAAGTGGTATAACACTAAGTATCCAAAAAAAAGTTGACTTTATTCTCAATATTAAATAAAAAAAAAAGAGAGTTTTTTTTTTTTTTTTTTTTTTGTTAAAAATGAAAAAAAAATTATAACTTTATTTTAAATTATCGCAGATCGATGGTTCAACCATTCGTTTTAAAGGCATTGGCGGGCTCTTTATAAGATACCTATCATGAAAATTTACTCCCCTCGAGGGGGAACTTCCCCCCCCCCCCAGGGGGGAGGCGAGGCTCCTACATACACAATTTTTTTTTTTTAAATGACTATCTCTATTGCACAAAATATATATCCGTTTCATTTGGTTTAGTGCAGTCTGTAGATGTTAAACTCTACTTACCTGCAATTTCCCCCATAGACGTAATGAATTTGAATACTTTTGAGTGTGTCCCAAGTCCCTGTACACGAACCATTGGCTTCATCTCGACGAAAAGCTTAGTGTAGCATCGCTATATGATACACATTTAGAATACCAAGTTTGGAATTTCTGCTACTATTTGTTCTTGAGATATGCTGATAACAGACAGACAGACAGACAGACAGACAGACACACAGACCATTCGCTAAAAACATGATTTTTGTATTCAGGGGACCTCAGAACATGTAAATATAACAAAAACTCACGTTCGAAAATTTGACCCTAAAACAAATCTTTCTTGACCCTATGGGTAAGAGAAAGTAAAAATGCATGGAATTCTGTATTGCAGTGGTCAGTAATACGCATGTATGCACGCTTTGTGTATATGAAAAACAGAACCACTGGATGCAGCTAACTTTGTCTTGCAAGAAAATCTGTACTGTAGCGGTAAGCAATATGAACGTACATAAAAGCATCATATGAGAATGGACTGATAATCACATTTTTTCAATAAAAAAAAGGGGGGGGGGGGAGAACAGTTGTTAAAACGCAATCCAAAAAAAATTATATGTGTGGTGGGTCTAACATTATGACAGCACATTTTAAAACAGAAAGTAACAAAAGAAGTCTGAGACTAGGCCATAGGTCTAACAGGATGGTAGCACAGTTCATAAAACAAAAGCAGTAACAGTAGAAGGCTGGTACGAAAACACAGATCTGACATGACTTTAGCACACTTTATAAAACATAAATATTTCCAGCAAAAACTTGATAAGAGACCATGGGTATAAAATGACAGTCTGCTACTGCATCAGAATTAAAAGTATGCGCTTTTCAAATTCGTATCTCTCTTGAAATGCACAGAATTAAAGTATAAGCTTTTTTTTTTTTTTTTTTTTAAGAGCAATAACATACACATTTAAAATTAAGATACAGTACACTCTCAAAAATCCGCACAGCTTAAAAAGAAGTATTTTGAAGATTTTAGAATAATTTCTTATATTTACTTCTTAGAACTTCATTTGAGTAGCAAATCTTTAAGAAATAATTTATACGTTGATGCTGAAATAAAGGTTTACCTAATAAAAGTACAAATATTTCATGAAATTTTAATTTTAAGAGCAATTTTCATACGTCATATAACAGTTGCAAACTATCTAGATTTTTGAAAAGTCTGATCAATAGTAGTTTAAGCAAGAATATTCATATTAATTTTCCTATAGCCTGCAAAAAAGTCAGCATTTTTTGGTAAAGTAGGCAAGAGTGCTGTCAATAAAGCACTTCTGAAGGGTTATGTTTTCTTTTCACCTGAAACAATTATTGTGAACTCTTGCATTTTATGGTGTTTATTCAAAGTTTTGTAATTATTACTTTTAAACCTCAGTTCTATGGTGTTTTATATATATATACATATGTATATATATATATATATAATACTCCAAAATGTTTAAGCAATGATCAACAATTTTTTTACAAAAGAAAAATTATATCCATTCTTTAAATATGGTATGACAGAAATAGTTTCAAAACAGTTTGCTCATATTGGCATTTTTAAAACTATTTTCATTGGAAAACATGTGCTACCACTGACACTTTTAACATGTTATTACAAAAGTTACATTGAAATGTGTTACTACATAAAATCAATTTCATAAAATTTTCAATTATCCAGATACTTTCTACAGAGGATTAAAAAAAAAAAATTAAAAAAGTACCTAAGATTTTTTTTTTCTCTTTTTTTTTTTTTTTTTTTTACACACAAGTTTGTTTCATTTTAGTTGTATTTACTGCACATTTAATTTTGAACTGCAGAAATATTTTTCTGTGTACTCTTTTTTATCCACTACATTACTTAAATATTTTATTTATTATGAGATATCACAATTAGTTTCATGTTTCATAAAGATAATAAATTTTAACAAAATCTTAATTATGTCCCTATTTGAATCAAAAGAAATGTTTCTTTTGAAAGCACACAACATGCATTGGCTACTGTCTGCTTTCAAAAGAGTATACTTGGAAATCGAAGGGAAGTAGCAAATATTTAACAATCTTATTACATGATTATTGCTAATTTAATATCCCTTTGATTTATTACTTGTGATCTGGAAAATGTATGATATAATATACACGATGATATCTGTACTGATAAGTATAAAGGATTTAAGTCCATATTCTTGATTTTTCAGGAGACGAAAAATAAAGTTAGACTAACTAAAAACTAATCAGAAGAATCGATAAGGAGAAAGGGATTATGTTGATTTATACCCTTTATACCGTTCAGTGATTGTCAATCTTCATTTAATAAAGGGAAAAAATTGAATTAAATATTTTATACAAAGATGAATGTTAAATTTCTGACTTGAGTTTTTTTTTTTTACCAATGGATTTTCTCAAAGACTAAATGACGTGGATTTAAATTCTTTATACCAATCGATAGAGAATTTTTTTCTGAGTCTGACTATGTACCTAACTCAAAATTGACATTTTTGGACTTAAATCCTTTATACTTATCAGTACAGAATATTACTTACATGATTTGATTTTATGAACAATCTATCTATTTCTATTACTTGTATACATCCCAGTTTTTCATTAATGTTCTTCTATCACTTTCAATAATCTATTCTTTAAAAAAATATGTGCTATAATACGGAGCATGTCAAAGAACCAACAAAAGACGTAGATTAAGAGTATCATACGGTACATTTAAACAAATTCGATTAAAATAAAAGGAAAAAAAATTAAATCATAAAAACGCAATTTAAACACAGTTATTTCAGATGTAAACAAGATTTTTTTTTTATCTTTACGCCACATGACGTAGTACGCGAAGAATCTCAAATAGCTAAAAACTCGTGCATCTATGAAATGGTATCCCCCTGGTTTTTCAAAGTTCTAAAATTGCAGCTAACATCACAATCAAACAATAAGAGAAATCAAAAATTTATTAAAAGGGCGGGCCGGCCAGGTGGTTCGGTCGGTAGGACGCTGCCTTCCGAATCTAATGGTCCCAGGTTCGAATCCTGGTGCGGGCATGGATGTTTGTGATGTCTTATGTCTTCAAAAATATTGTACTTGTCTGTTTCTTGTAATAAAACTTGTAAACCCTTGTGGTGTGGATTTTTCGAGATATAAGCGGCCCTAGAGGCAAGCAATAAATCTCAGTACTCATCGAACCGAACCGAACCGAACCGAATTAAAAGGGCGGCCTGTGATTTGATCTCAAATATGTGCAAAAAACAAAATTCAAAAATATTAAAATGTGAAATCTTTCTCGACTTTTCACATAGGTTTAACGTTAGCACATTACTTCTAAACGCTTTCGGGACACGGCCCTTAACGGACTTGATTAATAACACTAGTCGACAAAAAAACATTTTTTGGGGGTAACAGAAATGAAATTAGCTATTTTCAACTAATTCTGCAGTGCAGAATTAAAAAATAATAGTGAAAAATCTGTAACACGTACAGTTTTTTTTTTTTTTTTTTGTTACGATTATTTAATCTGTACTGGAAGCAATGTACAAAAGTCTTTAGAAGACATGCGTTATTACTATCAATATTATTAATTTAGCATGAAACACTGTTAATATGGAGATAATATACATATTGTAGACTAGGTAGAACGTAAAAACATGGAAAATACACTAAATGATCGAATTGTTATTATTTATTATTTTAAAACCAAAATTCAAAAAATAGGCTTTTTTACGTTTTGTGTTAAATGTCTACCTTGTAATTTTAATATGAATAGTTCACAAATGCAGCAAAACTTATCGGGTACGGTTTTACAAGTTCTACAGTGAAAATTTGCCATTTTGAACATGAAACTTTAACAATAAAACAGCACAATCATACTTAACGAAGAATATCTGTTAACTAGAATACCAGAAAGAAAGAAAAAAAAAAAAAAACGGATAAGGTACGAATACAGGGTTGCCAAACAGGGGTTGCCAGCAGAGAGGATGGCCAGGAGGCAGGGTTGATAGCACGAAAGGTGATGTGTGATACAGTCGGCAGCAAAAGTACCTGCGCACTAGCAATAATCCCTGTCTAAAAAAAGTACCCTTAATACTGCTTTGTTAAATAAATCCTTGTTGAGTCATGTTCTTAGTCAGTCTAAGGACATGATTCGACAAGGATTTATTTAACAAAATTGTATTAAATGCACTTTTTTGATATCGGAATTACTGGCTAGTGCTCGGATACTTTTGCTGTCGACTGTATTGTAAAAATCATAAAAAAAATAGTGAAATTTGGCATTTTCTGATACTTTAACAAAAAAATGGAACAAACATGGTTGTCGGAACTTTGAGTTGCCAGGACTCTGGGTTGCCAGCAGGAAGAGTAGCCACCTGTGATACTGTGAAAATCGTAAAAATTGCCATTTTCTGATATTCTAACAGAAAAATGTGACGTGGTAGGACATTTTTAGTTGCAGATATTTAAATAAAAATTGGAATTAATAATAAAAATAATAATTTGACCGTTGTTACCGAACCACTGTAGACCAGTGTAATTTAACACACTTATCCATTCACTGCACGTTTCGCGCCATCCACTAACATCGTAACACATACCTAAGTATAGACAATTTTCCATAGACGGAATAAGAACTCTTTCGTACACACAGGCCAGAGCGTTGTTCTCATATAACAATTAGGCATCTCTTGGCTAAAGAGACACTCTTTCATGAACAATATACTAAATTTAAATTCTATTACAGAATGAAGTGTTATTATTTTTATTTTAAATGTTATCAGATAACTTTATCGGTGTAAGTTATATAAAATCTTGTGATTTATATTAATTATAATACAATAAAATGCTCTTTAATTTCCTGATCTCTTTGTCATAACCAGGTTTAGAATAAGTATAGTTATTCTATTTAATGTGGCGTTTTGTTATAGTCAAGTAAATTCAGTATAATTACAACATAACTCTTCGGAAAATAGCGGAGTTAGTATTCCTCTCTCGGAAACAGTAAAAGATAAAGGTAAAATGTCAACTAGGAAGTTGTAGAGCTCGATTTAGTAAAAAGTTATTTTTATGGATAATATTCGCTCATACACATTACGTCTGACTATATATCATTTTTAACACTTTCCAACAAGGTTCAAAGGTGTTAATGACTTCCGTTTGTCTGTCTGTCTGTCTGTCTGTCCGCGCTCTAACTCCCGTAAATATTTATGGAATTTCTTGAAACTGATATATATTATTCAACTTCACTATCGGATGTTCCCTATTGAAAATGGAGTTTATACCTCTACTGGTTTGTGTACAGGGACACCTGAAAATATTTGAAAGCATTGTGTTCTATGAGAGCTATTTCTATAAACCGTATTTTCATACCCTTACTGTACACAAATCTTAATGAAATTGAAATATGTTATTCAAGTTCATTATCAAATGTTTCTTATTTAAAATTGAGTAAATACCACAACTGGTTTGTATACAGGGACATTCAAAAGTATTCCAAAGCATTGCGTTCTATGAGAGAGGTTTCCATAAACAAAATTTTGATGGTGTTACTTTACACGAAAATTTATGAAATTGAAATATGTTATTTATATGCGCAAAAGAATGTTTTGCATGGAAGACAGCATGATTAGGATTAGACTTACAGGGTGACACAAAAATATTGAGTTATATTAAGATCTATTAATAAAATTTGCTAAAATTGTTCTTTCGTTTGCATTAAGCGTTTTTAACACTTTCTAACATTTTTTCAGTGTGAATATGATTTCTATTTGTGTATCTGTTTGACTGTTCTTCTGTCCGTCTATCTGTCTCCCTGTCTGTTTTTCTTCGCTCTAATTCCCGTAAATATTTATGGAATTTCTTCAAACTGATATATTTTACTCAAGTTCACTATCGGATGTTTCCTATATAAAATGGAGTAAATACCACAATTGGTTTATGTACAGGGATACTCAAAAGTATCCCAAAGCATTGCGCTCTATGAGAGAGATTTCTATAAACCAACTTTTAATAGCTTCACTTTACACTAAAATTTATGAAATTCAAATATGGTTTTTCAAATGCGCAAAAGAATGCTTTGCATAGAATATAGCATGATTAGGATTAGATTTACAAGGTGACACAAAATTATTGAGTTGTATTAAAAACTATTAATAAAATTTCCTATAATTGTTCTTTCGTTCACATTAAGCGTTTTTAACACTTTCTAACATTTTTTAAGTGTGAATATGATTTCAATTTGTGTATCTGTCTGACTGTTCTTCTGTCCGTCTCCCTGTCTCCCTGTCTGTTTTTCTTCGCTCTAATTGCCGTAAATAGTTATGGAATTTCTTCAAACTGATATATTTTATAAGTTCACTATAGGATGTTTCCTACTCGAAAGGGAGTAAATACCGCTAATGGTTTGTGTACAGGGAAACCCAGAAGTATTCGAAAGCATTGTGTTCTATAAGAGGCGTTTCTATAAACCATATTTTAATACATTATAATTTAATACTGTACAGAAACTTTAATGAATTTTTAATATGTAACTCAAGTTCCCTATCGGCTGTTTCCTATGTAAAATAGAGTACATTTCTAAATGGTTTGTATACGGGTACACTTGAAAGTATTCCAAAGCATTGCGTTCTGTGAGAGTTATTTCTATAAACCAAATTTTAGTAATTTTACTTTGCAATAAGCTTAATGCAATTGAAATATATTATTCGTATGCACAAAAGAATGCCTTCTATATAATATACTATGATTAGAACTAGATTTACAGGACCACACAAAAATATTCAGTTACATTAAGAGCTATTAATAAAAATTTGCTGGAATTGCACGTTTGTTTACATTAAGCGTTTAACATTTTCTTATAATTTTAGTGAGCATATGATTTTAATTTGTGTATTTTTCTGTCCGATTGTCTATCTTCCTATGTGTTTGTCCCCGGCTCTTAGCGTCCGTAAATATTTTGAGAATTTTTAAAAAATGGTACAATCAAATTCACTATGGAATGTTCCCTATTTAAAGGACATTAATATATTCTGTACATCTAGTTTGTGTACAGGGTCAAAAAAAAAAAAAGAAAAAGAAAAAGCCAATGCATTACGTTTTAGGAAAGACATTTTTGAAAGTTATATTTAAAAATCTTTCTACTGTAAAAATCATAAAAACATTGACATGTATTGTTAATATTGTAAAGTAATGTTCTGTATGAATATAATATGGTTAACTTTCAGATTACAGGGCTACACTAAAATATTCAGATAAATTAAAAGCTGTAATTGTAATCTAATGACTGCATTTTCTTTTGCGTTAAACCTTTTTTTACACTTTCTGAAATGCTTAAGAATGATTTTAAATCGATTAGATTATCTATGTATTTTTCAGTCCTTCTGTCTGTTGTATGATAACGTAGGCAAACAATATTAAATGTTATACGATACAAGATTTACGTGCAGTTGGAAAGTGTTACCTTAATCAATGTGTACTGCATGATTTTTCTTTCTTGTTTTCTTTATTTTTATTTAAAACTTTAAAGCTATTTCCTCCTAGCTTTGCGAAGCAGCATTATGGGCAATGGAGAATTAAAACCACATGTTGAAATAGGAATGAAATAGCAATTTTCGAACCGCATGTGAATGAAAATTACTTGAACTGAGTTGAACTTCATTGTCAGCAGCAACTTAAAACTAGTATGTTGTGGCCACCACGAGACTTTCTTCTATCTTTTCCTATACAAATTCACTCAGTAACAATAATAATTAAAAAAAAAAAAGTATAGAATTAAGGGGAGAGGGAAAAAAAAAAAAAAAAAAGTGGGACTTTATCAAATTTTCACATTTTACCCAAAATTTTGTCAAAGTCCCACTTTTTTTTTTTTTTTTTTCTCCCCTTAATTCTATCAAACTCCCACGGTTTCCGTGTTCTATCAAACTTAAACAAATTTTTGCATTTCCCCACCAATTTTGTCAAAGTCCCACGGTTTCCGTGTTCTGACAAACTTAAACAAATTTTTGCATTTTTCCCCAATTTTGTCAAAGTCCCACGGTTTCCGTGTTTTGACAAACTTAGAATAATTTTCACATTTTACCCAAAATTTTGTCAAAGTTTGTCAAAACACGGAAACCGTGGGACTTTGACAAAATTAGGGGAAAAATGCAAAAATATGTTAAAGTTTGTCAAGACACGGAAACCGTAGGACTTTGACAAAATTAGGGGAAAAAAGCAAAAATTAGTTTAAGTTTCTCAGAACACGGAAACCGTGGGAGTTTCATAAAATTAAGGGGAGAGAAAAAAAAAAAAAGATTTTTTTTCTAAGTTTTTTTTTTTTTTTCTTGTAAAAAGTAAAAAAAATCGATAACTTTGTTTTAAATTATCACAGATTTATAGTTCAACCATTCGTTTGAAAGGTACTGACAAGACCTTTCGAAAGATACCCATCTTGAAAATGTTTGCCCTATATCACCCTGTTAAAAATTTAGAAAAAGCGGGATGGCAACGCAACCTGTAAGACGATTTTTACCAAAAGTTGATAGGCACTGCTTTATGTCAAGGTGCAACTACATACCAATTTGTATGAAATTCTGTGCAGTAGTTCCAGAGATACAGTTGCCACAAAATTTTGTCACACACACACACAGACAGACAGACAGACAGACAGACAGACATTTTCTAAAAATGTTAAAATCGTGTTCTACAGCTCTCAAAACGTGTAAATCCATCAAAAACCCGAAATCGAAAATTTTTACGAATCCAATACTTTCTTCTATTGAAGATAGAAGAAAGTAAAAAAAAAAAAGATTTCTACAAAACTATATTTAATATATTTATCTTTAAAATTAATGTGTTTTTTGTGACTCTTGAAACCTTTTCCATCAAGACGGGTTATTCTCAGTGGGATGCTTTATAATAACACAGTAATTTATATAAATATTAATATTAATAATAATAATAATAATAATAGAAGGTGCCACGCATAAGAAATGAGATGATATTGCTTCTCATTTTTTGTGAAGCGACTTGTCAGAATATGAAAAAAAATTACTTTATGCTTGTTTTATGCTTTTTTATTCAGAAATCATTGTAGTCAAATTGTACTGACTTTTTATTTAATACTTCGCACTAATTTTAAATATTTACAAAAATTCTGGTTTAAATTTACCTATACAGAAACGCAACTTCTTTCTCAAGTAAAGCTAAATCTCAAATTTTCACCTGAAAATATCAAAATCTGAAATAATTTCTTTTGGTGAAATGTTTTGATATTATTGCTTTATTATATAAGCCAAGCAATTCAAATTAAACTGGAAGTGTGTATATACACGTTCTATGCAAAATTACTGGACAATCACAGCTATATTTTCCACAAGCTGTCTTCTGAGTATGCAGTTTTTATTTCTGATATTCATACAACATTTAAAAAAAATCTGGAGTGACTCCACTCGACTTTCCGAACATTGAGTAACTAACAGTTTTGTAGATAAAATAAAGAAAGAGGAATTGCTAAACAAACAAAAGAGAGAAAACCATAATAGAGTGTTTTTTTCTCCATATATCACACGAGGTTTTATTTAACGCTACTGAACTTTGAGCCCTTAGATCATAATGATAAAGAATTTTTCGTTTTGTCCCTGTAAAAATCTATAGATGCTAGATTCACCAAAATGCTTATAGTTAGTGCAACAGTGATTTATAATATTCAGACAAATTTTCAGCTCAATTGAATAAGGCGTTTAGATGCTATCGCACTTTTAAAAATTTGGTCTCATAGGCCATAATGATAAAGAATTTTTCTTTGTGACCCTGTAAAAAAACTGTAGTGCTAGATTCACCAAAATCTATACAGTTGGTGCAAATGCGACCTATAACATGTGTACAATTTTTTTGCTCAGATTAATAAGGCGTTTAGACGCTATCACACTTTTAAAAATTTGGCCCCATTGGCCTTAATGATAAGAATTTTTCTTTGTGTCCCTGTAAAAAAACTATAAGTGCTAGATTCTCCAAAATCTATACAGATTGAGTATCTGTGACCTATAATATGGGTATAAAATTTTTGCTCAATTGAATAAGGCGTTTAGATGCTATCGCACTTTTAAGATTTTGGTCCCTTGGCCATAATGATAAAGAATTTTTCTTTGTGTCCCTGTAAAAAAACTATAAGTGCTACATTCACCAAAATCTATAGGGTTCGTACTATGGTGACTTACAATATACGTACCAACTTTCAGCTTATTCGAACAAAGCGTTTAGACGCTAGCGTGTTCACTCACAGACATACACACATACATACACACATACATACACACACACATACATACATCATCGTAAAAATAGTGAAAACGGACTCGTTGGACCTCGAAACGTATAGAAACATCAAAATCTCGAATTCGGATTTTTGACATGATTACAATACTTTCCTCACTATAGTGTTCGGAAAGTAAAAATGGTTTACGTTCTTGCCTATAGGGAAGAAAATGGCATTACGGTGCTAGCAAATTTCACACACTAGAATGTATTTACCATTTCTTTTTTCCCTGTAGAATATGCTATATAAGTGAAATTATAAAATTTTAAACAAGATTCGGCACACTCTCAAATATCGAATATTTAACTCTCGAAATATGACACGCGCCCAACTATTGCCATGTATATTTTTTGCCATTTTCTCCACGGATGTAGTCGTAATTTCTTCAGCTCTTTGCATTTTATGTAACAATTTGATCTCGATTTAATTTTACGACAAACTCACAAGGAAACATTCAAAAGGTGTCGTCTTCAAAAAATAGTGAAAAAAATATATGTGATTCTACTCTTCATAAAACACCAGAAAGTCGAAAAATTATCGGCTGAAATGAATTACTGCGACCACAAAAAATTATCAAAATAAAGCATATTTGGCAATTTCACATTGTTAGGCGATTGATTTTCAATACTTGTCGGAGAAGCAAAACACGGTTCTGTTCGCACATGGTAATCTCGGTGCTAGTGAACTTATCGCCTAATAGCGCTAAATCGCCAAAAATGCTTAATTTTGATAATTTTTTGTGGTCGTTGTAATTCATTTCATCCGATAATATTTTCACTTTCTGGTGTTTTATGAAGAGTAGAGTCACATATTTTTTTTTTTTTTTTTCAATATTTTTTGAAGACGACACCTTTTGAATGTTTCCTTTTTTGTCTTTTCGAACGTCACAGTCATTTGCAGATGTTTTCTAACTAAAAATAGATCTTCACAGAAACGTTTTATCTATTGAAATGCTTCATTAGCAGCAAAACTTATATGAGTTATTTCTCTAGTAAAAGAATTAAACGAATAACTGTAGATCTGGTAAATAGATGAGATAAACACTTCCGCTATTCATTAAGAAGTTACTTTAAAGCTTTTGTATATAGGCTTAAATAATAAATAGCTTTACCTTCATGCAAATTACTAGCACTACAAGCTCATTTGGTTATTAAATGATTAATGATGATCTGTCCTACACTTTTCAAGTATCAAGTTCAAATTCCGGTTTAGCATGGATCTTCATAGCGGTTCAGAACCACGTTTAATTCGTAGTTCGATGTCTAATAAACCTTAATTTGCAAATAATAACCATAGATCCGGCTGACCTAAAGCCCAAACCAAAATCATCAACTCAGCGATATTGATCAATTATTCGTCAAAACATAAGCGGTTTTTTTTTTTATTTTTTTATTTATTTTTTATTTTATTTTTTTAGAAATCAAAACCACATACTAAGGAGATTATTTATAAAAATATGGTTAAATCAAACAATATTTTTTGTGTAGCGCGGATCTAAATGTCTTATATTTGATTTGAATAACCTTATTACTGTATATACTAAAGGTTCATCTAAATCCAATAGTATAGTTTGCACAGTGGTAATAACATCGATTGTTTTGAGACGTAAAAAGGTATAAAGAGGACATTCACGACATTTTTTGTCTATTTTATAGATATTAATCATTCTAAGAAGAACAAAATATTTAGAACGAGTAAACGCATTTCGTGATAAGAGGTCTCATAATCTCTGATTTTCGGAAACGATGTTTTTTAAATAAAATACTTCTATTTCAGTGTTTAAAATATATATATATATATATATATATATATATATATATATATAATTTCTGCTCTAGAAGTCATTAAATTTATCATAAATTATTAATACTTTTCCATAATAATTCGAGTGTTCAACGAAAAGATATATGAATATGTCCTCATCCTACTCTTGAGAACATATTTTGTATGCTTCGAATTTGAACTTACTTCTTTTTTTAAAATATGCTTGTCAGAATCCTCAAAATCTATGATAATTTTTAAAAACTTTGTCTCATTCACGCTTATGTGAATGCATAAGCAATTATTGGAGAAAGGAATAAAAAGAATGTTATATATATATATATATATATATATACTGTTAGAAAAATGCAATTTTGTTGCCAGAAATTCTCTGTGAAATTTACAGAATTCTGTGAAAGTTACGGAAAAATAGGATTTGTCAACGTAATTTTAAAGTAATTTACGACTTTTTTCTCAAATTACAGAGAATTCTGTAATTTTTCACAGAGAATGTCTGGCAACAAAATTGCATTTTTTTTTAACCCGTTAGTAGTCGCTATAGACAGCGCCACAGATTGCGCACTTTTTATTTAACTGTCACCAATAATTTTAAGAAGTGATGTGATCGGCGTTTCTTCGATCTTATTCGCGTTTTATGTATACCAAATGCCACTTCTAAAAATTTTCGGTGGCTATTGAATAAAAAAATCTGGAAAAACTGAAAGATGGGCGGCAAATCGACCAACTAGCGGCTACTAACGAGTTAACAGTGATATATACATACTATAGAAGACGGAATATTAATTAGTATGTTGGCAAGTATGCCTGTAATGCACTTTGTTTGCTTCCATATTCAAAGGCGTATAAAACTGGCAATAATTAACCAACATATCGTAACTATTTTTTTTCTAAATATACCTGAAGTACCGACTTAGAATATGTACGTATGTCATTTGTTTTCAATCATTCTCATATATTCGACTTATCCTTATGCCACCTAACGAAAATTGGCATGAACTTCCAAGACGACACAATAATATCTAAAAATTTATTTTTAACGTTTTTTTTTTTTTTTCGGGCAAACACTTTGACATTTATGTCAAGCAGTAATAGAGCACGTTTCTAATCTAAAAGGAAATTTACAATTTACAAATGATTAAAGATATTTTTACACAAAATAATACTTTTCCATTAAAATATACTTTTATAATCGTATTCTAACATTTTTAGTTAATTGCAAATCTTATTCACTTATCCACTGCGAATGAGTTTAGAAAAAACAACGAAAAAAGAAATCTTTAAATGAAAGGTCTTTAAATAGTAAAACAGTTTACTTTTTACGTAATAGAAATATCCTCACTATTTCATTTTATATAGAAAGAGAGCGAATTAAATGATCTTGCTCAATTTTTGTATAAAGAAATTCTGAATAGCATTATTACAGAATTCTAAGATCTTCAGGAATTTTTGAAGAAGAAAAGCACGCACTTTAGATTCTATTGATATTAAAACTCTAAGATTCTTTCAAAAGGTTTCTAAAGTTGAAAAACTGTAACGCTCATTTCTTGGAAGCTTATAAAGAAATGTTTCGTGAAGAGTTAAAATATTTCCTGAAAATTCCGTTTTAGATCTTTCGGATTTGATCCTTTTTAAATTTTTTGAAATCGTTTAATAATGATCACATGCTATTTTGAAAGAAAGTTGTATTTCTTAAGAAAGTTTGTATATTTTATTATTATTATTATTATTTAATTCAACAGTATAATGTAGAAGAAAATCTATTTAGTTCTTTAGGTGTGCTTTATTTAATATTTTGTATGTTGTGGATATTATGTTTTGTGTATTATAATTTAATATATTATTATTTTTAAATAAAACCTGAACGCGACGTTAAAACTCACTCCATTCCACTCTAGAAAATATTTAAACAACATACGAACACGGGAGAATCGTTATGTTTAAACAAATATATTACTTATTACTTGAATCTCGGATTCAATTGTAATTAAATTTGAGCTGTTAAGAGTGTTCTGTAACTGTAACAAGAATGTGGATTGAGTCAAAAATTTGTAGACAGTTATATAAAAGGAATCGTCAAATAGTTAAAATTAAAAAAAAAAAAAAAAAAAAAAAAAAAAAAAAAAAAAAGTTCCAAAAACTGTTGCTTGGTGGCGCATTGCAGTCAAAAGGCTTGAAAAGACATGCAATACATAAATAAGTGATACTGTAACAGTTGTAAGCCTTATGGTATTTAAAACATATCGGAAATCTATTCCAGTACATTTTTTGTGCTACTCATTCTCATTCCTATGTGAAGAACTGCATATCTTTTTTACATGTGTAATTATATATAAATAAACACTACTTTCATCGCTTGTTTTTTTTTTCTTTCTTTTTTAATGGTTTGCGAATATATATATATATTACATGTACATTTTATATGCAAAATTTGCAATATGTGTGGCTGTTTTAATTATTCTTGATTTATTATTTCATACAAAAAATATTGCGTCAAAATTAGTTATGAAAATTATATTGCAATTTACTTAAATTTTAAAGAACTGTAGTTTATTGTTTATCCTTTCTTTCGTGCCTTAAGATAAAAATATAAACTTACAGTTTATAAACTACACATATCAAAATGACATATATATAGATAAGACTTTGTCGTGACACCAGAGATAAATAACATAATATAGACATAACCTCATGTAAACAAAAATCATCTTCAATTCTAGAATATATTTGATTTTGATCTCGCAGTAACATTTCAAGATTTGTATTTAGAATATTTTGTGTGTTGTTAAAATTCTTAAATTGTACAATACCAAATGTAATTTATGTTAGATTTCGCAATTAACTACTCCAAAATTAATTACAGTTAAATGTAATCAGTAATACTATTAGTACGATTTTAAATTTATGCAGTCACCCAAGATATTTTCATTACTGCCGAAACGTCAGTGGAGACTTCCCTGTCGAGACTCCAAAAGACTGTCTGTGTGTTTGTCTGTTTGTCGCACGATAGCGGTCACAAAAATCACGCTATTTACTTGCAATTTGGTACACATGTTCATGAGCCCAACAGATTTAGCTTTATAGTTTTAAAAGTGTATTCCATTTGTAGTTCGTGTACAGGGATACACGAAACTTTTTGTATCATTACGGCCTATGGGCAGATTTTGTATGTACCGCAATAGCGGCCGCAAAAATCTTCCGATTGACCAAATTGGCACACATGTTCAGGCTTTATATAGAAATAGCTGTATAATTTTTTATGTTTGCATTCCTTATGAATCGTGTACAGGCACACGCCAAAATTCTTATCATTACGGCATATGGGGCGAATTTCGTTTAAACGCATTTTAACATCATTACTCGTACTTTGCAACTAATAAAATGAAATTAGCGTAGATTAGGGAGATGTTTTAACTTATATTTTCTGAAGAAAAAATGTGCTCTTAGGTTTCGTAATTAATGTACAGATCCTTACAAAAGCGTTCTGTCAGTTCCACGTAATCATCCGAATTATGCCAAATTTCGAACAATTAATCATGAAAAACGTAGTATATGCTGAATAGTTTTTACTGGTGTATACAATGTTTATGGTTAGTTTGCAAAAAGAATTTCGTGACATTAGAGCCTATGGAATTTTTTTTTATTTAAGCGCACTTTATTGCATTTATGCTGCATTGAACAAAATGGAATTAATATATGTTGTAAAGATACTTAAAAGCATGTTTACTCTTTAAAAATATGTTTAGACTAAATAATTTATTTATGGGACCACACAAAACAATTCCGATGACGTACTGTAATCATCGAAATGATGTCAAATTAATTTGAAATATTAATGAGTTATAATTAGTTAAGCGTATTCTTATAACTGGCGTACATAATAAATGTGGCTACTTTTCCGGGATACATAAAAGAATTTCGTGTTATTAGATCTATAGTCGGTATTTCTTAAAAGTGTATTTTAACGTGGTTATACCCCATTAAATGTAATGGAATTTTATTAGAATTTAAAAACATGTTTTTCTGTTGAAAAGTGTGTCCAGAATTGGTAATTAGTTTACAGTGTTACACAAAATAATTACGATATGCTATGCAATCTGTTTGCATGAAATTTTGTACAAATATTTATGAATTTCATGGAAATAATACAAGACTTTCAGTTATTAAGAATACATATATATGATATACAGATAGGTATAGAAATAGAGATACAGCTGTGGGGGTTGAGGGGGCTGCCCCCCCCCCCTCAGGAATGTATCTGTTTATGTAGCAAGTCATTCGAATCAATATATATCTATGTATATATATTGTGATAAGGAATAAATAAAAGTGACTTGTTCAATAATGTGTGACGTAAATAGAACGTTGAGGCTCCTGATCTGCAGATCCACTAGTTTAATTTAAATTTAAAAAAATCGCTATATATTGCCAAACCAATCACGGAAAAAATACGGTTATAGATTAAAGCCCAATTTTGGTAAAAATTTTATTTGGTGAATAAATTTTATTCGCATATGAAATCCCATCATAATTACAATAACAAATTTCAAACAATATATGATTTAATTTATCAGTATTGCTATACATCATTATCAAAATGTGTCACGGCATTGGGATCAATAAAAGAAATTGCAAAATTTACTAAAACTATATATTTGTTCATATAACGTAGAAAAAAATTATTTTGTTGCTTTTTGATTGCAACTTTTTAATCAGAGCTAAAAAAATAAGGATTTTTATATTTACCAATAATTTTTATAGTTTTAAACAAAAGAGTTTTGTCAAACTATTCTTAAACATAGTTTTTTCACGTGGATATTATTATTATTATTATTATTATCATACAAATTTGAAATTTATTATTTTGTAATGTACAACCAATGAATCTATTCTTGTGCAACGCGGCACATCAATTTACTTTCCAGTTACTATACTGCTCTAAATTGACTATTGAACTATAATGTAGTTTTACATATTGGTTTAAACTTTGATTTTTAACATTTCAACCACCCCCGCATGGTATCACAGTAACCATTATTTAAGTCTGAGTTGTTTCTTTTATGGAGGCCGGAGGATTGAAATTATTAGATAAGCTATTTTCTAGTTTGGCACACCTATTCATTTATTATTGATCAAATCTTATTTCCTGATCAATGTTCCAGTTTTTCTTTCAAGTTTTTCTCTGAAGGAAGATTTAAATAAAATTTTATCATTAGATCTGCATGATGTTCATTATATTTTTATGTACCAGTCACATTTATAACAGTCACGAAAAATAAGGCTTATTTTAGTATAAAGCTTATTTTACTTTATAAATAAATAATCTGTTTAACATAATGCTAACTAAGTTGGGCTCGACTGAAATATTTTTAGTAATACAGGGTTATTACAAAAGAATCATCGTGTTTCCGAAGCGTTTATTTCGGAACATAATTGGGTTACAACAATACGTTTTACATGAAAATAAACCGAAAGCATCCAAGATTGACATCCATACTATAGATGTTCAATATGTGCTCCTTGAGTGATACGGCAGATGTCAAGGCGATAGTTCAGTTCGCTCCACACATTACTCAGCTTGGTCGCGTCGATGGTCGCGAATGCAGTCGTGATGCGGTTACGCAACTCAGTCAAAGTGGTAGGTAAGGGTGATACGTAGACACAGTCTTTAACATATCCCCAAACGAAGAAATCACACGGCGAAAGGTCGGGCGACCTGGGCGGCCATGAAAACAGTGTCTTGTCATCCCAGCCACATCGACGAATCCATCGCTGTGGCAGTTGCCGATTAAGGTAGTCACGAACCTCTTTGTGCCAGTCTGGCAGAACTCCATCCTGTTGGTAAATGAAACCGTTGATATCGTGTTCCAGTTGCGGAAACAACCATAATTGAAGCATGTCTAAGTAAGAAATACCCGTCACATTGTCCGTACCAAAAATGAAAGATCCATACACTTTGTTACGAGAAACTTCGCAAAAAACATTTATTTTTGTGGAATCGCGTTCGTGTTCCACAGTTTCATGGGGACTTTCCGTGTCCCATATCCGTACATTGTGTCGGTTGACCTTGCCACTAAGATGAAAGGTAGCTTCGTCACTGAAAACAAGCTTGTTTTCAAAGTCGTCGTCCTCACAGGTTTTTTCCATGTTCTTACAAAACGTCTTTCTTTTGAGATAATCGTCCCGCTTTAATGCCTGATGCAGCTGCATACGGTACGGCTTAAATCATAATGTTTTTCTCAAAATTTTCCACACAGTTGGCTGTAAAATGGAAAGTTTGCGACTAGCACGGTTTGCTGATTTCTTGGGACTACGGATGAAACTCTCTCTAACTCTGTTCACTGTGTTTTCCGTAACGCTTGGTCGGCCGGAACTTTTGCCGTTACATAAACAACCGGTTTCTTTGAACTGTCGATACCAACGCAGAATGCTTTGCTGGGTTAGTGATTTGCATTTGTATGCTCTTTGAACGGTTATGAGCGATTCACACTTTGAAAATTCTAGTTCACAAAAAGCTTTCTGCTGTCCAGTCGCCCTTTTGAATATGACGTTCGCGCAGCAACCATGGAAACCATACTCACATTGCACATACGCAGCGTGAAACTGTAGTTAACGCCCTCTCGTTTGCGTTGTCATGGAAACATATACGTTTCCATGTTCGGACATAGTAATGTATCAAAACCCGATGATTCATTTGTAATATCCCGGTATATTTCATGTGGAAAGACCAATATATTAGCATGGGTAAAACATAATCAGGTCACTGATCGAACCAGCACTCTACGTATAACGAGTATTCCGCTCTCTCAAATGAGCTATCGGAGCGGAACCAGAAAGGGAAAATTTGCTTATATAAGATATTCAACTAATACATAAATAAGGATGCAGCCTTACAAATGTGCCTGTTTGTAATTTATTTCATTGCTATGTCCAATATGTTGTTTGACGACGATGAATATTCGCGACCGATTAATGAATTTGGATAATAGATGAATATGTCTAACTTTCATGTGAGCGCATAATACAAGTCAGGTGGGGACCGATTATCTTAGTTGGTCAAAGTATTGGCGTATTGTGTAAGCATAGCCTCCTTAACTAGATGCCTGTCGCGTAGCTCGGAAACTAGGCAACAGTTGAAGCGGTAGACAGCGCCACATAGTACAGATTATGGGACTTGTTTATTCAACTGTCACCAATAATTTAAAGAAGTGATACATTTAATCCATGTTCCTTCGATTCTATTCTCCTTTTATATATATCATATCCCACTTTTAAAGATTTTGGTGGTTGTTGAATAAAAAAGGGGCGCAATCTGTACCAGGTAGCGCTGTCTACCGCTTCAACTTTTGCCTAGTTTCCGACCTATGCGACAGGCATCTAGTTAAGGAGGCTATGGTGTAAGATTACAGTTTCGATCCTTTACATGGTAACTTTTCGATCTTGCTATAATTATTCAGGTTTTTCATTCAAATTCTTATTTTTAAAAAAATTGCCTTTCTTATTTTTAAATTTAGTCAAAACTTTAATTAAATGTTCTTTCTTTAAAAAATCGTACATTTTTTTTCTATCTATATATTTTTTCTAATTCTTTTTTTTAAGGAAGAAATCTTTTACTACAATATATTGCTACAATATATTGCCCTTTTCAAAAAAAGCTACTAAGAAAAATAACAATGGATTTATTTAAGAACAACAACTCTACAACCGATTTTAGTTTCCTCATTATCCATAATTTCCCTCTTAGACTGCCCATAATTTTTAAAAGACAATTCATATTTTCAAAGTATTAAACTGCAATTTAAGCAATATATCTTTAAGCACAGAATTAAGACGGTGCACTATTTATCCCTCCAAAAAAATATATTAAAACATTGAATATTTTCTATTGTCTGTATTTTCAATACATACGTAACGCTTCATTTACAAAAATTACTTTATTTAAAAGCAGTACATGAAGCACGATTACCTTCTCTTTACATTAAAAAAATTACACAATTTCACTATTATTAAATTTCTTGCGTTGAAGACACTATTGGTTTTGCCAAGAAAATCATTTGATATACAATGTCGTTTACTTCCAATCAATTCAGTTTTATAGCATCATTTATATGAGGCTTTCAACTTGAAATGATGATATTATTAAATTATATGAAATGATAAACAACAATAAATTGTATTATTTCAGAAATGACTTATCTTATTCCATTACGTAAAGTTATCGCTATGCATTTGGAATGCACGTAACGTTGTTTAAACATCTGAAGTATGTTGACTGTACGTTAATGTATACTTATTCAAGTGTTATTTTTATATAGACATTGTTACAAAAATTGTCAACTTTATTGTGCGAATAAAATTACTCGTAAAGAAATAGATAGATTCTAGTCGATTAATGCACTTTATTCAGCGTAACTTCTCGAAACCGTGAAAAAAACTGTGATTTAAAAAAATATTCTCGAAACAGTCCACTAAAGCAGTCACTCGTACAGCAAAATTTACATTTTAGCGAACATTCTGGAAACAGTCCGATAACCCTTTCCGACCTAACCTACACAATTGTGTAGGTTAGATATTTACATATCCATATGCATTTTTGCATCTACAGTAGTCCTATGTAATAAAAACAGGAAATGAACGATCATACTAATTCCCAGAAAGTGTAAAATACCATTTTTAATCAACAAATGGTGGTTGTAGTCCATATTTTTCTTTCAACAGGCAAAAAGTGTAATGATTTAAGGTAAAAATGTTCCAGTCGGAAAGGGATAAAACAATTACTTTTTCCTCAAGTGTAAAGCAAACAGCGTCAGATATTTCACAGATCTGGATTTCGCTGATTCACGATCAAAGATCAATCGCAGTCTCCATATGCAATCGCTCAGAATAAGCTCTCTCAACACACACTGACTCGCAGAAATTAATTAGCTTCTATTTGTACTTTTTTGACGATGGAGTTTATTGTAGGCTCTGTGCTAGAATCCAATAGAAAGTTACTGACCTAGGCTTCTATTTAACGTAGCGCTTCGAAACTTCTGGAACCCTACTACCTTTTTTACCAAATTAGTTTGTTGACTAGTTTGTTGCTAAGGTCAACCTCAATGGAAGTGAATGACTTGTCCCTTTATTTCCAATTTCACTGCAAATCTACTTCCTCTGCAATAGCCCAATTTAAGGCATAAATAGATTTAATCTGTTGCAACAATATTTGTATAATATTTTATTATTATTGAAACATTTACGACGAACTACAATTGTTTTGCCAGTATTCGTACAGGCCTTATTTTTTTCCCTGAGTTTTATACCAGTAATTTTGTATAACGATTTTCGTTAAAAAATAAGTCTACAAATTAACCCGTTAGTAGTCGCTAGTTGGTCGATTTGCCGCCCATCCTTCGGTTTTTCCAGATTTTTTTATTCAATAGCCACCAAAAATTTTTAGAAATGGCATCTGATACATATAAAACGCGAATAAAATCGATTTAACGTCGATCACATCACTTCTTAAAATTATTGGTGACAGTTAAATAAAAAGTTCACAATCTGTAATAGGTGGCGCTGTCGATAGCGACTACTAACGGGTTAAAGAAGAATTCTATTGTTTCAGAATACTGGTAAGCAGTGTTGCCAGATCTGGCGGATTTTTTATACAATTATCACCAATAATTTAAAAGAAAGTGATATTTGATATACGTAACAGACTATTAAACTTCGATATGTTTAGGCAAAGGTTACAATTAAAAATTACTGGTAATTTTTGAATAAAAAAACCTGTGAGATCTGACAACAATCTGGTGTGAGATTCGGGAGTGAAACGCGGGTCAGTACGAGCACTGTTTGCGTGTGCGTGTGTATGCATTACTGCGGTCATGGACACTATTACATACCTAAAGGCATAGCTGCCAATATTTTAATTTATTCCGGAGTAATTTTAGCCCCGCCTCTATTTCATACCACTTATTCTTTTAAAGTAATTTTTTCTTATTTAATCGAAGTTATGTATTGAACAAAACTTTTCTATAAATAAAGTGGCGGGAAATAAAGGTGGGGCTAAAAGTACTCCGGAATAAATTAAAATATTGGCAGCTATGCCTAAAGGTAACAATGTTAAGTGTACATTCGAGAACGAATTGAGCGTTTTTTTTTTATTCTCTTTTTATGTATATATTGTATGCTTATATTTCCCCAACTTTCGTGTTTAGTGAGTTATATCGTCGTCAGTATAAAAAAAAAAAAAAAAAAATACATCTATATATATATATTCATACCCTCCAACATCCTAATTAATATTCTGTAGTATTGTTAGTCCCGCCCTTTTTCTCCCACTAATAAATGTTTAGAGTAATATTCACCAAATGCAATTGAGATTAAATAAGAAGAAAAATACTCTAAAAATATACTGGTGTGAAAAAGAAGGTGGGGCTAACAATACTACGGAATATTAATTTGTATGTTGGAGGGTATGTATATAATTTCGTTTATCACAATTGAATTCGATTTTCTCTTTTAAAGAATATATAACTTGGGGCGGGGGGACATGAAGCAACTTTCCATAAACTTTTCCTTAATCTACATTTATTTAGTGGCCAATTTATTATCAATTCACAGTCCTGCAAAAAAATACTTTTTGAAAATTGTTTTAACTTTGATGACTGATTCTTACGTTATTTTTGGTGCTGATTCTAAAAATGAATTCCAATTCCTTCTATCACGTAAGGATTTTTTACAAAGTGGTTGCGTATTTTCATGGAAACAGTTGAAATTGCAAAATTTTGACATTTTATTTAAATTCCGTTAAGTATTAAACACATACAAATTAAAATTATATCTAAGTTCAAATAATTTTTTAGTATATATAAAAAATTACAAGTCCTTATAATAACGTTTTTTTTTAACCTCAAAAGTCCTTTTTCCACTTTTCCTTTTGTGGAAATTGCTGGGATTGTCTCTTTGCAGCATCCAGCAGTAGTCGGCAATCATACTGACATTCCATTTTCCTTGATATCGCTTTTCCATTTCCTTTATATCTTGATGAAATCTTTCACCCTGTTCCTCACTAACTGCTCCTAAATTTTCAGGAAAATAGTCCAGGTGTAAATCAAGAAATTGAACTTTAGGGCTCATACTACAACCTAAAATCTTGAAATTTTTTATCATTTCTTCAACAACAGATTTGTAGTTAGGGTCTTTCTTGTTTCCAAGAAAACTAGTAATAACAAGTTTCAAAGATTTCCAGGCTTCTCTTTCGTTTTTTTCCATTTTCTTCTCAAAATTTTCATCTTTCATCATTTTCCTGATATCAGGTCCCACAAACTCACCTTCTTTCAGTTTTTGTTCGGATAAACCAGGGAACTGATCACAAAGATATTTGAAGCATTCACCTTCTTTTGGTAAAGCCTTGACAAATTGTTTTATAAGACCTAACTTGATGTGAAGCGGTGGAATTAACACTTTTTTTGGATCGACCAGATTTTTCTTTGAATATATTTGACTCCAGGATCTAATGTCTTCCTGATTGGCCATTCTTTCTTGATATAATGTTGTTTTCTGTCTCGGCTGTCCCATTCACAAAGAAAACAAGGGAATTTCGTGTATCCTTTCTGCTGCCCAAGTAACATTGCAATTACTTTAAGATTACCGCAAACTGTCCATTCGTGATCTGAATATGATAGTTTATTTAGAATTAAATCAATATTTTCGTAAACTTCTTTCAAATGTACTGAATATCCAACAGGAACAGATGCATACTCATTTCCATTATGCAATAGTACTGCTTTAAGACTTCTTTTTGACGAATTAGATAAAAAGTCTCCATTCTTCTGGTTTATATTCAATTTTGAAACTTTTTATGAGGACTGGAATATCACTACAATAAACAAGGTCACCAGCTTGAGAAAAATACGGAATAAACTCTTTTTCTCTGTACCGAAACCAAGAAAATGGAGTACCAGGAGCTAGCAAATTTTTTTCTTTCAATCTAGAACCTAAAACTTCTGACGAATCCTTGGGTAGATTTAAATCCCTGACTAAATCATTTAACTCAGCCTGGGTGAAAAGTTTAGGCTCATCGCTAGTGGAGTCATATACTTCATCAACCTCATCAATTTCAGATTCAGATTCAGTATCTGAATAAGAAATGTTTTCAATAGTATCTGGAGGTGAAGGAACCGGTATACCAGGTCCATGGGGGACAGGTCGTATGGCAGCTGGAATGTTAGGATAAAATATCTGTTTTTTGTTCTTCAAATTAAAACCTTTCACATTACAAGTACAAAAATAACAATCATCACTATGGTTTTTGGTTCTCTCCAAATCATTGGTATACCAAACCGAAAAGACTGTTTTTTACGTTGACTCCATTGTCTTAATCTCCTAATTTCATGCCATAATAAACATAATAGATTTTTTTTACAAAATCGGAAATGTTTCTTTGTTGTTTTTTAACTATATAGTTACCACAAATATAGCAGAAACAATTCGGTGAATTCATACATCCTCTGGAAGCCATTGCTCTCTAGAGCAAAAAAAAACTCGAAGTAAAAATTAATACTATGTCTTAAAACTTGCAGATCGGAATATAAATACGTGTATACAATACAGAGCAGAGAAAGACAGAAGAGTAGAGAAAAGGTCAGTGAAAAGGGATGTGAGAAGGGATGAAGGACAGACATGTGCAAGGAGAGGTATCAGATTTCAACTGACTTCCGCGATCTTCAATATTATGTTTAACGGGCAGTTTACCGATTCAGAGATATAGTTTGGATAAAAAATAATATATTCTTTCCTGTTTAGTAGTTTAATCTACTAATTTACTATCTAAGTCCTTAAATATATTTATCAAACTCATATAAAAAAAAACTTTTTTGGTCCAAAATATACTAAATTCGTAAAAACAAATTGCGATTTGTGATGAAACTGTACGTGATGGAATTTTTTCATTATTTTTCCAGAAATCAGCATCCAAATATCTATAAAAAACACCATTCACTTTACCGACAATTTTTTCATCGCAGACCTGTGATGAGTAATTTTCACATTACTATTTACAAATAATATAATTCGTTTTATTTAATAGCGGATACTTTTATAAAAGAAGACTATAAAATTATTGACAAAATGATTGGTTCCTTTATATATACAAGCAAAATTTAATACTTTTTCTTATATATAAGGCTTTTTCTTATGTTTTCGTATCATTATTTTCACACAGACTTTAAATTTAGATACAGTATGTTTCATGTGAAAGTTTTATTATTATCATTATTATTATCCAAAAATAGGGATTATTTTTTAAATGCTTATAATTCTAGAGATAATGATTAAAAACTTTTACTTTAGAAATTTCATTTTCTGATTAAAATACTTAAATGTTATTCATTGATAGTGGCGCGCCTTTAACGTAAGTGCTTTTAGCGTAATGTGCTCTTAGCACAAGGGGTGGAAGGATGGAAGGAGAAATAAGAGAAACCGTTCCCTTAACGTAAGTCAAAAGGATGATAAAAAATTCCTTTTTCTCCAGAAAATCAAAAATTATTCATACTATATGACTAATTCATTAGACAATTGATGGACAATACCAAAGTTTCTCTAGCTTTACGCAATGCTTTACTTTAAAAAAAAAAAAAATGCGACTGAGAAATGAAAGCAGATCATTGATTTCATAGCAGAATTGTGTACTTACCAAGCATCTTATTATGAAACGTAAAAATATTAGTACCCGTCTTTTTTTTTTTTTTTTTTTTTTTTTTTTTTTTTTCACAACAGTCACTTTTTAGAGTAATTTTATTCTTATTTAATCGTAACAACATTTGGAGAGAATTACTGTAAAAATAAAGTGGTGTGGGAAAAGAGACGTTTTTTCAAGGGGCGTAAACAATCCCTTATTAACACTTTCGTTACCACATGTTTCTCTCTTTTTGACAGTAAAGTCCACCAGTGGGCGATATTCTTCCAAACTACAAGATTTCAGAACAAACATTTTTGTATTCACATTCATGTTACAAATGGATATACATTATAATTATACTCTTTCTAATCAAAGTATCTGTATCCATAGTATATTGATGTCACAAATATGAATATTTGGTATATTCTTAAGAAATAAAAAACCTACACAGTACGAAGGAAAAGCCCACTGGCGGAGTTATAGATTTTCAAATAACGTGAATCTACGTCAGTGGTCGCAAAAGTGTTAATGAGATGCTTGGCAGGTATGAGAATTGTCATGAACTATTTTATAAAAAAGCAGGTTTCCACGATAGTTTATAATTGACCATAGCCTCCTAAACTAGATGCCTGTCGCGTGGCTCGGTACCTTTGCAACAGTTGAAGCGGTAGATCACACCACCTGGTTCAGATTGCACGACTTTTTTATTCAACAGCCGCCAAAAATTTTTAAATGTGGTATATGATATACTTAAAAGGCGAATAGAATCGAAGAAATGCCGATTATATATATTATATATTACTTCTTAAAATTATTGGTGACAATTGAATAAAAAATTCGTGTAACATGTACCAGGTGGCGCTGTCTACCGTTTCAACTGTTGCCAAGATTCCTAGCCACGCAACAGGCATCTAGTTTAGGAGGCTATGAATTGACAGTGTTCAGTACAGTCGCTCGGAAGTTCTAGCGGGTTGGCGGTGAATAGATAGTCTGAATACCTTTGATTTCTGAAATTGAAATAGCATTATTAACCGTTTGCTCTCGAAGCCTTTATCGCATGGGTAAACCAACAACGCGAACCTATTTTCCAGATATTTGGTGATCCGCATATAAACTTTCCTAATTTTTCCGGTACTGATGGAATAAGTTTCGTACTAGAAAATATTTCTTAAAAGGGCGTGGCTTGAGAACACAATTAGAAATGTGTAAGAGATCTATTCAAAAGTATAGAAGTACAGCAGTGTTCGTAGTTTCCGCCTTTAAGCTTGTCTAGCTAAATCTAATCTAGCTAATCTAGCTTAATATAAGATCTGGCTGTCCTTTGTTATGCTGGCCGCGTAATAAAGGGCTAGCATAATGCAAATTTATACCCCTTTTACGAAGATTACGCCTTCTTTTTTGTCAGTGTCCTCTATTATGTCGACCACTTTGTATTTTCCAAATGTGCGGGCCTGAAGTGCGATGGAAAATTAACCTTTTGCATTCGAACCTCCTTCTAGTAAGCGTAATGAGCTACCCGACAATAGTTTTAATTAAAAAAATGCAAAATATATAACATAAGAATTTTAAATACAAACATTTTATTTCTATATTTGTTGTATATTTACATATAGCACATATAAGAGGCACGTTCGAAAATGAAAATGCTCCTTCCACTAAGCTACCCTTTTTAATGCAATACATTTACTTTATCATAACTTATTGATTAATTTCATTAGATTTAATTTCGTATTTTATTTTCCATGCAATCCAATATGCTATTTTCAATGCAATAATTTAAATAATGCAAATTTATGTAAAATATTGCCTTATTTTACATAAATTTGAAATTAAAGAACTATTATTATTTTTTTTTTTTTCTGCCTTCTCAGCTAAAATATTCTGCAGATAATTTGAAGATATTTGGAACAAAACTCATAAAATCTGCGGAATAACTGCATTTTAAAAGCAAAACGTTTGCAGTTTGGGTACAGGTAATCAGGTAATTTTTCCCCTCTTAAACTTTTTATTGTTTCAAATACCTTCAGATAGATCTACAGTATAGACCAGTTTTTTTTTTTTTTTTTTTTTTTTTTTTTAAGCTGGGTTATGAAAAATCTTTAATTTTCAATAACTTAAGAAGCTTTTAAACTAGCGTTTTGAGATTCAATAACGTTTATGCTAATAGTATAAATGATATTTAAAAACTTATCAAACATGTTTACGAAGAAAATAATCTTCATGTATGATCATTTATGTGAAAATCTTCAAAATCTTACCTTTTGAATAACTTACAAATTTTTTAAATACAAAGTGTCATAATCAATGGTGTTCATTCTAGTATATTAAATGATATTTCAAAACTGGTCTGAGATCATAAAGCACATTTATACGAATTTTGGCTCTGTTCTTCCATGTTAAGACAAATCTTAACTTTTGAATAATTTACAAATTTTTTAAATACAAAGTGTCATAATCAATGGTGTTCACGCTAGTATAATAAATAATATTTCAAAACTGGTCTGAGATCATAAAGCACAATTATGCGAATTTTGGCTCTGTTCTTCCATGTTTAGAAAAATCTTAACTTTTGAATAACTTACAAATTTTTTAAATACAAAGTGTCATAGTCAGTCGTGTTCACGCTAGTATAATAAATAATATTTCAAAATTGGTCTGTAATCATAATGCACATTTAGGCGAATTTTGGCTCTGTTCTTCCATGTTATGAAAACATTTTGAATAACTTACAAAAAGTTTTTAATTAAAATGCTGGAACTCAGTAAGATTCTTGTCAATCTCATAAGTGATATTTTAAAACTGGTCTCAGCTCTGTAGAGTACTTTGTCCGTGGGATATTGTCAACATAAAACTTGTATGATGTGGCCACCACATGACATTCTTCTATATATAATTTTACACAAAATTCATTGAATACAAATTATTCATTTTATTAAATTATTTTCCATTATAAATGCAGACGATTTTTATCTGACAGAATTATATCACTAAATGCCGAAAGAAAGTCAATTTTTCGAAAGACACCCATATTAAAAATTTACTCCCGGAGGGGGGGGGAGCAATGCTCCCACATGCACAATTTTTTTTCCTAGTTAACTACTGCTGTTATAAATAATTCATATTAATTTTACAATCACACGTTTAAAATAACTCTCATTATGTACATTTATACGAAATTTTGTCCTATACTGTCATATTAAAAATTTAGAAAAAATGCAATACCAGTGCCACCTATTGAGCAATAATTCCACAAATCTAATCAGCACCAGTTTATGTCAAGGTTCAACTAAATACACCATGTTTGATTAAATTTCGTACATTGATTCATGAGTTACAGCTTCCACAAAATTTTTGATAAGCACTCACAGATAGACAAGCAGGCATTTTCTAAAGCAGTCAAATCGTGTAAATCCATCGAAAACTCCAATTACGTATAGAAGAAAGTAATAACAAACATATTAACAAACTGACTAATGTACAGATGAACACTTATTAACATTGTGATATTTGAATTTCTCAAACTTCAAAACACGTAAAAACGCGAAAAACTTAGTAAGATGCGGAACTAAAAATGTTTTTTTAAGTATATTGCCCACCTCTGAGGTAATAATCTTTAAATAGCAATACTTTATACTTTTACGTAATAGAAATATTCTCATTATTTTATTTTATATAGGAAGGGAGTGACTTAAATGATCCTGTTATTTTTGTATAAAGGAATCCTGAATAGCATTATTACTGGATGCAAAGAACTTCAGGAATTTTTGAAGAAGAAAAACATGCACTTTAGATTCTATTGATATTAAAACTCTAAGATTCTTTCAAAAGATTTCTAAAGTTAAAATACTGTAGTGCTCATTTCTTGGGAGGTTATAAAGAAATGTTTCGTGAAAAAGTTAGAATATTTCCTGAAAATTCCGTTTCAGTTCTTTTAAAACCGTATAAGAAATATCACATGGTATTTTGAAGGAAAGTTGTATTTTATAAGAAGGATTTGTCTTTTTTTTTTTTTTTTTTTTTTTTTTTTAATTCAATAGCTGACTGCAAAAGAAAATTTACTGAGTTCTGCAGATATTCTTTTTTAATAATTTGTATGTTGTGGATTTTTTTAGGCATTGTTATTTAATTTTTTATTATTTTTGAATGAAGTATCTTTTCTTTTCTTCAGGTATTTGAAAAGGGTTGAACGAAATAGAATGACAACTGGTAAGGATTTAGGCATGTATCTAATCCTAAAATGATATTTATGAAATATTCAAAAGTTTTAATTAGTTTTAAAGATACTGACAAACATAATAATAATAATAATTAATTAATTAATTAATTAATTAAATGCATGTATACGCAACAAGACTTTTGTCAGTAAAACGTGTAGAATGGGGAAAAGTTCAGATAAATTTAAGTTTCAGATATCAAGAAAGCCAAAAGACGCTTCAAAATATTTTTTGTGCGGGTGTGTGTTGGGATGTGCCTAAAACACTCTTTCTTTGTCTGGACATCACCTGAAACCGACTGAACAGAACTGAATGGCATATGGCAGGGGTTTATGTCTGCTTCCAACCTGAAAATGTGTCTATATACCATTTCGAAAAAAAAATTTGATTTAGATATGCTTGCAAAATGCTTTTGCACAAGCGCAATGAGTTTTTTTTATTTTATTTTATTTTATTTTATTTTATTTTTTTTTTTTTTTGCCTGTAAAGTAAAGACGCAGAATGGAAATATTATGTGATTCTTTTATATTTCAGACATTAATCAAGCTGAAAATGTCAGAGCTCAGGAACGAACGACCAAAAAAATTATACTATCGGAAAGACGGTTTCCTTCCTTAGCGATAATGTAAACGTGACTTGACTAACCACGTGACTTGATAGAATAACCATACACAAAAAACCGCTTTACACGAAAACGGCGCAGTCGAATGGCGTACGGTTGCGGTGTTTTCTTTTCACTATCTTGCTTTCATTGAACAAAGAACTTATACTATTCGATAGTATAAGTTCTTCGCATTAAGCTGCCTTCAAACTCTAGCAACTTAGAAAGCGCATGTGCGGCTGTATTGATATTTCTTTGATGTGGTTTAGAAGATCGACGCTTGCTGGAATCGAAGCTCACAACCTCCTAGTGCGATAACTGCATGAGAAGGGGGTCTCTTTTGTAAAAGAGCAATAAAAAGTAATGCCCTTCATTGTAAATGTGTGCAAAATTTCAAGGGTCACTTTCGGACAATGGATAATTTATGATTTTTGAAGCTCTGTATGCTGCCAGAGTTTGAAGGAAGCTTTATTCTCCTAATGATTATAGCTCTTAGCCTTATTTATTGTACATTAAAAAGCCTTCTTCATTTTCTTCTTCTTTTCTTTCTTTTTTTTTTTTTTTTTTTTTTTTTTTTTGGCTATATATACTTTACTTTTCATGTATTATATTTGTATTTCTATTTATAAATATTTTAAATAGGTAGAATATTTAGGAAATGTATTATAGGAATATATTGGAAATATATTATAAATCAATATTTGTTTCAGACATTTACATATATATATATATATTAATAAGTACTAATAAAATTATTCTTATTTCATATTTTTAAGACTTTTTTTTTAATATCGTTTTATAAATAAAATATGAAAATTACAGATATTTTAAAAAATGCGTCAGGTAAATGAATAGCATTATTACACTTATTGCTATTTGATAACATTTAATAAAACAATTATTCTTTTTTATTATGAATTATCTCATTATATTAAAAAAAAGTAACTGTCGCTGGCGTCAATTTTTTTTGCCTGCGACAGCATCTCCTCGCGGAGGGCAAAGTGCTCTGCATCAGGAGAGTATTATGTATTTCAATTTGACATTAAATATGGGTATTTCCATTTTTATTTATTTATTTATTTATTTATTTATTATTTTTTTATGCAGTATTAATTTTCTTATTCAGTGAAAGGTAAAGAAGAGAATAGACGGGCAAAGCGCCATAGGGGTTAATAAGTGAAGCGAGTCGTGGGGACGCGAAGCCTTCCTCGGGGGTTGGTGAGCGGAGCAAGCACTGGGCAGAGCCCCCTAGTTATTTACAAAAAAAAAAAAAAAAAAAAAAAAAAAAAAAAACTGCTTCAATGTTTAAATGTATATTTTAATTTTTCCTGCACTTATTTACAATTAACTGTAGATATTTTTAAAGTTTCCGGGAATTAAATGCGTCCTGTGATCACACGACACTACAACGCATGCGCATATACACGAATCTGATTTTGAAATTTTTTGCATGCTCCTCGCTAGCTTTAAGTTAGCTTCTTGTACAGGCACGGCACACTATAAACTCCGACAGGGAGCATTAGTTACGCTTTAGCTGCACTTCTTATCGTAGTATAAATTCTTTGGAACGACTTCCCTGACTTGGCTCGCTTGTGCGCGGAGTACTATAGACTTCTGACACATTACGGAACCTTTTCCCGGCAAGTGACTATACGTCCTCGAAATTCGAGGTCTGTCCTCGAATTTTGATCATTTTTATTTTTTGTCCCCAAAAATTCTTTGACTACTTGGGGACACTAAGTGTCCCCAAATTTAAATATTTGTATCTATTTCTTTCAAAATCACAGTCTGTTTTCTGGAGGATCAAAATTGTGATGGCATGCCTCCGGATAATCTCTCAGAGTGAGTCCCAGACCGTCGCCAATTGCCCATTGCGCAGCACTAGTGCGACGTAAAACCCATCCAATCCAATCCAATCAAAATCGCAGTCTAATGCACAAGTAATTGGATAATCTTGGAAATCAACAAAACTTCGAAACAAAGACCCACACACTTCATGAACAGAGAAAGAGTCATGCACTACCAATCAGTATATACTAAATTCTATCTTGCCAAATTTATGTGAAGTGAAAAATAAAATTTGTTTAATGAAATTTTGACAAAAATGGCCACCACAAATTGCATTGATACATGGATAGCAGAGAAAAAAAATGAAATACTGGTATTTTATGTTCTCTCCTATCATCATAATAAAGTGTAAATGGGTTCTATAGACTTGATTATTTTAATAATGCTGGGATAGTTTAATTTGCATGAACATACCTAAAGCTCACCAATTTTTCATAAAAAAAAGCATTTTATAGCATTTTCTAATGTATAAATCAGAGTTCTTTTTATTAATAATGCATACATGGTATTGGTCGGTTATGTCCTCGAAAAAATCCCCAAATGAAGTTCTTAATGTTCTCGAAATTTACTTCGATGCAAAGATAAACGGTAATTTCTCCTCAAATCACTGTATGAAAATATGGTCGCCTTACTCTAGTAGCTTGTTGTTACAAATACTCGCAACTTCGAGGGAGTGACGGAGTGCCGAGTACCCGGGGTCAAATTTAACACGACCCCACACCTCAGCGAACCAGAGAAATGGTAACAGAATAAATAAAATTTACCTGACAAAAAAAAAAAAAAAAAAAATACTGTTCATAGACGCCATTCGGACGGGAAGTAGAAAAGTGAAACAGGAGAAGAGAGTAGGTCATTGCAAGTTTAAAGAGCACCCGACTCCCTAAGGGAGAGAAGTGTTCTGTTCACCGAGGGTTTCCTGGAGAATATTTAATTTTTCAAGTAAATTATTTGTGTTTTGCATTTTACTTTTGGCTAATTTGAGTTTATTGAGAAGTTCGACAAAGGAATTAACTTGGAATTCCGAAGCGATAGCGTTTAAAATTTCATTGAGTTCGGCTAAAGGACTTGAAGTACCTCGTTTTAGATGAGAGGGCGTGGCTATAGCCGCGAAGGAAATTTCGGATTGGACGGTGGGATATTGATTGATAGGACGAATATTTTTGGTAAAAACAGATTTATTGCGGTTTTCTGGAAATTTAGGACAACCACGGTAATTAGCGAGGTGATCACCACCACAATTACAACATTTCGGAGGAATACGAGCTTCTTTTTCTAAATTACAGTCTTTCGTAAGATGATCACCAGTACAACGGAGACATTTTAGTTTCATATGACAATTCTTGGCGGAATGAAAAAATAATTGACAGCGATGGCATTGAAGGGTCTTTGTTGGGTTTTTGTAATGTTCTATTTGAACACGGTAATATAAGAGGGAAGTAATTTCAAAAATGGTTTTGCTATGCTCGCTTTTTTCGAGATGAATTTGAAATAAAGGCATGGGCTGTTTCGTTTTGAAGCTGATCAGTTGATTAATTTTGAGAATATTAAATTTTCTCTTAGTTAATTCATCTTCAATGTCTAAAGGGGCAGTTTCGGAGGGAAGCCCTCGGATAACAACTTTTAAGGGTGGATTAGTGTGATCATTTTTTAGATAAAATTGAACCTGCATTTCAGTGAGCTTTTCAGCTATGAGGTCATGGTCGTCATTGGATTGAGGGAATATTTTTACGAAATCACCGGCTGGTGCTGCAATAAAATTTCAATAACCTATAGCTTTTTCAAGATTTCTTAGGAGTTGTTTCTTATTTCCGCACCTGGCAGTAATGAATCGACCTTTAGGTAAGGAGAGTTTTTTATTTTTAGAATTAATTCCATTGCTTAAGCTAGGTTTAGTGATCTCACTGCTGTCGCCATCTAGTGGCGCAGGGTCATCTAAAAGTTCATTTTCATTAAGAGAGACGAATTTGTTAGCAATGGGGATGTTGAAAAGAGATTTAAGATCTGCTTTTTTAGTGTTTGAAGAGTCATTTTCTAATTTACGCTTAGGAGCTTTGGGATGGATAGTAGTATTAGTTTCAAGGGGGTGATTGTTAGAGGTGGTTAGGATATAATTTGAAACATCTGATACCTGTGGAGTTTCATCCATAGATTCAGTCTGTTCATCATCTCTGGTCCAGTCAGTTGTCTCTATTTGTCCGTGGCATAATCTGAATTCAGGAAAATTCTTAATTACAGTTTGTATTTGAGTTGTGGTGAAGTCTTTAATTTTACCAGAAATTTCTTTTTCAGTATTAGGATCAGTAAAGGTTATCTTGAATTCAAGAAGTTTTTCGTAATCATTGTCCGATAGTCTATCGATCATGTATCTTTTGATTTCCCAGTATTTTTTGGAAGAGAGAAACCTATCAAGTAGTCCTAGGTTGGTGAAATCAATTCCCCTGAATTGATGTACGGCGTCGTCTTCATCTCTGTGGACTGAGATTTCAGATGTAGTAGAGGAACTGCAAGATAGATTCTCGCTGGCCTTCGAGTATTGGCCCTGAAAAGGGCCTCTAGGAACCAGTGAATCATCTTTGTAATTTTCAGTATCCATAGTTAGATAAGTAGACTCAAGATCTTTACTGGCCTTCGAAAGCTGGTCCTGAAAAGGACCTCTAAGAACCAGTCGATCAGTGAGTGGATTATCTTTAGCGTCCGCCAGAAGGCAGCCTTGGGAGTTACTCAATGACACATCCGATCCCTACCGTGGCAGGGATGAATGATCCAAATACTCGCTTGTAAGGTACTTGAATACAAGCAAGTTTATTTTTAAATATTTAGTGGTGGCAGTAAATGAAACCAAGTAGGAATAATGATATAACATTGTTAACATTTCGATTTTTTAAATCTGATGTTAAAATTTCATATCTTTGATTATCAGAATAATCGGAATAGAATGGTAATTGACAAGAGTTTAGTTATGAAATAAAATTATTACATAGTCAAAACAAAAATATGTAATTTTAATCTGTATTTCAAATTTATATAAAGTTTATTTAAAAGCTATTTTTTATATATTATTTATTTATTTTTAATAAAAGAATATTATAGGTAATAAAGGTAGTTAATTTTAAATTTTAGAAATTGGAAGAAATAATAATTAATGAAGTATAAAAATAATAATAGTAATAATAACGCACTTTTGACCTTTAGAATTTTATATGTTTAATTTTAATTTATTCAAATTTAAAGAGGAGAAGACACAAAATAAAATAAGCTATGAATTAATATGTTCTCTATAGTTCGAATTTTATAGATTTTTTTTTTTTATTTTTATTTATTACACACAATTTTTAAAATGATTTGGATTACGCAGTTTGTTATACTTTCACAAAAGATTTAAAGCAATTAATTATTTTTCAACTATTACATCATCTCTTTTAAACTGTTAGTTTGTGGTTGCTACATTTTAATATGTAATTTTTGAATAAATTGACTCTTATGAGGTTAAAATAAACTTAAACTTTTTTTGTATGTGTCGAATAAGAAATATAATACCAACAAGTGAGAAGTCAGCTAATACCCCAAGTAGCACCGAAACGTTCTCTGAACGTTTAAAAATAGTTTACAGGTGTTTGTGATGATTAACACATTGACGAGTCATTCATTACGAAAATAAACTCTTTAATAACTAACAATCAATAAATGGAACAAGCACGCATTTGTGCGCGGAGTACTATAGACTTCTGACATATTACGGGACCTTTTCCCGGCAAGGCTGAAAAATAGAATGTTCTGTGAGTTGAAGTTGAAGTACATATTTTGTAAGTGAAAGTAGAAGTATATATTCTGAAAGTGAAAGTAGCAGTTGTTTTACATAAAATATAGATGTCGCTACGATCACTACAGGAGTATCCCCCTAGTGAACAAGAAGAACGATAAAAATTTACAAAATACAAATACAATTACAAATGCAATGTGATTATGTATATATATATAAAATAATAATAATAAAATGCTAATATAATAGAATATTGATGCTAATATACTTAAAATATTATGTACACATATGCAATAACAGAATGAAATATATGAAAATGTATTGGTAAGAACAGAATTGTTTAAAATATATATATGTTACCGCTAAAGTGCAGAAATCAGTTAATCTGCAGATTAGCTAGGCAATCTGCACATTAACTAGGGTGATCCGTTAAAGTGAGGAAAATTGTTTCATTTCTCAAATTACCTAGGTAATCTGCGAATTACCTAGATAATCTGCACATTACCTACTAGGCACTCGTTAAAGTGAAAATAAGATCTCTGGTGGTATAATTTTACTGCACGCTGTGTTGTATTTGTTTTTATCATTCGGGAAAAGAAAAAAAAAGATTAGTTCGCTTTTCTTTTCTTTCTTTCTTTACTTATTTTAATCTGTATGTGTTTTAATTTTTATGTGTTTTAAAGTTATATTTGTTTTATTTATTTCATCTTTTTTATTCTGTCAATATAAGTTTGAAGATGTTATGCATTTGTAATATGAAATATAATATCTTTAATAGCTTACAATAAAGTCTATTTTATAAATGAATGTTAGAATTGTAATACAGTAACGATTTCTTTTCAAATAAAAATATTTAACAATTTAAAAAAAAAAAAAAAAGTTTTATTAACAACTTATATTGCTATTACTATATTAAAAAAAAATATGCACCAATTTTTAATGAGATAAAGAAATATTAAATTAGACAAATCAGAAGCATTTTAAGAAGTACTTCAAACAATTAAAACTGCTTTAATAATTTTTAGAACGCATGAAAATTAAAATGACAGTTTTCCAATGCTTTATTAAACTATATTTTGCAGCATACATATATATCTGTACAAGTTTAGGAAATATATTAATTTTACAAAAAAAAAAAAAAAAACTTTATTAACACATTTTATGTGATAAACTACAACCAAATTATTTGAAAAAGCGAACAAAATTAAAAATAAAAATATAATCATGATATATAAAATATATAAAGGAAACTTGAAATTGAAAGAAACAAAAGAGAAAAATTGTAATGAAATGCTAAAAAATGCATAAAAATTTCATTTTAAGTATTTATTGAATAATGCCATAATATTGAATGCCATATTTTCCAGAGTTAAAAAGTAATACATGTGTTCTTTTTTTCAGCAAGGAATAGTAATTTAAATCAATTTTAAAATAAAGTAGTTTTAAAAAGTTGTGGTTTAATAGTTTTATTTCGGGAGAAAATAATTACTGTGCTGTAAATTTAAGATTCATAATTTAAAATGAAGTTTCACGAGAGAGAGCTTTTAATTAAGATTATATTTCATTAATAAAATGCAGACCCTTATCAAACTTATATTGACAGAATTAAAAAAGAGAAGAAATAAACTCAAAACAATTATAACTTACTTGTACTTTAAAATTTGTGTTGGTCATAATAAGAAATCTAATGTCATAGCTTCGATGATCCACGTTTTGTGCTTACTGTTTATCACAGCGGAGAGGAAGGGATAAAAGTTTCGGTTTGTGTTTGAAGGTCAATCGCGTCACAGACTAATCTGGGATTCGCGTATCTGTATCACATGACTGTTTGACGTCATAGTGAATGTAAAAAAACTAAGGCTCGAAACAAACATTTCCCAAGTAGCACATGAACGTTCTCTGAACGTCTAATAACGGTTACACTGGTTCAAACACCGTGTTTCGTGTCAAAAGAACGTTCTACTCGACGTTCAAAAGCAGTATTATTCAGAACGTTCTAAAAAGGTGTGTTTTGTACCATTCATAAAACGTGCAATTTCAGTTTTATAAAAAACGTTAAGGGAAACACCGTCGTAACACGTTCTGTTTCAGTACAATTATAACGAAAATGACAAAGTGCTCTATTTTCCGTTATAATGTATAAAATTTTTGAAAACAAGGCAGAACTTGATTTTGTTGATACAATTTATAATAATATTCATTGGGAAATAAAAGTGAAGAGGTGGTTTTGTTTTTTAACATAATTTTAAATTATAATTATCTGATATTTGCAATTGAATTTCTCTTCGCGAAAACTCTAATTAAAATGAACGCATAATCATGTAATTTTGTTGACTTACTCTATATAAAATTATTATTTGATTGTTATATTAGTTTGCTGTATTGGAAAATATTTTGGAATAAAATGGAATTATTTAATTCGATCAAGTATTTCGATATTACACTTTTGCCTAATTTATATGTTTTTAGAGTACAAAGAAATGGTTTTTGCAATTCGTCAGTGTATATGTGTATGCACGCGATTTAAATGCCCTTCCGTATGTATTAGTTGGTTAGTTAAAAAAATAAAAATAAAAAATTATAAGCCTTCTATATGAATATGGAAATTTTAAACCTCGCAAGTGCGTAAATATGATTCCACGGATTTTCTTCAACCTCGCCATTTTACCTTTCATCTAGATGTACATTCGTATGTAATTTAAGGTTTACGGTGAAAAGGTTAATTTGTAGAAAATCGTAAGTGAGAATATATATAATTCTATCAAAAAGGGCTCGAACGATTTTCTTCAAATTTGCTACATAAACCCTTTTTAGATGTCTTTCCACGTATATTACTTAATTACTACAAGAAAATTGACAGGCATCCTAATTAAGTAGCTCGGAAATTGGTGTTTCAAAAAAAGGTTTTATATATATATATTTTAACTTGCTATGTAAAATCCTTTTTATGTGTTTTTCACGACGCAAGCATTAGGTTTTTTACAAGAAAATTGTTATATGTTTTATATGTTAAATCCAATTTATGTATTCTGATCGCACTATATCTGAAAAGAGTATATAATATGTATAGTAGTGAATTATGGAAGTCATATTGTTACAAATAAAAAAAAATATATTTTTTAAAAATTTTACACTATTCGTGATTTTTTTTTTCAAATTTCACTTCATTATTTTGTTTAAAAAAATCGTAAAAAATATTTTAATATAATAATATACACATATTATATATTTGATGATAAAAATTCTTTGATTTAGAAGTTATTCAAATATTGAACTACTTACATACTGAATGTTATAATATTACTTGAATCTACAAATTCATTATTTTTATATCAATCTACCTTTTAGAAAATATTTAAAAAAATAATATAATTTGAAATAATAAAATAAATTTGAATTATATATATATATATATATATGAAATATATTAAAGGATTAATTTTTGAATGTAAAATTCTAGCTATTAGAAACGTTAGAGCTGAAACCGGAAACTCATAATTATTTGCATTCGCAAAAACATCTGCTCTGGTACAGAGACGGTTGGTAATTTATGCGCGTATTTCGCTTCTTGGCGATTTTCTCACTTGTTATTTTTCCCTTTTGCTTTTAAATAGCAAATGGTCAATTTTAAAAGCGAAAAGTTTTTACTAGAGATAGGGCAGTAAATATAAAACTGTAATCTTTAATAATGTTTAAATTATAAACTTTTATTTTTATTAATCTGACATTAGTTTTCACTTATTAATAACAAAAAATATATAAAAATATGCAACGCAATTCTCAGTGCAAAAAGGTATTTTTATTTAGTTATTTCTAATTAATTAAATAATGAAGTTTTTTTTTTTATATAAGTTTTATATATTACATATTTTAGATTTTTTTTTCTTTATAAAGAAGTAAAAATTCTTTTTTCTACATCATTCTTAAGAAAAAGAATACCGATTATCAGAATATAGATTAATATCTTTTGAAGAATTACTTAAAACGTATAACTTCAGCAATGAATAAAACTTGATACAAGGTATTCCCACTTTCATTACTTTCTATACCTTCACTCGCAGTTATTAAGCAAATTTAATGCATTTCTGTAAAAATGTTTGTTTTGCACTTGGAAAAATAAAAAAATAAATAAATAGATTTTCAAAACAATCTGTAGAATTTTAATCTTCTTGCTATTAATTTGATTTGATATCAAACATCAGCTTAAAAATAACAACTTCATAAACAGCTAATCGTACACTTTTTACGATTCCATGTGCTGCTATTCATTTTTTCAAACGGTAATGGATTAAAAAAGGATTTTTTTTTTTTTTTTTCATAATAACTGGTTATTTAACTTGTCATTTAAAACGCATAAGACTATGAAAATGCGCATCAACAAATTTTCAATCATATCGAATATTTTTAAGGCCCTTTAAATTAATTACAGTTAATCAACCTTGGTTTAATTTATTTCATCAGAAATATGTATGTTAGTTTCTTTATGATTATTGCAGCGTAGTATTTTAGAATTTAACTAGTAAAAATATCTCTTTTAGACCAATATTTATTCGAATTATTTTTTATACTTTTACATAAATTACTCGTACCACATGCAAGATACTTAATAAGGAATTTTCTAATAAAACTAAATACCTGATCGACACATATTAATTTCAATGAATTCTAAAACTATTTATGGAAATGAGAACGCAGTCAGATTGATACACCATTCTACAGACAAACAAAAGTTATTAATTCTTTTCAATTTTATTTGAAAATTTTAAAAACGCATAACTGATAACTCAACAGAAATGCACTTCGATCAAATTCCATTCATATTCAGGATATTACAGCGAAATTTTCAGGATGTTTTAGAAAATATTCGTCATAGAACGCAATATATCCTAATTCTTTCGTAAATCCTTGTATAAAATCTAGTCGTATTTTTATACTATTTTCAATAAAGAACATGCCATAATCAGCTGAATAATAATATATCAGTATATCAGATTAAACTTATTCTAAAAATTATCAAGGAAAGGAAAGAGTAGACAGACAGATGAACCGAAATCTTAAATGCTGTTCAGTTTTCTTGGAAAGTGTTAAAAAAGATAGAGCGTTAATTGTGTTGAATAATACTTGCACTGTGCGATCCCAGATATGTGTTTGTGTGTGTTTATTTAGCAATACACAAGCCATTATTTTTTTTATTTTTCAACATTTCCCAGCAAAGTTGACAAGCTTATATGATACCAGTTTTTCTATCTCTTGATCTGCTTCTTCGCGCTTTAATTTTATAAATATTTTTAACATACTCCAAAACCTATATATATATGTATATATTTCAATTTAACTATGTCTTGCTCTTGACTGAAAATGGTATAAATAGCACTAGTGCTTTAGATGCGGTGATGCCTGAAAAGAACACTGATATATTATGGTCTACCAGAGATATTTCAGTAAAACTTATTTTATTATATTTTTATACAGCGTAAAACATAAGAAAACATATATTACATACATACGTTCACTTATATTACATAATTTATGTAATTCATATGCCTAAATACATGCTTTGTATAAAATGTGGCATGATTAGCATAATATTCACTTTGCGACAAATAAAATATTAAGGTGCATTGGGGGATATATGTGAGAATTTCTGAGTTCATATTTAGTTCTTTTATGCTTTTCAACAATCTAACAAAATCAAAAAGCGTTTGTGATTTGGGTTTGTTTGTCTATCTGTATTTTTGCTCATTTATTCAGTAAATAATTTTAGAATATTATATTTTTGATATGTTGTTCAGGTTTACTTTGGCTCTATTTTTATTGAGAATAATAAAAATAGTACTGTTTTATGCACAGAAACTCAGAAAACAATTCCGACACATTAGGATCTATGGGAGGTCTTTCCTTAAAGCATATTTTAAAAGTTGTATATTTTGCACAAAATAACAGAATTAGCATACATTATTCTGCTGTAAAATGAAGTGTTTCCTGTAGAATATGATTAGCAAAATTAATAAGTTTATAGGGCTTTACAATCGTTTTCAGATACATTATGAGATATAAGTCGAAATTGCGCATGTAAACTTTCAGTGTTGTAAAGGTTTTTTCGCCCTTTCTTTTTTCTTTGGTATTGTATGTAGAACGTATGGAAACTTTAAACAATATACAAGCTTATAAAAAAATAATGATCCACTTCATGCTTTCCCTTTCGTAATAATAATAATAATAATAATAATAGTAATAATAATAATAAAGGTATAAACTATAAAGCAAGCTTTTATGAGATTTCTTTCTCCGTAATTAAAAACACTATACAGTTTAAGGCATCATCATTGAGGTAAATTTCACTTCAGATTGAACGATATAACGGACAAAGTGTACTTGGAAAGAGTTTTCTAATTTATACGAACTGCAAAACTTTTCTCTTTTATTAATTAATAAATTGGTAAAACATGTGTGATTGCTGCAATAATTGAATAAAATTATTATTATTGTTTTCAAATTACATAATACAATAGTTATGTTTCATACCGTTTAAACAGATTTTTCTATTAACCCATTATTTGCCAAACTAATTTTCAAATTTTTTCTTAATTAGTGAGTTTTATAAGTTTTAGTAAAAACTATTTAAGAATTATAACAAATTTCAAGAAATTAAGCATACTACCGCAGATCGTCTTATTTCTGGGACAGTGGCAGAATACATTATCTAAAACTATATTTCCATTATCACATTGTCTAAAACTATTAAAAAAAAAAAGTAACGTCCCAAAAAAAGTAATAAAAACAAAACACAACACCAAGAATAAATATAAATTTCTAAATATTCCATATGAATTTAAAATATTCAGTCTGGAACAAATAAAAAGGCTAACAATTTTATTGTGTTTCTTTCTTTATGATTATAGTTTTTCTATGCAATTTTTATTAATTTTCATTAACAGTTTTCTTTCATAAAAATAACAGTGCGTGTAATTCATTTAAGCAAACGAATTAAACAGGCATTTAGTATTTTAACTACGATCAATTTAAAAAAAATTATTAAAAATTTTTGAAAAAAAAATAAAAAAATACATAGACTGAAAATAAATTAATTCCTTTTTAATAATAAAATTAAAATAATAATAGTGTTTTTTGTTAAATCTCGCCAAACGCCAAATCGCTGTCGCCAAACTTCCTCTAGGTTGCCAGCCTATGTTGCGAGCCAAAGTGCAAAGTCAATGGCATAGGCATATGGCAATTGGCAATGAGTGTTTAACATCACATCACCCGACACGTTGAAAAAAGAGAACTACAGAACACAGATAAGTTTTTCATTTTACATTATATATATACATCAAAATTTAACAATTCTATTAAGTATGTAAAAAATTCTCGAAAACTGTTTAAATTTAAAGCCAAATTAACCTAATATATATATATATTTCAAAATTTTAAAATGTTCCATTTTAGTTCTTTTATTTTTTTCCGTTAATTTTATATTATTATAGTTTAACGATAAATATATTTGAGTATTAATTTGTAGTAGAGTGATAAGTAAGATACTTCTTAAAAATATTTTTGTGTTTGAGTGCTGAAATTTAATTTTTAGCATTTAAGCATAAAAATATTTTTAAAACATTAACTTATTAATGAATCCACAAAAAAATTAAAATAATAAAAATAATAAAAATCAGATATGTTTAGATGTTATTATTACATTATAGTAATGCAAAATCAAGGGATAATATTAAAAATTAGTTGGCAGGAAGTTCTTAAAAAAAAGAGTACGTTTCTGGAATTTAAAATTTTATTTTGTTTTATTTCAGCGCATAGAAAATTTATAATTTCGTAAGTCAATAATTTAAATAAAATTTTCATACAATGCATTAAAATATAATATTGTTAAGTATATTAAAATTTCTCAAAATCTATTTAAATTTACAATAGCAAATTTTTTTTTAATTTTAGTCTTTTGAAAATATTTTAGATGTACCTCTTGACAAATGTTTGTTTTAGTTTTCCATCTGTTGTGCATTATAATAACAGGGATGGAACACGGGCGCAGAATTCATACCGGAATCCGTTTAAGAAATTTCTCTACCTATAATATCGTCGATTTAAGAAGTAGAAAATTTTCTTACATTGATAGTGGTATGAATTCTGCGCCCGTGTTCCATCCCTGTAATAATTTCGAAATAGAATCTACACACGTTTAGGTAAATTTATTCATAAGTTAATGTTTTAAAAATATTTTTATATTTAAATGCTGAAACTTGGGAATAAATTTCATCATTCAAAAAAAAATATTTTTTAAATTTTATCTATGAATGATTAATTAATAGTCAGAAATATCTAAATTATGTAACTAAACGTTAATAATGCACAATCGATGGAATAAAATAAAACTTTGATAAGAGGAATCTTAAAATCTTAACAGTGTCTTTAAATGTTAACAGTGTGTTTTAACAATGTCTTTGTTAAAATATACATTTAAAGTATTAAAAAAACTTTGAAATTAAAAAAAATTATTGTTATTGTCAATTTAAATAGATTTCGAGAAATTGCTTTCTATGTAATAATATTATAATTCAATGCATTTATGTAAAATTGCATAATACTATGACAGTAATTTACAAAAACAAACAAACACACACACACACACACAAAAAAAAAAAAAAAGAAGAAAAAAGAAAAAAAGAAAGAAAGTAAAGGAAAAGAGAAAAAAAAATAAATAAAGTACACACGTCACACAATTTTAAGGGAACATACGACCCTTAGAACTTCAAAAAACATCGATTTAATTATAGTCTTTTTTTAAGTAAATCATTGTTAACTAAGCTTTATTGGGCATGTCTAATTGCTACCTATAAGATTATTATGTATTTTGGAATATAATTTAAATTCTGTGGTGAATTATTTAATAATTTATGTGTTAATAATAAATGTTTTTTTTTTTTTTCACCTTGCACGCAGGATACCTGTAAAACTATTTAATATTTTTTCTTGAAATTTTCACAGATTATGTAACATATCAGATCCTTCAAACTGAACCTAAATTTGTTCCAGTTTAGGTTAAAAAAATAAAAAAAAGTTCAAAGATAATTTATTTTTTAATAAAATCTGAAGTATCACCTGTATAAAAAAATATGGGGGGGGGATACAAATTTAGATTCAGTTTGAAGGATCTGATATTTTACATAATCTGTGAAAATTTCAAGAAAAAATATTAAATAGTTTCAGAGATATCTTGCGCGTAAGGTGGAAAAAAAAAACGCATTTATTATTAACACATAAATTATTAAATAATTCACCACAGAATTTAAATTATATTCCAAAATACATAATAAACTTATATGTAACAGTTAGACATGTTCAATGAAGCGTAGTTAACAATGATTTACTTTAAAAAAGACTATAATTAAATCGATGTTCTAAGGGTCGTATGTCCCCTTAAAACGTACAAAGAACGTTCGAAGAACGATTCAAAGAACGTTTTAAAACGTTCAAAGAACGATTTTAAAACGTTCAAACAACGTTCAGGACGTTGCAAAAACGTGCATGAAGAACGTTCTGAGAACGTGTCTATAGAAACAATGGTGATGTTTACACGTGTGCAGAACGTGTTTTGTACCGTACTATTCGACGTCTTCAAGATGGACAAATAGACGTCTATAAAACGTTCAAACTGAACGTTCATAGAACGTGTTAGTAGAACTATTTTTAAACGTTCAGAGAACGTTTCCGTGCTGCTTGGGTTGAACTTTAACGACACAGAAGCCGTTAATCTGCAGATTACCTAGTTAAAATGCGGAAAACTCTTTATTCCGCACTTTAACCCTTTCAGGGGCACTAAGTAAAAATGATTGAATTTCCTTTTAAATATATATATATCATAAAGTAAACATCCCCTACAAGTCATATTTGATGAAGAAAAAAATTCAGCATGTGGGGATTTTTTTGTGGGTGGTGGCTAGGCGTTCTAGCCACTGTGTCTGTCCACCTAAAAGATGCTCCTAAAAATCAAACTAAAATTAATGATCTAAGATAATATGTAAATCTGTTGTATTTAAAAGGTGCATTACAGTATATTTACACTACCAAATACTTTTGAATAAAAAATTATTTTTCATAAAAATATACAAAAGAAACTTCAAAAAATTTTCCCACAACTTGTCCATTTAAAAAAGTCACAGGCACATCCTGCTTAAAGTTACTGTAGTTCTGCCATCTCTATTTCAATTTTAGAAGTACACATTAACTTTTCATAAAAGTGGATAAAAAAAGTAGCCACTGCACACTTAGAGAAAAATTTCTAAAGTAGGTGGATAGACCCTCTAGCCACCGCCCCTGAAAGGGTTAACGGGTCATTTTAGTTAATCTGCAGATTAGCTAGGTAATCTTCAGATTAACGGGTTTCGCGTTTTAACGGTAACATATACATACATACACATGTGCACATGAAAAGTTATATTACAGTAAATAAACAAGGAATATGTGCAATATATAAAAGAATAAATGATAGTATAAACAAATACAAGATTTACAACGACATTAAAAATAATCTGTTACTAAATGCTTTGGAAAATGAACTTTTCGACCAGATCTAGTTGTAATTATTTTCTGCTGTTGTGAATTTTCTTGAGCAGCAGAAGTATTAGATCTAAGTTCATTTAAGTCAGAATTTGTGTTGTTATGGCAATCAGGTGGTGAAGATGAGTTGGCGTTATCTGAGAACTGAAATGCAGGCTTTAACCTGTCTATAGATACTACTGTAGGTTTTCCATTAACCTTAATAACAAAATTTTTATTATTTCTTTTAAGTACAATATGAGGTCCTGTATAAGGAGGAGTTAATGGTGCTTGAATACTATCTATGCGCAAAAATACATGAGTCCATGTCTGCAAGGATGGATTTATGTAAACATTAGAAGTACCATGACTAAGGGGATTAATGGGAGAAAGTTTTATCATGGATTCACAGAGTTGTGAGACGTATGTTAAGTCAGGTGATGTTTTGTAGTTATCCATTGTGAAAAAATCAGATGGAAGTCGAAGTGTAGTACCATAGACTAGTTCAGCACTACTCGCCATAATGTCATTCTTAATAGCAGTTCGAAGACCTAATAAGACAATTGGCAGTGATTCAGTCCATTTCATATTGCATAGCTGCCAATATTTTAATTTATTCCGGAGTACTTTTAGCCCCGCCTTTATTTCGCACCACTTTATTTATAGAAAAAATTTCTCCAATATATAACTTAGATAAAATAAGACAAAACTACTTAAAAAAAAATAAGGGGTACGAAATAAAGGCGGGGCTAAAAATACTCCGGAATAAATTAAAATATTGGCAGTAGAAGTCTGCACGGGCCGAAATTTTGAGGCCCGGGCCCGGCCCAGCCCGAACGGAAGCTTTGCTTACCCGGCCCGGCCCGGTATGAAGTCAAAAAATTCGGCCCGGGCCTGGCCCGACCCGTTTATATTTTAACCGTGTATGACCCGGCCCGGCCCGGACAAAAACCGATAAAATCAGGCCCGACCCGGCCCGGCAAGATTCGAAAATATGTTTTTAAAAAAATCCATGCCTTTCTATGAAAAAGATTTTTAGTATGTGTTTTGCAGAGGTTTTATGTAACCAAACAATAGTACGTTCTTTAACAAAGCTGCTGAACTTTTACAAGATAATTATATATAAACAGTTCATTATTATACACAAAGCACAAAGACAAACAAAAAGTCAAATCGAAAATATTGGCATTCATCAAACAATACAGGAAGGTATTTAAAATGGTTAATACTACTAAAAATTCGCTTTCCTCTTATATACCGTAATGTATCCGAATCTTTCATGCGATCCGGTAAACAAAACTTTAATGTTAGTCCAACCATATTGAATAGAAAAGTTGTCTTTGACCATGATAAGAATGATACTACATTCATCCACTGGAGAAAAGAAAAAGGAGCCTTAGAGAAAAAGTTACAACGGAAGGATTTTTATAGCCTTCATACCACCTATACTCAATAGATCATGGGAAACAAAGCCTTATACACAGTAACTTATCTCATTTATTTTGTTATGTACATGTACGCAAACTGGTAGTGACATGCATACTATTTTGAATAGGAAACCATCTAATATTACTTTAAATAAAATATATTAATTTCGAAGCATACTAAAAATATTTGCGAAAAATCAGATTTCGAACCGACAGACTGATAGACAATTAAATTGAAGTTACAGACATTTTTTAACAAAATAGAACTTTATGTGACATACCAGCCTGTAAAATTATGTAAAATATATGACTGAAGAAATATTTTTGCCATTTTCCTTTTTCGTTGATTAACGAAGAAACCAGGAAAAAAATCGGCCCGACACGGCCCGGAGAACATTTCATTCAGGCCCGGCCCGAGTATACACAAAAAAAATTGAGCCCGGCCCGGCCGGACCCTGAAAAAATTTTTTAAGCCCGAGCCCGGCCGGCCCGAGAACGAATTTAAAAATTCGGCCCGAACCCGGCCCGTGCAGACCTCTAGTTTATGTATCAGCTTTGAAGAAAATCGTTAGAGCCGCTTTTGAGCGGAAAGGTTTTTATAGCCTTTATACCACCTAAACTCAACAGATCATAAGAAACAAACCCTTATACACAGTAATATATCTAATTTCTTTTGTTATGTACATGTACGCAAACTGGTAGTGACATGCATACTATTTTGAATAGGAAACCATATAATATTACTTTAAATAAAATATATTAATTTCGAAGCATGCTAAAAATATTTGCGAAAAATGAGATTTCGGACAGACAGGCTGATAGACAATTAAATTGACGTTACAGACACCTTTTTAACAAAATAGAACTTTATGTGACATACAAGCCTGTAAAATTACGTAAAATAAATGACTGAAGAAATATTTTATCAGTTTCCTTTTTCGTTGATTAACGAGGAAAGTAGAAAATGATTCGGGCCACGGCCCGGAGAAAATTTCATTCAGGCCCGGCCCGAATATACACAAAAAAAATTGAGCCCGAGCCCGGCCCGGCCCGAGAACAAATTCAAAAATTCGGCCCGAACCCGGCCCGAGGGCCGGGCCGGGCTCGGGCTCGGGCCGGAAGTCCGGCCCGTGCAGACCTCTAATTGGCAGCTATGATATTGTCATGGGTTTTTAATGCAATTTTGAGACAGCGATGGAATCTTTCACAAAGTCCGTTTGATATTGGATGGTACGCTGTTGTGCGTATACGCGTGGTTCCAAGAATATTTGTTAATTCACGGATAAGTGTGGATTCGAAGTTTCGACCTTGGTCTGTCGTGATGGTAACCGGACATCCGAAACGCGAAATCCAACCATTTACAAGTGATTTAGCTGTTGTTAGAGCTGTCATGTCAGATGTTGGGATTACTGCGGGCCATCGAGTGAAACGATCGACAATAGTCGTGCAATACTGATAACCTTCAGATGGAGGAAGTGGACCAATAAAATCGATATGTACAGTCGGTAACAAAAGTGTCCGAACACTAGCAAAAATTCTTATGTAAAAAAAGTACACTTCATACGGTTTTGATAAATAAATCCTTATCGAATCATGTTCTTACACTGACTAAGACAAGGATTCGATAAGGATTTATTTAACAAAACCGTATGAAGTGTACTTTTTTTACGTAGGAATTTTTGCTAGTGTTCGGACACTTTTGTTACCGACTGTATGTGTGAAAATCGGGCATCTGGAAGGGCAAAAGTTCCGAGTGGAGCTTTCGTATGCCGATGTATTTTGCAACGTTGACATTTATCACATGAGTGGGCGGAAATTTTAATGAATTTTTCATGTTTGGCCAATAATATCGCTTAGTTATTAATTTAGTTGTGGCAGAAATTCCGGGATGAGAAAGATTATGAATATGATTAAATATTTTAGATCGAAAAGATTCTGGGATGAAAGAACGCGGTATGTTTGTTGACATTTCACAGTATAATGTTACATCCTCCAAAGAAAAATAATGCTTTTGAATATTACATGTATTGTCAGTAGAATTTAAAATGTTATTTAATTCAGGATCCTCGAATTGTGCGAGAGATATTTGTTTGAAATCTAAAATTTCTTTTGAAATTGAATCAATTTCAATTCTAGATAAGGCATCAGCAATGGAGTTTTATGTACCATTAATATGACGTATATCTGTCGAAAATTGAGAAATAAAGTCGAGATGGCGCAATTGACGAGGAGAACATTTATCCGGCTTTTGCTTGAAGGCATAAATTAGAGGTTTTTGGTCAGTGTAGATGGAAAAATCTCTACATTCAAGCATGTGCCGAAAACGTTTAATTGAAGTATATATAGCTAAAAGTTCGCGGTCGTAAGTGGACCAAGTGCGCTGACTTTTAGTAAGTTTCACAGATAAAAATGCTATTGGTTCCCATGAAGAATTATTATATTGCATGAGCGTACTGCTGACAGCAAAATCCGAGGCTTCACACCATAAACTTAAACGAGCACCAGGAATCTGATGTTTTAACATGGTGGCATCGGCAAGTGCCGTTTTAGCGGTGGAAAAGGAAGTTTCTGCTTCGGCAGACCAGTCAAGAGGTGCTTCAGATGTTTTTGAACGTGAAGATTTTTTTTTATTTTTATGACCTTCCAAAAGTTTTACTAGGGGTGCTAAAATGTGGGCAGCTTTTGGTATAAATCTTCGATAAAAATTGTATATGCCAAGAAAGCGACGTAATAGTTGTAGGTCGGGGAAATTTGTTTATTGCTTCAACTCTGTCAGGGAGGGTGAAAGTCCTTCGGCAGAGATATTAAATCCGAGAAGTTTTATATTAGGTACACCTAGAGTACACTTAGATGGTTTAATAGTAAGACCGTAGTGACTTAATCGTTCAAAAAGGGCTCTGAGATGTTTAAAATGCTCTTGTTTATCTTTAGATGCAATAAGAATATCATCCACAAATGCGTAAACACCATCTAAACCTCGAGTCACTTCATCGATGAATCTTTGAAAAGTACTTAAAGCATTGCACAGACCAAATTGCATCCGAGTGCTCTCGAAGAGTCCGAAAGGTGTACAAATTGCAGTTTTATGGATGTCTTCGGGAGCAATCGGAATTTGATGATAAGCTTTACTAAATCAATGTGAGAAAATGTTGTGGTCCCATGAAGCTCGCTAGTAAAATCAATGATATTAGGGATTGGATACTTGTCCTTTTTGGTTTGAGCGTTAAGAGCTCGATAGTCACCAACTGGACGCCAATCATAGTTTCGTTTTTTAGGGACCATATGCAAAGGGGATGCATAATTACTTTTGGATGGGCGAATATGGTCTAAATCCAACTTGTGCTGAAATTCTAATTTTGCAATTTTTAAACGATCGGGAGCAAGCCGACGTGGTTTAGCATAAACGGGAAAGCCAAATGTTTCAATATGATGCTTAACAGAATGTTTAATAATTTAGTCTGCGCATAAAGGTTTAGTAATACTAGGAAATTCATTTAACAATTGAGAAAAATTATTATCACTAAATACAGATTTTATAGAATATATATGAGCAACATTAATCATACCATTAGACTTTAATTTTGTGTTAACGTCGATTAATCGACGATTTCTAAGATCTGGCTGTAAGTTAAAATAGTGTAAAAAATCTGCACCAATTATAGCTGTAGACACATTGCATACATAAAAAGGATAAATAAAGTTTTTTCTTTAACCTAAATCGAGTGATAAAAGTTTTTGTTTATATACATTAATAGAAGTGCCGTTAGCAGCTTTACAAGTTTGTATAGAAGTGCTTACCTTTTCAACTGTGGCAGCTGGTACAATAGAACAATGGCTACCAGTATCGATAAGAAAATTAACATTTGACCGACGATCTCGCACAAATAGGCGACGAGAACTATTAGTATACCAGGCGTATGTCGCCGCCACTCCTGGGGTGTGTTGCTTTCCTGGAAGGTGCACGGTGTTGAACATTTTTTTGCTTTAGAGCCAAATTTTTTATGATACCAGCATAAGGGATCGTTCTTCACAGACGGGCTCCTTGGTCGACAAAACCGACGACTACGAGAAGTACTTCTCGAACGTCTTAGCGATGCTACTTCTTTATGCAGACGTTTAATTACTTTCAACAATTCTGAGTCATTGTTGCAGGAAACGTTCGATTCGGAACTAGTTTCTATTGCACTCACCTGTGCAGGTGTGATGTCCAGAATTTTGTCAGTTATTTCAGCTGCTTTTTGGGAAGTGAGAGGAGTTATAGACGCCAAAATTGATTGCACGTTTGAAGGCAGTTGTTGCAGGAAAAGCTCAAGTAGCAGGGCATCTGTGACGTTATGGTTCTCTGCACGCCGTTGCATACGACGAAGTAGGTCAGAGGACTTCCGATCTCCCAGTTGTTCTCCTGTAAGCAACCGTCTAATTTCTTGCGATTTACTCTCTTCACACCGAGATATCACTTCATCTTTTAATTTTCCATGGGGGTCATTGCTGTCAGGAGAAATAATGATGTCCCGAACAGTCATTGCAACATCTGGTGGAAGATTTGCTACACAGTAATTATATTTTGTTTTGGATTCCGTTATGGCCTTTGGAGTAGCTAATTCAAATGTAGATTCGATCATAGTAAACCACAACGAGGGGTCTGCTGGAAAAAATTATTAATCTTGACTGCAACAAACAGAAATCTTGACTGCAGAAACAATTTTCCACGACTAAATAATGTGAAATTTGTTGTAGAATTTTTCTGATAGAAATTCTCACTCTAAATCCGAAACTTCGTAACTATGTGTATGATAATTATATTTCGGTTGGCAACGCTGCAGTAGCACTGGAAAAAGTATATCTATCAGGCAGCATTTTTTAGGACGTGACATGCATACCTACCAACATCCTAATTAATAGTCCGTAGTATTATTAGTAACCACCTTTTCAAACACCAGTTTTTTGCAAAGTATTTTCATTTTTATTTAATCGAAATGGTCTTTGTTCACGTGACTTCTTTCGTGGACTATAGCTCGTTCCGCCCACTTTCATGTCCTGGTTATGCCCACTGTTTATTATTTATTAAAATTGTATTCTAAAAATCTTCTGTACAAAAATGCTAAAAACAAAAACTTATTTTTTTCTCATCGTTTAAAATAGTCTCGTTTTAACTTTGAAAACCTTTACGTTAGTTTATTTTATTTTATTATAATTTATAAAATTAGTCTTTAAAAAAAAATTGGGAAGGCTTATATTTTTTGTTTGCCCCAACCGACAGCTGCACAAAACTGGAGCGTACCTCAATAAATTTCGAAATTAAACGGAGTTGCAATAAATAATAATATTAAGTAATTTGTAATCAATTTCCCATAGGTTAACAGTGGTTTTTAAGAGGTAGATATAACTAAAGGCTTTTGCTGATGAATAATGGACTTGACATTTAGAGAAAATTACCTTAAAAATAAAGTGGTGTGGAAAAATGGAAATTGCAATGCTAAGCAATACTAATTAAAATGTTTCCAGACATACAAATATTATTATTTTATGCCTTTAAAGTGACAATTTGCAAGATTTGTGTTCGGTAGTCTAGTGATGGAGAAATAATCTAGTAAAGGTAATTATTTCCGTTTTGAATATATTTTACAATTTTAGATTGCATAATTCTGCACTTTTAATTGTATTACATAATTCTTAAGGCATTTTTAATCTAGGAGCAAACTAGTAACCTTTGAAAAAAAAAAAAACATGTATAGGTGGTAATACTTTTTAAGGTATTAAAATGGCTATTTTTATGCCTTGACAATGACTGTTTTCAGGATTCATCGTTCAACAGTGACACAGAAACAATCTTATAAAGGCAATATTTTCCCTTTTTCATGAAATCTACATTTTTTAATTGTACAGTAGCGTGTAAAAGTTGGTTAAAATATTCTGAAAATTGTTTTAGTTATTCGAATTTTTATTTGCATTATTTGAAATTTAAGATTTCTATTAATTATTTTAACTCAAAGTTCATCTTTAAATTTTACTAAAATATTCGTACAGTTGAAAGAATATCATTTCAACTAAGTGCATTGCAATTGCTTAGGAGTGTTATTAAATTTTTTAGAATATTTCTTTTCTTTCGTATTTACTAAGAAAATAAAAGGAAAATATTCAAAGTAAAGAAATAAAGTTTAAAAAGTTTGGAAATACAACATTATTTATTTATTTATTTTTCTATAACTACTTTTATCAGTAAATGGGGCGGGGCTACCCGTGTTGCGCACTTGATCAGTAATTTTTACTGATACTTCGAAGCTTGTCTGGAGACAGTTAGAAACCTTGTATTAGAAAGAGATTTTTTTTTTTTTTCACAGTAAGACCCGCCTGTGGGCGTTAATCTCCGAAATTACAATATTTCAGAACAAAATTTTCTGTATTCACATTTATATTAAAAATCGATATACATTATAATTATGTTCTTTCTAATCAAAGTATCTATAATCATAATATATTTCAATGTAAAAATACTAATATTTTTATATACTTAAGAAGTAAATGCATACAAATTGAGAAAGAAACACCCACTGGTGGAGTTACAGATTTTCAAATGGCGTGAATCTACATCAGCGATTGCGAAAGTGTTAATGAGGATGTTAGCAAGTATGATTACGCTGAAAAGAAATTTCGATTATATTACGTCATAACTGGAAGAGAAATTATTTATTACATTTTTATGGTAAATAAATTACTATGATTTTGAAATATTTTTAAAAGATAAAAATGCATTATTATTTCTTTTGTATCATGTTTTAAATACTTTGAATTCTCTTATTGCATGCGTTTTGCAAATTTATTTCCGATGTGATAATTACATTATTTATTTGCTAGCTATTAGTTTTCAAGTTGTGTTTTCTGACATAGTTAATATGTTAGATCTGGATGTATTTTCTAATGTATTTTGAAATACATATTTAAAATAACTATATTAAAAAAATAGTTTTTGATTATTTTACAGTACGTAAAATGTATCCATTTTCTTAAAATAAATTGATAAAAATGAAGAAAATACAGTGTACATTATTTACTAGCATATGAAATAAAAATTCTTTTAAATAATATTTGCTATAATAAAATTTTAAAATAATATTTAAATAAGTTATTATTTTTATTCACATAATATTTTTGAAAAGTAAAAAAAAAAAAGAAAATTCAATTAAATAAATGTAAATGAAATAAATAAAAACATATTTTTTTAATTTTTAAAAATATTATTTAATATTTTGACAAATTATTATTAATTAAATTTTTATTTTAAATTATTGGTTAATATTTTTATAAAAATAAATAATTACGTCATTATCAACATTTTTGCGACCGCATTCTTTTGCCTTGTTTACTGTAAGTTCCACCTGTGGGCGTTATTTATCCAAGTTACAATGTTTCAGAATAAAATTTTCTGTATTCACATTTATATTACAAATGGATAGGTATTATAATTATATTCTTGGTAATCAAAGTATTTGTAACCATAGTATATTTCATTGTAAAAACATGAATATTTTGATTATATACTTAAGAAATAAATAACGTGCAAATTGCGAAAGAAACGCCCACTAGGGGAGTTACAGATTTTCAAATGACGTGAATCTACGTGAGCGGTCGCGAAAGTGTTAATAATAATGCGAAACTGAAATAAATAAAATATGTATTTTTAGCTTCTAAAAAAATTACATAAATATTTTTTTAAAATAATAATAAATAGTTTCTTTTCTTCTACCATGGTTTAACATTTATTTATGAATTACTTGACTAAAACTAAGATTACTATATTTTTGTTAAAAATTATGCAACTTATTAAATATAAAATGTATGTCTTCAGAAAAAATAATGTAGAATTATTTTCACAATCAACGTACTTTGCTTAATATAGAAATATATAATAAAAAATTCTTCTATTCTCCGAACAAAGTTGAAAAAGTAACCGTATCTTATCGAAGGTTTATGTTGTTTAGTAAAGTGGCAATCGCGAAAAAAAAAATAAAAAAAAAGCATTACGTTCTACGGGGATTGCTCCGATTTAGCATTAAGATGGCCGACTTTCCGTCAATGTCCAGTCTCTTCCTAATATAGGATCTCTAGAGCTAGTTTGTAATATTAAGTGATAACAACTCTACATGTAGTAAGATTTTGTTGACCCCCAACTGGTATGGCAAGTGCAGAGTTTCCAACATTTTATTTAATTACAGAGCATTTTTAGAACCTTCCTTTATTCTACAGCAGTACAGTCCTTATTTTTTAGCACCAATATAATTTTATAACAATTTTAGACAGAGAGAAACGCATATAATTTTAAGTAAAATTTTACTGTGCAAATATTGTGGTAGGAGATTTCTTACAAAACAGGGAGTTCTCCCTGTACTTTTTTTTTTTTTTTTTTTTAATTTAATCGTAGCTATACATTAGAGAGAGTTATTCTATAAATAAAATTATACAAAGGAAAAGCAGGGCTAAAAATGCTCAGGAATAAATTAACCCCTTACCTGAAGAGGAAAATTTATGAGATTCGCATAATGCCACCATTTAACTTTGAACTCTGCCATCTTTCAACTCTGAAAAGAATAAAGCTTCCGAAAACACTGTCAAAATCGCATTCAAACTTATTTGATTGCATTGTCAAGCCGTATCAGTGGTTTCACTTGTAGCAGTACGATTCAAAAGATCGTATTTTTGAAAAAGTATATATACGCCCGTAGCAGTTAAGGGGTTAAAACACTGACAACTATGTATGTCTAATTACCAAATTTACCACTTTTTGACTACTCGAAAATTTTAATTTATTTATTTTTAATTATTATTTTATTTAATCAGTGAAAGCTATTACACTTCACCGATTAAATAAAATAAATATTTCTATTGATTTTTTCCGTTAGCCAAAAGGTGCTAAGTTGGCAACTAAGTATGCAAGTGGTAAAAAGTATCACATAATAACTGAAGTATTGCAGGGATGGAACACGGGCGCAGAATTCATACCAGAATCTGTTTAAGAAATTTTACTACCTATTATATCGTTGATTTAAGAAGTAGAAAATCTTCTTACATTGATAGTGGTATGAATACTGCGCCCGTGTTCCATCCCTTAATATTGGCAACCGTTTATTAATCTATGGACTCACTTCATAGGCTCATTCAACCTTCGCCCGTTTAATTATATAACAGTACAGTTGCCAAATTAGCACTCTTTGGCTGCTAGAATATTTTAATAATTTTTTTTAATTTTAGTTTATCAGTGAAAATCATTACTTTTTACCGATTAAATAAGATAAATATTTCTATTAAAACTTTCACGACCACATGTTTTGTGATTTTTGAAAGTATGTTCCACCTGCAGGTGTTATTTTTTAAAGCTACATTATTTCAAACCAAGGTTATCCATATCCAAGGTTAATCCATATTTATAATGCATATTAACACTTTCGCGACCGCTGACGTAGATTCACGTCATTTGAAAATCTGTAACTCCACCAGGGAGCGTTTCCTTCGCAATTTGTAGGTTATTTATTTCTTAAGAATGTACCCAATATTCATATTTGCACAATCAGTATACTATGGATACAGATACTTTGATTAGAAAGCGTATAATTATAATGTATATCCACTTCTATTATAAATGTGAATACAAAATAGTTTGTTCTGAAATGTTGTAACTTGGAAGAATAAGTCCACGGGAAGACCTAACTGTCAAAAAGACAGAAACATACGGTCCCGAAAGTGTTAATGTACCTAGTACATGCTTGCCAACATCCATTAATTAATATTCCGTAGAATTGTTAGCCCCGCCTTTTTTTCACACCAGAGCATTTTTCACTTTATTTAATAGTAACTATATTTGGAGAATTGTACTCTAAAAATTTACTGGTGTGAAAAAAAGGGCCGGACTAACAACACTAAGTAATATTCATGAGGATGTTGGCAGGTGTATTAATAATTATATTCTTTCTAATGAAAGAATTTGTATCCATAATAGTCCGATTGTACAAATATGAATATTCTTAAGAAACATAGCAACATACAAATTGCAAAAGCAACGCCCATTGGCGGAGTTACAGATTTCGAAATGATGGTAACACTTTCGCGACCGCATGCTTTTGGTTTTTTGACAGTTAAGTCCGCCTGTGGGAGTTATTATCCCAAGTTACAATATTTCAGAACAAAATTTTCTGTATGCACATTTATATTACAAATGGATATACATTATAATTTTATTCCTTCTAATCAAATTATTTGTAACCATAGTAAATTGAATGTCCAAAAATGAATATTATAGTCCATTCATTCTATCGAAAGAACGAAACTAAATAAACGCACGTGCGGTTTGGCTGCGGTGAAAAACCTGGCATTCTGCCAGGAGTGCCAAACAGAAAATGTGAATTTCTTTTTTTTCTTTATTTGCACTGTTTTGCTCGTGCTATTGTCTGATTGTGAAATTTGATAATTTTTTCGTGTGATTTCGTATTTTACCATAATGGAGAGTGAGAAAAGTTCATTGAGTCCAGTGAAGAAAAGAATTTAAAAAAACCCTTTAAGTAAGGGTGAAAAGGATATGATTTTAAACGTTTATAAAAATGCGCTTGAATCAAATCCTGAACTTTCGATTTCTGATGTAGGAAATGAAACTGCTCGTATAACTGGGGTATGTAAAGCTTCTGTTTTCCGAGTGATTTCAGAATATAAAAAGTGCGGTGCTTTAAATTCTCCGAAGAAGACAAAAGTACGTAAACGTATTTCAGAAGATGTAGATGATTTTGAGAGGAACGCTATTAGGAGGAAAGTACACGAATTTTTTTTTTTTTTTTTTTTTTAATGAGCTACCGACTATAGATAAAGTTTTGAAAGTCGTAAATGATGACCCTGACTTACCAACCTTTAAAAGAACAACCTTTTATCATCTTCTAAAAGAATTAAAATTTACGTATGCACGAAGATCACGAAAAAGTACTCTCATTGATAAAGACGAAATAATTGTGTGGAGAAGAAATTATTTAAGACAAATAAAAACTTTCAGGGAAGAAGGCCGCAAAATATATTATATGGACGAAACATGGTTAAATGCAGGACACACAGTTAATAAAGTTTGGAAAGACACTGCAATACAATCTTCTAAGCAAGCATTTTTATCTGGTCTTTCTTCCGGACTAACATCTCCATCGGGGAAAGGTAAACGGATTATAATTACTCATATTGGCAGCAAATGTGGCTTTGTGGATGAAGGACTTTGACATATTTGAATCCAATAAAAATGAAGATTATCATGAGGATATGAATTCTGAAAAATTTGAAAAGTGGTTTGCCAATATTTTACCTCTACTCGAAAATAACTGTGTAATCGTAATGGACAATACTCCTTACCATTCTAGGAAAGCCGAAAAAATACCTAATACTTCGTGGAAGAAACAGAAAATTGTCGATTGGCTTTTAACAAAAAATATTAAATTTGAGGACGGAATGTTAAAAGCTGAATTATTGCAATTAGTGAAACGAAATAAAAGCAATTATGACAAATATATTGTAGATGGATTGGCAAAAGCGCAAAATAAAATTGTCTTGCGACTACCCCCCTATCACTGCGAGCTCAATCCCATAGAACTAATTTGGGCACAAATGAAGAACTTCGTTGCGAAAGAAAACAAGACACTTAAAATTTCCCATGTAAAAGATTTGTGCATGCAAAGCATAAAAAAAATCGGCGGTGAAGAATGGAAAAAGTGCATCCAGCATGTAATAAATGAAGTAGAAAAGAAAATGTGGGATCTGGATAATACGATAGATAATATCATCGATTCCACGGTAATTGAGCTTTACTCAAATTCTTCAGCTGCATCTTCTGAAAGTGATTTCTAAGGTTCTCTAAATTTTCTGAGGTGTTCTAAATTTATGATATTAATATTTTTCCATAATATCTGAAAATTGCTCTATATATAAATAGTAAAATAATAATAACATAAAATAAAAATTGAATATTATTGAATTAGTTTTTGAGTATCCCAATTTGTAACTTAAATAGTTTATCCGATTTTCGTAATTAATTAAATCATTATATATTGATGAAAAATAAGCCCCCCCCCCCACCCCCCACCCCCCACCCCCCCACCCAGCACCTTCAGTATACCAGCAAAACATCTCGCACTCTTAAATTCAAAAATAAATAAAAAAATATCTGGTACTGTATAGAAATCTGTATTTGCTTGATAAAAATTGCTAGAAAAAAAATTAAATTCTCCAAATTGGGGATTTCGGCTGAAAGTGAACCTTCTTGGCTATTTTTGTGCAACCCTTTTATTTAGTTTCGTTCTCTTCTTTCGTTGAATAGACTATAGGTATATTCTTGAGAAATAAATAACATACAAGTTGAGCAAGAAACGCCCACTAGCGGAGTTACAGATTTTGAAATGACGTGAATCTACGTACGTCAGGGGTCCTGTAAATGATAAATTTTTCTGATAGCCTAATCCAATAGTGCAAAGTTGACAATGACAATTACACAGCAACAGTCCGAGGAGACTTACGACCATACAGGCGCTCACTCGGTTGATTTAATTCAGGACAATTGTGGACTTTCCTTACATGGTATCTTCCTTTTACTTTTATAAAATATTTTATTAACTTTTCGTGGTGTTATTTAATTTTGTTTTCTTTTCTTAATTATTTTTTAGCATTACGTGAAATTTAGACTTCACTTTTAGATGAACTCATAATTTAGTGTAAACAAAATTTTTCACATTGGATATTATATTCTATTTAAAATTATTTCAATGTCTGCATGACGAAATCAAATTCTTTAGAGGAAAGAAAAAAAGGTCTCGCTACTTATGCCTTGTACTAATATACTTAAATTTTTATTTCTTACTTTTATTTATTTATTTTTTAATTTTTTTTTATAATTAATTAATTAATTTGTTTATTTATTGATAGCTTCTCATCATGAATTTATTTATTTTCAATCATCAGTCATTTTCTGAAAAAAAAAAAAAAAAAAAAAGAATCTGAGAAAATCTTAAATTTTGTTATATTTCCCCTTAATTAAGTTAACTTCTCGAAAAATAAACATTTATTTATTATTATTATTATTATTATTATTCGTTTTCTGTTATATTAAAAAAAAAAAAAATCTAACCACATGTAATTTTATACATTGTTATATGGGCCATTTTGAAATTGAGGGAAAACTTTAGCCACTCTCATTTTACCTTCTTAAAATTTGTTTATATTTATTTATTTATTTTATTTTATTTTATTTATATTATTATTACTGTTATTAATATTATTATTATTATTTTAATGAGAAAGTTAGTATTATGAAGAGGGGAAAATAACATTTAATTTTTGATGTCTTTATTTTATGTTTCGTTATATATATATATCATCATCTCTCATCATCATCGTCATCATCAATTTCAGCCTGTATCAATCCACCGCAAGTTGAAATCCTCTCCTAAGTGATTCCAAACTGTCCTGTTTTCTGCATTTCTTCTCCATTCTGTTCTTCCAAACTTCTTAATTTCATCTTTCCAACGACACAGTGGTCTCCTTGGTCTTTTCTTATCTCTTGGTATCCAAAATAGGACTTTGGTGGTTCATATATCATCATTCTTCTCGCAAGTTGCCCAGCATATCTCCATTTTAACTTCTTGACTCTAAAAATAACATCAGTAACTTTGGTTTGCTTCCTAATCCAAGTGTTTCATTTTCTGTCTCTTCGGGTGGGTCCAACTTGCATCTTTTCATGCTTCGCTAGGCTGTTTGAAGTTTTTGTATAGCTTTTCATATTAATGTCCAAGTTTCTGAAGCATAAGTTAACAGGCAAAACACACGGATTAAAAAATTTTCTTTTCAAACAAATTGGGAGGTCGTTTTTAAATATAGCGTTATTTCTTCTCAATGCTCTCCATGCAAGTTTAACTTGGTTGTTAATTTCTTCCATGACGTTCCCGTTCATCTTAAGGACTTGTCCCACATAAGTATAACTTCATACCGTTTTTAATTCATCCATATCAACAGTGATCTTTAGTGGAGAAACAAAGAAATTTGGCATAACTTTAGTCTTGCTGAGGTGCATTTTCAGTCCAATGAGCTTGCTTTTTTTATATTAATTACTGAAGCATTTCTTTCAAATCCTCGAATGAGGAGGCAAGAAATACAATTTCATCTGCAAATTTCAAATGATTTATACGCTCTCCATCATTTTTTATGCCTTTCTGTTCCCAATTTTAATTTTTTAAAAACTTCTTGGAGTACTGCATTGAAGAGTTTGAGCATAGACATTTTGAAAATTTCTCCAATATATAACTTCGATAAAATAAGAATAAATTACTCTTAAAAAAATAAATGTTATGAAATAAAGGGAAGGGGGGGGGGGTTAAAATACTCCGGGAAAAATTAAAATGTTGGCATCTATTTTTGAGTGAAATTGTGTCCCCTTGTCTTACACCCTTTCTAATTTTTAATGCATTACTCGTTTTGTGAAATTTTAATTTGGCTGTTACATTTTTATAAATGTTTCCAATATTGTTAATATGTCCTGAATTAATATTAGTATTCCTTAATTAATGTATCCATAACTTCTAGTGACGATACAGAGTCAAAAGATTTTCCGTAGATATATATACAGTACCCGCCGCGTATTAAAATCACATACGTCTGAGCCAAGATGATTTTATTAAGCGGTTGTTTGTTATATCTGGCGAACGTTTCTGCACTAAAGAAAAAATGGGTTACTTCCTTGAATTTGGAAAGACATCTCAAAATGTAACATATAAGGAACTAACAAATAATATTATTTAATTTTTACAGATAATTAATTAATTGTTCATCAAAATAAATAAATTAACCCTTTGCTTGTCCTTTTTAATTTCACTCCTTTGGCCCGTGTTGGACATTTTTATTCAATATCCACCACTAAAATTTAACCATAATGATTCCCCAACCACTTCTACTGTTATTTATCAAATGTCACCTCTCACAATTATTGGTGGTAGGTGAATAATATAATCCCTACATTTGACAACAATGTTTGAAGCGCTTTAAGTGCAGTTTCCACTGAGGTTGGTTGGAAATGTTTCGAGCGGGCGCTATTCAGAATCCTTTGATGTGGTCAAACGGTTGGACCCGGTTCGATGAGGTTGGTTCGAAGGGAAAAGTCCTGGCCCTAACCCAAGCTGAGATAATTGAGGGTCCAGAGGCAGATATCTTTGTCAATTTTGCATGCTTTCCTTTGAAGTAACTGCGCAATCTGATAAAAAAAAGGTTACAGCTGATGACAAGGCATTTGGCTCTTTGTGTCGGAAGCGTGATTAATGGTTTTTTGAACCTCGAAGCTCCAATTCCTGTGGAAACCGGCCTTTAGAGCGTTAGTATAGGGCCGATGAAGGGTTACACGCATCCCAAGTTCCGACACGTTTCCTTTGAGATAAATCATCATTACTTTGCTAAAAGTTCACATATTTCTTTCAAATTTAAGCTCCTTGCATTTAAACCTCACATGTCTCCGGACCATCCTTAAAGGTGCGTTACAGACAGTCGCCAGTTACCCATGCACAGTATTAGTGCGACGTTAAACCCAACCAACTAACCAACCATCCATTTAAACCTCTTACTTTTTAGATATTTAAAAATAAGAACTAGAAATTATCTTTATATATATATATATATATCATTTGCGAACCAAATCAAATTTATAGCTTATTACCACGCTTTAAAGAAGACGTTCTATTGCACAGCACTAGTGCGATGTAAAACCCAACCAACCAACTAAAGAAGACGTTCTTTCAAATCGTTACGGAGACAAGTGATGGTGCGTGTTTAATTTTTTTCTATGCTGCAAATGTGAAATTTTCGAAAAAGAGACATAAAGAATGGTTCCTGTGTGTTATTTCTTTTTCATAAAAAATAAATAAATAAATAAATAAAATAAAATAAACTGGAGTGACTCTAATCGATTTTCCGAACAATAAACCTAACAGCACAACTCCTTTCCAGGGCACTCACAGGATATCATGAGGATGAAAGGGATATCTATAGGATATCCTGAGGAAGAAAGTGTACATCTTTAGGATTTCTTTGTGGATAAGTGTGTTGTTAGGGAAGTAAATGATAGTTTTATAAATAAATGAAAATAAGAGAAGTCATTAAATAAAAAAAGAGAAAATTATAATAGGGTATATGAGAATTTTTTCTTATATAGTATGTTGCTAATATTAACACTAATGCCCTTCAAATAATTTTAGACAATAGATCATAATGATAAAGAAATAAATTTTCATTGTGACCCTGTAAAAATTTATTATTGCTAGACCCAGCATAATCTTTACAGTTCGTACGTCTGTGACTTATAACTATATCATACTTGCCAAGTATCTCATTATAAACCGTAACATTTTTAGTAACCGCCTTTTTTTTCTCACCAGTCTGTTTTTAGAGTAATTTTATCCTTATTTAATCGTAACTACATTTGGAGAAATCTTTTCAAAAAATAATGTGGTGTGGAAAAAAGGGCGTGTTTTAAAGGGGTAACAATGTTACAAATATTAACCCTTTGCGCCGGCATATTTTCCGTAAGACACGCCTTTTCGCGTTCCTTTAAAACGTCACAAGTATACTTTCCAACTTACTAACTTTTGGCTACCGAAAAATTGTAATAATTTGTTTTATTTTACTTCATCATTAAATGAAATAAATCTTTCTGCTAAAATTTTCCGGTAGCCGAAAGGTAGCCTATAGTTACACGTTTTAGAAAAATAACATTTCATTTGTAGAGGAACACCTTAAGGCGTGGCTCGATTTTTTAATGTCCCCTCAGAAGGGACATACGAGTTATAAGGGTTAATAAGATAGTTGGAAAGTAAAGTATGCAATATATAAATTTTCAACTCAATCGGATGAGGCATTTAGACACTACCGCACTTTAAATAATTTGAGCCCGTAAGCCACAATAATAATAATAATAATAAAAAGATCTGTGTCTCTGTAAAAAACTATAAGTGCTAGATTTTCCGAAATTCATACAGCTCGTGTGAAGGTGATTTATAACATGTATACAAATTTTTAGCTCAATCAAATCTAGAATTTAGACACTATCGCACTTTTACGAATTTGAGCCTATAGGACATAATGATAAAGAATGTTTCGGTGTGTCCCTGTAAAAAAAAAAAAAAAAAAAAACTAAATGTGCTAGATTCACCAAAATCTATGTAGTTCGTGTAGTGGTGACCTATAACATGTGTATAAATTTTCAGCTCCATCGAATAAAGCGTTTAGAAGCTATCGCACTTTAAACAATTGAGCCCATAAACTCTAATGATAAAGAAATTTTCGTTGTGTCCCTGTAAATATCTGTAAGTGCTAGACTCACCGCAATCTATACAGTTTGTGCGACAATGACCTGTAATATGTGCATAAATTTTTAGCTCAATCGGAGGAGACGTATAGACGCTATCGCGTTTTAAATAATTTGAGCCTATAAGCCACAATGGCAAAGAATTTTCTTTGCGTTCCTCTAAAAAATCTATGAGTGCTACATAGTCAAAAATTCATGTAATTCGTGTGAAGGTGATCTGTAACATGCATATAAATTTTCAGCTTAATCCGATATAATGTTCACATGTTATTGCGCTGCACTGTTAAAATGTTTAACTGAAAATTTCTGGTAATCAATTATCTTAAGTCTTATGTAAAATTACAGAGAAAAATAAACGGAGATATTAAATAATCTATTTTATATATGCATTTTAATGACTAATATTAATTTAACTAATTATCGGCGAGAGTATATTTATGACTTAGAATTGTTTTTTCTAAAGTAAAAACATTATTTTTTAATTTTTATTGAGAAATTAAAACATTAAAATAAATGGGAAACTTTATTATTTACTTTTAACTAAAAATTGTTGTAAATTTACAGAGATTCTGGATAAATACTTCAATAAATTTACAGATTTTTTTTTTTACAGTGTGTAAAGAATTTGAGCCCATAGGGCATAATGAAACAGTATTTTTTATTATGTCCCTGTAAAAGAACTACAATTGTTAATTTCATCAAAATTTAAGCACTCCGTGCAACGGTCACCTATAGCATATGCATAAATTTACACCTCATTTGAATAAGGTGTTTAGACGCTAGCACAGTTTAACATATAGACCATAATGATAAAGAATTTTTCGATGTGTGCCTGTAAAAAAAATCATAAACACTAGATTCACCATAATTCGTGTGACGATGACTTCTAACATGTATGTCAATTTTCAACTCCGTTGTATTAGGCATTTAGACGCTACTACACTTTAAAGAATTTTGGCCCATAGACCATAATGATAAAGAATTTTTATTTGTGTCCCTGTAAAAAAACTATAAGTGCTAGATTAAACAAAATCAATAGGGTTTGTCCTACAGTGACCTATAACATGCGTACCAACTTTCAGCTCTTTCGAACAAAGTGTTTAGACGCTATTTTGTTCACTCACATACATACACACATGCATAATCGTAAAAACGGTAAATATGAATTCAGGGGACCTCAAAACGTGTAGAAACGCCAAAATCTCAAACGTGGATTTTTGACATGATTAAAATACTTTCCTCACTATAGTGTTCCAAATGCTAAAAAAAAAAAAAATCAGTGTAAAAAGAAAATTGTTCAGATTGCATAAATGACATTCTTGCTGAAGAGATTTTTTGAGTTTTTTAACCGACCATGCTTATTTTATTAAGCAGTGGTTTTTAAAATTAGCTTGTATTATTTCGATTCTGGTCCTGGCAATCTGATCAGTTTAAGCGTCTGATTTCATTAACCGGCGGTTACTTTATATATATATATATATATATATATATATATATATATATATATCCAAATTATCAGAAATGTAACTTTTGTGGAATATCCCCTTCCCACCTATGTTATTTTAAAGTTAACTGAAGAAATAAACCTGACTAATAATGTATTTGCAGAAAACTGTTGAGTTCAACGTTTATTTATTGTATAAATAATTAACAATTCACAAAGAAATACAAATTTTAATTTGTTTTATCACTTTATTTTAAACAGAAATTTGTCCTTGGGGTGCTGAAGCAGTGTTGCCAGATTGGAGACTTTTTTTATTCAACACCCACCACTAAATTTTAATTGTAACAGTTGGCTAAACACTTCAAAGATAATTCGTCTATTACCTATATCAAATATCACTTCCTAAAATTATTGGTGATAATTGAATAAAAAAAGTCCTCAATCTGGCAACACTGTACTGAAGTAACCTTCCATGAAATATCTGTAACTATCTTTAACTTGATTGAAATTCCACTAGATGGTAGCACTGTCTTCTTTACCAAAGCAGAAGTAAAGCTCAAGTCAACCACTTTTCTTGTGATGTTGTTGGGTGCAGATATATTTATAGTGTTTGTGAAAAAGTTCTTCAGTATTTGAAAATCATGCGAGTTCTTTTTGTTCTTATAACCTCTAAGAGTTACCAATAATTTAACACTTTCTCGACCGCTGACGTAGATTCACGTCATTTGAAAATTTATGCATCCACCAATTTCTTTCGAAATTTTTATGTTATTTATTTCTTAAGAATTTACTCGATATTCATATTTGTACAACCAATATACTATGGATACAAATTATTTTATTAGAAAGAGTATAACTACAATGTATATCAATTTGTGTTACAAATGTGAATAAAAAAAATTTTGTTCAGAAATATTATATTTTGGGAGAATAAAGCCTACAGGCGGACCTTGCTGTCAAAAAGACAGAAACATACGGTAGCGAAAGTGTTAATTTTCTCCAGAGCATTTTTAGCTCCGCCTTTATTCTATACCATTTTTTTTTTTTTTTTTTTTTTTTTTTTTTTTTAAGAGTAAATTTTTCTTATTTTACCGTCGTTATACAAGGTGATCCAAAAATCACAGGAAAAATAAAAAATATATATTATTCCAAAAGTATTGATCATAACAATATGCGATTTTCACTGAAATTCGCAGAAAGACATGGGATTATTTTATATAAAATATTTATTAGCAAATTAGCTTAAATTTTCTTCGACAAATGGTAAGAAAATTTTTGAAAATTACAATTAATTGTAATTTTTTTTTTTTTTTTTTTTTTTTTTTTACAGGGGTTTACTGTGTTCAACAACCTAATTATGACTGTAAAGTCTCAATGTGACAGGCGTAATTCGTTAGAATGACTATCAGACGTTGTACATTGGAAATTCTCCTGAAAAAAAAGATTCAGTATTCGCAATGTGGCATCACTTGATCAAGCGGATCTCTTTAAAATGTGAGAAGATACTATAAATACAGCGCGATATGTTGGGAATAAATGTTACTAATATTTTTTTCTTATATACAGAGATAGAACACTGGCGCAGAACTCATACCGGTATTCGTTTAAAAAAAATTATCTACCAATAATATCGTTGATTTACGAAGTAGGAAATTTTGCTTCATTGATAGGGGTATGAGTTCTGCGCCAGGGTTTCGCCAGTATACTTATACATGCTTGCCAACATCCTAATTAATATTCCGGAGTGATGTTAGTCCCACGCATTTTCACACCAGTAAATTTTTAAAGTAATATTCTCCAAATTCATTTGCGATTAAATAAGAAGAAAAGTACTCTAAAAAGAGATGGTGTTAAAAAAGAAATCGGGGCTAGCAATACTACGGAATATTTATTAGTGTGTTGGCAAGTATGTATATATATATAATCCCATGCTTTTCTGTACAATTTTCTGTATATTTTCTGTAGAGCTGCAGTCAGTACTTTTTAATAATATATTTTTTATTTATTTCTGTGACTGTTGAATCACCTGGTATGTTGGAGAAAATATTCTAAAAAGAGTGATGTAAAAATAAAGGCGGGGCTAAAAATGCTCCGAAATAAATTAAAATATTGGCAATTATGTCTGTGTTGTTGTAACTTTCATACAACCTCCAGCAAAAAAAAAAAATTTAAGTGACTTTTTATGTGTTTAATAGGCTTATTAACACAGTTATTCATATGTACCTTCTTATAACATAGATTAACTTAAAATTCGATTAAAGATAGAAAAATTAAAATTCAATAACTTAAAATTCGATTAAAATTAAATAATTTTAGATATAACTTAAAATTCTATCAGTGTCATAAACACTGATAGAATTTTAAGTTATTTATCTTATCATTCAAAGCGTCACTTGTAAACACTATGGCTACAAATCTGACAACATTTTTTTTTTTTTTTTTTTTTTTTTTTTATGCACCATTGTTTTTTCATAAAATTCTTTGCTGAAATTAAAAAGTGAAAATTCATAATAAAATTAGAAAAATATAAGTATTTGAAATTAGTGGCGTTAAAAGTGAACATTTTTTCAATACCAATCTTTATACAGCTTTACTGTATTATCTTCTTGGTATATAATATACTAAGTTGAAAATTAGCAGAAATAAAACTTGAAATTTTATAAAAAACTTGAAACAGAGTATTTATAAATCAATACGCAAATGCAGCAAAAGGAAATAAAAAACTAAAATAAATAGACAAACTGATAACAAATGAAAAATAATCCCAAAACACATTGGGGGCCTTCTTCAGGACACCCCCCCCCCCCAATGTAGGAAATGAAAAATGAGACGTTTCTGAAAAAAACGGGTGCTTTTTAGCCAAACAAACACGTTTCTAGCCCCCGACTTCTCATAGAGGAAACCAAAAATATATAGCAAACAAATTCAAGATTAGAATTAATACAAAGCATTAAAAAAGCAATTAAATTCATAAATAAAGTATAATAGTAAATATATCAATATAAAAAAAAATACATATATATATAACGACAAATTTATATGACAAGTCGATGAAAAAATATTGCCCCCCCCCCCTCCACGAGCGCACACACACACCAAAAAGAGAGAACCTTCTTCGGCTAGTAGGGTCACTTACCAGATCTTAAATTTCGCCCGAGATGAAAGAAAAACTTTAAGTTTGATTATATTCAGACAGATTGAAATGTTTATCTAATAGGAAAGCAGGATATATAGTTGTTGGCAGTTAAAATGTTTTTGAGATTTTCAAGAGCTAAGTTCAAGCCTAAATGGTTATTGCAAATCTTTTTAATTCTGTTAATTTGGGTAAACATAATATTTTTCTAAACTCTATTACATACAGGAAAATCAGTTTGTCAGATTACAAACTTTAAAGCAAAAATCCTGCCTCTTATCATAAATACAAATTAACTAGTTTTTATCTATTTCATTTTTATTTTTAAATTCAGGAAAGAAATTTTATCTTCAGTATCAGTTCAGCTTAAAATAAGGTCGGAGTGATAAATTTCAGCAGCATATTTCACAAAATTTTCACAGTTTATTGCTATTACGTCATCAATATTTCTATTAAACGTAATGTTTTAAAATTTTCTGTCAAACATATACAGAAAAATGTTGGCGAAGGCACTCGTGTAGCTAGTTCCCATCGGGATATCGCCAATTTCTAAAAAATAATCTATACTATTAAATAAAACATTTTCAAAAATACAAAATTTAATAAGGTTAATCAAATATCATGTAATTGATTGTGAAAAATTTTATTGGATTAACCTTATTAACCTTAATAAATTAAATAAATGAAGAATAAAAAGTTGATATATTATAAAACATATCCATAAATACAAGAAATATAAATAGTTATATATATATATATATATATTTAATTTTTTCTACAGTTTTACCATTTGATTTCAATATATATAATCACAGCCTCCTGAACTAGATGCCTGTCGAGTTGCTCGAAAACTTGGCAACACCTGAAGCGGTAGACAGCGCCACCTGCTACAGATTTCGCGACTTTTTTTTTCAACTGTCACCAATAATTTTAAGAAGGGATATATGATATATATAATCGACGTTTCTTCGATTCTATTCGTCTTTTATGTATGTTTTATCCCAATTTAAAAAAATTTTTGCTGGCTGTTGAATAAAAAAGTCACGCAATCTGTACCAGGTGGCGCTGTCTACCGCTTCAAGTGTTGCCAAGTTTTCGAGCAACGCGACAGGCATCTAGTTTAGATGGTATGATATAATATATATATATTTTATTTAATTTATTTATTTTTATTGTTTTAAAGGAGAAAAATTAAGATTTCAATTTCTAATGAATGAATTAAATAAATAAAAAATAAATAGTGTAATACCTGTTGCTAAGATAGGTAGATGATTGAAATGAAAGAATAAATTTTTAAAAATGTAATAGAAAAGTCAATGCATAAAATCGAAAAAAAAATTATAATAAAGAAAATTCTTTACAGTTCGTACTACGTTGACTTATAATATACGTACCAACTTTCAACTTTCGGAACAAAACATTAAGATGCTATCGCATTCATTCACACGCACACATACACACAATTTTTTTTTTTTTTTAAATACACAGTAAAAAATATTCAAGCCTGATTATGGGCAACCAGCACAGATTCCAGGCAAAGCCCGTAAAAAAACATTTGAACCATGAATGGTATATTCCCCCGTAATTTTACATTGTGCCAAACATACAACTTTGAATTATTTTTATTATTATTTTAATTAAACTAGGAAAACAATAGCTCTTTTATATCAATCGCTATCTGTAATGAATGTATAAATAAACTCACTCAACTAATAAAAATACAGTTATATTTTCAGTTTCAAATGTGGCGTGATTCTTACATGACGTCACTGAAAAGCGAACACTTTGCATTTGAAGGGACTGGACCATTAAAAAAAAAAAAAAAAAAAATTGATAGCAGATTTGAACAAATTACGTAAATTAACAGCTTGTGCCTGTAAAAAAATGCCAGTATTCTAAAATCATACTTCCATAAAATCAATGACATTTTAGCTAGCAAAACAGTAATTTCCCGTAAAATTATACTGTCAAATCGCGTGAATTTACCTTTTTTTCTCTTTTTATTATTATTATTATTATTATTATTTACATTGTAAATCACCGTAAAAAAATTGCAAAAATCAATCTTAAAACGTATAGATATATCAATATCTCAAAGTCAAATTTCTAACATGATTACAATTATTTCCTTACATGTGCATGTTCAGAAAATAAAAAAATAATACTGAAGGAAATATATTTCTTTTTTGTATTTATTTATACACTTTAATGCAGAGTTCCCAACTTTTATAATTTATTCACGAGCCTTTTTAGCCCCGCCTTCTTTTCGCACCAGAAATTTTGTAGATTATTTCTTTTTTATAAAAAAGTTCGATAGGTGGATGAGTACGTGACAACGATTAAATAAGAAGAAAATCATTTTTCAAAATTTCCGGTATGAAAACGAGGCGGGACTAAAAATGCTCATGAATAAATTATAAAAGTTGGGAACTCTGCTTTAATGATCCAAAACAGCCAAATTGATACATGCAAACGAAATTAGATAATAATATATTAAACGATTTCATCGTCAAAGGGATTTTGACACAATAATTACAATTCAGTATCTACATAGTTTCTGATTGTAACTAATCCCATCTAAATGTAGCTAGATCTTACAAGATACGAGATGAAAATCCTGGTCTAATATTGCTGTGACAGATCTCATAATGAGTTAGACGTTTAGAATATGCTGTTATTCACAGGTGGCTATAAAAGCAATATCTACCTACTAGTTGGTGATATATATTCTATGATAATTCAATATTAATATTTATAAACTGATGAATAAATGCGCAAATATGTCTTTATGTTGTAATTTTCTCTATTTTTAGCAAATGATTATTTTTGTAGGTATTGTTTATTATTTTAATACATATATAAATATTAATAAGCTGTTATTATTAAAATAATGAAAACTTTTTTCATTTCTTTATAAGTATTATTTCTACTGTAAAAGAAATATTTTTATAAATTGAGGCTAATAAAGTTCAGTAAAGAAAATAAAAATAAAATGCCTCTCGGATATTGAAGAAAGAAAAATATATCATTCCACTATGGATTGAAATACTTTTAGTTTAAGACACTAAAACTGAAAGATCTAATAATCTATTGTATTTTGAAAAGCTTCAGTTGTTTTATTTCAGTGGTTAAAATTTATTATAGTATAGTCATTAAAGCTGCTGTTGGCAGTTAATTTATGAGATTTGTTCATTCAATCAATTACTTTTTTGTAAATATTACAACCACATGATATACCGTTAAACAACCAAGCAATCAATTATTGAAGCTAACTGATTCTCATGATGGCATAAACTAAAAAAATAAATAAATAAATAAATAAATAAAAAATAAATTGATATTATAAATGTTTAAATACTTTGCTTTTATTATCGAATGACAAGTTAATGTATTAATATTATAGTTAACATCCCAATAAATTTTCTAAAATTATTTAAATATAATATGAATTCGTAAACTTTGAATTGCATAAGTTATAATCATGAACTTTAACTATCATAAATAATATATATGAACTTTAAATTACATAAATCAAAATCAAATACATAGTTTTGCAATATATTAATAATGTGTATAAAAATTTTTGTCGTTCTTGGCGTCAGCATTATATAATTTAATAATTCAAAAGATTTTGAGATTCTAATTAGTATTTATTTAATTAATTGAAATTTCGGAACTTAAATGGTAGAATCGAATTTCTTGGATTATTTTCCACATTTCGATAGGTTTTGGGACGTTCTGCTTTCATTAAGTAATGAGCTGTACATAGACACACTATTTTTTTAACTCTACAATTTTAATAAAGAAGATCTACTTATAAATAAAGCGAAAATCTGGAAACCATGAAAGCAATCATTCGTACGTGTAATAACTAAGTGGACTTTTTGCCCCAATATTTATTTACTTATTATTATTTATATTCATATTATTATTATCATTTGTTATTGTTCGAATATACTCTATAACTAAAAAATCGACGCACCAAGAAGGAGTAATGCAAACTGAGCACAAATTGACACGCATACATATTTCGATGTAAAATGCAAAATGGGAGTCATTGAATGAGCATGTGACGCTGCAGCGCATCTTAACTGCTCAATCGGCAGAATATTAAAGAAGAGAAATTTTCATTCCAGGTTATAAATTCTTTGAGAATTTTATTCCGCCTACTCAGATAGACAGTAACTATGCCTTGCATACAGGTGCGCAGACAATATGCGCAGATGTCAGCATTTTACAGAAGTTTGTAGTTGGGCTTAAAGGAGCCAGTTGGTCTAATCTGAGAACTGTCATTCAGCTGAATAGGAGCGATGACACTATTAGACGACAATGGCAAGAATGAGTCAATAATCTCCAAACACAGCGTCAGAGAGGAAGCTGTCAGCCTAGAGAGAGGACAGAACGTGAGAACCGATCAATCCTCAGAGCGGTACTCAAAAACCAAATTCATCATTATTATCGATCTTACGTGCAACTGGTACGTCAATGATGTAAAAGACCATAATAGGCAGCTCAGAGAAAAGGGACTAAGCTCACGGAGCCCCTTGTACAGACTACTATTAAACTTTGTACACCAACAAGTACGTTTGCAGTGATATCAGGATACTTCGAACTGGAATGTCACTGAATGAGTTGAATTGTCTTCAGTGATGAGTCTCACTCCGATTTGAGACCCGATGATCAGCGAAAGCACGTCTGGAGACTACCCGAAAAAGGGGGGAATTCCAACCTTACTATCGCTAGCTATACAGACAACAACCAGGAGTGATGGTCTGGAATGTCATTTCATTTCATAACAGGACCCCTTTGCTAGTCATCCATGGCATTTTTACAGCACAGCAGCACGTCGAAGACATTCTACATCCCGTTGTGTTTCCTTTGATATCACGCTATCCTGATCGTATATTTCAGCAGGATAATGCCCGCCAGCGCACAGAGATAGTTTCTACTCCTTGTTTTCTTGCTTGTCTAATAATATTTTGGCCATCAAATTCGCCCAATGCCTCTCCCACGGAGGACGTTTGAAGCATCATAAAATGGGTCCTAACCACCTCGGATTTTGTCAATCTAACGCACCAATTGGGCAAATTTTGACACGATGTCTCATAGAAGAACATTTGGTAACTCTATCAATTAATACCAAGCCGAATAACTGCTTAAATAAGGGCCAGAAGTGAACCAACGGTTGACTTGTTTGCTTTGTGAGACCCTTTCTCTTAATTAAATCATCCAAATTTTCTGAAACTCTAATCAATTGTTTTTCTCCACATGTACATCATATCTACAAATTTTCCTCTCATTCGAATAACTCTTTCTTGGTGCGACTTTTTTTTTTTTTTTTAATAGAGTGTAAAAACAATGTAAACTAATTTATTTTTATTTAAGCGTTTAAATTAAAAAAATTCCTTTAAGAAACAAAATACTAGTCTCTGACATCTATATCAAAGAAAATAATAACTAATTATTCACAATAGGCAATTTATATCTGTAAAAATTATCTTCTTTTCTGATCTGCTTTCATAAAGAAAATGAAATTTCCTGCTAAAGAAAGAGATTTCGATAATATGTGTTAGTGCGATAAGTAGAAACATTTCTTTTTTCCAATAGTAAACGAAAGTTATTCTGAATAAATATGAAAGAGCAAAAGTGTTTATTCCATTTCAGTAGTCATCAAAATTAAGCTTAGTTTATATAAGATTCGAATTAAGAATATTAAAACTTATTTTATATAAGTTTCTTTATCAGTTTTAGAATCCATAGTGTTTCCAGATTGCAGGAAATTTTTATTCAATATCCGCCACTAAATTTTATTTGTAATGGCTGATTAATTATTTCAAAGACCGTATTACAAAGAAGTCTTCGAAATGATTATCCAACTGTTACAATTAAAATTTAGTGGTGTCTGTTGAATAAAAAATTCCTTCAATCTGGCAGTACTGGACATACCACGTGTAAAAATACAAGATATACATAGCAGTATAATACGCAGGAAAGCTTTTGTAGAATGACAAAGAATAAGAGTTCAGCCAACACCTCCTGTAATAATGCCTCCGAGCTGAGCTCTACGTCATGGAAGATCGGCCGATTTTATGCAATCAACACTTCCTATGATACATGTTGGATCGTGGGGATTGGAGTAAATCGGCCGATCTTCCGTGACGTAGAGCTCAGCTCGGAGGCATTGATACAGGTGGTGTTGGTTCAGCGAACTAACGTCATAAATCGAAAAGGAAAAAAAAAATGCAACCATTGTTTTAGGGTAAAATAATTATGTGCTTCTTAGGGTGGTGCTGTTTTCAAACTGCGTACTTTGTTTCGTTAGATAAGGGATCGTGGTTAATTTGATCAACCAAAACTAATATTTGATGATACATGCACTTTATGTTTTTTTTTTTTTTTTGTTCGCTTACAAAAATCTTATTTCTCTATATAAATAAGGCAATGCTCATATGTGTGTTTGCTATAGACCAAAAAAGTATTGAACCAAAATATGCGTGTTTTTTTTTTTTTTCAAAATAATCCACGTTTTTGGAAAAGGTTTAAATCTATTGAAACTTTCGATCTGACAAAAGTAAAATTAAAGGTATTAATAATATATTGGCTTATGGCGCCATCTACATTTAAATAATGTCGTTAGTATATACATTAATACTATTAATCAGATCTGCTCACATTACACGTGAATAATTAAATTGAGATAAAATTTAGGAAAAATAAAAATGGCACAGGCGAAAATTTCTGATAAAACTGATGATATAATTGCTATAAAGTTTTTAAACACACAACACTCGAGTTTATTTGTTGTTGACTGAAACTAATGCACGTCAGCATTTCTTACCTCGAATTATTAGAAGTTTGGCTATTTCCTTCTTGGATTTTAATGTTTTGCAATGTGTTCAACTATTTTATATTTTCAACAACTATAACTGGAGGCAAGCTGCGTATATTGAATTTCCGAATTATACAGAAATGCAAATATGATTAAATATTAAAAATTGATTTGTCGACTCATTTGCATGCTTAATCAAATGTTCTCACGTTGTTCATTTCGATCAATATATGACAAAAATTACCTTACTCTTTTAACATGATTCTTGTGTGAGTTCACTTGTTCCTGAGCGCGCGCAGCACTTCCGAATAAGGCACCGTCTGTGATCTATTTCAATATACTTACCAGCAAACCTATAACGTCACATTAGAACTTTCTCGAAAATTTGCTCGTATATTTCCTAGTAAATCAAGCAACACTCCTTCAAGGAATGTCAGTAATTTTGTCTATTTAGGCTGTCTGATAAAAAATTTTGTTTGATTAAGTGATTATTTGTCATGTCCTCTGAGACTTTTGTGGAACATCTTTTCTGGCGACATCTTAACTGGATTCACTGTAGCCCACACGTGAGTGTAGTAAATATGCTGCCATATATTTATAAGTCTGACCTCGCAGTGTTCTCAGCACTTTGCCTTTATTATATTGTCACCAGTACCGTCTAAGAATATTTTTATACATATTATTGACTCTTTTATTAAGAAAGCATGTACAGTCACCCAAAAAAAAAACGCCACCCCCCCACCCAATTTCGCCGTAAATTATCGTAGAAACATGCGGCTGGTACCTATCGATCTGTAATAACGTCTAGTTTTTAATGGTGTAGTTATATTTTGCTTAAGGGGTCATCTACATATTAAAACACGTATAAACTTCATTTTTTTCAATGACGACCCCTATTTTTGACCTCATATTCAGATTTCTGAGATCAAGGCAGGTCGGAAAACTTACCTATTTATAGACTTTAAATCAATTTTAAACAGAGTTACACGTGAAAATGTGTTAGGGGACCGTCTATACATTCAGAAAAAATAAATCGTGATCAACTACCCAATATTTATTATTTATAAAATTTCACACCGGAAAAAAAGTTCAGAAATGTTTATTATAAAATAAAAAACGATTCAAATTCGCAGAACTTTCTTTATTAGCGTATGAATTAAAACATTTTTATTGGTTTCAATTTATTAAACATTATTATTGAAAGTTAAATACATCACTTCGTACGAAGAAAAATAATAGCTTGAATTATATGAACCCTACAATATTGAATTACAAAAATCTAAATACCAAGGTAAAAGAACAGTAGTAATAATGATAATAATATTAATAACAGTTAAAAAAAAGGTGTTTAATATTTAAGAAAAAGAATTATCTAATTCTTAAAAGCAAAAACTGTTTTATTTAAGAGACAAAAATTTAAGTTAAAATACATTTAAAAAACAAAAAATATATATAAAAACAATTAAAATCTACTAACTAACAATTATTATCTACTTCTTGTTGGGTATATTTTTATTTTATACAGTAGGCCTCGCATGAAAGTGTTACTATAAAGTTTTACATTTAATTTTAGGCGTACAAACCAACAATAGATAATATACAAAAATATACATAACAAGATTTAAACTAAAATCTGAGAAAGGATATTTAATATTTTCGCGACTGCTGATGTAGTTTCACGTCATTTGGAAATCTGTAACTCCTCCAGTGGGCGTTTCTTTCACAATTTGTGTGTTACGATATTTCTTAAGAATATTCCTTATATTCATATTTATATAAACAAAATAGTATGAAACAAATTTTTTCACTAGAAAGAGTGTATATTCATATTATTGTGTATATTCATATGAAAATAAACATGGATATGGAAAAAACGGTTTCCTATTGCCTAGAACGAATATTCCCCGTTCTGCAATCGTCTACTGTACTTGAATTCTTAATTATAAATGTGTAAAATCTATATCTTTAAAAGTAATAAGACATATTACTTTGTTTTAAATTCTTTTTCCGTAATAAATGTGACGACAGTTTTACGCCGTGATTAGAATAATAGAAAATAAATAATATTGCACTTTGTTTCAATAATAGATTTTAAAACTTAAAGAAAAAAAATACCACTTTATTATTCAGTATTAAAAAAAACATTTAATAGAAGTTTTATATTTTATTATGTTACGTTATGCGATAAAATTTAAATAGCATAAACGGTAGAGTAAGCAAATGGGAAAATTTCACAAGATTAAAACAGAAAATATGTTTTAAAAAGTCTGATAAAAATTAATAAAAATCAATTATATTAATTTTAAAAAAGGAAAAAACAAAAGTATTGTTCACTGCGAATTGCTCTTTCAAATAATATTCCTCGTCTTACCGCGTTTTTTTACTGTCATGATACTTAATTGAGGTGCACGAATCCTAGAATACTCAAGTTAAAAACAAAAGACAAAAGGGATAAAATAGAATTTTAGCAGTGAGAAGCTAGAAAAAGTTATGTAATATTTAAGAACAAAGACTTTTAACATTTCAGAATCGAGTAAACTCCCTTCTGCAACGAAAGCCACGCCTTTACAGAATTTTTCTAAAACTTTACATTATAAAACAAAATTATTTTACATACTTCCAATTAAATCATTTAAATTTTGTCTTCAGCATTCAATGTAGTAAATGCCATTGACATTTATGCATTCCAGCGTCACATATAGTGTCATATACGAGTATGCAAACTAGGTTTTTTAATACTGTTTCCGCAATATAGAGGCGGAGCTACATTTCTTTGGAATTCTTTCCCAATCTCTTGCCTGCATTGCGATAATTTTATAAAAAATAAGCCAATTTGTATAATAAACATCGAAATGTTCCTTAGAAAACAATTATAATAACATAAAGGTAAATTAAAATAGTTTTTTCGTCAAAATGTATAGAAATATTGACTCACAGATGATACAAATTATAACAAGTGGCGCCCCCCTAACAGCAGTAAAAAATGAAATATCACTGTAACTCAAAAAATAATGTTAGGAACGAGCTGTAAATTTGGAAACCCATGTTTTTGATGATGCCCGTTCTATTCGTGTAAAAATTAACATAGGTCATAATTCATAATTTTTTCAAATATGAATTTATTAAAAATTTTCATAATTCAAAAAATGTTTTTTTAGCAAAAATTTGCATGGAATATGTTTGGGTCACTTCATTCTAACGAATAAAAAAAACAGAATTTAAATATCATAATTATTTCGGAAGATATGATTTAATGTTTGTCACATTCATTTTACATTAGCATCCCCAAATTTTGACAGCTTATAACTCTATGAAAAATTGAGCGAAATATATAAACTATACCATTTTCCGTGATGATTTGATCCAAAGAATTCAAAAATATTATAAAAAAGGGGGGTTACCATTGAAAAAAATGACGTTGATGTCAGTTTTAATATGTAGACGACCCCCTAAGTAAAATCTAACTATAACATTATAAACTAGACGTTATTACAAACTGATCGGTACCAGTCGCATGTTTCTACGATAATTTACGGCGAAATTAGGTGGGGGGGTGGCGTTTTTTTTTGGGTGACTGTACGTTAGAAAGTTTCATATTTATAAAGAAATAAATACTCCTCGACTCAATGATTTCATCTAACACTAAAATATTCAATTTCATTTGGCACTTCAAAGCTTAGATAACCCTGCTTTAAACACTCTTGCAACATATGACCATAAGGATCCTCTTAATAGACGCAGACCTAAAGCGGGTCTCAGTCTAAACTCCCACCTTTAACCTTATTTTGTGTTACTTTTTTGCCTTTTCACTTTTCTATCGCCTTCGGGCCTTGACTTCTCTTTGGAGATTATATCCTGTCCTTGTCTTTCTGTTGTCTCGTGTTGTCTGTCTTTTTGTCCTTGTGTTAAAAAAAGGAATAAAAATAAAAATTTGTGTTTTAAAATACCAAAAAATATATATAAAATTACTCCTTGAAAAATCAAAAATATTCTTACTATCCCTAAACTTTCTCCTAGTTGTGTGATGCTGTACTTAACCTTTCTATTCCTTTTTATTATTGTGTTTCCTTTTTCCATAAGTTTTAAAATTCCTTTGTTATTGTTTTTTGTTACTTTTATGTTTCCCCCCCCCATCTCTCCATTGCAGTGAAATTGTAATTCGGGACTCTCACTCCGCCGCTAGCTTCCACTTTTAGGTAATGGAGGATGCGTGACGCTGTCCCAGGCATACTTGCCAACCATCTCATTATGAACCGTACAATTTTTAGTACCCGCCTTTTTTTTCACACCAATAATTTTTAGAGTAATTTTAGTCTTATTTAATCGTAACAACATTTGGAGAGAATAACTCTAAAAATATAGTGGTGTGAGAAAAGGAGCGTTTTTTCAGGGGGCATTAACAATTGCATAGCTGCCAATATTTTAATTTATTGCGGAGTACTTTTAGCCCCGCCTTTATTTCGCACCACTTTATTTATAGAAAATTTTTCATCAATATATAACTTCGATAAAAATAAGAAAAATTTACTTTTAAAAAATAATTGGTGGGAACTAGAGAGGGTGGGGGGGCTAAAATTACTCCGGAATAAATTAAAATATTTGCAGCTATGCAATTGTACAGTTATTAAGGAGATGGTTTGCAAGTATGCCCAGGTGCCTCCCAACCATTCCATGCTAACTTCCTAAGAAAGCATTTTGTAAAAATGTATTGTTTCAAAATTGCGGTGACAGTTTAATAAAATGAGCGTAAAATTTTAGAAACGCTGTCAGGCCTGATAAAAATAGCCTATTGTGTAAACAAGACAGCTGAATGTAGTTTTTTTTTTTTTAATCCCATTGCAATGCGGTACAATCGGAATACTGCAACCATCTCTCTTGGAAATATAAACGCTGAACATGTACTCGTTTACGTCTTTTTTAAAAATTGTAGCTGAAATAAGGGTTCTGTGAAAAGGGACGTTTCATGCACTCCAAATATATATATATATATATATATATATATATATATATGACCTCTAACAAACGGTTCGCCTTTTATTTTCCACAAACGCTTCGTCTGTTTTCACAGTGTATGATGATGAAATTTGTTCGTTTTCGCAAGTTTTATCACCCCTAAAATTTATGATCATTGCAGAGTTGCCAACTGTTATGATTTATTCCGGAGAATTTTCAGCCCCACCCTCTATGAGCGTTCCCAACTTTTATAATTTATTCACAAGCATTTTTAGCCCCGCCTCTTTTTCATACCGGAAATTTTGAAAATTATTTTCTTCTTATTTAATCGTTGTCACATATTAAAGGGAAATAATCTACAAAATTTCGGGTGCGAAAAGAAGGCGGGGCTAAAAATGCTCGCGAATAAATTATAAAAGTTGGGAACGCTGCCCTCTATTGTCACCGGAATTTTTGTAGAATATTTTCTTTCAGTATGAGACAACGGCTAAATAAGAAGAAAACCATTATTGAAAATTACTGGTATGAAAAAAAAAGACGGGCCTAAGAATGCTCCGGAATAAGTTATAGAAGATGGCAACTCTCATTAGTTCTGTTACAATCTGTAAAAACTAATAAATACTTTTTAATTTCTATAACTACATTCTGCAACAAATATACATTTTTTTTTTTTTTTTTTTATCTTTATAGGAAGATTTTGCTTTGCTTCATAAGATCAGATTAGGCTGATTTCATTAAAATTCGACCTACTATAATCATTTCGTTTATTTATATATGCAGGGTGTCCCATAGGTACAGTGACAAACTTTGAGGAGTGGGACAAATCACAAGGATTCAGAATTGCATAGGCGCAAATAGTCCCTTTGAAACGATATGAATAGAAGGATTCGTCTTGCATAACACGAGAAATGTACTGAAGATTGGTTGGACGGTTGGATGGTTGGATGGGTTTTTGCATCTCACTAGTACTGCGCAATGGGCAATTGGTGACGGTCTGGGACTCACAAATAGAGGTGGTCTAACGGCAGGACATCACAATTTTGATCCTCCACGGAAGGATGACTCTCTGCTTCGGTGACCCCAGAGGTATAATTTTTTTGTAGGAACATGGAGGACATTGCGACAGGTTTTACGTGCACCAGCCGCCATTAGTGTACACGATAGTCTTTGGCCGGCGCTCTTCTGACTGGGCTACCGCGGCCCAATAAAGAATGAGATACTCCTTCGGCAGCAGCGACGGCATTTACGTTGGTACTCTTATCTCTCCGTATATTCTCTTCCATACTGGTTGTGCGAATCCTTCGTGGCCGGTTTTCACCATGTCTCTCACCCCTAGAGACCCATATTTGCACAAATTGTGATGCATACGCGAAAATAAAGCATGGTCCGGTATCTTTCTCCGTACGAACAGTTCTTGATACATTCGTTCAGCTTTTCGTGAATCGTCATCTGAAAATTCATTCATTAAGTGCATGTCTGTCTTTTCTGTGTCTATAAAATATTGCATTCTTTTTAATTGCCACTATTACTCGGACGACGAATATTATGGTTAGGAAAACAGCTCTCGAGCGATCTTTACTACCAGTCAGACTTCTCGCATGCCTTTCCGCTTAATCCGTTTCGGGTGTGAAACAGGTTTCTGGTTGCAGGTTTCTTATTACTGGCGTAGTTATCTGTAAACTACCTCGACTTGCATAACATCCTATGACCGCCGATATCATGTTAATTCTTAAGTGCCGGATATTTTTCTTTCTTTTTTTTTTTTTTTTTTTTTTTTTTTTTAACTCTAAACTCCACTTGTGCGCAAAATTAACAGCTCGCAAGTACAATAGTATTTTGATTATTTGTATCTACGACTACCTTGCAAAATTTTAAAATCATTTAACAAAATATAACATAGTATGATTAGAATCAGGGCTTTAAATACATAGATTAGGAACAGCGTTATTACTCACATAAATCTGCGATGATTTAAAACAAAGTTATAGGTATTTTGTATCTATAAATAATAAAACTATAATTAATAATAATAATAATAATAATAATAATAAACGCATTTCATAGGTGTCGTCTAATGGGCAGAAAATTGATTTTTTTCGACATTTATTGTTACATTTTTCTGAGAATAAAACCCTATGCATTTATTATGAACGATAATTTTAATGTATAGTAATTATCGTAAATAATTTATCCTGTATAAATTTGAACAGAAAAATATAGAAGAAAGTTTTGTTATGGCCACAACGTAATATTGTTTTCAATTAAAAGCTTACTTGTCATAAAATACTGTATTAATTCATCTTATTTTACTATTCTACATTGAATAAAGTATTCCAAGAATAAAAAAAAGGAACATTCGAAACAAGCGAAATAAATATTTTCTTTGGAAATTTCTTATTGTTTGAAACAATTTACTGAAGGACAATGCACTTATTATTTTTTTCCCCTGAAAGTGATAAATTGTTCTCTTCCCGCACCCATAATGGCAAAAAAAGATTCCATTTTAGAATCTAATGGGAAACTCTCATATCATATTCACAACATTCAGAAATGGCAGCGGCGATGAAATTTAAAACTGTTCTGGCCTCTAGTGTTTCATACTCGTAAACATAAATCAGCATAGCAGTAAAAACTTCAGTTTCTTAAAATTGACAAGTTATAATAAAATAAAATGTATCGATATCTTAAGAAACATAGTTCTCTTCATTCAAAAAGTAGATTTGTCGTACATTTATCGATTCTGTATGACTTATGACAAAATTGTAACAGAGGTATCATGATAGATTTCAAAAAACAGTATGTTGTGGCCACATTACAATACTTTCTTCTATATTTTACTATACGAATTCACTCAGTACAAACTATTTATTAAAATTATTATTTGTAAAAATTAATTCCTATGATGAATGCAGACGATTTTTATCTCAAAGAATTATTACAATAAATGTGAAATAAATAAATAAATAAATAAATAAAATAAAAAAACAATTTTATGCTCTAAAGAAGATGACGTCTTAAAATAGTCATCCTTTTTCTTTCTTCCTTTTTTTTTTTTTTTATATATATATTGTTATTATACTGCTCGGCATGAAAATTGCTTCTGACACCCTTTCAGCGTATTTTTATGTAATATGACCTCCTGAATCCGAATATGACACCCATTTTGCCCTATCACCTACCATTTTTTAGGAACGGCCCACTATTTTTTTTTCATTTTTTGGTGAATTTATGGCTATAAATTTGATTGTTAGGAGGGGGGGGGAGGATTATTTTAACCGTTAGATATCTTCTGAAGGGCTACAGAGTTGAAAAATTGTAAAACATGAACATTTGCGACAAAGGCAAAATTTTGGGGGGGGGGATTTGCCACTGAAATTATGTATTACATGTCTTATATTTTTTTATCTGCTATTAATGTTACTTTTTAAACTTTATATACTATTTTGTTTCTTGGTGCTAAATATTCCTTTTTCGTTCATGAAATCAAATTCATGGTCATAAAATTACCGAACAAGAAAAAAAATTGAGGGAGGGGTTGTGTTTCTTGAAAACGGTGGGTGACTCGGAAAAATGGAAGTCATAATCGGATTCAGGAGGTCATTTTAAATAAGAATCAACAAGAATGGTATCAGACCTCAAAATTTTTATTATTTTTTATTTTGTTATTATTATTATTATTATTATTATTATTTATTTATTTATTTATTTTTTTTTTTTTTACAGACCAGTGTTATCATAGGTATATAGTTCAAAAATTCGTTTAAAAAAGTGTTGGGAAGTTGTTTTGAAAAGTACTCATATTAAGAATTTACGCGCACCCGCAGTGAGTCTGCAACTTTCTCTATACGCAGTGAGGAAAATGAATCTGCCTGCAAAAACAATTTCCTAGTTGAGTTCCATAGCTGCCAAGTTTTTTAATTTATTCCGGAATATTGTTAATTCCCCTCTTTTTTCACACCGTAATATTTGTAAAAAAAATTCTTTAATATATAACTACGATTAAATATAAAGAAAATTACTCTAAAAAGAATACGGTGGGAAAAATGGACGGGGCTAACAACATTCCGAAATAAATTAAAAAACTTGGCAGCCTTGTGTTTCCGTTATTAAGAATTCTTTTTTAATTTCAGAATGTATCATTAAAAATAATTTTCGTTGTGCATGTGCAAAATTTTGTCTTATACTGGCCGTACTAAAAATTTAGAATAAACTGAATAGCAATCCCACCTGTTGGGCAGTTTTTACCGAAAGCTGATAGGAAGTAATTTATGTCAAGATGCAACTACATATAAATTTGTATGAAAATCTGAACTAGAGTTTGAAGTAGTACTTGAACTTGAACTAGTTCTTGAACTAGAGTTACCACAAAATTTTTGTCAAACACAAATGCATACTTGCCAACCATCTCACTATGAAGCATACAATTTTTAATACCCGCCTTTTTTTCACACCAATAAATTTTTAGAGTAATTTTAGTCTTATTTAATCGTAACAGCATTTGGAGAGAATTACTCTAAAAATATAGCGGTGTGAGAAAAGGGGCGTTTTTTCAGGGGGCGCTACAATTGTACGGTTATTAATGAGATGGTTGGAAAGTATGCAAATGAACACAGGGTTCGTACGGGCTTTATTTTTTCCCAGTAAAATTTTATACCAGTAATTTTTTAGAACGATTTCCGTTATAAAATAAGTCTAAGATTAAGATGAATTTTATTGCTTCGGAATACTGGTGTAAGAATCAGGCAAAAAATAAGGCTCGTACGAACCCTGGGATATTTTTTTTTAAATCATGAAATCGTGTTCTGAGAATTCTCAAAGCATTTAAATTCATCGAAAACCAGAGATCCAAAATTTTTATGAAATGAATATTTTCTTCTATTAAATAAAAAAAGAAAAAAAATTAATATAGCTTCATTTTCGCTTATTTTATTAATATACATATAAAAAGGATTCTAAGAAAAAAAATCTGGAGTGACTCCACTCGACTTTCCGAACATTGAGTAATTAACAGTTTTGTAGATAAAGTAAAGAAAGAGGAGTGTTGAAGCAATCGGAGTGCGGGCGCCAGTACAGGAAACCAGACGGTCACGTGATGAAAGAGAACCTTTTTTTATTATTGTTATTATTATTATTTGGGCTCTCTCGGAAACATGTTCGTTTTCGGGAGTCAAGTAAAATCGTTCAGGTATTCATAATCTAATGGAATCATACCTGATAATTCTAATTTTATTCGTTAATCATTATTCGTTAAATCAAATCAAGCTTTTGTTTAATTTGTAGTCGATTCTAAAACCATGTGCAATCATGAACTATTCTCAGTGAAACTTTATTCTTTTACTTTGTGACAATTCATTTAAGTCATAAAAGGCATTCGAAATTCTTTAAATGTTATTCGATTAATTCTGTGAAATAATATTATGTGTTTGTTTCCACAACTCTTCTGAATAAGTTGTCATCTGTCTTACAATTCGTGAAGTCAAGAGAAAATGTGTTTAAGATTTGTGTCAATCACATATTCGGATATATTGTCTTGATATTCTGCAAGTCTGTTATTAAATTCCAGTATATTAGTAATCAATGATTTAATCTTTATTTTGTGTGTGGCTTAAAATCTATTCCAAGCGACCACAGGAAATGCAGGAGAGAGGTGAGTTAGCTTTTCTTAATATTATGCATGCTAAAACTCAGTTTCGTTTGAGTAAAATGTTTTTGATGCAGGTCAATTCTTTATGCATGAGTCAAGTTATAATTAATCAACATGTTTTTGGTCCGTCTTAGAGCCATGAGTCTATCGATGATTTATATAGATATATATAAAAAAAAAAAAAAACTATATATATTTAATATGTATTTGATATTCTTATTCTTATTCGTAATCATTTATTCTTAAAATGATTTATTTTTGTTCTTGAATGTTTGTTCTGTAGTTCGAAGGCCTATGGTTATGTGTATTTAAACTTATATATTCTAAAATGCCGAAATTATCTAAGCAAGTTTTATTATTTGAAAATTTATGTAAGGAAATCGATAGTTTTAGAGATAGAGTAAAGGGGTGTAGTAAAGATGAACAATCTAAGGTTAAATTATTAAAAACCAAAGTTCAATCGTATGATCATGAAATCGCAGAAATATTTAAAAATTTATCCGCTAAAGAGAATGAGGATTATATGGATATGTATTTGAGATATAAAGGAGTGGTTTTTGATTTACTGGTGGAGTTAGAGGACAAAACAGAAGTAAATGCGTGCGATTCAGATACTCACGCGGAAAATAAAGATGAGAAAAATGGTAAATCGTCTCTTATTAAATTACCTAAATTTGATCTTCCAAAATTTTTTGGTGAAACCGAAAATTGGATTTCTTTTAAAGAAATTTTTAATTCGACAATTCTACAAAATAATCAATTATCCAAAATTGAAAAATTGCAATATTTACATTCTTCAGTGCGCGGAAACGCAGCTAAATTAATTCGAGGATTCGCTCTAAAAGAGGAAAATTTAGATCAATGTTGGGAAATATTAAATGAAAGATATGAAAATAAAAGACAATTAGCATTGAGTCAAATTAACAAAATATTTTCTATGAAAATTGTAAAAGCAAACAAGGCTAAAACTTTACTTGAGTTATTAGATACTTGTAACGAAGCCGTCAGAAACTTAAAAACTTTGGGTTTAGATTCTAATGCGTTAAGCGACTTAATTATAATAAAATTCATGATGGGGAAATTGGATGAATCGTTAAAACAGAGATGGGAATTAATGTTGGACAGTGATAAATTGCCTGATCTTGATCTTTTTAGGAAATTCGTTGAGCGCGAAGCGCGCGGTGTTGAAGAGATAAAATGTAAACAAGACGTAAAATTCACTAATTCGAAAAATATACATAATGTACTGAGTACAATTGTGAAAAGGGAAAATACGTGCATTCTTTGTAATGAGCATCATCCGCTATTTAAATGTCCGACATTTAATTCAAAGCCGGTTAATGAAAGATGGAAATTCGTTGAATTAAATAAATTATGTCAAAATTGTTTACGCCAAAATCATAGGCTGGAGAATTGTAGGATAGACATTAATTGTAAAAATTGTGCAGAAAAACACCATACACTGCTGCATGTTTATGGTAGAAATTCAAATTCTGAAAGGGCGAATCATGTATCGCCAGACACCTCAGTTTCAAATAGTGCTCAGTTTTATTCTAGCAATGTTTTATTATCAACGGCCCTAATTAAAATTAAATCGAATAAAGGAAAAATTATGCATTGTAAAGCTTTGATAGATAATGCTAGTCAAAATTCATTAATTACTAAGGAATGTGCTAAGCGACTAAATTTGCCCTTACGGAGCACGTCGCATAGTATAATAGGGATTAATTGCGTTTTAGCAGAAACTGCTCTTAACAACACAGAATTTAAATTCACTCCGCATTTTTCGTCGGAGTCATTTTCAGTCAGTGCTTTTATAGTTGATAGGGTTACCTCACCTCTCCCTAATTTCCAACTACCGCAACATGATTGGCCACACATAAAAGGATTGCAACTAGCGGATCCAAATTATCATATTAGTGGTCCCATCGATATTCTTCTTGGGGCAGAAATAGTCGCCTCAATCTGCAATGGCAGTCCAATTCAAGGGCCAGCTGGAACTCCTACAGCATTTCCCACTAAATTGGGTTACCTCCTTTCAGGAAAAGTCGAAAGTCTTCATTTTACAAACTTAAATTTATGTCACCTCACTGTTGATGATGACTTAAATAATACATTGAAACAATTTTTTGATAGAGAATCTACACAAAATGTAGATACAAAAAATTTAGAAAATGATCCTGTGGAAAATATTTATTTCACAAAAGCAAAAAGGAATACGCAGGGAAAATATACAGTTCATCTACCGTTTAAGCCAGATAAGGCACTAGGTGACAGTAAGTCAGGTGCTATTTCAAGATTTCTTTCCATTGAAAATAAAATTAAAAAGAATCCACAATTAAATGTGGAGTATTCGAATTTCATGAACGAATATATAAATTTAGGTCATATGACAAAATTAAATCAAAACAAATTTAGTGAAACGCCACATTATTATTTACCGCATCATGCTGTGGTAAATGAAAACTCTGAAACAACAAAATTATGTGTAGTATTTGACGCCTCGTTTAAAACAACAAATAACAAATCTTTAAATGACATTCTATATATTGGTCCTAAACTACAGTCAAATATTTTTGACAATTTAGTAAAATTTCGAGCCAACCCTGTAGCGTTCAGTGCAAACATAGCTAAAATGTATCGGCAAATCTTAATTGAAAGGAAACATAGAATCTACCAAAGAATTGTTTGGAGAGAATCTCCCAATGACCAATTATCTTTTTACGAATTGAATACTGTCACCTACGGAACAGCTTGTGCACCCATTGTTAACTTCTGTATCCGAGCAGCTCCTCCTATCCCACCTACCAATTCTATGCATCATTCCTGTCCCTCACTTGTGGGTTTAGTGCAAAATGCTCGCATGTCTGATTTAACCCTTCACGGTGCCAAAAAAGGTGTCGACAATGTTAATCATAATTCTACATCAATACAAGGTGAAAAATGTGATAAAACTCTGTCCCTAGAATCAGTCTCTACTCTTAAATCATCTGATATTCCAATTAACTGTCAAAAATTATCTGCTTATGAGTCTAATGTTTTTATAGAGAAAAATCTGTCTGAAAATACTTCAATCATTGACTTTCCTGCGAATTCTCATTCACTTTTTTCAAGCCCTGTTAAAAGAGTACCGATTTCTGCGACTTTGAGTCCAAATCGTTTTATTGATATTCGAAAACATCTCCTGAGCTATAAAGTTGAAAATACCCTAAAAAATGAAAATACGATGTTAAATAAGGAAAATCTCGCACTTCAGAAAACTTTTGATAATCAAGATTCCCCTACTAAAGACCTCCACATCCATAAAATAACACCCATGTGCCCTTTACATTCAGTTGCAGTTCAGGAACAATCCTTTGACAATACCCTTGTAGGAAGCTCTAAACCTCCACTCGCTCTCAATCTCCAAGAAAACCAGCAAATTTTGTTACCGGAATCCCACCACTTTACATCCTTATCCACCACACATTATCACTACTTAAGTGCTCATGCTGGTTCTAATTTAGTCTTATTTAATCTGGTTCTTATTCCAAAAAACTTTCGGATCTCTCACGGGCGATCCACTGTTAAACCAGTCATGAGACAATGCTTGATTTATCTTCGTTTGGCAGTGAAGTCTATACTACCATTAAAATTGCCAGAAACCTCACTAACTTTCATGTTTTTAAGTCTCTCTTCTAGGTGTAATTTTCTTATACAGGCGAAAAAGACATTTTGGAGAAGGTGGACTAAACAACATATGCAGAGCCTCAACCAACAGCCAAACCAAGCCAATATGTCAAGCAACTTGTCATCCCTGTTCCAAGTATGTCGACTCCTGCCCCGGTGCCTTCCCCGCCCGCGCAGTATGTTGAAGCAATCGGAGTGCGGGCGCCAGTACAGGAAACCAGACGGTCACGTGATGAAAGAGAACCTTTTTTTATTATTGTTATTATTATTATTTGGGCTCTCTCGGAAACATGTTCGTTTTCGGGAGTCAAGTAAAATCGTTCAGGTATTCATAATCTAATGGAATCATACCTGATAATTCTAATTTTATTCGTTAATCATTATTCGTTAAATCAAATCAAGCTTTTGTTTAATTTGTAGTCGATTCTAAAACCATGTGCAATCATGAACTATTCTCAGTGAAACTTTATTCTTTTACTTTGTGACAATTCATTTAAGTCATAAAAGGCATTCGAAATTCTTTAAATGTTATTCGATTAATTCTGTGAAATAATATTATGTGTTTGTTTCCACAACTCTTCTGAATAAGTTGTCATCTGTCTTACAATTCGTGAAGTCAAGAGAAAATGTGTTTAAGATTTGTGTCAATCACATATTCGGATATATTGTCTTGATATTCTGCAAGTCTGTTATTAAATTCCAGTATATTAGTAATCAATGATTTAATCTTTATTTTGTGTGTGGCTTAAAATCTATTCCAAGCGACCACAGGAAATGCAGGAGAGAGGTGAGTTAGCTTTTCTTAATATTATGCATGCTAAAACTCAGTTTCGTTTGAGTAAAATGTTTTTGATGCAGGTCAATTCTTTATGCATGAGTCAAGTTATAATTAATCAACAAGGAGTTGTTAAACAAACAAAAGAGAGAAAACCATAATAGAGTGTTTGAGTATTTTTCTCCATCTATTACACGATGTTTTATTTAACGCTACTGAACTTTGAGCCCATAGATCATAATGATAAAGAATTTTTCGTTGTGTCCCTGTAAAAACCTATAAATGCTAGATTCACCAGAATGCTTATAGTTAGTGCAACAGTGATTTATAATACTCATATAAATTTTCAGCTCAATTCAATAAGGCGTTTAGATGCTATCGTACTTTTAAAAATTTAGTCCCATAGGCCATAATGATAAAGAATTTTTCTTTGTGTCCCTGTAAAAAAACTGTAAGTGCTAGATTCACCAAAATCTATACAGTTAGTTCAACTGTGATCTATAACATGTGTACAAATTTTTTGCTCAGATTAATAAGGCGTTTAGACGCTATCACACTTTTAAAAATTTGGCCCCATAGGCATAATGATAAAGAATTTTTCTTCGTGTCCCTGTAAAAAAACTGTAAGTGCTAGATTCACCAAAATCTATACAGTTAGTTCAACTGTGATCTATAACATGTGTACAAATTTTTTGCTCAGATTAATAAGGCGTTTAGACGCTATCACACTTTTAAAAATTTGGCCCCATAGGCATAATGATAAAGAATTTTTCTTTGTGTCCCTGTAAAAAAACTATAAGTGCTAGATTCTCCAAAATCTATACAAATTGAGTATTTGTGACCTATAATATGTGTATAAATTTTTTGCTCAATTGAATAAGGCGTTTAGATGCTATCGCACTTTTAAGATTTTGCTCCCATAGGCCATAATGATAAAGAATTTTTCTTTGTGTCCCTGTAAAAAAACTATAAGTGCTAGATTCACCAAAATCTATAGGGTTCGTACTATGGTGACTTACAATATGCGTACCAACTTTCAGGTTAATCGAACAAAGCGTTTAGACGCTAGCGTGTTCACTCACAGACATACACACATACATACACACATACACACATACACACACACATACATACATCATCGTAAAAATAGTGAAAACGGACTCAAGGGACCTCAAAACGTATAGAAACATCAAAATCTCGAATTCGGATTTTTGACATGATTACAATACTTTCCTCACTATAGTGTTCGGAAAGTAAAAATATTTCAAAGAAGCGAAATAAGTATTTTCTTTGGAAATTTCTTATTGTTTAAAGAAATGTACTGTTGTTTGAAGGACAATGCACTTCATATTTCTTTTTCTTCTTTTTCGAATGTGATAAATTGCTCTCTTCCCGCACCCATGAAAAAAAAAAAAAAAAAAAAAAAAAAGAGAGATTCTATTTCACAATCTAATGCGAATCTCACATATCATATTCACAACATTCGGAAATAGCAACTCTGATGAAATTTAATATTCTTTATGTGTTTCTCACTCGTAAACTAAAAGCAGTATGACAGTTTATTAAAATTGACACGTAATATTAAAATAAAATATGTCGCTTTCTTAGCTTATACGCATCTATTCATAATAAACGGTACATTTGTTGTTGTTACGATCCGAACATACTATGCAAGGAAAGTATTGTAATCATGACAAAAATTCAACTATGATATTTTGGTGTATCTATACGTTTTGAGGTACGCCTGAGATCATTTTTGCTATTTTTGCGATGATGTATGTATGTGTGTGTATGTGTGTGAGTGAACACGATAGCGTCTAAACGTTTTGTTCAAATGAGCTGAAAGTTGGTATATATCTTGTGGGTCACCGTAGCACAAACTCTATTGATTTTGCTGAATCTAGCCCTTATAGTTTTTTACAGGGCATTACAAAAATTTCTTTATCATTAGGGTTTATGGTCTCAAATTATTTGAAGTGCGATAGTGTCTAAATACCTTATTCAGATAAATTGAAAATTTATACACATGTTATATGTCACCGTCACACGAACTGTATAGATTTTAGTGAATAGAATATGGCACTTAGTGATTATTTACAAGGGCACAACAAAAAATTATTTATCCTTATGGTCTAAGGGCTCAAATTATTTAAAGTGCGATAGTGTCTAAATACCTTCTCCAAATGAACTGAAAATTTATACACTTGTTATAAGTCACAGTCGCACAAACTTTATAAATTTTAGTGAATCTACACTTATAGATTTTTTACAGGGACACAAGGAAAAATTCTTTATCATTATGGTCTATGTGTTTAAAATATTTGAAGTGTGACAGCGTCTGAACACCTTATTCAAATGAATTAAAAATTTATGTACTACATATTATAGTTCATCGTAACGTGAACTATATAAATTTAGAAGAATCTAGAACTTACAGTTTTTTTTTTTTTTTTTTTTTTTTTTTTTTTTTACGTGGACACAAAGAAATATTCTTTATCATTCTGGCTTATGCGCTCGAACATTTTAATGTGTGATAGTGTCTAAATGCCTTATCTGATTAAGCTGAAATTTTTTATACATGTTATAGGTCACTGTCGCACAAATTGTATAGATTTTGATGAAACTAGAACTTATAGATTTTTACAGAAACACGACGAAATATTCTTTATTATTACGATCTATGAGCTGAAATCATTTTAAGTACAATAGCATTAAATTAAGCATTACACTATATACAGAAAATACTGAAGCATCTTATTATAACGTTCTTTATTGTTTATTTAACGACTTTTCGTACTTTACCTTTTCTATACAATCGTTAATTAATTACTTTTCGAAAAATCGAGTGGAATCATTCCAAATTTCTTCCACATGACTTAAAGTAAATTCATAATAGAGGTACCATTAGATCTGATAAAAATACATATTTTTACAAAAAATAAAGAATTTTTGAACTTTTGAAAGGACTTTTAGTAGTTATTTTTATGCAAACTGTAACTTCTTTAATAGTAATAATTCAATATTATTTACCTTTAAATTTTACCACAGTACATATAACAAAGCACAAGTGGTTTATTTTTATTTTATTTGTTTATTTACTTATTATTTTACTGACATTATTGAGAGTCGTAGCTTGATCTATCAAGCCATATTGAAACCAAAATTGATAGTAAATTTAATGAGGGCATGGGGAAAAATAAATTAATTCTGACAGTTGTTGGTAGGATATGGCATTATAATAGTAGACTCCACTGGAAATTCGCATAAAAACCCGGTAAAACTTAAAGATGCAAATTCATGATTATGTATAGTGGATTTTAGAATCGATACTTTAGACTATAAAGATAAAGGAAAATCTGCGAAGGACATTATAGTATGAACTGAGTTAACACAATGCCCCTCAGACTACCTCAGCGTGTTTTATTAATTAAATTGTGTAATATCCATAATGCAGCTGTCTCTTATCCCGGTTACAGAAACTGTAAAAACCTACATAAAGACCCTATTTCATTTTATATATTGAAAATGGATATATCAATTTAAAGGGAAATATTACACAGATTGTAATAGACATTTCTAGCGGTATATTATTTTCGGCTGTTGAGAATGGATGCTGTGTAAAGACCTTTTTTCCATTTATTATTTGTAATTTCACAACTACAGGGTGCCAACAACCCCCCCCCCTTTTTTTTCCCTTGATTTTTCTACCAGTATATTCATATGATGATCTTTAACTCGATTAATCGCGGGCACTTATAATTAAAAATTCCGAAAGAAAAATATTGGTGAAGGAATGAGGTAAAAAAATATGGCCTGTCATCACTCTGAATGGTTACATTGGTTTATATGTCTCTATAGAGGTTGAAAGGATTAAAATTGAAATGGGCTTGTAACATTCCAAGAAGATAGAGCAATAATTAGACTATAATTATTTTATATTGTATGAGAGTTAAGTCAAATTAGTAAGAAGAACGCAGGAAATATCGAATAATGAGAAAATTGAATATGATAATTAGATAAAAAATATAGATAACAACAAAATATGTGGGATAGTCCTGCATCAACCAGTGATTTGAAATTCATTGTTATAATGATTATTATGCAGTGCGATTCCTATAAGTGTACACAAATTTCTAGGAGAGATAGCTTTTTGAAAGATGATGTGGAATTGCATGTAATGTGTGGGAAAAGTACAGACGGAGAAAAAGAAATCGCAACAAACGTTGTTATTTCGTTATTAATCAGCGCAGAAAAATCTACTAGGAAATTAAGTGTGCTTTTTGAAAATGACGAGAAATTTTGAATTAGGGGAAATATACATATTAAAATAAGTGACAACTTTAATTTTTTCTGTAGCAACACCCAATTTTGATTTCATATTTGAATTTTTGCCGAAGAATATACACCTTTTCTTTAATTTTCATAGAGTTATAATGAGAAATGTGTTGGGAGTCATCGGTAAACTTTTAAAAAAAAATTAAATTAAGATTGTACAAGAATAAGAATAAGATTAAAATTATATTGTTTCACACAGGAAATATTTTACTAAAACAATAAATAAATAAATAAATAAACATCGTCTTCATTACAGCACTAGAGTTGCTAAGTTGTATAATTTATTTCAGTGCATTGTTAGCTCTGCCTAGTTTTCATACCACTATGTTTATTCCTCCTTAATTAGTGCACAATTTTGAATAAACACCATAAAATGTAAGAACCGGCAAGAATTGATTGGGATCAAAAGAAGACAGGACCTTTCGTCAGGTGAACAAAATAGGCACGAATGCTGCAAACAAAGTGGCCCGCTTTGCAGACTCTGTAGAAATACGAATTTTAAGAGAAGGTAGCGCACATCAAAAGGACATTTAACCACCCATTACCAGCAGAAGGTGGTAAGAGGCGTACAGGAAATGAAAGACACAAGACACAGATTACTTAAACCTTTATTGCACATAAATACGGGTGCTGTAATAAGAAATATCTTTTTAAAAATATTACAGGATGCGCTCAAAGTTTCTACCGTTACATGGAATGCATGCGTTACACCGACAGAGCATGGCGGTACGCTCAAAAACATCTGGTTTTATTTGGATGTCTGCAGCAGCGCATACAGCTTTCGCGACTAGATCCATTTCCGACTCGACAAGTGTTTCGTATATAACAAGTTTCAAAGCGAGCTCCCAAAAAACAGAAATAAAAGTTGTTCCGGAGAGTGTGTGTATGTGTGTGTGGGGGGGGGGGGGCAAGCAACCGGTTCACCTCGCCCAATCGATTGTTGGCCAAAAGTTGTACTCAAATGGCTTCGAACATATGTTACATAATGTGGAGGTGCTCCATATTACTGAAACCACATTCGGAGTCTGAAATTTTGTGGCACCGTGTTAAGTAAGCCTGCTATGACCTCTTTTAAAAATTTCGTCAAATAAAAAAAATTTCGTTCGAAATTTTGTCAAATTTCAAACGATTATTCATTAAAAATATAGAACAAATTGAATAGTTTTTACTGCTGTATACAATATTTATGGTTCGTTTACAGAGATACACAAAAGAATTTCCTGACATTAGAGCCTATGTACAACTTTTTATTTAAGCGCATTTTGCGCTTATGCTGCATTCAAAATAATGGAATTAACATACATTACAAAGATGATTAAAATCAATCTTTCTCTGAAAAAAGAAAAGTATGAATATACTAAATTTATTTACAAGACCACACAAAAGAATTCCGGTGACAATCTGTAATCACTCAAAGGATGTGAAATTAGGTTGAAATAATAATAAGTCATAATTAATAAGATGTATTCTTTTTACTGGTATATATAATAACTGTGGCTTCTTTTCTGGGAAACACAAAAGAATTTCATACCATTACAGTCTATAGACTGTATTTCTTAAATGTGTATTTTAACATGGTTACAACCTATTAACACTTTGACTGCCAAGCCAAAATCTCAAATGTTTACCACGGTGCCAGAAAATCCTTTTGTGTAATTTACATTTTTTTCAACATATAATTATATGTAACAAAAAAACATTTTCCAGTCTGATTCATTTCGCAATACATGGGGATATTCTCCTCTTCCAACAATCAAACTCCAGAACGATTTTCATGTGACTGATATGGTTTTTATAGCCAAGGACTGAAGTGTTGAAAAACTGGGTATCATATCTGATAGCCAGTGCTCCCAACGGAAACATCACTGGCTATCACATATGATAGCCATGGTAGTCAAAGGGTTAAATGTAATGAAATGTTATTAGAATGTTTAAAAGCATGTTTTTTTCTGTGGAAAATTGTGGGCGTAGAATTGGTAATTAGTTTACAGGATAAGACAATATAATCCCGATACATTATGCAATCGTTTTGCATCAAATGTTGTAAAAATATTTGTGAGATACAAAGAATTAATACAATGCTATGACATACTAGGAAAATATATAAATATACACATAGATAAACATATATAGAGACAAAGAGATACAGTGGGGGTTAATAAGGGCGGCGGCTCCCTCTTAAAAACGTATCTGTTTATGTAGCGAGCCAATTATATGTATATATATATATATAATATGGAATAAATAAAAATGATCTATTGAATAATGAATGATGAAAATATGGCGTTGAGGCTCCTGATCTTCAAGAAAGTACAATGTCATTGTTACCCACCTCAGAATCCTCAATTAACACACAAGCACTTACTTCTAGGACAGCAAGATCCTAATTATTCCAAGTGCCATTTTAATTCACTTACCATTCGCCATATACTCACAGACTGCCCTTGCCTTCGCATACCTGCCAACATCCTCATTAATTTGCCGTAGTGACGTTAGTTCTGCCTTTTTTTCACACCAGTAAATTTTTAGAGTAAGATTCTCCAAATGGAATTACAATTAAACAAGAAAGAAAATTCTGTAAAAAAATACTGGTGTGAAAAAGAAGGCGGGGCTAACAATACTACTGAATATCAATTAGTATGTTGGCAAGTATGCGTTCGTTATTTGTATCGACAACATTTTAATTCCTCTTTACCAAATCTGACGAGCCTATTAGGCATTAATCCTCATCATCTATTGATAAAATTTTTAAGAGGCTGTTTTTTATTACGATATCTGATTTTATTATTTACACTGTTCATCACTTTTTACGTCTGTTTTTATTATATACACTATTCATAACATTTTACACGTCTGTTTTCATTATATACACTATTCATAACATTTTACATCCGTTTTGTATTATATACACTGTTTACACTATATTTTATTATTATTATTTGTTGTTGTTGTTGTTGCCTTTTATATTTTAATGTTTTACCTGCTCTTGTTTTTTCACTTTTAGTGTGTTTTTTTATTTGTTCTTTATATTTTACATAACTGTTTGACGCAGCATGCCCCAACCAACCTCATCTGCAGATTCACTGGTTCTATTAATTTCCATATGCCTGTAGATAGATAGATGGATGTATCCATTTTACAAATTACGTAAATGTTTTTTTTTTTTTTTCTTTTAAGTGATATATATATATATATCTATATAAAATCAATTAATGCTCTAAAATGATAATGAATTAATAATTATAAAATGTTAATTACAAAAATGTATTACTCTGAATATAATTGATGAAATAGGCAGCAATTAAAAATAAAGATGTGTTAAAATCTTTTATGCCATTACTTAGAAGAAAGTTTTTTTCCCCCTTTTTTTCCCTTTAGGGATGCTAAAAATGTCTAATTAGTTTTAGAAACCTTTACGCTTTCTTTGTTTTGTTCTTTTAAATAGTGAGCATTAAAGAAAATTCTTCTTTAAATAGGCTTACGCGGAAAATAATGAAAAAATAGATTTTTTTTTCTTTTTCTTAATCGAAAGACGCAAATTAAATTTTTAATATACTTATCTAATATCATATAATAAACTTTTTTTTCTTTTTTTAATCACTAGGGTTTTTTGGTATGCATTTAAAAAATAAACATAACTTGTTCTCATTTTAAAAAATTTACTGATTCTGTGAAAAGCGAATTGCTATTTAAAGTATGTAATTAATCACTTTGAAATTTCTTGGAAAAAATTCATTCATACAGATTATCTATTTTTATAACAGAATGAAAAAAGAAAAAACTTATGTTAAATATATCAGAAATTAATTAAGTTCATATGACATATTAAATATGTGTTTGAAACTAAAAGATCTCCGAAAAAAGAGAGCAGATTAAGGGCGGTAAATATATCTATTTTTTCTGATATTTATGATGACGATTTTCGAGGTATATTTATATTTCAAGCGCATAATGAAAACTAATTACTTCGAATTAGAAGATTTCGAAGTCACTTTATAATCCATTTAAAATTATCTAAATTTCTTTAAAAAAAAAAAACGTTTATGAAAACACTCTTTGTAATTTCGTCATCAAGAAAAATATATCCTGAAGTTCCAAAAGTCTTGGTATAGGATTATTTAATATGTAGATGGCAGTAGCAGTGCAGAAGAAATGTGTAAATCAACGAGATAATTAAAGTAGAGTGATAAATGGTAACCCTGACATGGTCCAACATGAGTCATGTGACATGAACCCTCTATGCGTTGGTTCCCTTGGTAACAGCTTATTTTCAATAAATTTTATGGCAACGGTTTGGAGATTGTTCTTGGCAAAAGTCATAACCGTGAATGTTTCTGTTTACTTATGCAGTTTAATATTCTTTTGTTCTAAATCATTTTTATTTTTATTTTACTTCTTTTTTATTTCGAGTAGTCGAAATTTAACCGACAAAATGCTTAAAAATAGTTGAAAATTTATTATTTGTTGTTAAATTTAACTCTTTAAAAGTTTAACTTTTCTTTTATAAACACTTTTAAACTTTCTTGGGAAACGATGAAAAAAAAGGTATTTTATAATTTATTAAAATGTGAAATATGTGAAAAATTATTTTAAAAAATTTATTTTTGTCATAGGACTGTCATGTTACCTAATAATAATGATAATTTGCCAAACTGAAATTTTATATGCCAAAATAGCGATAAAGGGCCAAACATAGCAACCTATTGGTCCATGTCACGTGATTCATCTTGAACCACGGAAAGCTAATCCTTCATCCATTGAATCAGCACTCTAACTTATTTATCTCGTTGGTGTAAATAGACAATACGCAGTTTTTTTTTCTTTTTCCTACTCAAGCTATTTATGTGAAAAGTATTCTGGCAGAAACATGGCCGCAAGACTAGAATTCATAGACTTTGAATGTGCTTTGCTAGTTTGAGCCAGGAGTGCGACATTCCCTTCTGGAAATTGTTAAAAATAGACTCAGCACTTCTCAGACAGTATTGCCAAAATGTGTCGAAAATGCTTTGTTCCAAGCATTAATCACACCAAGGACAAAGCAGTAGCTAGCTGCATATATTTAATGTCCGAAACCATCGACAATTGCTTATAAAAGTCAGTGTGAACATGCAAGGACCATTGCTTCAAATACCAGCAACATTCTATCTCGAACGTATAACAGTCATTTCCGTGACATCAATAGTGCAATTGTATTTGCTGATCATGCACGTAACAGAATAAAATAGACTCGAAAGATTTTATTAATAATACGTCATCAGCTGTAGAGCCTCTAATCTGCTAGTGAACATATTGGTTAGAACTTAGATTGCTGGTAAATAGTTGCTTTGTCATATGTGACGAAAGTCGTTTCACTTGCGAACGCCTTGACTGTGAGGCAAAGCTCCGAACTATGAATCGAAAGGTCATGAGTTTGATCCCACTCAAGAGCAAGTGGTTAAAAATGGTTTTCGTTTAATTATAAATTGTTCATTGATTATTTATTCATTATGACATTATATTAATTATGTTTATGTTAATTATTCAGTTAATGTTAAATAATTTCTCGACTTTTTGAATTCTAGAAGATTCGTCAACTGTATATAAAATGATGTAAAATTCAGCTGAGTTGAAAAATAAAATCTCTAGTTGAGCTTTAAGTGCTATGTGTTATTTCGCCCTAGTATTTCTGCACAGTTATCTTAGCCGAATCTAAGTGATAGCTTGGGGGAGGCGCCGGGTACCGATAACTAAAACCAATAACGGAAGAACTACGCAAAAGTAAGCGACTTCAAGGACTTCCTCCAGAGTTTGAAAGCCTTCCTAATCCAGAAAGAAGTTCAAGAAAGGTGCCTGACAAAGCCGAGCAAAAGCCCAACATTGCCACAGTACCATTCCTGACATATAAGTTACCCAGAAATCCATGCATATTTTCCGGAGATGACCAACAAGATGCTAGTAAATAGCTAAAGGACTTTCAACGTATTGTTTCCTACAACCACTGGGATGAGCAAATGTGCCTAGCATACGTAATCTTCTATCTTGCCGGAACAGCTAGGCAGTGGTTTGATAACAACGAGGACACTTTCACTAGTTGGACTGTATTCAGGAGGCACTAAAAAACACATTCTGCTGGACAGATGACGTACGAAGACAAGCTCAGAGGCAACTGCTTACTCGGGTACAGCAAGTTGGAGAGACATCAGAGTCCTACATCCAAGACATACTCTCTCTGTGCCGAAAAGTCAACTCTTCTATGAAAGAAGAAGAAAAAGTGGATCATCTCATGAAGGGCATTGCAGAAAACCTGTATCAAATCTTGTTGAAGCAAGATTATCAGACAGTAGAAGCCCTTACAATGGTTTTCGTCAGATTGAGAGCCTTCGACGAACGAGGGTCAATCGTCCAAGATTCTAAAGACTACCTAACGTGTGTACTATGTCGACTGAAAGGAACATAGATGACATGAGGCAGTATTGTGAGAGAAGAACTTCAAAAAGTTGTGCCCGATGGAAGAAGCTCTCGAGAAAACGAACCTGAATCTGCATTGGGCATTGCCTCAATTGTCCAAGAAGAGTCATGAAAGCTTTAGCTCCTCTCACAAGACAAAGACGCAAATTCACAACTCGACAATCAGTACCAATTAGGCCTCAGCAAAGACGTAGATACAGAAATAACATCTCTTCCCAACGAAAAACAGACCTATGGACAACTTTCAGTAATGTACCAATCTGCTACCATTGCGGACGTCCAGGACATGTGCTGAAGTACTGTAGATAAAGACACATATATTTGCAGACACAAGAAATTCTAGGATATCCAGATTTCGACGAGACATAGACAAAGAATCCCTAAATAGTTTTGACGACAACTACGCAGACCAGGTCTACCAGTTATAGAAGTGGTTCACCGTATCCTCGCCGTTCCTTCAGTCGCCGACAGTCACACTCACCTGTACGTCGCTCCAGTCGCTCTCCATGCCGATCTGACGAGAAAAACTAATTCGGGCGACCTGTGAAGGAGGTAAGGCCACAACCGTAGAAAATCATTCGACGTATACCCCGACAAAATTGCAAAAGAACATCATCTGTGTTACAGAAAATGGACAACTTGTAAAGGCTGTTGTTGACTCTGGTGCCGATTATTTCGTCATCTCTGAAAAATTACATAGGCAATTAAATGCATCTATGTCCTCTGAGCAATATTGAGAACTGCATGTGGAGTGACCCATAGCTGCCTCAGTAAGTTGTGTGTTAAGAGTAAATTTAAGTGGAACTGCGAAACCATTTGAATTCTTGGTGTTCCCAAGTTGCAGCCACCAAATAATACTTGGACGGGACTTTTCCGCTTCAGAGACGCCATCATAGATTGTGAAACTGAAGAACTTCAACTTGCAGAAATTCTTTTAGACAATACCACATCAAATGAATCAGACTATCCTTTGTTTGCAGCAATAGATTATGCTATCGAAACTACAGTCAGTCCAGCAGATATGTTCGCTAAATCCATTAGTGCCAGAAGGAGATGCAGGTGTGATCGTCGGAAGTGAAATGTGCGATCGTCGGAAATCTCAGGTTTGAAAAAGATTTACTTATACCAGCCTCAATAATTTCTGTCAAGAATGGTTGCTGCAAAGTTTGGATAACGAATTGTTCTCGAGGAACTCAAGAAATACCAAAAGGTATTGAGATGCGTGACGACGATAACGAATGATTCGATCAATTTGCTGACTGACAAGGACGAAAAAGAGGCTAAGGGACACTCATCCAGAAAGCTAGTCACTCGGGAAAAGCTTACGAAAATGAAAAATCTCTTACTGAAAAAGACGAGTTGCTCAATCTGTTGGAAGAATTTAGTGACATTTTTGACTTCAACATAAAAATCAAGAAGTCAGAATGTAATACTGTGAAGCTCAAGATAGACACGGGTGACAATGCTCCAATCATAGAAAGACCTTATCGCTCAGCCGCTGAGAAGCATGTAATTAAAGAAGAAGTACAAAGAATGCTAAAAGAAGATGTGATACAGCCATCAGACAGCCCGTGTTCATCTCAAGTTGTACTTGTAAAGAAAAAAAATGGTGAAGGGCGTTTTTGTGTCGACTACAGAAAATTGAACAAAATCCCAAAGAAAGACATGTATTCGCTACCATGAGTTGAAGATGCTTTGGACTGCCTTGCTGGTGCAAGAATTTTTTCTGTGATGCATTTGAAGTCAGGTTACTGGCAAATAGAGGTTGAAGAGAAGGATAGAAAAAAGACTGCTTTTGTGACTCCGGATGGTCTTTATGAATTTAAAGTCATACCATTTGGTTTGTGCAACCCCCAGTTACTTTCGAACGAATGATGGACACAGTATTCAGAGGCCTTAAATGGAACATCTGTCTATGTTACCTAGTATCATAGCATATGCCCCGAATTTCCAAGAACACCAAGTACGTTTAAGATAAGTTTTAAAACATATTCAAGAGGCTGGACTGACGTTTAACCCTTTGCGGCACAAGACAATTCGGATTATTTAAATTATACTGCCACCGGAATCCATGAACTAAATTAAACTAAAAGAAATTTTAAATTTTAAGGTTAAAAAAACCGGCCTTTTCTGTTATGTTATAAACTTAAATTTTTGATAAAAATTTTCCCGGATGAATTTTTTTTTGCAGCTGGATCATAAATTTTGCGTCCTCGCAGCGAGGACAGCGTGCGTTAAGGGGTTAACTCTAATAAATGTACTTTCGGAAAGAAGAAACTAACGATATTCGGACATTTAGTTGATCTGGTATCTATCCCGATCCATAAAAGATAGCGGTCGTAAACAATTTCTCTGTGCCAGAAAATACTGCAGATGTTCGAAGTTTTCTAGATGTTTGTTCGTATTACCTACGTTTTATTAAAAGCTTCGCGAATATTGCAAAGCCTCTACATGACCTATTGAAGAAAAATGCAAAGTTCGTGTGTAGCACTTTGCAGGAAAATGCTTTCATTACTCTCAAGAATTTACTCACCAGTGGTCTTGTGTTAGGAGCATTTTTTTCCAGACGCAGAAACGAAGATACATTCAGATGCCAGAAGCTATGGAATCGGTGCTGTACTAGTGCAAGTCCAAGATGGTAAGGAAAGACCAATAGTCTACGTATCCAGGTCTCTGACTGCACCTGAGATGAATTATTCTACGACTGAAAAAGAATGTCTTGCTATCATATGGGCGATCATTAAATTTAGACCCTATCTTTTCAGAAAGCCTTTCACCGTAGTAACGGATAACCACTCGTTATGCTGGTTGGCTAATAAGAAACACCCTTCCGGGAGACTTGCTCATTGGGCCTTGCAGTTGCAAGAACACAAATTCAACATTGTCTACAAAAGCGGACGCAAGCATTCTGATGCCGATTCACTTTCAAGGAATCCTCTTCAAGAACTAGTGGACGAGCCTGGGAACAGCGATGAAATTACAAGTGATAGAGGGCGTTCCTTTTTACCGAATGTTATAAAAGAAATCAACGAAATGTGCCAGACATCTCACGTATTGACAACCGCCTATCATCCCCAAACCAATGGATTGACAGAGAGATTTAATAAAACATTGACAGATAAGTTATCTATGTATATCTATGTTGATCAGAAGAACTGAGATACTATTTCGCCTTTTGTGACATTCACATACAACTCAGTGGAACAAGAGACCACGGGATTCAGTCCTTTCTTTCTCGTTCATGGCAGAGAAATACAGACACCTCTTGATGTAATCTTTCCACGTGGAAAGGAGGACTATGATAACTACGTACAACATCTAATCACCAAGGCCGAAGAAGCAAGAATATTAGCAAAACTCCCCATACTTAAAGCCCAAACAACGGACAAGCGACAATATGACGAACGTCATAGACCAGTCAGTTACAACATTGGAGATTAGTGTGGGTCTTCACTCATGTACGAAAAGTCGGATTATCTGAAAAGCTTTTGAAACGTTACTTCGGACTATATCGAGTAGCAAGACAACTATCTGATGTGACATAGAAGTAGAATCCATGGAAGGACACGTAAGACGAAATTCTAAAGACGTAGTCCACATGTTCGGGTTAAAACCCTACTATGATCCGAAGGAGCAGTTAATGGACGAGAGAGAGCAGCAAAGTATCAGGCAACCGGTTACAAAAAGACAGACAAGATTGCAGCGGGACGCTGCTTCTCCCTAAGGGAGGAGAAATCTGATGAAAGCCGTTTCACCTGTAAACACCGTAGCTGTGAGGCAAAGCGCCGGGCTACGAATCCAAAGGTCGTGAGTTTGATCCCACTCAAGGGTAAGTGATTAAAAATGTTTTTTGTTTAATTCTAAATCGTTTATTACTTATTGATTCATTATGGTAATTATTCATTTAAGGTTATGTAATTTCTAGACTTTTCGAATTCTAGAAGATTCTGATCTAGAAGATTCGCCAACTGTATATAAGCTGATGTAAAATTCAGCTGAGTTGAAAAATAAAGTCTTAATTGAGCTTTAAGTACGCTGTGTTATTTTGCTATAGTGTTCCTGCACAAACAGTTATCTAAGCCTAATCTACATGACAATATTATGGTCAGTCAGAATTCAATGTGAGTAAGAGCCAGAGTACAGTCACTTAGAGTAAGAGCTTTTGGTGTGGTTCAAGTGCGGAAGACCATTTATCAAACCTATCAACAAGTCAGTATGTGAGTTGTTATTGCCTTCATAACAGTTAGGGTTGTTTTTACAAAAATAGGCTGGGTCCTCTTATTTAATTGAACAAATCATTAACTCTTGGATGAAAGAGTTCCGCTTTCTTTGCCACCAGTATTTTCCTACAAAAATTTCTAACCTGTAAAATCACAAAAATAGCTGTAAAAATATGTTAAAAATTTTTATATGGAATTATTGGTGGCAGAAAAAGCGGAACTTTTTCATCCCTGTTAACTAAAATGATTATGTTCAATTACTTGGAGGTCATTTTCATCCATTCATGGACTTCATGTATCCAAATAAAAATTTAATTTCCGAAATAACAATTTGGTATGTTACCTGGTCAAAATAGTTCGTGATTTGCTTAAGAAACGTTTTTGAATGATGAACAAATTTCAGATAATGATTTGACCGCTAACAACGCCATACATGAATCCTACATTATATAGGATATGCCGAAAGATTAATTTCTGAGAAAAATTGAATATCGGCAATTCTTCTACAATTATGGACCGTTTTTCCTGTAAGAAGGCTTATTATTCTGTCAGGGTGTCATTTGATTATTTATTAAGTACATATCATATCGAGTTACTGCTCTTTACCGGGCAAAATAAGACTCAATATGATTTTAGAAGGCAGTGTTGTCAGACTATACGAAATTTTTATTCAACTGCCACCAATTAGAGTTATAGCATTTTACATATATCAAATATCACTTCTCCAAGTTATTGGTGACTATTGAATAAAAAAGTTGCAATGTCTGACAATACTGTTTGGAGGTATCTTCAGTCACATGAATTATTAACGTCAAGATTTCAAGCAGTCAATGACAAAAGAATATAAGGAACAAGCACGAAATATCTTAACTCTTTCAGTCGCAGAGTTCCCGCTGATGGAACACCTAATTTTAATTCTCAAGTGCAAAAATCTTCCCGGAAAATTTTTAGCAAAAAATTACATTTATAACATAGCAGAAAAAGTCCTTTTTACGCGAAAATTTAAAATTTCTTTTATTTTAATTATGTTCTTAAATTCCGGTGGCAGTGTAATTTAAATAATCCGAATTACCTTGCGCCGCAAGGGGTTAAAATACTCCGGAATAAATTGAAATGTTGGGATCTATGCAACTTTTACGAGTTTTTGTTGTCGATAATGTTTACTAAAAAAGTGATTTATTTATTAAATTAAATATTATTTGAATTTAATAAGGTTTACTTACAGATGTTTCAAACCGAAAATTTCTCGAAAAGGAACAATGCTAATTTTTTATTTTTTAAATATTTATAATCAGCTATGTGTCTAAAAGCCATTTTTAAAATTAGTTTAGTAATTTTTAAAATAAATTAAGTAGTGAGCGTTAAAGGGTTAAAGTTTGTATAACGTCTAAATCTTTTTACTCTTTATCAAATTTTTATACAAGGACTTATGATGGATGAAAAAGTTCTTTCAGCAGGATTCAAAAATAAGGTAATTTTTTATGGAAAACAAAGTATTCAAAAATCTCTAAATTCGGTTGGAATTAAGAGATTTTTGAAAGGAAAAATAGTTAATTAAATTCAAGACCTGCCTTGCGCTGACAATTTATAATTTGTGAAATAACATTCTTCCAACAAAAAATTATAGATTTTATAGAAAAAAAATTATTGAATGTTCAAGGTCTCATTTTGTTTAAAGCCGAAATCTCACATAATAGAGTTTATTGACTTGTCAAAATGAGATGATGCATTCCCCTATCACTTTCACATGAATTTTAAAATTACCTGCCATATTTCGGAAGTTCAGAATAAAGCTAAATGTGCCATGACCCCACTTTCTTATCTACTTGCTAGGAATAGCGCCTGTCCATCAAGAACAAATTGTTACTATGCAAATCTATGATCCGTTCTATCTTGACCTATGGATCCGTTGTGTACGGTTTAGCTTCCAAGGCAGCACTTGAGAGACTTCAAGTCTTCTAAAACAAGCAATTGCGTAGGTATGTTAAGGCCTTTCGCTATGTTCGTAATGACGTCATTCACAAAGACCTGAAAATTAAATCCATCTATTCTGACATTAAGAAACTTACGTTGAAGTTTCACAGGTCTATCCCAAAATCTCAGAATCCAGTGTTAAATGCCCTCAGGAGATACGATCCTCGTGTGGGCAGGGGACGGAAACGTCCTCTTGTTTTTCTTCTTAGAGAGAATAGGTTTGTACCTATCTCTAAGCGTCGAGGCGTGACCCCTCTGGGGTCACTTAACACAGCATTCTAGCTCCAAATTAGCTTATCCGTAGATAGAATTTCGATTCTTCTACTTCTGGCGCCCCGCAGCTGACGTCTGCAACACTCTGTGCTTTTTCACAGTCGCGTTCAGTCAACCTTCCTACCTGTTACCTTACTCTTAGGGACCTTTCTTCCAATTGTATTTAGTTTATTGCATTTTCTGCATTTAAACCTTAACGTAACCTTTTTCTTTTTTGTAAATTCTTATTATATCTTTATTTAAATTGTAAATATTGTAAATAACTATTTCTAGTATTAATTGTCAGGCAAAAACTTAGGAAAACATGCAGATCCCTATCCAGGAATTCCAAATGTGTCTCTTTCAAGGCAAATCTGTCTTAGACAGGCCGAAGGGGCTATGGGGCAGGACTGTGTGTAATCCACTCAGGTTAATATTAAAGGAAAAGAAAAAAAAGTGTATATATATATATATATATATATATATATATTGACAAAGCGGACTTCCGGAATTCCACCATGTAATTTATAGCTGTCAGATTTCTCCCACCCCCCTCAGTTTACTGCCACTCCTCAGACTAGCTTAATATTCAGAATGTTTTTTTACTTTCTTCTATATGTAATATAGAGAAAGTATTGGATTCGCGAAAATTTTCTACCTCCGTTTTTTAACGGATCTACACGTTTTGGGATGTCCTGAACACGAATTGATAGTTTTTAGAAAATGTCTGTCTGTGCGTCTGTCTGTCTGTCTGTCTGTATCATTTTTTTGTGGACGCTGTATCTCACGAACCAATGAATGAAATTTAACCAAACTTTGTATTTAGTTGCACCCTGACATGAACTGGTGCCCATTAGATTTGGGGATCAATAGCTCAACAGGTGGCGCTGTGATCGCATTTTATGAAAATTTTTAACATGGCAGCATAGGACAAAATTCTGTATAAATGAGCATAATGAGAGTTATTTTAAACTTTTGATTGTAAAATTAATATGAATTATTGATAATAGTAGTAGTTAACTAGGAAAAAAAAATTGTGCATGGGGGGGCATCGGTTCCCCCCCGGGGGGGTTAAATTTTCAAGATGGGTATCATTCGAAAGATCTCGTCAATACCTTTAAAACGAATGGTTGAACCATAAATCTGTGATAATTTAAAACAAAGTTATCGATTTTTTTTACTTTTAACAAAAAAAAAACTTAGAAAAAAAAACGTTTTTTTTTTTTTTTTTTTTTTTTTTAACGAAATTTTACCAAACTTGGTATTTAGTTGGTCCCCGACATAAACTGGTGCTGATTATATTTGGGGATCAATAGCTCAACAGGAGGCGCTGTGATAGCATTTTATCTAAATTTTTAACATGGCAGCATAGGACAAAAATTCGTATAAATGTGCCTAATAAGAGTTATTTTACACTTCTGATTGTAAAATTAATATGAATTATTGATAATAGTAGTACGTAACTAGGAAAAAAATTTTGTGCATGGGGGGCATCGCTTCTTCCCCCCCCCCCCCGTGGGGGGTAAATTTTGAAGATGGGTATCATTCGAAAGATCTCGTCAATACCTTTAAAACGAATGGTTGAACTATAAATCTGTGATAATTTAAAACAAAGTTATCGATTTTTTTTTTACTTTTAACCAAAAAAAAAAAAAAAAACTTAGAAAAAAAAATTCGCATTTTTTTTTTTTTTAAATATTGTTAGTGATTGAATATGTATTAATTTTTTCAAAAAAAAAAAAAAACTTAGAAAAAAAAATATATATATATTTTTTTTTAATATTGTTACTGATTGAATATGTATAGGAAAATATAGAAGAAAGTCTTGTGGTGGCCACAACATACTAGTTTTTTTTTGTCATCATATCATCACGCCGAGCTCCCGTTGAGCTCACCTTAGTTGAAGTATCCCGACATGTTTGATCTTGCAACCCATCTTGAAGCTTCTACATATTCAGGTGGAGGTAAGCGGTGGTCTCGATCACTGCAGGCACTCCCTAAGCTCCCGGGATGATGATGATACCTCCAATTGTGTAATATCATTGTGTAAGTCATTGTATAATGCACACGTTGAACATATTTTTAGTGAGTCATATTAGCATTTCATTTGGTAAGAATAGCGACATTTATGAATGTAGAAGTATAGCCTCCTGTACTAGATGCCTTCCGCGTGGTTCGGAAACTTGGCGGTAGACAGCGCCACCTGGTACAGATTGCGCGACTTTTTTATTCAACAGCCACCAAAAATTTTTAAAAGGGGGATTTGATATACATAAAAGGCGAATAGAATCGAGAAAACGTCAATTATATATAACATATATCACTTATTAAAATTAATAAGAAATAAAAAAAAATGAATAAAAAAAACGCTCAATCTGTAGTAGGTGACGCTGTTTACTGCTTGAACTGTAGCCAAGTTTCCGAGACACGCGGAAGGCATCTAGTGTAGGAGGCTATGGTAAAAGTATTCAACATTTAATAAATGTAAGGCTTACAGTAATATATACGTATATCTCTATATATTACTATATAAACCTTACTTAGTAATATATATATACAGTAATATATATAGAGAGATAGATATAAGTGTACATATATATATAGATAGATAGATAGATTTAATTTGGATCGTTGGAAAATGAGTATATGTATGTGCAGTAATAAAAGTTCATAATTTTTCAAACTTTCAAATGTCTAAAAGCTTCATTTTGTTCATTATATAAACTTTGCTTTCATTTTCTTTTGTAATATTACAAACAAATGTACATCACTCTAGACTAATAGGAAGGAACATTTGTTTTGCATCAGTCGTAAGTCAGTTACTACCTGTCATTTGCTATTTAATTCGAAATGCGAAATTGGAAACAGAATTCAAACGGAGAAACTATTTTTTTTCTCGGATAATACATTGTGTTTTGTGCTATATATATAATTAATCATTTTTATTTTACAAATAAAAAGTATATTATTACATAAAGAAATTTTCATGGGGAATATTAAAGAAAGTTCTTCGTTTGAAAAAGCTTAGCTAGAGAACAATAGAGGGTAATTAGGGATATTTTTTAATAAAAAAAGAAATTAAATTTTTAATTTACTTATCTAAATATGATGTGAAAGTCGCTTTTTCAGTATCTAAAGATTTTTGTGCGCTTTCAAAAATAAACATAACTACTTGTAATTTTCATTTTTTTTTTTTTTTTCGGAAAATCTTTGAAAATAAATTAATGCGTAAAATATTTATGCAGTTTCCTAGAAATTTCTTAAAAGGAAATTCATTCATGCAGAGTATTCATTCCTATAATAGAATGTTTTAAAATTTTTTAGTTAAAACAGAATTTAAAAAAAATTCAGTACATGTTGTAACAAATTACGAATATCAAAAAATGTGATAAATAAATAATGGCAAGGATACTCACCGACATTTGTTCCGAACAATTTCAGGGTTGAGAAATTTTTGCTTTTGCTACCACTAAATATTTACCAAAAATCTTTATCGTATTTTTTAAATACTGGGTCGTGATTAAATAGGATTCAGATTATTGTACGAAAACAGAGGTAGTATAAAGGCATACTTGTCAACATTCTCAATGATATTCCGTAGTGTTGTTAGTCCCGCCCTTTTTTTCACACCAGTCAATTTTAAGAGTAAAAAATTTTATTTATAGAGTAATTTTTCTCAAACATGTAACTACGATAAGGGAATTACGATTAAATAAAAAGGAAAATTCTGCAAAAAAATAATTAAAAAAAAATACTGGTGCGAGAAAAAATGGCGGGACTAACAATACTACGGAATATTAATTAGTATGTTGGCAAGTATGAAAAGGACGAAATCTTCAAATCACTGAAATTGCTGAGTCAGCAGACATTTTAATTTATTCCGGAGCATTTTTAGCCTCGCCTTTATTTGATACCCCTTTTATATTTTTAATACTTTCGCGACCGCATGTTTTGTCTTTTTGACTAAAAAGGTCCGCCTGTAAGCGTTATTCTCCCAAAATATAATATTTCAGAAAAAATTTTTTTGCATTCACATTTATAATATAAATGGATATACATTGTTTGTATTTATACTCTTTCTAATCAAATAATTTGTCAACATAGTATATTGATTGCATGAATATGAATATTAGGTATATTCTTAAAAAATAAATGACATGCAAATTTCTAAAGAAACGCCCAATGGTGGAGTTACAGATTTTCAAATGACGTGAATCTATGTCAGCGCTCATGAAAGTGTTAAGAATATTTGTTTATTATTTTATCGTAGTTGCATATTTGAGAAAATTATTCTATAAATAAAATGGTGCGAAATAAAGAGAGTGTTAAAAATACTCCAGAATAAATTAAAAGTTGGCAATAATGAAAGTGCCCTGACGAAAGGGTGGGGAATACAACCCCTGTAAGGGAGACTTTCTCTTGTTCATTTGTCATTCAAATACCTTTTGAACAGAAAAAATATCCTATACAATCATAGGTGCCAATTCTTTCACAGTAGTATTATAAAATAGCTATATTCGTCTCATTTAATTGCAAAACTTTGATATTTAAATAAAGAAGAATTTTTGTTAAAAAATACTGATGTTAAAAAAAATTGGAAGAATTGGCACCTATCTATTTGTCACGAATATATATCTGATGACACATTATCTATGCTGATAAGGGATTCCACACAATAATAAGTCCAGTTATTCCGCACAGTCGACGGTTTATTGAGACTCCTGCAGACATTATATTTTATTCAAATCCTTCTGTCTAAGCACGCTGAACAATGCGACATCGACCGAGTACAAATGAAGCCGGCGAAGCGCTAATTTAACCACTTCACCGGCCATCCCGAGATAACTCGGGGTAAACGTAGCCTTTTCCTGTATTTTTACTTAAATACCGCTTGTTTTGGCGCGTTTTCTCCTCTTACACTATCTCATTGGCTATTAACTTAATGATTGACATCTTTCCGTGCTTGCCAACCATCTCATTATTAACCGTACAATTGTTAACGCCCCATGAAAAAACGCCCCTTTTCTCACGCCACTTTGTTTTTAGAGTAACACTCTCCAAATGTTGTTACGATTATATAAGAATGAAATTACTCTAAAATCAGACTGGTGTGAATAAAAAGGCGGATACTAAAAATTGTACGGTTCACTTCATAATGAGATGGTTGGCAAGTGTGTCTTTCCTGAGTCCCGGGGATCCGGTCATAATTAATCTACATTGTTTTACCACCAAAAATGCGAGAGTACGTAATATTAATCAGTTTTTGTTTTCAAAATCGTATAATTTTCTGATCCCTGACGTTACAGCATCTAGAAATTCTAGAATAAACAGTGTGGAAAGCGGCGAATAAAATTGTACTAAAAAAATTAAGCCTGTCACCAGATGTCATTGTAATCGAAGCTAGTGTCACGACAAGAAAACCGAGACTCCCTATTGGTTAATTATATGCTTAGATCACGTGATTAAACTGACGAAACTGCGAAAAGCCAATCAGGTCTTCGATTTGAGCAGTACAGAGATGGAACACGGGCGCAGAATTCATACCGGAATCCGTTTAAGAAATTTCTCTACCTATAATATTGTTGATTTAAGAAGTAGAAAATTTTCTTACATTGATAGTGGTATGAATTCTGCGCCCGTGTTCCATCCCTGGCAGTAGCTTCGATCACAGCGACATCTGGGTAAGCTTAATTTTTATAGCATCATTTTAACATTACGGTTATAGGCGATTGCCACACTGTTTATTCTAGAGGCTGTACTGACGTGCTTTGTTGCAAAATTAACTTTTCAGGGGAATCTTTAGAATAAAATTCAAGTTAAGAATTTTTAATGGAATTTTCTTCAGACTATCACTCAATATTAATTTAAAATAAGAAAATAATAATTTAAACTCTTAATTCTTTCTAACCTTTCATGTATTAATTAATTAATTAATTTTTAATTATAATTAATATGCTTAAAAATTAATTTATATTTATATATTTCTTTTATGCAAACTCTCCAATCACAGAAGTTCTTAGAAAAAGATCATTTAAAAAATATATTTTTATTTCAAGAAAAAAAAAAATCGCATAATGTGTTTATCTCATTCTGTTCTAGAGCTGAAATTCGTATCATCTTCTGCAGTAAGTTCTTTTACATTTCCAGCTTTTGATAAATCAAGAAAAAAAAATCGTCTGCTCATTTTTTTCCTCTCAAAAATAGTTCTTCATGAAGTTTTATGAGGACATTTATCAGTCTTTGAAATTCAAGGATCGAGATGATCATCCAATACTTAGAATGACATGGGCCAATGAAGTTATGATTCAATTCATCAGAACGTACTTCGTTCCTTTCACTTCCTTATTGCGCAGGAATAAATGAAAATATTTTTCATTTTTCCAGAAACACCGTTTATACTTTGCATATTGAACATTTGGTATTTTGAATATATACATATTAATATAAAAACAGAGCTAAATGTTTTGTACGACGGAAAATTTATCAATATGGTTTAATACTTTTATCAGTTATTTTGCAATATTCAGATGTATAACAACCGAAATGTTTAAGAAAAAATTTAAATTTATTTAGTGGATTTTATTATTATTATTTAATTTTAATCTTTATGAAAATATTTTCGAAATGAAATTCAAAAATAAAGACTTTTTTTTTTTTTAACCCTTTAAGGTTCACTACTTAATTTATTTTAAAAATTACTAAACAAATTTTAAAAATGCTTTTAGCCACATAGCTGATCATAAATATTTAAAAAATAAAAAATTAGCATTGTTCCTTTTCGAGAAATTTTCGGTTTGAAACATCTGTAAGTAAACCTTATTAAATTCAAATAATATTTAATTTAATAAATAAATCACTTTATAAGTAAACATTATCGACAACAACAACTCGTAAAAGTTACATAGATCCCAACATTTCAATCTATTACGGAGTATTTTAACCCTTTGCGGGGCAAGATAATTCTGATCATACACTGCCACCGGAATTTACAAACATAATTATAATAGAAGAAATTTTAAATTTTCATGTTGAAAAAAGGGCGTTTTCTGCTTTGTTATAAATGTAAATTTTTGCTAAAAAATTTCCGGGATGAGTTTTTGCACTTGAGAATTAAAATTAGGTGTTCCATGTAGTGGAACACTGAGCGGCAAAGGGTTAAAGCATACTAGATATTTAGTAGAATCAGTTCAGAATCATTGTTATAAATAATTGATATTTTGAAAATCATAAGTATGTTGCACATTCTCTTAATTTTTTCGAAAATATCCTTTAGAAAGAAAAAAAACAGAAATAGCTGCAGTGTTTAGTCTATCATATAAAACTTAAGATATATTACATTTTTATGAACTGTATGTTTTGGAAGTAGAAGAACGCAAAGCAGTAAAAAAAAGAGGTAACACTGCAGCTCCTCAGGATTGCCAGACTGTTTTATTAATGTTATGCTTTTCTAAATATATATTTTTTTTTCTTTTTAACAATAATTTCTCAGCTTGTCTTTTTAATTTTTTATAATCTTTTTTAGCTCAAATTTGTTTTTAGTTTGATAATATCGCCATACTAAAAAAAAGCGCATAATCACAAAGTCCACAGTAAAAAGTATTTGAGTATAAAAAGAAGTAAACATTGCATAAAAACATGTATAGATAGAGATGAACAAACTTTTTCATCTCTTTAATAATAAAACCCTTGGTTTCACGAGGATCACGAGCAAAATTGATGTTATAGGTGTTAGAAAAACACATTGAAATACAGAAAATAAAATTTTATCCATGTTTTGAAACAATTAAATAATTTGAAAAATATGGTGTGAAACAACCACACGACTTTCATTACCCACTATTACACCTATTATATGCACTTTTTGGAGATAATATTATCAAAAGACATATACGTAATATCAAAGAAGGAAATAGTTCTACTCTGGTCGACTTCATTTATGCCAACCCAAATGCTAACCCTGTATGGGATAAAGCCAAAATTATTACAGCACCACCTACTATCCAAGAACTTTACATTTACGAAGCTATTAATATAATTAAATGCAAAAATACAATAAATTATAAAGATGCTGCAATTTTGCCAATAATTTGACACAATATTATAAAATAGCTAATAGTTCATTTCTGCTAGTTCATTATGGTTTTTCTCCTACAATAGCCTCATGTGATTTTTCAGTCGTTCCAGCTTCTCTTATTTTTCTTGGCTCATTGATCCACCTTCACCGGACTTCAAATTGACTTTGCTGCTATTCACGTTATTAAAAACTTAACTGTTGACTGTAAAAATATTTAAAAACTGCTCATTGGAAAAGAGTAATAAAAATCCCTGATGATGGTTTACTATTTAAAAGCGAAAAGATTCGGATAAAGTTTTTAACATCTTTTAAATAAAATTTAATTTTACGTGTTTTTAATATAATTAATAAGTGCCACGTGTTCAATTTAACATTTTTTTTAGGGATTATTTATAAAAGATGTAGAATTGACCTAATGAAATAGATACCTAAAAATTTTCCGGTAAGAGAAAGTTAATACACGTGTAATAACGTAAAACAGAGTTTAAACAGTGATATATATATATATATACACCCCTTCTCATATTTATAATGACACTTTATATTTTGAAATAACTAATGTAAAAATAATTGTGAACAAGATTGTACTAAGTGCACTTAATATATCTAGTATTCTAAAAACCAAAACGGCTATAATTTTTTTAATATGAAACAAAATTAATAAAAAATAATGCAAAATATTTTTTCTCCACGTTTTTAGATGTTCATAATTATAGGGACAATCCAGATTTTTTCGTTTTATTTAACTTACTAGCGGATAAATTACAGTTGACATGCGAATTTGTTAACTTCTGGGCTAGATTAATTCATATATAAGCCTTCAATTTTTCTTGGACGGACATTACTGATAATTCCTCGAAAAAAAGAACGTTCAAGTAGTGAAGTATGATAAATGTGTTTTTTAAGTGGAAGGATAATTTCAATCCGCCGAATTTCTAATAAAATTCGAAGATCTAAAATTGCTGAAGGAAATGTGATCAAACGTTGAACTGCTGGTTCGATAGGAGAGAGATCTGAAGAAAAATCATAGTTGTTTTACAGAGATCGAAGACTCATAATTTATCTCACTATTCTACTCATAATGACTGCTGCTGAATTTGCTCGTAATTTTTAACAAAAGATTGAGGTCCACACTTATGCATGCTTAAAGTAGTTAATAATATGTTAAAATGAATAAAGAACTTGTAATAATCAATAAGCATTTAATGGAGGAAAGAACGTCTGTGTTAAAGTTGAATAAAGACAATATTAAATGGTAAAATGTTGCATTTTCGGAAGAAAAATATTTTATTCTTGATTAATAAAATGGTTTTAACAGTTACTGGCATGATCTGAAGATAGCGAAAGACAGAGCAGATTTTTTAAAGGCAGATATGAATCGCGCATTTTAAAGGTAGATCTATGGTGGCCTGGGGAGCTGTTTCTGCTGAAGACAGAATAAATTTAGTAATTTTTTCTATTATTATGAACATCAAGAGAATATCCGCAAATTTTAAACTTGGAATTCTCAGATTTTTGTTAGATTTTGGGGGGTAGTAATATTTTTTTCAAGAAGACTTAGATTTTTGCTCTACTTCTAGAGCAATAGGAAATAGTTTGAAGAAAGAAACTTCTGTATTGTTGCCTTTCCCATGTCCTAAAAGTTGAAAAAAACATTAACTTATCATATTAGAAAAGTGCATGCAAGTGGAAAGCAATTTTAAATAGTTTAAATGTATTCAGAATATCATCTATGCTGTATGAAATGGTGTTGAAACTGAATATTAAATAATATATATATATATATATACCAAAGAGAATGTCTGACTGTTTACCTTAAAAAGAGACCCCAAAAAATATTAATTTAAAGAATAATTTAAAAAAAAATAAATACTAGGATTCGAGCTGTCCTTATAATTGTGAACACCTGAAAAATCCTTTTTTGACCGTATTTAAAGTTTTTTTAAGATAGAAAAACGATAAAACTTTTTTAAATATGGTCTATTAATGAAATTCAAATTAATAAAAAATATATTTGTTTAAATAATAGTGTTCAGCATTTAGTTAATATAGAAAAACGGGTGTCCTTATAATTATGAGAAGGAGTGTATATATATATATATTTTTTTTTTTAAGAAAAAGAAATGAAAAGAAAATTGTAGAGTTATTTATTTACTTGAACACCAATTTCTGAAATCTAAAACTAATCTATCTGATCAGGATGACTATTAATTCTCTTGCGATAACCAAGTGAAGCATAAGAAAGGATAGCTAGAATGGGTTTCTGTAACAATTTTCAAGAAAATCGTTAGAGTCGTTTTTGAGATACCGACTTTTACCAAAGCTTGGCATAATTAATTATTGACCAGAAAACAACACGTGCATGCAAAAGGATATTTAAAAGAGGGTTAATATGGCAAATTTGAAAATATTTCATACAGCCATTTTGAAATGAACGTACATGCAGGACCTGAAATTCAGCTATTTATACAGGACGCCTATCTATTTTCCTGAACTAACTAACTATATCATTCGAAAGGATATCTAATAGAGTGTTTATACAGCAATTTTGAAGAAAATCGTTAGAGCCGTTTTTGAGATATGGACTTACACGAGATATGGACTTACACTTTCCGGTTTCGGATGTCCCTTTTCTAGTTTTCCAATTTTCACAAAAATTTGGAAAATTCATCTGTACAGCAGACCTGTTTCAATTCGAAAGTTTTGTAGTTCTATCTTAAGTTGTTTCTGAGATATAATAACCAGAAGATTCCCCACATACATACGCACACTCATACATACACGCTGACAAATTGCCAAAAACCACATTTTTGGACTCAGGAGACCTTAAAACTTGTAAATCAGATGAAATCTCGATATCGAATTTTTGGACCGAATACAATACTTCCATTACCTGTGGTAGTCGGGTAATGGAAATAAAAATGTTTAATTCTACATAAAATATGATGTTACAACTGCTACAACATACCGAGAAAAGCAAAGTAAAATTTTATCCGTGATTTTCAGTCAGTAAAAAAGAAAAATGAAAAGATAATTTACATGTAAAAAAAAAAAAAATAATAATAATAATATAAACAAGATTAATATATTGAAAAAAAATCGTTTGTGCTGTATGGCTAAGCATATTTGAACTTTTCATTGTGATGCATGTAAAATAATAAAAGTGATGCAATTAGAAGCACTCGAGCATTTGAAATAGAAACTCGAAGAATTAAGTACGTGATAGCATTTTCAGTACAATACTTTTCATATAAATAGCTACAATAAAAAATTGTTACATACATTTTTCTCGGAGAGACTTTTTTAAAATGTCGTTAAGGTTCTCCGAAAATGTCACAACATTAGAACAACAATTCCTTTTTAGAAAGGCCAAATCTTTTTATTATTATTATTACTATTTTAAATTGGCAAAAAAAATTTACATAGATAATGTGTAGATTCAAGTATTAGTTATTAAATTTGTAAAAGAAATAAACATTTAAATTACGTATTGCACGTATGATACTTTTTCAAAAGAAAATAAGAAATTCTGAAAGAAATAACATTATAATCTCAGCAATTCAAGAAGGGTCTACGTGAATATTTTACTATTACTGTGTGAAGCTGTTTTTATGTTTTTGTTAATCACCATAATGTGTTGGAACTTATAAATGTTTACTACGGTAAAGGTTTTGTTGTAATTTTTTCATAATTTGGAAAAACCTTTGAAAATAAATTTCTAATATGTAATTTTTATTATACCAGGTCAAAGCTTTATTTACTTTATATATATATATACGAACATCATTCTCCTTCAAAAAACATGCATTATTTTCAGTATGAAATCATGGCACATCTTTTTATTATTATTATTATTATTATTATTATTATTATTATTATTATTATTTACAGAATCTGATAAGACAGGCAAAACATAATTATTTTAATCTTAGTTTATCTGCTCTTGTTTTTATTCATTTTTATGAAACTAACTTTTATAAGAAATATTTTCATGTACTAATCCTGTTTTTTTTTTTTTTTTTTTTTTTTTTTTTTTAATCAATCGACCGATTTTGTAACAGAATAAACGTTATTCATATTCATGAATTTAAGTAAAAAAAATTTAGGGTATTTTTTTTTTTTTTTTTAATATTAATGAACAGAATTTTCATTGTTGTTCTAAACTTTCTGGTTTCTACGAATTAAATTTTTAAAAAAGAAACTTACATAGACTTAAGGCATAGACAAACTTACCAGCTTACCAGATTTTTTAATAGCAATAGATTTTTACAGAAAATTCCACCTTATAGTTTAGCGAAAGTTCTATAATTAAATATGTCGGGGATAAATTTTAATAAATAGTGGTATGAACCCACCAGAGTGTTTACAGCTCTGCATAGATATTTTAATTGATTCCTTGAATTTATAATAAGGCATACAATATTGATCCAGATTTTTCATCATCTCTCATCTAAGAAAGAAACAAACTTCTTCCTAAATCAATGATACAGAAAGAATAGACTTTTCATAAAAACTAGCAAAAAGCTCTAGCCAAAATTTCACAACAGCAAGTAAGACGTACATTTAAATTAAAACTTTTTATGAAAGATTTTTTTTTTCTTTTTTTAACACCTAAGTTGATATTTTTTTTAATTTATTCCCCACCATTGTTAGCCCCGCCCTCTTTTTTCTTTTCTTTTTCAGCAGTAATTTTACAGAATGATTTCCTTCTTATTTAATCGTTGCCACATATAGGACATAGGAGAGAAATATTCTACGCAAATTATGGTGTGAAAAGAAGTCAGGGCTAAAGATGCTATGGAATAAATCATATTTGCCAACATTCTAATTAATATTCCGTAGTATTGTTAGCTCCGCCCTTTTCTCACACCAATAAGTTTTTAGAGTAATATACTCCAAATGCAATTTTGATTAAATAAGTAGAAAAATACTCTAAAAAGATACTGGTGTGAGAAACAAGGCGGGGCTAGCAATATTAAGGAATATTAATTAGTATGTTGGCAATTATGGAATAAATTATAAAAGTTGCTAACTCTGTAATATTCATGTCTAAAATCTTCTTACTGTCGAAAATTGTATCTGTCTTTTTAATAAATTCACAATATAAAAATAAAGTTTCATGTTGAGAAGCTTTTCTTAATCTTTCAAACTTATAATCAGGGAAGAGATATTAACACAGAAACTCTGACCACTAGTCAAGAAAAAAAAAAAAAAAAAATCTTGCGATCACAGAAGAAAGAAATATCGATGTAAAAAAAAAAAAAAATCTTAAATTATAGTAATAATTCTTTTCTAAGATTTAATATTGTTTTTTACATAGAATTTTGGAAGTTGTAACATCGTTTTTATATAATGAATCATATATATTTTTCTTAAATTATAATTCATGTTCAGAGTTTTAAAATGGTAGATCGAATGCTTAACAAACATTGTTATCGGTAATAGATCATGTAAATTACATAAATTTAGGTTTCACAAATAACCATCCAGGAGTTTAACCGTAAATATGTAAGAAAACTGCTCGCGTCTCAAAACAATAGCCTATAAAAATACACTTTGAGAAATTCGACATGTACTAAAATGCATTTATGTTAGCTATCAAGCAGTCAATGGTAAAAGATTATAAAAAAACAACTCGGATGTAATTTAAGACCTAGACCTATTTTATAAACATTAATTTTATCATACAAGCATTTATGTTAGCTATAAAAACCTTTTTTCAAATGCACAAAGGAAACATTAATGCTGTTATGAAAAAAAAAAAAAAAAAAAAAAAAAAAAAAAGTGTCTATTTTTTAATTAGCAATCTTAAATAATAGAGTTCATCGAACTGTTAATACAAGAAGATATGCAACAAGATTATTTATTTTGCATATATACATACATGTGCAACATTCTAGATGCGAAATTTTAACATTTCATCTTATAATAAAAGAAATATTTAAGTATATAGAATATCCCAAAAGTTAATTAATGCAAAGTTTATGCAGCCAACAACAAAGGAATAAGTGAAAGTGATAAATGTGATAATAAAAAATTGTTGTGTCTAAATTTTTAAATTAAAAAATAAACTAATGCGCATTTACTCTTGTTTATAAGGTTTACTCTTGCGCCTTTACTCTTGTTCATGAAGTTTTTAGCATTTACAATTTTCCAAATATATGAATCTCCTTTTAGACCTATATGAACAAAAATTGTTTTATATAAGTTAGTTTCTGCCTGCCATTTGTAATTTATTTGGAAATGTGAAATTAAAAACATGATTCAAAAAGAGGCATTATTCTTATATTTTTTAAGAAAATATAGTAATTTGTACTGTAATGATTATTCATTACCCTGTTAAAAGAAATTTAAATGTGTATATTTTTTTTAATTGTGGATACCATGGCATTGGTAAACTTAAACGAGTTTATAGGCGTGGTAACTTGCATTGAAAATCGGTTAATAATGCAAATGAAATCAATCATTCAAAGTTGACTTAAAAATATAAATTTTGTTTTCCAATTGTTATAATTGTCATTTTTGCTTTTACACATGCACAGTCTCATAAAAATACCCCATCTTACAAAGAAACATTCAAAAGGTGTCATCTTCAAAAAGTATTGAAAAAAATATATGTGATTCTACTCTTCATAAAACACCAGAAAATGAAAAAATTATCGGCTGAAATGAATTACAGCGACCACAAAAAATGATGAAAATTAAGCATATTTGGCGATTAAGCGCTGTTAGGCGATACGTTTGCTAGCACCGAGATTGACTTGTACGAACAGAACCGTGTTTTGCTTTTCCGCCAAGTACTGGAAATTAATCGCCTAGCAGTGTGAAATCGCCAAATATGCTTAATTTTGATAATTTTTTGTGGTCGCTGTAATTAATTTCAGACGATAATTTTTTCACTTTCTGATGTTTTATGAAGAGTACATATATTCATTACATATTCTCACATATATTTTTTTCAATACTTTTTGAAGATGACACCTTTTGAAATGTTTCCTTGTTAGACTGGGGTACTAAAGTTATAAATGTGAGGGTTTTTTTTTTTTTTTTTTTTTTTTTCGCATTCATTTGATGTTCATAAAGATATGTTATACATATTGAAATATTTATGATATTTGTCTTATATTTTACATACGTTTAACTGTGATAGGTATATGAAACTGTAACTTTTTTCAGTAATAGGTTTATAACTGCTTTTTTCCAATTCCACTGTCACCATAAAAAAAACTCACAGTAAAATTCAGTGTCGCTTTCTGTTGAGTATTTTTAATACAACTTTTTCATTGTAATAATATGCTCCGAGAAATCCATTCTATAAACAGGATTGTTGGTCGAACGGATTGCCACCAAATTTGGTATATGCTTAAGGAAATAAAACAATAAGAAGTGCCCATCACGTGGCAATTTTCCTGAAATGCGGACATTTTAACAAACGGAATGACTCATTCAGAATGAAAAAAATAATCAATAAATGCTCCAATTGCTTATGATTTTTGCTTGAGTCCTTTCTTTGCTATAATTTGTCGTTTTTGTAAGCAAATCACCAATTAAACATGAGTTAAGTATTTTTTTTAACTAACTGAAACGCATCTCCTAAAAACCCATTTTGGCAGCTATCTATTCGTTCATTTTAGCTGCAGAAAGCTATTTATAGAGGAAGTTTATTATAATCAACCTGTACTCTAAAAGCTAAAGTAAAAATTTAAGACAAAAAAGGTTATTTTCTTGTGCAGTGCATATTTTTAAATGGTAGAATTCTTTAGAAAATGAAAATTATATTTTCAGTAAATTTCAGCATAAGGCATTCTTTAAATAACACGAGATACGATTTTTCGTTAAAATTTTATAATTTTATGTTTTATTGTCTGTTCTATAATACGACCACCAAACTATCGAGTATCAACACTCGGAAGAAAAATCCGTGGTCATTCTAAAGAGGTAGTTGAGATTCAGTGAATTTTTACTTACTCGCACTAGTTTCTCATCGCACTAGTGCTATACTATGGACAATTGACAAGGGCTGTGATTCACCCTTAAAGATGGTCTGGAAACATATCATCACATTTTTGATTTCCCACATAGAGGATGACTTCCCCGCTTCGGTGATTACTAGAGGTGTATTCCCATCCCTATTGTAATAATTTGGATGGAAACATGAAGGACATTGTGGCCACGACGGATTTTATATGTACCACTCCTAAACTAGATGCCTGTCGCGTGGCTCGGAAACTTTGCAACAGTTGAAATGGTAGACAGCGCCACCATCTTTCAGATAGCGCGACTTTTTTATTCAACAGCCACCAAACATTTTTAAAAGTTGGATATGATATACATAAAAGGCGAATAGAATCGAAGAAACGTCGATTATATGTATTATATATCACTTCTTAAAATTATTGGTGACATCTGAATAAAAAAGTCACGCAATCTGTACCAGGTGGTGCTATCTACCGCTTCAACTGTTTCCAAGTTTCCGAGTTACGCGACAGGCATCTAGTTTAGGAGGCTATGCCATTAGCATACACGATGGTCATCGACCAGCTCATGTTTCGAACCCACAATCTTCCAATTACGAGTTCGCCATTCTATTATCCATGCTGCCGAGCCCCATTTTCAAGAAAAAAAAATTACTTCTGCAATAAAAGTCTTGTCTGAAATTTTTGTTCACTTTTATGAAAGAGAGTGGATAGGCGAGAATGATATGAAATCATGGATGGAAAAAGTGTGGAAACACAATATTGTGATGTGAAATATGCTTTTAGTCACATAGTGAAGAACAACAAAAATAGATTACCAAAAAAAAATATTAAAATTGCTATTATACCGAGTTTTTTTTACTTTGGTGCTATATTTTTTAGATTAAAAAAAACATACAAAGATCACCTGCGTGAATAATAGAATAACTAGATGAGTGCCATTACGTTGGTGAGTAACTTTTGTATATTTGTAAGTCATTTGCATTTATTTATAAAGGTTTTTAATTAAAATCTCATCTATTTAATTTCATATCTGTCCTAAAATACGACTTTGGATTTTGGGAGCATTTCTATGGTTCAAATATCATGTTTTTGAGGAAAAAAAATCGGCAATAAATAAATAAATAAATAAATAAAAACATGCATTTGTATTAATATATTAATTCTTATTTTCTAAATTTCTTAGTAAATAAAGGTGAGATGCGAGAACCTAGAAAGAATACGAGAAGCTGACAAAACTAAAAACTGTTCAAAAGTGACTGAACCTAATATTAAAATATTATAAAATAATTCAGTGAAATAGTTTCTTTTGTTTCGAGAAATAGTGTAATAAGAGAAAATTAAACATATTAATCTGAAGAAAATATTTAAATTTAATAACAAAACAATTTAAAATCTTCACCTGCGTTTTGAATTCTAAATTATTGCTCTTAAAAGTTTCCCGATTTTAATTATCTAAATACACAATCAGTAATGTATTTATAATTGTCAGATAGTCTAGAAAAAAAATTACAAATTTCTAGAAAAGGAAATATTTAAATTTAATAACAAAACAATTTAAAATCTTCACCTGTGTTTTGAATTCTAAATTATTGCTCTTACAAGTTTCCCTATTTTAATTACCTAAATACGCAATCAATAATGTATTTATAATTGTCAGATAGTCCAGAAAAAGAATCTACACAAATTCATACATTATTTTCTCATTTACATTACCATTATTATAAGTACACTACTATTATTATTCGTAATATTTCTTCCATTATCACAATTCTTTCTGGAGAGAAATAACACATCAGAATAACACATCAAATTAAGCATTATATATCGGTAAATGAATTTGGGACGACTCGGTGGATATTAATCAATCAAATTTTGCCTTAGTGATTGAATGGGTGAATCCATTAATGGACTAGAGTCTCATCCAAGCACTAATGGATGAAAATATTGTGTATATAACAATCTTTGCGTAATATTCTAAGTTATAAAAGTTTTGTTGCAATTGTATATATTTTACATAATAGGAATGAATATAGAGCGTATATTTAGATTTCTCAACTGATATATGCTGTATATTTTGGTTTGGTTCCATTTTCTTTCTTTGTTATATATATTTTTTTTTTTTTTTTTTTTTTTTTTTTTTAATAATCACTGAAATATTTATGGTGTATTTTTTTGATAAATATATAATATACGAATAAAATACTTTTTTCATTCATTACCTTTTGCAGATAGTTACAGCAAATCGATATCGCAGAAGTTTACTCGATTTCTCCCACTAACCAGCTTGTACAATGAATTATGAAAACGATGAATTCTGGCGATCATTTTTCTTTAAGAATTTGAATATGATACTTAGGGCAATTGAGGCATTATATGCTCTGCACCCATAAACTTTTAACCTTCTAACTGCTGAATGAAGTTAAAGAAAAAAAAAACGCTTTAATAATTGCATATTTTTTATCACATATTTAAAATTTACACATATTTAAATGTTAAGATTTGTAGAACGTTTTAATAACAAATACTGTTTAAAAATAGATTGGGATATTAAAAATAAATTATTATACAAATCAATTTTAAATTCAATCATATAGTTTTTTTATATTTAATTTACTCGTAGAAATCGTGCAATAATAAGACAGAGAGTTTAAGCAGAATAACTAACAGACTTTAATTCATGGTTCTGAATTTAAATTCTATTTAGAAGCTTAAAAAATAAGTTGATAACCGTAATTCCGCCAAAATCTTCACAAAAATTAGGCATAGCATATTTCATGCACCAAAAACTGTTAATTCGAGATTTATTATTAAAAACGCAAACTGGAACAAAAAATAAATAATTAAAGAAAGAAAGAACGACCATGCAATTTGCATACGTCATAAATACTTTCCTTTATACTTACCCTTTACATAGATTAACCTTCAATATATTTAGCCGCAAGAGTGACAGCTCGAAGTGTATTTCAATTAGAAAGAAAAAAACAGTTAAAAATTATCTTCATATATTATTCTATATTAAAAAAAAAAAAAAAAAAAAAAGTAGAATAGGTTACTTTGGTGTAGCCCGTTATACTGTCTAAAAGTAATACTGTCTAAAAGAAAAGAAATCCCGCATGTTCTTGGAGAATTTGAGACAATACGTTAGCTAATACTTACCAGTAATATTTTTGGAATATATCAGTAACCATAAGATATATCATTAAAAATACTGCTAAATTCCTGATATCAGGAACGTTTCACAAAGGAAAACTTGTTACATACAGTAACCTGCACCAAATTTATGGACATTACTAGCAGGCTACGCCCGCTTCGCTGGTCACTATATTTAAATGAATCATTATAATTAATGAATTCTCAAAATTGCATTAATTTTTATCATGTAATAAAAAAAAAAAAAAAAAAAAAAAAAAATTCTGATCGGGAAAAATGTCGCACCGGGTCCCCACTGCCTTCGGCAGCGAGGACCCGTGTGCGGCGCACGTGCGAATGCATATATAGGAGCGCCCTAATAATTTTACAAATTCGAAAATATCCGCAATCGATTTGTAAGTATCTAAAACCTCTATGCACCAGTTTTGAACGATCTATCTCTATTTTTATTTTTTTTACCCTTCCGCTCCCTCCCCCCTTCCCGCCCCTCCCAATAATTTTAAAAATTCAAAAATATCCGCAATCGATTTGTAGGTATCGAAAACCTCGATGTACCAAATTTGAATGATCTAACTCTATTTTTTTTTTTTGCCCCTCTGTCCTCCCCCCCCTCCCCGGCCCTTCTAATAACTTTACACTTTCAAAAATATCCCCATTCGATTTACAGGCCTCTAAAACCTATCTGTACCAATTTTGAATGACCTAACTGTATTTCTATTTGTTTTTGCCCCATAGCCCCCCCCTACCCGCCCCTCCCAATAATTTTAAAAATTCAAAAATATCCGCAATCGATTTGTAGGTATCGAAAACCTCTATATACCAATTTTGAACGATCTGACACTATTTTTATTTTTTTGCCCCCCCCTCCAATCCCCCCTTCTTGCCCCTCCTAATAACTTTAAACAATCGAAAATATCCCATTCGACTTGCAGGCCTTTAAAACCTATCTGTACCAGTTTTGAACAGCCTAACTGTATTTCTATTTGTTTTTGCTCCAAACCCCCCCCCCCCCTTGCTGCCCCACCTGGGGGCTGAATTTCTAAAATTCCAGAAATTGGTTTTTAGATAGTTGCATTAGCTATATTTTAGAGCAAAAATTTCACGTATATCTATTTTTTTTGTTTGAGATATATAGGATTATGCGAAATCACGTTTTACGCATGTGAAATCACGTTTTGTCTCCCCGTCCCCCTTGGGGACCGAATTTCAAAAATTCCAGAACCCGATTTTTAGGCATTTCTATTAGCTATATTTTAAAGCAAAAATTTTACTGATATCTGTTTTTTTTTTGTTTGAGAAATGAAGGATTTTGTGAAATTACGTTTTGCCAACCTCCCCCCCCCCCCCTTGTGGGGCGAATTTTGTAAAATCGCTTGCGGCGTTGTCTTTCTCGGGTCGTAAACATTAACCGTGCCAAATTTGGTCCCGCTCGGTGAAACGGCCTAGGTTTCTATAGCGGACAGACAGACAGACTCTGCTCTTTTATATATATAGATTATCGTTTTAGCTATAATTTAAAGCTAGGAGAGATGGCGCGGTAGAAAAGTTTGCATACATAGGGGATCGGATGAAAGGAATATAGAATGCAAGCCCTGCGACTTCAGGTAGTTGTGCAAAAGCTATAGTGGAAAGTCTTGAAAGTGCATGTTAATTGTTTCGAGCATCTAAGATAAAGCGTAGTTATTTAGTAAAATTTTCAAAAATAAATACTTGAATTTTTATAACTTTTCCTAAAAATTTCTATAGAATGGCAGTAGTACAAAGATTTTTAAATTAAACGATTTTTTATAAGCTAATAACCTAGAGCAACAAAGGTTCTTTCTAAAAGCGGATAATTATTGAATGAAAGACTGCGCAATCTCTCCTACCGAAGTGGGAGATTTTGCGCATTTGCTATTTAAAAAAGATTGCGCATTATTTCCATTAAATTTTATACTAGGAGAGATTACACAGTTCTTTGATAGTGATAAGACTATAAAGTTGAATACATTGAATGTCTGAAACTGTAAAAGAAGACAACTTCGACGAGTGACTGGACTTGTTTAGATGTGTTACTTGTAGTAGGTACTTCCACGAAATCTTACAACAATAATTGCAGTGACTGTGGACAACGACGGAATGGGTCAGCAAACAAGAAAACATTTAAACTGAAAAAGAAATGTACTAATTTTAAGTTAAACCTGTTATCTAGTAACTTCATGTTACTTTAATATCTTATTTGAGCTTGCTGTGTTCTGAATTTTTTAATACTTTTTCTTTAATTATTTTTTTTTTAATCCATTTAAATTACTTTTATTTTTTCGATTTTTTAATTATTAGGTTGAAATATCCGCATCTAATGCAATAAAATATATTAACAAAAACCTTACAGCGATGTAAATTTAAGTTCAATTATTATTTTAACAATTTAATTGTAGTTATTAGTGATAACCATCCGGGTGCGCAATCACAACAATCCTTTAAGGAGAGATTGCACAAAGTAGCTCTCTTCCTTTTATTACAGCTGTTGCATCAAATTAAAGCTTAGCAACAAAATAGCAATGGAAATATATAAAGTGAATTAAAAATTATTCAGCTATAATTTAGTAAAAAAATAATATTTAGACTTTTTACTTTATTCTGTTGAATTGTGTGCAGACTCTCCTAGCTTTATTTAAAAAAAAAAAAAAAAAAAAAAAAAAAAAAAAAAAAGCACCACAGAACTGGCTTTAAAAGTAATAAGTACAAAACTTTGAATAAACATCTTCAAGTACAAGAACTCACAACAATTGTTTCGGGTCGAAAGAAGACACGACTCTTCGTCAGACGAATAAAGTAGGCACGAGTGCTGCAAACAAAACTAGATTTACCTTAGATGAAAATTTTACCAAAATGTTTTACAGTGTAGGCAATGTGTAATTCTAATAACAAATTTCTTCGATGAATAACATATGGTTTGGCTTCCGGTAACGATAGTTAGACCCTGTTAAGTTAAACAGTTGTTATTCTTACAAAAACTCTTACTGGATTTATCTCGATTTATTTAGTTGTTTTCGCGCTTCACCGTTACGGATAAGAAGGCCTTAATGTGACTTTTTAATTCCCGTTTATCATTGCGCATTAATTGATATCTGGGCTTGAGGCGAAGAATGCCCAGGAAATGATTTAATGCATCTGTCAATCACAAAGAAGTAGGTGTACTGCATTTTTATTCAGTTATTTTTATATTGAAAAGTTTTATTTCTATCAATTTTCTCATTATAAACGGGCACGACGTGATTCCGCCGAAGCATAGGACAACTCCGCCGAAAATTTTATCAGCTGTTTTCCCTAATGGAACAACTCCGCCGCATTCCTTTCCGCCGTTTCCCCTCGATAGGACAATTCCGCAGAATGAGGGGGGGGGGGGGAGGCATTCACGAAGTAAATGATGGCGACACTTTCCATGCTAAAACTTCAGGCATTCAAATTTTGTTAAAAATAAATACACAAAAGAATGGTAATAATATATTAATGTGCAAACATAAAATTTGTAGTACGTTTTTAACATATTAATTATAGGGGTAGAGGATTGAAATTGGTATTTAGAAATGCCCATTTATTGCAGGTCAAGTAGGGAAAGGCGAGGGAGGGGGTTATATGATTATTTTTAAATTATACGACTATTGTAAACGAAGATATGGAAAAGGCAATTCAATTATTTTTATTCCGTGAAAATGTCACAAACATGTTATATTATTTTATCAAGGATTGCCTTTCTAGAGTAAACTGTCAAAATCTGTAGTGAAACTATAATAATCGATTTATCATTTATATTGCTAAAAGTCGTCCATTTAAAAGAATTATTTGCCGACATGTCTGTTACGTAATTTTTATTTTCAATCAACCCAGAATACCATAATAAAATTCTTTATGCATTATTATGTGGGCTCTTTTTTCTGGGAGGATATTTTTCGTGGTAAAATTTTCTGTTTTTTTTTTTTTTTTTTTTTTTCTCCCCAAGAGTGATTTTTTTCTTTTTTTTTCCCCAGTTTCCCAACAACATGAGCTATGTTACTAAAAACTATCTTCTGAATGTTCCTCCAATATCAACTAGTATGTTGCAAACACCATGAAACTTCTTTCTATACTTTTTCTATACAAATTCACATATTACAAATTATTTAATAAAAATAAAATTATTACTTATTAAAATTACTTATTCAACGATATGTGCAGATGGAGATGATTTTCATTGCAGTGAATTATTTCTGTTGTTTTTACTGTTATTCAACATTGTTGAATAAAAAATTAAAGAAAGTAAATTAAAGAAAATAAGTAAAGAAAATTTATATAAGTTAAATAATATATATTTGAATATTGCGTTAAGTAACGAAAATTTAAGTTCTTATTTATCCTTTAATAATTTTGTAAATGTAATCGGAACAATTTAAACTAAGATGGAAAATTTTCTTAAGTTAATTGTTGCCTGAATTTCATGATATTCAAGTGCTACACGAAAATTAGAAATAAATTTATTAACAGCAGAATTTATTATAATATAATAATAATGAACGTATAATAATAATGAAAAATAAAACTAAATACATGTTTATGAGTACAATTTTTAATTCATATTTTGGTTAAAATCTACTTTACTTTTACTTAACTTTCCAAAGCGAGGGGGTGTCTCCGGACCACCTCTAGGGGTGTGTCCCAGACCGTCGCCAATTGCCCATCTGCGCAGCACTAGTGCGACGTAAAACCCAACCACCAAAGCGAGGGGGAAGGGCTCTTATAATGCTCGATGTGGCGCCAAAGTGCGATGCGTCGCCAAAAATGGTAATACTGCTACAGACCCCCTTTTCTCGTCTCAGGAAAATGGCACGGCGGAGTTGTCCTATGTGAAAAAAGGGGAGTTAAAATTCTCGGCGGAATTGCCCTGTTCCGTTATAAACTACTTTACTAAAAAAAAGTACTTGCAAGAATAAAAATTGTTTTATAATTTTGAATAATGATTTCCATTCAATATATTAATTACTTTTAGAGAATTCCATATAAGTCAAGGTGCTTTTATTTTAAAAATATGAACTGTTTTTACTTTTAATTACTCTTGAAAAAATTAAAATTCAGGAGCACTTTCAAGAATTAAAATTGTTTTATAAATTTGAATATTAATTTCCATTTAAAATATTATTCACTTTTATATACTTTCATATAAGTTAAGTTACTTTATTCTAAACAAGTAATGTAAAAGAAATTTTTTTTAATTCCTATTTACAAATACTATCGAAAAAGGTTTTTATATAATAATTTTGAATTAGGAAATAAAAAAGCGCGCGTGCAAAATGAAAGAAAAATAATTATAAGATTAAAAAAAAAAAAAACTTTTTATACACCATGTTTTAAATTTTCTGATGAATCATAAAGCTCTTATCAAGGTTCAAAAACATTTTAAAGTGATAATGACGTCAATTTTTGTGAGATGCATAATTTAACTTTTTATATTTTTTTTAACTTTCACGTTTAAGTATTTATTTTTATGTCAAAAGAAAATGAACTCGTGAATTTTTTTTTTTTTTTTTTTTTTTGCAGCGATTAAATTATTGCTAATATTTTAATGGTTATTTTAACGCTATTAGGATGTTATTATTTTCATATTTTAATTAATTATAAGAAAACTAATAAAAAATTCGAAAATCGGACTTCGAAGTATTGTGTTGTCACCGTATTCTGAGCAATCCTGAAAGTTTCAAATTTCTAGCTAGTCCGGAAATTAGATAAAAATCGATTGCAAGATTTGTACAAGATATATATAAGGAGAGTGTGAACTAATAGTAGGAATTGGAAAAATGAGAGCTGTGTTTACTCTCATTTATTTTATTGTTATTATTATCATTATTTGTTATTATTTATTAATATTATATCAGGTATTCATGGCATAAACAAAATACATTAGAATGTTTTGTTTATGCCTTAATTCTATGCATAAGCTATCAATTCAAAGAAAGAGTGCAAAAGGATGGGGAAAAAAAAAAAAAAAAAAAAAAAAAAAATCTGTTGCTTAAATCTGTTGCAAATATTTCAAGCATTTTAGAGTAGAGTTGTTTTAGGATTTTATTTATTTATTTATTTATTTATTTATTTTTCAAAAAAGACACTTTTTGACTGCGAAATAATAACATAAATAACGTAACAACCACAATATAAATGCATCAGAAAATAATAATTTGGATCATTATGAGTTTAGTTCTTATTTTCTTTATGTTTATTTTGTACAGTATACATTCGTTACACTCTATGCCATTCTTCACTTATTTCTTAGAATTAACGACTTATTTTTTAAATATACCATCACTATAATTATTACAGAAAAGCATATAACATCATGTTGAAATGTGACATCTAGAAATATTTATCTCTAAGGTTAAGTCTGTAAGTCTAATTTAACTTAATTAATTTATTAAGATTAATGAATGCAAAAGCAACATAAGGTTTTTCATTTTAAGATTCTATGTTCATCATGCACTAGTGGTTTTATACAATCAACATTTTAAGGAAAAATTAATAAAAGAAAGTCTGCCTTTTAAGAAAAAATAATGACTTGAGAGTTGCGTCCCTGCTTTCAAGTAATTAATCAAAAATTCACAGTTGACTGCTTAATTTTAATAATTTGATAATTATGAAAGATTTATATAGTATTTTTTTTTTCCTGGAACATATTTGTTAATATTAAAAGATTAATTTCAAACTTAACTGTGTGTTAAGAAAAACTAATGAAGAAAAAAGATGCATGAAGAAAGTAGAAAAAAGAAATATATATATATATATATATGTTTCTTAATTGAAAATGTTTTTATCAGAAAGGCCTCATATAATTACTAAAATGTTAGACACTGTTTTATTTTCCTTGTGTCTCGCTCGAATATTATTTTGTGAAATTTTTAGTCGTAAGAATAATAATAAAAAAAAATTAACTACTGTTATTTAATTGCTTTCATTAAAATTTACTTTTAATTTTTTTTAAATTTTTTTCATCTTAAATTAGGTTAACGTATAATAACTCTAATACTATTCTTAGACTGCTTAGTCTAGTTAACGGCCCTCTTCACTTACCGTCGCCGGAAGCCCGAGCCAATGTTATTTGCGGCCTCATTATTCAATGGGGAAATTTTCTTTACAAATAACTTATTAACTTATACATATTTTTAAATTCTGTTGTCACATTCAGAAAATTCCCAACTGTTAAATTGACGGACCTTTTTTAAAAATGTAGTTTTTTTTTTTTTTTTTTTTTTTGCAAAATGAAAAAAATTCACATATTGAAAATTCGTATTTTGTAGCTTCAAAATAAAAAAATTAAAATTAAAAATATATATATATATATTTTTAAAAAAAGGTTTGTTAATTTAACAACTGGGAATTTTCAGAATGTGAAAACCGAATTTAAAAATATGTATTAGTTAATAAGTTATTTGTAAAGAAAAGTTTCCCATACAGTAACATTAGCTTCGGCTTGCGGCGGCGGTGAGTGAAGCCCTTAACTTGAAATCACGTAAATCCGAACTCGAAACTAGGCTAGTACGTTTGAAAGCTTTGTAATGGAATTTAACGTTCTTATATCCATACTTACTTTGTGGATGGGGAAAAAAATCCTGTGCATTAGCTTATGAAACATTTTCCAACACTATGTAGATGTTGTTTTTAATTTGAATTGTTTTCAACGAAGATGTGCTCGAAAATATACACATCCGTATCTACACCAATTTAAGTCTTCTTGTTATTTTAAAAGCTTTTCAATGCCTCAGCTGATTTACACATTTTAGTTCCCCATAATACTATAGGTATGGGGAACTTAGGTAATTCTGAAAATTTTCGACCTCGGTTTTTTGAATTTTCTACACGTTTTCAGGTGTGAGGAATCCGAAAATGACTAAATTTGTATGGTGTCTGTCTGTAGGGTGTCTGTTAGTCCGTTAGTCCGTTAGTTCGTTAGTTTGTTAGTCTGTGTACACGATATCTCAAGAACGAATTGTCGCAGAGAGGTCAGATCAGTTTTAAAATGTTACTTTCGACACTGGCAAGAACCCTATTCATTTGCAACATTCGATTTTAAAAACTTCGCAAGTTATTAGAAATTTACGATTTTCTTAACATGGGAGAATAGGACAAAAATTCACTTAAACGTGCATTAAATGGAAACTTTTTACCGTAAAATTGTCAGACCAGTTTTAAAATATCAGTTTTGATGCCGGAATGAACATCAGTAACTATAAATATGCTTCTTTGAAAATTTCGCAAGTTATTGGAAATTTACGAATTTCTTAACATGGTGGTATAGGGCGAAATTTCACATAAACGTCAATTTTGAGAGATATTTTCATCGTAAAGATGTCAGACTACTTTTGAAATATTATTTAGGACACTGGCATGAATATTGATGACTATGAATTTTCCAATATAAAAATTTCGTAAGTTATTGGAAATTTACGAATTTCTTATCACAATAGAATAGGGCAAAATTTTACACAAACGTCAAATCTTGAGGGATATTTTCATCGTAAAGATGTCAAACCACTTTTGAAATATTATGTAGGATACTTACATAAATATACCATAGAGTATGAATTTTCCAATTTAAAAAAATCGTAAGTTATTTGGAATTTACGATTTACTTAAAATGGCAGAATAAGGCAAAATCGAGCACAAACGTCCATTTTGAGGATCATAAATATATCAGACAATTTCAAAATAACATTTATGATACTTGAATGAACACGATTGACTACAAATATTCTAATGGGAAAATTTCGTAAGTTATTCGAAATTTAAGATTTTATCAACATAGCAAAATGTTGCGATATTTCATATAAATATGCATTTTTGGGATTGTTGCATTGGAAATATTAGCATGAAAAATAAACTACGAAATTGATCCCAATAAAATAAATTAATAGATTAGAATAAGATAAATATGTTGAACTGAATGGTGGGTAGCCTATTAGGTGAGGATTTCGTTCTGTCATTGTGCCAAGCGTTTGGTCAAATTCATTTCTCTTAACATGAATATAATATGTCCTGTACAAGAAATTTATGAGAACATACATATGATGGGGAACTGAGCAGAGTCCACCTATGCCAACTAGTTTTTTTTTTTTTTTCAGTGTTTGTATGTTTAGTGCATAGATACAATTCTACACTGATTTTCCTCGACAGAAGTAAGTGATGGTCAACTATTTTTCCTTCTCTTTTCTTTGTTATCATGGTTACAAAAGATGTAAACGATACACCTTTTTCATTTATTTTGCTTTATTTTTACCTGTTTTAACTGAGAGTTTAAAAAAAGAATAAACAAATAATAAGTCTTTATAAGTCCTGTTGAAAAAAAAAGTACAGTGAAGTGACTATTATATAAAAACACCACAGAACTGGCGTTTAAAAGTAATAAGTATAAAACTTTGTCTAAACACTTTAAAATGCAAAATTTCTTCCATTTTATAGTGTTTATTTAAAGTTTTGTACTTATTAATAAAGTGACTAACACCTGATGACAGTGGACATTTTTGACCTTGACTCGTCTATACTGAGAACAAAGAGTTATATATAAATATCTACAAGTTAGTTATAAATATCTGCAAGTTAGTTAGTTTTATATAAATACCTGCAAGTTAGTTAGTTATATATAAATAAAAGTTAAAATGAACTAACGCAGGAAAGTTTCTCAAGACATGTACCACCAGTAAATCAAAATCCAATATACAATGTATTCTTAAATGACCTTTATACGGTTCATCCATGATCTCAAATATATATATAATCTGAAATATCTATGTGGTCTTGTAAAACAACTTTAATTTCTAAATACATTGTCTCACATTGAATATCTTGAAACACAAAAATAGGGGGAAATAAGTGACTATGGTATACCATTTCTATTGGAACTCCCCATAATAAACTGAAGTATTCTGGATCATAGCGGACTCGATTATTGCACACTTTCAATTGTTGTTAGTGTGTTTTGATGGTTTTATGTTACAAAAAATGGAGTTTACATGCAAAAATTTTAATTAATAAAAAAAAAAAAAAAAAATGCTATTTTTGCGTAATATGGACCAAGCGTGTAATATGAAATAATTATGAAGGGGGTAAATATGGAATGCCATTTCTTTAAAAGATGATATGAAATAGTCTAGTATTTTTTTTTTTTCAGAAAATCATGATTAATTGCAATATAAGCATATTATTTTGAAATTATTATTAAAAATAAACAAAATAGTGATAAGATTATTCAAATTTCGCAAAAATTACAAATAACATGGAACAGTTAGTATTATCCGAATGTTATCCGAATCGCCATCTTAGGGAATAAGCCAATTCAACCACCATTTAATTGAAATAAATTCACGGGAATCAAACTACTGACTAATCAATCTCCCCTACCGGGAATTACACTAGGTTTTCAATAATCTTACTGTTTTGTAAAGAGATTACAGAATTCGTAATACTTACATCTAAAAAAAGGTTTGAATCTTTATAAACTAAAGAAGTTGTATGACAGAAAAACTGCGCTTTCACTGACACAAGGTGAACTACCGTTCATATTTGAGGCCCAGTGAAGAGGTTTGACGTGCTACCGATAGGTTGTAGTGGGTGAGATAATACAGGTGAGATATAACGGTATTCCATTTTACCTGACTATTCCATAATGCTCACTGTTCCCTTATATAAGGCCACGGTTGCCCAGTCGGTAGAGCGCCGGGCTCGTAATTGAAAGATTTCGGGTTTGGTACTCGAGTCGGCCAAAAACCGTTGTGTACACTAATGGTGTCTGGTGCACGTAAAATCTGTCATGGCCGCAATGTCCTCCATGTTCCCATAAAAAGTATACCTCTAAGGATTACCGAAGCGGAGGAGCCATCCTCTCCGTGTAGCACCAAAATTGTGATGGCACGTGTCCTCTAGAGGTGAGTCCTACACCGTCGCCGATTGCCCATTGCGCAGCACTAGTGCGATGTAAAACCCAATCAACCAAACAACCGTTCCCTTATATGCCAAATGTTCAGTATTAGATTTTTTTTTTTTTTTTCGTCTGTGTAAAAGAAATATAAATTATATGCATAAAAGTTTCAGAAAAAAAAAAAAAAAAAAAAAAAAAAAATGCTTCAAATACAGCTCTCTAGCATTCGTTTCACTTTATTTTGAGAATTCAAAAACTCATACCAGCTAACTAGTTCTTTTTTTTTAATAATTTTTAAACAACGTTTTAGAAACAAAACTTATATATACGATCATTTAGAACTAAATTTTCTTTCTTTTATACAAATGTATTCTGACACTTTAAAAATGTGTTTAAAAGAAAGGACGCAACTTATATATTGCAATATTTATAGATCCGTAATATTTTAACACACCGTGTTTTAAATATCGATTATGTATGAAAAGCTGAGATTTTTCATATCATCTCTCGATTTCTTTTAACAAATAATGAGTTTTACCTAAAAGCAAATAAACTGTACATAGTTTTTGTTAAATTTGATTCCAGTTTTTCCTGACCTTATCTCATTCTTAGAATAATTTACTGTCAATATTTCTCAAATTGCAGTTTATTTTTCGATCAGAAATAATAAATATATTAAAAACTGTTTCTGTTTTCTATTCTGGAAATAAAACTTTTTTTACATAAAGCACGTGTTTTAATCGCATAATGAAGATTTTACGTTCTTTAATACATTACACTCCAACTTAGATGTTTATAATATATATTAAATAGAGAAAAAAAACATTATCGCAGTTTTTTTTCCCTTTAAATATACCTTTTTATATCGCATGTTATCTAAAAATTTACCTTAGATTCAATATCTTAAATAATGATGCAAAAAGTAATTTAAAAAAAAAAGTCCATAAACCTAGAAAATTTTTAGAATCTAATTAATTTTTCTGCCTATTAATTTTTTCGCAATTCAATGAAAGATATGGTTTGGTGAAAATATTTTTCGCCGTTTTCGAACGTTTGAAATTATAAAAATATTAAATAATATATTTCCTTGTATAATGCATAACATACAAAACATACATAACCTCTAGTAATTGCTTGTAAATTTTAATTTTAATAATGCTTTGTTATGATCATGATATGAAACATTTTATTTTTCATTATGAATTACGATTTTCTTTTCTCCTAATATACAGAAGTATAACTCAAAAAAATTCTGATTCAGTTCATTTTCCTTTAAAAAATATCGAAATGTCAAATATATGTTGTTATGGAAGGCAATTATTAATATAATAGATAAAAAAAATTATTCAGAATTCTGAGCGTATATAAAAGATCAACATTTAAGCAATATTTTATAAAAATTTCGTTAAAAATTTCGAAAAATTCTGTCGATGGGTCCCGGTTTCTGGAAAATTTTCGAAAAAGCCCTGAACATGATTTTTCAAAAACTAATGCACCTATCTTATTGAATTTTTCTATACTTCTTCAAAGTAGGATTGACTAGTGCACTGAGAAAAAAAAATATACCGCTTTCATCTAGAACGAATAATGGTCCTTTTCTAAATCCCTAAACTAGAAATATAGATTTCTGAGCTATGAGTATAAGGCACGCCAATACACTGAGAAAAAATTCTATAACTGACATCTAGAATCTAAATTGTGGCTCTAGAAAAAATAGTTCCATGTCATCCTTATAAATTTTTTTCTATTCCCCTTAGAAAGCGAATTCTAGAGACCTCTATTAGAATTCTTGAGCGTTTGCCTATACTATCGAGGGCAAACCTATTTGAAAATATCTCCAAATAAATGTGGATACAATAGGCGGGTTTCAACAGCTATAATCTTGGTTTATGACCCACTTCTAGAAAATCAAGCGAGAATTTCTCGTAATAGAAAAGATTCAGAATATTCAGAATATTGTTTCACCATCTAGGAATGTGTAGATTAGAAATTCTCGACCATTTCGTCTATTCAGTTTATTGGCGTGCCTTACGCGCATAGCTCGGAAGTCTATATTTCTAGTTCAAGGATTTAGAAAATGACCATTTATTCGTTCTAGGTGAAGGAGGTATATTTTTTTTTTCTCAGTGTGCTTGAACGACGAATTTTTATTTTTTTTCAATTACAACTAATTTTACAGGGCTAAAACGTAACGTGATTTAAAACGTATCGAAAATTGTAGTGTATTTGCATACAACTCTGCCAATTTTTTTTTTAATTCTTCGTTCAAGCACTAATCAATTATATTTTGAAGAAATGTTCAAAACTTCAATAAGATCATCAGTTAAATGCATTACTTTTTTGAGAAATCCTGTCCACCGCTTTTCCAAAGAGTACCTGGAAACTAGCACTCACCTGCTGAATTTTCCAAAATTTTAATGAAAATTTTATAAATTATTATTTTAATGTTGCTCTTATATATGCTAAAAAATTTGAATGAAACAATTTATTTATTATATTGAAAAAAAGATCTATATATATATAGAAAAATGCTTTTTTCAGCCTTTGAAACCTATGTAACCCATAAAAAATCCATACGGTTATTGCATTTAATTTTTTTTCCTTTCTTCCATTTTTTTTTTTCCCTTTTGATAGACATTTTTCTTAATTAAAATGGTCTGTTTTATAGATATAATTATTAATATTAATAATAGCGATAAACAATAAATATTATGAATTAAACTGAACAATATAAATAGCAATCTTTTTAACATCTCTCTTTTGCAAAAATTGTGAGCTCATTTTATATGCTAAAATTTTTGCTCTTTTATATGCTATATTACTCTCTTATACGCTAAAAAGTTTTAACAAAACATTTTATTTGTTATATTGAAAAAAAAAAACAAATAGAGAATTTTTTTTATTGCATTTATTTATTTTCTTTTTTTGATAGATATTCTTCTTAATTAAAATGGTCTACTTTATAGATATAATTATTAATATTTATAATAATGATAGACAATAAATATTATGAATTAAACCGAACACTATAAATAACAATCTGTGTAACATCTCTCTTTTGCAAAACTGTGACCTCATTTTATATGCTAAAATTTTTTGCTCTTTTATATGCTATATTACTCTTTTATATACTAAAATTTTTGAATAAAACATTTTTATTTATTATATTGAATTAAAAAAAAATAGATAAAAATGCTTTTTTCAACCTTTGAAACCCATGAAACGCACAAAAAATCCATACGGTTATTGCATTTAATTTTTTTTCTTCTTTTGGTAGATATTTTTCTTAATTAAAATGGTCTGCTTTATAGATATAATTATTAATATTAATAATAGTGATAGACAATAAATATTATGAATTAAACCGAACAATATAAATAACAATCTGTGTAACATCCCTCTTTTGCAAAAATGTGAGCTCATTTTATATGCTAAAAATTTTGAATAAAACATTTTATTTATTATATTGAATTAAAAAAATAGATAAAAATGCTTTTTTTCAACCTTTGAAACCCATGAAACGCACAAAAAATCCATACGGTTGTTGCATTTAATTTTTTTTCTTCTTTTGATAGCTATTTTTCCTAATTAAAATGGTCTACTTTATAGATATAATTATTAATATTAATAATAGTGATAGACAATAAATATTATGAATTAAACCGAACAATATAAATAACAATCTGTGTAACATCCCTCTTTTGCAAAAATGTGAGCTCATTTTATATGCTAAAAATTTTGAATAAAACATTTTATTTATTATATTGAATTAAAAAAATAGATAAAAATGCTTTTTTTCAACCTTTGAAACCTATAAAACGCACAAAAAATCCATACGGTTATTGCATTTATTTTTTTTTCTTCTTTTGATTGATATTTTTCTTAATTAAAATGGTCTGCTTTATAGATATAATTATTAATATTAATAATAGTGATAGACAATAAATATTATGAATTAAACCGAACAATATAAATAACAATCTGTGTAACATTCCTCTTTTGCAAAAATGTGAGCTCATTTTATATGCTAAAATTTTTGCTCTTTTATATGCTAAAAATTGTGAATAAAACATTTTATTTATTATATTGAATTAAAAAAATAGATAAGAATACTTTTTTCAACCTTTGAAACCCATGAAACGCACAAAAAATCCATACGGTTATTGCATTTATTTATTTTTTCTTCTTCTTTTGATAGATATTTTTCTTAATTAAAATGGTCTGCTTTATAGATATAATTATTAATATTAATAATAGTGATAGACAATAAATATTATGAATTAAACCGAACAATATAAATAACAATCTGTGTAACATCCCTCTTTTGCAAAAATGTGAGCTCATTTTATATGTTAAAATTTTTGCTCTTTTATCTTATATATATTATAAATGTGAATGTCCGTTTATTTGACTGAGTTTCACGCTAAAACTGCTCGATGGATTTCGATAAAATTTGTTATGGAGATAGCTTATACCCTAACTTAAAAAGTTGGCTACCTTTTATTCCGAAAAAAAACTTTTTTTTTGTTATTTTTATGCATAAAATAGTAATTTTGTAAGCTAATAATAGCAAAAAATTAGCCATTTAAATTTTAACCATAATTTAATTGTTGCCAAAATTAAATTTAATTATCCATAATTTAATTGTTGTCGAGTTTATTTTTTTTCCCAACAGGAAAATAAATACATTTATCTAAACTTGAACAATAAAAAATAAAAAATAAATAAATAAATTATGCATCTCAAAAAATTGACGTCATTTTTAATTTAAAATTTCTTTTACAAAGTGCTAATATAGTTTACGATGCTAATGTGTGTTGTACTAAAATCAGTTTTATTTATAGTAGATCCTCCTGGGTGATTTTTTAAATTGTTGCGTTGAAGTACACCGAACATTTTTCGCCAAGAGGCTTAATATAGCATTTTTTAATCTAGGTAGTTCAAGAAAAATATAAAAGAGGTTTAATTTAGCAACAGCAATTTTAATCTAGGTAGTTCAAGAAAAATGTAAAATTTATAAAATACTACAAAACGAAAAAAAAAAAAAAAAAAAACTGAAATAGTAGTCACATAAATGATCTATTTTTATCTGAGTAGATAATTTTATAGGAAAAAAAGTGCAGTTTTAAAAATAGAAAATTTATTTCATTAAGCACTATTTTAAACCTAAAAACCATAAATAAAATAAACAGAATATGAAGGGTTCTTATATGTTAACGAAAAGGTGTCCGATAAAACGCTTTCTATTTTTATGCAAGAAATTATACAAAAAGAAAAAAAAAAAAATCGCTAATATGGCTACAAAAATTCAAAAGCCGCCAAGGGAGAGATTCAATAAAGTTGTGTAGCACGATAATGTTTATTTATTTATTTATTTTTTTATATACCAATCACTACGCTAATTGAACATACAAATAAATGAGCTGCTGTGGGTGACTGCACTTGCACGCTGTCGGGCAGAAATATTTGATTAATTCAAATTAATATTTAAATAACTAAATAAAGATATGTTTAATAGAATAGAAAGCATAGTCTTGGTGAAAAATGATAGTTTAGGGTTCCCGATGTTTCGAAGCTCTCCGACACACGGGATCGTAGACCTTGAGCTTACCAAGGGATTATCGATGGAGTCATCTCCAAGCCCCATCGCCAAAAGATATAAGTAGGTGTGAGTTGATTTTTGCGAAAGAGTATGTAGTCACTGCGATCCAGAGTTATTCAGAGACCTATTCTGAGTCATTGCACTTTAGGGATTGAGCTCTAATCAACTGGACATTTTTCGTGAGTGAGTGAAAATTTTTGCTCTGGTGTAGTTGATGTTATTTGCTTTACTCCTGTGGAACAAGTGACTATTTTTTAGACTGTCCCAGATCATTCATCGAATAATGACTTATACTGTACGAGTAACAGCTTCAACTGTTTCCAGAATATTCGAAGAATTAACACCAGCTATTGGACTATTTTCGAAAATATTTGTTTTAATAGTAGTTTTTTTTTTTTTTTTTTTTTTTTTGTACAGATTCGAGAAGTTCAAAAAAGGTTTGATATTGCCAAGGAGGTCCCATACTAAAGCTGTGACGAAAATAGTCGCCAATCGAAATATATTCAGTTACAAAGAAATCATTTAAATATAGTGTCCAGCGAAGCGGGCAAAGCCTGCTAGTATGCTATATTACTCTTTTATATGCGAAAAATTTTGAATAAAACATTTTATTTCTTATATTGAAAAAAAAACAAATAGAGAATTTTTTTTATTGCATTTATTTATTTATTTATTTATTTTATAGATATTCTTCTTAATTAAAATGGTCTGATTTATAGATATAATTATTAATATTTATAATAGTGATAGACAATAAATATTATGAATTAATCCGAACACTATAAATAACAATCTGTGTAACATCTCTCTTTTGCAAAACTGTGACCTCATTTTATATGCTAAAATTTTTGCTCTTTTATATGCTATAGTTAGATTTATAGTTAGATTTGCTCTTTTATATGCTAAAAATTTTGAATAAAACATTTTATTTTTTATATTGAATTTAAAAAATAGATTCAAATGCTTTTTTCAACCTTTGAAACCCATGAAACGCACAAAAAATCCATACGGTTATTGCATTTAATTTTTTTTTTTTTCTTCTTTTGATAGATATTTTTCTTAATTAAAATGGTCTGTTTTATAGATATAATTATTAATATTAATAATAGTGATAGACAATAAATATTATGAATTAAACCGAACAATATAAATAACAATCTGTGTAACATCCGTGTTTTGCAAAAATGGGAGCTCATCTATACTCAGAGAACAAACGAAATAATTTAAACAAAACAAATGACGTCGTAATTTAAAAAGAAAGAGAACTTTTAAGAAGTAGATATAAGAATTTCAGTAAACAATTTATCTTTAGATTTTTTATTTTTATTTTTTACACTTAATTAGGCGATAAAGAAATTTATTTTAGAGTTTTCTAACAATTAATTACTTTCAAAGAAAACTTTTAGCATTTTAAAATTTAAAAAATAATAATAATGCATTTTTTTACATATTCTTCTAACTATAACGATAAATAAAACTTTATATTTTCTGGAAAATTATGAATTTCAGATTTTGCTAATTATTATTCATTTTTAAGAAATAACACGCATTTTCATTATAGACAATTAGGAAAAAAATTAGTTATAAATAAATAAAACAAAAATAATTTACATAATAATTATATTTTCACACCTTTGGTTTAAACATTTCTGTTGGTAATTAATTTTTGCGTGTAATTAGTTTAAGATTTGCAATTAAGAATTCCTTAATAATTTAAGATAGAAATGTACTTTCATTGAAAAATATATGTATTGTTCACATAACATTTTAATGATTATAGGCATAACTGATTATTCAGTGCTTTAATATTAGTTCATAAGTGTTTAAATTTTAGTGCCTTTCTGAGATAATAAATTTAGCATTGAAGTTTGTTTATACTTTAAAATTTTTTAATTCAAAGATTACATATCAGAGGAGAAAAACACATGCAATATGAGTCTAAAAAGAAAATTTCGATATTTGAAGAATTAAGAATTTTGTAACTTTCTGTTTTTAATGTTTATATTTTCTGCATTATTACTCAATTGTTTTACACATACTGAATTAAGTTTAATGCAATTTTGTCATCCTAACTTAAATTTTTCTATCAGAGATTTTTTTTCTTTTGTTTTGAATTACTTACTATTAACAGTTCAGTTTAAAAAAATTCCTGCTATTGCTAACATCAAGAAAGGTTAGTCGATATTTTGCTGTTGCTAATAATTGTAAAATTAAAAATTGAAAACTAAACTAAGCTTAATATTGGAATAATAATTCCTAAAAGTAAAAGGTATAAATTGGGAAAAATTTTAAATATTTTTTTCAGTTTTTTAACACTTACAAATCATAAGCACAATAAAAATTTAAGATTCAAAAGTACAGTTAATGATATTCAAGCAAGTTGGTAAAAACTAATTGATGAAATGTCAGTGCGAAGACTCCCTGTAGCATCATGGTCTTTAAATAGATTTTAACGTGCTTACACTGTACTCAATTTAAATAAATTAATATACATTATTAAGCAGGGTTCTGTCTTAATGCATGATTTCTGTGGAAAATGTTACACATAGAATAAATAATTAGTTTGCGGGACTGTAAAAATACAAATTCTGATACGTTATGTACTTGCATGGTAATTACTGGATATGCATTTTCGGAAATGTTATACCGATATTTGTGGTAGGAAAAATAAATTTAAAAAAATAGGTTTACCCTGTCTTTTATAAATTTATCATACTTGCCAACATTTTGAATTTTTAAATCTCATTTATTACAAGTATTGTTTAGTAGAATTATATCCTATTCATAGCTGCCAAGTTTTTTAATTTATTCCGGAACGTTGTTAGTCTCGCCCTTTTTTCACACCGTAATCTTTTTAGAGTAATTTTCTTCATATTTAATCATAATTATATATTGAAGAGAATTTTCCTACAAAGATTACGGTGTGAAAAAAGGGCAGAGCTAACAGCATTCCGGATTAAATTAAAAAACTTGGCAGCTATGCCAAGTTTTTCTACGATTAGGTAAAGTGAAAATTGCTGTAAAAAATTTCTGATGTTAAGGCTTCTGTCGAAATCGGGAAACTTGGCAACAATAGATTATTTGTATATATTGAATATAAAACAGATAAAATTTGGCTGCTTAATTAACAAACGGTATTTTAAGGTTTCTAATCTACTGATCCACTGGTTATTAACTACTCTGAAGTGTTGCTCTGAAAATCAGATTTAGATAGAAAATACACTGAAACAAAACATTATTATTTCTCTTTTTTCATAATGACTAAAACGCCTGAATAAAGACAGATTCTGTCTAAAACAAAGAAAACATTTTTCTTAAGAAAATACTGTGATTGTTGTACATTACCCAAACCGAAAAACGAATGACAGTTCTATGTCATTTGAAAGATATGTGTCAAGAGCAACACACCCTTTTTCCCATTCATAGCCGTCACTTATACTTAGTCGTGGAAAACAGTAACCTGATTTTAATGATTTTATCCACCCACGCTTTTGATTCTTATGATTATTTAATATGGTTGGACTGATATTTCCGAAACAGAACGGGGAGTGTCGGAATCAAGACAAATATCTTCAAGTATGACATGCCCACTCTTGACTATAAATCGACTCTCATTGTTATATGAATATCGTTTTTCGTATACTTATTATCGACGGATGTTTTTTTCAGAAGGGAAAGTATGTTATAATTAATAGTTCTTTAATGTCTTAGAGAAAATATTTTAAGTGTACTTTAATGGTAATAGAAATAGGTTGAATAGTTTTAAAATAGTTTCTGGAAATTAAACTATAAATCAGCACTTAACTTTATATTGAGTCTTCCTTAGATTTCGATTGTAATTTTAAAATTGAATTAGTTACGTTTTGGTAGTAATTCGATACTTTCACTTAAGTTTTTTATTTATTCCATACACTGTAAAATATAGGTTCTTAAAAATAAGTATATATTGTCTCAAAATAGCCCCGAAACAATGTATAATTAACTTTGAAAACCCATGTACTCATTTTTGAGTATATTAACATGCTCAAAAATGGGGTTGACCAATAAGAATTCCAATATCCCCATGTTTGACCCCCGTCAAAAATGACGGAATGTGAAATCAGTTAAGGCAGTGAATCAACGAATGCTTTGCCAGCTTCGCTGGACACTATATTTAAAGGGGACTAATGTGCAAGTTGTACCTGACGGGACTAATGTGCAAGTTGCACCGAACGAACAAACTATTTCTTTGAACGAAAATACCTACTAACCCTGGACGATAGGTCTAATATAACGTATCATATTATATATTGTACTAGCTGTTACCCGCGACTTCGTTCACGTGGAAATTTTGATGTGTATGTGTGGGAACTGACGGTTTGATCATAATATGTAATGAAATGAAACCTTATCATTGTGGTGCTGTGCAAAACAGAGTCTGATAAAGTACACTCAAAAAAATTTGTAACTCATTGAAAGCCAAAATAAAATGCCAAAATAAATAAATAAAAAGTTATCGCCAACATGGCGATAAAAATTTAAAATTCGTCCATAGGGATTCTGTACTAAAACAGTACTGCGTTGTGGAAGTATAAAAACTGGGTCGTCAATTATGAATTTTATTTCGAAACCTTTCTTTGTATGATTTTAGTTCACTATTGCACAATATTAATCTGGTTCTAATAATAATTTGGTGACTGGTTAATTAAAAATTTAACTATGTGGTGAAATTCATATAATATTTATGAGTTTCAAATTTTTAATTTTTTTTTTTTTTTTTTACAAATAAATGATTTTTTTTTTTTTTCATTTCCCGGCGAATTGTTGAATAATATTTTAGTTCTTAAACAATTTTGGACGGCTTTGCCCGCTTCGCTGGCAAACTCTTTTCTATATGCTTTATGAAAAAAAAAAAAAAAAAAAAAAAACTGAAATCGGTTAAAAGCTTTCTTTGGGTTCCCGCTGCCTTAGGCAGCGCCTTGTTCGTCCTTGCAATCTCCGGTGCCTGTCCCTATTGCCTGCGACAATGGCTTACCCGTGGGCTTCCATTTGGTTGCTTATCATACATAACAGTTTCGATACGGACAGTATCGAAAAATTTGAAGTAGCTCGTTTATATCTGAATCCCAATTACATATGAACAACATTATATGTGATGTACATAATATTTGCTCTCAAGTTATTTCCTATATTTATTTGATTTTATCAATCAACCATAGAATGACAGCAATTTCAAGCCACATATAATATTACAATATGCTATGATCGGCAACTTCTATCGCATGAGACAATTATTATTTTGTGGTTATATATACTTCATGCTTAGTTAATAGTAGTTGGTATATAAAAAAATATATAAATTAGTATGTAAACTTGATCATGGTACAGCCTTAATGCCCTTGGCGACTTTTAAATTTTTGTTGCCGTTTTAGACCAAAATATAATTTATGCGATTATTGTTCCTATACGCAAGCGAAGTGTGACGTCACTGACCGTCCGTGGATGCAAGAAAATGATTTCCTATGTCAATCGCCCATTGGATTTTTTGTAAAAAATGATTAAAAATCGAAGAAAATTATTTCCCGATTTTAATCCCCATATTTGGGTACACATATGTATTAGTTATCATGTGCATGTGTTAGATTGAGTTATTTTGCTGTCAAATTGACAAAATTTTAATTTTAAATTTCAAAACTCTGTCGTTCTTGGCGCTTATTGCATTTGGTGATCAAAAACGTAATACGAAAATATACATGCCAGATGTATATTTTCGTAATATGCATTGTACGAAATATTGTTTCATATTATTCATTACTGTCTTAAAATAAGTTGTTAAAATAACCATGATTTTTGAAAGGAATTAAATTATGTTCGCCAAATAATTTGGCGATATTTTATTTTTCTACCAAGGATGACCGATATCAAATCTATTCCGCTACAACATATTAGTATCTTATATCAGATACTTTATTTAGACATTTGAAAACAAATTTGACTTCAAATTATGATAGAATATTTATCATTTCCCTTTTAATCAGTATATTAGTTGGATATTTATTGTGTTAATATCATCCTTTGAAATTAAATGTTTGTGTTTTCAATCGAATATGGAAGTTTGCCATTTTTTTTTCTAGAGTTTTGGAATTAAAAATTCAAATTTTGTCAATTTTACAACAAAAATAACTTAATCTAATGCATGGACATGATAACTAATACATATCTATACCTAAATATGCGGATTAAAATCGGGAAATATTTTTCCTCGATTTTTAATAATTTTTTACAAAAAATCCAATGGGCGTTTAACATAGGAAATATTTTTCTTGCATCCACGAACGGCCAGTGATGTCATCACTTCGCTTGCGTATTTCTTTCTATCTTTTCCTTGGCCTACTTCAGCATCAAAATTATAAAAAATTGTCAAGAATTGTCAATAAGAAAATACCTTTACCATAATGCTGAATTAACTTTTATGCCAAGCGTGTTTCATCCGCCATACTAAAAAAAAAAAAAAAAAAAAAAATCTGAAGTTGAGGTATATAAAAAAAAATGCTGTGAATTAAAATTCAGAAGAAATATGTTAGATTTGTAATATTACTATTTTATTTTAAAATTATAATGTGTCATTTTCTCATCGACCAATTTAACATTTAGTAATTTCTTATTTTTCGCATGAAAGCATATTTCATTTTATGCTGAAAACAATAAATAAATATATCTCGTAAACTTTTTTTGGCAAGAATTAAAAATTTAAATGGCTTATATTAAGTCAATATAAGTCAATAAGTTTATTATTTTCATATTTTAATTGAATCAGTCATTTGAGAAACACCTCATGTCCATTTTTGGCCAAAATTGAGTTAGACATATTAAATTGTTGGTGAAGGCTAGACAAATCCAATACGCATAAAACATTTCATCTCCACTTAGTAACCATGGTGATGCCGCATTTGAAAATATCCATTCTTTTGAGAAACACCTCATCTCCTGGAAATGTGTTGTTTCTCAAATGAGTTTAAAAAAATGTGGCTGGTGGCAGCACTGTTTTTTGTTATTCTGTTTTAATGTAGCTGGTGGCAGCACTGTTTTTTGTTATTCCATTTTAATCCAAACAGCTAGCTGTTGTGCTGTAGTGTTTATTATTGTTGTTTATAGGTTAAAATGAGTTCTAGTAAAAGTGAAAGTAATAATTCCACACGATTAAAACGTAAAAAAGGGAAGCAAGTTGAGTATAAGTGTGAAAAAATAAAGAAGTCCCGTGTTAAGAATGAAGAATATACAAACTGGAAAGGAAATGTAGTGAAACCAAAAGAACATGGATTTGCTTGCAGGTAACTTAACCTAGAATATTTACCATGGGCCTAGAACATCTTACATTCTATAACCTAGGTCATTAACCTAGGAAAATTTATCTGTATAGCCTAAGATTGGATAGCCTAACTGACCGATTCGACAGTATTCATGACTATTTTCCTATTCGAGGTCATTCGTACCTTCCGTGTGACCGCGACTTTAGTGTAATCAAACGAAAAATTAAAACAACTGACAGGATTTACACAGTAAAACGTATGCTGAACTTATGTTGCACTCTGCTGCTATTCAGGACAAGTTCCTGGTGGAAATAGTAGAAAGTGAAAAAGTAAAGGATTTTAAATCATGGTGTGGTCAATTTTATAAAAAAAAATGTAATATCTACGGAGACTCAAGCAAGGAACATCCCAAAGGAAAACAAAATAAAATTCACCATTTCAACTTTTATGGAGTTTCATTACTATAATAAACATGTAGGCCAAATTAAAGTAAAAAACTTTATTGCTGGACTCAATGAACAAACTTTTGACTTGAAAAAACCGGGAACTGGTTTACCAGAGCTTCCAAAAATCAGTGCCTACCCGCAAAAATATGTACCTATCAATATCAACAAAATCAATGACCTCAAGAAAGTCGAAGCCTATATACCTGCAGACATTGTTGGTAAATTTTATTCAAAAATTTATGACTGGCCAACTATCGATATGGATGACATTGAACTGTTTTAAGAAACAATGGTTGGAAAATGTGTATATATTATTTGAAAAATAAAATACAGATTTTTATTAATAATTTGAATTGTTTTACCTTTTATTTCATACCTGATAACATATCGTTTAGTCAGTCATTTGAGAAACAACACATCTCCAACAACGTTTATAATTTTTTTAAATATCAAAATAAAAATAATAAAATTTTATTTTGGTAGAATTAACTTACCAAACCCCTGAAGAAACATATAAAAAAATTCAAAAAATATATGATGGTAAATTATGGATCAGCTGTTTTTTTTTTTTTTTTTTTTTTTTTTTGATTTCCCGAAAGTTTACTTTTTTTGGATATGAGGTGTTTCTCAAATGACCGATTCAATTAATTTTAAAGATTTTTTCAATTTTTTTTCCCAAACCATCCCTGACCTATAAGGAAAAAAACAAAAAAAAGAATGATCGAAATCGGTCAAGCCGTTTACGATTTTATAAATAACATACAGACAAACATTCATTTATATATATATAGATTTATCGTAATATAACTCAGTACTTATTTTTCGCTTAAATCTTCAACTCGTTTTAATAAGTATTTTTTATATGCATGCGCAAATTTGATACTTTTAATTTTTAGTTTTTCGCGTGAAAACATTATTTCATCTTATGCCCCTCCCCCCTCAATATCTATAATAATAAAAAAAGATGTCTGTCTCTCTGTCTGTCTATCTGAGCATCTATACGTTCAGCCCCTATTGAACGCAGAACTACAATATTTGACATATGGGTGCTCAGAAGCCTGCCCGAGTGCATAGTGAAAAAAGAATTTAAAACTTTTAATTAGTTCCGGAGATATTAATTAAAATGTCGACCCATGTCAAATCAAAAAGCGATCTCAATGACTGAGAATTCACCGCGATTGCATAAAAATAGATATTTTAAAAAGTGGAAAATAAATTAGAAATATTAGTTCGATTGTTACGAATTTGGTACCAAATGAAAGGGGATTTTTTTCCGAATCTAAGAGTGCAAGTGGCTTATCTCTACAGCAATTAGATTTTTTAAAATTAACGATTAAAAATTATTGATGAATATTGAATATAAAAGTACCTACAGTTTAATTACACTTCTCATACAGGGTGATTATAATTAAAGTTACTATTTCAAAACGTTATTATTTTAAAACTACCCATCAGAGCGATTTGATAATTTACCAGAGCAATCGTGAAGCAATGAAATTTTGTTTGGCAAAAGAAAAAAAAATAGTTCCAAAATGTGCCGTTTATTATCCGTAAAGTATTTGTTTCATGAAGCTTCTCTTTTTCTCTTTTCACTATGACTGTTTCCGTTGTAAATACGTATTCTTGTCTTTTTGCTAAAAAAAAAATTGTATTAAACCCTTGAAGTCCATTGTTTCCTGCTATTCTATTGTATTGCTAACATTCCTGTGTTTAATGAGTCCCTTTAGGCATTTCTCCTGACATTACGCTGACAGCGCCACCTATAGGAACATGTTGGAACTACTTTTTTCCTCCTCCATACAAAATTTCATTGCCTCATGATTTCTCTGGTAAAATATCAAATCCCTCTGAGGGGTAGTTTTAAAATTGTAGCGTTTTGAAATCGTAACTTTATTTATAATCACCCTGTATTTAGGGATTTCGTATGATCCCAAAAGAAATGGTTAGTTCAACAGTCAATGAAGGTACTCTGAGGGAACACACAGAATTCACTGCATTTGCAATGCTGTCTGTTTCATACCCATAGCATTTTTTGACTTGTTTGCCTATGTGATTCTACTCTTCTTTGCATATGATATGTTCCCTAAAAGTTTGAAAACCTGATGCAGGAATCCTTGTATAATCTAAAAAAATATTTCTATTCATAATTAATGGAATATATATATATATATATATATATATATATATATATATATATATATTAATCAATTGCCGAATCTATTTTTGTAAAATTAGCTAATTATGAAGAAGATTATCGAAGAAGATTATATTGAAGATTGTCGATGTACGAAAGTTTAAATTTGATAAAGTTTCTGCAATTTCAAAAGCCTTTCAATTGTATGATTAAAAAATATATTCTTTTTGCATTTTTTAATTTCTACATTCGCTTAGAAATTTCAATTATATGAGAAATAATGACGATATGAAAATCTTAAAAAGTATTTATTAGATTTTGCTAACATGTAAAATGCGCTCTCTAGTTTCTAAGAAAGAGATTATATATTCAAAATAAGAAAACGTATGTTTAAATGTATATTATCGTATATTATTATTCATTAATATTTCTGAATACATTTAAATGCATTAGTTTACCATAGCTTCCTAAACTAGATGTCTGTCGCGTGGCTTGGAAAACTGGCAACAGTTGAAGCGGTGGACAGCGCCACCTGGTACAGATTGCACGACTTTTTTATACAACAGCCACCAAAAATTTTTTTAAGTGGGATATGATATACATAAAAGGCGAATAGAATCGAAGAAATGTCGATTATATATATCATATATCACTTCTTAAAATGATTGGTGACAGATCAATAAAAAAAGTCACGCAATCTGCACCAGGTGGCGCTGTCTACCGCTTCAACTGTTTCCAAGTTTCCGAGCCACGCAACAGGCATCTAGTTTAGAAAGCTATGAGTTTACTTACAAAAAACGGCTCAATCAAATGAAACGATCATTTATATGAAAAGTTAAGTCATCATGGAAAATACTCCCTAAAAGAAAGAGGCACCATTTTCCTTTGAAAAATAAATAAGCTTACGATGCAAGTCTTTTTTTTTATTATTTTTTTTTTTATTATTATTATTATTTTAAATGCTTTGTTATATTTTTAATATTAAAAGTGTGATCTCTGACGCAGAAAAATTGTAGTTTGCTCATATAACTTATATATATATACTGTTAGAAAAGTTAATTAAAAGTAAAGAATTTTGTGATATTTTAATTATAATAGTTCTCCATAGTTCACCTTATAAAAACACGAGAATTATATGCCAAATAATTTAACAACTAGTATGTTGTGGCCACCACATGACTTTCTTCTATATTTTCCTATACAAATTCACTCAGTAAAAATAATTTATTAAAATTATTATTTAAAAAAATTATATTCCATGATAATGAAGACGATTTCTATATTAGAGAAGTAGTATAACACTAAATATCCAAAAAGAGTCCATTTTATTCTCAATATTTAAAAAAATTATTTTTTTTTAAGTTTTTTTTTCGTTAAAAGTAAAAAAAATTGATAACTTTGTTTTAAATTATCACAGATCTATAGTTCAACCATTCGTTTTAAAGGTATTGAAAGATCCCCATCTTGAAAATTTATTCCCCCCGGGTGGTACTTCCCCCAGGGGAGGAAGCGATGCCCCCACATGCACAAAATTTTTTTCCTAGTTAACTACTACTATTATCAATAATTCATATTAATTATAAAATCGCAAGTTATAATACTTATAAATACTTTTGAATTTCTTCCATAATTTCGATTTTATACGCTTTTCAAACAAATGGTAATTTAACCCTTTGCTGGCCCTATTTAATTTCAACCCTCTGATCAGTGTTGCCAAATTTAGGGACATTTTTATTCAATACCCACCAATAAATTTTAACTATAACGATTGCCTAATCACATCGAAGCTTATTCGTCCATTATGTATATCAAATATCACTCCTCAAAATTAGTGGTGGTAGTCGAATAAAAGAGTCACTAAATTTGACAACACTGTTTAGAGCACTTTAGAGTATTCTAATCGGTAAAGGGTTAAAGTGCCATCAGTAGATAAAGGATTAAAGCATTATCATTTTGGAAGTTTCTCATTACGTATAAATAATGTATAAACAAAGGGATTGAAAGATAGGTAATTTTAAAAAAATCGATTAAACTTTATTTTTTTATAGCCACTTTTAGTTGTAGCCTTCAAAATCTCAAATGCCTTCGAAATTTCAAATGAGTTAATCAGGGTACATAACGATAATACTGACTGTTTATTTATGTGTATTACAAAAGGAAAACATGGGCTTAAACTTGATCAATATGAAAAACTGTAGGAAGGTATTTAAAAAATTGTTTATTTACTTTTATTTATCTTATTTATTTATTGCCTTAAAGCAACTTTTAGAAATTAAAATGACTACGTGTAACACTCAACATTATATGAACTCATTGACTTATCCTATTCTTAGAAAAAATCAATTATTAAATTTCAGAGAAAATATCGCAAAATTTTAATCTCAGAGTACCTCTTAGCAATATGATTTGTAACGTAATCACTTACTTTAAAAGAACTGGATCAGTTGGCAAGTTTCCGAGAAGAGATTCAAGTGGGCAATGTTACAGCGGTGGAAACTGTTCAGTAAAGAGTTCGTGAGAATCCATCAATCTCTACACGCTGTCACTCTGCTCAGCAAGCAATTCATTAATTATATTTCCGAATAAAATACTCTTAAAAAAAAAAAAAAAAAAAAAAAAAAAAAACGTAAGTTTTTATAAAAGTTTCTTTTTAATTCAATCAAATTTTCAACAATCACCCTGAATTATTACGAAAAATAGAAATGGTGAATCCAAAATATCAAAAAGTTAATGACTATAAATAAAGATAAGGCTATATGTGTGTGTGCGCGTGTGTATATATATATATTCATTGATTCTTTTAAAGAACTGACATTTCCTGTATATCAGTATAAATTGGTTGTTATGAAATATGCTGCAGAGTGCTAATATCTTTTCTTTTATGCCCACAAAATCACTTTAACACAGCTAAAACTGACAAGTTGAAATAAATGTAAAACATTTTTTCAAGAAAAAACACTTTTCTCGGCTTACACGGAAAAGCAGATTGATTTAAAAAAGAAAAGTAAAAGAGAAAAATGAAGAAAGAAATTTTACCGAATAATCAAAGCTTTTTAATTAAAAAACTCAACCCAGATATTATCAAGACCAATCTGTAGTTCAAATTTGATTCTATTTCTTTTTTTTTTTTTTAAACCTTGAATACGATATTATCCTGCATATATATGACTATAATACATCATGAAATTAAACTAAATAATCTGGTGTGTCACTCACACGACTCTCTCTCTTACCCTGAAATTTAATACTATAAATACAGGTTGCAGATTAATAGGTAAGATAACGAGTACTGTTATGTAAACCTGTGTTAAACAATTCAAATTAGGCTTCGGAAGAGTTTTATATGATAATTAGTTCTGTGTGAGGGGGGCTACCGCCCCCTCATCCCCCCATTTCATTAATGCACCTACATTTATATAGAATTTAATTCGGTTATTAAAAGATAATTTATTAAAATTATTATTTGAAAAATTATCTTTTATGATAATGCAGACAATTTTCATATTAGAGAAGTAGTATAACACGAAATATCAAAAAAAAAAAAGTTGAATTTATTCTCAAATATTATATTAAAGATTTTTTTTTTTTTTTTGTTAAAAAATGAAAATATATCGATAACTTTATTTTAAATTATCGCAGATCGATGGTTTAACCATTCGTTTTAAAGGTATTGGCGAGCTCTTTTGAAAGATACCCATCATGAAAATTTACTCCCCTCGAGGGAGGACTTCCCCCCAGGGGGGAGGCGAGGCTCCTACATACACAAAAAAAATTTCCCAGTTGACTATCTCTATTTCAAAAAATATATATTCGTTTCGTTTGGTTTAGTACAGTCTATAGATCTTAAACTCTACTTACCTGCAATTTCCCCCATAGACGTAATGTATTTGAATACTTTTGAGTGTCCCTGTACACGAACCATTTGCTTCATCTCAACGAAAAGCTTACTGTAGCATCCCTATATGATACACATTTAGAATACCGAGTTTGGAATTTCTGCTACTATTTGTTCTTGAGATATGCTGATAACAGACACACACACAGACAGACACACAGACCATTCGCTTAAAACATGATTTTCATATTTCTCAGAACCCGAAAGGGGACCTCAGAACATGTAATATAACACTTATTTTTTCAGGGACCTCAGAACATGTAAATATAACAAAAACTCACGTTCGAAAATTTGACCCTAAAACAATACTTTCTCGACCCTATGGGTAAGAGAAAGTAAAAAGATTGTTTAAATTTGGATGTAAAATATTGTTGGCTTCTGTTAAATGCCTTTTAATTATGAAATGTTGTTAGGACAAATTGGGTTCAAACGATATTTGAACCTAAACAATTTAAAAGTAAGGGAAAGACATTATTTATTTTGTGTATCTCATTCAATAGCGTAAGAGTATCATAGTTATTTTATCAATGATGGAGAAAATTGATCTCTAGTAATTAAAAAAATATTTTTTTTCTTTAAGTAATAGATACAAAATTCTGCACAAAACAGAGCTCATTTTATTACGACAGGACTTATTTTAATCGATTCTTCTATGTAAGGCATGCAATGCAATAATTGTGTTTCATTTCCTAACATAGGTTACTATATACATTTTTTAATATTTCTTTGGTATAACTTTAGCATAGGAGCTCCTTATCGGCTTTTAAATTTTTGCTGTCATTTTGGCAATGAATTAAAATGGCTATTGCAATTGCATAAGTAAATATCTAGGCGAGAAACGCCCACACTATTTCGGTACGAAATTTTAAATTTAGCACCCATAGCCAAAGCTGTTCTATTTCTTTATCACGATTTTTCAACTATTTTTCTTATTATTTCTTTTTCTGTATTTAATCAATTTATAGTTTTCTTTTATCTTTAGTTTATTTATCTATTTCTGGAGTAAATTTATTTTTTCTTTTTAATAATTTAAAAGTTTAAAATAGGGTTTTTATTTTATGTCTTTTAAAACAATTATCTGATTGAACTAAAAATTACGATACTAGATTTTTATCCTTATTTATAAGTGCAACAGTTTTTCCAGCGATCGGTTGAATGGTGTAGCTTTAAATGGCGAACTGAAAATATGGACAGATACAATGGCAAACTTTCAGTTATAATTGTTTTCTCTATGTATTAAAAAAAAAAAAAAAAAAAAAAGATTACTGCCAATGGCTTTAAATGTTTTTGTCTGCGACTACATCTCATCCCGAACAGAAGAGTCCTCAATGTCATGGGAGCTACCAATGCTGCCGAATACTCAGAGGCATACATTTTTCTTGGTTAGAAATTTACGTTTTCAATTGAAAAGCTCGCGTTAACCAAGGTACTCTATTTGCCGAGTTGCAAATTGTATCTCTTATTACGTCGTTTTTTTTTTTTTTTTTTTTTTTTTTTGTCTCTAACGTCATTTTCTCAGCAAAATTATTATGCAGTCAATGGTGAAAAAAAAAATAATAAAATAAAATAAAATAAAATAAACGTCAATGTTGTTATTAGTAACAAAGAAATTTATCGTGTGCAAATAAACAAAAAGCATTATCTTTGACATTTTCAATGAAAAAATGAGTTTAGAATTGTAATTTATCGTCTGAGATATGTTTCTTTCTCTCTTTTATTTTATTTTTATTTTTTTTTTTTCCTACTTTTATTAGAAAATTAAATGTAAATAAATAAATAAATAAAAGAGAGAGAGACAAAAAAGAAAGAAAGAAAGAAAAGAAGAAAAGAAGAAAAAAATGAATGAAAGAAAGAAAAAAGGGAAAAATTAAAAAAGAAATTAAAAAATTGGCACGCTCAAGATTCTCAAAAAAAAAAAAAAAAATGTTTAGAACAGTGAAATCATTTAAAAAAAATAAATAAATAAACATTTTAAAATATTTGTTTAACAATTTTTAAAATGTTAAACAAATACTTAATCCAGATGAAATGAAAATTATTTTATATTTTATTAATTTTTATTTTAACATTAGGCGAAAAAGATTAAGTAATGAACATCATGATTATGTTAAACAACTATTGTTACACAGTTTTATGTTAAGCCTATAAATTTTTTAAATGAAATTTAAGACACAACAACTTAGATTTTAGTTTATGCAAAAGATTAAATTTTTTGACTCAAAACATATTAAAAGATTGGCTAATTGGGAACATCTTTAGTATGAACAATTTAGCGATTTTTGAAATTTAGAGATGAAGTAAGTCTTTCGCCAAGGAATTCATTTCCGCAGCCATGATAGCAGTAATATAAAATGGTGTAATAATAATAATAATAATGAAATATTCAAAAATATTTACAATGATCACATAAGATATTTATTTTAAATTTGTCTGACTAAATCATATTTAGAAAAAATGCACTTTTAAAAGTGTCATCTTTACTACTGCAAGCTCCATTTTAAACCTAGCAGTGCATTAGAAATAAATATAAAGTATGGTATATTGCCTTAAATTAACTTAAAAATGCAATAATAAAAATATAGGCACTAGAAAAAATAAGTTCGTAATTTGTTTAAATAAGCAATTATACCCAAAAATTCATCGCCAAATAGTGAAAAGAAAAGAAAATTCTTCAAAGGGGCCATATACTAAAGTTGTAATGCTAAATGATTTAGCTATTACGAAATTCCCTCTGTCCTAAAAACAAAAGTTACTGCCGTCGTTGTTTATTTAATGTGTCTAACTGTCAGCAAATTGTTATTAAGCTTTCGAACGTTTAAACAGATATCTGACATATTATTTCATTTAAAAAAGATACAAAAAAAAAATATTGTGTTTTTCAATGGGAATTATAATGAATGAATGTTTTCTAATTGCTTATTGTGTGTGTCTATATATATATATTTGTATTTGGAAAACAATTGTTGAACTGTTAATTTAGTAAAGAAACTACTTCGTGTAAATGAAGATAAAAATTCTAGCAAAAGTAAAATTGTACAATGCAAGGTAATCAAGGCAGATTTCTTACCCTAAAGAAATTTGACCAGAATTTCTAGTGAAAGAAACACACCCTGAGCACCAAACAAACACTACCGAATCCTGTTCACGGCACCAAGTATCTGTTGTGTAATTTCTGGTTGCAGTGATCCTCACAATTACGAAGTTCTCTCTGTTCTAAAAACAAAAATTACTGCCGTTGTTGTTTATTTACAGTTTGCAGCAAAATTATTTGAGCGCTAGCAATAATTCTTATGTAAAAAACTAAACTTAATACTGTTTTGTTAAACAAATCCTTGTCGAATCATGTTCTTAGAATGACTAAGAGCATGACTCGACAAGGATTTATTTAAAAAAGTAGTATTAAGTGTATTTTTTTATTTAGGAATCACTGCTAGCGGTCGAATAATTTTGCTGCCGACTGTAATGTGTCTAGCTGTTTCCATCCAAAATAGTGGCAAATTGTCATTTAGTTGTCAAAAGTTAAAACAAATTTTTGACATTTTATTTCATTCGAAAACGATACAGTATTAAATATTGTGTATTTCAATGTGATATCAACTATCGAAATTTCTATAATATTATCCTGCTTTTGTCTTATGTATTATTAATATTCCTATTCGATGAAAGGCAAAGCTGCGAATAGGTGGGTAGAACCCCACAGTGGTTAATTAACAAAGCGAATAGGGACAGGGGTGAATCCTCCCTCGAGGGTTGGTGAGCGGAGCAAGCAAGGATACTTAATAAAATAAATTAAAAAATGTTTGTATGTTTATTCAAAGTGACAGACTGCAAAATGGTATCAATACAAAATCGCTGTCTAAAAGAAATAGTACAACCTGTCGTACTAAAAAGTATAACCCCTATTATTATAGTATTATTCGGATTATCGAAGTTATTTTTTGGTTAATTTCTGAATCATCTTTATAAAAGATTTCATTCAAGATATCTTTAAGATGTGCCCAAATGAAAAGAAGACCTTCGTTGTAGCTGCGTTATGTTAAATCCCAGTGAATTAATGTGTTAGCCCATAGATGGCATGTTGGTATTGCTAGATGCACATGCGTAGTTAATGGCATCAATATCCTCATTGCTGGAGAGTCATTTCCGCAGTTCGTTGCATGATGGATTCCTCTAGATCAGCACAAAGAGATCGGCTATGGATGAGTTCATGCGGCAGTATCGCTGGATCACCACACGTGAAATTGCTGTTGAACTGTCGATAAGCAAAGGAACTGTGAATCACATAATCCATAATATTTTTGTGAGATTAATGATAGAATCTTAATTATATAAGAATTAATTATGACACACTTAAAGATAGTGAAAAATACCAAGCAAAAACAGCGAGAGCACTCTGTAAAATTTCTCTGGAACAAAAACGGCTGCACGTAATGTCTAGTGCCATTTAGTGAGATTAAATTGGCGTATATACATTCTATTCTTATAAATACTTTTGAATTTCTTCCATAATTTCGATTTTATACGCTTTTCAAACAAATGGTAATTTAACCCTTTGCTGGCCCTATTTAATTTCACCCCTCTGATCAGTGTTGCCAAATTTAGGGACATTTTTATTCAATACCCACCAATAAATTTTAACTATAACGATTGCCTACTCACATCGAAGCTTATTCGTCCATTATGTATATCAAATATCACTCCTCAAAATTAGTGGTGGTAGTCGAATAAAAGAGTCACTAAATTTGACAACACTGTTTAGAGCACTTTAGAGTATTCTAATCGGTAAAGGGTTAAAGTGTCATCAGTAGATAAAGGATTAAAGCATTATAATTTTGGAAGTTTCTCATTACGTATAAATAATGTATAAACAAGGGGATTGAAAGATAGGTAATTTAAAAAAAAATCGATTAAACCTTTTTTTTTTTTTTAAGAGGGATTTATTATATGCATTATATTTTTATGCAATGTAATATATGCGCATTTATTTCAACTAAAACAATTTTATTATTCTACATTAGAGAGTTATTTTATAATAAAACAATAAAATTATTATTGCAGTTTAAGATAATTTGATATCTTACAGAGCTTAAAATCTTCTCTTAAAATGAATGTTATGCAAAGCTATTGGCAATTCATTATTGGAAACGCTGAGCTTCAGTTACGGAGTATAAAAATTTTTCGCTGTCCTTAATACATCCCTTGATATCCAGAAATGACAGCTATCAAGATAAGTAAAAAGATCTCAGTATATTTTCCATTTCATAAATAGAAAAGAATATAACAATGAAAGTTTGTTAAAATGATGCATTTTACATGGGAATACTATAAGATATATTATTTCAATACGCAGCGTTATTTTAAAACACATTGGCGTTATAAAATAAGATATTTAGAGCTAGACTGTGTAATAAAATACTAGACGATGCTTTAAAAATAATAACAGTATAATGCAGTTATAATGATATTGATATTTTTTTTAGTTTTATGTACTTTCTTCTCTCTTTCTATATATACATTATATATGTATATATATATATATATATATATATATATATATAAGAAGAAGAAAGTATTGGATTTGTGAAAATCTTCGAACTTCAGTTGTTTATGAATTTACACGTTTTGAAATGTTCTAAAAATGATTTGATCACAATAAAATGTCTCTCTGTCTTTCAATCTGTGTATGGGTATGTGTATCAAAAATCTTTTGGATGTTTTGTCTCCCGAATAAATGAACGAAATTTAATCAAACTTAGCATTTAGTCGAATTTTCACTTAAACTGATGCTGATTAAATTTCGGTGATCTATTGCTCAACAGGTGGCTTTCTCATCGCATATATTTTATAATTTTTAGTATGAAAGTGTAGGACAAAATTTCGGATAAATAGTACATGATGAGAATTATTTTTAAATTTTCAAGGTGAATTAAAAAATAAAAGTATTTGTAATAGTAATAATCAACCTCATATATTTTTTAATGTACGGACTGACTCCCACTCCTCGGTCGGTTCTTCCCCCCCCCCCCCCCAGGGGTGAAATTTTTCAATATGGGTATCTTTCATAATTACTCCTCAATAACGAAATGGTTAAACTATAAATCTGCGATAACTTGAAACAAAATTATCGAACTCGTTTTCCTGTTCAACAAAAAAGAAAAAAGATTTGATAATAATGATAATAATAATAATAGATGCATTTCCAAAAATGTCGTTTGTATCGACATCTAGTGTTATACTACTCTGGGATGGAAATCATCTTCATTTATAACTGAAAATAATTATGATAAATAATAATTTTAATAAAGAATATGTACTCCGTGAATTTGTACAGGAGTATTTTGAAAAAAAAAAATATTGCGGTAGCCACAACATACTAGTTTGAGTTTAGATTTCAGTTCAGTGCTATATTTTTGGAATTTATTTCTGTTTCAAAACAAAATTTGTAATTTTATTTGTAAGCCATTTTTGTACAATAATTTTGAACTAAAAATTGATTTTCAAATAAATTCTGTTCTTGTCTAAACTGTATGTTTAAATTCCATGTTTTCAATAAAGGAAAATAATGATAATTTGCTTGAAATAGCTAATTTCGTTCTCATTTCCGTTCTGACCATCTGGTAGCTAAGTAATTTGAACTGTGGTGTTCATTTCCCATGTGCCAAGTTCGAATCCTAGTTCAAGCATGGATGTTCGTAATGGTTCAGAGTTCGCTTTAAGCAGTAGTTCCTGGCGTAATGCACTGTGTGTACAAAAATAACCGTGGATAAACCAAACTCATTCAACTTCTCTGTGCAATTTCATATTAATATATATTAAATTTATTTAATATATTCATATTAAATATTCTTATAAGTGTGTAGTGTATGGTTTTAAAAATTTGTCGTTCAATATTTCATTTAAATTCACTTTTATTCTAAAATGTTTAGCATTAATTTTCAGTGTTTACATTATTAAAGTTATTAAATAAAATTACACGTTGAATTATATTATTATAGCAGATTTATTTTGTTTAACGCACGAATTACAAATTAATAACATATATACGCATTGCAAAATCATATGCAAAACGTGAAAAAAAAAAAAAAAAAAGATACAAATGAAATACTAAGTAATATTTTTAAGACAACTGAATCCAAAATTATAATAAATTATGAGTTATTTCCTTAATGTGTAACTCAATTTTACTCTTTTGCAATCTCCTTCAGTTTCTAGATCTTCTTTGCACCTACATTACATCTACATTACATCTTCGCATTAAGTGTAATGCATTTATCTTTTAGTACATTATAATATACTAAGTTGATATATATTTTTCTTTTTTTGTTAAGAAACTACCTTTTTACAGCCTAATTTATATTAAAAAGAATTTTTTAATGAATAAAGATTAAATAAACTTTTCTTTTACTTTTTTTTTAAATTTTTTAACACTTTCCAACAAGGTTGAAAAGTGTTTATGACTTCGGTTTGTCTGTCTGTCCGTCTGTCCGTCCGTCTGCCTGTCCGCGCTCTAACTCCCGTAAATATTTATCGAATTTCTTGAAACTGATATATGTTATTCAAGTTCACTATCGGACGTTCGCTATTGAAAATGGAGTTTATACCTCTACTGGTTTGTGTACAGGGACACCCGAAAGTATTTCAAAGCATTGTGTTCTATGAGAGGTATTTCTATAAAACATATTTTCATACCTTTACTGTAGACATATCTGAATGAAATTGAAATATGTTATTTAAGTTCACTATTGGGTGTTTCCTGTATAAAATGGAGGAAATACTACCATCGGTTTAAGTACAGGAACCCTCAAAAGTATTCCAAAGCATTGCGTTCTATGAGAGATATTTCTATAAATCAAATTTTAATAACTTTACTTTCCACGAAGTTTTGGGAAATTGAAATATGTTATTTATATGCACAAAAGAATGCTTTGCACAGAATATAGCATGATTAGCATTAGATTTACAGGGTGGCACAAAAAATATCCAGTTACATTAAGAGCTATTAATAAAAAATTGCTAGAATTTTACTTCCGTTTACGTTAAGCGTTTTTAACACTTTCTAACATTTTTTAAGTGTGATTATGATTTCAGTTTTGTGTATCTGCCTGTCCGTCTGTCTGTCTGTCTGAGCTCTAACTCCCGTAAATATTTATGGAATTTCTTGAAACTGATATATGTTATTCAAGTTCACTATCGGATGTTGCCTATTCAAAATATAGTTTATACCTCTACTGGTTTGTGTACAGGGGCACTCGAAAGTATTTCAAAGCATTGTGTTCTATGAGAGGTATTGCTATAAACCATATTTTCATACCTTTACTGTAGACATATCTGAATGAAATTAAAATATGTTATTCAAGTTCACTATTGGGTGTTTCCTGTATAAAATGGAGGAAATACCACCATCGGTTTAAGTACAGGGACACTCAAAATTATTCCAAAGCATTGCGTTCTATGAGAGATATATCCATAAATCAAATTTTAATAACTTTACTTTCCACGAAGTTTTGGAAATTGAAATATGTTATTTATATGCACACACAAAAGAATGCTTTGCACAGAATATAGCATGATTAGCTTTAGATTTACAATGTGGCACGAAAATATCCAGTTACATTAAGAGCTATTAATAAAAAATTGCTAGAATTTTACTTCCGTTTACGTTAAGCGTTTTTAACACTTTCTAACATTTTTTAAGTGTGAATGTGATTTCAGTTTTGTGTATCTGCCTGTCCGTCTGTCTGAGCTCTAACTCCCGTAAATATTTATGCAATTTCTTGAAACTGATATATGTTATTCAAGTTCACAATCGGATGTTCCTTATTCAAAATGGAGTTTATACCTCTACTGGTTTGTGTACAGGGGCACTCGAAAGTATTTCAAAGCATTGTGTTCTATGAGAGGTATTGCTGTAAACCATATTTTCATACCTTTACTGTAGACATATCTGAATGAAATTGAAATATGTTATTCAAGTTCACTATTTGGTGTTTCCTGTATAAAATGGAGGAAATACCACCATCGGTTTAAGTACAGGGACACTCAAAATATTCCAAAGCATTGCGTTGTATGAGAGATATTTCTATAAATCAAATTTTAATAACTTTACTTTCAACGAAGTTTTGGGAAATTGAAATATGTTATTTATATGCACAAAAGAATGCTTTGCACAGAATATAGCATGATTAACATTAGATTTACAGGGTGGCACAAAAATATCCATTTATATTAAGAGCTATTAATAAAAAATTGCTAGAATTGTACTTTCGTTTACATTAAGCGTTTTTAACACTTTCTAACATTTTTAAGTGTGAATATGATTTCAGTTTGTGTATATGTCCGTCTGTCTGTCTGTCTGCCCGCGCTCTAACTCCTGTAAATATTTATGGAATTTCTCGAAACTGGTATATTTTATTGAAGTTCACTGTCGGATGTTCCATATTGAAAATGGAGTGAATATCTCTTCTGGTTTGTGTACAGGGGCACCCAAAAGCGTTCGAAAGCATTTTGTTCTATGAGTGTTATTTTTATAAATATTTTCCCTATTGAATATTCCCCATTTAAAACGACATTAATAGGTCCTGTACAACTAGTTTGCTTACAGGGACAAAAAAAAAAAAAAAAAAAAATGCCAGTGCATTACGTTTTAGGACAGACATTTTTTGAAAGTTATTTTTAAAAATCTTTCGACTGTAAAAATCATAAAAATATTGAAGTGTATTGTTAATATTCTAAAATAATGTTTTGTATAGAATATGATATGATTAACTTTCTGATTTACAGGGCTACACTAAAATATTCAGAGAGATCAAAAGCTGTAATTATAATCTAATGGCTGCATTTTCTTTTGCGTTAAGCCTTTTTAACACTTTCCAAAATGCCTAAGAGTAATTTTTAAATCAGTTAGTCTACCTGTTTGTTTTTCAGTCTTTCTGTCCGTTGTGTGATAACGTAGGCAAAGAATATTAAAAGTTATTCGATACAACAATTACGTACAGTTGGAAAGTGTTACTAATCATGCGTACTGCATGATTTTTCTTTCTTGTTTTTTAGAGAAATAGAATTAATTTCAAAATAATTAGGATTTATAAAAAAAGTAAATTGTATGTCATAAATATTCTTACATCATGCTATTAATATTGTAACAAAATTGTAATCATTATTATATTTAACCTGTCAGTCACATATTGCATAGAAATGATATTCCATAGAATCATCATATCATATAATCATATATATCACATAGATATTCCAAATTTATCAGTATTTTTTTACATGCACGCATACATATGACACGTAATAAAATATTTTTTCTATAAAATATTTTTTTCATGCAAATAATACTTTCTATTTCAACATTTTTACAGACATATCTACTCTATTTTTTTTTCTACCCCCCCCCCCCCCCTTCCCCTCTCTCCCCTCCTTTTTTTTTTTTTTTTTTTTTTTTTTTTACTTTTTCCATACCGCTAAATAAATCAACAGTTAGATTTTTTTCCCCTTAAAAATATTCGTAAATTCTTTTCATCTTTAATATATTATGAAAACATTCCAGAACTTTGAAAACATACGAAAAGAGAATTTTTTGAAAGCGTACATTGAGAGAGAAAATTCATATCTTTTACAAGTTTCACTCAATGCTTTTTGGGAATTTTAAGGAGAATAATATAAAAGGAATATATTTATGTTGAAACCCAGTATAATTTTTTATGTAAATAATGTTATTTAAAAATTGTTGACACTGCGTTTTAAATTTCGAAATGTTTATATTTGAAATTTTATTTTTAAAAAAAATAACATTTTAATAAGAGCTACTTACAATAAAATTTATATGAATAAATTTTTGATAGTTTACGATTTAAAATGTTTATTTTTTTTAAATAAAATTATGAGTGCAGAATTGTTTGATTAATCTAGTATGTGTATCAGAAATCGAATACAAGATCATTTAAAGAGAGGATCTATTTTTGTTGGCATAAAATGTAGTTTCTTTCATTCTTTCTCTTTTTTTTTTTTTTTTTTTTTTTTAAGAAAACCTTTAAAAATAGAATGACAATACCTGAAATAAATAATAAACTGTCGTTAAATTGAAAGAGTTTTTAATTCATTTTCAAACTTTATGACCTGTGTTAAATTTATAGAGCATTGAGATGTTATACAGAAAAACAGGAATTACAGGAAAAACTCACCAGCGAGCATTGCCCGTGACACCAAATTTAGGGATATTTTCATTCAATATTCAGCACTAAATTTTACGATTACCTGTTGCCTAATCACTTCGAAAGTTATTCGTCCGTTATATATATCAATTACCATGCCTCAAAATTATTGGTGGTACACTAACGGCACATCTCATCCACAAGGCATCCTCTGAATATCCTATGGATAAAAGTACATCCAAGGGACATACCCAGGATGTACTATGGATAATTTTTTTCAGGGTAGTTCAATAAAAAAGTCCCTACATTTGGTAACACTGAACAATATCAATCCTGAACGGGGTCAAAAAACCCAACATCCTCATACGGACAGAGAACCTATATTTATAGTAAACTTGAAATTGATAAATTTCAGAGTAATTTTGTATGTGTTTTTAAAAAAGTTATGATTGCTTATAATCCGAAATAAAGCTGATCACAGACATTTAGACTAACAGAAAAGAGTCGGTATTGAAAGAAAACAAAAGAACTTTGTAAAAAGTCACACACCATAATTTGCAAAACTAAAGAACAATTGCTTCAGATCACCTTAAAAAGGGCATAGTTATATCAACCTGAAACAGTAATTGCGTGTTTTCATATTTAATGGTGCTTTCTTACATAAGGCTTACTTTTCATCCTTCATCACCATTGTTTGGTCCATTTTACCATAGTTGCCAAACTTTGCGTCTTTTTCGTTGAACATCATTTTATACGAATATAATATAACGTCATATAAAATAATGTTCAATATAAAAGTCGCAAAGTCTAGCAACTATGCATTTTACTGGAACAAGATGGCTGGCTGAAGTCAATACAATAATTTGTAAAATTACTTTTATGGTAAAAGTACCAAACTTACAAAAAATTGTTTAAAAGATGATATTTATAGCATTAGTTTTCCGGTCCTTAAATTTTTTTGAATATCCTTCACTGTTAAAAATTTCAGTTCTAACTTAAACCACTATATGGAGTAAAGCTATAAGTAATAACATAATATGGTTCAACCTCACTTTTTAGTTTTCTATTTCTTGCGATTGAATTTCTGTTGCATCAAAATTTGTTTCGGCGTACATGCAGGTGTAATTGAATGAGGGAGATGGCGCCACTAGCGCGCTGAAAATCACCGGCTTTAAGCCAGAGGTTGAAAATAAAATTTGTGAAGTGAAATCGTGTGTGATTATATGTCATTCAAAACAAACATTCACCGCCAGAAAAAAAAAAAAAAAAAAGGAAATCTTTATTTAATTGATCACTAACCAGATGTTGCTATAAGAAACTTTATTGAAGTACATCCTTTTAAGAAAAGGGAAAAATCTATTATACAGTCCAGGAAGTATGAATCGGTAAAATTCTCTTTGAAACTAAACCAAACTTAAATTAAAGAGCGTAGTCGAAAATACAGTGTAAAGTGCAAATTTTGTGCAACTCACCCATGAGTCAAGATAAGACCCTAGAAAATTCAGCCTCTTTTATCAAAATCAGCGAAACAGTGTTATTGCGCAAGAATGCGTAGCACAGTGTCAAAGTGCTAGACTTGAGATAAGTGTTGCGCCTGCGCACTCTGTAAAGTTCGCTCCTTCGTTACGGAGCTCAGTTAGTTTTGTAACTCCGCTCATGGGAGGCTGGCAGCTTTCTTTACTCCCATATTTTAAAGTTTAAATAAATGTAGTCGTGATGTTGAATCACCTCTAGTGTGTCAAGTTTTTGTTACAGTCCACTATTTAAGTAATCAAAATGTTCTTATATAGTTTTAATTCTCTGATCTAACATTTTTTGGTCCGTGCGACCACAGCGTAACCAGCACAGTTTCGTTTTCAAAAAGAAAACAATAATGGCTTTAACCGCATTAAATAGAAAAAAAGGGAATATTAAAGCCCAATTCACAAAGTTAATCAATATTCCTAATGACGAATTAACCACAAAGGGAGAAATAACTTCGAGAATATCAATTTTAGAAAAACTTCAAAATAAATTCGAAGATTTAAAAGCGGAATATTACCAAGTGGCGAAGGAGGATGAGTTTCCTGCAATAGAAGAAGAGTTAAATGAGTTAGATTTTCAATTTCAAGAATTAGAGGTAAGATTCAATACCTTACTAATTAACTGTAGTGACAATGTGAGTAACATAAATTCAAATAATAGCTCGTTAGGAGCTGAAAGAAACATTTTTCCAAATCATAGTATGCATTTACCCCAGATACCATTGCCTGTATTTTCAGGAAAATTTGAAGAATGGAACGTATTTAAATCGCAGTTTCTAAATTTAATGGATGATAATCCTTTATTAACTCCAAATCAAAAACTGTTTTATTTACGCGCTGCGTTGAAAGGCGAAGCAAAAACAGTAGAAACCAGTGATGATACTTATGATTCTCTGCTAAAAACATTAGAACAACGGTTTGAAAATAAAAGAGCTATAATAGATGCTCATATCAAAACAATTATTAATTATGAAAAAATAACTCATGAATCTGGTAAAGAATTACGAAAATTATTGGATTGTATTTTAAAGAATTTAAGAGCGTTAAAAGTATTGAAATATGAACGCGATAATCTTTCTAATATTATGTTATTAAACATTGTTTTGCAAAAGTTGGATAGGGAAACTCGCAAAAATTACGAACTCACGTTAAAAAATAACGATGTTGCTGACTTTGATCTGTTTCTAGAATTCCTTGAAAAACAGTGTTCAGTTTTAGACAGTGTACATCGAAATTTACCGCTTAAGTCCTCAAAATATACTATTGATAAGTCTGGTTATCCCAGAAGTTTAGTTGTAAAAACCCAAGGAAATAATTGTAACTTGTGTATATTATGTAAAAATAGTTCTCACACGCTATATAAATGCGATACATTTTTTAATTTCACAACAGAAAAACGATATGAATTTATTCGAAAGAATAATCTTTGCTTAAATTGCTTCGGATTCCATAAAATAGCAAAATGTAATTCTAAGTATGCATGCAGTAAATGTGGCTCCAGACACCACTCATTACTTCATAAAGACAAAGACTTATTACTTCCGTTATCAAAAGAGAGTGCAACCCCCCCAACAAACTGTGATATTAATAGCGATCGTCTGCTTGATGCAGCAGGTGGATCGACTGAAAGCAATCAGTCGGCGCCGATTACATGTTTTATTTCTGAAAATAAAAGAGTTATATTAGCGACGGTCACAGTTTTTGTATTCGATGAATACGGTTTTTATCACCCAGCTACAGCGGTTCTTGATAGCGCCTCACAGTCTAATATTGCAACAGCAAAATTTGTAAATAAGTTAGGATTGAAAAAAGAAAAAATAAACATTCCTCTTTCGGCGTTGTCAGGAATTCCGATAAATATAAAAACGAAAACACAAGCACTGATAACAAATGAGAATAATTCGTTTCCAGCTAATCTGGAATTTTTGATTGTACCAAAAATTATTGATGCGTTACCAATAAACTATTCAAATATATTAAAATTAAATATTCCAAAGGGAATTAAACTGGCCGATCAAACACTATTCAAAAATAACAACAATGTTGATTTACTGATTGGGGCCGAAATATTTTTTGAATTAATGTTAACCAATAAAATCAAAATTCCTGAAACGGGTGCAATTTTACAGGATACTGTGTTTGGATATGTGCTTAGTGGAGCTTTTCAAGGCACTCCACATCCATTGTATTGTGCTATTATTTCCCAGTCAGATAACTCCAATTTAGAAAATATTATGAAAAGATTTTGGGAGATTGAAAATATACTAGATTCACCTAGTTTGAGAAATAAGGAAGAGATAGAGTGTGAAAAGCAGTTCGTGAAAACATATCGCAGAGATGATAACGGGAAGTACATAGTGAACTTACCAATGAAAAATAATTCTTAATTAGGAGATTCTTTCCATACGTCCAAACAAAAGTTAAATAATTTATACAGACAATTAAATAGAAATCCCAACATTTCTGAATTGTATGTAAATTTTTTGCATGAATATGAACAGTTAGGCCACATGCGAGAATTAAATGATACTGAAATAAACACCGTTAAATATTTTCTTCCACATCACGCTGTCTTAAACCTGATAGCAGCACTACAAAATTAAGGGTTGTATTCAACGCCAGTTCACTCACTGCCAATGGGTTATCATTAAATGATTGTTTATTAAATGGAGGTGTAGTACAAGATGATTTGTGTGCCATTTTATTACGTTTTCGTACGCACAAAATAGTTTTCACTGCGGATGTTAAAAAGATGTATAGACAGATATGGGTTAATCCTGAACATTGTAATTGGCAATGTATTCTTTGGAATAAAACCCCTAAGGAAAAGCCTAACATCTATAAATTATTAACTGTAACATACGGCACAAAATGTGCTCCTTATTTGGCCACTCGTGTACTAAAACAAATAGCTAATGATGAAGGGGCTAAATATCCGTTAGCTTCTGCCGCCACACTTAAGGATTTTTACGTTGACGACATTCTAACGGGAACTGATGAAGTGTCGTCTGCTCTGGAACTCCAGAAACAGTTGGTGTTAATGTTATCAGCTGGTGGACTAGAGTTGCATAAATGGGTTTCAAATGCCAGAGAATTATTAGAACAAGTCCCTTACAGTGAGCAAGACTATCACTTCGAAAAAAATGATAAAACTTCGGTGTAAACACTAGGGCTAAAATGGAATCCCAAAGATGATAATTTCAGTTTCACGGTATCATCAGATTATTGCAATACAATCACAAAACGTGGTGTTCTGAAAGAGATCGCGAGACTCTTTGATCCATTGGGTCTAGTAGGACCAGTGATAGTACAGGCTAAAATATTTTTACAAAAATTATGGCTTTTGAAAATTGATTGGGATCAGGAACTTCCAACACAAGAGAAAAACACATGGATAAAATTCCGAAATGCTCTAAACGAGCTTAAAGATATTACGATCCCACGTTTCGTGTTCTCAGACTCTAATTGTCGTGAACTGCAGCTCCACGGCTTTTCGGACGCGTCACAAGAGGCATATGGCGCAGTAGTTTATTTACGTGTGATCACTAGTTCAAACGATGTACATGTGAGCTTACTTTGTAGTAAGTCCCGAGTTTCTCCTCTTAAAGTATTGACTATACCTCGCCTAGAACTTTGTGCCGCTGAATTGTTATCTAAATTGATATCAAAGGTAATCACATCATTAAATATACAATTGAGTTGTGTATATCTATACACCGATTCAACAATCGTTTTGTCATGGATCAACTCATCACCCCACGTGCTCAAGGTTTTTGTCTCCAATCGAATATCTCGAATCCAGGAACTCACGAAGAATTTTTGTTGGAGGCATGTTAAGTCAACCGAAAATCCAGCTGATCTTGTTTCACGAGGAAGCCATCCTCATCAACTTTCTGAGTTCTGGTTCATTGGACCAGATTTTCTTCATCATGAGCCTATAGAACTTTTTAATGATGACATTACTAACTCTAATGATGAATATTTAGCTGAAGTAAAACCAACGCAACTGTCGTTGGTCACTGTGAAGGAAACCTTTTTAGTCAATCTTCTTTCCATTACTAATGATTTTTGTAAATTAACTCGTATTTTGAGTTTCATTTTTAGGTTTTTTAACAATGCCAAGAGTCCATCTTCGAAGACACGCGGACCCATCACTCTTCAGGAACTGAGTAAAAGTAAGTTAATTTTAGCTATATTGGTTCAAGAAGAAGAATTTAAAGAAGACGTTCAAAATTTGAAAAAAGGAATTCCTGCAACAGGTAAAATTCGAAATTTAAATCCATTTTTAGATGAATTCAATGTCATTAGAGTGGGAGGTCGATTGAGTAATTCTAGTGTTAGTCATAATCGAAAATTTCCTATTGTACTGCCGGCGAAACATAAATTTACGGATATGATACTTGTACACTTTCATAAAAAGCACTTACATATTGGTCCTCAGAATTTACTTTATTCTGTTCGTGGGGAGTTTTGGCCCTTAAGAGGGAGATCAAATTGCCGTAAAATTGTGCATAATTGTGCAATTTGTTTTAAAGCAAAACCTGTAACAGCTGAACAAATCATGGGCAATCTGCCCAAGGAAAGGGTTAATTTTAATTTCCCGTTTAATTGTACAGGGGTGGATTTCTGCGGCCCATTTTTTATAAAATATCGGGGTCAGCGAAAGGGAATTTTTCATAAGGTCTATGTTTGCATTTTTGTTTGTATGGTCACAAAGGCTGTTCATTTAGAGCTTGTTTGTGATCTTACTTCTGAAGCATTCATCGCCACCCTCAAACGGTTTTTCGCTAGACGAGGAAAATCACAAAAATTGTTTAGTGATAATGCAAGGAATTTCTTGGGTGCAAATTTGAATTACTCCGCTTGCATAATTTACTCAATACACCTGGTAGTGAACTCACAAATTTTCTCTCTTCTGAATCCATTGAATGGAATTTTCTCCCACCTAGAGCACCCAACTTTGGTGGCCTGTGGGAGGCTGCGGTCAAGTCTTTTAAATATCACTTTAAACGTGTTGCAGGCAACTATAAATTAACTTACGAACAGTTGTTAACCATAATTTGTCAAATAGAGAGTATTTTAAATTCCCGCCCATTGACTCCTTTATCGGAGGATACTGATGACTTGCAGGTGTTAACTCCTGCACACTTTCTAGTTGGTAGACCTCTCACGGCAATCCCAGAACCTAGTATGACCCACATTTTCGATAACAGATTAACTCTTTGGCAAAACACTACAAAACTATCACAGCGTATTTGGAAGGGATGGCAAAATAATTATTTGAGTACTCTCCGGCAGAGACACAAATGGATGATAGCAAAAAATAATATTAAAATAGGTGATATGGTTGTCATTAAGGAAGATAATCTTCCTGTAGGAAAATGGATTCTTGGCAGAATAGTTAATGTATTTTATGGAGGGGATTCGAAAGTCCGTGTCCTTAATGTCAAGACTAAACACGGAATTTTTAAACGATCCATTGGCAAAATAGCAGTATTGCCTATTGAAAATTAAATGTACGTTGTTGAATTATTATAGTGTTTTACTATTTTCTTGCTTTATTTTCTTATAAGGGATAAATTTTAATTCAAACTAAATCATCAAAATATTAACTTCATTTTACTGTTTATATTCTATTGAAAAAAATTACAGTTTATATTACGGATATTTGTTTTATTCTTATTTAGATATGCAAAATGGTATATTATAAAATATATATTAAATAAGTATATACATAAAAAAAAAAACTATTAAAAATTGAGAAAGAAATAATACTGAATTTTCTTAATATTGCCATATAAGTTTTCCTTTGGTTTTATTTACTTACCTTGCATATATAGATTGTTTCATGTATAAGTTAAAATTGTGTTAATTATTGTTTTTTATTATCAATGTGATTAATCTATAATTCAGTTTGTATTTCCAACATATGTTTCTATGGTTATGTCTCATGTGAAATTTTGTGTAACTTTTTGAAATTTGCATTTCAACGCCGGGCGGTATGTTGCGCCTGCGCACTCTGTAAAGTTCGCTCCTTCGTTACGGAGCTCAGTTAGTTTTGTAACTCCGCTCATGGGAGGCTGGTAGCTTTCTTTACTCCCATTTTTTAAATTTTAAATAAATGTAGTCGTGATGTTGAATCACCTCTAGTGTGTCAAGTTTTTATTACAGTCCACTATTTAAGTAATCAAAATGTTCTTATATAGTTTTAATTCTCTGATCTAACAATAAGAAGGTCTACAGTTCGATCTCACCTCAGTCAAAAGTTGATTTTCTTTCTTTTTTTTTTTTTTTTTTTTTTTTTTTTTTTTAACATAATGCCGATATTTCGTTTAATATAAGATTACCAAATCATGGTACAAGGTTAAACTATCGGGTGGTGGCAGTTACTTCAGTACCAAGTTTTTTTTTTTTTTTTTTTTTTTTTTTTTTTTACAAACTCACTAAACTTTTATCAATGTGTACAAGAAGGAAAAAATGAATTAAAATTTTTGAACAAGCTACAGAAGGTTTTTTTTTTTTATGTGTTTTTAAACAACCTTTATTTTATTTTTATTTTTTTACTTTCCGAACACTATAGTGAGGAAAGTATTGTAATCATGTCAAAAATCTGAATTTGAGATTTTTTATGTTTCTATACGTTTCTAGGTCCCCTGAGTCCGTTTTCGCTATTTTTACGATGATGTATGTATGTATGTGTGTTTGTATTTGTCTGAGTGAACACGCTAGCGTCTAGACGCTTTGCTCTAAAGAGCTGTAAGGTGGTACGCATATTGCAAGTCACCGTAGCACGAACCCTATTGATTTTGACAAATCTAGCACTTATAGTTTTTTTACAGGGACACAAAGAAAAATTCTTTATCATTATGGCCTATGGGGCCAAATTTTTAAAAGTGTGATAGCGTCTAAACGCCTTATTAATCTGAGCAGAAAATTTGTACGCATGTTATAGGTCACAGTTGCCCCAACTGTATGGATTTTGGTGAATTTAGCACTTACAGTTTTTTTGCAGGGACACAAAGAAAAATTCTTTATCATTATGGCCTATGGGACCAAATTTTTAAAAGTGCGATAGCATCTAAACGCCTTATTCAATTGAGCTGAAAATTTATATGAATATTATAAATCACTGTTGCACTACCTATAAGCATTTTGGTGAATCTAGCATTTATAGGATTTTGCAGGGACACAATGAAAAATTCTTTATCATTATGATCTATGGGCTCAAAGTTCAGTAGCGTTAAATAAAACATCGTGTAATATACGGAGAAAAATACTCAAACACTCTATTATGGTTTTATCTCTTTTGTTTGTTTAACAACTCCTCTTTCTTTACTTTATATACAAAACTGTTAATTACTCAATGATCGGAAAGTTGAGTGGAGTCACTCCAGATTTTTTTCATTGCTTTAGATATTCTTCTTCATTATTAAAATTTAAAATATATCTATATTTAAATTTTTCTGGTCTGAAATCTGGAAACAGATTCTCTGATTATTTTCTATTCATTTCATATTTTTCACATTATGTTGCAAACATAGTAGAAGCTTCTATCAACTGTAGAAAAATACTTTCGAGAAAAATCCATATAAAAGTTTCAAATTTTGTAGGATTTTACTGGAAACACAGTCATCTCACATTATAAATCATTTAATTCTAATGAAATCTGATAAAATATTTAAAACTACTTCAGTACTAAAATCGCTGTTTCAACTTTATGATCCTTGTAAATGTTCAGGATGTTATAATTTATTATTCGAAAATAACTTCTATGTGGAATGAGAAATGATTTATATATATAAAAAGCGATGCTTTATCCCAAATAATTCAAAATCAAATATTTCCTTGATTAAACAAATAAAATTTTACTCTTAATGATGCACTTAATGCACAATATTATTTTTTCTTTATTTAGTCTCGACAATTATTCCAAAAACTACGGTTTATTTATTTTTTCCTGTTTTATTATATTTCATTTTCGGAGAAAATTCAAATTAAAACGAATTCACAGTTATTCCTGAAATGATTTTTTTTTTTTTTAAAATACCCTCTAAATCAGTTTGGTACATAACGACGCATAGTGATAATAAAAAATAAAGTTAAATGTAGACAAGTGATCATGCTTCAATCATTTTCGTTCTAGATGTACTACGTTAATAGAAACATGACCAGTATGTTCAATTGTAATCAAATCTAATAGTTTTCATACCACATCGAAAATAATGAGATCCAACTGGTAGATGACGGTGCGAGAGTTGCATGTAATATCAGCATAGTTATTTCCACATGCCTAGCTGATAGTATTTGAAAAAATTTGTAAAGCATACGTCAGCGGGTTTTAACTTTTCATAAGACCAAATCGACACAAGTTACTTATTATTACTAGGGTAAGTGCACCAGTGATTGACACTTTTAGAGCAATCTCAGATGTTTTTAATGTTCTAGTCATCAGAAAATATTTTTAGAAATCTTAAGTTAGTGCATATGGCATGAAAGATATCAAGAACCACATATATGTTAAAATATATACATTTGATAACAATTATAATGAATTTTTATTTGATACCCACTCAATGTTACAGTAATTGACACTGCCGGTTTTTTATTTTATCAGTAATTGGCCCTCTATGTTCCAGTGTTTGACACTGCTAGTTATTCAATTTACCAGTTATTAGCACCCTATGCTCCAGTGTTTGACATAAAATGTTACAATTCTTAAATGTATAATATATGATTTTATTATTTTTTCTTATTTATTAATTATTTCGGTATGGATGTCAATTACTGGAGCATGCCAATCGCAGGAGCCCTATATGCTATTTTTTTAAATCAATCTTAAATCTTATATACACTGAAAAAAAATTCTATTACTGACAACTAGAAACTCAATTATATCTCTTCTAGTAAATATAGTTCCATGTCATCCTTACAAATTCTAGTTCCCTTTGTTAGCGAGTTCTAAAAACCCCTATTAGAATTCTAGATCGTTTTCCTATATTATCTTAGTCAGCATCATTTAAAAATCTCTACAAATAAATGCGAACTCAAGAGGCGAGTTTTAGTAACTATAATCTTGGTTTATGACTCAATTCTAGGAAATCAAGCGAGAATTTTTCGCAACACAAAGGATTCGTCATCTCCATAATATTCATAATATCGCTTCCCCGTCTAGAAAAGCATATCTCTTCGTCATCTATTCAGATATATGTACAAAAACTTAATAGGTGTAATTTTTCACAATAAAAATTTTAAAGTTTAATGTAATTCCATGTAATAGAGGCATATAACCACAAAATAAATTCTGAAAAAAGCTGCACAACAACGCCATTTGACAGTTATCATGAGCAAAATTTAATGACCATAGCTTCCACTATAAACATTATATATACGTTTGATGTTTGAACAATAATTTGGGGTTTTAATCAATAGATAGTGAGGAATAGTTTTCTAGACAGCGAACAATAGTAATAGTCCAAGCGGCGGCTGCAAAAAATTGACTTGATAAGGTATGAAGCTGATTTTTTTTCTATAGATAGAATTCATTGTTACAATGAAAATCTGATAGGGTTGCCTGGTCAAAGCCGTCAAATTTAAGAGAAACAACCTCACTTCCGGTCACAATTTAAACGATTTTCGAGCCCCACAAGTGTGAAGATGAAACCGGTGCTAAAATGTAGAGATTAATATGCTCTTTAAAATGGCATAGGGTTGCTTGGTCAAAGCCGTCAAGAAACAGAGGTTGCCACGAAAATAGGGGACGTATTTTACGATTTATTTACCCAAGTAAAATATGATTTACCCAAGTGTAAAGATGAAACCGGTGATATAGAGATTAATATGCTCTTTAAAATGGCATAAGGTTGCCTGGTCAAAACCGTCAAGACCCGGAGGTTGCCTCGAAAATAGGGGTCAAAATTAAACGCTTTTCGAACCCCACAAGTGTAAAGATGAAATCGGAGCTAAAATGTTGAGAATAATATACTTTTTAAAATGGCATAGGGTTGCCTGGTCAAAGCCGTCAAGAAACAGCGGTTGCCACGAAAAAGGGGGACGTATTTTATGATTTATTTACCCAAGTAAAAAATGATTTACCCAAGTGTAAAGATGAAACCGGTGCTAAAATGTAGAGAATAATATGGTCTTTAAAATGGCATAGGGTTGTCTGGTCAAAACCGCCAAGAAAAGAGGTTGCCACGAAAAGTGTGTGCGTGTGGAGGGGGGGGGGCGAATTTTAGCGTTTTTCTTACCCTAACATATTTAAAAATTAAACTGTTTATAAAATATAGAGAATAATATTCTCTTTAGAGTATCATAGGGTTGCCAGGTGAAAATCTCGAGAAATGATGGTTGCCTCGAAAAAAAAAAAAAAAAACTAATTTTGAAGGTTTTTTTTATACAATGTGAAGAAAAAATGTAAAAAGTATTCAAAAAGGAAAAAATAAATAAATAAACTGTAATGAAACTGTTCTAAAATTTCCCATAAAAACAACGAATTAATAGTAAAAATTAAAAATGTAGCATGCGGATACAGATAAGAAAACACTCCCGCAAAAGTTAACAGAAATGAAGATAATAATGCCCAAGAAACTCATAATAAAAAATTCTGTTAGTATACAAAATATATAATTAAATAAAATGAAATAAAAAAGCTCTTATTTCAGATTTGCAGCAAGATTTACAAATTTCAATTTCATAAATTAATTCATGGTTATTAAGACATGCTTAATAACCATGCGAAAAATTTATCAATTTTTTAAAAATGTTTTTCGCTTTATTTGTACCCATAATTAATTTTCAGAAGGTATTATTGATTATTTTTAATTAGATATAAAAAAATTAATTGAGAAAATTTTCTAAAATTGACAAATTTTTAATATAACAAAATCGGCACAACCCAAAATTTTCGTATAAAATTCTTCAGGGAATTTATCTTCTCAATACATTGACACAATTTGAATATTTTAAGTATTGAAAAATGGGGAAAAACGAGCTTGTGAGCTGAAATTAGTTTTATACAGATAAGAAAAAGAATGGTCACGCATAATAATTTAATTTTCCTCATGCTTTAAAATCTCTTATATCATTAAACAACTAAAATAAACGAATATTGAAATTCGCTTCCTTTTCTAAGCTGACCGCTATACCTTGACAGGTTTGAAGCACAATCGTAAGCAAATTGAAAAGTGTTGTATGTTCTACATTTAGCTCGCAATTTTATCTTTTAAATATTAATCATTTCGTATTTAACCTTTTTTAAATAGTCTTCATGTGTGTTTCACTTTGTGTTAAACACCTTTAATATTCGTTAGCTATTTGGAGACTGACCGCTATTTCTTTACAAATTTTACCAGGCAAACATATGCCATTTTAAAATAACTCCTACGCTGTACATTCTGGAACCAGCTACACCTTTCAAATATTCATATAATTTCATCCTTATTCATTTTCTTTATTAATGCTATTCGTATTTTTTTACACTTCGTTAAGAAATCTTCAAAACTCGCCTATTTTTTTGTTGTTGACTGCTTTATTTGACAGATTTGACCTATTTTCGAGGCAACCTCCGGGTCTTGACGGTTTTGACCAGGCAACCTTATGCCATTTTAAAGAGCATATTAATCTCTATATCACCGGTTTCATCTTTACAGTTGGGTAAATCACTTTTTACTTGGGTAAATAAATCGTAAAATACTTCCCCTATTTACGTGGCAACCACTGTTTCTTGACGGCTTTGACCAGGCAACCCTATGCCATTTTAAAGAGCATAGTAATACCTATATTTTAGCACCGATTTCATCTTTACACTTGTGAGGTTCGAAAATCGTTTAAATTTGACCCCTATTATTGAGGCAACCTCTGAAACTTGATGGTTTTGACCAGGCAACCCTATGCTATTTTAAAGAGCATGTTAATCTATACATTTTAGCACCAGTTTCATCTTTACACTTGGGTAAATCACTTTTTACTTGGGTAAATAAATCGCAAAATACGTCCCCTATTTTCGTGGCAACCTCTGTTTCTTGACGGCTTTGACCAGGCAACCATATGCCATTTTAAAGAGCATATTAATCTCTACATTTTAGCACCGGTTTCATCTTCACACTTGTGGGTTTCGAAAATCGTTTAAATTTCACCCCTATTATCGAGGCAACCTCTGAAACTTGACGGTTTTGACCAGGCAACCCTATGCCATTTTAAAGAGCATATTAATCTCTACATTTTAGCACCGGTTTCATCTTCACACTTGTGGGGTTCGAAAATCATTTAAATTGTGACCGGAAGTGAGGTTGTTTCTCTTAAATTTGACGGCTTTGACCAAGCAACCCTATCAGATTTTCATTGTAACAATGAGTTCTATCTATAGAAAAAAAATCAGCTTCATACCTTATCAAGTCAATTTTTTGCAGCCGCCGCTTGGACTATAACGGTATTTCTCAGATGACATACGCAAAAATAAAAATATGTTGCACTACTGTTCAATATGCTTCTTATATATATATATATATATATATATATATATATATATATATATATATAAAATGTGCAATAACATCCATTCGATATTATCGTAAAAAAAATACTACTTAAAAAATGGTGAAAAACGCTTTATAATGTGATTTGGCAGTCTATTGGATGCAAAAATTTAATCAACGTGGATTTTCAGAACAAATATCTTAACCCTTAAATGCCGTGTGTTGCCTTTCGGCAACATACCCAATTTTGTCTTTTAGAGTATTATTAGAATAATATTGAAACTCTAATGCCTAATGTTTGCCGATTGGAAATAAATTGCTTTTTAGCAGTAAGCCATAGTTAAAATAAAATATGATTTTTAAAAATATTTTTCCCTGTATTTATTTAATAGAGGTAAGAATAAAACATTTTTAAATTGAATAAAAAAATAATCAGGCATTTAAGGGTTAATACTAAGTTTAGTGTGATTCTTGCCATATATGCTGTGAAATAACTATCAAGCACATCGTAAAAGTGTGACTAAACGAATATTAAGTGCGGCGTATTAAAAGCGACTTTCTGTGCGAATTTTGAATATTAAGTGCGACTAGAATAGTATCACTTGTCAGCTACTATTTATCATAAGTAATGCAGTATAGATTTCATAATAGCTGTCTCTCATATCAAACCTCATACATTTCTACTCTATAGAAGTTGGTTATGCGTCTTTCTCGCAAATGGGAAAGAATTACAACACGACAGCATCTTTTTCTGGCTAACATAAAACAAAATCTAGCCAGCAACAATTTATGTTAAACCAACTAATCAACCAAATGTAGTGTTTCGTAGGATTCTCTGCTTTCACTTCTATTAACAGACTACAGTAGGTAATGGTAGTATTGTATTCGGTCAAAAATTTCAATATAGAGAATTCACCTGATTTGCATGTTTAAAAGTCTTCTGAGTTTTTTAAAAAAAAAAAAAAAAAAATGTTGTTTTGGCATTTGATCAGTCTGTATGTCTGTATGTGTGTGGGGAATATTCTGACTATCATATATCCCAGACTAATAAAGATGAAACGACGAAACTTCTGAACTACGATAAGAATGATGTACAGGTTATTTTTCAAATTTGTTGAGAAAATTGAAAAACCAGAAGGGGAACATTGAATATCGGAAGTGGTATTGTAAGTTCTTATCTCAAAAACGGCTCTAGCGATTTTTTTTTCAAAGTTGCTATATAAGCTCCCTAATAGATGCCCTTTTGTATGTATTAGTTGAATAGTTCAGGAAAATTAATAAGCGTCCTGTATAAAAAGATCAGTTTGCAGTCTCGCTAGTGCGTTCCTTTAGAAAGAGCTATACGGATTTTTTTAACTTCCTTTGACATCCTTTCGAATGTAATTGTTCTTATTTTCCGATCAACAGACGCGTTTGCCAAGTTTTGTTGAAAATCGGAAGCGGGACCGAAAGTCGGTAAATCAAAAACGGCTCTAACGATTTTCTTGAAAATTGCTACATAAATCCTTTTAAGATATCCTTTCGGTTGTATTACTTGGTTATTACAAAAAAATTGATAATCATCCTATTAAGGAAGTTCAGTTATAGATTTCGGAAATGAGAGTTTCAAAAAACGGATCAAACTTTTTTTTCCCTTTCTCGCTAAGTAAACTCTGTTTTATATGTCTTTACAAATGTATCAGTTTTATCTTACAAGAAATTTAAGATGTCTGATTTGTTTGGTCAATTTTATGTATTCTGACACATTTTCTCCAAATATTATATATAATATGAGTAATACAGCCAGTGCATGTCGTGTGGTTGTTACATACCAGATTTTTTTTTTCTTCAAATACAGAGCGCAAAAAGTTTTGGTAGCACACATCAATACAAACGGATAAATAGACATCTTCTAACAATAGTCAAATAATCTAACACTTATGTATACAGACGAAACAAAAATGAAAAAGGAAAAGAAGAAAGAGTTTCCCCAAACAATGAAAGTGTTATCTTTCATAAAAACAAACTTATTTTTTCTCAAAAACAATAAGGACTTTGGGAGTGAATACCATAAATTACAAGATTTATTTGTTTTGAGTCGAAATTATGAAGCATTATCTCTCTCCAATCAAAAAAAAAAAAAAAAAAAAAAAAAAAAAAAGGCATAAGTACAGCATGAAAGAAAAAATTCCCACCTTAAAAAAATCTGTACATGAATTTTTCGAAAAAAAAAAAAAAATTATCTTATATTGAGTATCAATCATCGTAATTCTATTTTGAATATTTTTTTTTTCTTTTCCTTTTAACAGGGATTCGTCGGTTCTCCTAACTCTCCACTTGTTCAGAATTACGTTTTTAATATATCTTTGGATCCTCTAATTCCCAACGAGATGTTATTTCACTGAGTCTAAATGTTTATATACGAAGAATATGCGCTGCTGCTCTTCACGCTGCACTCCTACTTACCTTTTTTTTTTTTTTACATATATCGTCTGATGAAAGGTCATGCCTAAATATTTTGGCCGAAATAATTGTTGAGTACTTTTGTAATTTATGCTGCTTACTCGCAAATTTCTTATTGTTCATCGTTCAATACGCTATTTTATTGTATTTTCCTACAAACTGCTTTCGATCTCGAATGCAAAATTTCGTTTTAATTCTGAAAAAAAAAGAAATCATAGCATTTGAGTGTAATAAGCGTACGTGACCTACATTATAATAAATTATCCGAAGAGTTATAGGCAAAAAGATTGTACTTATATCACGTGGAAAAGTGATAAAACCGTTCTAAGATACTCATTTTTCAAATGTACCAAAACGTGATTTTAACAAAAGTTTTTCATATATTTAAAGTAGTAAATTTTATTTAAAAGTGAAAGGAAGCTATGTTTTATTTTAACAGAAGCATTTCTGCTTTTTTATTTTAATACTAGTAAAACAGCGCATAGTGGTTTAGATATAAAATGTTTTATTTTAACAGAAAATTTTCTATTATTTCATTGTAATATATAAATAGTTAATTGCGGCTTGGATTAAAAAATATATAGAGAGAATAGCTGTATTATATTCGGTTATATGACGGTTTGAAGGCAATAGAGTTGTAAAACACTTGTTGCAAGAACTGATAAAAACCAGTCTAATTCAGTCATTTTTAAAAACATGTAAACGTGATTCTAACCAGAGATTTCAAATATGCATAACAACTCATTTTACTCAATGTATATAAACTACATTACATCTGCATATCGAAAAATCTGCACACAATACGATTGTAAAATATCAAGTGTGAAAAGTGATGAAAAATTGGTTTAATTCATAGTTTTTTAAAGGATATATAAAAATAATTTTGAAGAAAATATTGTATATGTGTTTGTAACTTACTCGTATTAATATTTTTAAAGTTACACATTTTGACTCTCGCAATTTGTGATGTAAACGTATGTGCATGTGAAGTGACTTATGAAGTAAATCTACGAAAAGTTTTCAAGCGCTGCGTACTTTTACATACTTTCAGAAAATATCGCATAATTTCTATGTGTCAAGTTTTTATTAATATTTTTTGGATGTCTGTCTGTTTTGTATCTGACTTAAATAAAATTCTAGCGATTTCAAATGTACATATGCTTTTTAAGAAACTGCAATGTTCTTGTGATATGAGGAATATTTTTTCAGTATTTATAGCTCGTTTGCAGAATCGCTGTAAAAACAAAAATCGAAAGCTTAACAGTCAATCGTTGTCCGAAATACGTTTTGAATCTCAGTAATACAGGGTGACAATTAATGATTTATGTGAAAAAAATAAAAATAAAATAAAAAATCTTGATAACTTTTGAACCGTTGGCGAGATTCAATTAACACTTTCGTGACCGCATGTTTTAGAGTCTCTGGTAAAAAGTTCCGCCTATGGGCGTTATTCTTTTAAGTTACATAATTTCAGAACAAGGTTTTCTGTATCTATATTTATATTACAAATGAATATACATTATAATTATACTCTTTTTAATCAAAGTATTTGTAATCATAGTATTATGATTGTACAAATATGAATATTGGGAATAATTTTAAGAAATACAGTAATACACAAATTGCAAAAGAAACGCCCACTGGTGTTGTTACAGATTTCTAAATGAAGTGAACCTACGTCAGCGGTCGCGAAAGTGTTAAAACCTAGTGGTTGAATGCGGGTGTGTTGAGATTTGCTTTGAGGATACACGTTCTTGTTATTTTTGTTCATTTTTCAGGTGAAAATGTAGAAATACAGCATTTCTGGGCGTACATCGATCATCAATAACAGCCCGATTTCTACTCAAAAGACATTTGCAACCGAGTACAAGCTGTAGAAAAACGGTCAAAGCGTTAAAACAATTAAAAAGTTAATTCAAAGGTTAAAGAGTATTGGTAAGGTTTGTAATAACAGTGCTGACAATGTTAGTCGGCAAGTATGAAAACGTCTGAAGAAATCGAGAAAATAGGAATCGTGTGTCAAAATAGCCCACGAAAACCGATCAGATGAGCTGCACAACAGGTTGGTATCAATCGGGAAATTTTTTGTTCAAGACCTGGAACTCTTCCCTAATGAAATTCAAACTCATCAGCCATTGAGCTCCATTGCCACAGTGACTGATGCTTTTGATAATACTGCGCTGAAAAAAAAAAAATAAAATAAATGATTCGAGCCCTGATACCATTCCTGCTGATTCTTATGTAAAATGACCTCCTGAATCCGAATATGACCTCGATTTTGCCCAATCACCTACAGTTTTCTCGGGACGCCACCTCCTTTCCCAATTTTTATCACTGTTCGATAATTTTATGGCCAGGAATTTGACTTGAAGGATGGAAAAGAATTATTTTAACACTTAAAAGCAATATATATATATATATATATATATATAATAACAATTCATTAATAAAATATAATAATTTCAGTGTCAAATCGCCCCCCCCCCTAAATTTTTCCCTTGATGCAAATGTTCATGATTTGGAATTTTTCATCTCTGTAGCCCTCAGAAGATATTTATCAGTTAAATAATCCCCCCCCCCCTACAAATCAAATTTATAACCACAAAATTATTGAAAAGTGATAAAAACAGGGCTGCGTCTCCAAAGAGTGGTGGGTGATAGAACAAAATGGGCGTTGTATTCGGATTTAGGTGGTCATTTTACGTAAGAATTTCCAAAAATGGTGTTGGGGCTGATTTTCATGCAGAGCAGTATAACCGAAAAATTTGACAAACAAGAATTTGACAGGAATATGGTTTGGTTTAACGCTAAAGACCACTTTAATTTTGATAAGTTCATCAATTAGCACATTTGGTGCAATCGGGGAGTGAAAATCCCTAATTTGCGAACGAAAATTGTGTACATCCCAAGCAGGTAACTGTTTGGTCTGCTATGTCAAGCCACGGAATAAACGGTGCGCTTTCAATTAGAAGCACGGTTAATTCTGAATGGTTTGACAAAATTTCACAAAATGATTTCATCTCGATTATAAAAATGACCCGCCAGATTTTCAAAAGATATGGTTTATGCAGGACAGAGGACACCCCCCATCGAATCGGTTAAGTGTGAATGGAGAAAAAAGCAGTTTTAATTATACTTATAAAAATTCTGCAATAAATATAGTTAATTTTTAATTAAAAATGTATTTCAATTTTTATAACATTCTACAAACTGGAAAAATAATAAGGCCAATTCATCTTTTTAGCTTTTAGCATTTTATCTATTACACTGGGGAACATTTTTTTTTTTTTTCATAATGCCTGGAATTGTCAACATATTCTGGGTATTTTGGCGTTTTTGATTCCGAAAATGTCATCTATATTATTCTTGCTGCTCTAATTTATGACAAATTATAATCATAATTATAGTTGACATTATTGCTATTATTACTATTTTACTGCTATTATTACCATTACTATTATCTCTATTGTTATTATTATTATTATTATTATTATGTGATTAGATTCAATGAATGATAATGAGGCAGCAGTGTGCACATTATTCTGTAGTGAAGAATTTCCGTGGAAACTGTAAGTCACCTAACTATGAAGAACTAGTGGAAAATAGGCTCACTACTTTTTGTGCACTTGGTTGTAACCTAACAACAAAATTACGCTACCTGCACAGTCATTTGTACCGATTTCCACATTCTTATATGTATGGCTACATTGGTATATAATGTGGATAAATTAAAAAAAAAATAGAGCCATTGGGGCAAAACTGAAACGTTTTTAGAATCTGTGAACCCAAATATAATTAGAAATAGTTTCATATTGTTATGCAACAAAATCTCTATTCACCAGTGTTATCCGCGGTATTTTATTATTGCCTGTGTAGCTGCTCTAACAAATAACACAAAAAACAGCAGACGCAAATTTCAATATGTGTAAAAATGGGAAGAGGTAGAAATTAACTTCGGTTGGAAAAAGTAAAATCCTGAGTTTAAAGAAAATATAACTTAAATTCGCGGGAGAGAGTTAAAGTATTAAGCAAATTAAAAACTGTAGTTAATAACTTTTTAAAAAATAATAATTATTATGCTCAGTGAAAAGTCATAGGACGTCCTTCTGCACTTATTTGTTGACAAGTAAGAGTTAATGTCAGACTAGTAATTAAAAAAAAAAAAAAAAAAAAGATCTTCGAAGTTTTCTTGCACCGGCCGAACTATACGCAATATGTTACCAAAATTCTAAATGTAAAATTTAGTAAAATGAGCCATCACCATAAGAGATATGAAATGGCACACAGAGAAACTTTGTGGGTTAAACAACAAAATTTTACTTTTTAGACGAAAAAAATGTTTTGATCTTTATGGCGCTGGCAGTTTTATATACTGCCGGTATGACATTTGGATCAAACCATCTTTTTTTCTCAAAGCGTCAGTTTGGTGGCGGCTCTGTGGTGATTTGGGGCGATTTTGTTGCTAACACAACAACACCAATTGCATATCTGAAAACAAGACAAAATCGGGAACTTATCAAGATGTTCTTGCAGAAAATTTTCTTCCAATGGAACCTCTTATAACATCTAGTGAGTATATAGTTCAGCTGAATAATGTGTCCAATCAGAATTCAAGCTTCACAAAATCCTGGATACTACCTAATCCTTTCCAACTGCTTGAGTGGCCATCAAAGAAGATTTGACCTGAACCCAACAGAAAATTTCTGGGTCGTTCTGATACATGAAGTTCATGGAAATGGTAAAATTTACATTAACAAAAATTAGTTTAAAATGTTTATTGAAAATAGCTGAAAAGCATACCAAAAGAAACTTTGGAAAGATTTTCGAAATCTATGTCCTCAAGAATGATTAAATTAATCGAAAAGAAGAAAAGGTTTTTGGATTATTAACAGTTTGTTACATTATATCTTATGTGGCTTTAATTTTTTTTTTCAGCTTTCTATATGTATAAATTAAACGAAATTTCAAATACAAAATAATTTAAATTTTTGTAATTGTTTTATAGATAATAATTAAAATTACCATATGTTGTCTTGTGTGTATAAATTTGCATACAATTTAAATATGTATTTATAAGAGTAATACAGTTTTTATGTTGACTTTAATATTTTTATCCAAATGTGCCACTGTGGTTTAAAATATAAAAGATCTGGAGTGACTTCACTCGACTTTCCGAACATTAAGTAATGAACGGAACGGAACGGTTGTGCAAATAAATTAAAGTAAAACAAGTAGTTTAATAAGCAAAAGTGAAAAATATAAAAGAAGTTTGAGTATTTTTCCCCATTGTTTAATTTTTCGCTATTGCACTTCATACACTTCACCATAGATCATAATGATATCGAATTTTTCGTTGCGTCCCTGTAAAAATCTATAAGGGCTAGAATCTCCAAAGTAGTACAATTCGTACAACGGTAATTTGTAACACTTGTATAAATTTTCCGCTAAATCAAATAAGACGTTTAAACGCTATCACGCATTAAAATATTTGGGGTCATAGGCCATAATGATAAAGAATTTTTCTTTCTGTCCCTGTAAAAAAATTACAAATGCTAGATTCACCAAGCTCCATACGCATCGTGCGACAGTGATTTATAAGACATGTATAAATTTTTAGCTCAGACGAATAAAGCGTTTAGACGCTATTGCACTTTGAAAAATTTGGCCCCACAGGCCCTAATGATAAAGAATTTTTCTTTGTGTCCCTGTAATATTATAAGTGCTAGATTCACCAAAATCAATAGGGTTCGTGCTAGGGTGACATACAACATACGTTCCAAATTTCACTTTATTTGAACCGAACGTTTAGGAGCTATCGTGTTCACTCACATACATACATACATCATCGTAAAAATAGCAAAAATGAACTCAGAGACCTCAAAACGTATAGAAATATCAAAATCAGAAAGTCGGATTTTAGACATGATTACAATACTTTCCTTACATATGTATGTTCGGAAAGTGAAAATACAAAATAAAAATATCACATATGGAAATTTCTTCACATATTTATTTAAAAAAAAAAAAAAAAAAAGAAAAGAAAAGAAAAGAAAGAAAAGAAAAGATGTTTTTTTTTTCCAATAGCACCTAAAAAACGAAAAAAAAAAATTCTTTTTCAGACTTAAATAAATAATTATTTCATTTTATTTTGTTTTTATTTCATTTATTTATTTACTTGAGAAGCAATTTCAATCATTACATTACTTTTATAAAATAACCTGGACAACTGTACAAGTCTCTAAACGTTAAAGCATTCGCATTCATGCATCAAAACTAAAGAGCTTATATTATTCGAATGATTTTCTCCTAAAATTGTTACAGCAGAATACCTTTTCGACATTTCGAAAGCTATTAACTTGCGACATAATTTCCAACTTCAATTCAATGTACAAATGTTTTATCATACAGTTAGAATAATAACTTAGGGGAAATTGTAAATGAGTACATAAGTTAAAGGATAATTATTGTGGACAGGCTGCCAAAATTATGCAGCAATTTAGTTGCTTTAAACCAGTTGTATTAGCATAAATATAATTAATTTATTCTAGTAGTGATTAAATGATAACTTCTTTAATCTAGAAAAGACTTTTTGTTAAACGTATGTATTTTTTTCTTTTTTATCTTTTGGTTCGGCATGGTACATCGTCTACTAACAAATAAAAAGCATATTAGCTATTTTAGTTTTAAAATATTTCTTCATATATTTTTAAGTTATTTTGCGTTCCGAACATGCATGTAAGAAAAGTATTGTAACTGTGAAAAAAATTGACTTTGATATTTTAGTGTATTTAGACGCTTTGAGGTTTCATGAGTTCATTTAGCTATTTTACGGTGATGTATGTGTGTATGTATGGAAGTGAATACGATAACGTCTAAAGGCTTTGAATGATTGAGCTGAGATTTGGTACGTATGTTGTAGATCACCGTAGCACAAACTGTGTAGATTTTGATTAATCTAGCACTTATAGCTTTTTTTTTTTTTTTTTTTTTTTTTTTACAGGGACGCAAAGAAAATTTCCTTATCATTGTGCCTTATAGGCTCAAATTATTTGAAGTGCGATAGCGTTTAAACTCCTTGTTCGAATAAACTAAAAATTTATGCACATGTTATAAGTCACCGTTGCACAAACTGTACAAATTTTAGTTAATCTAGCACTTATAGTTTTTTTTTTTTTTTTTTTTTTTTTTCAGACACACACAAAAAAAATTTCTTATCATTGTAGCCTATGGGATGAAATTATTTAAAATGCGATAGCATCTAAATGCCTTATTCAACTGAGCTTTAAATATATATGCATGTTAAAGGTAACTGTTGCACGAACTGTATATATTTTGATGAATATAGCACTTTTTTACAGGAATACAATGAAAAATTCTTTATTAATATAACCTTTGGATTCAAATTATTTCAAGTGCAATGTCGTTAAATTAAATAACGTACTATTTGGGGAATAACACTCAAACCACCTATTATAATTTTCTCTTTTGTTTATTTAACAACCTCTCTCTCTCTCTCTCTCTCTCTCTTTTTTTTTTTTTTTTTTTTTTTTTAACAACCGTTAATTACTTAATGTTCGGCTGGTTGGTTGTAGGGTTTTAAGGCCGATTGACTACGCTAGGATCATGCCCTACGTGGGGTCTTTCTATACCGTCTTCATCTAGAATGAATAAGTGGCTATTTTTTCTAAATCCTTTAACTATAAATTTGATTTTCGAGCTATGCGCATAAGGCACGCCAATAAATTGAATAGACGAAATGATCGAGAATTTCTAGTCTACACATTTCTAGATGGTGAAACAATATTCTGAATATTCTGATTCTTTTGTAAGGTGAGAAATTCTCGCTTTATTATCTAGAACTGGGTCATAAACCAAGATTATATTGGCTGAAACCCGCCTCTTTTATTTGCATTTATTTGCAGAGAATTTTAAATAACTTTTTCCTCGATAGTATAGGAAAACGCTCTAGAATTCTAATAGGGTTTTCTAGAACTCGTTTTCAAAGGGGACTAGAATTTATAAGGATGACATGGAACTATTTTTTTCTAGAGCCACAATTTAGATTCTAGATGTTAGTTACAGAATTTTTTCTCAGTGTAGCCCGTATTTACGCGAGTTTTGGAGAAAATCACTCTTAATGTTCGGAAAGTGGAGTGAAATCACTCCAGATTTTTTATTAGAGAAGTATATTTTTTTCAGTGACACATTTTGAGTAAACTAAATTGAAATTTCGAACAATGATGTCATTGGTGATGGTTGTATTAATCGTTGACATACAATATTTTACCACTTTAGAGATTAGTAAAAAGTTGTTGCGTTGCTACAACCCAAAACTCATAAAATAATAAAACATGTAAAAGAAACTAATGTATGTAAAATTAAGTAAATTTTCAAAATGTTCATTTTAAATATCTCCTTACTCTCTCTCTCTGCCTGGGAGATTCATGAGATGTGCTGAATTGTTTTCGAAATAATGATGATAATAATAATAACAATAATAATAATAATAAAGTTAGTTAAAAATAATCTACTAGGTGGTGCTTTGAATTTTCAAAATTTAGAATTCATTATGCTGAAATTGATAAATAATGACATTCAATTTAATCTACATTGAAGTAACATTTCAAATGTCTATTTTTCATAAATATTTCAATATTGATTTTTGTTTTCTTACTAAACTAAAATAATAAACATAAAGTAAAAAAAAAAAAAAAAAAAAAAAAAAAAAGAAAGAAAGAAAGAAAGAAGAAGAAAAGAAAGAAAAAAGAAAGAAAGAAATTCACAACAATCAATAAATAATTTTAATAATAACGCAAATTAAAATCTTACTAATATTTATATTTACAGATATATTTATAGATATACAGAATTTGGAATTTATCTGTAAAATTAATGAATATTTTTATAGTTCATTAAATTATACGTCTCTTTTGCCTTTCAAAATTGAATTATAAAACACCGTCTGACGTATGTCAAAGAGAAAATTTTAGATTTTTTTCTCTGACTATGGATTATTTTTTAGTTGATTTATGAGATGAAATAAAATATGTGTGATTACTGACGTCACGATACCAAAAGTATTAATATGCTAGTAAATGTTAGCTCGTTTTCATTTTCTTTCAATGTTAATATTATGTATATTAAGATTGTTTATCCAATTTATTAGACTGAAAAGTATGTAATTATTGAACAATTTTCTTAAATTATTTCGATATAAAGGTTTATATTTATTCTTAGGAGTTAAGAAAATACTTTCTAAAAATAACTATCTTATAAGTCTTTGATTGAAGTATTCCTTCCATTCATGCGACAAAGGCTAATTAAATTTATTAAGTCGATTTTTTTTATTTATTTAGAGAAATATTTAAAATAATTTCTAAATATTCTATAATATATCTGTACTGATAAGTATAAAGGATTTAAGTCCAAAAATGTCGATTTTGAGTTAAGTACATAGTCAGACTCAGAAAAAAATTCTCTATCGATTGGTATAAAGGATTTAAATCCATGTCATTTAGTCTTTGAGAAAATCCATTGGTAAAAAAAGATACAAGTCAGAAATTTAGCCTTAATCTTTGGTGTAAAATATTTAATTCAATTTTTTCCATTTATTAAATGAAGATTGACAATTACTGAATGGTATAAGGCGCATAAACCAACATAATCCCTTTTTCCTAATCGATTCTGCTGATTAGTTTTTAGTTAGTTTAACTTTATTTTTCGTCTCCTGGAAAATCAAGAATATGGACTTAAATCCTTTATACTTATCAGTACAGATATATTCTATAGAAATATTCTAAATATTCTATAGAATATTCTAAAATATTCTATAATTTCTTAAAATTTATTTTTAGAAATTATATAATACCAGTTAGTTAGTTGTAGGACGACTAAGGCGTCCGTTGAAAAATGATCATTTCATTTTATTTATTTCTCACTTCAAATAATTCATTAGCAAGCCCGTGCGAAATTTTCGTACTTTATTTATCTCTTCGCTATCTTTAAAATTTAAAACTATTATTATTATTTTATAGGCGTCATTTTTTTTTTCCATATGCATGAGCAAATTTAATATTTTATGTATATAAATATTTTTCATGTGAAAGCATATTTTATTTTATGCTGAAAAAAAAAGTAAATAAATTGACAACAATTAAAAATTTAAATGCCTATTTTAAAGCTATGTCTGTTTTCATATTTTAATTAATTTTAAAAATCTAATCAAAAATTCGTTACAAATAAGGCACCAAATGAAAGGGCCGATTTTTCTGAATCCGTCGGTTTAAACAGCTTATCGATCGGACAATTAGATTTTTTTAATTAACTATAGTATGAAAATCAGGTGGCAACTTGCGTTCACACGCAGACGAAGTCCAAGGAAATCTCTTAGCTTTTTTAAGCGTGACAGAGGTAGTCAATGATATGAGCGTAACTATTTATGCTGATAGCCTCCCCTTAAATAAGGAAATTGTAGCATAGCAGTGCCTCCTATTAGCCGATATGCATTTAAATTCTTTATTTTAAATTATTCTTTATTTTACTTCGTTAATAAAGATTATAATCTTAATAATATATTTGTGTGGGCATGCGTGTGTTATGAAAACTTTTTTAAACATTCCACAGAAAGAAATGATGTATTACATGAAGAACAGGAATAAAACGAAAAAAAAAAATTAAAAAAAAAAAATGAGAATCATTGAGATGAAGGCATACAACATCAATATATCTTCAGGGCTTTGATTGAATATTGTATGCAAATAGGTGTAATTTATGTTGCACTGTATGCATTTATATGCACTGTATTGCACTGTAATGCACTGTATGCATACAGTACCCAAAGATGAATTACACTAGTTAGGTCGTTGCAAAGGAAATTCAGAAAAAAAAATGAAATAAAACGTACAGAATAAAATCTACAATCAGTTAGAATTTTAACGAATTGTTGGTAAATTATAAGTTATTAACCTCAAAAATGACGTTATACATTATTTCATAGCCAACACTGAAAAAAGCTTTTGTCACTGACATCTAGAAATTAAATTATGTCTCTAATAAAAATAGTTCTATATCACCCTAATATATTCTAGTTCCCTTTGCTACCGAGTACTAAAAACCCCTATTAGAATTCTAGAGCGTTTTCCTATATTATCGTGACCAAATTTATTTAAGAATCGCTGCAAATAAGTGAGAACTTATTAGTGACGATACTTTTGGTTTATCACCCAATTCTATGAAATCAAGCGAGAATTTCTCGCTATAAAAAGGATCCATAATATTCATAATATTCATTAATATTGATTCGCCACTTAGAAAAGTGTACACTAGAAATTCTCGATCATTTTGTCAATCCAGGTTATATGTTTACCTTATACGCATAACTCAGAAATCTACATTCTTAACTTAGGGATTCAGAAAATGACTGATTATTCATTCTAGAGGGAGGCGGTATATATATTTTTTTTTCCAGTGAAGTTTTAAAGCAATAATTCATAAGAAGATAAAACAAAATAGTAAAAATAAAATAAAACTTGAAGAACAAAACTTCAGTCCTGAAAAAAGACATCGAAAGAACCAAAAAGCCAAGAGGCATAGACAGACAACGTTACAGTTAAGATTTAAAGTTCGTAACAAATTTGAATTTACACTTAAAAAAACCAATTAGAACTAATAATTATATAATATACACTAAGGGACAAAAAAAAAAAAAAAAAAAAAAAGAGCCGCACTTGCATATTTTTCTTTTCTCTTTCTATAACCGCAAATTTTATCATTTAAAAAGCAAATTTTTGAACAGGTTTTTTTACGTCGTTCTCCATGTACATTTTAGGATTGAGCCAAGTGTTAAAAACAAAATGCAATTGTCAGAAAAACTGAAATTTTAGAAAGTATTTCTAAAATGGCAAGGATAAGACAATTAACGATGCCATAAAAAGTATTAATTTCAGAATGAAAACCAAAAAATGTTTTAATACGTGAGATGGCAAAATAATTAAATGTTAAAGAAATAGTAGTGAGATGTTTTTTAGCAAGATATAAAATTTGTTGGCTATTTAAACTAAAAATTTGACTTTGGGCGGCCACGCTGCTCATCCAAGCGAGATGACTGTAAGTTAAAAAGCAAATTTCTAAAAAATCGATTTGTATCATGTTCAGAACTTAGAAAAGATTTTAAAAAGAGTGTATAGCAAAACACTCTCTTCGAAAACAGTGCAGAAACAATTAAACAAAGCAGGTTAAAAACCAGACGATCTAGCCATTATTAAGGAAAATAATTTTTAAAAACATAACTTCAGTTGACCAAAAATTTGAAAATATCGGTTAATTATTGGGTTGAACTGGTTTTCTCTGATGAGTCAAGTTTTATTTATTTCGAGCTGATGAGAAAAAGCTAATAGGACGATGGAAATGTGACCGATTTACTTAACGAAGTTGCCCTCTTAGAACAGTGATGCATTATCTGTATATTATGGTAAGGAGGTACATATGTATTCAAGGAGTCAGGCAAATTTTCAGGTTCAAGGGATCAATTAACTCGAAATAAAACACTACCATGATAAAAGGGGCGCCTGACCGACTATTTTGGAGGTATCTCAGACTTTTCCTCAAACAGCATTTCAAGATGATAATGCACCTTGCTGTACGGCGTCTGTGGCACGTTTATTTGATTCAAATTATTAAAATTACCTATCGTTCCCATGAGCATTTATAATTCTGTAAGTAATCATATATATATTTTTTTTCCACTTTAAGTTAAATCTCACAAAGATTATCGTAGAATTTCTTCTTTACTAGACATGGAAATAGTCATAGTCTCAATCTGCTCGAAAATTTTTTGTCTATAAAAAGGCAGAGGAGAGGGGATAGGATTCCTACAACTCTGCAAGAACAAGAAAAAAATATTTGTGATATTTGGCACAGTGAAATTTCTGAGATTTATATTAAAACACTGTATAATACTATGCCATTGCTCATTTAAGCAGTAATTCCATATAAAGGTGGAATTAACCAATTGCAGAATATATATTTTTATTAAGTGATAGTTTAGATCTTTAAAATAAATAGTGTTATTTCACATATTGAAATACAACTTGTTTATTTCATATAATAAATCATAATCGAATACAAAGTATATATTTTATTATATTACGTATAAAAAGAAAGTTTTATGTAGATTTTTATTGAGTACTTCGTAGAATATAATAAAGCGAATCACTAAATCGAAAATGTACATAGATGTCCTTTCATCTCTTTGGTTTTATGCAAACATGACAGTTTTATTTGTTTCAATCATTAGTTTTGAAGTTATTACAAATAAAAAAGGTATAAGTGAATTTTTCTGCAGTGAGGCTTTCTTTTTTTTTTTTTTTTTTTTTTGTCCCTTAGTGTGTGGTATATATATATATATATATATGTATGTAGGTCAGTCAGAAAGTTAGTTGTACTCCTTCGTAAAAATTTTCTGTTAAAGGCTATTTTCATGAAACTGTCTGGCAACACTTCAGACTTTTATCTGTATCGGCTTTACGAGGCGATTTTAGTTTTCTTGATAACCAGTCGTAAACATGTCTCGACAGCTGCAAGTGGCGTACAAATTGGAAATGCGTGCAGTGGTTCGTTTTTTGTGGGTGAAAAGGTGAAACACTAAAATGATTGCGATAATCACTCAAAAATCAACGGCCAGGTAAACTGTCAAAAGGCATTGTGCTCCTTCATGACAATACAAGACCGCATGCAGCAAAACAAACGTGCGAACTTCTGAAATGTTTTAGTGGGAAGTGTGCGATTACCCTCCTTATAGCCCAGACCTTCACCGTGTGACTTCTATGTTTTTGGTCCTATGAAAGAAAAACTTTCAAATCGACGATACCACTCGGATGACGAGGTGAAAGCTGCAACCCAAGAATGGTTATCGGGCATTGGACGGGATTTCTTTGCAGAAGGCATCGAAAAACTTGTACCACGCCTCGACAAATGCTTAAATAACGTAGGTAATTACGTTGAAAAGTAGATTTTGAATGGAACTTTGAGATACAAATAAAGTTATTGTAAAATTTCTATCCTGTTTTTTTTTTTTTTTTTTTTTTAGCAGTGCAAATAACTTTTTGACTGACCCTCGTATATATATATATATATATATATATATATACAGAGTGTTCCAAATGCCCCCCCCCCCCCCGCCTAACTCGAAAATGAGGTGGAATTGTGAAAAATGGCGAAACACGTATTCAATGAACTCAAGAGGGACCTCTTTTGGTGAAAAACGTTTGGGGCTCGGAGGGTGCTAGGGCGGGCAACTTTAAAATTTCAAATAAGAAGGTATGTCTTGTGATACATCCCTAGAAGCGTCTCTTCAAAACAATGAAGTTGATATAAATAGTTTCGCCCTTCGATGATTATTAAAGGATATACATTAGTTTTTAGACTTTTGAAATGTAGATTTTATACTTATGTATCCCCTTTAATAATCATTACAGGACAAAACTATTTGTATCAAATTCATTGTCTTGAAGAGACATTTCCAGGGATGTATCACAAGATATACTTTGCCCAAAAAAGTTTCGGCCCGGGCAAGGGGGTGGTAGAAGTTCCGCTAGGGAGGGCAACTTTAAAATTTCAAACAGGACAGTATGTATCGTGATACATCCCAGGAAGCGTCTCTTCAAGACAATGAATTCGATTTAAATAGTTTTGTCCTGCAATGATTATTAAAGGTTTTACATAAGTATAAAACCCACATTTCAAAAGCCTAAAAACTAATGCATCTCCTTTAATAATCATCGTAGGGCGAAACTATTTATATCGAATTCATTGTTTTGATGAGACATTTCCAGGAATGTATCACAAGATATACCTTCTCACTTGAAATTTTAAAGTTGCCCTCCGTAGCACTCCCCCCTCCCCCCCCAGTCCCCCTAGGCCCAAACTGTTTTCTCCAAAAGAGGTCCCTTTCGAATTCATTAAACACGTGTTTCGCCATTTTTCACAATTCCAACTCATTTTCGAGTTAGGTGGGGGTGTGGGACTTTTAGGAACATCCTGTATATATGTATACATATAAAATACTAAAACAAAATCCTATTATTATACTTTTTTAATTTCATATTAATACGACTGTATTTATAAAAAGAAATGCGCATAACAAATGAATTTCGCTTTCATCTCTAATGAAATTTACAATATCTTTTACACCAGTAACAATTTTAAATTTCTAGACGCCCATAAATCTGATAAAAAAAGAAAAGAAAATTCCCCTTCGACTTATCTTTCTTTCAGGAAATGATACTTTATGGCATCATTTACAAGCCCTCAAAATTCAAGGTTTTAGAGGATCGTCAAATGCTAAGGATGACAATGACCAATAACGTCATGAATCAAATCGAAAGCTGTCTTTTTGTTTCTCTCTTTTCTCGACATAAAAAAAAAGAAAAAATATTTTTTTTTTTCCTTTTGGTTTATATTAAACGTTTTCTGATATTATATTCATACATTGCTATTTAGTCATATATTTATAGATTTAAGAAAGTTATATTTTTTAAAAATTTTATTTCTGATGGGAGAGAAACCTACATGATTAGAATCCATAATATCTTCATTGTAATAAAGACCATGTATTCCCGGATGTAACGCTCAAAATTAACGTCATAACTACAATAATATATTGTAATAAAGAAAGTGAAATTTTATCCATGTATCCCATACGTGCATTTCAATCGAATAAAATAATGAAAATAAAAGATAAAGTAAAGGAAAAATTTACATCCCAACTGCAACAATGTATTGAGAAAAAGAAAAGAAAATTTTATCCATAGTTTGCATGCTTTTTGTGTGATTCGTTCATTGATTCATATAATAAATTAAACATACAAAATTCATCAATTAATTTTCAGAAAAAAAAAATGTCATTTTAAAAATTTATTTATATAATATAGTTCTTTCGATTGCAGAAAACAAATCTTGAACAACTAGATAATTTTCCATCATTTATTTTGCAACAAAACAATGCTTAAATAAAACAAAACTAGTTTATATGTATTAAAATAATTATTTTCAAAGGAATAAAATATTTTTTGTTGTTATGCAAAAATTTAATGCGTCACGGGAAAATAATAACAATAAATTAAATGTGTAGAATTTTACCGTATTACAAAAAAATTAATAATTTTAAATAATAAAACAGGCACTTAGATATAAAATTTGAACTAATTAAAATATCGTTTTTAATTTCTAGGAAACTTTCGTATTTTAAAACATAAAAATGTTATGTTATAAAAGATGATGCCACTTGTTTTAAATATCATGCAAACCAATTTAAACTTGCAAGGAGAAATAAATCGGAAATACATTTGTAAAAATAGAGCGCCAAGCATGCGTAGACCGACTAGTTTATAAACATTTGCAGATTTAATGGTTAAATACATTAGCTTACATTTGCGTACTAAATGAAATAAATAAACAAGTAAATAGAAAGAATGAAAGAATTTATAGATAACCAAATTATCAATGAAGAATCATTTATTTTATCAGGAAATTCTGATTTAATATCATAATGCAAATTTTTATTGTTCATTATTATTTAAATAAATTATTAACATTTTTAGATTTTTCCATAAAAACAATATACGTGTGTCAGTACTGGGTGTTTCGGTTAAACATAAGGTTTTTAAGCACTTCCTATGCAAAATCTGTTGGTTGGATCCCAACCATATTTTGTTCACAACTCTACTGAATGGACGGTTTAAAATTATGAAAAAAAAATATATATATATATATATATATATATATATATATATATATATATATATATATATATATAAAGTTTATATTTTAGCAGATGGGGAGAAAATGGCGCTGATGTTAATCTTTATACGTACGTGTATGTCTTTAATGGTGGTCTCATTTTTTTTCTTGTAAATGCATACACATATATAACAAATTTTCTCCATAAACAGTAATACTTTGATTTTTTTTTCTTTTTAAATGTACATATAAGTCTTATAACGCATTTTTTTATAACGAAAATGTGAAAGCCTTTAATAGTTTGCTAATTGTTATCCTTCTCTTATATTAAGCGAGTAAATCACGTGACTTGTTGTATGTATGTATGTATGTATGTATGTCTTGGAGATCTCGGGAATGGCTCAAATGATTTTAATGAAAGTTTAGGGTTAGGGGTTTTTTGGATCGAAAAGACTGCCTTATCCTCATCTTTAGGAAAATTCGCTTTAACCCTTTAACTGCTAGCCACAATATATAGTAGAAACCACATATAGTAGAAGTCGCAAAATATCGTAAAAAATTGATTTAGTCTTATCATCATCTTCATAAAAATTGTAATTTGCTATTAAACCTTTTACTGTTGGTTACTTGCGATAATATGGCAAAAACTGTATATTAATTTGGAAAAATATGGCAGAAATTGAGTTTACTTGGAAATGGATTTAGTGATTTTGATGAATCCTTGGAGTTAAGAAATGATTGGGTTGAAAAATTAATTAGACTCATTCTCATTTTCAGGAAATTTTGTGTTTGCTGTTAACCCATTACCAATCGATTGTAAAATATGGCTGAAATCGGGTTTACTCGGAAATAGATATAACGATTTTGATTAAAGTTTGGGGTGGGGAGTTTTTTGGGGTGAAAAAAGATTTGACTTATCTTCGCTTTTAAGAAAATTCTGTTACTCTTTTATTTTTCTGTTGCAAAATATTACAGAAATTGGGTTTACTCTGAAATAGATGTAATGAATTTCAGGAAAGTTAGGGATTAAGTGTTTTTAGGGATGAAGAATTGTTTGAACTTATTCTCACTTTCAGGAAACTTGGCTTTCGCTGCTAAGATATCCGATGGTTGAAAAATATGACAGAATTTGGGTTTACTAAGTAATGGATATGATGGTTTTAATAAAAGGTTAAGTTTAAATGTTTTTTGAGAAGAGAAACCCACTAGACTTGTACTCATCTTTAGTAAAATTAGCGTTTACTGTTAATCCTCTTTCCAATCGTTGAAAAATGTGCAAGAAATCGGTTTTATTACGGGTTTTCTCGAGAATGGTTCAATTGATTTTGATAAAAACTTAGAAATGAGGCAGCTTTGAGACGATAAACTCATCTGATTTATCTTCCTCTTTTCCCCCTTTTAAAAAATATGACTGAAACTTGGTTGTCTGGGAAAGGGCTCTAACGATTTTGATGAAAACCTAGATTTAAGTGTTTTTTGAGATGACAAATCCATCTTACTTAACCTTTTCTTTGCGAAAATTAGCGTTCACTGTAAACTATCTTCCTTCCATTGCAAAATATAGCAAAAACATCGTTTTCTCGGAAATAAAAGGAACGATTTTAATAAAAACATAAAATTAAGATTTTTTTTTTTTATTTTTATGAGAAACCTATCTGACATATGCACGTCTCGATGAAAATTAGCGTTCCCTGCTGTGTTAACGCTCATTCTAAGGTTGCAAAATATCGCTAGAATCTGGACTTCTATGAAACTGCTCGAACGATTTTGATAAATATTTAAGATTTGAGAGTTTTTTAAATGATAATTCAAATTGGATTTTCTTCATCTTCAAGAAAGTTAACGTTCGCAATTAGCCTTAGCACCTCCTGTTGCACAACAGCAGCTGATATTTTCTAGGAAGTGGCTCTAAATTTTTTGAGAAATTAGCATTAAAGGTTTTCTGATTTACCCCCGTCTTCATGAAAATTAGAATTCACCACTAATCTTCATTTCGTATGTGGTAGTACATGGAAGAGACATGGTTGTCTCATAAACTATTTGAATGATTTTGATAAAAATTAAGATTTGGGGAATTTTTGAGTTTACAATTGGTTTGTGGAAACACAGAAGTCTGACATTTTCTATAAAACATTTAGCGTGTACCGGTAAACCACGCTTCCTCCTGAAAAAAGCGTTTTATTTATTTATTTATTTTTAAGTTCTTGGATGATTTTGATAAATATTTAGAGTTTGTGCGTTTTTGAGATGATATTTCGATCTGAAATAACCCTCACATTTATTATAATTAGTGTTCACTGGTAACCCGCACACCAACCGGGTAAAATACGGCATAAAATTTGTTTTCTTGATGAAGTCATAAAAAAAAAAAAAAAAGGGTTTAGAAATTATTTTTTAAATGAAAAACGGTCACACTTATCTTCAGAAAAATATGCCGTCACCGCCCTAGATCAATATATTGCGGAAATCTCGTCTTCTTGGAAAATGCTTAAACGATCTCGATAAGAAATTATAGTTAAGGATTCCATATGATAATTCGATTTGAATTTTCTTTATCGCCAGGAAAATTAGCTTTCAGTGGTAACCTGCGCTCCGCCCTGGGCAAACAAATAATAAATATTATTATCTGATAACAAATCACAGTATCTACTCTACAAATGATTTTTAAAATGAGACCAAGTGAACTCAGTTATGCAGGCGCTAATATTAATACATTCATTTATGCCGCAATGTACATTTTCTTTATTATTTTTCGTTTTTCTCTTTTTCATCGATTTTCTTTACACGGAGGTCTTTTCTTTTACAAAGGTCTTCTTACAAAGACCTTTTACAGAGGTCTTCTTACAAAGATACTTCTTGCAAAGACCTTTTACAGAACCTACAGACCTACAAAGACTTACAGAACCTACAGACCTACAAAGACTTACAGAACTACAAACAGACAGATCATTAAACAGACAGATCTTCTTACAAAGACCTTTTACAGAGGTCTTCTTACAAAGAGGTCGATTTTCTTTACACAGACGTTTTCATCGTTTTCCTTTACACAGACATTTTCTTTACATATATTCTTGAATTTGGGTCTAGGGCATAAAACTGACTTTCATACGACAGTTAATGTTGTACTTCTCTATGATGAAAACTGTCTGCATTCATCATGGTAAATAATTTTAATAAATAATTAGTTCTATGATAATTTTCATAGGAAAACATGAAGAAAGTTTTGTGACAGCCATAACATATTTCTTTATGTGCACTGAGAAAAAATATATGTATACCGCCTTCATGTAGAATAAATAAGTGGTCATTTTCTAAATCCCTAAACTAGAAATATAGATTTCCGAGCTATGTGAATAAGGCACGCGAATAAGCTGAATAGACGAAATACGAAATGATCGAGAATTTCTAGTCTATGCATTTCTAGATGGTGAAACAATATTCTGAATCCTTTGTATTACGAGAAATTCTTTCTTGATTTTCTAGACTTGGATCATAAACCAAGATTATAGTTGCTAAAACATGTCTCTTGTATTCACATTTATTTACTGAGATTTCTAAATAAGTTTGACCTCTATAATATAGACAAACGCTCTATAATTCTCATATGGGTTTCTAGAACTCGTCTTCAAAGGGTACTAGAATTTATAAGTATGACACGAAACTATTTTTATTTGAGTCACAATCTAAATTCTAGATGTCAGTTACAGAATTTTTTCTCAGTGTAATTCTTTTATTGAAATTTATCAATACAATTGTTTTAAAACGAATAATAATAATAATAGTAATAGTAATAGTAATAATAGTAAAATTCCTCCTTATTGTATTAGTGAAAGATAATATACATAATATTATATACGTATATATTATATATTATATATATATATAGCGCATTTTATGTTGTATTATTATTATTATTAAATGAAGCTTTTTATTATTTTTTTATGTCATTATGTGTATGCACAATGTTTGCTATTACTTAAGCAGATTTTTAATTTTCAAAAAAATTCGAAATGCATCATTTTATAGCTGCTATCTGCGCATTTTATGTTGTATTATTATTATCAATATTTATAACACTATTTCAATTCTCATTCAGTGTATTACAACTCTCATTATGTTGTATTATTATTATTATTATTTATAACACTATTTCAATTCTCATTCAGTGTTTTGAAATTTAATGATCATTTCGAACTACTTTTATCACTTAATTAGCAAGTTTCTGGGTAATACATTTAGATTTTACTTTATTTCTTTTTTGGTTTGATTTGGGTGGTCTTCGTTTCTGATCAGAATAATTGTTTGAATACTGAAATTAAATCATCTTTAAATTTCAAATGTTTGAGCTGATAATATTATATTACTACTGAACGGTATGTTTCTCTCTCTCTCTCTCTCTCTCTCTCTCTATATATATATATATATATATATATATATATATATAATATACATAATATATGTAGATAATATATACATATAAGTCACTCTTTATGTCTATTAGTGAAAGTATGACCCCTAAAAAAAAAATACAATTTTCGGAATAGGGAAAGACATGTATCAAAAGAACGTAAAAGAAATTAAAAAAAGAAAAAAATCTGAAGATCACTTGACAGGCGTCGTTCCGTTTTCATTTTAGCAATAGAAACATTTATGTAAGCTATTAACGTCATATTTAATTACTTATTAAAAAGACCTAAATGTTTTTTATGTGATATAAAGAGCCCATTCATCTCTCGAGTAGAATACTCTCAGTTATTAGGTCTCTGTTAACAGTGAACATGAGAAGATTCGCCGCCACAAAAAGATTAAAAAAAATTAACACAAGTTTTTTCTCTTTCCTTCCTCTTATGCGTTTATTTCCTTGTATTATTTGTCCCTTTTTCATTTTTTCTTTCTTTTTTATTCAATGGAAGAAAGTATTGGATTCGTAAAATTTTAGGGTTCTGGTTATCGATGCATTTATACGTTTTAAGAGACGATCTGGCCATTTTCAGAAAATGTCTGCCTGTGAAAAAAACTTCTGTCAGCTCTAACTCAAGATCTAATGCACAGAATTTCATAAAAATTTACAAGTAGCTGCACCTTGAAATAATTTATTGTCGATAAACTTTTGGGGGAAATCGCCCAAGAGGTGGCCCTACCATACCGTTATCTCCTAAATTTTAAAATCACAATGTATAACCAATTTTCATATAAAATGTACGCTACAAAAATTAGTTTGACGATTCATTGTGAAACTAAAAATAATTATTTATAATAATATTAGTGTGTGTGTAGAACCGTTTCCTCTTCTAATATCAGTCTTTTTCGATTGAACTTATCAATACTCTTAAAATAAATGCTTGAACCACAGATCTGTGATAATTCAAAACAAAGATTTTTATAAAATTATTATTATTATTATTATTATACATTCTTGAATTTGGGTCTAGGGAATAAAATTGACTTTCATTCGACAGTTAATGTTAAGCTTATTTATGATGAAAACCTTCTGCATTCGTTACGGCAAATAATTTTAGTAAATAATCAGTTCTACGATAATTTTCATAGAAAAAAATGAAGGAAATTTTATGTTAGCCATAATATGCTCATTTATATAATTCTTTTATTGGACTTCATTGTTTTATCATCTCATCGTTTGTTACTGATGTCTATTTAATTGTTACACACAACATTTTCAATAAAAAATCAATACAACTGTTTTAAAACGAAAATAATAATAATAATAATAGTCTGGTGTGTTACTCACATGACTTTCTCTTACCCTGCATTTCAATATTATAATGATAGATTGCATATTAAATTTTAAGATCAATAGCATAAGATAATTAAGTTCAATTTACAATGTTAAAATGGTCTAAAATAGGTTTAGGAAAAGATTTATTTCACAGGTAATTCTATATGAACCGTCCCCTCAATACCGTCCCCTCAACCCCATGTTCAATTACAGTGCATAGAATTATAAAAAAAAAAAAAAAAAAAAAAAAAAATCCAGGCTGTTAATTATTTGCCTTCAGATTTGTCAGTCTTGATCAAACTCTTAAGGGATTTCAAAATGCAAAATTTGAATTTCCTGCAGTTATTTATTACTTCCATCTACCATTACCCTACTACCGTAGGTAATAGAAATACACCCCTGTTTAAAAGTTTAGCAAGATTTTGCAAACAATCAGTTTTTTCAAATTAAAACTTATCTCTCAATGGAATGTTTTCAAACATTGGATAATTAAAGAACTGGGTCTTCCTCATGTTTTTCAGTGAAGATTTGTTTAAGACAACAATTAGAGGGCCGGTAACAAATTGAGCACAATTAATAATGTTTGTGATCACCCTGTATCGTTCAGTAAACGAAATGAGGTGTAACATTAGGATATGTTGACATAGACCCAGTTCAATTTGTGGATGCATTTGTGCGATGATAGCATGTTAAATAAGGAAGATATAAGCATTTATTTTAAAACTCAAAAAAAAAAAAAAAAAAAAAAAAAACATGTTTTTTATTTATAATATACAGAGTTTTTAACAAAATTTATTCCTACTTTCAGATAAGTTGGAAAAACACTTTTAAAACAATATACTGCAATCGGAATACAAATACCTTAAATATCTCATGAAATATGAACAATTTTATGAAAAACATGTTTACTGTGCATGTACGAAAGGTAAAACATTTTTTATTGCATAGGTTGAAAGCTAGATGTATTGGGCAATTTTTATCAAAAGTGCATTTGAATAGAATAAAAATTAAGTGAATTGTACGAAAAAGAACGAGCTAGATTTTAGATATTTTCCAAAAGTTGAAATTTCTTAAAGGGTTTTTCTCATGCCGTGTAATTAATTTGTAGATCCAATTATTTCAACCACTTTCCAAAGGTTATTTTTTGGTAAAAACCCCTTATGATCTCACAAATCATAGTAAATAAACAAAAATATGTCAGAGTTACAAGCTTATAAGGGATTTTTCACAAAAAAAGTGGAGGATCAAAACTCTGATGGCATGTCTCCGGACCACCCTGAGGAGTGAGTCCCAAACCGTGGCCAATTGCCTATAGCGTAGCACTTGTTTGACATAAAACTCACTCAATGTCGAATTTTTTCTCATTTAGAATAAATAAATAAATATAGATGATTAAATTTAAACTTTAAAGTATATAGAAATTTAATAGAATTGATAAAGTTCTTATTTAATAAACCTATTTATTTGCTTATTATTCATTTAAAATATAATAACTATCAAATTTGTTCTACAACGTCGCTTTTTTCAATTCTAAATGGTCCATGTGTTATAATGTGAACTTCAAATGAAACTGTTTTAAAGATAATCGGAGAAAAAAGGATTAACAAAATGCAAGCTTTTCTACTTACCTTCATTATTATTATTTTCTTTTAATCATAAATGTGGCATAACCGGCTTAAATTCATTTAAATGAAACGAGAGGAAATCGTTTTTGCGTTTTCTAAGCAATTACCTCACTTACATTTATATAGGACAGTAAAAGTTTCGGCGGTGTCTTTGTTTTATTTTGTTTTGTTCTAATTTATTTTTAAATCGGCATTATAAACATATATTACGAAAATACATGCAAATGTCAAGTTCTAAATTATTGTTTTTTTTTTTTTTTTTTACGGCATAATGATGCAGAAAAATCTTTTTTTAAATTTCAATATATGGGCCCCTTAACCATAAAAGGCTTAAATGCGAAATATATAGAGATAGAGTTCTGTACTGTCCGTCTACTTCTATTTTTAAATGTACACTGAATTGAATAGCAGCAAATTAATTAGGGATACCTAACTAATAGCGCATTCCCATATCACCACCTTCTTGCTTAATGACTGCGGTGATACAGCTTGACTTGCGCTCGACAAGACAAAAAAAAAAAAAAAAAAAAAAAAATAGTAGTAAATAAATAAATTAAATCGAAAATTTACTGTAAGTTTTCGTACTTTTCCAGAGAAAAAAAGAAAGGGACATGAAAAAAAAAAAAAAAAAAAAAAAAAGAATGAATGGAACTCAAGTAATAATAATAATGATACTAACTGCTAGCAATAATAATAATTTTATAGATAAATAATTCGTTTAAAATAAATCAATAAAAATGGTTAAGTTCCTCAAGATGGTTCAGTTTATATGCATAATATTTCTAATATAAAAATATTATTCTATTTTTTAGTAAAATAATGTTTTTTTACTTTCATAATTTTTGTTCTTATATCATCCATGTCTGCGAAAATCATAAAACTGATAATAAATGTTCGTTCAAAATAGTGCTGCCATCTAAAGTGTTTTATAGAAAACACAAAGAGTTTCTTCAAAATAAATTGACTTAATTTTTCTTAAACTATTCGTTTGATTGTTATTTCAACAGAGTCCCGAAAAATACTTTTGTAAGAAATTATTTTAGACACTTATATTCCAGCAATAATAATAATAATAAATAAATAAACATTTTCAAAACCTTCAAGAAATGTAACTGTATAAATTGAAACTATATAATGCAACTGCATAAACTATATTATCCCAATGGGAATAGATTACGTAATTTTTAAAAGTAACTTTAATCAATTATTTTAGATGTTCTTCTTTTACTTCTTCTTTTGTGTGCGTGTGTTTATATTTATATCTAATTTATTTTTTACAAAATATACATCCAAAATTAAGTGTAAGTTTTCAAATTTTTCCAGGGGAAAAAAAAAAAGAAAAGAAAAAGAAAGAAAGAAACAGAAGAATATAGATTAAAACACAAATAATAATAATAATAATAACTTTATGAACAAATAATTGCTTAAAATGGTACAATTTATATGTATATTTATTATTTTCAAATATTGCATAACAGAACGCATTTTCTATTATATGTGCATAAATATTCAAAAAATGTTACTATTTTATCATTTATTGATATTAATTTTAAAGAAATTTGATAATAATGTAATAAATCGTTATTTATATAATTAATAGCGAAAAAGAAAATGCTGATTAAAAGTAATTTATTTTGTTATTCAATATCTCTATAACCATTTCTTCATACTTTAATCATTTTTTATAGACAAAGATGAATAAACCTCTTATTACTCTGCATAAATGTTGATAGAAGCATATTATATTGTTATTTCTCTTATACCAAGCTGTAGTTACTTCTCACCAATTAAAACAAGTATTCTTTTTTTTTTTTTTTTTTTTTCATTTTTATCTTTTATTATATAAAATTCACATAATTTATTTTATATTGCTAGTTTAATGTTATAAAATATTTACATGATATATTTTTTATTTGTATCATATTTATAATAATAAATAAATTTTTACTTCTCTCTCCAAAGGAATTTTTTATGCTTGAGCATTTCGCTCAAGTTTCTGAACATCTCCACACTGCATTGTATCATTTGTGAAATAACAATATCTACGTGGTTTTAATGTTTGGATTATAAATAATATTTTTAAAATTTTTAAATATATATTACCTTACTCCTGTTTTTATTTTTATTTACTTATTTATTTTTCTTCTTTAATTTGTATCTGGTTGGGTATTTATAGCACTACAATTATCTCTGTGATTGGCGTATCCCCTTGATGCGTATCCCCTTGGCGTATCCTCCACCGTGTTTTAGAAAATTATTACGCTTTTTAGTTCCCCCCCATCATACGACAAGCATGGAAAACTTGGATAATCGTGAAAATGGTTGATCTTGGGTTTAACGTTTATACACGTTCAAACAACGGACAGACAGGAGGACAGAAAAATGGATTAATTGAATTCATAATCAGCCTTACGCATTGTTTAAAATTATGAAAAACCCTTAACACCAACGTAAATGCTATATCAGCAGTTTGTGAAATACAGACCTTAATGTATTTTGATATTTTAGTGTTACCCTGTAATTTCAAAGCTAAACATACTATATTCTGTAGAAACTCTTTTATTTTATTTTATTTTTATTTATTATTATTTTATTTTATTTTTTATTTATTATTACTTTATTTTATTATTATTTTTTAACTATATGAATAATAAATATCAGTTTTATTATAATTTGTGCAATGCAACGTTTTTTAAATATAATTTACTAAAATACCTCTCAAAGAACGCAATGCATATTGCTATTCTTTTAGGTGCTCCTGTTCACAAGCCAGTTGTGCTGTTTATACCATTTGAAACAGGGAACATTTCGCAGTGAACTTCAATACGGACACTGACGGGAGACGAGCAGAAGATAGATAGACAGACAGATACCTTAATAAAATCATATTCACTCTACGCTAGAACGTGCACAGACGGTCAGACGGACGGTAAGAAAGAAAGGCAGATTGACTAATTGAATTCAAAATCACTCTTAAACATTATTAGAAAGTGTTAAAAAAGCTTAATGAAAACGAAAATGCAGTTCCAGCAATTTCCAAGTATTACTCTTAATGTATCTGAATATTTTTGTGCAGCCCTGTAAATCTTATTGTTAATTCTCTATGTTCTATAGACTTTTGTGTGTGCATATTAATAATAAATTTTTATAACATTATGTTTTGCGCAAAATAAAGGTATTAAAATATGGTTTATAGAATTACTTTTGGAAGAACGCAATACTTTGGAATGCTTCTGGATGTCCCTACGCACAAACCACTGGTGGTATTTACCCCCATTTTTAATAAGAAACCTCCTACAGTGAACTTGAACAACATATATCAGTTTCAGGGAATTTCATGATTGTTTATGAGAATTAGAGCGCAGACAGACAGAAAGACAGACTGGTAGATTAATTGAATTCATAATCGTTTTTAAACATTGTTAGAAAGTGTTAAACGTGCTTAGTGAAAAAGAAAATGCAAATCCAGAAATTTCCAGTTGTAGCCCTTAATGTATCTCAATATTTTTATGTGAAGCTGTAAATCATCTATATTCTACCAGAAAATCTTTTTTTTTTTTTTTTTTTTCTGTGTGTATGTGTGTGCATATTAATAATAAATTTTAATTCCATTATAATTTGCGCAAAATAAAGGTGCTAAAATATGATTTATAGAATTACCTTTCATAGATTGCAATGCTTTGGGAAATCTCAATAGTGCTGCCACCATCAAACTACTATAAGGACTTTTATATTAAATATTTTTAATAACAGATTAGAATGAATGAATAAAAGTTGCTAAAAATTTTAGAGTGGCAAAAATTGTTCATTATTATGTGACTCCATAAAAAAATATCCGCTAAAGAGGTTTTTTTTTTTTTTTTTTTAAAGGATTGGTCCGTTTTTATTGAAGAATTTTATCGGGAATGAAAGATTAAAAAAAAAAAAAATAGTGGCGACAGATCGCAATTTTTCTAATCGATCGTAAAGTTCTACAGCAAGTGATTAAGTGGAAAATTACTATGCAAATGTTGTACTTAAAGAATCAGAAGGGGGTGGAGTCCATCGACACTTATCTGTCTTAATGGAGCCTACAGTACTTATCTTATAGATTATTATAACACAGCTAATACATTCCGAAAACATTTTAAAACTTTATTTGTTTATTTTTATGGAGAAATTAAAACACTCTAAAAATGGAAATAAATCTATATACAATTATTTTTTTAATGTTGTTTGTATGTTTAGCATAAAGTACTCAGCACTTTAGATTCATAAAATAAATAAATGAAAAAGAAGAGGGAAGCCCCACTAATGGCCGAGAGGTTCTGCTCTGGAAGCTGTTTGAAGGGAGGTTCAGGGTTCCAAGCAAGCGTGGGGTTATCAGCCGGATATGAGCTCGTACCCCTAGAAAAGAGAGTGTCTCGGAGGATGGATAAGATCTATCCTTCCTCCGAGGAGAGTGCTCCCTAAAAGGGGAGGGGGGCTGTCTCACCCACGCTTCGGTCCCAACGGTAGCTAATACTGCTAATAGATCTTAATCCCAGATTTTTCCTAAATTCTTATGTACTTACTGTCATTCACTACGGTATGTTTGTGAATCTCACCCAAATAAAAAATGCGCCTCTATTTTAAGGTAAATACAAGCTTTATCACTTGTCTCTCCGTGGCTCAGTTGATAAGAGCGCCATGTTAGTAATCCGGTGGTGACGCGTTCGATACACTGAACTGAAGGTCCGGTGTGTTAATTTTTACAGACAATTAGTAGAATAGATGTCGATTAATAAAAGAAAATTTATCGTTGACTACACAGTATTCTAAGAATTTTTGAAAAGTTTTTTTAAGAAGCCTTTTCTTACATCTCTTTTTAGAAGCAAAAAAGAGTTTTTTGTTGACTACAAGCGCTCTCTATTGGGCGGAATATTCACTAAAATGTCAATGAAACAATTAACAATACAAAATAAAAATTATTATGAAAAACACATAAGCATTAACCAAATCAGTAAAATGTTAAGTTATAATATACAAAAAAAATAATAAACTAAAATAATAATAAAAAGGTGCCACAAACGAATAATTAAATTGCAGATATTGGCCCTTAATCAGAAAATGAAATGACAAAACTTATAGGCAATCGTGTGGTGCTGCCATCTGTTGTGAATTTTAAGAAATAATTTCTCTTTTCTTAGCACAGTTCAAATTTCCCCAATTTTGGTTAATAAACAAAGAAGTACTTTTTTTTTTTTTTGCAAATTAAATTTTATTCTAACTTCGAAAAGATTTATATGATACGCTATAATAAGAATTTGGGTTTTAAAAGTTTTTTTTTTTAAATAGATTATTTAACTTAAAACTGTGTCTCTCAGATCTGTGTCCTTGTTTATTTGGTTAAGATTTTTTAGTTCCATTTTCTTAAGTTCCCAACATTTATTTCTCTTTAAATGTACTTCAATTCTAAAGTAAATTATCTTAAATTAGCAACACAATGATAATTTTATTAATCAACAGTCAAATAACTGGTACATACATTATGTTAAAGTAATGTATTTATAATTCGGAAAACAGTGGTAGAAGTGATGCCAGTAATTTTAACGATACTTCATGCATAGCAGATTACCAAGTACGAAAACGTTATTCAACAAATAAGTGAATCTAGTATGGAGAAAAAATATTACATAAAAAAAAAAATAGAATAATTTGATCTGCTAAGAAACTGAGACTTATTTACTGTTCGCGTAACTGCTTTTTTACAGTTGAAATGCTAAGTATTAATTTAAACTACGTTAATACACTGATGGAAAAAAAAAATCCCAACACCAGGAAGGAGCTGTGCTAGATAAACGAAATTTGGTAGGCGTGTTTATACATCTGAAAGATGACGTCGATTCAAATTTCGAGCTACGCGCATGAGTGTGGCGCTAGTAGCGACACTATGAACATGCAAATGAGGTTTGCTTTAAATAAGCGCTGTAAGGTTCGTGATCGTTATTTACAGTTGAGATTTGACGTAGTGGGTTAATGTTAGTTAAGGATGCCTCTAAGAAGACGAAGAAGCCATTATCAACAGCTCACTGAGTTTGAACGAGGTCGTGTAGTAGGGCTACGAGAAGGTGGGTTTTCTTTCCGCGATATTGCAGAAAGACTTGGCAGGAATGTATCCACTGTGCATGAGTGTTGGCAGCAGTGGTCAAGGGAAGGTACTGCCTCAAGAAGACCGGGTTCCGGGCGGCCACGTGGCACTACTGAGAGAGAAGACCGCCGTGTTCGGCGTATGGCTGTGGCTAATCATACTGCGTCTGCAGCTGAAATTCGAGCTGCAGTTGGCACCACAGTGACACAACGAACTGTTACAAATCGTTTACTTCAAGGACAGCTCCGAGCCAGACGCACTGTAGCGTGCATTCCACTGACTCCAAACCACTGTCGTTTGCGACGTGAGTGGTGTCAAGCTAGAGCTCATTGGAGGACGGAGTGGAGATCTGTTGTGTTTTCTGATGAAAGCCGGTTCTGCCTTGGTCGCAGTGATAGCCGTGTGTTGGTTAGAAGGAGGCCAGGTGAACGCCTGCTAGCGACCTGTCTGCGGCCTAGGCACACAGGGCCTACTCCTGGAGTTATGGTTTGGGGAGCAATTTCGTATGACAGCAGGAGCACTCTCGTGGTTATCCCACGCACCCTGACTGTAAATTTGTACGTCAGTCTAGTGATACAACCTGTTGTGCTGCCATTCATCAACAGCATTCAAGGGGGTGTTTTCCAACAGGATAACGCTCGCCCTCATACCGCTGTTGTAACCCAACATGCTCTACAAAGTGTCGATATGTTGCCTTGGCCTGCTAGATCACCAGATCTTTCTCCAATCGAGCATGTATGGGACATCATTGGACGACAACTCCAGCGTCATCCACAACCAGCATTAACCGTCCCTGCATTGACCGCCCAAGTGCAACAGGCATGGAACTCCATCCCACAAACTGATATCCGACACCTGTACGACACAACGCATGCACGTTTGCATGCTTGCATTCAAAATTCTGGCGGTTACACCGGTTACTAATGTACCAACATTTCACATTTGAAATGACTCTTCTCGCCAATGGCTCTACCTGTGATCTTGAAACTTTAATCAATTAAATATGTTACCTAGACAAATGTATTGCTGAAATTTCATTACTGTACAATAATTTTTTCTTGGTGTTGGGATTTTTTTTCCCATCAGTGTAAGTGCTCCAGTCTGTTAAAAAAAAAAAAAAAAAAAAAAAAATAGAGAGAGAAATCAAGACATGTTCGTCGAACTGATGCTGTGTATTATTTTTATATTTCGTTTTGTACTTGTACTTATCTGTATTGTATTTTAATATCTTAATTGTATTTTTTATTGAAATGAAGAAGAAATAAAGTCCAGATGTAGATAAGGAAAATTTTCGTACCAAAAACAAAAATGCAATTTGTTTAAAGCTCATTAAATTTACGAATAACTTATGAGATACAACGCTCCCGGTGGTGTAATATTTGAAGCTCGCCCGACGGAGTGTTAACATTACATCTAATAGCAATTTCAAAAACAGAAGATTTTTCGCTGTCGCCAGAAAAAACTTACATGATTGTAGCTTCAATGTTAATTTGTTTTGGCTAAATAAGTAGAGAATTTCTACAGCGCTTTTCTTTTTGGTCCAATCATTATGAAACACCCTGTATTATGTATGTATTTCATACTATCCATCCATTATGATATTATATGTAAGCATTTTAACCAAAGCAATGGTTAATGTACCAAGGAGTACACGCTATATATTATACTAAAATTTATTTCAGAAGCCTAATGTCATTTACATACTTGCCTTAAAGAATAGCATTAAAAAGATATCACTGTATTCGATTGCGTATACGAGATATTATATAAAGAATGCGTTCAATACATTAATAGAGAGTAGGTTTCTATATTCTATTTATTATATTCTACATTTCTACTGCGTAATTATCAATTTATATAAATAGCGTTTATATGGTACTGTATAAAGCCGTTTCAATTTATTTAAGAAAATTCTGATATTCATATTCAAAAAATTGAATTTTTAATGCGCTATTTCCTATAAAGAATTAACCCGTATATAATGAGCTCGAAGCAGGACACTTTGGTCCCGCCGTTTTGGTCCCGCCACTTTGGTCCCTCCATTTCGGTCCTTTCGTTTTGGTCCCGAGGTAATTTTGGTCCCGAGACGTTTTGGTCCCTCTAATTTTTTGCTATTTTTAAAATATATATAAGTTTTTTAATATGATAGCCTATTTGTTGATACGGGAAAACTGAAGTGCTCTTAGAATATCTTTAATTAAGGAATATCTTATACGTAAATACATAAATTTTCGACATGACGATTGCTTGCTAGCCATTGAGATTCGGATAATTTTGTTCTGATTTTTTTACGAACATTTAATATATTTAAACTTTCTTTTTTATGTAATTGCACTTTCTTTTTTTTTTGGGGGGGGGGGGATTTTTTTCTTCATTTGATTTCGATTTAACTTCCTTTAATTGTAATTTGATTCTTAATTTACTTAGTGACAAAATTTTGTGATTTTAAAAGTATTGTTAACAATAACAACAGTAATTTCTTATTAAAAAATAATCCCCATTTGAATATATTTATTGATAAAGTCTGAATTAATTTAAAAATAATAAAATACAGAAAAATTTTGTTTAAAAAAAAGGGAAAAAGAAAACCTTAGAATATTAAAAATAATTTGCTTTTACTGACAGAATGCTGTTTCTTTCAAAGAACTAATTATTGACCTGCTCCCATCATAGACTCTTCTTCATAAACATAAGCTTGTGATCATTTATAAAGTTTTTGCATTTACATATGAAATTATTCATATATATATATGTGTGTGTGTGTGTGTGTGTGTGTGTGAGAGAGAGAGAGAGGGGGGGGGGAGGGAGAGAGAGAGAGATGTTTCATTCGATTTGATTGAGATTTAATTTTTATCATTAATCTAAGAGGAATTTGTTTCAAAATCTGTGTTATATTAATAATAATACTAAAATGCATGTTTGTTTGTCCATGATATTTAATTATGTTAATCATGTATATATGTATATAAATTGCTTTTATTTCAACTACAAAAATTTTATTTTAAAAACGAAAAAATGTAAGTAGCCCAATATTTAATCAACTGTGCGCATTGCAAGCATCAAAGTTCGTAAAGTGTTGATGCACAGTATTTTACCTTTTTAGTTTAATCTTATGTTTAATATATATATATATATATAATATTTGTCTGATATGTCTCTATGACTAAAAACAATGCCCGCATTGAAATCTTTGAAGCACTTGGGATCAGTTTCACACCTGTTTCTCTACCAGACAGTAAAAAGGAATTTCACTGTTTTGTTTCAGCGCATTTGAAAAAAAAAAAAAAAAAAAGAGGGGGGGGGGGAGAGAGAGAGAGAGAGAGAGAGAGAGAGAGAGATTTTAATCGAAATTTTCTTAAACAATATTGTAAGGGATTATAAGGGAAGAAAAAGGATTTTCCAATTTGTGTGATGCATAACTATTTTCTGTGTTTGACAAATGTATCCGGATTGACATTTGTCAAACACAGATTGATTCATGTGACATTAACATTCATTTTAACATTGATTCATGTTTAGCAGATCTGTACAAATTAAATCCCGAGATCATTATTTAGGTTCCTCATATCTTCTTTTATTATTAAACTCTAAAATTTCGAGGATGCTTGGATAAAGCACCGATTTCCTATAAAGTTTGTATACGAACACTCTAAATTTGAATGTGAAATTTAAGAGTCGCATTACAGAGTTTTATTTTAAAAACCTTGTATTTTATTTAAACTAAAAATTTCAGGACTTTGACAAATTAACAATGCTTAGATCTTCGCTGATATCTAATACTCTTTATCATACAAAATTCACTCAGAAATAATAAATTTTCTGTTTCATGAGTCCTATAGTTGCATCATTTTCAACAAAGGTTGTATATATATTTAACCCTCCAATTGTAAAAATTATTATTAGTCCTCTTTTGCCTGAAGTTACCTCATGTTTTTGCTGTCCTTTTTCCTTTATCGAACAAAGAAAAAATCTAAATCTCAAAATTTTAGACAGTTTTTTCAGTTTTATTTGTTACTACAACTTTCTGTTGCAAAATAATAATAATAATAATGATGATGTTGATGATAATAATTTTAACTTTTCCTACCCCCTTGTTTTCAAGTCAAATGTTCGAAATATGAAAAAAGAATTTCGTTTTTTTTTTCTATAGTACTTTGATTATTCCTGATATCAGGACCAAAATGGCGGGACCAAAACAGCGGGACCAAAATGGCAGGACCAAAATTTCCTCGGAACCAATTCGGCAGGACCAAAGTGTCATGTACCCTAATGAGCTTGATTGAAGTCCAATTTTAAAAAAGTGTATCAACTTCCTCTTGTTTATGTTTGCAGCTTTAAAACAAATGGGAAATAATTTTCGCCCATAGATATTAATGCATCCAAATTTTTCTGTATTTTTTTTTTTTTTTTTTTTAAGAATATCATAAATGTTTACCCCAAATTTTAATAGAAAACGTCAATAAGATACAAAATTATACGGAAATTTAAAAAAAAAAAAAAAAAAAAAAAAATTAATTAAAACTCGGACAGCTACACAAATAACCAAAGAAGCGAACCGCAGATGAAAAGTCTTTTTAAAATAATCTGAAATGTGTTAATAACAAAATGCCGGCTTAAAAAAAAATAAAATAAATAAATAAAAATAAAAAATGTGGTCTTTTTTTCTTCAAGTGCAAAAAACACGTACTACTACTGCCTTTTAGGCAAAAGCGAGAGTAAAGGACAGTGGAAAACCCAAGGAATGGGGGGAGGGGGGGGAGGAGCAACACAACTATCCTGAAGAGGAAAAAACACGTCCTTTCAAAACCAGTAGTGCTTCCCTTTATTTCATGGCCTGTGAAGAAGTTTTTATGTTTAAATGTTTATTTTTCACTTATCTTTAAATTTATAAAAAGAAAAATGATTTATTAATTTTAAACAATGCTAATAAAATGTATTAAAATATATTATTACAAATTTTATAAACGTTATAACTTTTTATATGTCTTTAACTACAATCTGTTAGATACTTTAGAAAAGCTAAACATCTACAAACATTTAAATAAAGTACTTTTAAATAAAAAAAAAAAAAAAAAAAAAACTACTCTCAAAGCATTATGAATAAAGATTAGCATTATATTTTATTATTATTTTAATTATTTTTAAAAGTTATTTGAAAATTTCCCTAAATTTTAAAAGAATAAATTACATCAGATACATAAATAGTCAGAAACTTGTATTGTCTAAGCAAATCTGCGTTACCCATGCAAACTGCGCGTGCATCTCCTGCAATGTTAGTTCTGGCATTCTACCACACATTGATATTCAAACACATAGTTACATCTGATCAAATATATATTGCTCCAATGCAAGGAATAAGTTAACGTCATTGATGTGAGCGAGTTTCATAAAAAGGGAGAAAAAGAAAAAAAAATGAAGAAACTAGTAAGTACATAAAATCTCTGCCTTTTCATGCATGTAAAGTATGGTGATCACGTGCTTGAAAATGCTGATCTGTACTGTCCATCCATTTTTTCCCTGAAAAATGTACGAACGTAAAACATACTCGGTTTCTTTCGGAAGAGAATCTGAATTCTAAGTTTATTTACTTTTACTTTCTGTTACCCATATGGTAGAGAAAGTACTGCTTTGGTGTCGAATTTTCGAAATATAGGCTACCTTTGAAATAAGCTACCTTTGAAAAAAAAAAAAAAAAAACAGAAGGAGCAATTATTTTTATACGCATAAAAGCACGTTTTGTGTAGATTGGGATATGGAAATCATTCATCATTCATTTATAGGGCTACCCAAAGTAGTATTTGAATATATAGGGGTTATGCTTAGAAATTGCTGGAATTGAAATTCATTTACGTGTTAGATATTTTTCATGTAAGACTAAATTTAAGTACACAATATATTTTAAAGTGCATATCGATTATAGATAATATACAGGGCTACCCCAAATTAAGCAAAACGTTCTTTTCTATTGAATGTAATTAATGGAAGTGCTTTGTACTTTTTACTTTGTTCACGAACACTACTAAATTGATTTTTCATATCTATACTGTAAACAAAGTACTTTTGGAAGTTCTATTTTCAACTCTGTTTTTTCTATAATATCACATTTTGAGAAGCCCTGATCACGAAAGTCCAATTTTTACTGGTTGATATGTATGTGTATCTGCTATCAGCATAACTTAAAAACAAATGACTGCAGGAAATTCAAATTTGGCATTTTGAAATTATTTTTAGGTTGCCAGCCACTTCAAAATTTGATCAAGACTGATAAGTTTAAAGGCAAATTAGTAAAAGCCTTTTTTTTTTTTTTTTTTTTTTTTAATAATTGTATTCATTATACACACTCACTGACCAATTGCCAAAAACTACTTTTTTGGACTCAGGAGACCCTAAAACGTGTAAATCAGGTGAAAACTCGATATCGAATTTTTAGACCGAATACAATACTTCCATTACCTACGGTGGTAAGGTAATATGTATAATAAATCAACATATATATGCATCAAAATACAACAATATAACGAATTAGATTTAATAAAATAAACTAATGAAAATTTTCAGCATTTAAACATTCTTTTTAATTAACTTACGAATTGTTCCAAATTTAAAACCCAAACATGTTTAGAATACATAATTAAATATGGAATTTGAAAACATTAATAACGAAAAATAGAGGGGGTAGGAAATCAAAAGTCAGTCAGCAGAGAGTATTAAAGATTAATAAAATAAAACTCTGAATTATATACATATATATATATATATATATATATATATATATATATTTCATAGTTTTCCAGAAATTTTTTTTTTATACCTAGACAGTAATTTAGAAAAAAGATTTTTAACTTTCACTACCTTCTTAACAAGAAAATTTTAGTTAAAAACCTAATTTTGTTTGACTTGTGAGATTTCTGATTTTACTTCCTTTTTTGTTCCTACTTTTATTCTAATGTATCTGAACCTCAATATTTTAAGCAACACCATTCATTCTAATAGTGTGTATTAACTGGATTTACAGTTTTGTAAGAATATAATAATAATATATATAAACTGAAAATCGTATTTGGAAAAGCACAAAATTTTGTTTTTTTAATTTTTTTTTTTTTTTTTTAGAAATGTTTATTGCAATAACTGTGAATATTTTAATAATAAGAGATTTTTTAAAAAAGTAATGTTTTAATAATTTCTTTTTTAGATGTATAAATTAAGGATAGTCAGAAACATTTAATTTCATTCTTTTGATAGTCGTTTTGCATGAAAATAATTAAAAAATAATTTTAGCTTCTCAAAATGCTGTAAAACTATAAAAAAAAGTTCAAATTATGCTGAAATTATTTCTGTTCACTGCTTTAATGATGGTGTAAGTGTTAGAGCTAAGGCCAGTTGACTAGGCTTGCCCTGTGTGTTCTGTCTTCCATGGAGATCTTAGCCCATATTTAAGCAAGTTTCGGAAAAAAAAAAAAAACATGGAAAATCTTGAACAGCTAGGTCAAAGTGCTGCCTGGGATCGAACCCGACACTTCCCGTCTACCAGTTTCGCCAGCGAAACCTCTCTACCAGCTTTAATGATAAAAGAAAAGATGCATTTCTACTGGAATTGAAATTAACTAAATGTACTTATAGCAGAATTACATATAAAACATAATTTTAGTGTTTTAAAAGAACCTTAAAACAATAATAATAATAGCGTATATAGGAATTATTATTATTGTTATTATTTATAACCTCTTCAGATTTTTCGAAAGGCAATTTTTGGATGTCAGATACAAAATTTTAAAATTATCAAATATCCTCAACAATGGACATTGTTCCGGAACGACAATGATCGACAAAAGCCACGCCTCTTTTGGTATTTACCTCTTGAGTGGCAATATTAGCCTACGGAAAGTTCATTGCAAATTGTTTAATAGGGTGGTAATTCCCTTTAATTTTGTATTATTTTCAAGTATGCTTAAAATTATCAAATATCCTCAACAATGGACATTGTTCTGGTACGACAACGATCGACAAGAGCCACGCCTCTTATGGTATTTACCTCTTGAGTGGCAGTATTAGCCTACGGAAAATTCACTGCAAATTGTTTAATAGGGTCGTAATTCCCTTTAATTTCGAATTATTTTCAAGTATGCTCAAGTAGGTTGGGGTCAAAATCTCGCGTGGACAAATGAATGGAAAGCAAAAAGGAGTTGGTAATTATTAATAATGTTGTATAAAATTTCATGACAACACAACGTCAGCGCACTGGTATACACACAAACCCACCACAAAAATCGTTATAAATTTTACTTAAAAGAGTTTAAAGACTATGTTTATTAGCTTTTTTTTAAGATTAGTCATAAAGAATTCAATCGGGCTTATCTATTTTAAATTTTTTAATTAAGGTATGTGAACAGTGTTCAGCTTTGATGTCAGCAGTGATGTACAACATTTTTAAAATGTATTTTAAATGGTGAAAGACAAATGATAAAATAACTTAAAATTAAATCTTATACTATTAAGTGAGCAATATTTGTATATATATTTCACTGTTCTCGAAAACGGTAGCTCGGACAGTCACGAGATTTAACACAAAGGTGTCCCCCGAAGGATCATTGTGCACATCGAAGTCAGAATTTCGAATTTCTGTTTAGTTTTCTTTTAATTAATAAAAATATGAAAATAATAAGCTAATAATAGCAAAAAATTAGCCATTTAAATTTAATCCGTAATTTAATTGTTGCCAAAAAAAAAAAAAAAAAAATACGAGTTTATTGTTTTTTCCAACAGGAAAATAAATACATTTATCTAAACATGAACAATACTACACACTACTGATCGCAGAGCTTCCAAGTTTGGCATATAGGTACCTGGGACCCTGCAGGTGTGCACCTCATCGAGATTTTTTCGAATTTCGAATCTGAATTTTTTAAATTAATGTTTTTTCGATTTTAAACATTGGCTTTTATTTTTCATTTTTCATGAATTTATTCTTCGATTGTAATCGTCTGCGTATCTTAGCAACGGCTATATTATGCAATTTATTTTTTATTTAATACATTTATTTGAGGGCGAATCTTCTTTCTCTTTTTAATTTATTATATTTATTGAAAATAAAATGGTAATGCAGTAGAAAAAATTTAATATATTAAATTTAAAATTTAAAAACGTATTTATAACAGTTATGTTTATGTATATTTTTTGTTATATAACAACAATTATTTTTCATTTGTTAATTTAATTTTTTTTTTATTTTTTTTTTTTTTTTTCTAATTTATAGTATTTGTCAGGAAATAATGGTAGTATATAGTAGAAAGGATTAAACTGATTGGAATTTATTTGTTTTTTATGTATTTAATTCCTTCTAAAAGAAAATCTACTTTTTATTTTATTTCATTACATTGGTCGGAATAAAATTGTAATACAGTGTAAATAGCATGAGCAATAAAATACTTGGTTCAAAAACTAAAATATTTAATAGACGCTGAGATACAGTTATCTTTAAAATCGTAGTTCTTAAATAATGGCAGACCCACCTATCGTCAATAAATACCCATATTGAAATACATAGGAAAGAGATTTCTGCAGGCACTGGGAACCTGCTCCCGATACAGTGCGGGCAGAGAAAGAGCTGCCGTAGTCAGCGAGAACCCGATGCGAGGTCTAGAGCGATTCCAATGTAATTATTTTAGTTTTTATTTATAATGTGATGTGAAAAATAAATAATGATCCAATTCTTTTGGATATTCATTTAAATATAGTGGCCAGCGAAGCGGGCGTAGCCTGCTAGTATAGATAAAGTAATAAAATTCCATTCTATAATGTATTTATTTATTTATTTTAATTAATTTATATTAATTTATAAAGCCCTGTAGCCTTCACCAGAGATCACACGTGACAGAAATACAAATTTTCAAATAGATCATATTATTTTTTTGACGCGATATTATGTCCGGATCTCGTTCAAGTTTTGCGGAGTTGCCACCTGTTTGAACAGAAACGGTAAAACTAAATGCAAACAAAAAGAATTAGCCTTCTCTTTCTCTCTCTCTCTCTCTCTCTTTTTTTTTTTTTTTTATTTTAGGACTGTACTCTTTTAAATTTCAATAAAATTAAATTAAATTAATTGCGTAAACCTTGAGTTTGATAAAGGTAATTTCAAATTGAGCGAAAATTGGATTCTGTGTTTTGAAATTTTTGTGTGAAATATGTTTGAGAAAATAATAAATTCTACAAATAATAAAGAGCGGACGGAGGTCTTAAAATTGTTCATAACCAGCCATACACCATAGTGATATCAGATAAATAATGTGACGCTCTACTAAACTTTATAATTACATGGTAACATGTATAATTTATTCAGGAATATTGTTAGACCCGCCCATTGGAGAAAATTTCACTAAAATCGAAGTGGTGGGGAAAAAGGAAAGGACTAACAGTACTCCGGAACAAATTATAAATGTTACCAGGTATGTAAATATCATACCTGCCAACATCCTAATTATGAACCGGAAAATTTTTCACATCAGTATATTTTTAGAGTAATTTTCTCGAAATTTAATTACCATTAAATATACTCTAAAAAATAAACTGGTGTGGAAAAATTGGCATGTACTAAAAATCTTCTGGTTTATATTTAGGGTATTAGCAGGTATGTAATTATGAACCGGACGATTTTAAGTACACTTCCCTTTTACCACACCAGTATATCTTTAGAGTGTTTCTTTCCTTATTTAATCGTAATTAAATTTGAAGAAAATTACTCTAAAAATATACTGGTGTTTAAAAAGGGTCGAGTGCTAAAAATCTTCCGGTCCATATTTAGGATGTTAGCAGGTATGAAATATGTAAATAAGTATACGGCCAAAATACTTTTTTTAGTCGTCTGACAAAGACATAAACATTCTTCAAAAGCGGAAATTATTTTGAAAATCAAATTGGCGTAATATAATATTGCACCACCTATATGTTATGCAGAGCTGCCGACATCTTAATTAATAATCCTGAGAATTGTCAATAATCGCCCTTTTTCCACACCAGTCTTTTTTTAGAGAACTTTTCTTCTTATTTCACCGTAAATACATTTATCGAGAATGAATTATTATAAAAATTAAGTGGTGCGGTAAAAAAGGTCAGGCTCTGACAATCCTCCATGTTAGGTTGGCAGGTATGGTTATGTTAAATATTAATGTAAAATATTATAGTATTTAATATTTAATATTTAAATGACCTTTCATGGGAACATTCTGTTCAATCAGTTATCCAAGAGTAGACGCAATTCCCTGTCAAAGGCATAACATATTTCTGCGCTCCTTGTTCTTGAAAAAACATGAGTTTCTATTACATTATAGGGCCAAAAATTTACAATATTGTAAATAAATAAAATTAGTTGCAAAAAAGTGGGCGGAGCATCATGTCTGTTTTTATTAAACCATTTTATCCTAATTTATTTATTTTGCTCAAATTTGAGAAAAATTATATTTTTTAAGGTTAATTAAAACTAAATAAACTAAATACAAGAAAATTTGAAAAAAAAAAAAAAAAAATCATATTCTGTATAAGAAATCTTATCCATCTTGTACGGAGGACATTGAAATAAAGAGGATGAAATTTGCACGTATATGTTTTAGTGCTCTCTTCAATAGTGAAAAGTACTTCGGAGAATAACGTTCTGCTTTATCTGTATAGTACTTTCTTATTTGCATGATAGTTCTCCAGAAAGAATTTTCAACCGCAAAGAAAGATAAACCACGCCCCCTAATTAAACAAAGATTCCAGATGGAGGAGGAGAAGGTGAAACACATAACACGCTAGCAGAAACTTGTATATACCATTATATATTCCAGCTGACAAAATATTCGCACCAAGCAAATTCTGATTTCTATATGCTATTTTTCAGCTATCCTTTAAATAGGACAATGGAATAAAATGGGTTAATTACTCACATAAATATTTGTAATTAGAATAATTTACAATTGAATTATGCACTTACAAAAATCTATTCGTAAAAGAAGAAAAAGAAAACAGTCGAAAAAGAAAAAAATTAAATTAAAAATAAAAATAGATAAATACGAAAGAATTCAAAAGATTTGTTGCTTCATTAAAAAAAACTGTTCTAATAATATAAGGAATTTTTTTTTTAGAATTTTAAGCATGACGAAAGTGTTCCATGTTGGTTTTAACATACAATAAAAAAACGTAGACCGGTGTATCCATAGACCTTTTATATATACACCACGCCTCCGACTCATTGTCTGTCCGAGAGACGAGCTGGCTTCCCCAGCTAATTTATCACGTGATGCGGACGGAGAGAGAGACGAGAATGAATATTGTGTGATTTTTCTTTTGGAAAGAAAGTAGTTTTGAGTTTTTTTAATTTCTGTATTGAACACATACTTTTCATTTAAGCCTTTAGATTTACTCATCGTTGGAAAGCTAAAATGTCATGATTAATTATAAAAAAGTTTCTTTTGTGAAAAACCATTTTGTAGGGGAGAATTTTTTGTTTGATTCTTACAAAAATAAGTGCTTTCTTATAGAAGAATCTCCCTCAAGTCTATGTCACGTGGCATACGGTGCTGACCGCAAAGGATGAAGGTATCAGATTACACCCTCATGTTGAAGACATTCACTATAATGGGAAGTCCTATTGGTGGCGTAGTCTATCTATATAAGGTCTATGGGTGTACCTAGACAGTTAACTTAAGACTCCTTATCTATAGTAAATTATGAATAATAAAAAGGGTTTTTACCTGTATGATGGAAAAACAATGTAAGCTTGTGTCAATTTACTTTTTTTTTTTTTTTTTGGTCAAAATGTTTCTCAGTGTGAGTTCACCGTCAAAAAATTGCTAAATTTGTTTACAATATCAGGTATTTTAAGGAGTTTTTTTTAAATAATTAAAATATGATGTTTTAGATAAGAAATTACCAGGACACTTTTCAATGCTATTTTAAAATTTGCGAGCTGTCAATCTTCCATCTTTCTAATCAATTCGTGTTAAATGATCAGTCAATTTTCTTTTTTTTTTCCAATTATTATTCGACTACTAAGGAATATATACATATTAAAAATCAAGAATGTTTAATTTATTTTGACATAAATTAAAAATTGGTAAAAACTATTCATAATGAGTTTACAGATCGCTAGCAAAATCTAGATTGAAAACGAGAGATTTGAAAGAAAAATAATATTTAATTAAATTCACTGCTGACATTTTTTTAACCGACTTCAAAAAGGAAGGAAGGTTCTCAATTCAAACCGTATGTTTTTTTTTTTATGTTTGTTAGCTCATAACTTCTGAACGGATGCTCCGATTTTTATACCTTTTGTTTTGCTGAAAAGGACTTGGTCTGAAATAGGTCCCATTGTAATATCTTTACGATCTAAAGAAAATACAGGGTGCCCAAAATAATCAGTCCCAACTCTTTTCTCTACAAAACGGATGCAGCTATAGTGATAAAATGGTATGTAAGTATAGCAAAATGTCCATGCAGTACAATGTTAAAAGGCTTGCAGCGCCACCCGGTGGAAAATAGCGAAGTTAGTGTTCCTATCTCGAAAACGGTTCTAGAGAAAAAAATGAATTACAAAAGTGAAGAGTATCATCGATTTAGTACAAAAAGATAGTTTAGGAAGATAGTTTTTATCACATGGGAGACGAAGTTCGCGTCCAAACAGCATCTGAGCTGGAGTATAGCCGGTGGTATCATGGACAGCACTTCGATAAGCCAGCAGGAACAATGGCAACTTCAAGTCCCAATCTTGCTGGTTCCTTGATACTAGAAGAGAGAGGTTATTCAGAATGGTACGGTTAAACCTCTCGACCATGCCGTCCAAATGGGAATGTAAGGGAGATGTCTGGGTTTTGTCTATGCCGAGTAATTGACACAATCCTTTGAAAACAGCAGATGTAAAGCTCGTACCTTGGTCGGTATGAAGTTGTAGGGGAGTGCCGTATCTTGACACCCATTGCTGCACTAGGACCTCTGCGACTGTGCATGCCTCTTGATCGGGAATGGGATATGCCTCAGGCCACTTGGTGAAATAGTCCATCACGACGAGGATGTATTTATTTCCACTGGAGGTCCGTGGCAAAGAACCCAAGATGTCGAGTGAAATCCGTTCAAATGGTGCTCCCACGTTGTGCCGTTGCAGTCTTCCTCGACTTCGTTTCTGCGAGCCTTTACGTGCCGCACAAGCATCACAGGATTTACACCATTTCTTCACGTCCTCCCTTGCCTTGCACCAGTAGAAGCGTTCCCGAACTTTCTGCAGAGTCTTCATTACCCCAAAATGGCCTCCGGTAGAGCTACTATGCAGTTGTTCTAAAACATCTGAAATTTTTTATCTTGGTAATATAATCTGCCATATGAAGCTTTTCCCATCATCAGATTCCCACTTTCTGTATAATACACCGTTTCTGATATGAAGAGAGTACCAAAGTGCCCAATAACTTTTCGTAATGGGACTAAATCTGGAAATGTCCAGCCAGGTAGGTCTGTTGCTGGTCGTCTCCTTCAGCTGTAATATTGGCTTTATGTCAGGATCTTCGAACTGGGCTTGTCTAAGTTCTTCGTCACTCCATGGATCGGGATCTTGTTCTGAGGGTGTTGAGACAGTAACTTGGCAGGCAACCTGATTTATCGGCAGGTATTTCTGTTCGGCTCTAGAGCAGTACTTGCAGCTTTCCGAGCAGGGCTTACGTGACAAGGCATCTGCATTACCATGTAGAGTCCCATTACGATGACGTATCTCGAAGTCATATTCCTGGAGGCGTTGTATCCACCTGGCAATCTGTCCTTCCGGGTTCATGAACTGGAGCAACCACGTTAAAGATGCATGGTCAGTCCGGAGCAGGAATCTTCTGCCATAGAAGTAATGATGGAAATGTTCTATGGCTTTTACGATGGCGAGTAGCTCTTTCCTGGTGGTATAGTAATTTCGCTCTCGTTTAGACAGGCATTTACTCCAATAGGCAATGACATGTTCTTGACCATCAATTTCCTGCGACAGAACAGCACCGACACTCTCATGGCTGGCATCTGTATCAAGTATGAACTGTCTGTCGGGCTGTGGATACGTCAAGATAGGCGATGATGTTAAGGCCTCTTTAAGTCGCTTGAACGCTTTTTCACATTCATCTGTCCACAGGAACTTCTGTTTGGCTTCCGTCAGCTTGTGGAGTGGTCTGGCAATATTTGAGAAACCGTTGACAAACTTCTTGTGTAGTAAGTGCATAACCCCAGGAAACTTCGTAGTTGGTGTACATTTTCAGGGCAACTCCAGTTTTCGACTGCAGAGATCTTCGCAGGATCAGTTCTCACACTTTCGGCAGAGATGATATATCCGAGGTAGCTCACTTCACGGCGGAACAAGTTACACTTGCCTGGATTCAATTCGAGGTTAGCCATTCTGAGTTTCTCCAGCACCTTTCGGATGTTTCGTAGATGGTCTCCAAAGGTGTGCCCCACAATGATAATATCATCAAAATACACCAGACAGGCTTCATAGGAAAGTCCTTTTAGCACTGAGGCCTAGGACACATCAGGAGTCAATCGGCCTTAAATCCTACAACCAACCAACCAACCAACCAACCTTTTAGCACTGTCTCTATCAGGCGTTCGAAGGTGGCAGGGGCATTACATAATCCAAATGGCATAACTCTAAATTGCCACAGTCCTTGTCCCGTGGTGAATGCAGTTTTCTCACGATCATCAGGATATAATTCTACTTGCCAGTAACCGCTCTTCAGGTCCAAAGTCGAGAATCATTTATTGCCAGCAAGTGTGTCTAATGTGTCGTCAATTCTGGGAAGAGGGTAACTGTTTTTCTTCGTGATGTCATTCAAACGACGGAAATCCACGCAAAATCTTGTTGAACCATCCTTTTTTCGCACCAGTACTATGGGAGAGGACTCGTTGATGGCTCGATGACGTCATTGTGCTGCATTTCATTTAGAAGTTCAGTGACCTCTTCCTGTTTAGCAAATGGAAGTCTTCTTGGATGTTGTTTGATTGGAGGACGATTTCCTGTATCAATTCTGTGCTGGGTGATGTTCGTTCTCCCGACGTCTTCAGGTGTTCGAGAAAAAAGGTCTTTAAATTCTTGGAGTAGCTTCTCCGCAGCACACCTCTGTTCACTTTCTAATTCTGCATTCTTGAGTAGTTCCGTTGTTAATTGCTCAGAAGACTTGGATTCGGTTGATTGCGCGGGGCGGTTGATGCATGTAACAGGAGTACAGGTTGCTAACACCTCATCCTTCTTCCCTGTCCGGACCTTATCGCTGATGTTTGCGACTCTTACAGGCGACTCTTTGAGAGATCAACTAGAGATGAAGCTACCAGAACTCCTCCTGATGTCTGAATTCGGATATTCAATCAGTCCATAGCGGAAGTATTGCTTGGTAGGAGGTGTTCCTGAAACTATTGTCTCTGTGGAGGGATGGAAATTTCAGACGGCTGTTATCTGGCAAATTGGTTGAATGTCTTGATTTTCAGTGTTGAACACAGCTATGTCTTCTGAACTCGAATGCAGTTCATTATTCTTGAAGTCTAATTTAAAGTTAAATTTTCTCAGGAAATCAATTCCAATGATTAGAGGGTCTCTTATATCATCCACATATGCCATATGATGGTAACTGGCATTTCCAAAAGTGATGGTCAAGTTCATTTTTCCATATATTTTGATTTCGTCTCCGGTCACAGTCTGGAGTTTAACACAGGGCGGCGTCCAAATGATCTTCTCCTTTAGTTCTTGAGCCAGATCCGTTCTAATGATGGTTGCGTTGGCTTCAGTATCCAGAATCATCCGGCAGGTGGTGTTGTTAACTTGGCTATAGACGTAGAGTCCATTATCGCCGCCACTCATCGATGAAACATGAAATACTGTAAATTGAGGCTCTTTAATTTCAGGCAACTTCCGCCCCGCGAGGTGACCTTCTCCTAGTTTTCCTGCAGTGATGGTGAAGCCGGGTGATTTCCTTTAGTTGATCGTACAGGGCAGTTCCTCTTCACATGACCATCCCCTCCACAGCCCCAGCACTTTATCTTCCGATCCTTTATTCCCTTATTGTTTTCCAGGCTGCGCAATCTCTTTAAGATCTCTGCGAGACTTCTCTTCATTTCATTTTCAGCAGCAGACGTATCATTTAATGAGACTGCTCTTATGGTATGGCGGTCTTTACGGGAGGCTTGTTGTGCTGCCTTTATCCTAAGTGCATAGCCTAAAGCTGATTCTACGTCTCTGATGTTGGAGAGTCTCAGTGCTTTTTGAATTTCTGGATCCCGAACAGCATCGATAAAGTACTGAAGAGCTAAGTCGATTCGAGTGTCAGCATGACAGTCTGAGAATGCTAGGTGTGACAGTCTCTGAATGTCCGCTGCCAGCTCTTTCAAATTTTCGCTCGTTTTCTGGTAACGGGATTTTAGCTGGAGGCGACTATAGTCCTTAGAACACTTCTCTCCGAACCGTAGCTTCAGTGCTGTAGTCAGGGCCTCGAAGTCGTTCCTTTCTTCTTTAGAAACATTTCTGAGTATCTCGACTGCATCTCCCCGTAATGCTGCTGATAAGTGGATTGACTTGGTGGTAGAGTCCCAGCCGTTAGCTTCAGCTACGATGGAAGACTGCGTCTTATATACATGCCAGGAGGAACTGCCGTCGTAGGTAGATAGCTTAATAAATTCCTGATTCTGGCTTCTTTTATCTCTCTTTTCAGTTTCCTGAGGCATGGATTCTAACTTTTCTTCGAGATTCCGAATCTTGCTCTGCAGTTCATTCCCTATCACTTCTCCGTTCCACTCTTCTTTCATTTTTCTCTCAAGATCTTCCTCCATTCTCTTAAACTTGCTTTCTATCTCTCAAAACCTTCCTTTCAGCTCTTGATCATAGTTTTCTTTAAATTTCACCTCAAAATTATCTTCTATCTTCATAACTTTCTCTTCTATTCCACCTATTCTATTTTCCATCAACGTTAATTTACCCTCTACTGATTCTTTCACCGTTGAAAGCTCTCTCTTCCTCTCATCTTTATTAGATTTAATTTCTTCGGTCAAACTGGCTTCCATCTTTTCCTGAACTGCTTTCATTTCTCTCATTTCTTCAGTCAAGACGTCTTTCAATTTTTTTTGTCCTGTTGCTATATTCGCTATCAATCCAGATCTTAACTCATTCATCTGGGCAGTTAGACCTTCCAGAAGCTTTTTCATTTCTTGCTCCTTAGCTCTAGTTTTCACCATTCACAGACAATCCCACTTCTGACACCAGAAATGTTGCGTCCTTGGGGGTTCGTGGTTGTTCGAGAATGAAAGGCCAAACTTGCAAAAAAATTCAGTAATTTATTCACAGAAAGTTCTAGAAAAATACAGGTATATAAACCAAGTATCAGCTTCAATTCAGCCAGTAAACACAGCTTAAACAGCAGCTGTCAATGGCAAATCCACAGTATAAATTGTATAGCAATAACACATAAAGCAAGTCTCTTCCAAAGAGGCTCAAAGCAATGCATGCATTAGCGAAACTGACTGACTCTGACCTCAGACTGAACTGAACTGACTTGCCTTGGCGAGAAAGCGCTCCTTATATACTGTTCCACTGAACCCAGACTTTTCGAGAAATCTCTGGAAAGTGGTCAACCAATCAAGCTTACCAATCAAGCTTAGAATTACAGCTTCCATATTTGGTATATCCCTAATAAGGATTTTCTCGCCAAGGTCGCCAAAAAAATCGCCAAGGAAGGAAAGAGTCACCAAATCCATTACCTACCTTATTGGAGCTTTTTAATGCGTTTTTAAGGGAAAATAAGGCTATTTTAACACTAAAACGACTAGAAATGCTCAAAAGTAGCATTTTATCAACTAACTAAGCATCTTTGAAAGAATTTATACAAAAATAAACACAATTATTTTCAATTTTGTAACAATATATACTTATTTTTAAGAACCTATTTTTTACAGTGTAGAGATGAAACTGGGAAGTGCATAGTGAATCTGCCGATGAAAGATAATTCAGAATTAAGGGGTTCTTTTCGTTCTTCCAAACAGAAGTCAAATAATTTATACAGACACGAATAAGCAAAAACATTTTTCAAATTAAAGTATTGTTTCCGAGGAACACCTAAAAGCGGGATTTTTTTTTTTTTTTTTTTTTTTTTTCTTTTCGACTGCGTAAATTTTATTAAATTACGTTAATTTGTATAGTAAGCATCGTAATGTTGCTTAGAAAACAATAAGAATAATACTAGGACTTATAGCGTAAAAAGAAATTTAAAAAAGAAAAACTGGAAATAATAATATATTTCATAATTTTAGGAATATAATTTTTTTAAATAGTTTTAATCATTTAAAATATGTTTTTAATAAAAAATATACATGGAATATGTTTGGATCATTTCATTACAATTATTTACCAAATCATCAAGCATGTAAATTAATCCTACAATATAATTCCTCTCTGTCACACCATATCGACTAATAATCTATATAACTACACTCGTTTTATGTTAACTGTGCAATTTATTCGTTGCTTTTCATGTAAAATGAAATAATACAAAGATTTACTACCAGATTATAATTATATTAACTTACTATCAAAGACAACTGTTCACAGTTTTCTAATAAAAGACATACGTGAAAGACAAAGATTTCATTCACTTGTAAAATATATCATTAATTCTAATTTGGTGTAAAATAATAGTTTTGGTTCTGATTTTTCATTCTGGGAACAGCCTTTATTTGGAAGGCATTTTTCTAAGTTTGAAACAATTCTAGAAAGCAAGTTATTAATCAATAATATATATATATATATATATATATATATATATTAGCATAGATTATGATTTTTAGTCCTTATTTATTAGGAATGAAAAAATACATCCTTAATTGGATAATTGTAGCAATTTTTAACTCTTCTCTTTTAAAAAGGTACTCTGATCTAGTCAGAGTAGACTTAAAGGCTCGGATTGCGGTGCCTCGCTCAACACTAACTTACGCACAAACTCTGTCTTAAGATGTAAACCAAAACGCAAGTCGTATTGCCGTGCCTCACTATCTTACGACAACTTCAGAGCAATCTTTAGTCGAATCGTTACTGGATGCCCGCGCAATCACAACATAGCTCGCTCTGTGTCTCCCATTGGCTGGCTTCTTTCTCTTACGAGAACACGCGGAGACCTGTTCTTTCGCCGAATTTCACCGTGCAAATTTTGAGAGGATACAGTCGGTAACAAAAGTGTCCGAACACTAGCAAAAATTCCTATGTAAAAAAGTACACTTCATACGGTTCTGTTAAATAAATCCTTATCGAATCATGTTCTTAGACTGACTAAGAAGAGGATTCGACAAGGATTTATTTAACAAGACAGTATGAAGTGTACTTTTTTTACATAGGAATTTTTGCTAGCGTTCGGACATTTTTGTTACCGACTGTACCTGCTCGTAAGTAGAACAAACAAACTGGTATTATCAGAAAGCGTTGTATGGGATAGTATGTCGTGGATACGATAATATATTTATTTAAACTATTTAGCATCACTATTTTCATTTTCATAATCCTTAATATGGGGAATATGTACAGTCGGTAACAAAAGTGTCCGAATAATAGCAAACATTCCTATGCAAGAAAAGTACATTTCATAAGGTTTTGTTAAATAAATCCTTGTCGAATCCTGTTCTTAGTCAGTGTCAGAACAGGATTCGATAAGGATTTATTTAACAAAACCGTATGAAGTGTACTTTTCTTACATAGGAATTTTTTTCCAGTGTTCGGACACTTTTGTTACCGACTGTACATAAATACGTAATTCCATAATATAATTCAAATTTTGAAATTTTTTTCTTAAACATAATTTAGTAAGTAGTTAATAATTATTTACAATTCAATTTTTAAAAACTGATAAAAATCGGACCGTTTAATAGTAGATTTAAAAAAAAAAAAGGGCTTCTGAATAATCTCTTGAAAATAATTATTAATTATAGAAAGCATTTTTAGTGATAGTACTCTTTAAACAATTATTAATTATACATTATGAGGGACTCCAGCTCGTATTCACGCACGCTCCGGAGAAAACCACGGAAAACTCCAAACGGCTGTGCGACTGGTGGAGAGTTCTGCGTGAAAGGGGATCTTTCTTCGGGGCCTCAGATCGTACTAAATCGAATGTTGGCGGAAACCACAGAAAACTCCTGACGGCCAAGCGGATAAACGGAACCTGGGTTCGAACCCGACACTTCCCGTCTGCCACCTTAAAGAGCAGAACCGATAGGCCACTGAAGGAACGTTCTCCAAAGTGTTCTTTCTAAGGGGTCCTAGACTTTATTTACGCGCGTTTCGGAGAAAACCACGGACAAAATTCCGAACGGTTAGGTCGACGAGCGCAACCTGGGATCGAATCCGGTAACGCATTTGAGTATTTGCATCACCATTTTTAAAATCTTCAATACATAAAATATGCACATATATACATAATTCCATAAAATAATTCAAATTTTGAAATTTTATTCCTAAGCATATAATTTAGTTGTCAATGATAACTTACAATTATATTTTTAAAAACTGATAGAAAAGGATCTTTAAATAGTAGATTTTTTTTTTTTTTTTAAAGTTTGAATAGTTTCATGAAAAAAAAAATATATTAATTATAGTTAAAATATAATTCTTTAGTTCTCTTAAAAAAATTATTAATTATACATTATAAGGGGTCCCAGCCCATATTCACGTACGTTTTCTAGAAAACCACCTAAAACTCTGAACAACTATGCCGATGAATGTGACCTGGGATTGCACCTGGCACCATTTGTCTATCAAGAAATTTGTGTATTTAGTTTTTTAATTCTTTTGGAGATTATATCTGTAATAATTAAATTATTTTAGTTGTACCAAATTCTTTGAGTACCTTATAACAAATATTTCTTTTAATGTTTAAATTGATAAATATTTGATGATAATTTATTGTATGAGAAGAAAATGAAGTAATACAAAAGAAATTAAAATTTTTCGATTTCTAATCGAAAAATATATATTAATTACAGTAAAAATATTGGAAGTTAAAGCAATAGCATCAATGGGGATAAAATTTTCCAAAGATCTTTAAATTAGTGGAAATTTCTATTTTGAAAAAATCAACTCCTATATGCCGAAAGAATGGCATTTAAATGCTTTTGAAATGTTATAAAACATTCTGAATCTATTTTTTTCTGAATTTTCTTTCTTTCTTTTCTTTTCTTTTCTTTTTTTTAGTGCTAGAGGCCTATTTCAGTCGGTACAGTTGTCGAATTTTTATAATACACTCTTAATTAGTGCTAGAGGCCTATTTCAGTCGGTTTATTGAATGGGGATTTATTGAATGAAGTCCCCCCAAGGCACAACTGTGGCATGAGTCCCCCCCAGGCCCAACTTTGACATGAGTCCCCCCCCCCAAGGTACAACTTTGACATGAGCCCCCCCCCCCCAGGCCCAGCGTTGTCGAATTTTTATACGTCACTCTCAATAGTGCTAAGGGCCTATTTCAGTCGGTTTATTGAATGGGGATTTATTGAATGAAGTCCCCCCAAGGCACAACTTTGACATGAGTCCCCCCCCAGGCCCAACTTTGACATGAGTCCCCCCCAAGGTACCCCTATTTCAGTCGGTACAGCGTTGTCGAATTTTTATAATACACTCTTAATAGTGCTAAGGGCCTATTTCAGTCGGTTTATTGAATGGGGATTTATTGAATGAAATCCCCCCAAGGCACAACTTTGACATGAGTCCCCCCCAGGCCCAACTTTGACATGAGTCCCCCCCAAGGTACAACTTTGACATGAGTCCCCCCAAGGCCGAACTTTGGCATGAGTCCCCCCAGGCCCAACTTTGACATGAGTCCCCCCAAGGTCCAACTTTGACATGAGTCCCCCCCAAGGTACAACTTTGACATGAGTCCCCCCCAAGGCACAACTTTGACATGAGTCCCCCCCAGGCCCAACTTTGACATGAGTCCCCCCCAAGGCCCAACTTTGACATGAGTCCCCCCCAGGCCCAACTTTGACATGAGTCCCCCCAAGACCCAACTTTGACATGAGTCCCCCCCAAGGTACAACTTTGACATGAGTCCCCCCCCAAGGCACACCTTTGACATGAGTCCCCCCCAAAGGCACACCTTCCACTCATTGGGAAAAAGAGAAAAAACGTTGTTTTGCGGCTATAAGACAGTTTGGACTTCCAACGTTATTTGTTACAATATCTGCAGCTGAAACACATTGGTTTGATTTAATGAAAACTTTATCATGGAATTTAGATCGTCACGAATTAACTAAAGAAGAATTTGTCGATATTAACAAGTTTAGCAGTAGGCCTCTGGCACTAAATTAAAATCTGTCAATGTCAGATTTTCATATTTTAAATAATGAAATAATGTCGTGTCTGTATAATTTTTATTTATTTTTTTATTTATTTTATTTTTTTTTTTTTTTTTTTTTTGCTAAAATATGAAATTTTATTAATAAGTAAACATCTGTTTACAACGTTACTTTCTTAAAAAAAAAAAAAAAAATTAAAATAGTTTAGTGAAACATGGGTAAAAATGTAGCACATTATTCATGTAATTAAAGGGAAAAATCAGCATGTTTGTTCTGAACTGTGGCGCCGTCTGCAGCAGTTTCCAGGCATAACAGAACACGGTTTTTTCAAAGGAAAACCGCTGAATGAACAGGTCTTTAGTATAAGGTGACCATATTTTGAAACACTGATTTGGGGACAAATTACCGTTTGTCCCGAATCGAAGTAAATTTCGAGGACATTGAAAACTCAATTTGGGGACTTTTTCGAGGACTTTACAGACGAATATCCATAGGCATTATTAATAAAAAGAACTCTGATTTTTACATCACAAAATACTTTGAAACACTAATCAAGTCTATAGACCCACTTACACTTTATTATGGTAGGAGAGAAAACAAAATAACAGCATTTCAATTTAATCTTCAGAATCCCCACTCCCAGAAATGCAGAAATTATTCCCGATTATATAACTACAAGAAAACCATTTCTTTTTCTCTGTCATCAATGTATCAATGCAATTTGTGGTGGTCATATAACTGCCATTTTTGTCAAAATTCCATTAAGAAAATTTTATTTTTCCCTTCACATAAATCGGGCAAGATAGAATTTATATACTGATGCGTAGTGCATGATTCTTACTGTTATGTATCTGGCAACAGCCAGATTAGAGAACCTTCCAAGCTGTGTGACGCGCGCATGCTTTGTTTACCTTTTTAAAATTCCATAGTTTCGTATTGTACTTTTTCGGTGTAGTTGTTGTTATGCTCGTTTGTGCCTGTGTATCTTAATGCTAATAAATGTTCTTTGCGTGTATGTAAAACGAATCGTATCGGCTCTCGGTCTACCTTGCATACATGACAAAAGAGTTGGCGACGAGGATGGGATCTTCGAACATTAATTTTGAATCTTATGATGCGTCTGTGGAAGACTGGTCCAGTTATGTGGAACGTCTAGAATCTTACTTCGTTGTTAATGGGATCGAAGATAAAATGAAAGTCCCTGCTATTTTAAGCCTTATGGGAGCAACAACGTATAAATTGTTAAAGAATCTGGCCACTCCGAACATTCCTTCTGAATTGACTTATCAAGATATCGTAAAATTACTTTCGGAACATTTGAATCCTAAACCACTAGAGATGACAGAACGGTTTCGTTTCTACAAGAGGAAGCAATTTGAAGGTGAGTCCATTGCAAATTATTGTGCCGAATTACAAAAACTGTCGATACACTGTAACTTTGGGAACAATTTAAGTACGATGCTTCGTGATAAATTGGTGATGGGTCTCAAAAACGAAAATATACAGAAAAAGCTGTTAGCAGAGGATAAGTTAACATACGAAAAAGTTAACATACATTGCATTCGCAATGGAATCTGCTCAGAGAGATGTGTGTGAAATTCAGAATCAAATGGTATCGATAAAAAGATTACATAGTTCGCAAGATAAAACTATCAAAAAAGATTTTTCTAAATTTAAGAAATCTGAACCTACAAAGAAGTTTGATAAATCTCGGAAATGTTACAGATGTGATAGTACTCAACATTTAGCTCACGAATGTAAGCACAAGAACACTCAGTGTAGGAATTGCTTAAAGAACGGGCATTTGGCGAAAGTTGTCTTATCTAACTATATTGTATGCGTGTTTGTGTCGAGCTTCGGAGGCAATGATTAAGCATAGTTCATTAGCACGCACATTTTAATATTACTTTTAAGCGGCCACAAAACACATGATAACATAAATCACATTATATCATAACATTTTAACTAGCAGCTCGTTCTTAGCTGCAACAACAACAACCGACATGCGAGTTCTAACAACAGTCAAAGTTACAGTTCCCTTATTGTTCTTTTTTAGTTACAGCTGGATACCACATCTCCCTTCCTTTAAAGATTAAGTCTCTTGGGGGGATGAACTTCTCGACCACTTCTGGTAACATATGGTGGTGTAATAACTGTGGAGGAAGGATTGGACCCATACTTACCTTTACTAGAGCATACTACCTTTGAATCTGATGAATCAGTTTTAGTAGGACTGGATACTTTACTTACAGGTGTATTACAGTTTACTGGATCTGAATAATCTACTTCATCAGCCTCTGGGTTGAAATCTGGTGAGGGTATTAGATGCATTCTATTCCTTCTATATTGCTTCTTTCCTGATTGTACTGCATATGATCTTGGATAGTTTAATCTTTCGGTTATTTTTCCTGAAGTTTTCCTGTCTGTAATCCACACTGTGTCTCCTGGATTTAAGACGCTCAAATCTCTTGCTCTATGTTTCTTATTGAAGTTTGTAGCTTGTTTTTCCACTCTTTTCTCCTCCTTTCTATCGAGATCATGTTTATTTTCTATTTTTGGTTGTAGCTGTGATTTTGCGATAGGAAGAGTTGTTTGTATTCTTCTATTAAAGAGTAACTCAGCAGGACTTAATCCATTTTCTAGAGGAGTTGCCCTGTAATTCAACAAAGCTATATAAGGATCGCTGGACTTCTTTAATCGAAACTTTACATTTTTCACAGCTGATTCCACAAATCCATTGCTTTGTGGATATCTAGGACTTGAAGTGATGTGACGAAATCCATAAGCTCGTGAAAATTCTGCAAATTCAGAAGAATCAATAGGTTCAAATTGTGGACCATTGTCTGATCTAACTAAGTCTGGAATCCCGTGTCTTGAAAAAATAGACTTACAATGATTGATTACTTCAGCTGACGTTAATCTATCTAATCTGGCAATTTCAGGATATCTTGAAAAATAGTCGGTGACAATAAGATACCAATAATTCTTCAACTTAAAAAGATCCATGCCGACAATTTCCCATGGTCTTTCTGGAAATTCTGTTGGCATAAGAGGTTCACGGTGATTTGTTGCTTCTTTAATGCAATTTGTACAGTTTTTTACCATCTCCTCAATTTCTTTATTTATTCCTGGCCAATAAACAGATGTTCTCGCTCTTGCACGACATTTAGTAATTCCTAAATGACCTTCATGAATCTGCTTTAAAACTTTTCTTCTATGGTCTGGAGGTAAAATAATTCTGCATCCTTTCATTAAAAGTCCATCTTGAATAGATATTTCATATCGATGATTCCAATATGGCAAACAGGAGCTGTCTAGGTTTTTCCTTGTTGGCCAGCCTTCTAAGACTAATTTCTGTAAGATCTTGCATGTTGGGTCTGCTTGTTGAAGATTTCTTAATTCTTTCAGTCGATGATAAGATGCTGGTAAAGATGAAGATATCATGCGAACATATGCATCTATTTCTTCTTCTAGTTCATCGGGTATTTTCTTAATTTCTTGTGGCTTTCTAGATAGAGCATCAGCAGCATACAACTTTTTACCTGGTGTGTGAAAAATGGAATATGAATATCTCATCATTCTTAACTTCATTCTTTGTAGACGAGGAGACAAATCATCCATGTTTTTCTTTGAGAAAATTGGAATAAGAGGTTTATGGTCGGTTTCCAACCGGAAGTGAGTACCTGTAATATAGTCTCTAAACTTTTCACAGCCCCAAGCCTAGGCGAGTGCTTCTTTTTCTATTTGGGCATATCGCCTTTCTGTAGGTGTAAGAGTTCTGGAAGCATAAGCAACGACACAAGGATTTCCATTAGGCTGTTCTTGTCGTAAAGTGGCTCCGATTCCGTATGATGAGGCATCCGTAGTGACAATAGACAATTTTTGAGGATCATACACCTTCAAAACTGGTTGTGAAGTTAAAACCTTTTTCCAATCTTCAAATGCTTTTTCTTGTGCTCTGTCCCAGACAAATTCCCTTTTGTTACTCAACATTGATGTTAGAGGTGATAACATTTCTGCATAATTTGGAACAAATCTTGCAAGGTAATTTGCCATGCCTAACATTTGTTTTAATTCACTTTTATTTGTAGGGGGAGGGTACTCCTTTATAGCAGCAACTTTCTCTTCATCTGGATGAATACCATCGCCATCAATAATATGTCCTAAAAATTTAATCTTGTTGACAGAAAATTTACACTTATTTTCATTCAAAGTAATACCAGCACACCTAATTTTTTCTAAAACACACTTCAATCTTTCATCATGTTCAGCTTGATCCTTGCCCCATACTAAAATGTCGTCCATATGACAAATTGTTCCTGAGGTCTTTTCTAGGAGCTGCATCATTCTCTTTTGGAAATGTTCAGGCGCTGAGGAAATTCCAAAAGGTAATCGCAAGAATCGAAATCTTCCAAAAGGTGTAATGAACGTCTTTAGGTATGAAGATTTTTCCTCTAGCGGTATCTGCCAAAAACCAGAGTTCGCATCTAATTTTGAGAAAACTTTGGCATCAGTCAACAGATTTAAAGAATATTCAACAGAAGGTAAAGGATGAAATTCTCTTTGTACACTTTTGTTTAATTCGATTAAATCGACACATATTCGTACAGTTCCATCACCTTTCGGAACAACTACTATTGGAGAACACCACTCTGTTCGTCTATCAACTGGTACTATAATTCCTTGCGACACCATATTTTTAATTTCAGATTCAGTTTTCTTGAGAAGAGGAATTGGAATTCTTCTTGGTGCGGGAACAGCAAAAGGAACTGAATTTGGTTTCAGTTTGATTTCATACCATCCCTTGATTAGCCCTAAGCCTCTAAACAATTCTGGAAAATCTTGCTTGGGATGAATGGAACCAATTTCTAGAATTCTTGGACCTAGTCCGAATGCCTGTATTGCTGGCTTCCCTAATAAACAGTTCTGCAAACCTTGAATGACATAAATTGTTTCAGTAAATTTTTTCATTTTATAACTAATTTCTGCATAGAATTTGCCTAATAATTTGAGTGCATTACCATCTGGACCACAAAGTTGCTTGTCAGGTTTCATAACTTTTGCATCTGTAAACACAGAATCTTTAACTGATACCGGAATTACTGTATGATCTGCCCCACTATCAATTTTGAAATTAACAGTTTCATTTTTATATCTGATTGGGACCTTCCATTCAGTACTGACAAATTCAGAATGAACATTTTCGATTGTTCCCAGAAATGAAATAGCTGATTTTTTATCTTTTTGACAACAAACCCTAGCATAGTGCCCAATTTTAGAACAGTTCATGCATTTTGCATCTTTAGCGGGACAAAATTTTCTGTCGTGTTTTTGTTTTCCGCACCACTTACAGTTCTCAGAAAGTTTTTGTTTTTCAGAATTTTTATTAAAAACTCTCTTCCCCAAAGTTTTTGCTTCTCGATGAAAATAACCAGCTTTTTTCGTTTTCACTTTATCAACATTTGACACTGCTTGAACTAAGGTTTTGTCAGTAGTTAAAATTTGCTGTTGTTTCTTGACAGATTCAGATAATCGAACTTTTTCAATAGCTCTACACAAAGTGAGTTCTGAATCCAACTGAAGTTTCTCGCTTAAATTTTTATCTTGGATCCCAACCACTATTCTATCTCTAAGTAACTCGTCGTGAAGTGTACCATACTCGCAATATTCCGCGAGAGAATATAATGCTGTGATAAAATCGTTGACAGATTCCCGTTCCTTTTGAACCCTTTGGTTAAACTGGGCTCTTTCAAAAATTGTATTTTTCTTAACTATAAAGTGATCTGTAAATCGTTTAATTACGATATCGTATTTTACTTTGTCTTCAGCAGATAGATCGAAAGAAGTAAAAATATCTTCTGCTTTATCTCCCATAAAATAGATTAATGCATTTACTTGTTCTTCGTCAGGCTTCTTATTAAGCCCGGAAGCGAAACGAAATCTATCGAAACGCTGTTTCCATTTAGACCAAAGTACAGGAGTAGAGAAAGTAAAACTTTCGGGTGAGGTGACGTGGTAAGCTGGAGTCGAATGTTCTGTCATTATAAATTTTTTCTCTCGTTTCGAACAAATTCAATGGAATATACAAAGATAATAATGTTCTTTAACTTACTTCAAAAGATGTTTATCCTACTTGTATTTTCAAAAAATCTTCCATTATAAAGCACTAAAATACTTTTAAGAACAGTTCGTGTCGAAAACATTGTTATCCACATTCGAAACCAAAACATTTGCCGCTGCCACCATGTCTTATCTAACTATATTGTATGCGTGTTTGTGTCGAGCTTCGGAGGCAATGATTAAGCATAGTTCATTAGCACGCACATTTTAATATTACTTTTAAGCGGCCACAAAACACATGATAACATAAATCACATTATATCATAACATTTTAACTAGCAGCTCGTTCTTAGCTGCAACAACAACAACCGACATGCGAGTTCTAACAACAGTCAAAGTTACAGTTCCCTTATTGTTCTTTTTGAGTTACAGCTGGATACCACAAAAGTCTGCCGCTCAAAACGTTGTGGCATACAGCCCCCCTTCCAATTAATTAAAGTTGGCCAGACCTTAATCTCTACACAGAGCAGGTGTGCTGATACTTACAATAGTTTGGCTCCAGACTGTCTCGAACTGTGACACTAAAGTACAATGAAGCTGCCCTGCTAGCACGCCCTGATGGTCGTGAGAGCAGCGGAGTTTCCGAGGGATTTCTTCGGCCAGACGGGAAGGCGCCCGCCCGCTCAGCGAATGAGGGAGGAGCGCGGGTTGCCATCGAGAGAAAGAGTTTCCCGAGGAGCAGCGCTGGAAGCAGAGAGTCGGGGATTCGTATCTTGTCTTCGGCCAGTGAAGGTCGGAGGGTTTTTTCTTGTCTCGTTTACCAGGAGAGGTAGCGAGACACTTAGTGATTTTTTTGTGTTCCTCTAGGAGCAGAGAACACAGGTCAGCTTATTTTCTGTCACCGGCGAAGGTGTGCAGGTCAGCTCGTAAGAGACTTTTTACTTTAAATTATCCTAGGACTGGATTATATCTTTTCTGTACCTGGAACGGTGCAAGTATTGTTTCAGTAAATCGAATTTAGGATCACGGAGATCCACTGAAACTGTTTGTTAAGATCATCAACTCAACTATCGATCCATGCTGTAGCTACTAGCCATTGTATATAATCCTCCAACATCAATATTGTAACTAACGGTTGTACATAGAATCTTGTTTAAATTTTAATTAAATTAATTTTCTTATCAACTTCTGCTGTGACGGGATTTTCTTATTCGCTACCAGAACCCTCGCCCGAAAGTCCGAAACGCCACAGCTATACTAATTTGGTGGCAGCGCTAGAGGGATGTTGTTGGAGAAATACTACACTGCCTGAAGAAGTACGGACGATAGAAACGTGATAGACTCAACGGAAAGATAGACGCAGCGGAGTACGTCGAACCATCAAATCAACGGAGGATACATCTACGTCGCATCGACTAGAATCTCTAAGACAGAGAGGAGAGCCCTCAGCCTGAATTATCCGGAGCCCTTCCCGAATTCCATACGGAGTGCCGATCCGAGAGCCCATCATAAGTGCCACAAGGAAGGACGGAACTCGAGCAACGACAACAAAACAGGGGTGAGTCAAACTTTTCTAGTGAGGCTGTAAAATTTTTGTTATTTAAGGTATTAGATGATAAATGTATAAAGTTAAAAGTTATTTAGAAATTTATTAAGGGAGAGTAAACCTTAAATTAACATTGTTTTTGGAAAAATTAAAAATGTGGCATATCACAAATATTAGAAACTCTAAGTAAAAACGGGGAGGAATTTAAATTATAGGTAAATTTAATTTAAATATAACTCATATTTGTTTAGTTTGGAAAAATATTAATTGATTTGCACATATTTGATTATCTTGTTTTAAATGAGAAAGATTATATTTGAAAACAGATATTATTTGAGAAAACAAAAAGGGTGTTAAAATATCTTGAGAAAGATAACACAGTAATTTCATATTGTTTTGTGTAATTTATGAAAATTAAAAGTGAATCAAATAAGTTACGGAAAGAGGTTTCTTTCCTGGAAAGGGTTGTGATTTCAAATATTTCAAATTTAATGTGTAGAATTGAATATTAAGTTTTAATTATTGGAATCGTGTTGTATTGGAATTTTATATACCCCAAAAATTTGCAAAATTGAATTATAGGTTTTATTAGTGTAATTTTGTATATGTATTTTTTGGAATTGGGTAAAATTGTAAGAATTGTGTGAAATTGTTAGGAATTGTGTAAAAGTGTTAGGTATTGTGTAGAAATTTTTTTGGGGAATTGTGTAAGATTAAATTGTGAATTTAGAATTAGGTAAACATGTCAGAATTAGGGCAGTATAGGAAAGCGGAACTGCAAGAGCTCGCAGTCGAATTCGGAGTGATTGTTGAAACTTCGGATAGGATAAGTGATATCATAGGGAAAATTCAAAAGTCTTCAGATTATGATAAAGACCTAGCCCTATCTCAAATTAAGTTAATACGGTAGGATATCTTAGAATGAAAGGCGGAAGAGAAAAGGAACCAGGAAAAGATTGCGGAAAGGGAGGCTGAAGAGAAAAAAATCGCTGAAAGAGAAGCGGAAAGGAAACATGAATTAGAGTTAGAAAAACTTAAAATAGCCCAACATTCAGAAACAGTAAGTCTAGCTTCGACTCGTAGCGAACGCCCCAGCCGACAATCACTAAAATCGGTTATGCAAAAATTTGAACCGGAGAAATCGGACATGGCATTATTTCTTGCGTTATTCCAAAGACAAGCTAAGAGGTTAGAAATAGATGACGAGGATCTAGTGACTAATTTATCAGCTTTATTGCCCGTAGAAATCGCGGAATTAATCTTAAAAGAACCCCAAGAAATTAATGACGATTTTGAGAAAGTCAAACAAATGCTATTAGATCGATTTAAATTAAGTACGGAAAATTTTAGAATTAAATTTATGCAACACCAAAAACAACCGGGAACTCTTTGGCATGATCTAGCTTATGATTTAGATACATATTTAAATGGGTGGTTAGAGGGAGTAGAAGTAACAAATTTTGAGGATCTAAAGAAATTAATGGTGGCCGACCAGTTAAAGAAACGGGCTAATTTCGAAATGAAAGATCATTTCATAGATTCGTGGAGCTCTCTCAATGAACCGCGAGAGTTAGCTAAGAAGTTTGACACGTACGAGTCAGTTCGCAGAAATAATAAGAAAAGTTGGACCCCGAAACCACCACTAGAAAAGAAAGTAGATAAACCTCGCAACTTTGATAAAAATAGGGTTGAGAAAAATGCCCCAGAACAAAAAAATTGGAGGGATAAGTCTGATCTGACGGAAAGATCTAAATTATTTGAGGCCCGAAAACCTATTGTTTGCTATGTGTGCTCTTCCCCCGATCACATTAAGCCAAATTGCCCAGTCTGGAAAAGCAGACAAGAGAAGGCTGAAAAAGTAAATCACGTAGGAGACGCTGAGAATTTAAACCCGGCTTTTGAACCTTATTTAAGTGAAGCCAAGATAAATGGGGAAAAGTTTACCATTTTACGTGATTCTGGGACGTGCCTCGATATTGCCCCTCATAAAATAATTTCTAATGAGCAATTAAACGGGGAAACCGTGTGGGTTAAGGCAGCTTTAGCCAAAGAAGTGAGATGTCTACCCATAGCCAATATTGAATTAGAAATTGAGGGAATAGGGTTAATTAATACGAAAGCCGCGGTAGCGGATAAGGAAGTTCTCATGGATTATTATTTACTGGGAAATGAGACGCAGAAATTAATCGAGAGAAAAAAACAAAAACCCGAATTAATCCATGCAGTCGAAACGCGAGCGAAAAGGCGTAAAAACGAAACTGCGCCAAAAACCAGTCTGGCGAGTGAAAGCGCTGGGAATGATCAGGGAGAGGCAGAAATGTCGCCAGAGAGCGAGCCTACGGAAAATCAGGGTACGGAAGAATCAATTTTCCTCCCCGAGTTAGAGGAGGATAGGATCACCGCTCTGGCGCACGTTGGGAAAAACGAGTTTCGCCAAGAGCAGGAAAAAGATGAAAGCCTGACGGAGTTGTGGGCGCGCGCGAAAGAGGAGAAATCGAATTTAACAATAGATCAAGGTTTGCTGTACAGAATTGCTACAGATCACAGAGGAGAAAAAAGACGTCAGCTAATTATTCCGCGGAAATATAGGAATGAAATTTTGAATCTTTGTCACAGTTTAATATCCGGTCATGTGGCCATGACTAAAATTAAGGATAAATTGTTGCGATATTTTTTCTGGCCAAATATCATTAAAGAGGCTGAAGCCTATGTAAAATCGTGTGATCCTTGTCAGAAAATTGGGAAGGCAGGAGAGCAAAAAAAGGCCCCTCTTAAACTTGTTCCCATTATTACTGCAATTTTTACGCATATAAACTGTGATATTGTGGGACCACTCCCACCTTCGGAAAATCAAAATAAATATATGCTCACGGCTATGTGCTTAGCATCGAGGTATCCAGAGGCTATCCCGATACCCGATTCAAGGTCGGAAACAGTGATCGACGCGTTAATGATAGTATTTAGTAGAATGGGATTTCCGAAAGTAATCCAAACAGACTTAGGGACTTGTTTTATGAGTAACTTAACCTCAACTTTCTTAGAAAAATTTGGAATTAAAATAACTCACAGTAGTGTGCACCACCCACAGACAAATTGCATTGAGCGTTGGCATCGTTCAGTTAAACGGTTATTGAAGGTAATCTGTTTAGAAAGTGGAGAAAGTTGGGAGAGGAGTTTACCCTATGCTTTGTTAGCTTTGCGGACGGTAACACATGAATCAACGGGATTCAGCCCAGCCGAGTTGGTTCATGGGAGAAATCTGCGAACCCCGGAAACCCTGCTATTTGAGAAATGGACAGAGCAGGAAGAGGAGCAAAACCCAGTGACGGAGTATGTTTTCGAATTGATAAACAGACTACAAAGGTGTCAAGAGCTCGCAGGGGAGCAGATGGAGGAAAAAAGGGACAAACGCAAAATCTGGTATGACAGAAATGCGGTAAATTGGAAATTTAATCCCGGGGACAAAGTGCTGGTTTTAGCCACAAGTAAACCCAATAAATTATCCGTATCATGGATAGGGCCAGGCACTATTGAGAGTCAAATGTCAGAGACTAATTATATTGTAAATGTACCGGACAGGCGCGAAAAGTCGCAAATTTATCATGTCAATTTACTAAAACCTTACGTGCAGAGAGCCGAAATCGTAAATGTATTAATAGAGGAAAATTGGGATAAAACGACGGAGGCAGACTTAGAAATACCTTATCCTATAACTGACCTGGAAGAATTTGACCTCAATATGGTAATTAGGGACAGTAATTTAGGAAGTCGTTGCACAAAAGCCCAACAGGAGCAATTAGGAGCATTACTAATTAAACACAAGAAAGTGTTTTCCAATATTCCAGGCCGAACGAATTTAATTGAACATGATATTGAATTGACTAGTGATAAACCCGTTAGAATGAAGCCATATAGGACGTCACCTCGACAAACCGACATCCTGAAATCCGAAATCCAGCGTATGTTAGAATTGGGCATAATTAAGGAAGGGGAGTCAGATTATACCTCGCCTATGATATTAGTAGAGGCCCTTGGCAGAAAACCCCGCCCGTGCGTTGATCATCGCAAGTTAAATGAGATAACTCGTGCCGAATTTTTCCCTTTGCCTAACATAGAAGAGAGGGTAGAGCAAGTGGCAGCATCAAAATTTATTACCGTGATTGACTTAACTAAAGGCTAGTGGCAAATACCTTTAACCCCTAACGCACAACGTTTAGCGGCATTTGTAACTAGTTTCGGTTCATATCAACCTTTGGTAATGCCATTTGGACTTGTCTCCGCCCCGTATAGGTTTTCAAAATTCATGAGTATTCTATTAAAGGGACTAGAAAGTTTCTGTTTGCCTTACCTTGACGATATGGCTATCTTTTCTAATTCATGGGAAGAGCATTTAGAACATTTAGATATAGTTCTAAAGCGGGTAACCAAGGCAAAATTAACCATTAAATTAGCAAAGTGTAAATTTGCCCAGGAGACGGTCAAATATTTAGGGCATGTTGTAGGGAAAGGACGTAGGAAACCGTCCGAGATCAAAATCAAGGCCATTATTGATTTCCCAGCTCCAAAATCGAAAACGGAAATTAGAAGGTTTTTAGGGATGTGCGGGTATTACTCCCGATACATAAAGAACCATGCAATAATAGTAGAACCGCTGACCCGAGCTTTAAAAGGGAAAACGAAAAAGGAAAAAGTAGACTGGAGTCCCGAAATGGAGAAGGCTTTTAGGGAGTTAAAAGAGAAACTCACCCGTGACCCAGTGCTGTACGCTCCTGATTATACTAAGGAGTTTATTATTCAAAGTGACGCCTCAGATAAGGGGATAGGTATTATCATGGCTCAAAGGCAAGGAGATGAAGAACATCCAATTCTGTACTTAAGTCGAAAATTTACTAAGGCAGAGAAAAACTATAGCACAACCGAAAAGGAATGTGCTGGGATCATTTTCGCAGTGAAAAAGTTAAAACATTACCTGGATGGTCAAAAATTTACCATAGAAACTGATCACAACCCATTAATATGGTTAAAGAGAAATGCGGGAAACAATCCCAGATTAATGCGGTGGGCGTTAACCTTGCAGCCCTTTAACTATGAAATCCGACACAGACCAGGAAAAGACATTCCTCATGTGGACTGTTTGAGTCGGGTGGATTAAAAGTTATCTGTAAGAAATTTTGTATATAGGTTATTATTATTAGTATTGTTTTTATTATGCTAATTAATTTGCAATTTGAAACTTGTAACTTTAGTGTAAATTTAAGTATTGTTTAGTCAGGAAAATTAGCCTCTCTAGAATTGCTTTGATGCACCCTAACCTAATTTGATTGCAGAGATTTTCTGGAGTTTTTCAACCCCAGAAAACCATCTTAAGGGGGGGGGGGGGAGTTGTGGCATACAGCCCCCCTTCCAACTAATTAAAGTTGGCCAGACCTTAATCTCTACACAGAGCAGGTGTGCTGATACTCATAGGCGTAGCGTGAACGAAAATTTTGGGGGGGGCACACATATATGAAAAACCAATAAATTTTTTTTTTTAAGTTTCCTCTATGCTATAAGTATGGAAATATTAGATATTTATGAAAATTTTAGATCTTAATTCTTAAACAATTTTTAAGGTATGGTGTTGGTGTTGCTGTTAAGGCCGATTGACAACACTGGGGTCCTAGGCCTCTTTAAGGTATGAGAAATCCAAAAATCATAAATTGATGTGGTGTCAGTGTCTGTGTAGACATCAACTTAGAAATGATTAATCGTGAAAACATCTAATTTTAAGTGACAAATTTTAGTTTTCATGAATTCAGAAATTAGGACAAAAATTTTACAATTCAAATGTTATTTTACGGCATCTAGACCTGAAAAATCCCTGTCATTACTCATTAAATAATACACAATTTTAAATTTTATTTTCACATTCAGAAAATTCATGAATTTTCTAAATTTCGTCAATATTCCAACTTTTGAATTCGAAAAATGTAAGAAGAAACTAGTTGGCATAGGTGCTCAGTTCCCCATCATATTTATGTTCTCATAAATTTCTAGTGCGAGACATATAATCATGTTAAAAGAAATGAATTTCACCAAAGCTTGATACAGTGACAGAATGAAATCCCCGCCTATTAGAGATGAGACGGGCTCAGCCCGAGCCCGTAAGCCCGAGCCCGGGCCCGAGCCCGATCGGGCTCAAATCTTACGCAAGTCTTCGGGCTCCGGGCGGGCTCGGATTCAAGCAAAAAGTTCCGTTTATTTTATTCTTCACTAACTGGAAAATGTCAAAAATGAAATAGAAAGAAAGAAAAAAAAAGAAGTTTTATTCATTTTGAGAGCACCTTTAGTAATGTCATAATAGTCATGATAGGTTATAAATCACAAAATAATCTTGCAAACCTTAGTAGCTTTGACTTTCCTTTTTCTAAATATAACTTTTTTTTTCAACGGGACGCATATTATGTCATTGTGTTATACAGTAATCCTTCCTCCTTCGTTATATTGGGCCTCATTGTATCACTCATTCGGATAAATATTTTTTCCCCGATAGGCTGCACAATAAATATATATTATATAAATATATACATGTATACAGAGACACAGACATTATAAATTGTTATAATAACATTTATAGTTATTTAAATTGAGGATTGGTAATAAGAAAATTAATTTGAAAATGAAAACGGTATTTAATTTTACTATTGTGTATGCGTTGCATAGCGTACCACTTTCAATATCGGGCTCGGGCGGGCTCGGGCTCTGATCACACAAAATGTTTCGGGCTCGGGCGAGCTCAGTTCAAAAATGTTTCGGGCCCGGGCGGGCTCGGATTGCCAAAATAGAGCCCGAACTCACCTCTACCGCCTGTAAGGCTATCCACCGTTCACATCGATATATTTATCTTATTCTAACATATTAATTTATTTTATCAGGTTCAATTCCATTGTTTAGTTTTCATGCTAAGTAGAGAGCCAGAAATCCGCCGAAGTCCGAAATCCGCACAGCTTTTCAGATACAAACAATGAAATTTAAGGTACAAAACTGCATATCAGAATTTTTGTAAAAGATCTCAAATGCAGATTTTGTGCTTGCATTTTATGATTACAATAATAAAAATATGAAAAACTACAAGAACCAAGTTGCTGTTAAGGAAATTATCTACAGTTTATTAAATTAATCAAAAGAAAATTACGATTATTATGATGATATCAATAAGGAAAATAATAAACTAATTTTTTTAAATGCTATCTGATGAAGGCATGGTTGTAAGGAAGCATTCAGTTCAATTCCCTGAAAAATAAATTTGTGTTACAAAATAAGAACTGATGACTATTTACAAGAGACAAAAAAAAAATCTCAATGATGTATGTGTGCATGTTCAAGTGTAGCTTAAAACAAACTGCATGCGAACAGATTTTGTCTAAATTTGATGAATATATTTTTATTTATTGTTTTCGTTATATACATATTTTTTTTATGTTCAGTGTTATTCTTATGCACCTAATAATTTAATATACAAGTGAAATTATGTTATTATTCACTGGTATATGTTTAGTTTGATTAATATTCTGCTTTTATTATTCAAATTGAAAATGATTTTTTATGGGCTCCAAAATCCGCCAAATACTAAAATCCGCACAACCTCTGGTCCCGAGCTGTGCAGATTTTTGACTCTCTACTGTATTTCCAATGCAATAATCCTCAAAATTCATACTTATATTTAAAATTTACCATTTCGCTATGTTGATAAAATCGTAAATTACGAATAATTTACGAAATTTTCCTATTAGAAAATTTGTATTCAATCATGTTCAAACAAATATCATAAATGTCATTTTGAAGTTGTCTAATGTATTTACGATCCTCAAAATGGAAGTTTATGCTTAATTTTGCCTTATTCTGATATGTTAAGTAAATCGTAAATTCCAAATAACTTACGAATTTTTTTAAATTAGAAAAATCATACTCTTTGATATTCATGCCGGTATCCTAAATAATATTTTGAAAGTGGTTTGACATCTTTACGATGAATATATCCCTCAAGATTGACGTTTATGTGAAATTTTGCTCTATTCTGCCATGTTAAGAAATTCGTAAATTTCCAATTACTTACGAATTGTTTATATTGAAAAATTCATAGTCGTTAATATTCATGCCAGTGTCCTAAATAATATTTCAAAAGTAGTCTGACATCTTTACGAAGAAAATATCTCTCAAAATTGACGTTTATGTGAAATTTTGCCCTATACTGCCATGTTAAGAAATTCGTAAATTTCCAATAACTTACGAAATTTTCAAAGTAGCATATTTATAGTTTTTAATGTTCATTCCATTATCAAAACGGATATTTTAAAACTGGTCTGACATTTTTACAGTAAAACGTTTCCATTCAATGCACGTTTAAGTGAATTTTTGTCCTGTTCTCCCATGTTAAGAAAATCGTAAATTTCTAATAACTTACGAAGTTTTTTAATTCGAATGTTGCAAATGAATAGGGTTCTTGCCAGTATCGAAAGTAATATTTTAAAACTGATCTGAGCTCTCTGCGATCAATTGTTCGTGAGATATCGTGTAAACAGACTAACAAACTAACACACTAACAGACACCATACATATTTTATCATGTTCGGATTCCTCACACCTGAAAACGTATAAAAAAGTCAAAAAACCGAGGTCGAAATTTTTCACAATTTCCCAAGTTCCCCATACCTATAGTATGATGGGGAACTAAAAACGGCAATGAGAAAAATTTAATTTTTCAGGATATTTCAGACACAGAAAATAATGATAGTAACGATGCAGAATATTTAAAATTTTAGTGTTATTTCCCATCAAAACCGAAAAACGATTGGGTAAAGGTGAAAAATTTACAATTTTGAAATAAAAATTTACAATTTCAGAATTAATTTACGTCCTTAAATGCCAAAAAATATTTTGAGTAAAGAAAAAAATCAATGAAATTCTGACTGTTTTAATATTTTATACGGCTTTGGGATCAGTAGACTCTTATTTTTTTTTTTTTCTCTCTCTCTTATTACTTTCCAAACACTATAGTGAGGAAAGTATTGTAATCATGTCAAAAATCCGAATTTGAGATTTTGATGTTTCTATACGTTTCGAGGTCCCCTGAGTCCGTTTTCACTATTTTTACAATGACTTATGTGTGTGAGTGAACATTAGTGCTGGACGATATCAGAAATTAAATATCGCGATATATCACCAAGTTAATATCGATATTATGTGATATATTGCGATATTTCTTTCAAAATAGGAAAAAATAGACATTTGTTATTTTTTAAAGACATATGCACACGAATTTTAAAGTATACAAGTATAAAGTGTTTTCCATGTATTTTCTGGTATATTACTACCATAACTTTATCATAAAAAAAAAAAAAAAAAAAAAAAAATATATATATATATATGCATAAAAAGTGAATCAATATTTTGTGTTTCTTATAACTTATACTGTTGCTTTTTAGTATCCGCGTTTGTAATGATCGATAGACGGCGCTTTGTGAACACTGCAGTTGTTAGTAAACATTAGCCACGTGTGTTCCAATAGTGTTCTTGTTATTCTACTTAATATTCGTACTATAATTTCTCCGCCATTACATTATGGAAAATTGATTGCTTTTGGAAAAAATACTTCAGTTTATTCAAAGTTCGATCGGAAGTAGATTTTTAACTGAAGTTGAACAAATATTAATTTCAAATCATCTGATTAATTCTTTACATCCATTAGCCGAAGCAACTGAAATTTTAAATTCGTCATTTGGAAATAAATGGAAGCTCAATTCTGGATTTCTTGATGCTTTGGATTTACACTGTGGCACACAAAAGTATGTGTTATCTTTTTTACCGTATTTATTCATTTTTATTCAATAAATATATGTGAAACTAAACATCGGCTAGCAATGGCGGCTATATGGAATTCGAATTAAACCATGTTTATTGTAATTTCACCGTAGCCCACCAGAGGGCGAGCATTTCATTACAATCGCGGATACCTCTGTATAGTTTGTCCTCTATTCTTCCCATTTTAAGCTTTCATTATTTTAAAATCATATTTTAACACAGCTAATATGCGATCTGTGTTTTATTTGTACCAAGTATATCAAAATTCATAATTCTACTAAAAATAAAGCTTAATAAAAATTGTCTTAAGATGTAGGTATTAAATAAAAAGGAAAATCATTCTAAATAGTTAAGAATTGCCATTGGATACATCTTTTTTGGTCGTAGAGAGTAATATTTTTTACTTAAAACTCTTATATGCATCCTAAATGTCAGTTACTTGTCATTTTTATTTTTGTATCTGCTTACCAAATCATTACAATATTTTTTAAATGTATATGTGTTCAATTCACATTCGTAATAGTTTCATATATTCGTAATAGTTTCATTATATATATATATATATAGTACATTGTCAGTATAAAAATTATATTATTTAAAGAAAATTATGTTAAAGTTTCATTTTGTTACTTAAAGTAACTCATTTTGCAATTACATGTACGGCTTAAAAAAAAAAAAAAAAAAAAAGAAAAAGAAAGAAAGAAAGAAAGAAAAGGAAAGAGAAAAAATAAATGCTACATAAAAAAGTAATAAACTATCCAATATTATATAATTTAATAAAGAAACTGTCACTGTAAAATTACTGAAGATAAAACTTTATTTTACATCAGTCAGATAGCACCCTTTCTCCCTTCTCATGTTTTCCAATGGGATTTTTGTCGCGTCGTTTTATAAAAATATTTTATTAAAAAATGAACTTTTTCGAATTCTTTTTTTTTAATATTACTCTTTGAACAGGTCGTCTTTTAGCTTAAATTCTGTTTTTTGAATATTACTCTTTGAACAGGTCGTCTTTTAGCTTAGTGAACAATTTTTCGAAAAAATAAATTTAAATATTTTACTTAGAGATCCACACTTAGAGTCCATAATTTACTTATTGAAATAAAATATTTAAATTAATTTTTTCGAAAAATTGTTCACCAAGCTAAAAGGCGACCCGTTCAAAGAGTAATATTCAAAAAACAGAATTCGAAAAACTTCATTTTTGAATGAGATATTTTTATAAAACGAAGCAACGAAAATCCCATTCGATAACATGGGAAAGGAGAAAGGGCCTGATGTACAACTCAAACAGTGATGCCAGATGGTCGAAAATTATTTCCCCAAACAGGTCTTCAAATTTCCCAAATTCAGGAGGTTCTTTTCGAAAAAATCCCCAATTTGATTTCTACTAAAAAAGGGGAAATAAAAATTTTTTCAAAAAAAATATCAAGCAGATTTTTGTGTGATAAAAATTCAGATTTTTCCCCAAAAGAAGGCAATTAAAAAAAAAAAAATCCCCAAATACCAATAAAGATACTGAAAGTCTCTAGTCGTAGGGATAAATCATTACGTTATCAACATTGACAGAGTTGAAGAACTCCCCAGATTTGTCCCCAAAAATTTTAGAATTCCCCAAAAAAGTCCCCACAAACATTTGGTCCAAAAGCCTCAAAAATCCCCAAAATGGGGACAAAATCCCCAATCTGGCATCACTGAGCCCAAAGCGAGTTAAACACATGTCGCATCTTATTGGCCAGAAGATATGGATACTTTGAAATAAACCAATATCAATGAACCAATAGCAGGAAATGAGCTAAAACAAAAGATATCGTTTTCATTCGTCATACTCATAATAAGCGTTTGTTTTTATATCGCCTGTCTGTGGTATTACACCTACGATCCACGAGCGATGATGTGCAATATTATCAAAGAACTTATACTAACGGTAGTATAAATTCTTTCATATTATCGTTTAGAGCCAGGGAAATGCATGAATGTAGAATGAGAAGTCAATATACTCTAAGAAGTCAATATACTATGGGAAGTCAATATACTGTGATAGTTTAATTTTCCTGATGAATATCATTGACTTTTTGTTTTTGGACAGTGATATTTTCAAGAAAGTAGATACATTGCGGTATGGAAAGAGAGGATTGTTTGGGGTTGGGAGTTTTAGTCAGTGAGTAATAGGAGGGGGAAAAAGGGGGTTGCATTAGTATAAGCTATTCAGGTCTCTTTTTTTTTCGGGCTTTGCTTGGCGCGCGGTGATGCAGGTTTGTGGCGCGCACAAGGGGTTGCGTCGCTTCCGCTAGCCAAACGGTTTGTTTGTTTTTTTTAGAAAACACTGTGAATAAGCTATTCGGCGTTCTCTTTATTCCGAGCGTGGTGACTGGTGATAGGCGCTAGTGAGGAACATTATTTATCGGCGCTTCGATCGATCGCTGAGTGTGCGCTAAAGAAATATCGTTAGAGGGATATATTAGCAGAGCTAGATCTTTAATATCGTTATTGCGATATTTAAAAAATATTGATACTTGGGGATATATTGATAAATACTCCAGCCCTAGTGAACATGCTAGCGTCTAAACGCGTTGTTCGAATAAGCTGAAAGTTGGTACGTATATTGTAAGTCACCCTAGTACGAACCCTATTGATTTTGGTGAGTCTAGCACTTATAGTTTTTTTTACAGGGAAACAAAGAAAAATTACACAATTCAAAAATGCAGTATTTTGAAAAAAAAAAAAATTGTAAAGATGACGATAAATCATTGATTAGCCTACAATAATGCTGATACAACTGCCTCTTAGGTCGATAAGTTACGGAATAGAGAAGAGAAGTGACGCTTTTCGTGCACATTGGGGTACTTCATATACATTTTTTAATTACATAAACTCATAATTGCAATTTATTTTTTATTTGGGTCTTTTTTTTTTTTTGTTTCACTGTGTGTGATAAGACAATTTTTTAATTGACTTTATCATATATCCTAGTCTAAAAATTTTTAAGGTTCTGAAAGATTGAGGGGGCACGTGCCCCCTCGTGCCCCCCGACGCTACGCCTATGCTGATACTTACAATAGTTTGGCTCCAGACTGTCTCGAACTGTGACACTAAAGTACAATGAAGCTGCCCTGCTAGCACGCCCTGATGGTCGTGAGAACAGCGGAGTTTCCGAGGGATTTCTTCGGCCAGACGGGAAGGCGCCCGCCCGCTCAGCGAATGAGGGAGGAGCGCGGGTTGCCATCGAGAGAAAGAGTTTCCCGAGGAGCAGCGCTGGAAGCAGAGAGTCGGGGATTCGTATCTTGTCTTCGGCCAGTGAAGGTCGGAGGGTTTTTTCTTGTCTCGTTTACCAGGAGAGGTAGCGAGACACTTAGTGATTTTTTTGTGTTCCTCTAGGAGCAGAGAACACAGGTCAGCTTATTTTCTGTCACCGGCGAAGGTGTGCAGGTCAGCTCGTAAGAGACTTTTTACTTTAAATTATCCTAGGACTGGATTATATCTTTTCTGTACCTGGAAAGGTGCAAGTATTGTTTCAGTAAATCGAATTTAGGATCACGGAGATCCACTGAAACTGTTTGTTAAGATCATCAACTCAACTATCGATCCATGCTGTAGCTACTAGCCATTGTATATAATCCTCCAACATCAATATTGTAACTAACGGTTGTACATAGAATCTTGTTTAAATTTTAATTAAATTAATTTTCTTATCAACTTCTGCTGTGACGGGATTTTCTTATTCGCTACCAGAACCCTCGCCCGAAAGTCCGAAACGCCACAACGTAACGAAACAGTTAAACAAATAGAATCTTGTTCTGAAACTGTACCAGTTAATAGCGTTAAATCACCAGGACATGCAAGGGATAAGATTTTATTAGAAATTTTTGTTGAAGGGAATAAATGTTTATTTGAATTAGATACTGAAGCTGCTATTAGTTGTATGAATGTGAATGAATTTAAGAAACTTTGTCCGGATGTAGCCATTAAGCCTACCAAATTATTGCTTAGGAATTTCGATAATTCTATGATAACATCAGCTGGCCAAGCAGTGGTGCAAATTCAATACAAAGATCAAATTAATACAGAAACTATTTATTTGGTACATGCAAAAGTAGACGCAGTTTTTGGTCGTGAATGGTTGAGAAATTTCCAATTAGACTGGAGCTCAATTAAAGCAGTTCGGGTTGGAAATTGTAATTCTCGAACCAATAAATTAAATATCTTGCTTCAAAAGTATGAGAAAATTTTTTCTCCGGGTATCGGGAAACTGGAAAAGTTTTGTTGCCGTCTTCAAATGAAACCTAATTACAAACCGGTATTTTTTAAACCTCGACCAGTACCATTTGCTTTAAAAGAAAGAATAGAAACTGAACTTAATAGGTTAGTTGCAGAAGACATCATTGAGCCGGTGACATATAGTGATTGGGCTACACCAATTGTTCCTGTTATCAAACAGAATAGGAACCTACGAATCTGTGGTGATTATAAGGTGACTATCAACCCGGGACTAAAAATTGAGCAGTATCCTTTACCCCGTATCGAGGACATTTTTGCTGAACTGTCAGGAGGGGAGTTCTTTACTAAAATCGACTTATCTGAGGCATACCTTCAAATGTTAGTTGATGAGCAGGACCGACATCTATTGACGATCAATACTCACAAGGGTTTGTTTCGTTACAAGAGAATGAATTATGGTACAGCCTTAGCTCCGGCAGTGTGGCAGAGAGCCATTGAACAAGTTTTATCAGGCATCGCGGGGGTACACGTATTTTTAGACGATATTACCGTAACGGGGAGAAATGATCAAGAGCATTTTGAAAGGTTAGAATTAGTACTACAGAGACTAGAAGAATATGGTCTCAGAGTAAATAAGCGGAAAAGTGAATTTTTTAAGAAATCTGTGAATTATTGTGGTCATACAATTGATAAATTCGGCCTCCACAAAACACAAGAAAAAATCGATGCAATTACGAAGGTACCAGTTCCAAAAACTGTATCTGATTTGAAGAGTTTTTTGGGTTTAGTCAATTACTACGGAAAATTTATTCCCAACTTATCTACTCGTGTCGCTCCTCTCAATAATTTACTGCAGGAAGGTACTAAATTTTTGTGGACTGCAGAATGTGAAAAAGCTTTCAAGGCATTGAAACAAGAAATTGCTTCAGACCGAATTTTATGCCATTACGATCCTAAGTTACCTCTTGTATTACAAACTGATGCATCACCAGTTGGAATAGGAGCAGTTTTAAGTTACATTATGCCAGATGGTTCAGAAAAACCAGTAATGTTTGCATCAAGGTCATTGACTAAAACGGAACATAATTATTCGCAGATAGACAAGGAAGCATTGAGTATCGTATGGGGAGTAAAGAGATTTTATCAATATTTATTTGGTCGACATTTTGATCTCGTAACCGATCATAAACCCCTAGTATCAATTTTCGCACCTAATTGTAGTTTACCATGTCTATCAGCAACACGAATGGTTCATTATGCACTTTTTCTCCAAGCATTCAGTTATACAATCCAGTATCGAAACACTAAGAATCATGGCAATGCCGATGCACTTTCACGGTTACCACTAGCAGTTGACAAGGACTGTGAGTACTTGACTGAAGCAGACGTGACAAATATTTCGCAAATTGAATTAATGCCTGTTACAGCAACTGACATAGCCAGAGCTACTAAAACTGATAGGAAATTGTTCGAACTGTATGAAAGTTTAAAATCTGGAACTGAATTACCTGTGCCTTGGAAAGGTAGAGAATCTGAATTTTCATTGCAAAATGGTTGCATAATGTATGGTCATAAAGTATGCATTCCTGAAAAGTACCAGAATCAAGTTTTGGAAGAACTTCATGTTGGACATCCTGGAATTGTCAAAATGAAGGCCATAGCTAGAAGCTACTGCTATTGGCAAGGTATTGATGCCAGTATAGCCAATTTTGTTCAGAACTGTTCAGCTTGTATCGCAACGAGGAACGAACCAGCAAGGATAAATCGACATCCGTGGGAATGGCCAAATGGACCTTGGCAAAGGATACACGTTGACTACGCTGGTCCTTTTATGGGGAAAAGGTTTTTTGTAGTCTCTGATGCATATTCGAAGTGGATAGAAGTCATTCCGATGAAAAATATTACAGCTAGTTTTACAATTCATCATCTTCGTATTCTTTTTGCTCATTATGGAATTCCCTTAACTTTGATTAGTGATAACGGCGCAAGTTTTACTAGTTACGAATTTCGACATTTTTTGAAACTGAATAATATTAAACATATAACTTCAGCACCGTACCATCCTGCTACGAACGGACAGGCAGAAAGAATAGTGCAGTTATTCAAAGCTTCGTTGAAATCGAGTAGAGGTGATTCTGGAGATCTAAATGTGAAATTACAAAGATTTTTATTACAGTATAGAATAACTCCACATTCTCTCACGGGAGAAACGCCGAGTACCTTGTTTTTGAAGAGATGTATTCGCACTAGGCTTGATCTTTTTAAACCAAATTTGAGAGACAAAGTTGTTCAGAAACAGAGTTCGAGACTTGACACAGAATCTATCTTGCGTGAGTTTCAGGAAGGGGAGAAAGTAGCCGTAAGAAATTATTCCGGACCTAACAAATGGAATATTGGAACAATTATAAACCGAGATGGAACCTTGAGTTATAGCATACAAGTTGGAAATGAAATTTGGAAGAGACACGTAGATCAAATAAGGAAATGTGGAAAGTCGATTGAATTATCCCAAGCTGCTACTGAAATTCCAATTTACGATAAAGAATTGAATTTTCCAGATGAGCCAGTATCCGACGATGTTGCTGAATCGGAACCGCCTGCACCTGTGCCTGAAGTTGTCCCTGAACCTAAAGATGTACCTGTACCTGCCACTCCAAGTGATGATATACCACCTAAGCCTGTACCAGACGCTTCCGGAAAGCCGAAAACTGATGTGCCACTCCGACGCTCAAACCGAATCAGGAGACCTCCAAAGAGACTCGACCTGTGACTCTATATTTTGTCGGGGAGGAACTGTTATGTATCTGGCAACAGCCAGATTGGAGAACCTTCCAAGCTGTGTGACGCGCGCGTGCTTTGTTTACCTTTTTAAAATTCCATAGTTTCGTATTGTACTTTTTCGGTGTAGTTGTTGTTATGCTCGTTTGTGCCTGTGTATCTTAATGCTAATAAATGTTCTTTGCGTGTATGTAAAACGAATCGTATCATCTCTCGGTCTACCTTGCATACATGACACTTACTCTGCTCATGAAGTGTGAAAGATGTTTATTTCAAAGTTTTGATGATTTCCAAGATCCAATTACTTCATTAGATTACGATTTTGATTGGATTGAATTGGATGGGCTGTACGTCGCACTAGCGTTGCGTAATGGACAATTGGCGACGATCTAGAACTCACCCGGGGACATTTAGTGTCCCCAAGTACAGTCGGCTGCAAAATTATTCGAGCACTAGCAATAATCCTTGCCGAAAAAAAGTACACTTAATACAGCTTTGTTAAATAAATCCTTGTCGAGTCATGTTCTTAATCAGTCTAAGAACATGATTCGACAAGGATTTACTTAGCAAAACAGTCTTAAGTGTTCTTTTTAAATATAGGAATTATTGGCTAGTGCTCGAATAATTTTGCAGCCGACTGTAGTCAAAGAATTTTTGGGGACAAAAAATAAAAATGGTCAAAAATCGAGGACAGTCCTCGAATTTCGAGGACGAATGGTCACCTTACTTTAGTATGACATGTGGGTCTATCGTTCTTAGGGAGGCATACTATTGTAACAGTCGCAGCTATCGTAATCGTAGATCACAAATCCTGGAATTTGCGATCAGCTCACAAATTATGATACTATTGTAACGATGATACGCTGTCACAAATGGCAACCCTTCGGTCGCAAATTTGTGATTTCCGGTTATTGGCAATTCGATTATTTTAACGATAGGCTTCACTGATTGGCTAGATATGTAGGTGTGCCGTGTGCAATGTTTATAATTTTAGCTTCTTAATATCTGTATATTTTGTTTATTTTTTCATGAATCATGTTCAACTGTTCGAGTTTTACAAATAAGCTCGTATATAGCATTTAAAAAATTCTTCTAATGACATATACCAATTTTTAAATACGAATAAAGTGAATGATTACATTTAAGTGATTCTAATTTCATTTTTCTGTAAAAACTTGTGTGATGTAGAGAAAAAAATATAAAATAAGATTATATTATCATTGTTAATTTTACATAGTACTTTTCCTATTTTCATAATAAAAAGTTAATTTAACAATGTTTTATTTATAAAATATCTTCTATTTTTTTTTTTTTTTTTTTAAGTGCTACATGAAATGGGAAAGAGACAGAGAAAAAGTTATTTTTTAAGTTGTTTAAAGCAAGATACTTAAAAATATTTCCTTGCAATCTTACATCAAAAAGCAGCTTTTCAAAATTTGAATCTGTAAATTCTGCAATTAATGTCTTTGTTTTACATCTGTCATCTAATATATATAATTATATAATCACTACAGCTATTATTCTACTCATTAGGGTTTCAAAAAGTTATTTTTTTAAGTTTGATGTTTGTTTTTAAAAAGTATATAGAGCATTGTTATTAAAGAAAGAACCTAGTCAACACAAATTCACCTAATTAGGTCAAAGTATGTAATCCGATATGTCCATATTACAGCTATTTAGTCTATATTTCATGAGATTTTGTAGATATTATATTAAAATGTATTTTTATGTAATAAGTATGTCTTCAAGCCAAAATAAATAAATAAATAAATGTAGGTAATATAGACATGTCAATTCTAGCACATATTACATCCAAAAATTATCCATGTTATTTAAAGATTTATGTAAACATAGATGCTGGCAGAATGAAATCAACAGCGAGTGTTTTTTTTTTTTTTTTTTTTTTTTTTACATTATGCTAATGTCACATGTATGTTACACATCAGTATAGCAGAGCTACACGGTGGGCAATTGGTAAAATCTACCAAAAAAGCCTAAAAGATAATTTAAAAGCTTTAAACTTTATTTATATTAAGTATCATAATTAAAAAACTTTATATTTTAAAAATTATTGTGAGTTAGGCTAAGGAAAAAAAAAACCCTTTTAGTAATGATATTAAAAATATTTAGAATTCATTCCCTGCCAGCACCCATGTACGTAAATCAGTTTTAGGTTGATTTCTTTAGAAATCGACCTACTACAATCACTTTTTTTTAAAAATTTATATATAATAGAAATATTGTCATCGTAAAAATAATTCCGAAATAATACTCCAAATCAAACCAAAATTGGACAGCGAACTTATCTTAAAATAGCTAGGATGAGTTCGTTTACCAAGTTGTTTTGCTATTTTATTTTCATGTGGGGGTCACTTGAAAATTACAAATCCACATTGTGAAAAGTGTATTTAAGATTGGATTTGCTTAAATTTTGATGTATACATAGGCCATATAAGTGTCTCAACCAAGTTTATTAATGAACTTTAGCCGCTCTTTTCTAACAAAAAGGCAAGTACCTTAAATTAAGCGGGGCCACTTGAAAATTTATTATTACAATAACTTTTGAAACACTGAATCAATTCAAACCAAAGTTGGGTAGTGAACTTATACAAATGTTTTGATGATAATTTCACTGGACAACTTGTTCTGTCATTTTGTTTTCAAGTTGCAGTCACTTGAAATCTGATTGCCACTTGAAAATATGCCATCATGATAACTTTTGAAATACTAAGCTGATTTAAACCAACGTTAGAAAGTGAACTTACAGTTCAAATATTTTGGGTAAGTTTGCTGTGCAACTTGCTTCGCAAAGGGATCTTCTCATTCAATATTTGAGTTTACCACAGCATTCACATGAAATAGATTTTTCTTTTCTTTATGTGAATACAAATGCAATATTACAAATATATTTTTTTTTTTCTTTTAACCTTTATTTTATTGATGATTCTAAATTAGAATTATTCACCGATTCTAATCCTCTATACCAACTAAGTTATCTGGTAAACATCTAAAATATTAACTCGTTAGAACGATGAAATCTTTTGATCTGTTCGGTAAATATAGACACAGTATTTATTACTTTTTTTTTTAGGTTTTATTTAATTTTTGCTGGATAAGAATGAATAGTTTCATTATAACTTAGCTCTGTGTTTTATATGTTGGAAAAGTTGGATTACGTTTTTATAGTCGAGTGCAAGTCAGATATTGATTTGGTAGTAATTTTTAGAACACTGGCAAATTGTGCCATAGGACAAACCTTTTTTAATAGGCCACCTCTCTGAAGGGCCAGTTTTCTATAAATCAAGATAAATGTGTGAAAATAATTCGCAGAAAGTTTTCTGAATCTGCTGTAAAATTAGAAATTACATTTAGAAAGATTGGAGTGTAAGGTTGATTTTTTATACCAACTGTTCGATTCCCGGCTCTGGTTTTTTTCACATAGTTGATATATATAAAAAAAAAAAAATCAGCTTTCCACTACAATATTTCTATGAAATTTCATGCTTGATGTATTATTGAATGTCTATATATTAATTTGAAACATGTTTTGTCTGTATCCACTAAATCGAGAGAACGGCTCGGTATCTAAAAAAATATCTTGGTCTGTAGATGTGTCATTAAAAGAGAAAAATAAAAAAAAGTCGAACGGTTTCCCACCCAGGGTGGAAGGACTTAGAAACATGTTTGCGAGCTTAACTCAGCTCCAAACTACTTCACGGTGAAGAAGTTGTACATGGGGGGACTAGACTCGAATACTAAAGAATCAATTTCTTCAATTTTGGAATTTTCGATTTTAAAAGAGGAAAGTAGATTTTTTTTTTTTTTTTTTTTTTTTTTTTGGGGAGGGGGGGGGGGGTATTAGTTTGAGAGGGAAATCTGTTCTAGACATACATGTAGCACCTCATTTTAAAGGTCTTGAAAGTTCATGTAGATTGGGGATGTTTGTATACAATATAGTGTGCCCCCTGGTGGTGAAAAATTGAACTAGGTGATTTTGTAGTAGACCCTATCATGGTACACCTTATTTTAAAGGTCTTGGTATTTTCTGACTGTTGGTTATGTTCATACAGAACACGCTGTGTCCCCTGGTGGTGGAAAGTGCAACTAAAGGATTTTACACTTGACACCACCATGTGACACCTTATTCGAAAGTTCTTGGAAATTTTTCTGTGTCCGTGACTATGTCGCCGTGTTTCTGCCACTGGATATAAAATCATACAAATTTAAGGTTATCATCATGGGCCCGGGCAATGCCAATCGGGTTCGTTCAATTCCAAGTTAATTATTGGGAATTTTTTCATGTTATTTTTATTTAAAAATAGAAATTCAAACAAAATAAAGTTAAAGATATAAAATAATACAAATTTCAGCACCTGGTCACAAAGCACATGCAAACGAGGAGCTATAGACCAATTCCCTAAAACGGTGCAGCAATTTAACACCAAGGTGTAAAACATGTATGGAGAAAAATGGTGTAAATTCCCTAATAGTGTATTGATTTAACACGTTGTCTCAAAACGTGGTAAGAGAAGCGAGAATGAAAACGCTGAGAGTTTGCTTATATCGTGAGTGGAATCAGAGCTCAATTCTAGAACCAATTTTTTCATCAAAATATTTTTTTTTTAATTAAGTTTCAAAATTGAAAACATAGTTGCCAGTTAAAATATACTGGTTGGCTATGGTAACCAGGTGACTGTATTTCACGTGCCAAGTTAATACTAAAGTATAAATTGCCAGCATGCGATTAATATGAAAGTACCAAATGGCAATTATAACACTTAAATTAAAGGAATATGTATCATTCTTAAGTTCTTGAAGCCACTTGGATTCTAAAATATGCAAATATTATGGTGCAAAAGATGCGATTGTGATGCAGAAAAACTCTTAAAATTGGATGCATTTTTAAACAAAAACAACTAGTTCCATTACACTGCTCGGCATGAAAATTGCCTCTGACACCATTTCAGCATATTCTTATGTAAAATGAACTCCTGAATCTGAATAGGATGCCCATTTTGCCCTATCACCCATCATTTTTTAGGAATGGCCCCCTATTTTTTTATCATTTTTCGGTGATTGTATGGCTATGAATTTGATTTCTAGGAGGGGAGAGGATTATTTTAACTGCTAAATATCTTCTGAGGGGCTATAGAGTTGGAAAATTCTAAAACACTGACATTTGCGATAAGGTAAAAATTTTGGGGAGGAAACTGAAATTATGCTATTCTTTTAATCTGTTATTAATGTTATTTTTTAAACTTTATATTTTTTTGTTTTTAGGTGTTAAATTAATTATTGTTCATTCTTCAAATCAAATTCATGGTCATAAAATTATCGAACGAACAAGGAAATAAATTCAGCTTTGATCTGGTCGCACTGACCAGATGTTTAAATTTTAAATAACTCACACAAACACATTTCTCAAGGACTGTATCACTGAACTCATATGAATTAATTTTCACATTGTTTTAACAACTCGAATCGATGCCAACTCACGGCGCTCCACCTCACACACTTCTCAACTCATATGACGCTGCTGCAACAGCGCTTTTCATTGGGTACGGAACAGAATTATTGACTGTTTCTAATCCACTATACAAACTAAGTTACCTGGTAAACATCTAAAAAACTTGTTAGAAAGATGAAATATTTTTATCTGTTCTGTAAATATAGACAGAGTATTTATTTTTTTTTAATTTTATTTAATTTTTGCTGGATAAGAATGAATAGTTTCATTAAAACTTAGCTCTGTGTTTTATTTATTGGAAAAATTGGAGTAAGTTTTATAGTTAAGTGTAAGTCAGATATTGATTTGGTAGTGTAATTTATAGAACAATTGTGCCATGGGACCTCTTTCATGGGCCACCTCTCTGAAGGGCCAGTTTCTATAAATCAAGATAAATATGTGAAAATAATTCACAGAAAGTTTTCTGAATTTGCTGTAAAATTAAAAATTTCATTTAGAAAGATTGGAGTGTAAGGCTGATTTTTTATACCAACTATGTGAAAAATACCAGAGCCGGGAATCGAACCCGGGTTCTCCGCTCGATTCCAGGCTCTGGTATTTTTCACATAGTTGGTATAAAAAACAAACAAACAAACAAAAAAAAAAAAAAAACAGCCTTACACTCCAATATTTCTAAATGAAATTTTATGGTTGATGTATTATTGAATATAATTTCTAACTGGAAAATTCATGGTCTAATGGAGTTGTGCTATGAAAAATATTCTCACCTGTTACATCTGCATTTGCAGACTCGGTGACCTTGCCAACATATATTATGTGAGAAATGCCAAGCTGGTTATCAGCCAGGGTAGCTCAGTAGCAGAGCATCTGCGCATTAAGCACAGAATCCGGGTTTGATTCCTGGCTCTGATATTTTTCACATTGTTGGTATAAAAAATCTGCCTTACACTCCAATCTTTCTAATTGAAGTTTCAAAAATTCATTTCAAGAATCTGAAAAAAAAAAAAAAAAAACTGGTCGCCAGCAAAAATGTTTGGTAGCCAGTAAAAAATATCCCCAAACCGCATTTTATTTTATTTTTTTTAATATAGAAAATAAAATTAGCATAAACAAATATTTACTAAGGCAGAATGATACACCAAAAAACACCTTTTTAAATTTCACATCATGAAACCAGTTTTATTAATCTCACTATCAATATCAATATATCAGTACACACACAATGATTCAGCACCAGGTCACAAAGCACATGCAAACGAGGAGCTGTGTAGACCAATTCCCTAAAACGGTGCAGCAATTTGACACCAAGCTGTAAAACATGTATGGAGAAAAGTAGTGTAAATTCCCTAATGGTGTATTGATTTAACACAATGTCTCAAAACGTGGTAAGAGGAGCGAGAATGAAAATGCTGAGTTTGCTTATATCAAGAGTGGAATCAGAGCCTAATTCTAGAACAAATTATCAAAATATTTTTTCTTTAATTAAATTTCAAAGTTGAAAACATAGTCACCAGTTAAAATATACTGGTTGGCTATGGTAACCAGGTGCCATATTTCACGAGCCAAGGTAATATTAATACTAAAGTATAAACTGCCAGCATGCGATTAATATGAAAGTACCAAATGGCAATTATAACACTTAAATTAAAGGATTATGTGTCATTCTTAAATTCTTGAAGCCACTTGGATACTAAAACATGTAAATATTATGGTGCAAAAGATGAGATTGTGATGCAGAAAAAAACTTTTAAAATTGGATGTATTTTTAAACAAAAACAACTAGTTCATTACACTGCCCAGCATGAAAATTGACACCATTTCAGCATATTCTTATGTAAAATGACCTCTTGAATCCAAATATGATGCCCATTTTGCCCTATCACCCACCGTTTTATGGGAATGGTCCCCTATTTTTATCATTTTTTGGTGATTTTATGGCTATGAATTTCATTTTTAGGAGGGGGGAGGATTATTTTAACCATTAGATATTTTCTGAGGGGCTACAGAGGTGGAAAATTCTAAAACATAGACATTTGCGACAAGGGGATTTTTTTTTTTTTTTTTTGGGGGGGGGGGGGGGGTGGGAATTTGCCACTGAAATTATGAATTACATATCTTATATTTTTTAAATCTGTTATTAATGTTATTCTTTAAATTTTTCTATATATTTTTTTGTTTTTAGGTGTTAAATTAATTATTTTTCATTCTTCAAATCAAATTCATGGTCATAAAATTATAGAACAGGGAAAGAAATTGAGGGACAGGGTGGTGTAAAAAAAAAATATATATATACTTAAAGTTCAAAATCTTAAAAGTGAAAAACATCTCTTGTGAATCAATTCACCAATAATTAAATCAAAATTATGCATGTCCTCTATACAAAACAAAACCCAAATTTATTTGACTTTTTTTTTTTGCTTTAAAAGTGTATTATAACAACAATAAGTTGTCTTTTAAAATTCCAATGCAAAAAAAAAAAAAAAAAAAAAATCTACATTAACCACAAGAAAATTCATCCCTCCCCCCCCCCTCCATAAATCATGAAAAGCACACTATTTAGAATCTTAAATTAAGCAATTTATTAATTAATTGAAACAGAGAGATAGCTGGATTACAAACCTTTCAATTTCAATGTAACTTAAAACACAATAAATTATTTTTTCATTAAAAGAATAACCTAGAAATATTAACAAAAATAACTCAAAATTTAAACACAAGATATTATTAGATCCCCTACTAAGCAAAGCATTCATTTAACTCTGCATTACATGAAGATTTAATCAGAAATAAAACAAATTAGGTAACAATATCTTACTCATTGTAGCATCTTTCATAATAATAAAACATTCTAAAATTTAAGTGAGATAGCAGTATCAGGGCCCAAAATTTCAACTTAGATTACACTCGCTCTCGCTGAAAACAAAAGCTACTCGCCACAAAATACGATTAACTTACTCTATTTTTTACGTATAAGGTGACCAGCATTGTTTATTGGTAAAAGAGGACAAAATACGCAATGTCTTTTATTTTATAAGAAAATAGAAGGCATTCAATTTGAAAAAAGAGGTCATTTTAGACAGGGCCCGACTTAGACTACCTGCAGCCCCGGGGCAAGCCTATTCTGGGGGGCCCCCTTGCAGTGGCATAAGAGGTCTTTAGGTTGCAGAATTTCTGCATTCGACTGTAGGGGGGCCCCTTCCAGAAGGGGGGCCCAGGGCATTTGCCCCGTATGCCCTGCCGTAAGTCAGGGCCTGATTTTAGAGGATACAAAATTGAATGAAAATGATTACAAAAACCAATTCAAAAGCTACTTTACACAAGTGGTGGAAACATTTTTATCTCAAATGATGAATTTGAATCAGTACACCTTAATTTAAATTAATAATATATGGATATGTTTACATTGCTATCTTTGGAAAACAAAACTTTTGTTGATATCAGTGTTGCCAGCATATACAACCTTAGGTAACAATGATGCAAGTGTATAAAATAAAATGATTATTTTTCATTCTCTAATTAATAAAATGCAATGTATACCCAAATTATCCCATGTTTTTTAATCATTACTTACATTAAAACTATTAAACATAAATGTTTCAATTCAATAAAAAATTAAAGTAAACATATGTAATGTATAGTATATACCTAAATTTGGAAAGGTGAAACTTTAAAGAATATTTCTGGATTTTAATGCTTAAAATATTGTAGAAATTAAAATATCTCAGAGTGTAGGAGTTACAATAATCTTATAAATAAATGACTGTATATAAATTTTGTGAATAAAAAATATTCCATTAATGAATTTTAGCATTTCATCAACAGCTTAAAAATTCTAGAAAGTGACTACCTCATAATCTAATTTTAGATACAAAATTAATTCACCACATATATAATTTTTCTTTTTTATAATAATGATTTTAACTCTACAATTCAGATAATTTTGATGAAAATCTGTTTAGAATTTAGGTTTGTAGTTGTATCAAGCTGCTTTATAATATTTAATGACTTCTGTGATAAATGAGGGATTAAACTACTTAACATGCAAAATCACTGAAAATTCCTACTTGTCTGCTAATAATTATTATAATAGCAAATCAGAAATATGCTGTTCATCTCGCATTATTATACAATTTATTGCGATTTTTTAAATAATGAATCATAAATGGTCAATCGTACAAACACGATTTATCCCGTTTATTAATGAAGTAAATCTTGTAATTTTTAAATTATACAGTTAATAATTTAATTTTATGTATCAATAATAACATTCCACACACAAAAATACATAAATAAATAAATATTTTATTTCTCATTGATCAACGCTAATATCCGCCATCTTACTTGTGATAGGCTTGTGAGAGCTTACGGGAGAGCGCAGGCAATCGCAAATTTTTATGACAACAATCCACGGATTAAAAGTCTTAATCCGTGCAACAATCACAACTTTACGATCCAATATGGCCGATGGCGTCTTGTGATCTACGATAGCTGCGATTGTTACAATAGTATGCCTCCCTTAACCACGCCCATTCTACAAAAGTTCGTAAAACAAAATGCGGTTTGATTCAGGCCGCATTTTAGAGTAGGGAGTTGAATACTGAGATATTTTTGCAGTGTAGGGAGGGAAGGGATTTTTTGTGCATTTCTAGGGATAATCAAAATCACCGTGAGCAAGACCAAGACTTGTGGTCAAATATGGCGGTACTTTGTTATTATTGACATTTCAAGCATGTAGCGAAAGTCGTGATTCACGAAATTTTCTGCTGTAACCAAATTTTCACTTTCTTGAACGTCAACGAAACGAAATGTAGTTTTTTTTTTTGGTTATTCATATTTTATTCCTGTAGAATGTTTACCGAAGGGTGTGTGGTTGTTGAAGCTAGCGAGGTATCATTCTTTTCTATTGTGTCACTCGATGTCAAAAGTAATATTTTCTCTCATTCTCATTTCAAGTTATATTGTGTTATTTAAGGTTAGTTGCATTTTGAAAATTGTAGAGTAGTTTTCATTAGATAGGAAAATTATTTATTGAAATCTAAAAGTGTAAACACTGTTCAAATGCGTCACGTCGAATTGTAAAAAAAAAGAAAAGACTAATTACAGGTTATGTAATTGACCCATTTATTAGAACATTTCCTTTTCCTGGAATGCTGTATTTCTGTGTCAACGTAATTTAGAAATGAAAACTGTTCTATTTTTGTTATGGATGACCAGTTCATTTCACTGGTATTGGTATAGTTAAAAATCATTAAAATTATATGGTATCGATTTGATAATTCACTACTGTGAACTATTGATCTATATTTTAATCTTTTAATGTGACAGCTGTTTTTTAAATTTGATATTTATGATCTGAACTATTTTATACTCAGATTTTAGAAAGTTAAGATTCTTATATATATATATAAATTACTTGCAATTAATTTAATGAAATATCCTGTTCATTAAAGAAAATTACTGATCTATAGTTTTTAATGCAATAAATTTTCTCAAATTTGATGATATATTTTACTTAAAAGTTTAATTATATTCATCTTTCTTTGAAAGTAAAATTTTCTTTTAATGTATGGATTATCTATTGTGATTTGCTTACAGTTTTGATATTTAAATGCTATAATAAATTCAGTTGAACACTTTTTTGAAAAACTATATTTATTAATGGTTTTAAAATTCATTTAATTGTGAGATGTTTTTCCTATTATACATTGCAAACATATGTTATTATCTTTATTTAATCGTGTAGTTGATCTTGATTTTTCACCTCTTTTTTATAGTAATAATAAAAATAATGCATTATTTGCATCATAAATACATTCATTGTTTTATTTACAGGTAAATGAATTATTTAGATAATAATCATGTCAGCATCATGTGTAAATATAATTAAGAATCATTTGAAAGACCTGCCCATTAGAAGTTGTAATTATCTTCTCAAGTCTCAAGTTTTGGGATGTAGTAATTTATTTAAAATATATGTCTCCCGATCTACCCAGCATTCAGCATTAAGGTATGTACTGTTAAAATATTAAATACCTTTAGAAAATCAAGAAATGTTGAATTCAAAGGTTTCATTTTAAAATTAGTTATTTTATATAATTAATTTAAAGATCTTTTAAAAACATGGCAAAAAAAAAAACTTTGTTTTCGAGAGGTTTGTTTTAAGAACATACATACGTAACCTTTTTCGACAGCTAAATCCTCAAGTTCTATGGGGAAAATTTGTTTCCAAAATTAATGTAGTACCTCATTACCTAATGTGTCTTTTAAAATTCCGTTCTCACATATAAAAAAATTTAAAATAGTTAAACTAATACTCTTTTTTAAAAAGTTCATTTTTGAAATTTTTAATTTTTTGAGTTTAAAAAAAATAAGAAAGCAACTAAGTGCATTTTTTAGGTAGTACTGACTCTAGGGCGATTTACAGGGTGCAGCGCCCGGCGGCCCTTTACTAACACATTTTTGTGCCCTGCAGCCCTTACTAACTCATTTCTAGCTCCCCGGCGACTGTTACTAATCTGCATAGATATTGGCCTTGACTGATAACCCCCTCTCCCTCATAATCCCCAATTGTACAAAGAAAGTACAAACAGGGTTAGACTTTTTGTTATTTAGTTTCTAGTCTTTTCTAAAATTGCAAATTATAGTCTCTTGAAATGTATTTCCAAGGAAGGAATAAAAAAAGGATGACAAATATCTTATTTTTATATGCACTTAATCAAATTTAATTTATACTGTTGACTAAAAAACTGGAAAAAAAAAAAAAATCAGGTGTGTCACACACACGACTTTCTCTTACCCTGAAATTTGATACTATAAATATAGGTCGGAAATTTAGAGGTAAACCTATGTTAAACAATTCAAATTAGGCTTCGGAGGAGTTTTATATGATAATTAGTTCTGTGTGAGGGGGGCTACCGCCTCCCTTAACCCCCCGTTTTATTAATGCACCTACATTTATATAGAATTTAATTCAGTTATTAAAAAATAATTCTGTTTAAAAAAAAATAATTTATTAAAATTATTATTTAAAAAAATTATCTTTTATGATAATACAGACAATTTCCATATTAGAGAAGTAGTATAACACTAAATATCCAAAAAAAAGTTCAATTTATTCTCAATATTACATTAAGAATTTTTTTTTTTTTTTTGGGTTAAAGATGAAAAAATATTTTAAATTATCACAGGTCGATGGTTCAACCATTCATTTTAAAGGTATTTGCAAGCTCTTTTGAAAGATACCCATCATGAAAATTTACTCCCCTCTAGGGGGGACTTAGGCGAGGCTCCTACATACAGAATTTTTTTTTTCCCAGTTGACTGTCTCTATTACAAAAAATATATATTCATTTTATTTGGTTTAGTGCGGTCTATAGATGTTAAACTCTACTTACCTGCAATTTCCCCCCATAGACATAATGTATTTGAATACTTTTGAGTGTCCCTGTACACGAACCATTTTCTTCATCTCAACAAAAAGCTTACTGTAGCATCCATATATGATACACATTTAGAATACCAAGTTTGGAATTTCTGCTACTATTTGTTCTTGAGATATGCTGATAACATCCACACAGACAGACACACACACAGGCCATTTGCTAAAAACATGATTTTCGTATTCAGGGGACTTAGAACATGTAAATATAACAAAAACTCACATTCGAAAACTTGACCCTAAAACAATACTTTCTTGACCCTATGGGTAAGAGAAAGTAAAAAAAAAAAAAAAAAAAAAGAAGAGAAAGAAAGAGGAAAAGAAAAAAATGCTGCAAATAAAAACTTTTTTCTTTGCTCTGTGATTAAACTCCGTAAACCTGCAGATTCTTAATAAAAGTATACGCATAAAAATAGGTTCGTTTACAAAAAAAAAAACCTTTTGTATGTTTATAAAATGCCACTTTAAAAATTATAATAAAAGAAAAAAGCAAATTATGAAATATGAAAAATCTATGTATATTTCAATTAATAGCAAAGCGTCACTCAAAATTTGATATCATTATAATAATATAAGGAGATTGTTAAGACTTAAGACCTATATTTCCAATTCATATCGAAATAAAGTGCTGTGTCACAAACTTTTAACCCGTTAAGGGTTTTTGTTCTGATATTATATACTAAAAATTCTTTCAGTTCAATGAATTTATCAAATTTTGTAATTATATTCAATAAATCTAAATGTTTTATATGCCATATTGTCATCTTTTGTATTCATAATTAAAGTAGTTCTTGCAATCATTTATTTATTAAGAATAAATCATTTGAATACACTTTCCAAAGCATAGCTCAATTATATTGTTCATTAAATTTATATGCTGTCAAAAAAAGTCCTATTTGCTGCCAGAAATTTTCTGTAATTCAGGAAAATACATTCTATCAACTGAAAAATTATGTTGATAGAACATATTTTTCTGAATTACAGAAAATTTCTGGCAGCAAACAGGACTTTTTGCTGACAGTGTATATATGATTTGTATACTTAGAAATTCAGATTCAAAAACAGGACTTAAGTACTAAATTAAATTCTGCTTAAGAGTTCTTTTTTTTTTTTTTTTTTTTTTTTTCCTTTCCTTAAATATATTATAATTTAATAGTTGTCTTTCCATTTAAATATACCAGAAGCAGAGAATTAAAAGCTTCTTTACTTTAAAATATGAAGTTAATTCCTTAGCAATAGTATATTACAGGGGTGCAGAAAATGTTCAAACCTCGGTAATTTCCCCCAAACACAGTATAAATTTCCCTCAATAATGCAAAAATCTACTTTGCTATACAAAGTCATTTGTTCTATGTAATAAATCTTTAAGAGAATAACTATACAGTGTAACATAAAAATATTGCTGTTAGTGTATAAGCACTTCAATGTAGCAAATTGTTATTTTTGATTTACATTTTAATTTTCTCTTAAAAAAATATTCAAAATTTCCTCAGTCAGTTTAAATTTCCCCCGAACCTCGTTCGGGCGTTCGGACATATTCTGCACCCCTGGTATATTAATTTAAATGAAAACTAAACTCACTGTATCTTGGAAAATATATATATATATAAACACACATTCTGCTTTTATGATTTGTATATAGTTTTCCCATTATATCACATTACTTTGTGATTAAGGATTCATAAAAACTGCAGATAAAAATATTGATAAACATTATTCTGTCTGTAGTATTATGCTGGTTTGTTTCTGCATACAAAGGCTATTCTTAAAGCATACTCAAAGCTAATTCACAGTTTGTTTTTTGAATAAGACGCAAGAGTATATTTTTTGAGAATAGCATAATTTTTAAATATATAATTTTATTAATACAGTTGAACCTCGTTAACATTAATATAAAGGGAGATAAAATATTTGTTCATGCTATCAGTAGCCAATCTTCATACAACTAAACTAATCTTCCTTTTAACGGGGATTGTGGAAACAGTTCATGTTAAAAGTAATTCACGTTAACAGTGTTCACGTTAATGAGGTTAGATACTGCACTTCTTGAGTATATTATAGTATCTTTTATGCAAACATTATTAAAAGACTTTCTTTATGAAGATGTTATAGTGCCCTTTTTGAATTACTGAGAATATTATAGTGCCCTTTTTGAATTAATAAGAATATTATAGTGCCCCTTTTTAAAATATTAAAGTGCCCTTTTATCGAGTTCCCCCCAGCAGCCCTTTTATTCTAGAGTTCTGCCTAGATTTCTTTTTATTCTGTATTAAACAATTTAATGTAACATTTTCAAAGTTTTTTTTTCTTCTTTTTGAATAGCAGCATTTACTAAAATGCTTTGGCAAGAAAATTAAAATCTTTTGATTAATTTTTATGTTGTAGCATAGTGGAAACCCTGATTTGTGATGACAATCTTAGTTGAAACTTAGTTTTATAAAATCACATATAAAATGATTTTATAAGACTTTAGAGCAAAAACTTTTAAGTATTGATAATAATAAAAAAAAAAAAAAAAAAAAATTGTTCCAATATTTTATGTATCTTCCAGCTGTTTGTTAAATGAATTACATCCCCCCCCCCTCTTTATGTAGATATAAAACTTTTGAAGGTCCTTATTGCTATAGTAACAATTGTAATCAATGTTCATATCAAAATTTCTAATAACATAAGAAACATAACTAAATTTTGTGCATGAGGTGTATTTTTCTTAACAAGCTCCAATAAAACAAACTTCATTAGTTAACTAACTTCACTAGTTAGCTTCAGTAGTTAGCTATTAACTTCACCAGTTACTTCAATAATCAGCTATAACTAGTTAGCTTCAATAACTAACTTCACTAGTTAACTTCAATAGTTAGCTACTAACTTCATTTAAATATAGTGACCACCTCGCTGGTCACTATATTTAAATGAATTCTCAAAATCCCATATTATCAGTAAAATTCTCTCAAAGAATAAAAGGAAATCATTGAAATGAGTCGAAATCTTAAAATTCCCGCTGCCTTTTTGTAGTGGCTTTCCTGCCTGCAACATGATAAATCTGGATTGCTATTGCCTTCACCTTACCCACTTTTTTATTCCCACTTTCTCGTGAATAAAATTAGAAGTTTCACTAAATCCCAGGAAAATGCATATTGCGTACACTTAACCAGCACACCAAAACTTGGCATTCTGAGATAATTTAGAGCAGAGTTATGCTCTAAACATGTTTTTTGCTCTGTCCAACCCAGTAGGGGAAGAGTGTCTAATTTTGCAAAATCACTATATAATGCATATTGTGTATGCATAACCAACTGACTCACAAAAAATCACCTTCCTGAGATAATTTTGAGCAGATTGATGTTTTAAAACATGTTTTTGCTCTTCTCCCCCCTAGCCCTTAAAGGGGAGAATGGGATGGAATTTCAAAAAAACTCTTCATACTACTTGTATAACCAAACCAAACGTCAAAATCTCCTTTCTAAGGTAATTTGCAGCACAGTTATGCATAGAACTCTCCTTACCGCCGAGGGATGGTGTATGGAGGAATTTCGCAAAATCCATTTGTAATGTGTATTAGGTATGTATATAATAACCAATTGACACATCAAAAAATCGCTTTCCTGAGATAATTTGCAGCATAATTAATCTTGAAAACATGTTTTTACCCCACCCACCCCCACCAGTAAAGAGGGGAAGGGAGAAGTTTTGCAAAGTTTCCTTATAGTGTGTGTTAGATATGCATAACCAACCCACACATAAAAATTAATCTTACTGGGATAATTTGAAGCAAAGTTGTAATTGAAATGTATTTATTGCTTCCCACTGCCAAGAGAGGAAAGGGGGGGGGGAATTCGCAAAAATCTTGTTACAGTGGGTGTTGGTTATACATAAACAACCTATGCACCAGAATTCGTGATTTCAGCTCCTATAGATTTTCCCCGGATGAATTTAGCACGAAAAGAGGGGTCTTGAATTTACTCTCATAACTCCCCTCCAAAATCGAAAATTGCAAAAAACTAAAAATAGGTTTTTGGAAATATCCTCAGAAAGACACACGACTGTTTTCAACATCTTTGTACTATTATTATTAGAGTTCTACTCCAAAATCTGGATTTTGTGAAATTTTCCCTGAAAATTATTTTCCCCCCTTCCTACCTCCTTTAAAAATCAGAAATTCCAAAATCACACTCTCCATGTGCAGTTTCTTCATTGTGAAGTAATTTGGAGCCAAGTTTTATGCTACAAACATGTTTTTCCTTTTTCCTCTTGCCCCCCCCCCCCCCTCCTAGCTGCGAGTGGGGAGGAATTTGCAAAATTCGCTTTTAGTGGGGAGTTAGTCTTAAAACCAACGTACATACCAAAATGTGTCTGTATGTCCCATAGAATCGCTATGGCCGTGTTGAGTCAGTGAGTAATCAGTTTGATCTTGTATGTATATGAGTCAATTTCTTATAAGGTATCTATGTGTAATGATTCCAGTAAAAATGAATGTATATTATGACAGTTATATAATCTTGATATTTTTCCCTCTTTTTTTATATTGACAGTTACAAATATAAATCGAAAATCATTGATGGAAAAAAAATAGCTGAGCAGATTCAAACTGAAATTAAATATGACATTCAAAAATGGTTAGCTAGAGGTAAGCGGGGTCCCCATCTCAGTGTTCTTCTTGTTGGAGATAATCCTGCGAGTGCTGTATATGTGAATAATAAACTAAAGGCAGCAAAAAAGACAGGTAAATATTTTAAGAAATGAAATATTATTCTTTGTTGAATGTACTTTAAAAAAAAAAATGATATGAATATTGTTCTGCTTTATATATATATATATCCAGTGGCGCACCCACGGAGGGGGCTTAGGGGGCTCAAGCCCCCTCCAGAATCAGCTGACATGGTAAAAAACTTTAGATACGCATGAAAAAAATATTATTCAATTGCTGATATTGTAAGCAAAAATAAAGTTTATAAATTATACATTAAATATTAGGAAATTTTTACATTCAAACACAAAAACAATGAACTAGTTCTTTTGTTTTTTATCTGAAAGATACCCTAGACATTCCATTGCAATTTTTAGGAATCGGCTTCTAAGGCCCTAAAGCATATACTGTTATCATGAAATCGAGGGAGTATCTAAAAAGTCAGGCAGAAGAAGCAATCTGATGTGGAAGTAAGCAGGGATGTATTTGTCAGAAAAATGGGATACCAGGCTCATACAATTTTATATTTTAATTCATGAATATTTATAGCATCTTCGTGAAAGTTTGTTTTGTCCTTGGGCAAAATTAACACATTCGCATCGGCAAATGAAAATTCTTGTTTGATATAAAATAAAAATTAGCCCTGCTCTTGAGTCGTTCCTCTAAAACAATATTTTAAATTAAAAATGAAATTTGCATATTCATTAAACTCTTTATATGCCATTAGCACATATACATGCTAGTGAAATTTCACATCAATTGCTGAAGATAAAACTTTAATCTCAAATTTAATCTCACATACGCAAAATTATTTCTCTAAAAATATAACCATTTAGAGGAATGCCAAAAGGCGTAATTTACTGTTCAAAATAGGAAAATACCCCGATAATAATATGTTAAGATATTTTACAGATGCTTCTGAGGATGGGGTCACTTATTATTATTATTTTTTTAATCATGGTAAGTAGAACATATAGTAGGGTCCATGGACAGTTTTCATATTTGCCTCTGATGTCACTGAGATCTAAGCTCCATTTTTGGATAATGCAATTTTTTCCTGTTATAAAAATTCAAATTTCATAATATATATAAATATTATACTGGAATACAATATCCTGTAATGAACTCAGAAAGGTAACGCTTGAAATATTTTCTAACTGAACAAATTAAAGTTCTAAGTAATATATTATATATTAGAATAAAATTGATGTTTTAGGATATTAAGAGGTTCTTTCTGCCCCCAGCTTGCTGTGTTGACTAACACCCACGAAGACTACGCACCCGACTTGTTTCTGTTAACCAAACCTAGAAGCATCACCCCAATACTCCAGATAATTAAATAAAAATAGCCATGTAAAAATTTACACTGAAATTCTGTTATAATTCCTACATATCACAACTGTAACTTTTATTTGGCTATAATTATAATAATTTCTTAATTATTTAAGTATTACTGCATATGCATGTGAAGCAACGCAAAAGAGTATTAAATTTGATCAAATTTTATTTGCAATAGAAATATGGGGGGGGGAGGGCATTTTATTTCGGACGCATTTTGTGTTCACTAGCTTGTCATATTGTACACGATATATTTTTTTTTAATCATAGATGGACAATTTTATGTTTACAAGCGCAGTGCCAACCGCAGCTGACCGAACTACTGTAACTTACCAGGTTATATACTGATATAAATTCCTTGATTGCACTATTCAACTTAAATTCAATTTCATTCATTCGTTTACTTATTTCAAAAGAAATACTTAAAGCAGATTCTTTACTATATGTATGTGTGCGTATATACCCTTAAACATATTTACAGTACTACATGACCCAAATATTCTTCAGCCCCCTCCAGACAGAAATTCTGGGTGCGCCACTGTATATATCATTGCATATTATAGGTAAGGTATGTTTTTTATTATATTCATTCATAAGTACATGTTATTATGAAATTTCATATTGTTGCATCTCCAGATTATCATAAAAAATATCCTACTGTGAAAAATGTTGAAAAAAGTTTATAAAGATAAAAAAAAAAAAAAAAATTCCGTGTTTTAAAATTTAAACCTTAAGGTTTCACATCAATTAGCTTTCCCCCCCCCCCCACTTTTTCCTTCCTGTATTATCGTATAGAATTTTTGTTGCTTAGTTTTATAATGGATACTTCATTCAAAAATGAAATTTTTTGAATTATGTTTTTTAAATATTGTTCTTTGAATATGTTGCTTGTTAGCTTAGTGAGCAATTTTTAAAAAAATTAACCCTTTACCTACCAAGAAAAATTTACGAGATTCACTTCAAAGTGCCACCAGGGCCCATCAGCGGTGAGCAGTTCTGCCCTCAAAACTGGTAGATGTGAGGTGCCGGGTTCGATCCCAGGTCACATGCATCGGCCTAGCCATTTGGAGTTTTCTGTGGCTTTCTCTGAAACTTGCATAAATACAGGCTAGGACCCCTTAGAAAGACCCCCACAGAGGGCACTCCACCTCAGGCCTAGGACCTACAGCAGTCAATCGGCCTTATTCCCAAATCCAATCCAATCAAAGTGTCACCATTCTCTTTCCACTTTGCAATGAGTAAATCTTTTAATAACATTCTCAAGATCACTTTTAAGTTTATTTTATTGCATTGTCAAATTGTGTCAATAGTTTCACTGGTAGCAATACAGTACAAAAGATCATACTTCTTAAATATATATATTAAATTCCTGGGGCAGAAATATTTTATTTCATTAAGTAAAATTAAAACTCTAAGTTTGGATCTTTAAATGAAATTTTTAAATTTATATTTTCAAAAAATTGCTCACTTAGCGAAAAGATGACATATTCAAAGAGTAATATTCAGAAAACAGAATGTGAAAAATTTCATTTTTGAATGAGATATTCTTATAAATTGAAGCACCTAAAATCCAATTGGATAATGTGGGAAGAAAGAAATAGGGAGTCCCACTTTTCTGAAGAGACTCCAGAAACTCAGAGCCACCTGAATAACTTTCCAAAATTTTTAATGAATTTTTTTTTTTTTAATATTGTTTAAATTAAATGTATAATTAATTGGTTTAACTTTTATATGCTCAAAATTTTGAATAAGTATTTTTTAAAAAGTTAAAGATAATGCATTATTTGTGTTTCTTCTTAAGTTTATTTGGCCAGGTGCGGCCATCTTCAGAAGGCTCTTGATGTGTTTTGTTCTGTTAGTTCTCTTTTCGTGTTCTTTTAACGTGTAGCACCATCTCTGGTCTAGAAGCTGATTGAATTCCTGGTCAATGTATGCAGGTCTCTTTGACTGAAATTTCTATACTTTTCTGCAGAGTTCCCTACTTGTAGTTATTAAAATTACCCAATTTCCTTACATTTTAAAAATCTATTTTTATATTCAAATCCCTTATTTCTTTTGGTTAAGGGTGTTGTTATTTTATGATATCTGATAACGTTTTCGTGTTTTTTTATTCTGTTTTTTATTTTTGTTATTCCTATGTAAAAACCTCTTTCTTTATTTTCTGTCTCATATTTCATGAGTTTTATGTGTATGCTTATATTGAAGTCGGCTGCTTCATTTTTTATTACCATGAATGCTTTATTAACTTTGATTCTTGTTTGTTTGTCCAGTACAAATCTTGCATTCGATTTTTAACTAACTTCCCAACTAGCTAGACATTTGAAACTTTCAGGACAGCTCAGAACACTGTGTCAATACATTTTTATAATACATTTAGTCAACTGTTTCAGAGCCCTACTGTCTTTTGCAGCGTTTATATGATTCAACAGAAAATTTATTTAACTAACTTCCTGACTGACTAGACATTTGAAACTTTCAGAATAGTTAGAACATGGTGAAAATGCATTTTTTAAATACTTTTAGCCAGCTGTTTCGGGTTCCTGCTGCCTTTGGCAGCATTACCAGTGCAAAGCTTGCAATTGATTTTTAACTAACTTCCCGGCTACCTAGCCATTTGAAACTTTTATAATAGCTCAAAACACGATAGCAATGAATTTTTTTTAATACTTTTAGCCAATTGTTCTGGGTTCCTGCTGCCTTCGGTAGCGTTTATATAATTTAGCAGAAAATTTAAAAACATGGTATATAAAAAGTTCTTTTCATCTTGCAATTATTTTAAGAGGTGCCTTTATTATATGAAATCGATGTTGTGCATTTATTTATTTTTTTTTTGTATGCCATTAATTTAGTTTAAGTTTTAATTCTTTTTTTATAAATTTTATTTACAAGTTTTACTGTAGCCCTGCTCTTAACACAGTTTCGTAGATTTTGTCAATTTCATTTTTTAGCAGTTGGGCATTAAAACATACAACTATGGCTTTGCTGATGTAAGATTGTAAGGCATTTATTTTATATTTGTAAGGTGTTTTACAAATATAAACATCGGTGTTTGTGTTCAGGGGTTACCCCTGATTTCATGCTTTTTAACTTAATCATCTGTATTTTTATATTTCCTATAAAGTTGTTATCTTTTGTTTTCATTGGCTGTTCATTTGTCATCCCAGGCAATATGTAAACAAATTATAAAAAGATTGAGGGCTTCTGGTCTAAATAATCTAAGTATCATATGATATTCCAGGGTTTCTTTGATTTAAGGCTCTAATTTTCAGGGTTTTTATCTTTGAGTCACAATCACCCCTGAATACCAGACTTTAGTAACAAAATAATCAATATTAAAAGTAAAAATTAAATACATTATGAAAAAGAAAAAAGTTTTTACATCGGAATGACCAAAAGAAAAATCAAAAGCAGAAGGAAAGAACATGAAAATGATATTAGACATGGTAAACTAACAACAGCCCTAATCAAAACAAATAGATATTCGAATATAAAAATATATTTTAAAAATGTAAGGAAATTAGCTAATTTTAATAACTACAAGTACACTACTCTACACAAAAATATAGAAATTCTGACCAATGAGCATGCCTGGAATGACCAGGAATCCAATCAGTTTCTAGACCAGAGATTACATAGTTAATGTTCTTGTCTTTTACTGTCCTTGTCTTTTACTCTTAGTTTACCCTGTCTTTTAAAAGAAAAGACAAGGAAAACTAGCGGAACAGAACATGTCAAGAGCTTCCTGAAGATGGCTGTTCACCCGGCCGAATTAGTTTAAGGAGAAACACAAGTAAGACATTTTTAACTTTTAATTTGTAAAGTTTTCTCCATTTGATCTTCAATTGAAATATGTTTTTTTTTAGCCTGTGAAATTCATGTAATCCCTTAATTGAATGACAGTTTGTGTTGTCTGTTTTAAAAAGAAAAATCCATCACGTCATTATGTATTTATATAACATTTTTTCCATAATCTCACAGGTATCTCGAGTGAGACAATCTTTCGTTCAGCAAAAACCTCCGAAGAAGAAGTTTTGAATATCATTAGAAGCCTTAATGACAATCCGAATGTAGATGGGATACTTGTTCAGCTCCCTTTACCTAATCACCTGAATGAGAGGAGAGTTTGCAATGCTATAGCTCCCCATAAAGATGTAGATGGTTTTCATGTGGTTAATGTGGGACGTTTTTGCCTTGACATGAAATCTCTTATTCCATGTACCCCTCTGGGTATAATGGAACTGTTGAGGAGAACTGGTATTTCAAATGATTTTTTAATTAATACAATGTTACATTTTTTATATGGTTTGATATAGTTTTAAATTTTATATGTTACTAGTAGGCTTTGCCCACTTTGCTGGTTGCTATATTTTAACAAATAAAAAAAAATAAAAAATTTAAACATTTAAGTATATATATTTCTAGTGAAGAATATTTTTGACAAATTTAAATCATTGCCAAATAGCGTTAAATACAGCCATTATTGAAATGTAAAAGACATTTATCTATATTTCAGTTTCATTATGTTGATTAGAAACATGATTAATTTAAAAAAAACTAAATATACATTCATAATAGTTTGCAGAATTGAAATTGTAAATAAATCAGTATAAAGTATTTAAAAAGGGAAATGAACATTTATTATTATTTTTTTTTTTATTGTTATTACTATCAGCAAGCAAATTTGATAATTTTAAAGCTGTTATGACTTCAGTTTTATCAGAAATTTTTGATGATACAGGTTTATCTTTTTACTTTTTAAAAATTTATTTATTCATGTGTGAATAAATGTTTTTTTTTTAATGTTAAAATGCAGAGAAATCCCAATCTATCGTTCTCGCATCCATCATTTTCCCACAATGGTCGTTTTATTTCTATGATCCCTGCACAAACTGTATTTAAATAATGTTAACTGAACCCGAAAAAGTCCCGAAAAGTCTTCAGAAAGTCATTTTCCCGCATTCATTGTTGTAAAAATTTTTTTTTGACCAAAATGAAATTGAAAATAAAGCTATTCCATATGGCATTCAAACTAAAATTACTTCTTTTACCCTAAAATAACTCTTTTTCCTCCTCCATGAAAGATCAAAATTGTGATGGCATGTCTCTGAACCGTCCTTAAAGGTGAGTTCCAAACCATCGCCATTTGCCCATATTGTAGCACTAATGCGATGTAAAACCCAACCAACCGCAACTACTCAACTTTATGCTGTTTTAGGTGAAGAACAGGGATTGTAACATGTGTCTATGAATTACTGAATATGGATTGTGTGTTGTTACTTGGAGAATAAGTTATTCTACTTTGGGTTAAGACGAGAACAGATGCATCCAGTATGGCCAGCTACAACATTTTTTCACATTCCTGAGGCTGAGCCTGCGTCAGTGCCAAGTATGTCTGACATAATTATGGCATTTGAAAATGCACAAATTTTTTTATATGCACGTGAAATTACAGAAAATGACGACCACCACTGGCCGAGCGATTTGATGCTCAAAGCTGGTAGACATGAAGTGCTAGGTTCGATCCCAGATTGTGTTTGTCGTTCTAGCTGTTCAAAGTTTTCTGTGGTTTTTTCCGAAACTTGCGTAAGTACAGGCTAGGACCCCTTTAAAAAGACCTCCACGGAAGACACTCCCCCTCAGGCTCTAGGACCCTAGTGCAGTCAATTGGCCTTATTCCCAATCATCAGAAAAGGACCAGAAAATGTTGTAAATCTGGAAAATCTCCCTTTAATTTATAAAATGAACAAAAAATTCGACATAAAATTACTGATTTTTAAAAATAAATATCACTTAAGATTCTATAACTATGATTTATTTCTTTGACAGTTTGGAGAGTTACAAATTAGTTTTTATTAGTAGTATACTATATATATTCTGTATATTTTTTCATAAAAATTGTTTTACTCGTGTTTACCTGCTTTCATAGTTTTTTTCACGCACCCCATGAAAAACGATTGATCGAAGTTCTACTGTATTAAATTAAGTAAAAAGTTGTATTTTATTTTTATTGGCATCAGCTTGAAATTACTTTTCAAAAAAAATTATCCAAATAATAATAATAAATAAAATAAAATAAAAAAGAAAGCAATGAATCACATAAATCATAAAACTTTTAAAAAAATATATAATCTGAAGCTATGTTGAAAAAACTTTACATTTTTAGATGTAGAAAAAAAAGTTTCATATTTGTATGTCCCATTGGCTTTGTACATCACTCACAGATACAGACAAACACTTTTTTATTAGTATAGATAACAAGTTATAAAGATATATTAATGCTTCTTAAGCAATCTTAAAATTTCAATTAAATTTTTTTTTAAATACTTAAAAATGAAGCACCATAAATGCTTCTTCAGTATTATTTGATGGTAAATCAAAATTGCTAAAAATTGCATTTTTGGTATTTTAAATGTAATTTTGGATTTTTGCAAATCATTTTCTGTGAAATGTATGTCTGTCTATCACTTAAATAATTTAAGCTAGTGTAGAAAGAGAGTAGTTGATTTTAGTCAGGTTTATGGAAAGTGTTTTATGGTTACAATATTAGCTACCAGAGTCTTAATTTCCCACAAGGCAGATGGGACAAATGCCGGGCCCTCATCTGTAAAAGGGCCCCCAAATCACCTGGCTTTTGAATTTAAAAGCATAAATGTATACAAAATTCACTTTGTGCAGCCCTCTTTTATTATTATTAAAAAAAAAAAAAAAAAAAAAAAAATTGCAATTAATGATTTTACCCTGGATCCCCAATTCTGTAAGTCAGTTCCTGTTTGCTACCATCAGCTTATTAGCCACTGCCACATCTTATTTGAATTTTTTTTAATGACAAAAATTTTTTTTAAGGTATACAGACACTATTAATACATTTTAACATCCAGAAATTATTTATTAAAGATAAAAGGTTAACAGTGAACATGAATTTTGCTGGAGTCCAATTTATTTTTCACCTCAACAAACAATCAACTCCAAATTTTCTTTAAAAACTTACATTTCATGGAAAACCCAAATTCTGCCATATTTTGAAACCGGCATTTAAAAGATTAACAACAAATAGAAATTTTACTGAAGATGAGGATAAATTCAGTTGATATTCCCCTCCAAAAAACTTTCAGTTCCATACTTTCATCAAAATCATTTTATACATTTCCAAGTAAAACCAATTTCTGCTATCTTTTGAAACCAGGTTAATAGCAAATGCAAAATTTCCTAAAGATAGTCCAATTGATTTTTCTCTTCAAAATATCCTTAACCCCGAACTTTCATAAAATCATTTTTTCATTTTCGAGTAAACCCAATTTCTGCCATATTTTGCAATTGGCTGATATAGAGTAACAGCAAATGCAAATTTTCCTAAAGATATGGACAAGTCCAATTGATTTTTTCCCCCAAAATACTATTAACCCAAAACTTTCATCAAAATTGTTTTGTCCAACTTTAAAGCAATTATCGTTATTCTTTTTTGGCAGGCATCAGCACTTCTCACGTTCTGATTGCACTGAGAAAAAAAAGTTTTGTTTATGCTTTATGCATTGCAGCTAAAAAAGAAAATGTAGTTAATAAAAAAAAAAAAAAAATGGCTGGTTACACTGCTGTGCACGAAAATTGGCCCCAATACCATTCATGCAAATTCTTATGTAAAATGACCTCCTGAATCCGAATATGACGTCCATTTTGTCCCATCACCCACCGTTTTTTAAGCCCCCCCCCCCTATTTTTATCATTGTTCGGTAATTTGATGGTGGGGGGGGAGGATTCTTTTAACTATTAAATATCTTCTGAGGGGCTAATAATGTGAAAAATTTTAACATGAGCATTTGTAGCAAGGGGAAGTTTTAGGTGGATTATCTACTGAAATTAAGAGTTACTTTATAAAAACTGACCATGAAGCATAATTATAAATGTACTTATAAACATACTTAAGTATGTTTATAATTAAGAGTTACATTTATTATATTTTATTAATCTTTTATTATTATTATTTATTATACCTTATATTTTTTTGGTTTTTAAGTGTTAAAATAATCTTTTTCTGCCTTCCAAATCAAATTCAGGGCTATAAAACTGTTGAACAGTGATAAAAATTGCAGGAGTGGGTCGTGTCCCACAAAAATGAAGGGTGATTGGGCAAAATGGAGGTCATATTCGGATTCAGGAGGTCATTTTATAAAAGAATCAGCAGGAATGGTATCAGTGCTCGAATATATATATATATATATATATATATATTGCAGTGCAGTGTTTTCAATATTTTTTTAGTTGCCACATTTGTTGCGAGTGAATTTTTTCAGGTCTATCCTGAATTGTTAAGGTAATTCGTCAAGTATTTCTTGAGTTAATTGATAAAATGTCTGAAATCAAAAATGTCCTGTCAACTACAGAAAAGTATTGTATACAATATTTTTATAGCAAAGTACTTCAATTTCTCCTTCCTTGTCACCTAAAATCATAATTATATTTTATTTATATATTTATTTTTTGAGGAGGGGGGAGGCTTATTTTCGATATATCTTTAAGATCATATAAAGGGTTATTTTGTATTTTAGGGAGTTTAAAGAAATTTCATTAGTCTATTAAGAAGATTTGTTATTTTTGTTTTGTATGATTCCTTTCTGATACTGAATTCTAATAAGTCTAAATGAAATTATGAAACATTCTATGGATATGTTGTGAATTTTGGTTCATTTTCTAGGCATTGAAACATTTGGTAAAAATGCTGTTGTGTGTGGAAGATCAAAAAATGTTGGAATGCCTATGGCTGTTTTACTTCATGCTGATGGAATTGGAGAAACGAAAGCAGGTATCATTATTTTGTAGCATTCATTTTCTGTTAAAGTGTGTTTTAGTAAATTTTTTCATTATTTATCCCAAGTATTTTACATATTCTCTATATTTTCTTCACTTATTTAATATAATAGTGTTAAGTATTCTTTAATACTTTCCTTTAATTATTATGTATTTGAGTGGTTAAGTAAGTATTTCATTGCTAAAAAATTAAATATTTAATATATTGTTTAAATGCCAAATAATTGATTTGAGATATGTATTAGAGCTATGCCAAGTATTGGGTATGTGCTCAGACTCGGCCCCCAAGTACACAGTACTTAACTGAATTTTGACTAAGTACTTGACCAATACCAAGTAGCTATAGGAATTTCATTATTTTTATATAGTCCATTCAAAATAAGAAAAATAGAAGAAAAAAATCGTGTAGTTTTGAAATTTTGCATACTCATAGCCGAGGGGGTCCTGAACAACATACTAAAAGTCCCCGCCCGTGGGAGGTGAGCGGGGGGCAGGGGGGGCAATTAAGGGGGGCAATTTTCAGTTTTTATTAAATATCTTAAAAACTATCACATTTAGAGAAAGAATGTCAATTACAAAATTAATCTACGTACAATTTCCTACAAAAATGTACATTACATTTTGTTTGTACGATCATTAGTTTAGAAGATATAGGGAGATGAAATAACACATTTTCTTGAAAAATTCTTTTTTGCAATAGTAAAATCAACTAAAGTGTGCAATTAAAAGGGTTCTTGTCAAATATTGTCTAATGTAAAAAACAAATATATACATAGGGAATATGCAAGGATAATACAGCATGTTTTGTAAGTTTTAAATAATTTTAAGGCTAGTAGGCGCAAGTGGCGGTTTGAGTAATAATCTAGATAACGAAGACCCAAAACCGATCAACATTAAAAAAAAAAAATCGTGTAGCTTAGAAATTGAGCACAGTTATAAAGTTAAGTGCCCTGAATAACATACTAAAAGTCCCTAACCATAGGGGGGGGGCATTTAAAGGGGGCACATTTCAGTTTTTATTAAGTACATTTAGAGAAAAAAAATCTCAATTGCAAAATTAATCTACGTGAAATTTCCTAAAAAAATTGTACATTCGATTTTGTTTGTATGATCAATAGTTTAGAAGATATAGGGGAACGAAATAACACATTTTCTTGAAAAATTCTTTTTTTTTTTTTTTTTTTTTTTCAATAGTAAAATCAACTAAATTGTGGAATTAAAAGGGTTCTGATAAAATATTTTCTAATGTACAAAACAAATATATGCATAGGGAATATGTAAGGATAATACAACATGTTTTGTACGTTTTAAGTAATTTTAAGGTTAGTAGGCGCAAGTGGTGTTTTGGTAAAAATCCAGATAACGAAGACCCAAAACTGATCAACATTTAAAAAAATCTTATATCTTTGAGACTTTTTTTTCTCTAAATGCGATAGTTTTCAAGATACTTAATAAAAACTGAAATGTGCCCCCTTTAAATGCCCCCCCCCCCATGGTTAGGGACTTTTAGTATGTTATTCAGGGCACTTAACTTTATAACTGTGCTCAATTTCTAAGCTACACGATTTTTTTTTTTAATGTTGATCGGTTTTGGGTCTTCGTTATCTAGATTTTTACTCAAACCGCCACTTGCGCCTACTAGCCTTAAAATTATTTAAAACTTACAAAACATGCTGTATTATCCTTGCATATTCCCTATGTATATATTTGTTTTTTACATTAGAAAATATTTGACAAGAACCCTTTTAATTGCACACTTTAGTTGATTTTACTATTGCAAAAAAAGAATTTTTCAAGAAAATGTGTTATTTCGTCTCCCTATATCTTCTAAACTAATGATCGTACAAACAAAATGTAATATACATTTTTGTAGGAAATTTTGCGTAGATTAATTTTGTAATTGACATTTTTTCTCTATATGCGATAGTTTTTAAGTTATTTAATAAAAACTGAAAATTGCCCCCCTTAAATGCCCCCCCTGCCCCCCCGCTCACCCCCAAGGGCGGGGACTTTTAGTATGTTGTTCAGGACCCTCTCGGCTATGAGTCTGCAAAACTTCAAAACTACACGATTTTTTTTTCTATTTTTCCTATTTTGACTGGACTTATCCAGATTTTTACTCAAACCGCCACTTGCGCCTACTAGCCTTAAAATTATTTTAAACTTACAAAACATGCTGTATTATCCTTGCATATTCCCTATGTATATATTTGTTTTTTACATTAGAAAATATTTGACAAGAACCCTTTTAATTGCACACTTTAGTTGATTTTACTATTGCAAAAAAAGAATTTTTCAAGAAAATGTGTTATTTCATCTCCCTATATCTTCTAAACTAATGATCGTACAAACAAAATGTAATATACATGTTTGTAGGAAATTTTGCGTAGATTAATTTTATAATTGACATTTTTTCTCTAAATACGATAGTTTTAAAGATATGTAATAAAAACTGAAAATTGCCCCCCTTAAATGCCCCCTGCCCCCCCCCCCCCCGCTCACCCCCAGGGGCAGGGACTTTTAGTATATTGTTCAGGACCCTCTCGGCTATGAGTGTGCAAAACTTCAAAACTACACAATTTTTTTTTTCTATTTTTCCTATTTTGACTGGACTTATCCAGATTTTCACTCAAACCGCCACTTGCGCCTACTAGCCTTAAAATTATTTAAAACTTACAAAACATGCTGTATTATCCTTGCATATTCCCTATGTATATATTTGTTTTTTACATTAGAAAATATTTGACAAGAACCCTTTTAATTGCACACTTTAGTTGATTTTACTATTGCAAAAAAGAATTTTTCAAGAAAATGTGTTATTTCATCTCCCTATATCTTCTAAACTAATGATCGTACAAACAAAATGTAATATACATTTTTGTAGGAAATTTTACGTAGATTAATTTTGTAATTGACATGTTTTCTCTAAATGCGATAGTTTTTAAGTTATGTAATAAAAACTGAAAATTGCCCCCCTTAAATGCCCCCCCTGCTCCCCGCTCACCCCCCACGGGCGGGGACTTTTAGTATGTTGTTCAGGACCCTCTCGGCTATGAGTATGTAAAATTTCAAAACTACACGATTTTTTTCCTCTATTCGTCAAATTTTGGCCTTCGTTGCCTGGACTAATACATTATTGCAGATGCAGACAAATGTATTAATAACAGATTTTTATTAATAACTAAATTAAATTTTGAAAATATAAATACTGTGTCATTATAATTAAACTTTTGCCATAAAAGGCATTTCAATTAAAACAGTACTTTGTATAGAGATGACTCATGTGATGCAATTGTCTGTTTTTAGTTATAGAGAATTGTTTATAGCAGTAATTTAATTATAACCATCCTTTATTTATCTTATTTATAAAGACTAAGTACATTAAATTACACCTATAAAATACTCAAAAATATTCTAGAAGAAAACCCTTTAATGTAAATTTAACACAAACAAAATTTTAGCTATATTTTTGTACAAATAAAAGTAATCCACTTTTAAATTGTAAGAGAAGCTTTTATTATTATTATTATATATAATTAAGAAAAAGAAAATATACTAAATTGTTATTAGAGATATATTTTAATAATCAAATCTGTTTAGCAAATAATGACCTAAAACTACCAATATTTTTACTTTTCTGAAGATTAAAAGGCCTTCATGTTTGAAATGATAAAATTTTTATTATAATGTTTTCATTTCATATGTACATTTGATGTGTCGTAAATTAAGTTTTACTGAATAGGAATTTTTATATTTTTTAAAAATTATCTGGGGATGATAATTTTGCATCTTGGAAAGATTTTTAAGAATAAAATTATCAATAGTTATTGGTTTAAATAATCACTAAATTGGAAGTATCAAATGTAACAGTGAACCAAATTTTGTATAGACACATACAACTTTCTACAAAAGCTCTGAAGCACTTCATAAATTCATGCTGTTTGTGATTTAACAACATTTTTAGTTCAAAATGCTTTTTTTTTTTTTTTTTTCAAAATGTGCAAAATTTTTTATATATACATCAATTATTTTTTCTTACAACTACTCGATATTATGCACTCAATCAAGTAGTAAATAATTAAATACTCAATATTCAGCCAAAGTGCTGCTTGGTGCAGCACTAATATTTATTAATCATAAAATGAATAACATTTTATTATAGATAAAAAAAAAAATCTGTAAGCCTAATCATTCCATTTCCTCTTCTTAAAGAAAGAAAATTCAAGTTATAATTATCTTTCTACTGAATAAATTTAGTAGTCTAGTTAAAAAAAAAAAAAAAGTGTGAGAGTACCAATGTTCTTCACATCTTTATACTTGCACATGCTTCTCATTTTCCAAGTCCATGAATGTCTATAAAATATGTTTTAATAGGAGTGAAAAATAAAATGGAGGAAATTTATTTTACATATTTATATTTTTTACTATTTATTTTCCTACTCTCATGGGTCTAAGCCTAAATCCAACCCTGAGTATTACAAATATTGGTATGGCATGATTTCATTTATTATAAGATTTGCTCTTAAACAGATGTTTTATTCTTTGGAAAGAAACTTGCATATATTCATTTTTTACTTTTCTGTTTTTGACATTTTATTTAATAGATATAACTTGAACTACGTTATGATTACAATTTGATGCTCAGTAAAAGGTTGAAACACAAACTGTATTCATTTATATACTTCTAACATTCCTGACCACTGTATATTGAACAAATAGAGGCACCACTGCAGTCTATAACTGGAGCGAGCAAATAAAAGAAGATTGTGTATCAGATTATACAATGTATGTAGATCTTTTTCATTAGAAATCAATGCAGGATTTTTTTATACACTGTAAGAAAATCCTGGAATACTCAGGAAATTGAGGTTTTTGTTCCAAATCTCAACAAAATCTCATGGAAAATGAAAATTTCCATTAAAACTTTGTAAAAAATTATTGTAAAGTCTGGAAAAATGACATTTCTCTGTCTCACTTCTGCATTTTTCTTGTTTATCTCGATTCAATTGATAATGCATTAACTGTGAAAATATGAAAAATTTTGTGTTACAACTATGATGGATAGTATCATAGCATCATACAATCTCTAATGATTTTGCAAAAAATATAATGAAAAGTGTACTAATAATTAACTTATTCTTATTTGAAAGGGAATGAAGGACAGAGAGTTAATATTAGGCCAAATTAATTCTACATTTGTCAGGGCAGCAGTTTTGTTGTAAATGATCTGGAAAACTCAGGAATTTTTTTTTTTTATACATTTGAGTGTGAACAGTACTATGGTAAGTGTTGTAGGAGAGAAAAATGGCAATTCAGGCACTTTGTTTTTTCCAGAAATGATGTACTGGTGGCCTCTGGTATGCAACAATTATAAGCTTCCATTGCATTCCATTTATGATGTAAGAATTTGTGGAAATAAAAGAAGTATGAGAGCCAAACTTCTATGAACTTCCATACAAATTAATTCCTGAGTTAAATATAAAAAATGGAGTAAATAAAGATTATAAATGAAAAGGATTCAGCTATAGTAAAATTATGGTCTACAATCAGAGTTGACAGATAAGGAAAAATCTTATGTGTTAACATTTTAATCATGGAAGCATATAAAACTCTGTGTTCTACTCATGCTTATAATATATCACTTGAGCTTCATTATTTTGTTCAAGACAATTGCTCTAAATTTTTCTATTTATGGTAGAGTATCTACTTATGGATAGCAAAAAATTTCAGAAATCGACCAATAAGGACCAGTCTATAGAACATGATTTAATAGGAGTAAAAAAAAAAGGAGGAAATTTATTAATTTATTTTGCATATTTATATATATATATATTTTTTCCTACTCTCATCAGTTTCTGGTGCAGAAGTTTCACCAGAGTCATTTCAGGAGGTGACGCTGCTTTTTAAAGCACAGGCTAAAAGAAGTTAGTCGCAAGGAAAGCTTCCACTGAAGCACTACAGATGAACAGAGGGGCACCGCCCTAAAATACTCTGGTGAAACTAAAGAAGCTCAAATAAGGTTTTCTTACAAATTTAATTATGAAATTGTTTTCATTACAAATTTCTCTTAAAAATTATTGAATTATCTTATTTAATAAGTTTTAAGGAATCAGATTATATTAGATTTATCTGTAAGTCTTAATCTCAGAGCAGCAACTTTAATTTAAAATATCTTCCCAAAATTTTCTAATTATTTTCAAAAATATATTTCATTGATCTTTGAATGTAGTCAAGTATTTTCTGAATTGTACTCCGAATCAAGTATTTTCCAAAAATCTGAGTAGAGACTTTGACTTACTTGTCTATTTCCACCACTGAATTGTATGTTTACCTTTGCTCACAATACATGGTCAAACTGTACTTGTTTATGCAAAATTCTTTTTCTTCTTTAATTAAAACATGTTCTTTTAATTTATAGGGGATGCTACTGTTACAATATGCCATAGATACACTCCTGCTGAGCAGTTAGTGCAGTTTACAAAGATTGCTGATATCTTGATAGTGGCTACAGGGATACCAAATTTAATTACTGCTGATATGGTGAAAGAGGGGGCTTCTGTGATTGATGTTGGCATCACTCGAATCAAAGATCCAGTTACTGGAAAGTCTAAAATTGTGGGCGATGTTGATTTTGATCGTAAGTTTTCTTTTAACACTAAAATCCATAACTATGATTCTTTTTCTATTTTTAAATTTTGATACTTTAAAAATACAATTTTGTAAAAAATGTTTTTTCCTTATTTGATTTACTAATTACTTTCTGCCATCTTTATTTCAATAAATAATTGATTTGTTGCTGTTGTTGTTGTTGTCGTGTGCTACTCGGAAATTCCGAGCCCCGGTAGTGGAACTACCGGACTTATTTTTTAAGGCATGAGGGGTGCGTCTTCCGTTATTAGGAACGCCTCATAGGGAGGAGGAAGTACGACTTCAAGTTCCATAAGCTGGTGAAAGATGGCAGCACCAGCCAAATACAGAAACTCGAATTTTGATCCGGATCAGAGCGAGTTAAACCCATGTTCCGGTACCCCCAGAGGTATAATTTTTGATGGAAACTTGGAGGACTTTGCGACCATGACGGAATTTAACGTGCACCAGTCGCCATTAGCGTACACGACGGTCTTTGGCCGGCTCGAGGACCGAACCCGCAATCTTTCGATCACGAACTCGCTGCTCTTACCAACCAGGCTACCGCTCAAAATATTTTTCAGGCTTATGCTACTTCTATTTTATTTCGTTGCTGTCATGACAAAGAGGTGTAACTAACAAAATGCACGATTTTCAATTAAGCTGTTTTTTGAAAGTCTCAAGGTGGTTTTCTATGATCTGTCTTGACACAGCTCAGTTTCTTTTGGTTGCCTATTTATAAAGGATTTATGATTTGTATTACGGTTACACTTCTTTTATCCCTAGCACATTTGTTTTTTGACAGCTTGGAGACCTATACTGTGACTTTTGTCTCAAAGGATCCATATTATATGAATTCACAATTACATTGTACAGAATCTTGTATATTTTCCCTAGTGCTATATTTCTTTTGGCTCTCCTGAAAAATTAGTGATTTTGAGTTATACCTATTTGTCATGAGAGCGATGTTTTTTGCACTTTACTTACAAGATAAATTTCGTAAAATATTGAGACTTATTTATCCTGATGGCATTAAACTGATTAATTTATGTTTTCTATTAATTTGCTTTTCAGTAACCTGTCTAGTGAATTTGGTATTCACTGACTACAATTTCAGTATTCCTCAACAACAACTTAACCCTCCTGTTGGCTATCACAGTGCTAAGAGAATCATTAGTGCTAGATTTAGGGTTTGTCTTCAAGAGAAGTATAGAGATTCTGTAAATGGAAAGATTTGGGGTTCCTTAGACGAATGCCTCATTCTTTTTGACCTGTCGCCTGTCGGGGTTGCTAACTTCAGAATAAAAACTTGACATAACTATGTCATTAAACTAGCATAGATTTGGTTTAACAGATTTGCAAATTTGCTCATTATGTAATTACCGAAACATCAGTGAAGGCCCTCTGTTGAGACTCAAAAAGATTTTGGGTTCTGTCTTTCGTCTGTGTGTTTGTTTGTCTAATGTGCGATAGAGGCCACAAAAATCACACTATTGACTTTAAACTTGGTACACATGTTCATGAGCCCCACGGAATCAGCTGTATAGTTCTAGGTGTGCATTCCATTTATAGTTCGTGTACAGAAACATGCCAAAGTTTTTCTTATAATTACAGCCTATGGGAAGAATTTGTATGTATCGCGATAACAGCCATAAAAATCACTCTAGTGACTTGCAATTTGGTACACATGTTCATGAGCCCCATGGAATCAGCTGTATAGTTTTGGGTGTGCATTTCATTTACAGTTCGCGTACAGGGACATGCGAAAGTTTTTCTTATCATTACAGCCTATGGGAAGAATTTGTATGTACTGCGATAGTGGCCACAGAAATCAGGCTATAGACTTGCGATTTGGTACACATGTTGATGAGCCCAATAGAATTAACTGCATAGTTTTAAGAGTGTGTTCCATTTGTAGTTCGTGTACAGGGACACATCAAAATTTTTTTAATCATTATGGCATATGGGCAGAATTTGTATGTACCGCAATAACGACAGCAAAAATCCTCCAGTTTACCAAATTAGTACGCATGTTCAGGCTTTGTATAGAAATAGGTGTATAATTTTTTATGTTTATATTGTTTATGAATTGTGTACAGACACACGGCAAAATTCTTATCATTACAGCATATGGGGTGAATTTCGTTTAAACGCGTTTTAACATCATTATTTTGCAATCAACAAACTGAAATTAGCGTACATTAGGGAGATGCTTCAACTTATGTTTTTTGCAGTGTGCTCTAAGGCTTCCTAATTAATGTACAAAACCTTACAAAAGTGTTTTGTCAATGTCACATAATCATCCAAATTATGTCAAATTTCGAACAATTATTCATGAAAAACATAGAATAAGCTGAATAGTTTTTACTGGTGTATACAGTGTTTATAGTTTGTTTACAGAGACACACAAAAGAATTTAGTGATGTCAGAGCATATAGACAATTTTTTATTGAAATGCACTTTAATGTGTTTATGCTGCATTGAACATAATGGAATTAACATACATTGTAAAGATGCTTAAAAGCATGTTTACTCTTAAAAAAGGGTATGTATAGACTAAATAATTTATTTATGGGACCACACAAAAGGATTCCGATGACATACTGTAATCATCAAAATGATGTCAAATTAATTTGAAATGTTAATGAGTTATAATTAATTAGGTGTATTCATATCAGGGTTGTTGATTTTTACTATGTTTTTATTAACTTCTATTCTTGTTTGTTTGTTTTTCCAGTACAAATCTTGCAATTGATTTTTAACTAACTTCCTAACTAGTTAGACATTTGAAACTTTCAGGACAGCTCAGAACACGGTGACAATACATTTTTTTAATACTTTTAGTCAACTGTTTCAGGTCTCTACTGCCTTCGGCAGCTTTTATATGATTCAACAGAAAATGTATTTAACTAACTTCCCAACTAGCTGACATTTGAAACTTTCAGAATAATTAAGAACACGGTGAAAATGCATTTTTTTAATACTTTTAACCAACTGTTTTGGGATCCTGCTGCCTTCAGCACCGTTACCAGTACAAAGCTTGCAATCGATTTTTAACTAACTTCCCAGCTGAAAACACAATAGCAATGGGTTCTTTTTAATACTTTTAGCCAATTGTTCCGGGTTCCTCCTGCTTTCGGTAGCCTTTATATTATTCAACAAAAAATTTAAAAACATGGTATATAAAAAGTTCTTTTTATCTTGTAATCATTTTTATTTAAATCAGATTTTTACTTTCCGAACACTATAGTGAGAAAAGTATTGTAATCATGTCAAAAATCTGAATTTGAGATTTTGATGTTTCTGTATGTTTCGAGGTCCCCTGAGTCCGTTTTCACTATTTTTACGATGATGCATGTATGTGTGTGTGTATGTCTGTGAGTGAACACGCTAGTGTCTAAACGCTTTGTTCGAATAAGCTGAAAGTTGGTACGTATATTCTATGTCACCATCGTACGAACCCTATTGATTTTGGTGAATCTAGCACTTACAGTTTTTTTACAGGGGCACAAAGAAAATTCTTTATCATTATGGCCTATGGGGCCAAATTTTTAAAAGTGTGATAGCGTCTAAACGCCTTAGTAATCTGAGCAAAAAATATGTACACATGTTATAGGTCACAGTTGCACCAACTGTATAGATTTTGGTGAATTTAGCACTTACAGTTTTTTTACAGGGACACGAAGAAAAATTCTTTATCATTATGGCCTATGGGAACAAATTTTTAAAGTGCGATAGCCTATCTAAACGCCTTATTCCATTGAGCTGAAAATTTATATGAATATTATAAATCACTGTTACACTAACTATAATCATTTTGGTGAATCTAGCATTTATAGGTTTTTACAGGGACACAACGAAAAATTCTTTATCATTATGATCTATGGGCTCAAAGTTCAGTAGCGTTAAATAAAACATTGTGTAATATATGGAGAAAAATACTTAAAGACTCTATTATGGTTTTCTCTCTTTTGTTTGTTTAACAACTCCTCTTTCTTTACTTTATCTACAAAACTGTTAATTACTCAATGTTAGGAAAGTCGAGTGGAGTCACTCCAGATTTTTTTTTATTTAAATCAAGATTTATTTGATTTTAATGATTTTTTAAAACTATTCATACATTATTGTACAACATTTGTGTTTTATTATGTGTATGTGTGTACATATATGCACAGTATTCATATTATCAATCATTTTACTTTAAATTATAAAATTATAAATAATATTTTATTCCCATAGAAAAAATCCATGTAGGCATTTATTACCAATATTTTTTATTCAACATAGCACCTTCATAATAAGAAATAACTTTGTAGCAATCACAAATGCAGTAGCATGAGCCACTCAACTTGAGACTTTGACTTTGTAGCTACAGTAATGTAGTGAAATAAAGAAAATCTTACTCACTGTGTGGAACATATAAAATAATTCTGGAAAAGGATAATTTAATAGGAAAAATGATATAACTGAAGCACTGTATTAAGAGAAATAAATTTTCACTCATAGTTTCTCAACAAAACAAAATAATAATAATAAGGAATTAAGGGAAAAAAAAAAAAAAAAAAAAGATATCTTAAAATTTCTTACTTAGGCTAAACAAATATCACTTAAACCAAGAAAAATTTTTTACACTTTACCCATTAACAAAATTCACATTTTCATTACCATCTAAATACTTTCACTTATTCTTTCATCTTTTTTATATTGAATGGGGTACAATTAATTAAACAAACAGTGACAGCTGCCTCAAACTGTATTATAACTGATTGTATGTAATTGAATTAAAAGGTTATGATATTTTTAAAACATTTTTAGGCTTCGTGGCTTAAACACTACAATGTAAAATATGCCATTATTTTTAAAATACCGTCTGAGCCAATATTAAATGATATAAACTGGTATGAGAGATAAATATGCAAGAAAATATTTTCTTTTCTAAATATCAACCACTCGCTGGGCAGAGGTGAACTAGCATATTTATATTAATTCTACACTAACTAAATATTTACAATTCATACTCCAGTTATAAAGCTGTGCTTGTATAAATAATGAAACTATAATAAATAGTGAAACTATATAATAAAATCAGACCTGCCAACCTAATCCGGCAAATTGTTAACGCCCATAGAAAAACGCCCCTTTTTCTACACCACTAAATTTTTAGAGTATTTGTTTTCTTCATTCATCGTAAATATATTTGAAGAGAATTACTCTAAAAATTAAGTGGTGTAGAAAAAGGGGCGGTACTAACGATTTGCCGGATTTGGTTGGCAGCTCTGTAAAATATATAAATAATTAAGAAAATTAAGGTATAGTTTTTGTGTTTATTAATGTTGCTTAGTACAGGGTTCCCATGGGTCAGGGAGAACAGGGAAAACCTGGAAAAGTCAGGGAATTTGAAATTACTGAAAAAACTCAGAGAAATATCAGGGAAAATTGTAAATATTGCTCAAAAACCTGGAAAAATGATGATATAATCCTGGAAAATACTTTTTGAGAATTTAATTCTCAAGTCATGTTACTATGTTGTTTTTTATGTTGCAAGCAATGTTCTGTTTTATACCGTGAGTTATTTTTTATGTTGCGAACCAAATTTTGTGACTGGAATTTTCTAAAAATAGACCTGGAAAACCTGGAAAAGTCAGGGAATTTTATTTTTCAAATTGAGTGGGAACCCTGTTAGTAGAGATGAAGCTAAAGTCAAGATATGAGAAATATTAGCTCGTTTAATGAAATTATTTTACAATTTGTATTTTTAAATTTACGTAAGAAATATTTAAAAAACTCATTTTTTAAAGCTAGATAAGCAGTTTTACTCCATTAAAGCCAATAACTTCGATATTTAAAAGAAGTTATTTAAATTAGTGATTAAAAAAAAAAAATCAATTGATTTTAAATCATGATTTAAATGTTAAATCAGCGATTTAAATCAACTAATTTAAAGCAGTACAACCTAGATTCATATCATTGCCATATATAATAACTGTGGTTCCTTTTCCAGTATATATAAAAGAATTTTGTACTATTACAGTCTACAGCCGGTATTTCTTAAAAGTGTATTTTAAGATGGTTACACCCTATTAAATATTATAGAATTTTAAAAGCAGATAATTAGTTTATAGGGTTACACAAAATAATTCTGAGATGCTATGTAATCTTTTTGCATGGGATTTTTTAGAAATATTTATGAATTTCAGGGTAATAATACAAGACTGTCAGTTATTAAGAATACATATATGTGATAGACATATACAGATACATATACAGATAGTTATAGAAAGAGAGATGCAGCTGGGGAATGAGGGGGGCTAGCCCCCCTCAGGAATGTATCTGTTTATTTAGCAAGTCAATTGAATATATATATATGTATATATATATTAAAATAAGGAATAAATAAAATGACTTTTTGAATAATGTGTGATGCAAATAGGCAGGGCCGAAACTAGAGGGGGGCGAGCGGGGCATTTGCCCCGGGCGCCAGATGGAGAAGGGCGCCGAAAAAGGCTGGTTTGTTGCCTTATTTACACATTAAAAAAAAAAAAGGAAGACGGAAAGAAAAGAAAGAAAGAAAAAGAATAAAACAGTCAAATTCTTTTAGTCAGGGCATTTTGAACAAAGAAAAAAGAAAGTAGAAAGAAGATTAATAGATAACAGAATTCTTTTACAAGGAAAAGCATGGTGGATAGAGTGTTCTCCAAGACTAACAATATTCTTTTAAGGTTAGTGAGTGTGGTAAAATATTCTCGCAATCGAAGAAGAGTAATTTACAAGTGGTTCCTGACTTTCAGCTAAGGTGTTTAAAAAGTAAATGGTTGGAAAATACGTAGTATATTTGATTAAACTTCAGAAGGCTCTTTAGAAATTATGATTCATAAGGAAACAAAATTTTTTTTTTTTTTTTTTTGCTCAGAGCGCTGTCGTCACTATTAAAAGTGCGACTATTAAAATATTAAAATAAATATGTCAAAATAAGGCCATAATGTTACAAAACAATCCAGTGCACTAAAAATAAAAGGGCAAAAAGAAGGCAAAATAACTAGTTAATAATTGAGTTAGGAGCTATCATTCACAAGGCTCAACAAGTCTCTATCAAAGTACTGTGACAACTAAAGCCACCCCTACCTCCTAACATGTATAATTATAATTATAAATATTACAATGAAATAAAATGTCTGTACTTTTACTATACTTTTTACTTCTTTATTCAAAGCATAAGGAAGTATTGTGAAACCAATTTGCGAAACGGATTTTGTGTATTGCATAGCTCATAAACGAATAGTCAGAGAGTTGCAAATTTATATTTGGAATTGTTATTTACCAATTTTGATCTTGACATAAACTCCCGCTTTTGTGATATCTACGAATTTATGCGATTTTTTGTGACGTCTGTGTGTACGTGTGTGTGTGTATCTCGTATAACTCAAAAACAATTAGACGTAGAACTTTGCAATTTCACATCTAAGTTTGTTACAACAGTTGTTGTGCATCTCTCATTTTGGTGTTTCTGTGCGCCTTTCCCTTTTGGAATATCCACGAATATTATATCCATGATGACCAAAAATACAAATTTTTTTGCAATTATACATAACTTTCCGTCATACAGATTTTAACAGAAATTAATGTTAGCATGAATATTGATAGTTACAAAATTTGTTGACATTCTTGCACGTAGAAAGTAATTCGTAAAGACTTGTAGGTTCTAGATGAATGCATTTTATTTAATAAATATTCTGGGAACAGCCGAATAAAAGTCAATAATCAATGATTATTTTTGAAGTAATCGAATACACCAGTTTTTCGTACTCATGAACAGCATACACCACAGAACAGGAATTTTACTAATTCAGAACAATGACCAAATGCTTAAAGTTCTTAGAGATGTACGCTCAGCTTGCAGTCCAAACAGAAACTGAACTCATCCAGTCTTGCTAGTGATTTATAGAATTTTCGAGATAGTTCTACTCTAGAAACTAATGAATTAACCTGGAAAATTTTACAAGTCGGTTTCTATTAAAGTTAGATCTTCTAAACTTTGGCTACCCTAATTTACAACTTTTCGCCAAAATTGGGTGCCAAATTGCCAAATCTTTCGCCAAATCGCAAAACTTGCCGCTAATGCCCATTTCCGTGGAAGTGAAGAAATCTGCCATCTATTTCCCTTTTAACTGCAATACCGTGTATAAAGTAATATGTAAAGAAATAGACAGGCTCTTGTTAACAATAATTATAGTAATGACTCTTTCCTTTTTATGTTCTCATTAGGGATTTGTAGAACTTTTGATGAAGTTAGTTCTGCGCAAGGAAACAGTAGATCATGCCAGCTTCCAATTTTCGGCAATATTAAGCCACTATTTTTCACCAAAATTAATGCCAGGTTGCCAACTTTGTCGCCAAAGCATTCACTCTGCGCTAAGTTGTCATCTACATTAGTGATGAATTTAGCGACATCACGAGATTAGCGATCAAATTTGGCAGAAAATAGTTCAGGATTGCCAAAATCAGCAAGCCCTTTCTCAGTTTTATCGGAGTTAATTTTTTCTATATATTATGCATTGTTTCTCGCAGCTAATTGTTTGTCAAAGAGTGCAAAAGTAGGCTATCTACACTGGAACGAATTCTGTTGAACTTTAAGCTATGCATTTGCCTATGAGAGATTCTCTAAAAAGCTGTAGAATATTATTTCTGAACAAATGATATTCTTATTTTGTGGTGTATATAATCCTATTACCATGAAATTAATGGTTCTAATAATAGTCTTCTTGGATTGGTTCCGAGAATATTCATAGACTAGAACCTGCCTTTCTATTTTATTTCCTGAAAATGATTTTAAAAAAGATTATCTACAAATGGCACTGCTCTGCATGAAAATCGGCCCCAACACCATTTTTGCAAATTCTTATGTAAAATAACCTCCTGAATATGATTATGACGCCCATTTTGCCCTATCATCCACCATTATTTGGAGACGCTCCCCTATTTTTATCATTTTCCGGTATTTTTATGGCTATAAATTTGATTTGAAAGGGGTGAAGGGATTGTTTTAACTGTTAAATGTCTTTTATGGGGCTACAGAAATGAAAAATTCTAAAACATGAACATTTGCAGCAAGGGGAAAATTTAGGGGGAGGAGCGGGATTTGCCACTGAAATTACAAATTACATTTTTTATATTTTATTAATAAATTATTACTATTATTTATTATATATTTTTATTTTAAAGTATTAAAATAATTCTTTTCCATTCTCCAAAATCAAATTTATGGCCATAAAACTACCAAACAGTAACAGAAAGGGTGGCGTCCCGAGAAAACGGTGAGTGATTGGGCAAAATGGGGGGTCATATTCGGATTCAGGAGATCATTTTACATGAGAATCAGCAGGAATGGTATCAGGGCTCGAATTTTTTTTTTTTTTTTTTTTTTTTTGCAGCGCAGTGTATTTAGACAGCTAACGGTTAGTTCATACTTGGTGGATATGAGTTTTTATATACTTGTTCATATCTATTAATTTATGCATCTTAATTATATTAAAAACTTAAATATTTGTCTATTTCTCTGCAGTATAGTTGATGTAACGACTATAATATTCAAAATATCATTTTAAATTCACTCAAAATGATGATATTTTCAGTTTTAAAAGTACGTAATTGAATCTGAAATTTACATTCACTTGTTTTAGAATTGTCATTTATAAATACCATTAACTTAAGAGAGAGGGGAAAAAAAAAGAAATTATCATTAAACCAGTAAAAATAAATAAATAAATAAAAATAACTGTAGCTTAATTTAAATCTTTCTCTATAATACGCTTCCCTTCTTTTTTCCCCTAAAATAATGCTTTGATTCACAACTTCAATCTTTCTTTTTTCAAGAAATGTTATAAAGATATAAGACATATACGTTAAAATAAAAATCGTAATAAAAATTGGCTGGTTGTAGCTCTACTTGTGCTTGTAAATTTTTACGCTTGGCGAAGTGTCATGTTAAGTTTTTCGACACGAAACACATGTTGCGATTCTGTTTTGTTTTGTAAACTCTGTTTTTCATAACAAGCATATAATGTATAAAGTTTGTTAAATTCCGTCCTGGAGATGCTGAGATATAGCTATAAGAAAACGTGGCATATAAGTGCTGCAAATCGAGCGATATATATCAAAAACTAGACATCACCAATTTATGTCAGAATTCAACTGCACACTAGGTTTCATGGAATTCCGAACATGCAGTTAATAAATTAGCTACAGTATTTGTGTCCCATACAAACACACACACACACATCCGTTAAATGTAATCATAATACATTTCAAAATCTGTAAATTTATCAAAAATGTGAATTAAATTCAATATTTACTTCTTATGAATGCAGTTGAAAATAAAATGGCCATAAAAACTTTGTAAAATTTCCTTTGAAATTTTAATTTCTGGTTGGAGGTGGGGAAGAGGGGGGGGGGCGCCAAAATCTCTCCTTGCCCCGGGTGAAAAAAATCCTAGTTTCGGCCCTGCAAATAGGACGTTGAGGCTCTTGATCTGCTGATCCACTAGTACTAATGACATGTGCTCCATTTGGAGATTCCTCTAGGATATCATTTGGACTCTTGTTCTGGACTTGGCGACTAATGATGTTAAAAAATATAATTTTTTTGTGTTTCTGAACTATATTGAAGTACCCGTCATAGACTGTCATGCAGTAATGTCATGTAGCATTACATGTGTTGCATGTGCATTTGACATGCATTTAATGTCATAGGCAGTAATGTCAGGTCTAGTTCTGGCATAGGATTAAAAAAAGGTCTGTTAATTCTATTTTTTACATCTGAATATAATCATGCATGGATATTGTGTTCTGCTCATTAATGTTCATAATAAATGTGATTATATAATTTTAATTTTTGATTATTTTTACATTTTCACTTTTGCATGAATTGCAAAAATTTAGCTTACTTTAGGTCTAGAAAGGAAAATATAATAAATTTAGAATTAAATGCTAAATTGTGTCATTTTCCTTTAAAGTACATGAGTTCTATCATACCTCAAGCAATGATTTATACCTATTCTTGTTATCAGAATCTGTGATATAAACATATCTCTAAATCTTTTTAATCACTTTTTAGTTCCCCATCATACTATAGGTATAGGGAGCTTTAGGTATTCATGAAAACTTTTGGCCTTTGTTTTTGATGCTTTCACATGTTTTGAGGTTAGAAAAATCCGAAAATCACAAAATCAATGTGGTTGCATCTGCAGTGTATTCAGTTTGTGAGTTCATTTGTATGACTGTAAAGAGGTTCGATCAGGTGTAAAATATCACTTTTGATACTGTCAAAAACCCTACTTGTTTTCAACATTCTATTTTGTAAATTTTATAAATTATTCCAAATTTATGGTTTTCTTAACATAGGAGAATTGGGCAAAATTTTGCATAAATGTGTATTATGGGGATTTATTTTTATTGTAAAAGTATTGTTCCATTAAAACTGGGCATTTAGTATATTTTTTAGAACTTTATTGAATTTTAACATTGTACTTTGAAAAGTTCATGTTATTTGAAATTTATGATTTTGTAAGGGGATACTTCACCTAACATGGACGGCAGCCTCTCCCCATGTTATTCTATGCAGAAATTTGTTTTAAAAATTACTTATTACCTAATACATATTTTTTAATTGCGTTTTCACATTTAGAAAATTTACAACCATTAAATTGATTCGTGTTTTCTGAAAATTTATTTTTAATATTTCATTTTGAAGTTACAAAATGCAAAAACTACTCTTAGTTAAGTTTTTATGCACTTGAAAGCTTTAAAATAAAAATGATGAAAATTTATTTATTTATTTTTAATGAGAATCAGTTTAATGATTGCGGATTTTCTAAATGTGATGGAACTTAAAAAATATATTAGGTTATGAGTAATTTTGAAAACCAATTTCTCCATAGAATAACTTTGGATTAGGCTGCCATCCACAATAGGTGCAATATCCCCTTAATATGACAGAATAGGACAAAATTTCATATAAATATGTATTTGAGGATTATTGTTATCGCGAAGATATTCAAAGGAGAAACTATGAATTTGACTAATGCATAGCCTCAACATGAATATAATGTGCCTTATAGATGGGAGAACTGAGCAGAGTTCACATATGCCAACTAGTTTATAGGGAAAGAAATAGATAATGTGGACAAAATTACTAAAATTTGATGGAACCAGGTTCGAATTTTAATACCTTCACAGTAAAATCATACATCACTCATAAATTATGAAACACTTTCTCATATATATTACCATGTTTTTATTAACTTTGATTCTTGTTTGTTTGTATATTTGTTTGTCCAGTACAAATCTTGCAATTGATTTTTAACTAACTTCCCAACTAGCTAAACATTTGAAACTTTCAGGATAGCTCAGAACATGATGACAATACATTTTTTTAACCTTATAGTCAACTGTTTCAGGTTCCTACTGCCTTCAGCAGCGTTTATATGATTTGACAGAAAATTTATTTAACTTCCCAACTAGCTAGACATTTGAAACTTTCAGAATGGTAATGGTTCAGAACACAGTGAAAATGCCTTTTTTAATATTATTAGCCAACTGTTTTGGGTTCCTGCTGCCTTCTGTAGTGTTACCAGTACAAAGCTTGTAATCAATTTTTAACTAACTTCCCACTTCAGGATAGCTCAGAACACTGTGACAATACATTTTTTTAATACTTTTAGTCAACTGTTTAAGATCCCTACTGCCTTCAGCAGCGTTTATATGATTCAACAGAAAATTTATTTAACTAACTTATCAACTAGCTAGACATTTGAAACTTCCAGAATAGTTCAGAACACAGTGAAACTGTATTTTTTAAATACCTTTAGCCAACTGTTTCGGGTCCCTGCTGCCTTCGGTGTTACCAGTACAAAGCTTGCAATCGATTTTTAACTAGCTTGCCGTCTAGCTAGCTAGCTATTTGAAACTTTTATAATAGCTCAAAACACAATAACAATGAATTTTTTAAATGCTTTTAGCCAATTGTTCTGTGTTCCCACTGCCTTCGGTAGCGTTTATATGATTCAAAAGAAAATTTAAAAACATGGTATATAAAAAGTCATTTTTATCTTGTAATTACTTTTTGCTTTAATATAACTGGCCTTTTCTTTTATTTAGGAGTCATAGAGAAAGTTAGCTATATAACCCCTGTCCCAGGAGGAGTTGGACCTATGACAGTTGCCATGTTAATGAAGAATACGTATATGGCAGCTTGCAGTCAGATACATTATGAAACTGGAACAATTCCTGAATTTCAAACTTGGGATGCTGATGAAGAAACTGAAAATGTTTGTTTTGTTCTATAATTTTACTGAAGTTAGCTATTCAAAATTTGAGCATTGGTTCCAACCTCTTCTTGTTCCTTATTTCTGGAAATATATTTGAAATTAGAGAGGAATATTATATTTTAAATTAGAGATTTTTTTAAATTCATTCTAGCTGAAATTGAACCTCATTATTATTATTTTTTTTTTTTTTTAACAAGTTACACCCCCCCCCCCCCCCCACACACACACACCAAAAAAAAAAAGGTAAGAGAGCTCTGTAGTTTTCTTCTTCTTTTTTTCCCTTTTTTTAAAAGATAAATTGTTACTTTCAGATTTAGTTTGAATTTTTAGTTCAAACTGAATGTACTATGTACTGAATGTTGGAATCACTGCTGTTGATAAAAATAACATCCACTCAGTTTGCTTTGTCCATAAACAAATATCTTAACATCTGAGTAATTGCTGTTATTATTTATAATCTAAATTTAAATGAATGCTTATTAGTTTTTTAGAAACTTTATTTTTAGAATTAGACTTGAACATTTATGTCATTGTTGTTGGTTTGAAAAAAAAAAAAAAAAAAAAAGTACTGTTGATTTGGTAATTATTAAAATACAAAGTTGTTACTGGCCTACATTTGGCAATTTTCCCCCTTTTATTGAATTGTTGTTTTCCATTTTAACTTATTTTATGAGAAATTAAAATGAAAAGTGTGATGCGAGTTAAAAACTTCTCTTATGTGCTTGATCATACTCAAGATTATAAATGACTTCAGCATGACTTAAAGCTTGTTAATTTTCAGACTTATAAAAGTATTTTGACTGATTAAGAGTATCAGATATTTGTAGACATATTTTTGCTTTTATTTTGAAATTTTTTGTTTTTCTAATTTTATTGGTCCTTCTTGGCATTTATTATAATTTCGTTTGCATTTATACTACTTCTTATTTATTTTATTTTTTTCTCTTTTACTTGATTTTATTTCTGATTTTCAAAAAGGAAGAATACTAATCTGAATCTCTATATTTTATAATTCATGTTCTGTTTGGGATTTATGAGCTTTTTTTTTCAGATTTTTTTTTTTATGTTTTACGTTGAAATAAAATAAAATTATTGCTTAAAAATTACAGGAACATTCATTAGCTCATATTAGCAATGTTTGTTGGTACTTAAAATTCCATACTTTTCTCTTTATGAATTAAGTTGAAGTTGTGCTCTGAAAATTTTTTATCTTAATATTCTTAAACTGATTATAAGAGCTGGAATTCACATTTTTTTTTTGTTTTTGTTTTTGTGTGTGTGTGCATACAAATGTATTGTTTTTTTTTTTAACTACAGTATAGCGTCTCGAATCTCTTATGTCCTACACATATTTCAAAAGTGACACAATAATAATAATATAAATAATGTTTTTCTGGAAAGATAAGATTCAAAAGTATTCATGGAATCAATTGTAGAGAGTAACAGAGTTCATGCACATCAAGGAAAACTTCAGGGATGAGATTTTTCAGCTTTTCAGCTGATTTCAGCTTTTTTTGTATATTTAGCTTTTCAACTTTTTTATTTATTTATTTTTTTTCAGCTTTTTTTATGGTTCTGATGTGCATTTGTTCTTTTTTATATATTAAGATTTGAAAAAAATTATTACTCAAATATAGTAGAGTTTGTCATCAAAATTCTAGTATTTCATTTCAATGCAAATCATTTCAATCAAAATTCAATTCACCTTTGCGTATAGTTTCAGCTTTTTTGTATTTTTGCTGATCTCATCCCTGAAACTTGAAATACTCAGGAAATTTGGATTTTGATTAAAAAAAAAAAAAAGAAAAGAAAAGAAAACTGAAGGAAAATAAAAATGTTCATTAAAATTGTGGAGTAATTTATTGTAAAACCTGAAAAAAATTAATGTTTTCTATCTCATATATATTTTTCTTGTTTAGCTTTATATCAAGATTCAAACAATTATGTATCGTTAAAAAAAAAAAAACACTTAACAACAATGATATCTACCACAATCAGCAATTACAGGACATCATGTAGTAGAAGTATTTTTTTTCTCTCTAGGGAAATGCTCCTGTAAAATATGTCACTAATATTTCCTTGAAAATCGTCTAGAAAACTCAGGGATTTTTTCCCCATATTTGAATATGAACCCTTAGTAGGGTTTTAAAATGTCACATATAAAGAATTAAAAATTTGCTCTAATTCTATCAGTTTTAAAGCCAATTTAATGTCCAATAACTAAGTACATTTGTGACTTAATCACATTAATGTTTTGTGTCACTTTTGAAATACCTGTGCTGTACTGTACATCTTGCATTTCTATTGTATTTGCCGAAATGATCTTGCAATAGTCTATTAATCTTTAATAGACTAGCTTTTATTATTTGAAAATACTCTTGTTATTTATACATGTTAAGAATGACTTTTATGTCAATGTTATTTAGGATTTTTATGATCATTTTTTACTAAGTGTTTTTTTCCCCTTTCTCTCTCTCTTTTTTTTACATATATATATATATATATATAATTCAGATTAACTATTTTCCTTAAAATAGGTAAACTAAAAAAAAAAAAAAAAAAAAAAAAACTTTAAATTTATATTTTATGTTGCGAAATTGATTTAATCTGTATTCTTTATATTTATCAAAAATTTTATTTTGTTTGCCTTTTAATGCATTCTTGGCTTTCCATTTAAAGGTAAAATGATATTTTAAGATTTTTAATGAGCTTTACTTAGTATTATTTTGTGCAAAAAAGTTGCTTTTTAAAAGCTTAAATAATAATAATAATAATTCAGTATGGAAGGTTGTTCTGCTTAAATTTACTTAATCTGAGTTACTTCATCATATTCTGGTATTTATTATTTGTGTTAATTTGATAGGATTTAAGCTATTGAAAATGCTTAAAATTTTCAAGTGTTAAGTTAATTATTTTCTTTAAAGGCTTATGTTTTAAATATTTATAGTACATAACATTAAAAATGAAAAACTGCTAAAGCAAGTAAGATAAATCAGTATTATATTGTAAAAATACTTATGTTTTTTTTTTTTTTTTTTCTTTTTAGAAGTTTTTATTTATTTTTTTCTAAAGTGTGATATTTTAAAAATAATAACAGTTATGTTTCACTTTATTATTATTTTTAATGGACAATTTATCATGCTTCTATTATATATTTACAAGGTATATAAATTTATTTGAACTAGTTGATATTTATTATGAAATGCATTAATAATCTGCAAGTTATGCTTATGGACAATAGTGCATTAATGATGTTTTGTGAACATCGTGTTATAAATGAAATAATCTAAAAATATTTTATAAAACAGTTTTTTTTTTTTTTTTTTTTACCATTAAGGTACTTAAAACTTCTTTTAACCTTCTGATGATTGGGACCAGTTATATTCATTCACTGTTCTTTTTTTTTTTTTTTTTTTTTTTAATATTGATAATTCAAATTTAAAATTACATAATTATGATATTTTAGCTTCTCCCCCCCCCTCTCCCTCCAAGTTTAAAGGTCATCAATAATAGTAAGGTGAAAAGCATAGTTATATTTTTAATCTCAAGTCGAAATTATATTCATTTTAGTACTGCACAATTTGAAAATATTATAATTTTGCCTTTTTTCAAGATGGTCAAAACTCGAAATGTTAATAATGTAATATATTCAATGTTATTTAATCGCAAAACTGGTTAAGTGCTTTCAAAACAACAGTTTGGGAGTGTTTGCAGTAGAAGGCCATTTTAAAGAATAATTTAAGAGAAGTTTTTGTGGTATCTTCCAAACTAATTATCTAATTTTTATAGAGATTTTTTTTAATCTTTAACATTTAATTTTCTTTCTGTTACAGAACACTATTTTAGAAATTTATATAAAAAGGAATTCCTATAAAGTTGTGTTTTTTGAAATATTATTATTTTTTAAAAGTTAAATGCCTTTATTTGCATAAATTTTCTTCGTCTGTGATATCTATTTTTGTTCAAATGGTGAAATATATGATATACAAAAATATTTTTAAAGGTGAAGTATATCCATGGTATTAAAAATGTTAATCATGTAACCGGTGACGGCACTATTTTGTGCTTATTGTTTTGACATATAAAGTTGCGAGTTTATTTTTATTCTGTTGTCTCTTCTTTTCAAAGTATTTTTCCGTCCATATAGAAATGTTATTGTACAGTAAATTGTCTATTTGTAAAATACACAATTTTTTTTTTTTTAAGGTTGTTTAGAAGTTTGTGTAAAAAGTACGAAAAAAGTTTCTCTTCTTAGATATTTTAATTAATTCTATTGCAGAAATTACATTTTGTATTCTATAATTATTTTTATGTTAATAATTGTTGACATATTTTGCTATATATATCCTGAGTTTAACTAATAAAGTATTTTTTTCTCTGTTATGATTGAATGTTCTTTATTGTCAAACTATTAAAATATCAACTTATATTTTGACCCTCCGAGTGGCTGATTCGTATTTTTCCATACACTGAGCAGTAGTTTTTCCCTTGATACATTTATAATTAAAAAATACGTAATTATAAATTCTTATCTTGTATTTAAAGTATGCAAGTCACGTATAATAGTCATGAGGTTTATCTTGATATCCATAGTCACATTTTTAATTTCAAACTGAAATAACTATTGTTTTAGGACATTTTTAAAAAACATGCTGTGAAAATAGCATTAAAATTTTTGTCCTTTTGGAAGTTGCTTAGTGGGCTAGATATTTTTGTGTTTTATTTCCAAGTAAGATTTGGGGAGGAAGGGGGAAATGAATTAGAATTTATTTAAAACAGTCTTTTACAAAAACTCTCTACCTATTGTCACCGGAAGCCAAAACCCATGTTATTCTATAGGGAAATTTGTTTATAGCGCTACACATTACCTAATTTATTGTTTTAAATGCCAAATTCACAACTGTTAAATTAGGGCTCGTTTTCTAAAAATTAATTTTTTAAATTTGCTTATTTTAATTTTGAGTTTAAAAATATGGCAAATTAATTAAACTTTTTTAAACTTTAAAATGAAATATAAAAAAAAAGATTAAGCAATAAATTATGGAAACACATTAGGTAATAAGTAATTCCATAAACAAATTTCAGTATTAAGTTACATGGGATTTGATGATTGGAGATGGTGGGAAATTGTAAAAGATAGAGAAGTCTTTTTCCTGCTGCTATTTCAAAATTATTGTAATGATGAATGTTATTGTTTTAATGTATATATGTACACAGCCCCCCATGATTCTAAAACTCTGAGACAAACTTCAAGGAGTGTTATATAGAAAAAACATGAAAGAAAAAAAAAGTTTCTTACAAAATCAACATTGTTAGCTCAATGGATTAAAACTATATAAAAACTCATTTAAACTGAATAATAAATAGCAGATTGCAAAAAAATTTCATACTGGAAGTGATTTAGGCATCACAAGACATTTACTGAAAACGTAAGTAAAGGGAGTGTAGAATCTGTCCACCCTCCCTTAGCGAAGTTATAGACTAACTAAAGTTGGGAATAAGGGATTTTACAATACCACCAATGATTGCAGTTTACAGAGTATACAGGTGCAACAGACATAAAATTCTTTTTTCTTTACAACAATATTTATAAGAAATGCTTAAAATTATCACAACTAAAGTAATTCTGGTGTGATTGGTTGGTAATGTTATTAGCGTGTAGTAGGCAGCATGAAAGAAAAAAGAAAAGTTTCTTACAAAATCAACATTGTTAGCTCAGTGGATTAAAACTATATGAGAACTCATTTAAACTAAGTAAGAAATAGCAGATTGCAAAAAAATTTCATACTAGAGATGATTTAGGCATCACAAGACATTTATTGAAAATGTAAGTAAAGGGAGTGTAGAATCCGTCCAGCTTCCCTTAGCGAAGTTATAGACTAATTAAAGTTGGGAATAAGGGATTTTACAATACCATCAATGATTGCAGTTTACAGAGTGTAAAGGCACAACAGACATAAAGTCCTTTTTTTTTTACAACAATATTTATAAGAAATGCTTAAAATTATCACAACTAAAATATTCTGGTGTGATTGGTTGGTAATGTTATTAGAATGTAGTAGGCGGCATTTCTCAAATATGCTCTGTGGCAGCATATGCAAGAAATACTTGTTCTCAATGCTGTTCACCAACCATTCTTACGACTCTCCCAAGCTTTTATAATCATTATATTGAGCATTTATTGTGAAAATTGCTGTAAAAATGCATTTTGTATGGATGTTAAAGTTTGAAGTTTTTCCCTTTTATGTTTCATTTTCGTGCATTCTTTTCATTTAAAATATTTATTTTAGTGAGCTGTGCCTTACTTCGAAGTTCATTCTGGAATATTAGAATTGCTCTGTATATATCCTGTATCATGGTAGCAACAATCAGGAAAAACAGGGAAATCATAGGGAAAATCAAGGTACTTTATCAATCTGGAAATATCTGGAAAAATTGGGGAATTTTATAAAAACGCCTAAAAATTATGGAAATTTTCATTCTTGCCCAGCAAGCATGACTGATAGATCGCCAAACAGGTATTATCTTAAAAATAATTGCACTGGACTGGCTGCTTTCTTGTTGAATCTCACCAAGTTAACATACCAAAAAAAAAAAAAAAAAAAAGTGCAACAACTTGAGGAATAATTTTATGTCTTGATGTTAATATGTTGTGCAATTAAAATGAGTCATATTTTTATAATTTTGTTAATTTTTCCAAAATTTTGAATTTTATTTTCCTTTTTTGCAAGTGAGCAAAGAAAAAAAAATTAAAAGATTGAGATATTTTTGCCCATTAGTATAGTTTTTTTAAATTGCAATGGTTTAGTGAGCATGTTACTCATGAGTGTGATATACACAAAATTACGGAATATATGCAATAGGTAATGGAAATCATGCAAAATTGTCAAAATTAGTGAGGGAAATCACGGAAAAATCAGGGAACTTTTTTTCTGAATTTCTGTAGCCACCCTGTATATGTATGATAATATTAAGTTAAGCAAATTCCTTAAGTAGGAAATCAAAAATACTTGCTATGCTGAATGAAGTTAGGAAAATGTCAGGAAAATTGATTGAAATCTGTAAAAATTGGAACATTTTGATGAAATTCAGAAAAAAAGGGGCTGGAATTCTAAGCCAAAAATGCTAATTTATAAAATGTCACAGGTCAGAATGATAATAAAAAGCATCTGGAAAAAAATCTGATGTGTCACTCACACGACTTTCTCTTACCCTGCATTTCAATTCTATAATTATAGATTGCAGATTAAGTCGTAAGATCAATAAGGTGAAATAATAAAGTTCAATGTACTTTAAAATAGCTTTAGGAATAGTTTTATTTTACATATAATTAGCCCCCTTCAACCTTCCATTCAATTACAATGCCTACATTTATTTAAAAAAAAAAAAAAAAATTCAAGGCTGTTATTAATTTTCTTGAAACTTGCTAATTTTGATCAAATATTTTAAGTGGCAACCTAATATGAACTGCAAAATACAAAATTTAAATTCCCTGCAGTTATTTGTTTTTAAGTTATGCTGATAACAGATCAATTACTAAAAATTGGACTTTTGCAATTAAGGGGCCTCAAAACGTTACATTATAGAAAAGAAACCTAAGTTGAAAATAAAACTTCAGAAAATATATTGTTTACAGTATGGGTATGAAAAATGAATTTTCTTTCCTGAGCTATGTTCATTGACATAGTAAAATGTAGCAAAGCACTTTCATCAGTTATATTCAACAGAAAAGAACATTTAGCTCAATTTTGGGTAACTCTGTATATTTTCTATGAACAATATTGTGTACTTAAATTTAGTCTTATATGAAAAACATCTAGCACAAAATGAATTAATATTCCAGCATTGTCTAAGTATAGGCCCAATATATCCAACAGGGTTGCCATGCTACCTGGAGAACTTGGAATAGTCAGGGTATTCGAAAATTGACTATAAAAGTCAGAGAAATCTCAGGGAATATGAATATTTTAGCCAGAATCTGGAAAAGTCAGGGAATTTCATATGATAATTGCCAAAAAATAAACATTTTTTCCGCCAACGTTTTCTATGCCTGCTTCGCTGGTCAGTATATTTAAAGGAATTTTCAAAAGAATTGGATCAGAATTTATTTTTTACATCACAGTATAAATAAAAACTAAAGAAAAATTAAATTGAAATCGCTCTAGATCTCGCTTCGGGTACCCGCTGCCTACGGCACCTCTTTTTTCCGCCCATACTGCATCAGGTCCAGGTTCTCATTCCGCAGAAAGGTCTTTTCCGGGCACTTCCATCTGGGTATTTATCGATGACATGTGGATCTTCTGTTATTTAAGAACTATGAGTTTAAAGGTAACTGTATCTCAGCATCTATTATATATATTAGGTTTTGGAACATGTGTTTTATAGCCCCTGTTATTTACACTATATTACGATTTGATTCTGACCAGTATAATAAAATAAAAAGTAGATTTTCTTTTAAAAGGAATTAAATACAGGAAAAACAAATTTTAATCAGTTTAATCCTTTCTACTATATACTACCATTTTTTTCCCCAATAAATATTATAAATTTAAAAAAAAGGGGGATTTTTATTTTAAAGTAATTAATTTAAAATGAAAAATAAAAAGTTGTTATACTATAAAAATTATACATAAACGTAACAATAATAAATAAATTAAAAAATAAATAAATAAAGATTTTGCCTTCAAATGCATGTATTAAATAAAAAATAAATTGTATAATAGCCATTGCTAAGATACGCAGACGATTACATGGAAGAATAAATTCATGAAAAATGAAGCATTAAAGACAATATTTAAAATCGAAAAAACATTTTTAAAAATTCAAATTTTAAATTCGAAAAAATCTCAATTAGGTCAGGGTCCCAGGTACCTATATACCAAATTTGGAAGCTCTGCGATCAGCAGTGTGAGCACCAGAGCGCAGACAGACACACACAGACACTTCTCTTTATTTATATAGACTATATGTGTTGTTTAAAGGGGAAAAAAAAATGTATTATTTTATATTTAATTTTTTTTTTTTTTTTTTAAGAACAAGTTTAGGGTTGTAGTGATTTAAATCAATTGATTTTTTTGAAAAAAATCACTGATTTAAATCATTTATTTTAAATATCAAAGTTATTAGCTTTAATGGAATGTAATTGATAATCTAACTTTAAAAAATGAGTTATTTAATTATTTCCTATGTAAATTTAAAAATACAATTCGTAAAATATAACAAAATATTTCATTAGACGAGCTAATATTTCTCATTTCTTGACTTTAGATTCATCTCCACAAAGCAACATTAATAAACACAAAAATAAGTTATATCTTAACTTTCTTAATTATTTATAAATTTTATTATATATTTTAATAACTTATTATATTTTAACCCGTTAATGCCTGAAATATTTTTTAAAAATATATTTTGATGAATATTTCAATTTTAAACTAATATGGACAACTGAGAATAAAATATTTTAAATTAAAAAAACTCTTTTAATAGTTTTAAATTAACAACCTATCCTCATTTGAGGACATTTAGTGTTCTAGCAAAAAATCTTCCAGATAAAAAAAAACTTTGAGATAACATATTAATTTTCTATTATATGCTGACAAAGACCTCGAAAGTAAAGTATTATAATATATATTATTCAACTTGATTTAAGTTAATATATCTGCGCAAAAAGCAAATATATGTGCGACAAATGAAAAATCATAAAATAACTATCCGAATTACGAAATAGTAATTAATAGTAGACACATAAAACTCTCTGGGATCATTCGGAGTGATGCTATAAACTGTCACTAAAAAGCAGAAATCATTCCAACAAACCCCCAAAAATATACATGCCATTTTATTAGCTGTCCTCAAATGAGGACGCTGGGCGTTAATGGGTTAATTATTTATACTACAGCCTTATGACTGGTGTATGAATTGTAAATATTTAATTAGTGTATAATTCATTGGTTAATATTATATACATATTCTAGTTCGCCTTTGCCCACCTAGCAGTTGATATTTCAAAAAGAAAATATTTCCTTGTTTATTTAGCTCTCATACCAGTTTATGTCATTTAGCATTGGCTCATATGATATTTAAAAAATAATAGCATCGTTTGCATTATACTGTTTAAAAAGCCCTGAAAGCTCCAAAAAGTTTTTAAAAAATAATAACATTTTAATTTAACTACATATAATCAGTTAAATACAATTTGAGGCTGCTGTCACTGCTTGTTTTAATGAATTGTACCCACTAAATGTAAAATAAAAAAAAATAAGTGAAAGTATTAAAATGGTAATGAAAATATGAATTTTGTTAATGGGTAAAGTGTGAAAAATTTTTCTTGATTCAAATGATATTTGTTAAACCTAAGTAAAAATTTTTTAGGATATCATCTTTTTTTTTTTTTTTTTTTTTTTTTTTTTATCTTCCCTAATTCCTTATTTTTTTTTTTTTTTTTTTTTTTTTTTTTTGATTAGAAACTATGAGTAAAGTTTTCTTTCTCTTAATACATTGCTTCAGTTATATGTCATATTTCCTATTAAATTATCCTTTTCCAAAATTATTTTATAAGTTCAATACCGTGAGTAAAATTTTGCTTTATTTCAATACATTATTGTAGCTACAAAGTCAAAGTCTGAAGTTGAGTGGCTCATACAACCGCATTTATGATTGTTATAAAATTACTTATTATGGAGATACTATGTTGAATAAAAATGTTGGTAATAAATGCCTATATGGATTTTTTCTATAGAAATAGAATATTATTTTTATTTTTATAATTTAAGTAAAATGATTGATAGTGTGGATATTGTGCATATATATATATACACACACATACACATAATAAAAAACAAATGTTGTATAATAATGTATGAATATATAATAAAAATCATTAAAATCAAATAAATCTTGATTTAAATAAAAAAAATAGATTTTTTTTTGAAACAAATAAAAAAAAATCAACAACCCTGAACAAGTTAAAAAAAAAAAAAAAAAAAAAAAAGTCCCCTGCTAAATAGCCTATAGATTTTCAATTTTATATTATAAACCATATGTAAAGTAAATTACAAAGAACACCAACATTTACATATCTAAGATTTATTTAATAAAATATATAAGGTTACATTTGTTATTAAAGAAACTTAAATAATACAAACAAAAACATTTTTAAAGTTGTATTTTTGTAGGTGGATGAAACATTTGCTTGTTCTATTTTATTACATCTTCTTTCAGACACACTAGGCTCAAAAGTTCCATGAAACCTTGAGTTATATCAAAAATTTGCTACAGAAAATTCTTTGTTAAAGATTCATAATATAGCTTCTTAGCTTTCTTCATTTAGATAAAAATCATAATTAGAAAAAAATTAGAAAAAATATATTTGGCTTCTAATTACTTTTATATATATATATATATATATTAATTTTTATGTAATTAAACATTTTGACCTTACAAAGATAGTAAAGATTATAAAAAAAAATCAGTATTTCACTGTCACATGATATAATTTTTATGCATTGTTAATATACATTTGAGATTTCTTAGAACGATGATGTATATTTGATTTATTTTTGAATGCATTAATCTAAAGACATTTTCTTGTTCTAAAAAATACTTTTATTTTGAATGATAATTTAATAAGACACAATCTTCACTAATATATTTTACCTTCATTAAATATATATTTCATAAGTTTTTTTTTTTTCTTTCTTTCTTTCTTTCTTTTTTTTTTACCTTATGTAAGGCTTCTCTAATTATTAATTTAATATGAATGAAATTTTCTCATTGTGTATACAACTGAATGATAATATATAATTATGATGATATCTAATTAATAATTTTGAGTCAATTTTATGAGAACCATCCGATGAATAATAAGAGAACTACGGTTAAAAATACAGTTGATGCTGTTCTAGATGCTTCATTGCATCCATCACCTTCACAGTTGCACACACTTACTCTGCCACCAAAACCACTTCTAAAGTAACATGGCCTGTCTGGATCATATGGAGTTGAAGCACACTGACGGATTGTTCTTTCTTCAGTTGTCTCTATAATTAAAACATCATTATTAGTTGTAATTGAAAGATAAGTCATTATATTTTTTAAAGAAAAAGGAAATAAAAAATAATAAGATATATAATTAGACTTAACAAGAAAAAAAAAAAAAAAAAAATTGCTTTTAAAAAAAAAAAAAAAAAAAGGAAAATGGTGCTTTTAAAGAAGAAAGGGATAGAATGGTGGAATTTTAGTGTATTTTGTTGTTTTTTATGATAGTCCCCAAATTCTGTTGTACTTACTGCCATTCACTACGGTATGTTTGTGAATCTCAAGCTAATAAAAAATGTGCCTCCATTTTAAGGTAAATAAAAATTAGAAAATAAATTAGAAATATCAGATGTATTGTTACTAATAAGGTACCAAATGAAAGGGACAATTTTTGTGAATCTGACGGATTAAACAGCTTATCGATCGAACAATTAGATTTTTTAAAATTAACTAAAGTATGAGTTTTAGGTGGCAACAGCAGAAGATTGTATGGAAACCGTTTGAAGGGGGGGGGGGGGATCTGCTACTCATCAAGTTACATGTTTTGAAGTGGGATTAAAAATTGCAGTTTTCAATTTTTTTTTTTTTTTTTTTTTTATTATTATTATTATCTCTCACGAACACAAACATATAATATACAGCCTGTACAACACAAGACCAACTTGCACTTCAAATTTCATCAATTTTGGTTAATAAACAAAAAAGTTACATTTTTTTTTTTTTTGCAAATTAAATTTTATTCTAACTTCGAAAAGATTTATGTGATACGATATATTAAGAATTTGCGATTTAAAAGTTTTTTTAAATTGATTATTTAAATAAATTTCATTAAAAATCTACTTTTTTTTTAACCTAATAATTCATTTTTTTTTAATATATATGTTACCGTTAAAGTATATAATTCAGTTATTTCACAGAATAACTAGGTATTTCATGAAATAACTAGACAAGTCAGTTAAAGTATATAATAGATAAAAAATTTCATACTTTACCTAGTTATTTTATGAAATAACTAGTTCTTCTATGAAATAACTATTAAAGTATAAAATAAGTAATTTCAAAATTATTTTATAAATTAATTGATCATAAATTCAATTACGCAAAGCGTACAGACGTTCGAAATACTGGCTGCTGCAGTACAAAATTGTGCATACGTTTCAGATTCATGCATCTTGAGATAGGGGTATCCAGTGATGCTTGTTTTTGGTATTAATGTACACAAAGCGTACAGACGTTCGAAATATTGGCTGCTGCAGTACAAAATTGTGCATATGTTTCAGATTCATGCATCTTAAGATAGGGGGTATCCAGCGATTTTTTTTTTTTTTTTCGTGTACTCAAATCGTAAGACGTTCGAAATACTGGCAGCTGCAGTACAAAATTGTGCATATGTTTCAGATTCATGCATCTTGAGATATGGGTATCCAGTGATTTTTTTTTCATGTACGCAAAGTGTACAGACGTTCGAAATACTGACTGCTGCAGTACAAAATTGTGCATATGTTTCAGATTCATGCATCTTGAAATAGGGGTATACATCGATTTTTTTTTTTTGTTTGTTTGTTTTGTTTTCATGTACGCAAAGCCTACAGACGTTCGAAATACTGGCTGCTGCAGTACAAATTTGAGCATACGTTTCAGATTCATGCATCTTGAGATAGGGGTATCCAGTGTTTTTTTTTTTTTTTCATGTGCGCAGTTCGAAATACTGGCTGCTGCAGTAAAAATTTGAGCATATTTTTCAGATTCATGCATCATGAGATAGGGTATCCAGTGTCTTTTTTTTTGTTTGTTTGCATGTACGCAAAGCGTACAGACGTGCGTGATACTGGCTGCTGCAGTATAAATTTTGCATATTTTTTTTAATTTCGTGCATTTTAAGTAAACATTTGTATCTCAAAATGCATGAATCTGAAACATATTGTTGCGTACTTGGGGGTTCGTGAGTTGTCCGAGAATGAAAGGCCAAACTTGCAAAAATTCAGAAATTTATTCACAGAAAGTTCCAGAGAAATACAGGTCTATAAACCAAGTACCAGCTTCAATTCAACCAGTAAACACAGCTTAAGCAACAGCTGCCAATAGCAAATCCACAGTACAAAATATATAGCAATAACACTTGAAGCAAGTCTCTTTCAAAGAGGCTCAAAGCAATGCAAGTACTAGCGAAGCTGGCTGAGAACTGAACTGACTGACTTGGTGAAAAAAAACAGCATATATACCCCTGTAGAAAAGTGTGGAAAGTTCCAGAAATTTCCGTATCTCATCTGCCAATGAGATTAGAGCTTCCATATTTGGTATATCCCTAATAAGGATTTTCTCGCGAAGGTCACCAAAAAAATCGCCAAGTTGGGAAAAAGTCGCCAAATCCATTACCTGCCTTACTGGGGCTATATAATGCGTTTTTAAGGGAAAATAAGGCTATTTATCGCTAAAACGACTAGAAATGCACAAAATTAGCACTTTATCATCTTACTGAGCCTCTTTGAAAGGATTTATAAAAAAATAAACAGAATTAGTCTACAATTTTGTAACAGTATGCACAATTTTGTACTGCAGCAGCCAGTATTTCGAACTTCTGTACGCTTTGCGTACATGAAAACCAAAACAAAATAAAACATCATTGGATACCCCTATCTCAAAATGCATGAATCTGAAAAGTATGCACAATTTTGTACTGCAGCAGCCAGTATTTCGAACGTCTGTACGCTTTGCGTACATCAAAACGAAAAAAAAAACATCATTGTATACTTCTATCTCAAAATGCATGAATCTGAAAAGTATGCACAATTTTGTACTGCAGCAGCCAGTATTTCGAACGTCTGTACGCTTTGCATACATGAAAACGAAAAAAAAAAAACATCATTGTATACCCCTATCTCAAAATGCATGAATCTGAAAAGTATGCACAATTTTGTACTGCAGCAGCCAGTATTTCGAACGTCTGTACGCTTTGCGTACATGAAAACAAACAAAAAAAAAAACATAATTAGATACCCCTATCTCAAAATGCATGAATCTGAAAAGTATGCACAATTTTGTACTGCAGCAGCCAGTGTTTCGAACGTCTGTACGCTTTGCGTACATGAAAACGAAAAAAAACATCATTGGATAACCCTATCTCAAAATGCATGAATCTGAAAAGTATGCACAATTTTGTACTGCAGCAGCCGGTATTTCGAACGTCTGTACGCTTTGCGTACATGAAAACCAAATAGAAAAAAACATCTTTTGATACCCCTTACTCAAAATGCATGAATCTGAAAAGTATGCACAATTTTGTACTGCAGCAGCCAGTATTTCGAACGTCTGTACCCTTTGCGTACATGAAAAAAAAAACATCATTGGATACCCCTATCTGAAAATGCATGAATCGGAAACATATGCACAATTTTGTACTGCAGCAGCCAGTATTTCGAACGTCTGTATGCTTTGCGTACTTGAAAAAAAAATCACTGCGGGTACTCCTATCTCAAAGTGCATGTGTCTGGAAAATATGCAAAATTTTGTGCTGCAGCACTGCTAAAATAACCGATAAATGTGGTAAATATTGGATAATTAATCACATTCCCCAAAATTTAGCGGGACTTATGCATAATCATTTCATACTTTAACGATCAAGTAATCGTTATTCTATAGAATACCTAGTTAAATCGTAGAATTCAATAATATTATATACTTTAACTGACTTGTCTAGTTATTTCATGAAATACCTAGTTATTCTATGAAATAACGGATTTCATGCTTTAACGGTAACATATATATAATGTTTACATTTAATCTGAAACTTAAACAAAATATCCGTATTTGAATAATGCAACTTAAATTCACAAGTTTCAAAAACACATTTTTATTCCAAAATGTAATAAAAACTCTGATTCAGTAGAAGTGGATTAAAATGTGTTTGCACAATTTGACACACAGACAGACAGTTTTTTTTTTTTTTTTCCTGGAACCTGCCCCCAAATGAAATAGGTGCCTGAAAATGCTTGCGAATCATTTTGTGATTGTTTCATGTCTAAAATGTAAGTAAAATTGGTTTGTCAAAAGTGCATTAAAAATTAATCACAAGGTTTAATGTAGGCGAACTTTTGACCCTGTAACTTGCCCCTGATCATAGAGATTGCTAATAGTACTAGTACTAGTGTATTGTCATCGATTATGAATTAAAGTTTTGAATTTAAACAAAATTGGTTCAGCAAAAGGGATTAAAAATTTATCACAGGCAGACTGATTTTTACCCCTGGTGAGATACCGTAATTTAGTGAAGATAAGCCGCAGGTTATCTTTAAAAAAACATATATTTTTGTGGACTGTGGCTTATCTATCCATGCGGGCTATCTAATAATGCCAAATTCCGTCGTCCATACTTTTTGGAACAGTCGATCTTCCCTGAAAACGGAAGTTTAGTATTCGAGTCTCTCGAGCACTGATTCACGCTTTAATTACATCTGCATACTGGTATAGTTTGATTTTATTTTCTTTATACCTAATTGTGGAGGATCAAAATTCTGATGGCATGTCTCCGGACCACCTCTAGGGGTGTGTCCCAGACCGTCGCCATTTGCCCATCTGCGCAGCACTAGTGCGACGTAAAACCCAACCATCCATCCATCCATCCTCTATACCTAATTATTTCTAAAAAAATTTATTATTTTCATTTATAATTAAAAAATTATTATTTTTATTAACTTGCGTAGATGTCAGAAGACTGATACCTTTTTCCTTATTTATCTGTCATATCATCGTAACAATGCTTGCATAAGCCGCGGCTTACCTTCCGGTGCGGTTTATCTAAGAGCTTGTTTTTTCCGCAACATTTTAATAATCTGCGGCTTATATACACTAAATTACGGTAGATCTGTGAAAATGCTTGCATGTTCTATTGTCATCAATTATGGACTCATGTCTAGCTGATTTGCATTAGAAATAAATATCTAGATTTGACATAGTCACACAGATTGTGTGACTATGTCATATTATCCTTGTTGAGTTATTATCTCTGAAAATGTTTGCTGTTATACTGTCATCAACTTTGAACTCGTATGCAAATTTTCAGCAAAATCCATTTGGTTGAAATGGGGCGGGGGGAGAGAAATTTATTACAAGATTTGGCTTACAAATAGACAGAACGACCATGTCAAGTAAAAGCATATAAAAACAGAAGGAATAAGATATGTTTACTTACGGTTTAACAATTCAAAATCAACCCATTGCTCTTGTTTTCTACAACTTTTATCATAAGGTGCGGTGCAATTTTGAAGAAATTTGTCACTCCCTTCTTTAAGTGACCCACAATCTCCTTCACCTGGATTGATGGAATTACATGTGTGGCACTGAAGACCATATACTGAAAAAGAGCCACAAATTAATAATAAATATGACCATACATTTTGTATCTATTAACCTTTTCAGGAACAGTGGCTAGATTCACCAACTTTTTTATAATTATTTTAGGTATGCAGCGGTTATACAGAGCAGACACAAATGATTATACTGATTTTTTACATTATAACTCCTTTGTGAATCATTTCGATTTTCTTTTACAAATGTATTGGACCAGTCAAAGTTTTTCTTGATGTCTTAAATTAATATGCAAGTGCATCACTAGAGGCACTGTTACCATTACGCTGGAAGGTTTAAACTCACTATGGCAAACAATCACCAGATGTGAAAATTTTGCATACAAAATTTTTAGGACTTCAAAGATGCAAATATTAAAATTTTTTTAAATTTTACATTTGGTGGTTGTTGCCATAGTGAGTTGGAAACTTCTGTTGTACCATATACAATTATTTTATGACCAAACAGTGAAAACAAAATAAAAGTTTTGTCTTTTTCAAGGTGGTTAGAGAGCTTGTCATGCACCTACAGTCGGTAACAAAAGTGTCCGAACACTAGCAAAAATTCCTATGTAAAAAATGTACACTTCATACGGTTTTGTTAAATAAATCCTTGTCGAATCCTGTTCTTAGTCAGCGCAAGAACGTGATTCGATAAGGATTTATTTAATAAAACCGTATGAAGTGTACTTTTTTTACATAGGAATTTTTGCTAGTGTTTGGACACTTTTGTTACCGACTGTACTTATTAATTTTAGATATCAAGAAAAACTTTGATTGGTCCAATGTATTTTGATAAGAAAATCATTATCAGTGCAGTCATTAACTAAAAAGTAAGAATGTTGTAATATAAAGATTGAAGATAATCTTTTGTGTCTATGCTGTATATTGAATTCACATACATCAGAAGACAGCCAATACTTATAAAATATGTATAAGTATTGGCTTTTCTATGTGGATTCAGTATATAAAGAAAAATATCTAAAATTGATACTTAGGCCTTCTAGCTACCTTCCCTGAAAGTGTTAAAGACAATAAACAGATTGGTATAGCAACAGTTCCAATTATATCAGATAACACTTCTCGGCATGAAAATTGCCCCAAACACCATATTTGCAATTTCTTATGTAAAATGACCTCCTAATTCCGAATATGATGGCCATTTTGTTCTATTACCCACCGTTTTTGGGGGACCCCCCCACCTCTATTTTTACCACTTTTGTGGTAATTTTGTGGCTATAAATTTCATTTATAGTGTAGAAAAGAAATACACTCAACTCTCAAAAATCCGCAACCCTAAAATCCGCCATACTCTAAAATCCGCATATCATTTGTAATGTAAACAAACATTGTCACAACTGATTTGTTGATTAGTGGACTGCAACACTTCAACTGTATTAGGAGATAAATCAATTATTAACTGGTGCTGATGAATCACCAATCACTCAGCATATTACAGAGGAGAAAATGATACGTGTAATTATGTATAATTATCAAAAAATAAATTATATTAATTTAGAGGAAGAAGGAGCAAGACAGTTTCATGAAAGATTTTCTCACATGAAGATAAATATTCAAACTTTCTCATAGCACAAACTTATGTGATTGACCAAGAATTGCTGACTTTTTTGCAGGTTATAGGAAAATAAATATGTATAAATATTCTTACTTAAACTACTATTGATCAGACTTTTCAAAAATCTAGATAATTTGTAACTATAATATGATGTATAAAAATTGCTCCTTAAATTAAAATTTAATGAAATATTTGTATTTTTATATTAGGCACACTTTATTTCAGCATTGTATGTATAACAAATAAATTGTTTCTTAAAAATCTTCTACTTAAATGAGGTTCTTAGGTGTAAATAAAAGAAATTACTCTAAAATCTGCAAAATTCAGAAATCCACAAAACACTTTGTTTTAAGCTGTGCGGATTTTTGAGAGTGTACTGTATTTTAACTGTTAAATATCTTCTGAGGGCCTAAAGAGGTGAAAAATTGTATAACATGAACATTTGCAGCAAGGGGAAGATTTAGGGAGGGATTTGCCACTGAAATTATAAGTTACACTTATTATATTTTATTAATCAATTATTATTATCACTTATTGTACATTATATATATATATATATATATATTTAATAGTTAAAATAATTATTTTCCATTCTCCAAATCAAATTCATGGCCATAAACTTACCGAAGAGTGATAAAAATTGAGGAAGGAGGTGACGTTCCGAGAAAACGGTCGGTGATGGGACAAAATGGGGGTCATATTCGAATTCAGGAGGTCATTTTACATAAGAGTCAGCAAAAATGGTATCAGGGCTCGAATTATTATTTTTTTTTTCTTTAAATAACTGAAGATTGAAATGATAAATTGATATCCCTGACTTTTTTTTTGAATGGATTGAGAGCAAGAAAATATCAGGTAAGCATATAATTGCACAATTGTAGGACTAATATTAAACTTGCTCATATAACTATGCAAAAAGTAATTTAAGATTCTTTGTTAATAAGAAAAAAAAAAAAAAATATTTGTAAGTTGTTTTTAAATTCTAAAATAGATACTATTTTCTGGATAGTCTTTATGAACATGTATGTTATTAATTTTGAATTGAAGCTCATATTTCTCTCCATTTTTTTTTTTTTTTTTTTTTTAATGATTTTATAATTGTTCCATTAGGAATTTTACTAGAATTCAAAAATAAGTTAGTCTTTTTCTGTTTTTGAAATCTTAACTTTAGAACAAAAGCATACTTTATACTGATTTCTACAAAAGCTGAATATTTTGTTAAACTACAGTCGGTAACAAAAGTGTCCGAACACTAGCAAAAATTCCTATGTAATAAAAGTACACTTCATACGGTTTTGTTAGATAAATCCTTATCGAATCTTGTTCTTACACTGACTAAGAACAGGATTTGACAAGGATTTATTTAACAAAACCGTAAAAAGTGTACTTTTTTTACATAGGAATTTTTGCTAGTGTTCGGATACTTCTGTTACCGACTGTACATAAAACTAATTTAAAAAAATCACAACTTACATCAATCAAACATTTGATTAAAAAAAAAAAAAATTCTTATTTATTAAAAAATGAAAATCAATAAAATAATTCTAAAGAGAAACTCTTTTATAATAATTCTTTGTGTTTTCAGTCATGTAGAAAACTAAATCATACACTAAGTTATACGATTATATTAAAAAACAGTAATAACTTTACCATAATATAACAATATATAAACACAATGGTGAGGGGAGGGGGGGGGGCAAAATGTGGTTTTTACTTTTCGAGTGTGCGGAAAGTATTGTGATCATGAAAACAATCGACTATGAGATTTTGATGTATCTATAAGTTTTCGGATGTCCTGAGCTCATTTTTACTATTTTATAGTGATAAATGTGTGTGGGTGAACACGATAACATTAAAACGCTTTCAGCAATGGAGCTGACAGTTGGTAGATATGTTGTAGGTCACTGCCGCACGAACTGTATAATATTGATGAATCTAACACGTATAATTTATTTATAGGGGCACAGAGAAAAATTCTTTATCATATGGCAATTTTTTTTTTTTGCTTTTTATATAATTTTTTAAATTATTTAAAATGCCATAGCGTCTAATTGCCTTATTCGATTGAGTTAAAAGATGATAAGTATGTTATGGTTCACCATTTCATGAACTGTATAAATTTTAATAAGTCTAGCATTTATAGTTTTTTTTTTTTTTTTTTTTTAACAGGGACAAGAAGATTCTTTACAATTATGGCTAATGGACTCAAATTATTGAATAATGCCTAAATGTCTTATTCAATTGAGCTGAAAATTGTTTGGTAGGCTGAAAATTGTTTGGTCACTATCCTGCAATTTCTGTAGATTTTGATGAGTATAGAACTTATAGTTTTTTTTACATGGACGCAAAGGAAAATTCTACATAATTATGACCAATGGGCTCAAAATATTTGAAGGGCGATAGCGTCTAAACTCCACACGCAACTGAGACCTAAATTGGTAGGCATGTTATGGGTTATTATAAGAACCGTACAGATTTACATAAACGTAGGGCTTGAAGGTTTTTTTTTTTTTTTTACGATTTACAAAGTGGAATTTTTTTTACATTACGGTCTATAGGTTCAAACTATTTAAAGTTTGCTTTAGTAATGTTAAATTGTTTAAAATATTACAATAATAATAATAATAATAAAAGAAAGAAAGAAAGAGTTAAATATTTGGTATTACAAGCTTATCATTTATAGTTCTTTCACAGGGACACACAAAAACATTTGGATACTTTACGATCCATTAAACGACTTACAACTTGAAAGAAATACAGGGTGGTTATAATTAAACTTCCCCTATAAACAGCATCCTACAGCGCAAATGGGTGAACGGAATGCAACAAAATCTAGATACGCTCACGGAATTTCGAAAAAAAAAAAAATTAGTTCCAAAATCTCCACTAGGGGACGCCTTTTCCAATAAAACATTAAGTTTAACACAATAAATGGCCAAAACGGAATACAGATACAATATTAACATTTATTGACTAGTTTTTGATCACTTTGTCATCGAACCACATTAAGTAAAGGTAAGGAAAAAATAACAGTACGCTGTTGCTGTTTGAGAAAAAAAAACCTGTTTTGCACAAAGCTTCCTCTTCTTCGCAAGCATGCAAATCTCGAGATTTTTTTCCCTAGAACTGACAGCTTTTCCCGGTTTTACACTTTATTACTTATGATTCATGTTCTGGATTGTTAATATTATTTCTGCATTCCGTTTTGGTCGTTTATTGTGTTAAATTAAATGACCTCTGGTGGACATTTTGGAACTTTTTTTCCCCCCTGAAATTCCGTGAGCGCATCTCGTGTATCGTCTATATACCCAATTCGTTGCATTCCGTTCATCCGTTTGCACTGTAGGATGCTGTTTATAGGGGATGTTTAATTATATAACCACCCTGTACTCAAACATTCTATTATGATTTTCTTTTTTGTTTATTTTATGACATCTCTTATTAAAATTCATTTAAACAACCATTAATTATTAAATAACAGTTCCCGCCGCTTATTAAAATCACATTCGTTCTGAGCCAAAGTGATTTTATTAGGCGGCTGATTTTTATATCCAGCGAACGTTCCTGCCCTTAAGAAAAATGTATTACTTCCTTGAATTTCGAAATTTCGAAAGAAACTTCAAAAGGTAACGAATAATATAATTAGTAAACAATAGTAATTAATTTTTGGTAGATAATTATAAATAATTGCTTCTTCGATATAAGTAAATTAAACGCATTGTAAGTTCCCGTGCACTTTCGTTAGAGGAAAATCCTCATTACTTTACCCAAAGTTCACGCTGTTCTTATAAATTTAAAATATTTCCGTTTAAACCTCATGAATTATAGTAATTTCAAAATAAGAACTAGAAATTGCCTTCTAATAATTTGGAGAAAAAAAAAATCATTTCAAATCAAATTTGTATTTTATTACTGCGCTTTGAAAAATACGTTCCTTGAAATTGTTACGGAGATAACAGGGGCGTGTTTAATTTGTAATTGTGCTGCAAGTATAAAATCTTGAACAATGAGCGATAACGGAGGGTTTGTTGTGCTTTATTTTTATATTAAAAAAAGAACAAAAAAATCACAATGTAAATTTAAAAAAATTTTAGCGCGTATAAATGATACTTTTGGCTGCTGAGAAGATATTTTTGAGTTTATTAACCGGCGATGCTGATTTTATTAAGCGGCGGTTTTAAAATTAGTTTGTATTGATTTGATTCCGGTCCTGGCGATTTGATCAGATTAAGCGGCTGATTTTATTAACCAGTGATTTTATTAAGCGGCGGTTACTGTATTCGAAAAGTAGAGTGGAATCAATCCAGATTTTATTTATTTATTTTTTTAAGCATGAATAGAAAATGAAAAAGCTATACATAACAGTCCTTTTACTTTACACAATAATACCCATTATAGAAAAAAAAAAAAAAAAAAAAAAAAACTTTGCTTTGATTAGAAAGATTGTTCAAAATAACGTTCAATAAATTCAGGTCAATTCGTTTACAGATCAGTAGTACAATTAACATGCTTCAATACTCTTTCGTCTGCCACAGTTCATTTCAACATTCATTTTTTTTTTTTTTTTCCAGAAAAATTATGGCTTCCTGATTCTGAATTCATTTCTGAATGAATGGATAGAATGCAAATCGACAGCTGCTTCCATCTGAATTGTATATACCTCCTTTGTATCTTTTTAAAACTGATATTTTGATGTGAGCACTTGTAAATATTCCAGTAAATTGTATTATAGACTTTTTTTTTAACTGGTGTTTTCATACAAAAAAAAAAAAAAAAAAAAAAAAAAAAAAGAAAAGAAATTAAACGCACTAATATCTGATTTTAAATCTAAAAATTCTCAATTCTTAAAAAGAATATATATATAATATTTTTAATTTAGTATATTTTCTTTCTTCTTCTTCTCCTTCTTCTTCTTCTTTTTTTTTTTTTTTTTAATCGGCATTGACAATAATTCAATTTTTTTTTTTCCCGTTACAATAAAATACAACATCAAATTAAATTTCATGAAATAAAAAGTTTAATTAATTGCTAATGCGGATTTTATTTAAAAACTGTTTGGCAGTATTATTTTATGACACTTACAAATGATTATAATAGGTGGCTTGTCAAACATATTGCCCTGGATGAATTGTTTCACAATCGCTATAAATGATCACTTTTAATAAAATAACTATTATTATTATTATTATTATTTTATTTATTACTTCCTTTGAGACCTTTGGACGGCCCCTGCCTGCCTGGGCTCGGCCAAGCTTAACGGGTTGGATGCCGTCCGCCGGAGCGAATAAATCGCCAGATAACCGCGTGGAAGATGCTGGGCAGCAATGTAACTAGACGCCAAAGCTCAGGAATTGCAGCACGCTCCAGATGTTAAGGAATTGGGTATAATTGCACTAACTAGCTGAGAGTCGAAATAACCGGAATTATACAAAATTAAACATTTTTGAATTTAGGCAGGGAGGAAAAGAAAAAAAAAAAAACCGCTGGGGGAGCCGCTAAAGTTAGTTGTGCACACAAAAATTAAGGCCGAAGGAGGAGGTCATTTGAAAAGGGGAAGGGGACAACACTTATGATTTGAGAAAGACGAAAGAGGAACAATGAGATTATAAAAAGAGAAAAAAAAAAAAAAAAAAAATACGTGAAGCCACTGGGGGATGGAAGATAGTTTTGGGCGCATAGCGAAAATTTTGAAGTTTTTGAAGTGGCATGGCCTAAATAATCCTAACTGGGAGGGAAATTGCTATGCGCAGGGTGGCCGAATGGAGAAGAGAAAGAGGGACCATCGCAATTTTGATCCACCACGGGGGGATGGTTCCCCGCGTTGGTAGCCCGACGACTGCTAAACGACCCCATCGAGCACTTGACGGTGCAGCACAGATTAACGAGGACCAGACACCGCCACACCCTCGTAAAAAAAAAAAAAAAAAAAAAGAATAAAATAAAATAAAAATAATAATAAAAATAAAATAAAAATAAAGTAAATAAAAATAATAAAAAATAGAATAGAATTAAAAAAAAAATAAATAAAAATAAATAATAAAAATATAGAATAAATAAATAAATTAATTAAAGTAGGTAAGTACTTAAATTAAAATTGGTGCGGGTCAAAACTTGGTGAGTACCAAACAACATGGTTGCTTTTTGACCACGCCATTCATACACTAATGGAAGTAATAAAAGAAATAAAATTAAAACAAAATAAACATTCATGCACAGTCATGGGCGTGGCGCGGACTTACGGACTTATAAGCCAAGAACCGTTTACATTATTTAATTTTTTTTTTTTTAATTATTTTTTGATTTTTTTTTTTTTAATTTTTTTTTAATTATTTTTTTTTTTTATTATTATTATTATTATTATTATTTTTTTTTTTTTTTTACTTTTTATTTCTAGATTTTCTGATTTTTACATTTTTATTTTTACCGGGGCTCAGACTGTATAGGTACCCGCCGCTTTAATTTCATGGACCACGATCATGACCAAAAATAAACAAAAAGTCCCCTGATCTAGTAAATAAAAATCCGCCAGGTCCTCTTCTTCGGGTTTTGACAGAACGTGGCTGGTTCCTGCTGCTCGAGATGTTGGCTTTTGATCACTGTGAAATGTCGTCTATGTTGTTTGTGATCCAACTGACTATGTGTTTTGCCTTGTTCTGTACGTGTTTATTGTTGGCTAGTTGTTTATACCAGAGTTGTTCATTGTCCTGTGTGATTTTGGCCAGATGGAGGTTTTCCGTTAGCGGACAGGCTAGTAAGTAGTGTAAGGATGTTCCTAGCTCGTCACAGGCACAATCCGGGCTCTTCTTCCTCTTAAACCGATGAAGATAGGCCGGAAATGCCCCATGGCCCGTGTATATTTGTGATAGAAGCTTGCAGCTAACTAGAGTCTTTGTGTTTACTTTTGGGTAGTATCTGTGAGTTAGCCTGCCCGTGTCCCCGTAGTCCCACTCGAACTGCCATTGATCCATAGTAAGCTTTTTGAGATTTTTCTTTAAGTATGAGATTGGTTTTTCTAAGTAGTATTGTTCTTTATTGTTTACATTATCGGCTGCCAGTTTTGCTAATTTATCAGCCTCTTCATTCCCTAGTATGCCTACGTGGGCCTTAACCCATTCAATTTTGAAGCTGTTATGAGATCGAACTATTTCATTGTGGATTTTATGGATCAATTTATCGGTGGAAAATGGTTTGGATATTGCTTGGATGGCCGACATGCAGTCCGAGTGGATACTGTATGTGATACCCATTGTATTGCCCCATTCTGCTGCCTTGAGGATTGACAGTAGTTCGGCTTGGAAGACACTGTTACACTTTCTTAGAGGCACTGACCATTCATGAATTTTTTGGGAGTTTTTGAACGCTACAAAGGCCGATCCTGTAGCCCCTGATTCCAGCTTCGACCCGTCCGTGTAGATATGTGTGTCGTCAGCAGAAGACCCTATAAATGGCTCTGGGGTGTCAGCAGGGTGTTTCCACCAAATGTTTTGCTTTTTTGTAAAGTCTGTGTGGTTGAATACGTGTTCCTGAAGCTGGTAATTCCTGTGTAGTCTTGTAATTGTACCATACGCAGCTTCATATTTTAGTTGCAGGTGTACTGGAATCAGGCCAGAGAGAACCAGAAGTGCCGAGGTCGGGGCTGTTCTATAAGCCCTCACAATGGCCAGTGCGAATTTATTACTTCCTTATACTTTGTATTAGGAACTATTTGCTTATTTATACTATTTACTATACTTCCTTATACAAAATATAAGGAAGTATAGTAAGTTTTAGGAAGTATAGTAATCCCGATTTGCGAAATGGATTTTGTATTTCACATTGCTCAAAAACGAATGATCACTGAATGTTCCCAATTTATACGTATGACTGTCCTAATGTCTAGTTGTACACCTGCAAGTGCCGTTTTAACACGAGCTCTCGTTTTAGAAATATAAGCAACTTTACACGATTTTTCGTGACGCCTGTATGTGTGTCTGTGTGTGTGTGTGTGTGTGTGTGTGTGTGTATGTCGCATAACTCAAAAACGGTTGGACGTAGAAAGTTGCGAATTGGTACATAGGTTTGTTATAACATCTAGTTGTGCACCTCCCTTTTTGGACTTTATATGATTTTCCGTTTTGGAGATATTTAGGAAAATTAGGTTCCTAATGACTAAAAATACAAAGGTTTTGGCCATAATGTATCAAAACTAGTTGGCATAGGTGGACTCTGCTCAGTTCCCCATCATATTTATGTTCTCGTAAATTTCTAGTGCGAGACATATTATAATCATGTTAAAAGAAATGAATTTGACCAAAGCTTGATACAGTGACAGAATGAAATCCCTGCCTAATAGGCTATCCACCGTTCACTTCGGGGCCGTGCCCTTAGTGGCCGTGCCCTTAGCCGAAATCTACAAACCAGTGTCCTTAGCGGAAATGTTATCTCTCCTCGGTGGCGTGCTTTCAGCATACGTGCCTTTAGCGGAAATGTATAATAAATTTAAAAATAAATTAATAAATAAAAAGATCTTCAATTTTCCTCTACACTTTATCTACATTTAGCACAGGCTATATTTTGCTTCAGAAGTAACCCGTCGCAAAAATAGGTATGCGTACTGTAGAATATCCGTTATTTGAGGGAACGGTGATCTGTAACCATATAAAGTTTAATGAATCACAGTACTCCATACGAAAACGAACATTATTGCCATTTTATGATTTTATTTAAATATTTGAGAAAATATAATTAAGCATTACACCTTTTAAAACTAAAACAAAAATGAAAAATCATGAGGTATACATTGATTATTAACACTTTCCAACTGTACGTATTCGTTGTATCGTATAACATTCTATGTTCTTTGTCTATATTATCACACAATGGGCTAACAGAAACACAGACATATAGACTAATTGAATTCATAATCACTCTGAAACATTGTTGGAAAGTGTTAAAAATGCCTAACACAAACAGATATGCTGCTCTTAATTTCCTATTTGCATCCCTTAATGTATCGAAACATTTTTGCGTAGTCCTGTAAATCTGGAGGTTAAGCATATTATACTTTATACAAAACATTTTCTTGGCATGTAAACAATAAATGCGAAATTCTTTATGATTTTTTGATGAAGTTGTTTAAAATGTCTCCCCTAAAGCACAGGCATTGGCATTTTTTGGATGTCCCTGTACACAAACCAGTGGCATAGGTTCTATTAGAGCCATTTTAAGTAGGGAATAATCAATAATGAATTTGAATAACACATATCATTCAAAGAAATAAATAAATACAAATAAAATACAAATAAAAACTAGTATGCTGTGGCCACCACAAGATTTTCCTCTATATTTTCCTATACAAATTCACGAAGTGCAAATAATCAATTTTTATCTTAGAGAAAACTAACACTAAATATCGAAAGAAAGACAGATTTATTGTCTATAAATGACATCTTAAAAAATGCATGTTTATAATAGTTATCTCACATATCAAGTTTCGTACAGTTATATGCCATTGAAGTTGAGATATAACTTTCTCGTTTATCGAGGAAATTTGCAGTATAGCAGAGCCACCTATTGGCCGATAAGCATCCAAATTAATCAGCATAATGTCTCATAATGGCCTTCACATATATCACGTTTTGTTCGATTATAAGCAATAGAATTTGAGATATAGCCACCCCTTAAATTGCGGAAATCGCTGTATAGCAGTGCCACCTGTTGAGCTGTTGACACTAAAAGTTTATAGACACTCATTTAGAATAGAGTGCATCAATATATAAACTTATATGCAATTCTATGCAGTAGTTCCTGAGATATAGCTTTCCCTTAAATTGCAGAAATATCTGTATAGCAGCGCCACCTGTCAGTCCATAAGCATTCAAATTGAATCAGCATAATGTCTCACAATGGTCTTCTCTTATATCAAGTTTTGATTGATTATAGACAATAGAACCTGAGATGTAGCTTCCCCTTAAAATGTGGAAATTGCTGTATATCAGACATCAGAGCCATCTGTTGAGCGGTTCGCATCAAAAGTTGACAGGCACTAATATAGCTCAAGGTGCATCTACACGTAAATTTTTATGCAATTCTAAGCAGTAGTTCCGGAGATACAGTTGCCACAAAATTCCCCCCCCCACACACACAAGTGCTAAGTTATTAAAATTTGGTTTGTAGAAATACCTCTCATAGAACGAAATGCTTTGGAATACTTTTGGCTATTCCTGTACATAAACCAATAACAATATTTACTCCATTTTCCATAGAGAACACTCCATATTGAACATATATCAGTTCGAGAATGAACGTACCTTCTTATTTCCGCTAAGGGCACGGCTTCTTGTATTCCTCCTTCTTCCCTTTGACCCCATTCCGCTAAGGGCACGGTCGCTAAGGGCACGACACCTTCACTTCGATATATTTATCTTATTCTAACCTATTAATTTATTTTATCAGGGTCAATTCCGTTGTTTAGTTTTCATGCTACTATTCCAATGCAATAATCCTCAAAATTCATATTTATATGAAAAATTTACAATTTCGCTATGTTGATAAAATCGTAAATTACGAATAATTTACGAAATTTTCCTATTAGAATATTTGTATTCAATCATGTTAAAACAAATATCATAAAGGTAATTTTGAAGTTGTCTAATTTATTTATGATCCTCACAATGGAAGTTTATGCTCAATTTTGCCTTATTCTGACATGTTAAGTAAATCGTAAATTCCAAATAACTTACGAATTTTTTAAATTGAAAAAAAATCATAGTCTATGATATTCATGCCAATATCCTAAATAATATTTCGAAAGTGGTTTGGCATCTTTACGATGAAAACATCCCTCAAGATTGACGTTTATGTGAAATTTTGCTCTATTCTGCCATGTTAAGAAACTCGCAAATTTCCAATAACTTACGAAATTTTTATATTGGAAAATTCATAGTCATAAATATTCATGCCAGTGTCCTAAATAATATTTCAAAAGTAGTCTGACATCTTTACGGTGAAAATATCTCTAAAAATTGACGTTTATGTGAAATTTTGCCCTATACTGCCATGTTAAGAAATTCGTAAATTTCCAGTAACTTGCGAAATTTTCAAAGTAGCATATTTATAGTTACCGATGTTCATTCCGGCATCAAAACTGATATTTTAAAACTGGTCTGACATTTTTACAGTAAATGTTTCCATTTAATGCACGTTTAAGTGAATTTTTGTCCTATTCTCCCATCTTAAGAAAATCGTAAATTTCTAATAACTTACGGAGTTTTTTAATTCGAATGTTGCAATTGAATAGGGTTCTTGCCAGTGTCGAAAGTAACATTTTAAAACTGATCTGACCTCTCTGCGACAATTTGTTCCTGAGATATCGTGTACACAGACTAACAAACTAACTGACTAACACAGTAACAGACTAACACACTAACAGACACCCTACAGACAGACACCATACAAATTTTGTCATTTTCGGATTCCTCACACCTGAAAACGTATAAAAAAGTAAAAAAACCGATGTAGAAAATTTTCACGATTACCTAAGTTCCCCATACCTACAGTATGATGGGGAACTAAAATGGTAATAACTCAAAAACGGTTTGGACAAATCTTGCAATAGATTTTTAATTGACTTCCCGAATAGCTATACATTTGAAACTTTCAGAAAAGCTCAGAACACGTTGACAATGCATTTTTTAAAAAAATTTAGCCAACTGTTTCGGATACCTGCTGCCTTCCAGCAGTCTTTATATGATTCAACAGAAAAATTATTTAATTAACTTCCCGACTAGCTAGAAATTTGAAACTTTCAGAATAGTTCAAAACACGGTGAAAATGCATTTTTTAAATGCTTTTAGCCAACTGTTTCGGATCCCTGCTGCCTTCGGCAGTGTTACCTGGACAAATCTTGCAATCGATTTTTAGCTAACTTCCCGACTAGCTAAACATTTGAAACTTTCAGAAAAGCTCAGAACATGGTGCCAATGCATTTTAAAAATATTTTTAGCAATTTGTTTCGGGTCACTGCTGCCTTCGGCAGCGTTTATATGGTTCAACAGAAAATTTATTTAACTAACTTCCCGACTAGCTAGACATTTGAAACTTTCAGAATAGTTCAGAACACGGTGAAAATGCATTTTTTAAATACTTTTAGTCAGTTGCTTCGGAACCCTGCTGCCTTCGGCAGCGTTACGTGTACAAATCTTGCAATCGATTTTTAACTAACTTCCTGACTAGCTAGACATTTGAAACTTTCAGAAAAGCCCAGAACACGGTGATTATGCATTTTTAAAATATTTTTAGCCATCTGTCTTGGGTCCAATGACAATGCTTTTTAACATTATATATATATTTCTAAAGGTGTATAAGGAAGTCATGTGGCGCCCACATCAGATTTTTTTTATTAAATATTTTATGCATTTTCCGCTCTTAATTTTTTTTTTTTTCTTTTCTTTCCTTTCATGCCTTAGGCGCTTGCCTTTCTTTAGTATGACCCCTTTCTCTTCCCTCTGGCAAGAAAAACCCTTATTCTGTACTTTGAATTTAGTCAATTTTATAATTTCGACCAAATATAACGTATTACGTAGGTGCCAAGTCTCCGTCAATGACTTTATACCGGAATTTTTTTTATAAATTATGTTTTCAGTTTAAAAAAACAACGTTTCAAATTTATTTATTTGTCTAAAATATGTGTGACTAGTTAGTTGTAGGGCGACTAAGGCGCCTGTTGAAAAATGATCATTTCATTTTATTTATTTCTCACTTCAAATAATTCATTTGCTAGCAAGCCCGTGCAAAATTTTTGCACTTTATTTATCTCTTCGTTACCTTTAAGATTTAAAATTATTATTATTATTTTGTAGACGTTATTTTTTCATATGCATGAGCAAATTTAATATTATATATATATATATATATATATATATATATATATATATATATATATTTTTTTTTTTTTTTTTTTTCACGTGAAAGCATATTTCATTTTGTGCTGGAAAAAAAATGGCAACAGTTAAAAATTTAAATGTCTATTTTAAAGCTATGTCTGCTTTCATATTTTAATTTATTTTAAAAAATCTAATCAAAAATTTGTTACAAATAACGTACCAAATGAAAGGGGCGATTTTTCTGAATCCGTCGGATTCAGCTTATCGATCGGACAAATAGATTTTTCAAAATTAACTAAAGTATGAAAATTAGGTGGCAACTTGCGTTCACACACAGACAGAGTCCAAGGATATTTATTAGCCTTTTTAAGAGTGACAGACTCAGTCAGCGATGAGCGTAACTATATGTGCTGATAGATACTTTTTTAAAAAATGTTAATGAAAATTCTGATTTAAAAATTAGAAATTTTGTCTGCTATTGAGGGGGTTGTTGTTGTGGTTAAGGTCAATTGGCAATGCTATGGTCATGCCTGGGTCCGTGGATGGTGTGCTCTCCGTGGGGGTCTTTTTAATGAGTCCTAGCCTATATTCATGTGAGTTTTGTAGAAAAACAGAAAACTTGCAAAAGACTAGGTGAGCGTGCGCAACCTGGAACTGAACAAGGTATCTCCTATTTTTTAGCTTTAATAGCAGAACCTTTCAGCCGCTGGTAAGGCAACATATAAGATGAAAAAGGATTATTAATTTTCACAAGATCGAAAAATATCATCGCTCTCATGATAAAGAGGCGTAACTCAACAAACATAGCAAATTTGAGTAAAACAGTTGAAGTAAAATTTTGAGAAATTCAAAAATTGCGATTTTGAGCTAAATCTTTTTTTGAAAGATCCAAGATGGTATCTATGAAATGCAAGGTGGAATAACTCAACTCCTGTTGGTTGCCGAGTCAAAAAAGATTTATGGTTTGTATCCGAAAAGTTAGTAATTTTGAATTATGTGTTTGTTTGTCATGAGAAAGTCGATATATGGCAGGTTAATCCCATGAATAAACTTCATAACAGATTTGGTTTTAAGGGGATGGTAAACGTTATGAATATACTTTTTTGTAAATTACTGTCTTAGATTAGAGTTATGGAAATTTCCATACATATGCATTGAAATATAATTGTATATTAAATATGTTAAAATTTCTCGTGAACCGATTAAATAATAATTTTAAAAAATGATAAAATTCTGTTTATTTTCTTTGTAAACAGAATATAATTTAGTACGACAGGACTTATTTTAATCTGTTATTCCATATAAAGGCTTACAGTAACTGTATTTCATTCCCTCGCATCGGTTATTATATTTATTTCTTAAAATTACTTTAGCATAGGAGCCCCTTGGCAGTTTTTATGTTTTTGTCGTCATTTTGGCGACCAATTAAAATGGGTATCGCAATCACGTAAGTAAAGACCTTAGCGAGAAACGTCCGGGCTAATTCGGTACAAAATTTCAAATTTCACAAAGGTGTTTATACTGAAGCTGTTCCATTTCTTTAGCACGATTTTTCTCAAATTTATTTTAATTATTTAAAAAAAAAAAAAAAAAAATTGTTTGTTCGTTTTTTTTTTTTTTCGACATAAAAAGAAATTAATTTGCTTATTTAGTTACTTATTTTTGGATTATTTTTTTTTCTTTAAAATAATTTTAAATTAAAAACTTAACATTTTTTTTAATCAATTATTCAATTGAACTAAAAAATACAGCATTAGCTGGATTTTGTCTTTATTAATATGTGTATCGATCTTTGATGAAATCTAATCGGGACAACTTTCAGTTTTATATATTTTAAATAAAAACAAAAATTTTTGCACGTTCATTCAAGCTGAGATGCAATAAATGGCGACAATGTTAAATTGCTGTCTGAAAGAAATAGTTCTGTCGTACTAATTAAAGAAAAAAAAATCAACTTCTTAATTTTTCTAAAATGTTCCTTTCAAGCTATTCTCTGTCGTTTTCTCTTTCTCTCTCTCTTTCTCTCTCTCTCTCTTTCATTCATTCATTTATTCATACACCCATCCATCATCCATCCACCATCCACCTTTCATCCATCCATCTATCCATATATTATATTCTAAACATGGTTATAAATATGTGGATTCAATAATAAGTTAATTTTTCAAAAGTATTTTTATATTTGAATGCTAAAAATTTTAATCACATTTTTTAATTATTACTCCCATTACCCGAATGCTGTAGGTAAGGGAAGTATTGTATTCAGTTCAAAAAATTGGATATCGAGATTTCACCTGATTTACATGTTTTAAGGTTTCCCGAGTAAAAAAAAAAAAAAAAAAAAAAAAAAAAATGTGATTTTTGGCAATTGGTCAAGAATGGTATTTTTTCATGTTCACATTTTTAAAACAATTTAATGCACATTTTAGACTTCTATGTTCAGTGTTGAATTTAAATAATCTTTCACATACTGATAAATTATTTTAATGGATGACCACAGGATCGAAAATTATTCAAAATTTGAAATAATTAACTAATAAAAATTTCACTATTTATGAAATTATACTATATACATTAATTTAAAGTTTTAAAGTTTTTGTAGCATTCTGTTTCACATAATTTCTAAAATTAGGGCTAAAGATCATTGGAGAATTTCTATTGTAGAAAGGTCTTTACGATTTGCTGCCTTTACGCGATACAGAATCTATGTACTCTGGTGTAGAATTAGAAATATGCCCGTATTTTAACAATCTTTAAAAATTGAAACGAAAACAACAATCTTGGTTGCAAACTACTTGAAATCTGGAAAAGGTTTGTTTTTATAACATATATGCATCTAAAATAAATCAGTTTTGCTTTTCATACTACAAATACAAAGCCATGTTATACATGAAGCTTAGTGCACTTATAAAAAAACAGAAGCTGAAATATCGCCTTCCCAGATATGGAAAAGATTTGAAGCACAGCAGCTTCCTTTATCGACCGACATGCACCCAAATTCATTCAGCGTAGCTTTTCATAGTTGCTGCCTTATACGTATATACGTTTAGTGCGTTATATACTGTAGAAACTAACAAACAACATTTCCGTATATGGGAAAAACTGCAACATAACAGCACCAAATTAGTTGACATGTACACGAATGGAATTAAGCATTGTTTTCCATAACATCCATCTCACATATAAAGTGTGATGCTCTTACACCATAGAAATAGAGATATTTTTTCATATTAATATTTTTCAAAATAATTTCAAACAAAATTTTAGATTTCAATGTTCAGTGTTTGAATTAATAACAACTTTTCCGTCTACTAATTAATAATTTTAATGAATGACTGCAAGATTGAAAATTATTCATAATTTAGAACGATTAGCTACTAAAATTTTATTATTTAAATAATTTAAGACACTCTGTATACTAATTTGAAATTTTAAAGTTTTTAATTCATCCTGTTTCACAGAATATCTGAAATTAGGGATGAAGTAGTACAAGATCCTTGAAAAAATTTTACTGCAAAATAGATTTTCTAAATTGCTGCATTTATAAAGTCCAGAATTTTTCTATTTTAGAGCAGAATTTGGATAAAAAAAATGCAACTTTGCTGCCAGAAATTCTCTGTAATTTGAGAAAAAAGTCGTAAATTACGGAAAAATTAAGTTAAATTGACAAAACGTATTTTTCTGTAATTACAGAGAATTTCTGGCAGCAGAGTTGCATTATTATTATTATTATTTTTTAAGTGTATATTTTAATAATCTTTCAAAAAAAGTAACGCAAAATGACGAATTTGTTAATAAATTAGCGTAATTGAGATAAATGTACAATTGTAACTATAGTGACAAAAAGTTATTTCTTTTGTTTTAGCTTGATCATATTTTTATTTTTTTCTTTATGTATAAGAAGAAAGTACTAGATTTGTGAAGCGTTTCCACCTCTAGTTTTTGATAGATTTACATGTTTTGGGGCTGTTCTGAACACGATTTGGCTATCTTTAGAAAATGGCTGTTTGTCTATGTATCACAAATTTTGTGGCTGGTGAATCTCACGAATTAATGAACGAAATTTAACCACACTTAATATGTAGTTGGACTTTGAACAAAACTGGTGCTGATTACATTTGCGGACCAATTGCTCTGCAGGCGCTGTCATCCCATTTTTTCCATAGTTTTTTAATGTGGCGAAATAGTACAAAATTTCGTATAAATATACCTAATGAGAATTATTTTCAACTTTTCAATGTAAAAAATAAATAAATAAATAAATAAATAAATAAATTAAAATAAAAACGAGAGATGTATAAACGTCGTTTTACTGTATTAGTCTCTGCTCTCAATTATACATATTCATTTTATTAAAACACGCTTTAAAACTTATTAGTTCACTCAATATTTAAAAAATACCTTTAGAGCTATAATGACTTCAATTTTACCCTGCAAGTTTAATTGTTCACAAAGTTTTATATCAATTTTAATATTTACGAGTGGATTTCTTTTCATTTCAAAAAAATTTAAAATCAACTCGTAAACATTTTTGACAACAATTAAAAATTAAAGTAAATTATGTTTTTTATCAAAAAAAAAAAAAAAAAAAAAAAAAAGATCTTCTTCAACTTTTTCGATACTGATTATTATTAATTTTCTTTTCTTTTTCTTTCAAAGAAAAAAAAAAAAAAAAAAAAAAAAAAAAAACAATTTTGATGAAATTTTTACAAAAGCAGAATTTAGTTTAGTACGGAGGACTATTAGTTTTTTTTTTTTTTTTTTTTTTTCAAATTATAACATCGCTTTCAAATTATTCAATCACATTTTCGATAAATTTTCGATTTCGATAAATGTTCAACCATCGTAGAACTGGCGACAACGTTTTATCCATAGATTGGGACTAATAGTCCTCCGTACTAAAAATATACATTTATAATAGCAGTAGTCATAGTCAACCAGAAAAAAGAAGTGTATATGTAGGGGCATCGCTCCTCCCCCCCCCCCTTCACACACACTAAGATGAAACAGTTGGGAAGGAATATTTTCAATGTGAATATCTTTCATAAGAACCCGCCAATACTTTTAAAGCAAATAGTTAAACCAAAGATCTGCGATATTTTAACTGTCAAAGTTATCGATTTTTTTTTTTTTTTTTTTTTTAAGGAATTTGAAGAGGGGGTTGGTAGACGCATTTCCTAAGGTATTTTCTTAAATGTAAAAATTGACTTTCTTTCAACATTTAGAGTTATTCTTCTCTGGGATGAAAATAATTCTGATGATAACTAAAAGTTTTAATAAATAATACATACTGCGTAAATTTCTATAAGAAAATATAGAAGAAAGTTTCGTGGTGGCTGCAACATATTAGTTTTCAAAAACACTTTTGATATAATAGAAAAGGAAAAACATGTAAGGTAAAATTTGCTTTCCGAGAAAGTTCTACGTAATGAAGCTTTTCTCAAAACATATTTTTTATTTTCGTAATCCTTTTTATCTAAACGGGTAACGGTAACTCATAAATTTTAAATCTAGTCATGCTATAAGACATTGTTGATAAGACTACTTAACTCTCTCAGAAAACTTTTTGTTTCTTCTTATCATTTTCTTGAATAAAGTATTGGATTCGTGAAAATATTCCATTTCCGCTTTATGATGGATTGATATGATTTAAGATCTTCTAAACATGATTTCCGTTTTTAGAAAATGTCTGTCTCTCTTTTAATATCTCTGTGTTTGCACGCGTATAATTAAAAAATTTTGGGAGCTGTATTTCCTGAAATAATGGACGGATTTTGGTGTTGGGTTGAGTTGTTGGGTTGTTTGGCTTAAGACCGAATGACTGCAAGGTTCTAGGCCTATAGATGGGAGGGGTCTTTTATATTTGGTTGGACCTAGATGTAGTGCTAATTAGCATTTGACATATATCGACCAGTAGGTACCGCTGTTGCACTAATCTTAATATGCCGGATGGTCCTTATGAAAAATTAGGCTGTTGTAATTTGAGTGTGAAGGTGGTGCTGCTATGCTAAAATTTCTCCTATTTATGGGAAAGCTATATCTCAGCTTCTATTAGTACCAAACTTAACATGTGAGACGGCCATTTTGAAAAACCATGCTGATTTAATCATGGTGTATAGCGGAATAGATGGATCTACTTTTTTTAGCATCATGCGATTTTTCAAATGACTATATCTCAGTATCTATTGTATAAAATTACACCAAACTTCACAGGCAAAACATTTATTGTAAAAAGCTATGCAGTGCATGTTAACCAGTAGATTGGACTGTTATATAGAATAATGAAAGAAAGCTTTTTGATGGCCAGAACGTACAAGATTTTCCTGTCGCTGTTTTGAAATTTTGATAGTGAACATTGGACATTTTGAAATTTTGATAGTGAACATTTATGTTGAATTTATATTAAACTTTTAACGGAGTATTTTAACATAGCATAGAGAAAACCACCATACATTGATAAACTATTTTGTTATTCGATTGAAATTTATCTACAAGATCATCTGGAAAATTTTACTAGCTGAAAATAAAATAAATTTAAAATTGCCATAACAAGATTAAATTTGGATATAAGGGTTTTCAAAAAAAAATTCGACCTTGGTTTAATTACTTAAAATAATTATCTCAAACAAACTTAACAAATTATGCAAAAATTTGTATATTTTGCATAGGATTTAAAAAATATATATATCAAAATTTTCATGCGATTCAAATTCCGAGAATTACAAAAGTTATATTTTTGTACATTTTTATACAAAGAAATTCAATAAGTAAAAAGTGCCTCCATGTTTTAAATATTACATAAACCAACGTTTAGTAATTTGAACTGGCTAAGAGACTTTTCATCAAAATATTTCACGGAAAATAAATTTTTGATAGAAGTTCAATATGTTTATAACTCGACTGCTCGCAAGTCTAAAAAAAAAACGATAAGCGAATATTTGACCTTTGTAAGTCATCTAAAATATGTATCCTTTTAGCACTTGATATCACTTAAGTCATCTCTTAATTCTTTATCCAAAGACGTTGATGTTATAATCTAGCATTTTTTACGAGTTAAGGTCAGCGTTTCACACATCTATAAATAAACAAAATTCCATAAGGATTCGGAGCATGAGAAAAACATTCCGAAAATTATTTTGATATGTTTGTTCTTTGTACTTATTTCTCAATTTCGTGAATTCATTGCACATTTATTATTTTCTTTTTCTCTATATAATGTAAAATATGTACTTACTTTTTGAAAAGTACAGTACTGAAGCAAGTACTATCTATTAAAGTATCTTAGCTTGTAAACGTGTTTAACATACAGTAATGTACATAATCACTAATATCAATTCCTCAGAGTTAGTTGGTTCCTGCTTGTTATACATTTTCTGTTTTTATTTGTTGTAATTAACATATCTTTTTTATTCAGCTATTATGGGAATATTTTGGATCTTTATATGTGTGCATAACCAATTTAATCATCTATTTTAATAAAAGGAATGTTATAATATATATATATATATATATATTAAAGCGCGCATGTGTTTCAACACACTTAATCAACGCGAGACATCCAACATTATCAAAATCCAGTTAATAATAATAATAATAATAATAATAAATAAGGCCTCTTCTCCAAAACTGAATTGTGTTTAAGACAGAATTTTAATTCTGTTTTTTTTTTTTCTTTTCATTTTTTAAAATCTAATTTCAGCAAAATCTGTATGCCAAAGGATAATTTAATCTCTAATACCATTTCCATGGTAACTTAAAAGTTTTTTTTTTTTTTTTTTTTTTTTACATTACTACCAGGCTTTGCCCGCTTCGCTGGACATTAAACTTAAATGAGTTGTCAAAATCCCATATCTTTATTGATAACCTAAGTTCTCGCTGTGATTGGTAGAGGTTTTCTGCCTCGCAACGTGAGAAATCTGGGTCCCCACTGCCTTCGGCAGCAACTTACCCACTTCTTACTTCCCCTTCCTCAGCGGGTAAGTTCGAAGTTTTGCAAAATCCCACTAATGTACATAATGCGTACACTTAATCAATATCCACACAAAAAACTCGCCATTCTAAGATAATTCAAAGCGAATTCAAACGGAAAAACTTGTTTTTACACATGTTTATTGCACTCCGACTCCGAGAAGGGGGGGGGTCGAATTTCGTGAAATCCAGTTGCAATAAGTGCCGGATGCATACAAACAATTTACGCACCAAATTCCGTGACCACAGAAGTCTTTAATAGAAAATATTATAAATAAATAAATACAAAAAGCTCAGCTTTAGCATGGGAGACCTTTGGTGACTTTAAATATTTTAAGCCATTTTTGCGATGAACTGAATTGGCTATCTCAATTGTGCAATTAAAGATCTTGGCGAGAAACGTCCGGGCTACTTCGGTGCTGAATTTCAAATTTTGCCAAAGGGATCCGATACTAAAGCTGTTCCATACACAAAATAAATAAATAAATAAAATAAAATAAAATAAAAACTCTTTTCTGATATTTACAAAATAAAAATAAAAAACCTTAATAAAATCCAAATTATAATCATTTACAATTAAGGGGAGGACATAAAAGAACCTCATAAGGTACATAATAACAACAAAAAATTTTGTTTTACTGCAGGAAAGAAAAGTACTGCTTAATTAAATAAAAATATTTAACTAATGCCTAATATCTCTATGAAAATATTTATCCTCATACAAATTCCTGATAAAAAAAAAAAAAAAAAAAAAAAAAATCTCCAACTTTTGTAGGTTTTTTTTTTTTTTTTTCTCTCTAATTTTTATTATTACTCACGTGAAATTAAAAATATTTCGTTTTATTTCTGGAAAATAAAAATATATATAAATATAAAACCTTCTACTGAATCTGGGTTGAAAACGGAAAAAGGGTAAAATAAATTAAAAATATCAGACCTATATTTATAAATTTGATACCAAATGAAAGGGGCGATTTTTCTGAATCCAGGAGTGCAAACAGTTTTTCGATGCGATAATTAGATTTTTAAAAAATAACTAAAGTATGAAATTTAAGTGGCAACGGAAAAAGGGAAAAATAAATTAGAAATATCAGACCTATCGTTACAAATTTAAGACCAAATGAAGGGGGTGATTTTTCTGAATCCTGGGGTGTAAACAGTTTTTCGATACGACAATTAGGTTTTTTAAAATTAACTAAAGTATGGAATTTAGATAGCAACACTTCATTTCAATCTTTTCATAATTTGTAGTGCGAATCACGCGAATAAAAATGTCTTTAACTTAAAACTTTATTTTTATATTTTGTTTTTCCATTCACAGCGTTTTAGTGAAAAAATATTTATGGCGCATGTGCAGGCGTTTTTTACCCACAATTTAAACACTAATCATAATTTTGAAAATTTCTATAGATATAATTTTAAGTTGGGTGAAGACCTAAGTTTCTGCCAAGCGCCGTTGAATTCCGTCCAGCCGTTCTCGAGTGATGCCCGGACAAACGTGTTTTAGTCTTTTACCCCCCAGGGGGGAACGGGGGGGGGATTTCTGAAAATTTGATAGATATAATTTTAAGTTGGGTGAATACCTAAATTCCTGCCAAGCGCCATTGAATTCCGTCCCGCCGTTCTCAAGTGATGCCCGGACAAGAAAAGCGACATACAGACACGATGACACACACACACACACAGGCAAAATTTTCTGAAGTCATTTTCGGTTTTCATGGGGTGTGAAACGTGAAGATATCGCAAAATTTTTTGATTCCGAGAAATTTACAGACAAAAGTCTGATTTTATTAATATAGATTCTTAAAATCAATTGAAAATTTGTAAATTCAGTGAGTAGAAATTTTGATACGGAAATTTCCAGTTCTTTCTGGATATAATATGCTATGTCAGAAAGAAAGAATGGGGAATGACATTTTCAAATTGTATTTAATAGTGCGGTCCTACTAGTAAGAAATAAGTTTAGAAATCTGAAAGGACATGAGATAATTTAGGCAGAAATTTAACGTAAAGAAAGAGAGGGAAAATCATAATTTAGATGTGATTATTATTTACTTATTTGCTTATTTATTAAAAGGTACAAAAAATAACTCCCTATGCACCTCAAAATATCACATAGAACTAAAAGATTCAAGCAATATTTACAAAAGATAAATCAGATAAATCAATCAAATAATTACATTCAAGGATGAAAATAAATTTTAAGTAAATTTTAACTAAGATCGGATATTATAAATATAAAATTTGTTGTGCCTTTATATTAATATATTTTTATACCACCACTAGATTAATATTGAATGTAACTGAAATATTTAGTAATAATAGCTAAAACATTTAAAAATTAAAATTGTAATTAATTTTTTTAATGATTAAAAGAAACTAATTAGAAGCTTGTATATTATTTTAATAAGATTTGTTGATATAATTAGAAGTTCTATATATTTTTTTTTTTTTTTTTTTTCTGTAGATATACATACGTATGTGTATATACATATATAACTTAATCACACATATTTGAAGTTTTTTATAAATATCGAATTCAAAAATAAACTGAATAAGCTAAATTGCTTATTTTATAGACATTTTCATAAGTAAAAAATGTTTCTATAAATTTAAACCTTTTCTCTTTAATAAAACACGTTTAAAAACGTTTTAATCTCCCTTTCTCTTTTAACTAACGTTCACACACAGATTAACAATGATTTTGCAAATTTACCAAAGCTTTTTAGTTCATTGAACTGAGACAGTTAATGCTTCTTAAATATAATAAGCTGAATTAGGTGTGCAATAAGCATGAAATGATATCTGATATACTTTTAATATAGAAATATCTTAGAACATTGAGTCACGTGTAATTTTCTTTTTCACGCAACTTCATAATTTTAATAAAAAATTATGCATGAATTTATAGATTATTTCAGTATGTATATATATACATATATATGTATTCGGTATGTATATATATAATAGCAGGTTTTGGCCGCTTCGCTGGTCACTATATTTATATTAATTCTCAAAATTACATATAACTTATTAATATAAAAGTCTCATAAAAAATAAATAAATAAATAAATAATAAGAAATACGTCAAAAACCTAAGTCTTTTTGCCCCCCCCCCCAACTCAGCGGTGAGAAAATTTCCATATAATGTATATTGGGTACACATAATCAACCCACATGTCAAAAAATCACATTCCTGAGATAATTCAGAGCAGAGTTACTATTGGAAACGTGTTTTTGCTGCTCCCCAAAGAGGGAAGGGGATATTTCGCAAAATCAATTTATGGGGCATGTTGGGTGGACATAGTACACACCATATAACAAAAAATTGCTTTCCTGGGATAATTTTAAATGGAGTTACGTGTGGAAACATGTTTTTCATCCCCTTCCCTAAGGGGAGAAGGGCGAAATTTTATAAAATCCATTTACAGAGTGTTTTAGACAGACATAACCAATTAATACACCGAAAAATCCTTTCTGAGATAAATTGAAAGAGAGTTTCAATTGGAAACATATTCTTCACCCCACAACGCCGAGGGAGAAAGGGGAGACAGTTCGCAAAATCCCTTTGGGTGTTGGGTACGCATAGCACACATACATACAAAAAAAAAAAAAAAAAAAGTCGTCCTGAGATAATTTGTGACAGAGCTACACTTGGTAAACTGTTTTTTGCCCCCCCCCCCCCGCAGGAGGAAAAAGAGGAAGTTCGCAAAATCCCGTAACAGTTGGTAATTCATGCAAATAACCAACCCACTCACCATTTCGTGAATGCAGTTCCCATAGATTTCCCAAGACAAATTTAACATAAAAAAGAGGGCTCTCGAATCTGCTCCGTCGCAAATCTCCCCTTCCCCTCTCTAAAAGAAAAAAAAATCGAAATTACCATACATCCTAAATCGTTTTTTGGAAATACACTTCAAAAGATGCACAGCCAATTTCAACTTTTATGTGCTATTTCTGGAAAAGTTGCACTGTAAAATCCGAATTGTGCATATCCCCCCCCTCGTGCAAAAACGTCCCCCTTCTTCCCTTAAAATAAAAACTTCGAAAAGCGATGAATTTGTTTTTTATTTATTTTATTTATTACTGTCACTATTATTATTTAAAATTTGAATCTATTCTCCTCATGTGCAATTTCTCCACCGTAAAGCAATTTGTAACCGAGTTATGTTCTCAGAAAGGTTTTTGTGAAATCACGTTTTTCCCCCTCCTCCCCTCTTGAAGGGGAGAATTTTCTAAAATCTTTAGTGGGTGTCTACCTCACAGAACGAATGTTTTCAACAAGTTTCTGGCTTCTAGGTGCAGGGGTTTGAGCTGGACGATGATGAATCAATCACTCCCTCACTCATACTCAGGACAAATGATTATATATATATATATATATATATACATTATATGCATCGAAAAGGTACATATATATTTAGTACCAAGTACCTTAATCGGCCATGCAAATTTTAATTAATCTATCTTCCAAAAATATATTGCTTTTCTATTTATGTCCGAAATCGAATCTAACTCGCTGACTTAATTCTTTATGGTATCTATGGTCGCACATTACCTGACTCGCCGACAGCCAAAACCCATTCATTAATGTAATAATAATAATAACAATAAAAAGTAAAGTGGGAACATTCATTTCGGAAACTTTACTGTTTAAATTTCTAGCTAAAAAATGAAAAAAAAAAAAACCTTAGCTATATTTTTAACGCAAAAATAAAACGTGGAAAAATTAAAAAATAAATTTTTAAAAGAAGTACTAATTTAATGGTTGTGAATTTTCTGAATGTGAAAACAAACAAACAAACAAACAAAAAAAAAATAAGTAAACCGAGTCATTGTGGAAACATTTTTCCTTAGAATAACATGGGCTTTGACTGTCATAGAGATTAGGTATTGTGAGTTCTTAATCTTTTATTTGAAGTCTGATAAATGCAAAATTAAAAATTATTATATTATGCAACGCTTTTTCAAAGCAGCGGGCATAGGGGACTCTGCCCTGTTCTCCATCATAAATCTATTACAGGTCGTACCATATTCATGATAAGAGCAATGAACTGTGGAATCAAGAATGATGGCCAGAGCCGGTCAGAAACTAAAATGTCCCACCATGAGGTTACTCTATGCAATTCAGTACATTTACTTTATCCTAATTTGCTGCGTAATTTTATTGGTTTCAGGTACGTAATTTATTTTCTATGCGATACGATTCCGTTAAGTAATCATCTCAATAACGGAAGTTCATGCAAAACATACTACCCTTCTACACATTTAAAGTTTTTAAAGTAGATTGTCATTGAATCATCATTCAAAATCTCCATGCCAGTAACATAAATAATATCTTAAAATTAGTCCGACTTTTTCATGGAATAATTCTTATAATGTGCGTTTATGAAAAATTTTGCTCCCTTCTACATGTGAAGGAAACCATAATTTTTAAATGCTTAATACGCTTCCAAAGTATAATTTTGCAAATCAATAGAATTCTGTCCAGTATCATAAATGGTATTTTAAAAATGGCCCGATTTCGTTATAATTACTCATTTTTAAGATGTCTATAAGTACTTACAAATTAGTAACAAACCTACAACAAATCGATTTTGATATTCTCGGATTTTTCAAACCTCTAAACGTGTAAAAAAGCAAAGCAAAGAAAAACTGAGATCGAAATTTTTCATAAATACTGATATATACATGGTGGGGAACTATAATGAACAATACATATTTGCAAGATAGAGACAAGCTGTATATTGCTGGATTAGCTATACAGCTTTACGAAATCTTGCAAGTGCTGATAGAAATGCAAGTTTCCTGATGAGTACATTTCTATTTTTCAGCATTTAAAATTCCAATTTTCAATTCATGAATTCCATTTTTTATTTTTTCCTTTTTAACGGAGCTCTATGGTGAATTTATCCTTTCTTTTTTCTCTCAACGTTGACTGTTACTAATAATTCATAGTTTTTGCAATTCTCTCATCGTTAGGCTTATATGTTTTGTTAGTGTCATTTCTCTTCTGCGTATGTACTTTAACTTGTTTTTACGTGTATATTTTATCGAAATATATCTCATTTAAAATTTATTTATGTTGGTATCTTCATATATCTTTTGTCTGCTGAGTGTTAAAAGTACCAAATAATCCATATTATATATATATACGAAATAAGAAAGTTATTTTTATTTATTTGGTTTTGAGTTCATTTAAATAATAGAATAAAAAAAATTCTGAAATGGTGTTTCTTCTTATTGTAAGGACAGTTGATTTCAAACTAAATTCACCGAAAGAGAAATTTATTTATTTTAATTATTTGGTCATTATCTGTAATGCATTACATCTTGGCTTTAGATTCGTAATCTACGTAATCAACTTTACGTTAGCTTCAGTTAGAGTTTATTGAAAAGAAGAATTTAAAACCTTTGTTCAATACAGAATATATTCTATAATGAAATTTAATTATTCTTTTACATATTTAAATAGGATTTTAAACGGAATATATTATAATTTAATGACTAAATTTAATGTAAATTAGAAAATTCTTTCTTCTCCATTTATTTATAACGAAAAATTTCCACAGCGAGAATTTTTATTTGTGACCTGTTTTTATTTATACTGAACCAAAAGGCTTATCTATGTTCAAATTGATAAGAGAAGCATTCAGAGCATCAAGTTAATCGGAAACTCTTCATCCAGTTTAAGGCGGATTTCTTGGTATGGATTAGAGGCTATCTTAAGATGCCCTACTACTCTTACAAGTGTTTAAATGATCTGATAATGCACTTTTTATATTTTGTTTATAATATGAATTCAATTGATCAGTAAAATTCACACATTTTCTCTCTCTCTCTCTCTTTCTTATTTTTTTCTTTTCAATTTTGATATTTTAACCTTTAGTATTCCAGTTTCGTTTATCTAGAATACTTTTTTTTTTATTATTATTATCTACAAAGTTGTAATGTTTTTCTTTTTTTCATCATGTAAATTATATAAATGAAGTAGAAACATTGACTATCTTTTTGTTGAAAATCTTTTCAATTTGTTTATGTGTTTAGAGTGTTCGTTCTTACACTTAATTGTTATGCCGTTTGGGCAATGATTTTCACAGTAAGGAAGATATTGCTGTAAGGTATTGCCAGGCCCTGATTACCCAATAGGCATAAGAAGCATGTGCTTCCCATGGAAAATTTTGAAAAGGCCCCAAATTAAGCAAAAAAATGGGCCCCGAATTGTAAGCTTGTGGTCTAAAAGCATTGTCTGATTATAAAACGTCACAGTCCTACCTAACTGCACAACTATCATTTCTAGATTATATTGGATATATGCTAATAAAGCTTTTACACATTCATTTATAATGAAATAATTTCATATATTGTGGTGAATATAGGCTTTCACCAGTTTATATCTTGGTACAAAAATTAAGTGAATTTGCTTGTCTATATATTTTAAGCGAATTTACTTGTCCTCAATTCCAAATAACTACAAAATTTATAAATTTTTCAAGATATTTATACGAGTCTTTAGACCAAGAAGTCACTGGGGGGGGGCCCCAAATGGATTTGTGCTTCCCCTCAATCGTAAGGTTAATCGGGCCCTGGGTATTGCTCCAAATTTTAGAATATCTCACTGAAAAAGTGGAGACTTTTGTATAATGTTTTTTCAATTCCACATTTTGAATATATCGCCTTTCATCTTAATCAGTATATATATATATATATATATATATATATAATTAAGAAATTTAGAACGTTATAAAATTTAGCTAATAATTGATACATTATTAAAAACAACAACATTCAAATAAAAGTTATTTTAAATCAATTTAAATGTTAGCACATCACTGTACACGAACTACAAATGGAATACACAACAGAAACCATACAGCTAATTTTATGTGGCTCGTGAATACGTGTACCAATTTTCAAGTCAATAGCGTGATTTTTGCTACAGCTATCGCGAGATAAACATACAGACAAACAGACGAAACCCAAAATCTTTTTGAATCTCCACTTGGAGGCCTCCACTGACGTTTTGGCAATAATTTAAGAAGGCATTAAAATGTAATGCATGGCTGTAGATCGAGTTTCCTAAAAATAATTTGAAGCATTGAAAATAAACATATAAATAAATAAAAATAAATCCTGGAGGAACATATAATTATTTATGTTTTGAACAAAAAGAAAATTAATAGTTATTTCTTCGTATTTTTTTAAAAACACTTTCAATATCCGATAGAAGCACCCGTTAAAACAAAGAAAGAAAGAAAAAAATATATATATATATATATATACAGAATGTCCCAAAATTACAGCGACAGATTTTAAGAAGAGATACAGCACATCATAAGAATTCAGAATTACATCGAAACATTTGTCCGCATATGCAGGGGTCGTATTTTCCGCCCTTTTTAAAGACACTCTTAGAGATAAGAAATTTCCGCTTGTTTTACCACCACTAATTTCATGTTGAAATACCTTTGATATATTTACAGTAATGGGCCATGATTATACAGGGTAGAAATTATTTTATAAAAATAGTGGTAATAATAAATTTGAAAATTTCTCATTCACGAGAGTGTCCTGAAAAAAGGACGGAGAGTACGATCCCTGCATTGTCATTGTCATCATAACCTTTTAAGAATCGGGTGTTTGGGAGCGTTTTGTAATAAATGTGGGTGTGGCTTTTTAATTTTGAACTTTTAACAAACATTTTTTTTTTTTTTTTCGTGTAAATAGCTACTTAAAAAAAATATATACATAGTAATAAAGCTGTTTCTAATCGATGCATTTAAACCATTGATTGTATTAATATTGAGTTGTTCAGAAAGTAATTTCGTTTTTCTCTGCAGACTTAATTGTATATTTTTCACATCATCTTCACAATTAAGTTGCATTACCATTATATGTATATTGTGACAGCTGATATAGCAAGGCTTGCTTGTGAAAAAGTTCGTTTTATTCTGCTCAATAAGTTTTGATTGGTGCCCTATCAAATAAAGAAAATCGGAAGTGACATTTTCGGCATATTTTGTTTTTGCTATCAAAAAGGCGAAAATACTGTTCAAACAAAGAAAAAAGCATACGATGTATATACAGAAAATTTATTTAAAGAACGCCAGTGTCAAAACTGGTTTACCAAATTTTGTTCCGGCAATTTTGAAGTTGAAGATGCTTTACGTTCTGGAAAACCAGTTTATGCTAATGAAGGCAAAATAAAGTATTGATTTATGAAAACTGTCAAATAACAACTCGTGAGATCGCTAAGGAACAGATCAAAGTGGAGAATATATAATTCAATAAAATATTTATACAATATAAGAAAATCGTCTTTCATTTTCAAAGGCAAAAACGAAATTATTTTCCGAACAACCCAATAGGAATATTGCGTATCATTTTGCGAAATGATGGATCGTACAAGATTTTAAAATTTATAAGGCAGGCGGAGTTGCAAGTAGCTAAAACACTAGACTGCACATGGATAGTCGATAATACTCATCAGGGTTCGTACTCTCCGTCCTTTTTTCAGGACACTCTCATGAATGAGAATTTTTCAAATTTATTTGCTACCACTATTTTTATAAAATAATTTCTACCTTGTATAATCATGGCACATTACTATAAATATACCAGAGGTATTTCAGCAGGAAATTAGTGGTGGCAAAACAGGTGGAAATTTCTTATCTCTAAGAGTGTCCTGAAAAAAGGGCGGGAAGTACGACGGGGGCCCCTGTACTCATGCATGGAGGTAAGTTTTAAGAAATACCAGAATGTATCCATTTCTTAAAGGGTTAATATGATATTTCCGGTCATCGGTTGCTATGTATTTCACATTCCTTCAGCTGTTATCTGCATTCACTTAAAGTTTGTATATAGATCTACCTTTACCCCCGCATTTGTTAAAAATACTCCAAAATACCCGGTATTTAAAGGGTTAAAATGACATTTGCGGACATGGATTCCTATGCACACAATTCTGAATGCTCATGATGTGCCCTATCTTTTCTTAAAGTTTGTCGCTGTAATTTTGGGACACCCTGCATATTTACATATGTGTGTGTGTGTGTGTTAAAACTTATAGAAAATTATCCTAATGTGAACTGATAAAAAAAAAGGAGCAAAACCGACATAATTAATGAAAAGATTGAAAAAAGATCAAATAATTAAGACAAACCATATAAATGAGAGCAGCCTGAAGTGTATGTGTATTAAAACTTACAGAAAATTATTATAAGATGAACTGACTAAAAATGAGTATAATGGATTTAATTAATGAGAAGATTGAAAAAAGATCAAATAAAGACAATCCAAATGAATGAAAGCATGCTGAAATGTGTGTGTGTATTAAAACTTATAAAAAATTATCATAATATGAACTGATAAAAAAGGAGCAAAATCGATGCAATTGAAAAGAAGATTTTAAAAAGATCAAAATAAGACAAATCAAATGAAGGAAAGCATACTGAATTCCCAGTTTTATGAGGGGACGTTGCAGGAATTAATACATAAATGAATTAAATCTGTAAAAGGATTTATGAATAATTTAAGAAGACATTAAAATGTAATACATGGCTGTGGTATGAGTTTTCGAAAAAATTTAAAAGAATTTATATAAAAAAAGTAATGGATAAACTTTATAATTAAATAAAAAATATATCCTGAATGGACATATTTCTTTATGTTTTGAACAAAAAAGAAAAGTAACTGTTAAAATTATTTCTTGTTATTTAAAAAAATATTTTTAAGATCCTATGCAAGAAATCGTTAAAGGCAAAAAACCGAAAAAATAGAGGAAAAATCTATATTCTGGAGTTTAACCAAGCGATTAATACAGCCTTCATCGCAATTGTTACACAATTTTACGTATATATGTACTCTTGCTATTTATTCTATTTGATTATCCCGATGAGATTCTCCTTGTCAACTCTCCGTGACGAAGGGTGGATGAGTCGCAGAAAGGTAATAAAAGAATAAAAGTCCGTTCTCAAGGTCTGTTGTAATGAACACGTAAATTACATTACAAGTACAATATTACGTGAAAAGAGAAATATGTGCATGTTATGTAGATAATAACGTTATTCAGATTCTTTAAAAATATTTTTGAATATTTTTTTAGACATACAGAAAAAAAAAAAAAAAAAAAATGTGATGCTATCTTTATCAAATTTGAATGTTTATGATACCATAGTAGTCCCCGAGTCCTTTTTTAAACAATAACCAGCACTATTTTCTAAAAGTATTTTTCAATCACAATTAACCGTATAGATAATTAGTAGAAAACTGTTACTCAAAATTTCTACAAAACAAATTGTGGTATAATATCTACCGAGAAAACTGGCGAAGTTGACTATGTTATATATTGGGGAAAGAGACAAGCATATTTGTTATTTTATACGCGCAGGAATTGTTTTAAAAAGTGTCAGACTAACCAATGGCCCCAGAACAATATTGTTAAGTAAATACTACAAATTTGTTTTTGCACACCACTATTTTTTATAGAGTCACATTTTATAAAAGAAAAGTTGTTTTTAAACCAATGTACTGATATTTTACAAAATTAATGGTGTTAAAAAATAAAATTATAGTATTTGCCTGGCAACCCTGGTACAGACGATCTAAAGGGCTACAAGTCAGTCTAAAAGAAGTTTAGATTCTTGGGTATGCTTATTATATATATCAAATAGCAAATCGATTACAGCAAAAAACTATACGGGTTTTCTAAATAGAAACAGTCTATCTGTTTCAGTTTTATTAATACTAATTCTCCCAAAAAGACAGAAAAGTGTTAAGTTGATTAACTTAAACATATAAATTATTTATGAAATTTTGAATATATGAATTTCTCATATAAGATTTGTAACGACTTTCAGTCAAATGCGAAGAACAAGTAGTATTAAAGATGGTGAAAAAAATAAAATAAAATAAAATAAACTTCATCAGGCAGGGAAAAAAAAAGTAGACACGAGTGCAGTGTGCAAGCAACAAACCATGTAGCAGACTCAAAGTACCACAAGTATAGAGCCTTGAAGATAGAAAAACCTCATAGCCGAGGATATATTAACGATGTTTAGTTTACCAAACAAACAATAAAAATATGAGTTAAAAGCGTTTCTAAATATGTGAGTATTGATTTTTAAAAGTTTGTTTAAATGTTACTATTTTGTATGTTTTGTTTTTGTGTAAACAAAACAACTCGTTTCCATTAAAAAAAGTCTATTTAAATAGAAAATAGAAAAAATTTGCTTTACAAAAATAATTTTGGCGACGAATTCTTTGTCCATGTTTCTGATTTAGGCGCCTATTCTTATTGACTTGGTGACAATTGTCACTGGCGTAAACTCTAATTATTTTATTCATCCAATTTTTTGTAAAACTCTAACTTCTATCTGTTTTCCTTATATGATTTTGCATTTCCTAAATTTCTAAATATTTGTATAAAATGCATTTGATATCCTTTCCTACTTATGTAAAACGCATTATTAACCATGTTACATTAGTAGATCGATCACTGAAGACCCTAAATATCCTACGGGGGTATAAATTTCGTCTAAGTATCTGATTATTATTTTGAAGCGATTAGTAATCGTAATAAGAAATACACAATGTGATTTGTCCCTGTAAATAATTAAAATCATAATCACTATTATAGAATCATAATCACTATGGGATTAGGATTTATAATTTATGCTTGATAAAACTATAGGTAGGAAAAAATATCGACTATTATTATTATTAAAACCCGAATAAACTACTACGTCAGAAATGCCAAAGAAAAATATTTGAGATGCATACAGCTGTTTCGGTAGCATTAAGCGTACCGTCTTCAGTGCAGAATCTTTTTTCACTGAAGACGGTACGTTTAATGCTACCGAAACAGCTGTATGCATCTCAAATATTTTTCTTTGGCGTTTCTGACGTAGTAGTTTATTCGGGTTCCAATGCCAAGTCTCCTGTTATTATTATTATTATTATATTTATATTTATGTATATGTATAATTTATTGTGTACCTATCATAATGTTTTATAAAACTGCACTATGAGAAGGAAAAATATACATTGAAAACAAATGCTGGAAAAGAAATAACAAGTTCAATTTAAGTAAATATAGCTTATGAAATTATGAAATTTGCTTGAAAAGCAAATAATCATTAGTCAGAGTCATTATTTAAAAATAAACAAATAAATCATACATTTTAAGGAAAAAATAATATTGACTAATTACTAATTAGATATGGAGAGAATACATGGTTAATAAAGCAAAACTTTATTTTTTCGCAAGATTAATCTCAATTTCTATCAATAAGAGCGATTCCGCAAGTTATAATAAACTTGTTAAATGGCCATTATTTAAATATAGCTGAGTGATTGAACAGATAGCAACTATATAAGTGAATGTTTCTTTACATTTTACTGAACTGCATTTAAAAAAAAATTAAATTTTCGAAATTAAACAATCGTTTCGCATGATGATACAACAAAGATGATAACTGACCCCAACGTTCATTTTTTTTTTTTTTTTTTTTTTTTTTTTTTTGTCATTTCAGGTTGATAATACCTATTCCACTGTATTGAATCATTCAGATGTGAATGATTCATTTAAATTATTTTAAACGTTTCATTTTCAATTTAAATAAATTTAAGCTATTAATAGTTTAAATCGTTGAAACAGGAAGGTATCGATTTATGAAAAGCAATACGGAGATGACAAAATAAAAAAATATGCAATTCTGCTCATTTTCATATTATACTTCAATTTTCAATTTATTAGAGCATGCTCGATTTACATGAATATATTTACGGATTAGATGTGGCTGAGAAAACAAGCAATAAAAATAATTTTATGTTTAGAATGATTCAGATTTATTAAGAATATTAAAAACAGATTTTATTACTGTTTTCTTGAACTCAAAATGATTGATTTCAATTTTAAATGAATTTCCGTTCAGAGTTAAAGACTAATAATAGTACTTGGGGGTAAACTGATCTAAATTTTTTCTGATGAGTTCAGTCGTATTTAAAAATTATTAACGATAGAATACTTAGAAGCATTGTTGTCAAAAATTATATAAGATTTCTTAGTTATGTAATTTATTTATCCTTTAACTCGCGCCTTTAAATTTTTCTTTATATAAGTCTTCATTATTTTAACTCATGCTGGCTGTTTAATATTAGTAAAGGTTATTATTATTATTATTATTATTTTTAAACTTCCATTTTCACTCTCTTTTATTTACATATACAGAACAGAAACTATAGTTTTTGGATCAAACATCCGAAATTGAGTTTTTATTATATTTACACGGTTTTGTGGTGTCCTGAATCCGAAAAAATCCTCTTTTTAACGGTTGGTCTGTATATCGGTTGTCAGTATATCTCAAGAACAAATAGTAGCAGGAAGTCCAAATGCGGTATTCTAAATCTGTATCATGGGGATGCTACATTTAAAGTTTCGTTGAGATCAAGCAAATGATTTATTTACAGGGATATCCAAGAGAATTCAAACACATTATGTGTATGGGCGAAATTTGTGGTACACCCCGCGACA